>OU753564.1:12500000-15000000 GCA_916701695.1 Agrochola macilenta
ATTTCGACTCCACTCATTCCATGTCCAAGCGGCGAGCCTCTGTCATAAATTTTTATTGCTTTTATTAGCACTTTGTAATTCGAACTTTAAAACAAGCGTGTAAGGTTGAATTTGTTTTGATGTATGTTTGACTTTTTTGTTTTTTGTACATATTTTTGTGAATACAACTTTAAGCATTGCATTTAAGGTTGAATTTACATTAATGTATATTTATTTAAACTAGAAGTACGTAAACACAATTGGCGACAGTTTTAAGAGAACTTTTGTATGGGATAGTGTATCTAGTGCATTATTGATCGAAGGTTTTATGGGATAGATTTTTCCTATGAAATAGTATAACACTGTCTTCAACTTGGAAAGACGAACGACGACTGTTGACTGTTGGAATTGAATAGTTAAAACCCACTAAAAGTCAATCAAATGACTTCAGTAAAGTTTCCAAAAACCATTCAACCAGAAGCTAAATATAAAGACTGTTAGATTTAAAAAAAATAACTCAACGCCACAGATTAAATCCAGTTTTCGCGTAAACATAATAGGCCAAAGTTTAGCATTTAAAAGAAATACAAAGTTTTACTTTACGTCTTCGATCAATAATGCACTAGATACACTATCCCATACAAAAGTTCTCCTAAAACTGTCGCCAATCGTGTTTACGTAATTCTAGTTTAAATAAATATACATTAATGTAAATTCAACCTTAAATGCAATGCTTAAAGTTGTATTCACAAAGCTATGTACAAAAAACAATAAAGTCAAACATACATCAAAACAAATTCAACCTTACACGCATGTTTTAAAGTTCGAATTACAAAGTGCTAACAAAAGCAATAAAAATTTATGACCGAGGCTTGCCGCTTGGACAAGGAATGAGTGGAGTCGAACTGTGTAATATATTTTTGTTTATACCTTCGATCAATAATAGTACTAGAACAAAGATACGTCGCTGAAGTGGCCACGTTTGTACACACTTTAGTACATTTATATTTCTTTATATGAAATACAGAAATAAATCATTTATACTAACAAATTCAGTTTATTATAAGCCATTGACACTCAAACATAAAGTTTAATTACAATGGCAAAATTAAATCTTTCTGTCGTCGGAGAAACAAATATTTAATTACAATGGCAAAATTAAATCTTTCTGTCGTCGGAGAAACAAATATAATGTCATGTGTCATGAAAATTAAAAGTCATTTTTCTATAAGTTCAAAAATATTTATTGTTAATGTTGTACTGTTTTTAGTAATCTACGCCTTTGCGTGTTTCCAGTTATGTCCAATCTATTAAAATGAATCGAACAAATTGTCAATTTTTTATAAGGCTATTACTATTAATATTTCTATTGATATGTATTAATATTTCTTTTCCTCTTTCTTTCGCGGAAATCTACAAACAGAAATAAAATATAAAATAACAATACTACACCATGCATTCCCTGTTCCAGAACAGTCGATGTTTGGTACAATAGTTGGTAGTTGTCACAAACATTGGTCAAACAATCATAATATTTGCTAAATGATTTATATTTACTATTTAATTCTGTTTTTATTTTATGAAAATCACTTATTGATAATAAACTTACGGAAAAAAAAATATTCCTTCCAAAATCTTGGTGTTACGTTGGTTATTTACATATTTTTTGAACGCGTACTGCGGCATTTTGACGTATTAACGTTGGCTATGATTGGACCATACTAATTTGAAATAAGACCACAACCGAATTTGTGCTCTTATTTTTCGTTCCGTTTTTGAAGCGCTTACCGGGAATCTAGTGCATTATTGATCGAAGCTTTACGTTGTCCTTTTTCCGAATACGGAGAATCCATGTTACTTTACATAATATCATCGAGATATACAAAACTTGTGTTGTTACTAAGCACGTATTTGTTTATCTCGGAGCCAACTTATACTTACTTGTTCTTTTTTACCTTTAAGAGGGTAAAATAAATATACTTACTTATATTCTGATCTAAATATGTAGTTAAATTTTGTAACACAAATTAATATTTTACTCCTCCTATGTTATCAAACTCGAACTCAGCATTTATTTCAATTAAACCATTTACAGGCATTTTTGAACTGTCCAGGAGTCGGTCAGCCAGAAAGATGAAGATGAAGATGAGTTGCCCATTGCAAAGCGTATTAGGATCCTATGGAGAAGAGCGGGGGGAAGCTCCTTGGACAACCCGTTCTTATTCCGAATTCGGAGAATGCTATTGATAGAGTTCCAGTTTTATATGTTTACATTTATCTCAAGACCATGGGGTCCCGGTCTCTTGGAAGGCGTACTAGGGGCCGAAGTCAACTCGCAAAGACCCTTAGACAACCTTAAATAAATCCATTTATCCCTGTATGCACTATGCAAGTGCACTCAAGGACAACCATCGGTTGGTGCAGGACTATTGCAAAATATGGAAACTAAACATGGCTATGGGTTTGGGTCCCCCCCTGCTTGGCCAATGTTATACAATATAAAATACATATTTACAAAGATAAAATAGTAGGGGGTGACTTTCACACTCAATTATCGGCCCGGAAACTGCCGCTAACACATAGTAACGTAGCGACAAGGGGGCAACTTGTTCTGAGGTTCTCGAGGAGTGGAGAGGTATTCCACGGCTATCCAGACAATCCCAGAGTCCGGAAGATGGTCATGATACCTACTGGAATACTTCCTTCCTCCGAGCACGTTTGCTCTTGCGAATCTCCACGCAAACCGGCCAATAAAGGCAATGCAGAGGTGAGGAACAAGACTTCTCCTTGGAGATAGCGACCTTGGGGTTCTTACTGCCCAACAGCTCGTCACATTCTGCTCTGTGAGCTCATGTATCTCTCTTGGTCTGGCTCCCCACCCTAGACCTGTTTCGGCAAAGCAAACTGTACAAGCACAGACCTAATGTTCAGGAGCGCGCAAGCCTTCAACGTAGAGATGGGCGGAAAGGAGGTGGGACTAGTTTTATTATTATTGTACCTGTAACCGTTTTAGATAACAAGACATTTAGCACGAATTTATTTAGACTTTGGCCGGCGTCTTTGTCCTTAATCCCACCTTTGAGGATAAAAAGTCTGATATACAGGGTGTTCGGCAGAAGGTTGAACATACGAAAATGGCGGATCCGTGGGGCCGTCTACTACGTGTTTAGGTCCAATAACAAGACCCAGGCCACAAGGATTTTTTTTAACCTAAAAAAAAAAAAAAAAAAAAAAAAAAAAAAAAAAAAAAAAAAAAAAAAAAGGCCACAAGGATTTTTTTTAACCTGCCGAACACCCTGTTTATTTGAGCAATATTTTTTTGTAACGATGAATATTAGATTATTGCAATTATTATTTTAATTATTACATCTATGTTCATGTTTATTATGACACTAGCTGCGGTTTCACCCGCATAAGTCTCGATCCCGTGGGAATATCGGGAATAAAAGTATCCTATGTCCTAATCCAGGTCATGGTCTACCCATGTGACAAATTTCATCCAAATCCGTTCAGCCATTTTAGCGTGAAAGCGTAATAAGCAAACTCACTTTCGCATTTATAATATTATTATTACTGCTCGTAGTTAGGAGTAACGTTTTTTTATTCCTGTCTTATTTCCCTTTCAACACTGATTAAACCAATACTATCTAATCTGCGTTCGCAATGTATTTGCCAAATATGTAAACAAACACGAGTTTTCCACTTAGACAAACATCAACTTTATGCAAGTGTAAATAAAGTTGATTTAAGACTGACTAGTACTGTTGAAAAAGTCATAAAAAATTGTAACGCAAACTGAACCTTTTGTGTAGGCATTACAGTTGCTTTTTCTAAAAATCGTTATTGTTTACATGTTTAGCAAATTAATTACGAACGCTGATTAGTAGCACGGGGTTGTACCTTTAAAACTATTTTTATCGGTTTCTCTTTCTAAACATAGCAATTATTTGTTTGTTATTGTCCTTTTGCACACATTTTTTTCAACCGAAACCTTCTCCAATAGGAACTATCACCCATCATCGTCAATACCTTCATCTGCTTCATACAACCTTAACACCAAAACGCATTATGTTCATAACTGCCTCTCTAAGATATAGGCTCACTAAAATTAATCGTGAACAAAGCCAAAAGTGAACGTACTCATTGCAGGATTGTTTATAGTCGTAGAGTAACAAAAGACAACTTTCTCCTAACCTAATAAAGTCAACCGCATAGTAACTTGATCGAAGACGTATCACTTTTTCACTATAACGGGATATACAGATGTAGTGAGTCTCTATATAATGAGTCATATAATCGTAAGTGAAACATAAACAACAACACAATCAGTGGCACATACGTCACTATTACAAATCGAACGTAGCGTTCGATAAATTCAGGAGCACTATATTGGTAATCCAGCATACATTTAGTTCTTTAAGAAACACAACTCAAGAAACATCCGGTAGGTACACTTTTTTCGGTCTACGACTGTTGTTGAGTTCACTCACCTGTTAGCTCCGAACATTCTGTGACTAAACTTCTTCGTCTTAATCCAACTCCTGTGGAAGCTGTACCGAACGTCACTCAGATTCAAATCAAAACTGTTTCTATAATTGCAGCACTGCACTGTTTTTTCACTATCACTCTTTGTACTTGCCATGTCAAAGACAATGTGTGAAGTGTCGAGTAAATTTAATAAAACTTCAAATTGTAGAATCGTGACTCACGGGTAGCTATGGAATGGTTAATTTAATAACTTACAAATTTTGTCCAAAGAGGAAAACATATTGTCTAAAACTATTCAACACCAAACAGGTGTGTACAGACGCCAGGTTGAATGAAATTTGTGTGTAATTGTCACAACAGAGGGCCGATAAGATAACTTGAGATAAGATACGTGAATTGGACCAAGGAAATGCAAAATGGATAATAGATAAGTCGACTTGTATATAGTATCTAGCTCAATTTACTAGACGGGTATAGAATAGCGGGACTTATTGATGACACCGCATAACACAATTAATTTGTTAACGAAAATAATTATTTATGGAATGTCCATATTCGGTAATTATGCTTTGAGGTAAATTCCATTGGAATTCAGGCTTAAAAGGAAATTAGGTTACATGAGTGTTTAGCCAATTCGAAATACAAATGTAATGAAACAGTTTTGTAGAAATAAATAAGTGCATCATTATGTTTTGACAAAGTAATTAGTAAGGTAGGAAGTAGTTCGTTTTTGCCTACCATCACGGCTATTATTGCATTGGGTAGGCAAAGCCGAGGACTTTCATTAAACCTTAAATATCAGAAACACACAAATAAAATATATCTCCCAGTGCTATTACTGACAAGAGATTCAGAAAGAAATTCAGATATCAATATAATCAATAATAATTACAACACAAACAACATACAGTCACAAACTAAGAAACAAAATCCAGAACATAAACCCACTTCTCACAATACTATTGATGAAACGATAGAAAATAAACTAAGACACACTAGATGTAAGACAGTCGTAACTTAACACCAAACTGTTAATGAAGAAAATATAACCAGCAGCATATCAAATATGAAATTAAGACGTAATTACTAACGTACCAACCTAATGATTTAACTTAAAATCGCATCAATAGAGGAACATGTTGGAAACCTTGAAGGAAAACCTAAGAATGTTCCGGTGTCCTTAGCAAGTTAAATGTATTTGAATAAGTTAATTAATCAATTAGTGGATTATCCGAATAAGCACCTAATGATGTGTTCTTTGTTCAGTTTAAGTGTTAAATCAATCGGTAACTTGTCAATCGTCACTATTTATGTTTAAAACCGATGATTTGTATACAGTGCTGAATGGATGGCTGCTTTTCTCAATCACGAACAAGTTTATTTAATTATCATCGTCAGGATATAGTAGGCCACTGCTAGCCATAGACTTAGATACTTACCTGTTATTTAAGCATTAAATCAAGAACAATAATGTCGTTAGTATTAGTTATTACCGCGTTGTTAAAAGCATCATATTGGTAGTTCATCCATTTGGGTTTAACTGTGCAAATTCATTAACTTAATCAACATCCTCCATCCACCTGTCCATAGACAATTTATCTTTTATGTCATTTTATCCTTGGGACCGGTTCAGCATGTCGTCTTTCATTACATATCTATCAGTCGTTATCTCAGTATTCAACCCCCTTTCCAACCAATATCATCTTTGACAGAATCCGTTCATCCTTTCATTGGTCTTCCCCTACTCCATTTCCATTCGGAATCTTCGACAAAAAGCTGTAACTGTTGTCTACACAGTAAAACAAAAAGTCGAAGTGTACGTTACTGCAAAAATAGCTTCCTTACTCTATTTGTATGATAATACGAAACTTAACCAACCGTAAAAAGTAATGGCACCTGCTTTTCGCGACAATAGAACTACAAACTATGGTAGATTTTATACAACTACGACCATAGTACCAGTTAAATGGGCTACATCGTTACCCGGGTGCACCACAATTGCTTGTTGCGTAGGATTCCGATTTGATGCGTTTTTTCCTTGTCATGCAATGGGGCACGCCTTTTTGAAGCGGGTATTAAGTGAAGTGATCAAGGTTAAAAGCAGGTTAAATAATATTGATGATTGCTATTGTAGAAAAATGGAAAGATGCCTTTGCCCTGCAGTGGGACCCAAGAGGCTCATAATAAATAATTATGTTAAGTAGGTACAACAGCGGACATTTGCGGTGAACCCCTTTTCACCCTTATGACCTTAGTAATAAGGTTGAAAAGTGGTTCACCGCCAGTGACCGCGATGGTGCGTCAGTTTCATCAACGTTTTCAATAGGAAAGAATTTCATATCTAAGTAGTCTTCATAACTAATAATCTACAAGTTCAGTGACATGCTACCTATTTGGTAGTTTATATTGGACTAAACAAACAATTTGCCAAATATCAAATCAAACAAGATTCCGATACCAGGAACAGATTACATGATAATCGAGAACTGTGACCACAAAGATTAGATAGTAAAAAACTGGCTTGCTATTTATACCTAAATAATCTATTTTTTACCTTTGTAACTGGTGATGGAGCTTTGCCATAGCAACGTAAGCTTTCAAGTTTAAAAAGAACTGATGTTAAAGATGATATTAGTATTTACATGGATAATTTACCAGAATTGATTAATATATCGAACTGAGTACAGAAAAAACAGAGGACACACAAAAAGAAACATCACATAGAAATGTTAGTCACAAAAGAAGAATACAAGGGTACAAACCTGAGCCTTCTAATAACGCCCCTAAGGAACACACTAGGGTCAGAACTGTACCGTTTCAAAAAGTTAAACTTCATTGTATTTGGAACAAAATCCATCACTTCACAACCGACACTTGTAGCACTTAAACCCAGTTATGTTATCACTCCGTTCTCAAGTTCAATATTGATTTAAAAATATTTACAAGAAAGCTAAGCGAGCGTTCAAACCGCGACCGAAAAGTGACTAACGAAAAGACCGGTGAATGAATCATAGGACCAACAAACAGGTCGCTTCACTTAGAACTTTTTATTGCGGTATTTTTTGAATTAACTGTTATTCAGCTTGGGAACGAACGGTCTAATTTGAAACAGAGCCTTGCTAACTATGCTATAATTTGTCAAAATGTTTTAATTGTGGACAATTTACCCGCAATTTGATAACGTTTTAATTAACCACAAATTCGTTGTTAGTGCTCAAATCTATACATATTATAAATTTACAGTTGCTTTTCGAGTCTGTGTGACCGCGTTGTTCTTCTGAACTTCACAACGGATTTTGAAAATTGATTCCGTAATTTTGTTGTGTACAAAACCTTAATATTAAACAAACACTTAGTAAAGAAACCTTGATGTTCTGTAAATTCGTAAAAAGCGTGCGAAGCAAGCGCGTGTCGCTACCAACTAAATAAAAGTATTACTAAACAGGATATTTCGTTATCCAAAGGCATATTTGGTTATGTGACGATTTGTTAACCACTGTATATAGTATTTAGTCATTTTAAATACTGCAGTGGTCACAGTTTTATTAAGTCATTTACCGTATGTGTTATTTATTAACCAAAAATATTTAAATAAAACTAATCTTACGTGGTAAAAGATTTAGTTATTGAATTGAAAGGACCACAAAAATTTAACAAGGGCTGGAATATAGGCGATAGTAGAAAAAATATCTATAGAATGTTGTTTTAATGAAAAATGATCGTCACGCTCTTAAATAAATAACTAGAATTAAACCACACACAAGCAGATACATAGCCTTTAAAGTTAAACGCTCAAATAACTGCGCGAGGGCAAAGCCTTGACAAGGAAAAACATACCAAGCAATGCTTTACATTAATTACATAACAAATTAAATCATAAATGATTTCCTTGAAACAAAAGATCTTATGCGTTTCCTGAAAGATAACGTCATGTCCGCCGCGTTAATATGAATATTCATTAGACCAGAGCCAATGATATTCGCTGCTGCCTGCTCTGATTCTGCAGCAAAAAGATTACATTCAAATCAAGGGGGGAAAACCATTTATTAACAACCCCTTAAAAATACTTTAGACATTGTTTTTGAAGTGGAAAAAGATTAAGAACGTTTAAATAAAATGGTTGACACTTTCAGAGAATTGAAAATATATATCACGTCCTGCGAGGTTGGTTGTACGAAGCTCCCATTTAAATGATGTACTTAATTTACTTCCAAAAACATATCTAAACGTGTTTGTATTTAATACAGAGCTTGAAACAAGAGTTAAATTACGTGACTGATAAAAGTGTGAGACAGAATTTATTTAAAAAAGAAATGGGAATTACGTTCGTCAACCTTCGGGGAATCAAATACAAAGGCATTGCATAATAATATACTTTTCATACGTATCATGTACGATGTAGGTAAACAATATCAATTAGAGAGGTGAAGTAATGGGCCAGACCAGGTATGAATAATTAAAATCGTATTAAACATACGAACTCAAATAATGAATAATTACGAAGCGTAACGAGCGACGCACTCCATGAGTTCTGCTTCAGCTTACTTGGACAATTATGAATACCTACTTGAACAATTTTCAACCGAATCTGTGGTCTAGTGGTTAGATCCCCTGACTGGGGGCAACATTTTCTGCTCGGTTTGGTTGGTGGTTGGACTTGTTCTAAGTCCGCCTGGCTAGCTACCACCATCTTATCTAAGTCTGTCGCCACAACACCAATGTTAACGGCATTGTTTTGTTTCGGCAGTTAGAGGTAAGATAGCCAGTTCCTCGGTGGTTGCGGATTCCGGGTGAAGCTCGCTTCCACCTTTGCCCTGATCATCTCTTAGCATCAGGTGAGATGCAGGCCAAGAGATTTCACGTTGCGGATAAAAGAAAAAAAAAAAGATTTATTCTTGGCACATATGTGAAGTCATCCTCATGCTCGCTTATTCCAATTTCAGGTCAGCACAGGAT
This sequence comes from Agrochola macilenta, assembly GCA_916701695.1. Lineage (NCBI taxonomy): Eukaryota > Metazoa > Arthropoda > Insecta > Lepidoptera > Noctuidae > Agrochola > Agrochola macilenta. Next base: position 12,509,424 of record OU753564.1, read on the forward strand.
GTCTTCTTCATCCATGCATCTCACTTAGCCGTCATCTCAGTAATCACCGTCTTTCTAGCCATATTCTTCATCTCACCTTTCACACAATCAATTAAATTCATCCATCATCTATGTATTTGGTCTTCCCATAAGCTTAGTAGTGTTGGCAGGATAATCTCAGTTTACAGGAAACAATATCCTTTTAAGAGCTCTACAACACGCTAAGACACTTTTTATGACATAGTTGGCTATTAAAAACAGCTGATCCCAAATTCCTCTTTTAACGATAATATCCATCCTAAAGATGCTTAAAACCGAGAAAATTTATTCCTTACCTCTTTACCGGAAACATAACTTTAGGATGCAGCATTTAAAGATGAAAATAGCTTGATAACAATAAGGATAGCCAATGTTGCGTTACCAGTCTTGCGAGCTTCAAAAGGCATTTGCTGTAATTTATAACCTACGAAGATTTATGGAAACGGAATGAAATTGGGTCGATGTGATAAGTCCATTATCTGATTAAAAGGTGCCTTGAAGCTTTATTGATGCGTAATACATAATGGAGGCTAGGCAGGTTAGTATAGTATAAATTGCTAGTCACACGCAATCGTTCGTCATCCTTACGACTGTCGTTTACGCCTACAGAAATATCTCCTTCCAAATTAGATTGATAATATTATCCTTATGAGCGTTCATCCAAAAAGTTTGCAACGTCGCAAATAGCTACCAATTATTTACCTGTTTTGATTAATTTGGCAATATTACTGTATGGAAATAAGAAATATGGATAACTAGTGAAATTTAATATTGCAATTATAACACTGAATTTGAAGCTGTAACCGTTTTAGGTGTAAAAAAGGCATTTGGAAAGTTTCCAAATATATTTTTTTACATCTAAAACTAAATATTCCGTGTTACGATATTAAATTATCGCATTTCATATTCAATATTTTAGTTCACTAGTCATATTTCTTATTTCCTTACAGAATCAAAACAGCGAGATATTTGACAGCTATTTGCGACGTTGCCCACTTTCTGTATAAACGCTCTTAAGGCATATGAGACGTATCTCCTCAGATTCGAGAATACGTCTTTTTATTTGGATTTTTTTACAAACCAATTCGGTTCCTCAGGTTTTTCCGAGTTTGAGACTTGCTTGTTGGCACCAATGTCTAACTCTACGGCCCGGGATTTTCCAACTTGAAGAATATTTTTGAAACTGCAAGTGAAAGTTTTTATCATAAGTAATGCTATCATCTTATTAGTAGGTACCCTTCCATCACTCTGGTCCGTTTATATCTTCTTATAGTTAAAATCAAGTGACATAATGGTCTCATTAGATCACAAAGCTTCATTGTCAATGTCTGGTGTATTGTATTTGAATGATTATTTCGTATCATAATCCAAGGCTTCGGATATAAGAACAGTCATAAGTAATTGAGCTAGTTAAAATACTGCGATAGTAGTAACAGCTCTATAGCTTCATCGCCTACATTCTTAGGTCCTAAAGATTGTGACCCCAATTCCCTTAATTGACTCGAACAGATTGCGCGAAGGTTATTAGTTGACACGCAATTCTTAATCCAAGATTCGCAAGGATTCTATGAGGTGTCGTAAATGGTGACTAGGGGATAATGCCATAAGATTGGGCAACATAATATTTTTGTTCACTGAGTATCAATATCACACTGAGTACTTAGCTAGGTTCACAGGCTAAACCTCTTTCCTGAGTCCCATTTTTCAGTATTAGTAGTAACAATTTCGAGGCCAAATGCCCAACGCGCTTATGAACACCTACACGAATATCTTGGATCTCAAGAGTTCATGAGTTCATTTAGAACTATTGTGTAAGTGTATAGTGCAACTTATTAAGTTGATTAATGGACAAAACATTGCACATACTTCGTAACCGTATTAGTTACTAGGTACCGAAACAACAAATTCCTTTCACATAAGTTTAAATCTTCAAGCTTTATAGAGGCGAGACGTATCGACTATCTTTTAGTAGGGTTGTCTCAGATATATCTGCGCCCGGGGATTTCCATAGGATAGGACCAAACCGGTCGAATATTTTATGAACACGTTCTCGATTCATTGAAGCATTGTAGAAAATAATAATCATGGGCTGATAATAAAATATTCAACACATCAGTGCTTCGAAGGTATTAATGATATAATTTTAATTCATCGAGTGATTTGCACTTTTTCGAGGTCATACAACGGTGGTTCTCAAATTCGGATTGATTATAGGAAGCCTAAACTAGGAGTTGCAAAACATGGGCCCTAGACAGCTGTTTAATTAATTTTGCGCATGTTTTAAGTGCAGTTTTCGAGCGTATTTTTATTGCTGGCCAAACTTGCGGTGTCCGGTTCGAGTGTTTTGCATACAAACACCTTGAACTTATAGGGTTGTCAGATATCTGTTTAATCATGGCAAACCAGTTGAATAGTAGACAAATTAAATATATTATATATATATATATTATCATTATAATAATAAAATAGTAAATGTAATATGGATTTTTTTAATCATTTATAATAATGAATTACTTATTGGAAATGAAAGGGAAATTACTAAGGGCTGATTCCACGAATGAAACTGAACGCGATCAGCATTACTAAAACGCATTCAAGAGCTGTCAGTGTCAAAATTGTTATGGAATATTGTACACTGACAGCTCATGAACGCGCTTAGATACAACAGTTTGTTCATCCGTAATACTACGTACCTATTCCTAACCGGAAACCGGATTTGGTAATGGTCCGGTACATAATCTAAGATTACCGTAATTGTGGTAAATGTGCTAAACGTGTTCAATTTCATTGTTGAAATCTGCACTAAATGTTCCAAATCTGACGAGCTTTTTCGTTAACGTTGATTAGACTTTACTTGCTTAATTATAACTTGGCATGATTAATAGTTTCTTTACACCCTGTTTTTTCCCATAACTGGGTCGATCACTTGAGTTTATCTCCGAATTTCCGACCAAAACGAACCCTTTCTCGCTGATTGATCTCTAGATTTTGTACTAAAAATCCCTTCACTGCCACCCCTAAACCTACAGTGTTAGATATAGGCAGACAGTAAGACAAAAGTTCAACGTACGTTTCTCAAACATCGATTGGCGTCTGGCCAACCGCCAAACACTTCACTTTAATAGTCTGACTTATCCAACTTCCTTAAATAGATAACTGTGCGCAGATGATTTTCGATTATTTTTCCTTATGCATTTATCATGTTGGGCAGTAAACTCTCACAGCTGGATATAGGCCTTCTTATAGACTGCTGCAGTCTCGAGGAAATACCGAAGTTTCGCAAACCCATTCGGGAATCGGATTGGGATCGGAGAATCTTTCACATGCTGTTTTGAATCTATTTTGCGTGCGATAGCAATGGCCAAAGTTATTCTTATCATTTTCTATCTATGCTTGGTCTCTCGTGGTCTATTTTTTTGATCTACGTTTTTACAGCTGAACCACATCTATATCTACTAATATTATCTTGATACGAAAATACTTTCACTATAAATGGGAAGCTACAGTGTTGCCGAAAGTCATTTGATTTAGTATTGTCGCGGGCAGAAGTTACTTTATGTTCTTATTTGGTATTTGATTATTGAGGTAGGTACCTCTATAATCAAATGCCAGGCAAGGTTTAGTGTCTATGACAAATATCTAAACCTTGCTATTAACCATATATTATCTAGTTGTCTATGAAAACTATTATCTAAAATTTTAAAAAGAACAGTACCAGTTATCAGCTGCGAGTGCTGCTAGTTGCACTTTATTCGCCGGATTACGTTACTTGTTTCTATAATATTTTGTGTTTTTGGTTTTCTGTTGTTCGAAAGTAACCAACTGATTGTAATTCTAAACGAGTACTAAGCACCTTGTCGTGTTTACGTAATATTCAAATGTAATACATCTGTTTTAAAATACCATAATTTTATCTGTTTGTTGGCTCTAATCTCGGAAACGGCTGGGCCATGTTGTGATGAGCAATTAATTTAACATTTTATGCCTACTTTTATTATCTTTCATAACCATGCAGCAAAACTCAAACTTGCCTTAAATTCTGAATAATAATAATTTATGACAAAAAATACCTCTCAACTTCACAACTAAGACAAGTCTTGGATTCCTAACTGGTTTTAGGTAGGTACCTACTTTTTTTAAACAAGTTTTAAAATTGTGTTGTTTGTTACATAAATGAATGTCACTGGTAGACTAGACGCAAGTAAAAAGAAAATATAATTTGTTATTTTAAACTTAAGGGACTTTTCATCACACTGAATGACAGAACCATAGGAGCAACAAAACCAAAGGACCGTGGCAGCCAAATAAAGTAGTTCAAGGAACAGTATCAAACTGAATCAACAATTATCTAAATACACAGTAAACATCGTAGTTTACATTCATTTAAGAACAATAAAAAGAATTGAAAGAATTAACAAAACAGCCCTTCAAATTGCTGGTAACGTAACAAATTGTTCAGTTTTCAACAAATAACACAAGCTGATAAACTTAGACAAGAGTAACTTATTGTAAGGGGGATCTAAAATTATGAGGTACCTCCTACCTAATTTATCTTACAAGAACAACCATCAACAACGAATAAGGAATAAAGACGGGCTGCCCTGGCCGTCAACGGTTTCATCTGATCTCAAATAATGATGACAAGTTCAACACTTAAGAAAAAAAGGGGGTGACTACCGAGATGACAACTAATAGAGAAGTATGGTAGAAAAAAACATGGTGTGTTAACCCCAAATAAATTGGGATACGGGCAGGAGAATGCTAATGATGGAATGTTGAACTTATCTGGGAGGTATGACAGTAACACTTATTCAGATTGGATCAGCAACCATCAATCAACAGGTACTCTTTTAATTGCTTATCAACTTGGCTGTACATTGTTACTTACTAATTGGACCTACACAAACCAAGGCAAATATAGGCATAAAAGAGTCAAGACAGGGTCTCAATGTCGGTTTGAAAATGGAACAAACCTTTTTTTTTTGTATTGCCGACCTCTTTTCGGTATTTCTTAAAAGACTGGGTTTTATAGTGGGTAAGAAATTCCAGTTGTATTTGTTCAAATGTTATTATTATAATTTGCCAAGATTTTGATATTGGTTAAACATAGCCCCAGCTTGAAGTAGACATGAATTATTGTTGAATGGGACGACAATGGAGACCATTCTTCAGTTCTTATGGCATTTTGTTATATAATTAACATAGATGTTTTAACGATAAACATGCACAGATGTTGAAATGAAGCTATAAGGAAAATCTATCTACATTAAATCATAACAAACTAATGTATCTACCTATATTATACCTATTTGCAAAGCATGATTTTATCTGACATAACCGATCATGAAAAATAATAATCACAGGTTTTATTTGATTTTTTATACAACTTCAGAAAGTTGAACTGAAATAGTTTATCTTAATTGCCAATTACTTTGTTCATTGACTGGGCTGTTTGTTGAAATCAGTTGGATTATCATGGAATTATTGAAAACAAACTGTGAATTTAGATATGTACATTAGTATTTATTACATCATAAGCTCAATAACATGCACAAGTACTGAGTAATCAAAGTTTAAATTGTATTTTATATTTTATTGTTATTAGGTACTATCATGTATTAAAACATTCTTGCACACAAATGGTAAGGGCATGGCAAGTTGTTACTAAGTAATACCATAAAAACAAGTTATCTTTTCAGATTAAATTTTTTATCATGAAAAGATAATTCTTCAAATCTCAAACCACACTAACATGCTGTATGCTGACATGCAATTATCAACCTTATTGCGTGATACTAGGTTTTCATTTATGGTGCAATGGGATGGTATCTTTAATACGAATTGAGTACCTAATTATTGAAGTAATAGGTAATTATGTTACAAATGACTATTGACCCGCAGCAGTGCCTCAGTGGACATTAAACATGATATAATGATTATAAATAGCGTCTAAGAAATCATCGTCTGTCATGAAACGACGATAAGCACGTAAACATATAAAAAAACTACGTGATAACAATACACCATTGTTGATACAAAGATAACATTTTTTAGATCATTTTTGAAACCAGTGACACGTACAAATAAAACCTTATATCAGCCTAGTACGTCTTCAATAGATTGAAGCTCATTATTCTACCAGTTAAACAATAAAACATGAATCAGGACCCACCTTGTAAATGGACCACTTATATTAGTTATTTGACTAAGTATTTTTTCCACTGTCCGCTTGTCGCCTTCACGGGCGGCGTTTAATAGCTCCTGGCCTCTTCCCATGGCCCATTAATGTTAACAACCACACACAAAAACAACACCAAAATCAAACATTTCAATTTTTACACTAGACTTCACTCACTACACATTACTACTTCATTGATCGCGCCGCCATGTTTGAAAATTTTGACGTGAGTGCGCTCTAGCGGCCTACGAAGGAATCGATAGCAAGAAGGAAACGATCTCAAGGCGCTTACTACCTACTAAAACTGAGGTCAAAGAAAATTTGTTGATTGTTCAAGTTATTTTAGAGCATAATATTACCTCATAGTCTTCGCAACAAAGCAATTATTACAACAAAGTAATCATGACTACTACGACTTCTACCAAAAATTCTACTCACATTTTTATAGAAAACTTTGGGTCACTTGTTTTTAGTAACCGATAGATAGACCCTCTAGAGAGAAACTAAGCAGGCTATTATATTTTTTTAATTTAACTAAAACCTAAGTTTTCTAAGATCGATGACCTACTTCCCGTGGTTTATTTTTGCCTTTTATCTAAAGTCTGTAGTGTGTCAAAGAAGTTTATTTAGAAAGTTTTGTTCGATTATTTTTGAATAATTGTAGTTATTACTCTGAGTTGTAATCATAACTTTTGACACAACTTCATGTTTCTCTCTGTTTCTCTTCTACCTTCCTTCAACTTAAAACCTCCAAAACTTTTTCTCTTTATTTACAAATATTTCTCTTACTTATCTGTGCAAATTCTATTACTTCATTCAACAACAAATACAAAGTTCAACTCATTCTCTGAGACTCATTCGTTGCCGTTTGTCCTGTCACACTACTGTGCCTGTCACCGTCATTTTTCTGTCAATGTCATCCGGCGATAGATTTTTTGTAGTTCTTGTTTTCTTCCCTTCCCAAGTGTTCGTGTTGATTTGATTGTGATATCGTAGCGGACAAAATGTGAATAATTTTATTATTGTGGCATATATTATCATAGCCTGGTTCGTTGTCAGTTAGTTAATATTGTGTAGAATAATACAACGTCGATATTTTAGACGTGATCTTGTCAGTGTCAAAATGATCATCAGCTGTTCGTTATTATTTATTTTTTAAAGTGGTCCGAGAAACTTTTGGTGTAATCTAGATCAGTAACTAATAACATTTTATAAAAAACGTTACCGAACTTGGATGAGTGAAAATGCTTCCCAGAATGGGTGGTAGATTTAATTTAATTTTAATTTCCTTACTGTACTTTGCTGGTTTTGTTGCTACACAAGGTAAATCATAATTTTTATTATTTATATGCTGTAATAAATTGTGTTATGAGGTTGCTAGTGAGATCTGTAAAAAAGCTTGAGCCTGTAAAAAGTATGTACTGCTACTGATATGTACCTACCTACCTATTTGGCATTATACTGTATGACTATATATTACTAGAGTACTACTTAACGGTGTGCTGGACCGCCATCATATTGTGTATCTATGCTAATACACATACAAACATTGTATTTGTAAAAACCGTTTATGTCTATTCTTCATTACTCTTATCCAATTGTTTCTTTGTTCCAGATGACAACCAAATAATACCTTTAAACAAGTCTATAACATTTGATGACAGAGAAATTTACGGTTCCTTCATTACATTAAATGGAGGATCAAATAAAAAACTTGTTTTTAGCAATGTTGATAAAAGTTTAGAATTCATTGTTTTTCAAGTACACAGTCATATGTTTAACATCTCTCTTACTATGCTAAACAATGATGGAACAACTATTGCTAATGGAACTAATGTGGGCCTTGTGAGTTTTTTAGATCAAAATGCCACATTTATAGTATCCAATGACAATAAGAATGTTACCGTGCGTGCATATATTTCAGTGCATGGCTACAAAGAAATAGGTATGTTTTTTATTTTTTTATTTCATATTCTCTCCTCCACATAACAATATTTTTAAAGTAGATGTGGGTGGTGACTCAATGATTCAACATCATATCACACATATTAAGCTTGTGTGGTTTTCCTGTATTGTGCTTGTGCTGATGTAATTAGAATAATATACCTTCTACATAAGCACATACATTTAATTTATCAATATTGAGTTGGGTAATTTTATTGGTTCTTCAAGGTAGGTACTGCTCAAGTAAAAGCTCTTCAGGCCGATTTTTCATTAGTCAGATAACTTCTATCTGTAGAATAAATATGACATTTTGACAGCATTTGTTTAAAGAATAATTTATTATGTCAATGTCATATTTATTCTTCAGGTAGAGGTTAACTGACTATTTAAAAACTGGCCAAGTGCATGTCAGACCACGCACAGTGAAAGGTTCCATATATGGGATGAATATATAGGTACGCACAGTAGGTATTGATTTTATTGACTTCAAAAATATGTTTGAATTTCATGGGTAGTATTTTTCTAAAAATTATGAATAACAAAGCTATTTCTGCAGCTATAACCGAAAATATCTAAACTATTCACTTAAATGGCAGTCAATTAAAAACATCATAATCTTTTTAATTAAGAGATCCAACAATCCCCACACGCTGTTGTGCCGCTCGATCACCTAATATTGCAGCCCAAAAAAAAAAAAGTACTCAGTAGTAAGTGCCTACATAATTATGTAGTTTTCATCACACCTACGAATAGTGCTTATTAAAAAAAAAAACTTATTAATGTTTAAATGTTTTATGCACCTAGTTATTATTGGCTTAACGCCATCCAAGTCATTTTCTATGACATTTTTTGATATTTTTCCTTCCCAAGTACCTACATAATACTTGGATGACTATTAAGTACCGGTTAACTTGTACAACCTACTTAGTTGTAATAGTTTTTCACTTATTCATAAACAACGGTTTAGCTGGTAGGGCTTGACTCTAACAGAAATGTCCTTTTTAAAGTATATGAAAAGTGTCTATGACGTGACTGCCACGCCACGGACACATTTCGACCTATTCTCCACTAATCGGACAGTCCCAGCCAGCCGCGGCCGCAGCCACTAGCGGCAGTTTTTACCTACATTAACTTATCAGCATAAATATAAATTCGCGCGCGGCCAGTCCCCCGCGAGCAGGGTTGATAAAAATCATGACTTTTATAAAAAAATCAAAATAATCGGATTTATTTGATTTAAATCGGATTAATTTGATTTAAATCGGATTAATTTGATTTAAATCGGATTTTTTTGATTATTTCTGTCACACATGTCTCTAAATGTTTTTTTCATTCTCGGTACTAAGCCCATTAATTCCTTCTTACAACGTTTACACACCGCTTTGTTAAACTTGCCGCAAGTGGACTTTTTTTCATCCATATAAACCCAAACAGCATCTTTTTTCATTAATCAATCACGAATGACCGCGCCAAAGACTAGACGGACGGATTCAGTCACGAGTTAAAACGGAGAATCTCCGAACGGTGTAGTTAAACAGCATTGGACACGTGTGTGCGCGCCGTAGTTTATGTCGGGGGAAGTCCCTTGACACATTTTGGCTGATTTGGTCGAAGTAAAACAATTTAGATTTAAATCATTGATTTTTATAAAAAAATCACTTGATTTTAATCGCGATTTAAATCACTGATTTTAATCAAGTGATTTAAATCATATCAACCCTGCCCGCGAGTAGTCACTTAGTGGGAAATAGAACAAACTACTGGACACCTGTGTCGGTGCCGTGTTCGCCACGCATCGTCCTGGACACGCTACTCCCGTGCTCTTGGATATGAATCGATCATAAAGCAAATGTTGATCCAAAAATTATATTTTCAGATCCAATACCTGGCGGATGTAACATGGAATTGCCAGAGCTTCAAATAAATTCATTCACTAAAGCCTTACCGCTTCATATATATCCATTCCTTTATATCCAGACATTCTCAGACTTTATATTAGTACAAGCCGCGGCGGCATCTGGGTCAGCCGAAGACCGGAACTGTATAGACCCTTTGACAGCATCTATCACCTTCTATATGATGTATCTGCCAGAACAAAACTTCTACGCTGACGCTTATTTTACTGGCATCAGGAAGATGATGACCCTCGAGGGTATTGAGAAATATGGAACTATTGTAAGCATGCTTTTATTTTTAACTGCTTAATTCAGGTATTTTTATATACAACTACTGCTATACTTATGTATGTATATTTTATGCTATAAGTAAGTATATAAGGTCCTATTTATAAAAAACACTTCCTCTCTCCTTAAACATCATCATTACATATAGTTCCTTGAACTTGTTTCATGTTTATTATTGTATATATATATATATATATAGATAAGTGTATGCTTTATGAATGTATGTATTTATTGTGTATGTAAATGGTACACCACTGACTACCTGCAGTATTTGTCTCTCCTTCTCCCTTTAATCCATCCAAAGGTTGTCTGTAAAAGATCGCTTTTAGCGATAAGACCGCCCATTGTGTCACCCTATGTAAAATGACTACATTTTTATCTGTATTTTTTATGGTGTACATAATAAAGAATATTCTATTCTATTCTATTCTATTAAAATAGATGGACAAACTTTTAGAAATCATTCAAACCACCAACATAAAGACAATGGTAAAAATAATAATAAAAAGAAAAACGCATTAGATAGGACTTACCTACTTACAAGAAATAAAATCGGCTAACGAAAATACACTAAAAATGTTGGTTACCCAATGCCATTTATTATTTTAGGTCAATATAAAATCACTATTAGCAATATTTATTTTTGCTTGGATATCTTTGGTTAGACGTACTGAACGCTAGTGTTAAAATTTGTCCATCTATTTTAATGGGACCTTGTTTAACAGGGATCACCAATTAGTTTTGTTGGGGGTCAGTTTTTAGGGTTCCGTACCCGTAGGGTGCCAAACGGTACCATTATTATTATGCCTCCGCTGTCCGTCCGCCTGTCTGTCAGCGGGCTGTATCTCATGAACCGTAATAGGTAGACAGTTGAAATTTTCACAGATTGCGTATTTCTATTGCTATAACAACAAATAATAAAAATTAACATAACATAACATATTATTGCATTTTTTAATTATGTGAAAAGTTACATTGTTTACTTTGAAACATCATGTATCTGAAGTCTGGAGTAAAGTCGGTGCATGCTAAAACCAAAAAAATATATTTTAATATTTTTAGTTTTAGTTATAAATTTTGCTGTTCGCTTAGGGTCCGCTTAAAATATGTCGGCGGTCCGCCATTTGGTGACTCCTGGTATATAAAATAGGAAAATATTGATGTTCGGATAACCGGTGCCGGAAGTCACGATGATAATATATAAATTTAAAAATTAAATTTGGTTTGTTACAGCTGTAGTGGCAATCATGTCATTTGGTTTAAATTGGTCTTTATTCTTATTTATCTTATAAATAGTTTATTTTCTTCAAAATTTTGTGAATGTGAGAACGTTGTAGGCTTAACAGACTGTAGATCTGTGGACCATTTATATTTTGCTTAGTACCTGGTACTTGTTGATAGGCCTACACTGTCCTCTCATACCTTTTAACACTGTAAAACCATTTACTTTTAAAAGAGTAACCGTAGAGTTTCTTGCCGGCTCTTCTCCATAGGAAACGACCAATTGGAACCGTGCACCTAGCTTCTGACGTTTCATAAGTGCCCTTGTAGGTTTATGTGAAATTAAATATTTAGATTTTTTGATTTTGATAAAAGCCGCCATAAGCGCGCTCGCACACGGCATACTTTTTATAGGTCCTACAATCGGTCAGATGTTTTCGATGTGTAACATCTTTCCTCTCGCTTTACTTTAATCTGTGGGAGTGATTTCGTGAAAAGAGACGGAAGTGGGTAACAGGAAGCCGGGGAAACGGACGTTGTTTGTTTGACCAATGAGCACGCGCGCTGCTAGAGTTTGCCATCAGATGGTACAAACCCATTGTCCGAGCGGTTGGTACTGTCAGCCAGATACAGATCAGACATTACACATCGTATGCGACTGCTGTAACACTTGGTCGTTTTTTTGAATGACCTACGTTTTGTCGGACGTGTGCGTGTATCAACGCACACGTCCGACAAAACGCATGCAAACAAACGCACGCATTTGATCTCTACTATTTCATTTAGCTCCTTCAAAATTCGGCCACTGATTGTATGCCATTTGCGAACGCTCTAAGTCAAAACCAAGAGAGACAGGCGCCTCTGTCATACAGAGAAGCCATGAGCATTAATCACCACGCTTGCTTAAGACGGGTTGGTCATTTCAGACTTATATTAACTATAAGTCCAGGTTTCCTAACGATGTTTTTTTCACCGATGTCATTAATGTCCAAGATAAACTCAGAAAGTACAAAATTAATTGAAAAAGTCGCACTGGTACTTGCCCGGATTTGAACCCACAACCTCGGGCGTGGCCTTAAGGGGCCGTTCAAGTATTACGTAAGCACTATGGGGGGGAGGGGTCTTTGTTTTGCTTGTTTTGGATGACATGGGGGTATGGGAGTCTAGATGATGATTACGTCATCGGTAGTTATTTCCTTTTTTACACGAATGGCAACCCTCACATTGTCTATGCTTGAAAAAGAAACGCATTGAGCCGTTCTAATCTCTATCCTAAATCTATTTTCTTATTTTTAAAATTATAATTATATAATTATAATATTTAAAAAAATACGGGGCATGGGGGGAGGGGGTAAGCTTACTTTTGCTGACAAGGGGGATGGGGGGGTGAATAATTGTAATAAATCTGCTTACGTAATATTTGAACGGCCCCTAACCATTTGGCCATCACGAGAATTTAATATTTACCTAAAATAATAAAAATATTTTCTTCCAAGATTCCATACAACTCCTTGCCGGCTACGCGACGCAGGTTGAGTGCTTACCCTGGCACTGGAGCCATTTATGCTGTTGTAGCGAGGAGTACTATTGAACATCCCAATCTGAATGTTACACCTTACTCGGTGTACGTGCCGAGCTTCAGTTATGGCTGTACCAACTTCGCTGAAGGGGGCTGCGAGTTGATAGGTAATTTTTTATCTGTACCTAACTTTTGTTTTCATTTTTTAATTGAAACTTCTTGGTGGCGATCCAATGATTGGACGAGAATTGAGCGTGAAAAGACGCGTCTCGTTTAGGCATACTTCGTTACATGAGAGAGAAAAAGATATAACTCTGTCTCTCATACTAAATCTCTCTTATAATTATTTATTTTTAAGGTAAGTTTCACTTCTGTCACGTGATGGCGCGAAACGCGCAATTTTTTCAATTGCAATGCGTTTAGGGCACACCTTGGTTGAATGCCAAATGGTGCATGCATCAGTCTACAGTTAGAGCGCTAACACACTGGGACGCCTTGGCTACGTAACCATCGACGTCGCCCAGTGCGTTAGCACTCTTATGAGCGAGGTGCAAGTTCGCACGGGCGATTTTTTTCCCGCAGCGATTTTTATTCGTGCACTGGATTTTCAACGTTCTGCTCAGCGCCGAGAGTTGGAAATCCAACAGTTTGTTTTTTAACGCGCTGGGACGAGAGTGCGTCCCACCCTTAGACCCCCCTTTTCCCATTACGTGTAATGTTTTTAAACCAGTGGATAATGAACCTTTAAGTTATTTTAGTATCAAGACATGTCATGTCTTAATCGACTGATAAGCTTTAAGTATCAAACAAAACAAAACATTTACTTGTAAATCAAAAATGAGTAGGTACTTTTTTGTAATTTTATTCTTGATCACCAGAAAAGCTCGAGGTTTGAAAGAGTTACACGATTTTGGAAACACCCTAAATAATTTATAGCGTCATCACTTGTCGGCGAATAATACCTACAATTATACAGGGTGAAAGGGACACCAACTCGCAAGCTAGTTACCACGATTTCAGCATGTTATTCTAAACCCTAAACGTAGATTTTTTCCGTCGGTTATAAAAACAAATCGGCTGTTTCATACAAAGGTAGGTATTGCTACATAAACGGTAAAAAACTTTTTACAAAAAAAAAAACAACCGACTCCCGAAAAAAAACTCTACAAAGTGAAAAATAACTCGGTAGTCGGTGTCTTTGGTTTTGAATTTTCGTTTTTTGCCACCGACTTCCGAAAATAGTTTTTTTTCACTTTGTAGTGTTTTTTTTCGGGATTCGGTTGTTTTTTTTTTTGTAAAAAGTTTTTATTTTTCAGTTTTTAGTTGTGGTACCTACCCCACATAACCCCATATAAATTCGAATACGTACCTACTATGTAAATAACAGTCACAGGAAGTTATCATCATATCATCCACATATACCTACTAAGTGGGAAAAATACGTATTATTGAAGCTTACTCAAAAACTATCCCAGAGAAGTTAATAAAATTTATATGGGATACCCTTTCAGACAAAAAAAGAATTTTCAAAATCGGTCCTCAATTGACGGAAAAATTGACGGACATACATTGGAAGTCGGTTAAAAATGTATAAGGACAGTTGTTTTTTGTAATCTAAGAAAACTTTCTACGCCGAGGGTATACACCGTGAATTATGAGTTCGTTTGTATTGTGGAGTCTTAGGGGTGTAGTATTAACAAATAACATCGATTTTCAGATAACTGGTTCGCACAGATACTACGTGTAGTGCTGCTGTTTGTAGGTGTATTCCTTTGTTTCTTCGGACATCGATTCTTCAAGACTGAAATGTTTTTCGCTGGATTCTTCAGCGGTGTCATTATATCATACATACTGATAGCTTTGATAGCGGTTGTCGATAAGCCTGGTAAGTAGGATACTTCTTACAAAAAATACACAGTGAAAAATTACTTTTCGTTTAAAACTTCATTCTGTCTCTGTCATCTTCAAACGATTGTCAGAAACAGAAAGATGTTTTCAATGCGTTTACCGCTTTTATTTAGTTATTCGTGGTAAAACTCTTAACAAAATATTATTTTAGCCCTGCTAGCCGCAGCAGTAGTGTCTGGGCTATTCTTCGGCGCAATATGGTGGTTATTCTGGTGGCTGTACGGAATACCAGTGCTTGCAGTACTGTTGCCTTCATTGAACCTCGGCTTCTTACTGGCTTCGATATTTTACTATAGATTACCAGGTAAGGCCAACGTCAGAGATGTGATGTGAAAAAAATTACATCTTCACAAAATTCAGAAAATTTAATATCATAAGTACATTATGATATTCAATTTTCTGAATTTTGTGAAGATGTAATTTTTTTTACAGAATATTGTATTACTTAATAGTCTTATGATCTTAACATGTTTCGTCATGGACTGGCATAAAAATATTTAAAAAATTGTAAAAATCTCATACAACAGCTTATTTTTTTTTTTAAAGTCATTTATAAAACTAAAAACCTTACCTAAAACTATAGAATGTAATGCTTGTTGTTATTGTCCTTTCAGTTATGTCTTTTTGCAGCCGGGTTTTTTAGTTTTTTAAATAACTTTTTATTTTCAGCTTTTTAGTTTTTTATTATTTCTCATGCCAAATTAAATATAAACATATAGGTAATTTATATATACTTATGTAATCATCTTTCAAAACCCTTCATTTCGATACCCCACTCGATAGGGTAAGGAGTTTTTTTTTTTTTTTTGACAACACCATTTGCCGCCAGAAAGGCGCCATTTCGATTTTTTCTAATTTTAATACCAGTCCCAGTGACACTCGCACGATAAGACGAATCAAACGACATAATTATCATTCACCAAAATCGGTTCAACCGTTTAGTAGTAACGAGGGAACATAGAGACGGACATACGTATACAAGTCACACACATAACCCTCCTTTTTTGGCTTCGCTGCAGTCGGGTAAAAAGAAAACCTAAACAGCATTTTTTGGGAAAGCCTAGATTTTCGAGAACATTGTAGGTATCGAATAAATACTTACTTACTTAGCTGCCTATTCTACTAAGCAGTATAGCTTGATTCATATCACTATTGACACAGAAATACAGTATTTTGCCAAATTATCTCCATTCTGCTTCCGTTTTTCGATTAAACATAGCCGTATGACATTATCCCCCCATTAAAAAAAATACGTGTACCTAAATATGATAATATCTTTAGAAAATTGCACAAAAAAGTTTTAAATTTTAACATTTTTTAAACAAAAACTATATTTTTAGGAAACATATTATATTTAGAATGGAACTTCAATTTCTGGAGCCTGTTCGTCTTGGTGATGATGCTGACGGCGCTAACAGTCGTGTCCGTGTCCTATGCTGCGAACATCATATGCTGTGCCGTGCTTGGCGCGTACGCAGCCGTGCTGTCCATCGATTATTACATGGGATCGAACTATAAGTTCATCATTATAAATGTCCTAAGGAGAGCTGTGGTCCCGCAATTCAATAAGGCTTTCTTGGCGCCACCTGATTTTCAGTGGAGAGGTGAGTTATACCTACATAATTATAATAATAGTTCATTAATTTTTCAGACAAAGTCCATTACATTAAATTAAATAAGAATTAAAACATTAAATTGTTATAAAAATCATACTTAGACATGTCATTCAAATCAAAAATATAATATGTTTATACAATTTCTTTCTTGTGTCTTTTTTCTAGCATTATTTACGAATGATATTGGGACTTAGCCCACGTTCGCACGGGCGTATTTTTATCACGGCGATTTTTTTCGCGTATTGGATTTTCGACGGTCAGCTTAGCGCTGAGAGTTGAATATCCAACAGTGTGTTTTCTTGACGCGCTGTCGCTGACGTCACTGATTATATGTTATAATCTGATAAAATGCTACTAGGCTCGTAGTAGGAATCAGCGATTTAGGGCTCTATCGTAGGTACTGTTCACCAACGTTCTTATGCGCGGGCGCATAATATTAACCGTCCTTCAGGCGAATAACCTATGACATACATTGTAGATAGGTGAACTTATGCAGGAGCATAAATATATTTAAAGTGGGAGATTACCTATTTTGTAATAATAAATTGAGATGTGAAACTAATCAAACGAAAACATGACTATCAATAGTACAATCACCTCTTCAATTATTTATCTATGGCTGTGTTTTCAAAACAAAACTGTCATTATGACAATATTTTATTACGTCGTTAGGCATTCGCCATGCGGCATAAGGGATCACGCGCACTAGACGGCCATGACTCCGGCCAGTTGTGGCCATCTAGTGGTATTGTATGGTCTGGGGCTAGTTGGCCGTTGCGAATAGGGTTATTATCTGACAGGCATTTGCCGCATTTGACAGGAATTTTACGATTAAGACAGGCGTGCGACCTGCGGCGCTAAGCTGAGACAGGCATTTTTTAATGTCGCGGTATAACGCTGGTCCGCCCGCCCGGTTTAAACGTACTATACGTATAGTCCTGAAAGAATATTGTAAAAGCTGAAAGTAGTAAGTTCGTTTATTCTAAATTAGTTTAGTCGTCGTAGATTTTTCATATTGTTTCATTTTGAATAAATGACAGTCTTTAAAACTATCTGTTGCATATTATTTATTGTATGACTTACAGTTTTTTTACAATAGACAGGCATTTTTTACATCCTTAACAGGCATCCTCTGTTACATAGATGGTAACCCTAGTTGCGACCAAGTGCGCGATTCGTATCGGTTTCTATAGTTTACCTGGTCCCTGCGACCACTGGTCGTGGTTATGGCCGTCTAGTGCGCGAGATCCCTTATTCTTTACTTAGTACCTACCCATTTAAATGATATGAAACTAAATATTTCATACATTTACCGTAGGTATATGTAAATTTTATAAAATAATTCAGGATAAATCTGCACCTAGTCCTGTTATTTCCTCCAGTGATTTGAGTCATGATGGTTTGTTGCATGGTAAAAGGTAAAATTTAGGATATTAAAAGCTACCAAAATTACAAACCAAATAGTTTCTCTTCTCCGTTGCAGTCTTAAGAGCGTTTATACTGAAAGTAGATAACGTCGCAAATAACTGTCAAATATTTCGCTGTTTTGATTAATTTACCTCTGTTAGTTCATATTACCCTGCATAATCACCCCATAATGTTACCACTGCTGGGACGATGAGGGAGTGGGCTGTAATCTACCACGCTGGCCCAGTGCGGGTTGGTAGATGTCACGTGGCACATGTCCGTTTCGTCACGATGTTTTCCTTCACCGTTTTGAGAGCTGTGGTGATGAAATTATTTACACAAAGAACCCACGCCCTACAGCTCGTAAGTTGAAGCCGTTACCACTAGGTCACCACTGCTTCAAATTACCCTATTGAAAGACTATTTCATGAAATCATGACATTTTTAGAGGCCAATAATTCTAACCCAGAGAGTTGTATCGATGATTCTAATCATTATAACTCTGTAAATATATATTTTTTACGGTCACGAATCATATTTTGATCAACGTATTATAACCTAACGCTGACCTGCAAATTGCTACCTTATCGCAAGGTATTATAATCGTAAAAATCATCAATACAATCCATATAATCCTATTGAATGACTACTTCATAAAATCATGACATTTTAGGATTATGCTAACATAAGGAGTTGTATTGCTGATTCTAATGATTATAATTCTGTAAAGCCATATTTGTTACGGTCGCGAATCGTATTTTAATCAAGATACAACCTGACACTGACCTGCAAATTGCGAAAAAACGTAAGAAATTTATAAAAGTTTTTTTATTTTTTTATTTCGCCTTTTGTCTCTTCTTGCAGATGTCGTAGTGGCGTTCATGTGGCTGGTGCTAGCCACACTAGGGTTCCTGTTCCAACACTGGCACAACAGGGGCAGGCCGCCTTTCCCCCCACCGCCGAGGGCTGTTAGACAGAGCATGTCTGAACCCGTCTCTTATGGCTCTATATATTTTTGGAGACGGTAGGTTTATTATTCTCATAATCAAAAAAATAGCCTTAGTTCCTGTTTTTGAAATATTACCCTATCATTGGGAGTCTATAACATCTATACATATAAATAAAATTTAAAGTGTCTGTTTGTACTATCAAAATAATATATTTTTATTATTAAATACGTTTATGCTTATACGGTACTTAAACAAAAAACAAATTAAAAAAAACCTGTCTGACTGTTTGTTCTGTCTAATCTCCGAAACGGCTGGACTGATTTTGACGCGACTTTCACTGGCAGATAGCTGATTTTATAGGGAGTAACGTAGGCTTTTATTTTAGAAAAAGAATTAGGGTCCACTCAGGCGAAGCTAGTTCTAACTAAATTAAAGCCAGCATAAGGTTGAAATAGAGCACCTTATTTCAGTTATCAGCAGATAATTGAGATTTGTCGATCACTAGTGATCGACAAATCTCTGGCGTATGCGCAAGATCTAAATTATATTTTAATTTGGTAAACACTCCAACATAAAATTAATTTTGTAGATAGGTAGTCAGTTAGTACTCATAGTAGGAACTTATTTTACTTTAATTATTATGGAGGAAAAATATTTTCATGATAATGATTTTGTAACTACATATAACTATAGGGATAAAACATATAATAATAATAATTATTTGAGTTTTTTCATCAATTTCCTATCGTTACCTAAACAGTCACAAAAATAGTAGACATTTTGTACCGACATCGCGCTTGTTTTGTTTGTCTCATTGCGCTAGAAAGAGACGAGTACTATACTTTCTCACTCGCCCATATAAAATACCTACATATTTAAAATAATATTATTTTTTGTACTTTCCAGACCAACAAACCAGCAGAACACTGGCGTCGGTCCTACGACGCCTGCTGTTTCAAGAATACGCAACGAAAGGACTCCCCTACTGGCTTCGTAACTCGACTAAAACACTAGCATGAAGAGTGTGAACTAAGGTGACAAATACGAGTAATACTTACCTATTCTTCCTCTTGTTTAATTTTTTGTAGTTCATTAATGGAACGAGTTATGCTTACTTACTATGGAAAAAAAAAAACAGAATTAAAAAGCTTTCTAAAATAAGATCTCAAATATTATCGTTATATGGATAACCTAAACGATTAAAAATAAATAATACTTCGTTTTATGAGTTACTCTTGCTCAATACGAGTTTAGAACTTTTTATTTATTGCCCTACCGTTTGAGTGCGCATAAAACGTGCCTCTTAAGTGAATTTGGCCTAAATAACGATGCTTAAAAGCATAATTACGACTGATTATGTCATTTTAATTGACTAGTAATGCATGCCAGTTTTTTTCCAAAGATTATAGTATGTTTTAGTTGTCCCACTTACTTAAATTTCTCAAGAACTAATTATTATTGTATTTAATTTTCGATCCATTTTTTTTTTACATTAATTGCTTTGTAATGCCATTTTTTACTATATTTTTAATGTGAAGTATCATTTACAAGTTTCCTGTCGTAAGTAGAGTGCGAATTACGGAATTCAAATGAATAAAACAAACAAAAGAACCACTGGACTTATTACTAAACTTGGTTGTTCACAACGCCACAAGTTTTAGTAGCCAAACTAAACGCTTTCTCCTCATGACTGGAGGCGAGTAAATGACATTCAATGTTTTTAGAATATAAGTACTTATAGAAAACACCAAATATATAAACACTAAATGTGCCTAGATTGGGGCTTTATTATGCCTACACAAGAAATACTCACATACTAACATTCGATCAAGTAAGAGGACCTAAGTACTAGAAACTCTTCAAGAGTTTGCTCTCTGGTTTATATATATTATTTGCCTAATATTTAAAGGAATGTGGCCCATCATGGGCCAAGACGGACCACAACTAGTGGCCAGCGACAGCACATTTTCAACACAAGCTTGTACAGCTATTTGCTAATATAAATTGAACTTTATTTCAAATAGAAATAGGGTCTGTTTTGTATACCGGCTACATAAGAGTGGCGAGGCCCTTTAAAATGTATAAGGAGTGACTGTAGCTGACCACTACCAGTGGTCGCGATTCGTACGGTGTGCCTAAGAACCTAAGACTTGATCAGATTTTATCAAAAATATTGTGTACCAAAACTTAGTTAAGAGCGCTTATCCTAAAAATTGGCAACGTCGCAAATAGCTGTCAAACATTTACCTGTTTTGATAATTTGGCAATATTGCTGTATGGAAATAATAATTAAAATAGAGTGATCTAAAATATTGATTATGAAATACAATTATTAATATCATAACACCGAATATTTAGTTTTAGATGCAAAAAAGTATTTGGAAACTTTCCAAATGTCTTTTTTACACCAAAACGGTTACAACATTAAATTCAATGTTATAATTGCAATTCATTATTAATATTCTAGTTCGCTAGTTAGCCTCATTTCATATTTCCATACAGTAATATTGCCAAATTAATCAAAACAGCGAAATATTTGACATCTATTTGCGACGTTGCCCACATTGTTGACAGTTTTTCACGACTGTCAATTGTCTAGTTTTATTGGTGGAATTGTAGTGAAGGGTTCTAATAATTTTCATGTAATATTAAAGAAGAACCTACTTATTTTTCCTACGTCCTAATGACATAAGTGTATTAATGAATAATTATATTTAAGTGATATTACGCCACCATATCAAACGCGCTGTAAGACTGTATCTGTAACGTGTGATTTTATATAGACTTGAAGTGTAAACATTTCCATTTTTAAGCTAATAAATATGTTATTTAAATACCTTCCTACCCTGTTTAATTAGTACAACAAACTTACTGCAATATAGCAAAAAAAAATATATAAAATTTACCCTAGTGCAAAGTTTACCTCATATTATTTTGGTCTGCGGAAAAGGAAAACGGAAAATCTGCAAAAGGATAAATACGCCATAAAATAACTGACATTTACGAAAAAAAAAATCCGTAACACAGCTTTACTAATAATTCTATTCTAACAACGAATAATAATTACAGGGCTCTTAGAATACCGTCGGTCCACAACACGAGATTACCCATTGAAATCAAACGCATTCGACCTCATCAATAGATAGGGGACAGACAGACAGACAAAATGTAAACCAATTATAAGCGTTGATAATCTGTGCAGTTGCTTACTTCGGGCACAGAGGGCGCTGCGTGCGTGTTTTTGATAGAATACCATTGTATTGCGTGTACGGGGTGGTTTTATCTGATCGGCTTATGATACGCTAAGAGTGGACGAAATGTGCATTGTGTGTAGTTGTGCAGGTGATTGCAGATGTGTATAAAAACGTTTGTGGATAAAAAGGCGTTGAGTTTTGACTCTAGGCGTTAAAATACTGGACAGTTAAGTTACTGTTAAGGCTGGATAAATACACTAGGGACAAAAATAAATAATGTAAAATTTAGGGTTAAAAATATATTTTATGTACTAAATTTACAGATGCATGGATAAAATGATGCTTTATGGCGCAGATATTCAGAGCAGATATTATTCAGAATTATTTAGTGATCGTTTCACGATTAACAATAATTTTGCAACGCGATCCCTCTGCGTTTAGATCACTATAATACCTCCAATACAACACGTTTAATCCCATCCCATTGTCGCGGTCCCCCATCAAATGCATGGGGACTGGGGTGCTATACAAAGTTAACCGACACAAAATTAATATATACCGCCCAAATATACTTAACGGAATAATTTCCTCACACTATTTTTAGGGTGGCAACACTGGCAGTTTTGTGCACGCAATAAGGTTGCAACTCCCGCCATCTGTAAAGAGGTTATTAATAATATTTGATACATCTTTATTAGCTCATTGTTGCATTATTAGATACACTCGAGCTTCCCATTCGTCATTGTAAACGATGTTAGGGAGTCAAAGAAAACAAAATGCTAATGGTTAATGCAATATTTATTAATAAATTTCACTGTAATCTCCTCAATCTATATGCACTTATATCAAGTAATAATTTATTTTACACTTAATCAAACTAAATTACTTTACATACATCGTTACCGCCTATACCACGTCCATATTGCATTTTTTTAATGAAAATATATATTATAAATGTACATTTTATCAAGTAGTAATTAAATGATAATTTGTGCTGATAACCAGCACCATTATGAAAAAAATAATGACAGAAATATTTGTATTTTGTATACAGTTTTGTACAGTTAGTAATTTCAGTGCTGTAAAATTTAGTATTCGTTCAAATCGTCCAAAATTTTTGTGGCAAAATAATCTTATAAATCTATATTTTAATCACAGCAATATTGACCTTATTTTTACCAATAAATAATAAATTAATTCGTTTCAAGATGTGCTAATGAACTTGAGTTGACACATTACGTACAACATCTATTTAGTAACAATATAATACAAGAATCATCACAATAGTACAAACATGATTAGTTTGTATGACAATTTGTTGGTGAAGGCAGGGGTGTGAAACAAACGCTATAACGAAGCTCATTGCCACGTTTTTTCTCTATGGCATTAACATTTCGCACCCCTATTGCATACATCAAAGAAATAGAAAGGGTTGTGCACGCAAAGGGCGCAAAACACTCGATTATTACAAACGTTGGCACAAACAATTTACATTTTTATCCCGCCGCCGAGGACACCTCGGTTGCCTTTATAGAAACTTTCTCTACTCGACAATAGATGGCGCTGTTCTATATTTACAATTGCACGCTATTGTTTTACTAGCTTACTATTTTATTGACCGTACGCAATGAAACATGCTTAAAATATGACGTATTTATTATACAAATATTATGTTTAAGTAAACGATAAATTAAATTATACAATTGTTCGGCAGTGCGCAGCACACATCATCGTGTACGGTCGTTTGCTTACGACTAAGTTTGAACATCATCAGTTGCCTCTTAATATTAAGGTGTAATCTGAAAACTATTGTACATAAATTATAATAACTTGCACCATTTAGAAATTAAATCTCACTAAAATAAAAACTGGGTTGTGAAACGAACGGGGTATTTTAACAGTCTCTTGTAAACACTTACGATACTGAATTGTTTTGTTCTTGCAAGTCTACCGCCAAAACATTGGCATCATGTCCGGCTGTCATGTTGATAGCTGCGTTCATAGACAAGTGCGCGTCGGCGTAGTTGTGCGCAATTTCGCCGCTAGATGGGGACTCCGGTATGTTAGTCGGGTTCTCAGGCATCGACAGAAGTCGATGCGGGAACCCGAATAGCTGAGATCACTGAAGCCGTCCCCAGTAGTTCGATGCGAGGTCTGGCCCTTGCGATGGTATTTGCACAGGCACGCTCACGCCTGCTGATATTACACCTATGGAACAAAGAGGGAGGGTGTTAATAATCATGCAAGGTTTTATGATAGAATTGAAATGGAATTTTTGTTTTTCAGATAAGCGATAAGGGATTATTTACAGGTATTATTAAATACATATAAGATTGATCAATGTGGACACAAATTAGGTAAGTAATAATAATTTTAAAACATCATAGGTATTCTTCAAAATATTTTGTGTGGAAACAAAGTTCATAACTAATCATTTTAAATCACAACAAGAGTGAACCCGTACTACATAGGTTTGCCACGACATTAAGTCCTGCTTAATATCTAGTTCAAATCAAATCCTCTCTAAATAATCATCAAAGCCAGTCTGCCTATTTGGCCTAACTAATCGTAATCGATAATTCCTATTTCACGACACAATTCGCAACCAATCAAGTTGTCCGTATCGACGGCACATGTTAACACAATCAAACGTGAAACCTATTAACGTCATGTATCAGTATCGGTCGGGCCATATGTCTAATAGGATTCCGATTGCATTCCGTTTATTACACACAATCGCGTTATCTGTGCGCGGTAGGTCTGCCTCGCTTATGTGACGTCGCGCCCGTCATAAAGCTATTCGTAGCCGTACGTTTGTGACGTATGTCGTATGTGTATCGAGTAGTGGAGATGTTATGTATTGAGTTTGTGAAATGCTTGAAACCATTATTTATATTTATATTTAAATATACTTTATTGTACACCAGAAAATACATAGTAAATCATAAATTTAACACTACAAAACATACAATGGGCGGCCTTATCGCTGCCTTTGTTTTGGTCTAAAGATTAAACCATGGTTTGAGAATGAAGTGAGAATGCTTTAAGTTTGCCAATGGTGCCGATTCTCTTGTACACCGAACTAAACTAACGAAACTATCACTAAAATTCCTTACTTTTGGCTATGAGAATCTTAGTGCTATTCTGCAAAAAAAAAACTCTAAATTAAAAATATTTTTTACAACTAAAATCGCATTTGACAATCGCGACTTACCCGTGACACTACCACGTGTTTACCCGCCGTGAATTTTTTTTAGAGCCGGACGCGAGCAGGGGGGGGCAGCACCGACGTGTTTTATATGGATTTTTTCACTTTTTGTATGGGTCTTCTATAGGGGATCGAAATATTTATTATTTTTGCAATAGGACACACCATTTCCGATATATAAGCAAAAGAAAAGAAAAAAAAGATACAATACTATTTTTGCACCTAAAGTCGAGGTGTTCATGTGAATTTTAGTTCATGACAACAAATTTTATCCCACACCTTTTTAATTGCGATTAGGTTTGGTTTTTTACAATCAAAATTTTAGGTGAAAAACGTCAAATTCAGAATAGCAAAATTGCCATTTTCACTAAATTAATAACTCTTGCTATCTAATGGCCGATTCCTATAATTTACGGACCGTTATTGGTTAATATTAAGACTAGTATCTTTACCAATAATGAAGCAAATACCTCATAGCTTTGCATAGTAGACCCTCCCATATGGCAATAGCTATCATAGGTAAAATTTGCTTATGAAACCGTTTATATGCCCAGTTTGGCAATTAAAAAAAAACGACTGGTAACCAAAACGATTCGTTTATGTTTAAAGGAACCGAGTATTAGTGCTGTCAAACTGAAATATAGTTAAGTTGTGTGACTAGTCTATTTCAGAATGGAAAATCGTTATTTGACAGGAATAAACGAAATTTTGGAGATTTTTAGTCTAGTTTAGAGGCATTTGTGACAAGAGAATCGGCACATTTGCCTGACTAGATGCTAAATTTAAAAAAAAACCGGCCAATTGCGTGTCGGACAACGCACAATGAAGGGTTCCGTAGTTGGGATGAATTTATCCCAAGATCAAAATTAACATTGTAGTTGAAAAACATGTTCCCCCATACGGAATGTATGGGAGATAATTACTTGTTAACCTGAAAAGCCTACTTAGCTGTGTTATGTAGTTATTTTTAATTTTTTTATGGGGCTTCTCGCAGTTGACCTCTGAGGAGGTCGTAGCTGCTTAACCAGAATTTCCTGTGGGCCTGTGATAGTGTACAACCATTTAGCTGGAAGGGGGGCGGGGGGAACTATACTCTAACAAAAATTAGCACTGTAAAGCTTAATATTTCGCAAACGGATCCCTAAATTGAAAAATGTCTAACACACCCACAATGTTTTTGAACGACCTTTACAACGACACAATAGGATAGACAAAAAAAAAAAAAAAACACTTTCTCAGCGTGATTAATATGTACGTATATACCCATGTCAAATTACAGCTTTCTAGTACTAACCTAAAAAGTGTTCCTTGTTTATTTCGGAACCCTAAAAAGAGCTAGTTGTGCCCGAGATTGTCATTAAAGCGTTGGTGTGCAAACCCGGTGAACTCATTTTCCTGATCCTTGTCGATATAACTTAAAACTATAATTGTTATGTTCACTAATTCCAGCTTAACCCTACAACAATAGCGGTCTTGATATACATTATTATCGTACATAACACGTACGTTGTAAACGACATCACAAATATGCTGCCCGTCTAGATTTATGAAGCCCTTATTTCGATCGGCTGGCCCCCGCGCGTGTGGCCGCCCGATAACAGTTTTCCGTTCCGGCGGGCGCTGGCAAAGGGGTAACACCGTTTACATTCATTACACGTTATTATCGCCTCTAAACAGCTCCTGTGAGACTCGTTTAGTCAATGGTTTGTGACTGTGCCCTTATGTTTATGATAGTGGCGGACTTGCCAACGTTTATTGATGATCTGTATGTTAATATGATTGTGCCAGTATTTGGAGTTATTTAGCATTTTTTTTTTTCCGTATTGATAACATGATTCGAGGCAACAAAGAATATTCCATATCACGTATTTTCATAAAAAAAATAATCTCGGACTCAGACTGAAATGAAAAATACCTCATACCCGCTGAATTCGTAAAAGAACCGGAGCCAAAAAGCGAAAAGTAGAACAAATCCGCATTATTTAATACCGCACGAAGCTGGAAATGCACCCGTCGAAAGAGCGCAAAAGAGTAAATGAAACGAGAGCGTGCATTTTGAATTGTGAAAAACTCTTTTGTTCGCGGTTGGTGCTGGAAACTCGGCAGACGAACAATGCCGCGAAACGCCCCAAACAACAATAATTCATACCGCTTTCCGCCACCTACGGCTAAAAATGTCCGCCGCGTGATATATAATATCAAATGGAAAAGTTACGGCTTTTTAAAACAATAGCATTGCCAGCCCCTCACGGCTTAGTCTTTTTCTGAACAATAAATTTACATTCCTGCTGTTTAGACACGTTTTGTTTAAGGTATCTATGTTTAATTTAGAAAGCTGTATTCAATGTCTTTTATATTCTCCCATTCCAACTATCTATTAACAAAATCAATTTAAAAGCTATTTGTAAGGAACAGACAACGGCAAATCCAATCGGAGCATGAATACCTATTTTTCCTTTTTCTCTTTTTTTTGTTTCCCCCATCATGTCGCGGTCTTGTGGGCCAGACGCCCCTTGCTCTTGACTCGGCATTTTTTTTTACATTTTATTACGAAGTTGGTAAATATTTTCCAAAGCTTCTCGTGCCGATTGCGTGGATTTTGTAGCGTTTTTGTATTTTATTACTGAGAGGAGTTACAAGTTATCGTGTAAAAAGGTATCATTATTTTCTTTATAAAACCATAATCTTTTAATACGTAAATTATATCTGCGAATACCTATAGGTACTGAGAGTTTCATCGGTGAAGACGATGTGTAATAAGGATCATCTAATTACAAAATAACTAAGAACAAAATAAAAAGCCGAAAAAGGTCATATAAAGTCAAACTCACCAGTGCCAGAGGTTCCCTGTGGCTGTGAATACGCCGCATGCTGCTGATGTGCCGCCGGCGCTCTCGAGTAGCCTCCACTACCCAACACGTCGCCAAACATGTAAGGGTACCCGCCGTCCCGCTGCTGCAGGCACGACGAAGTCAATCCGCCCGACATCGCGCTGTCGGAACCAAGCACACTGTCAATGTCGTACACAGTGAAAAATATTGAAGGCAAATAAAATATAAAAGAAAAATAAAAAGAAGCGGTATTGTAGCTGTCTTGACGTTTGTGGTTGGGTTGAATGTGTAGTTGATTTGCAATGTTTACGTTCTTTGACGTTTATGGCTGAATAATTTGTTACCTTTGCGTTTAAAAGAGAAAACAAAATATTTTCTATGATACAAAGAGTATTGAAAACAACAACTTGTGTACTTTAAAATGTTTCAATTTCCAGTGATACCGTAATTTGTAGATGCAAAAGAAAAAGCCAAACCTAATATTATAATATAATTCAACCAAAGATGAACATCAAACAGAATAGAAGAAACTTGTTAAAGAACTCATAACATTCCCGGTGGATTGAACTACTAGTAATTCTCATTCCACGTTAATTTGCTCTGGGACGAAAGCTAAAACTAGCAGAGTTCACTATTAAAAATCAATCGGTGTGGAAAGTCGGCCGACCTTCGTTCGTAGCGTCTCGGTGCATTGGCGGGAAACGCAAGGAGGCGCGACCTTTGCCGCTCGATTTCGCGCGCAATTTAATTAGTGTCGCTGCTCGATGATAGATGGCGATACCGTACGTTTAAAGGTTTTACTCATGTGAACAGTTTTGAGTTTTTCTGCCTTCTTTGATCGTTTTTATGTTGGCTTCTACGTTAAAATAGAGTATTTGTTTGTCGCAACTATGATACGGAGTCCTTTTTACAATCCTATGCATTTCATAGAGCCAAAAAAAAACACCACGTAAAAAATCATTTGTAAGTTTACACAGATTTCTGCTTAGCGAGGTAACGTGTTTTACGCCTGTGTTCGAATGTAATTCTTAACTACTAACCTATAAGACTCCCCCATAGTAGCGATGGGTTGCGGTATCGGGCTGTACATAGAGTTGAAGCCCCCATTGAGCGGTATCCTAGGCGTGGGGGGCGCTGGAGGTGAAGCGGCTGGTGCATCCCGTCTTTGACTCCGGAGTTTTTCTTCGCGACGCCACTTCGCTCGCCGGTTGGAAAACCAGACCTGTCGGAGAGAGAAATGAGCATGAGAATTTTGGTATTCTGTTTGATCTGATTGGAATGTAATAACACGTAATCTTACAGGAATACATTAATCGACATTTTGTAGCTCTAGGTATACAGTGTACACTGTTTTTAATCATATTAGAATGGAATAAAATCTACAGGTTGGCAGGGACATCGACGCGAAAACTTAACTTTTACCATGGATTCAGTACATTATTCTAAAACCCCTGCGTTGAAATTTTTAGTCGGTTATAAAAAAAAAACTGTTTGATAGAAAAGTGTATCAGTTTTCGCGTCGATGTCCCGAGATGCCACCCTGTATATTATAATACAGCATTTTTCTTGTTAGAACAAGTACTTACTGGGTAAAAAAACAATTATCCTAATTCAATCTTATTGGCCGAGTTATATTTAGAAACCCACTTTCTATTTAACTGCAGTCCATCTAATGTATTTAAATCACTCAACATCTCATCCTAAAACAAGACTTCAAAACAAAATTCCAAGTTGTAACTGAAGTCTAAACATCTAAACAATTAAAACAAACGGAGCGTGGACGCTATATTGTGACATTGAACTGCGTGAAACGGAACGCGGTCCCGGAAGCAGCCCTCACGTGCGCGCCACTTCCGCCGGCAGCCATGGCGACGACAATATGGCGCCCGAAGCGTTCCCGCGCTTTGTAAAGGCGGACTTGCCACTATTGTGCATAGTGTAACACCTATGTAATTCTCAAGTACATAGGTATGGTATGCTAGTTTGTTGCTACATACAAAAATATATAGTCGGTAAGGGTTGACACACTTTCATAGGAATAGTCGTTTTAAATTTGTAGTTTTTTTGCTAGTAGAATGTGTAAGATAGAATAGTGAGTAAGTATCAAGATTTTAGAGTTATGTAAATTATTGGTAATATAAAAATTAAGGAATTGATTTATCTCATAGTAACACCTACGGTAAATAAATCAGCAAATAATTCACCAAAACAAACTATGTACTTTCTCTAAATAAACGTTAGTAGGTAAGTTATTTCACAGAAGAAAAAACCGTTCAAAGAGGTTGTGGAGGCAATATGTCATAATATTATTGCTCCGGTCTCCTACAGAATCGCCAGAATGTTGCCGACAATATTTTATTGGGGTCCTCGCGAACCAAGCCGAGGGGCGGAAAAGGCCGGGTGTACACTTGCGAATTGTATGCTAAAGTCACCCACTTGATAGTAGATTGTAGTTAAGAGCGTTTGAATTGTTACATTCGTTGCTAATTTTGATTGATGTTTTACAAACAGATGACTATTTCTTCATTAGATGTTAAAAAAGAATTAAAGAACGTAGGTATACATTATTTTGATAACATCATTAGCGTAGCCATAAGTACCTTTTCTTTCGTTATAATAGTCGACTGCCGCTTTTAAGGTTACATTACAAATTAAAATGAGCAATCCAGCTTACCGTGCTAAAATGTTTTACCGAATTACCGGTAGAGCTGTGTTCATGTTCATGCATAATTTCAGTTTTACCCAGCACATAATGAGGGTAATCGACACACAAATTAAATAATGATGGCGAATTATTAATGCTACGTAGAATTCATTTTTACGCAGCCACGTTAAATTTATTTCATTAATTATCAAAAAAACACAAATTAAGCGTTTGGATAAGTGGAAAAACCGACTTCTTTTTCTGTAATTAATAAAAGTAAAGGTCTACATACTTACTTGACTGTGCTGTAGGTACAGAAAAGGCAAGATTAGTCAACAAAAAATGTTGACTATTTTCTTTTCTAACCCCTACAGATCGCCCTCGAGCTTCTGACCCTAGCCTTACGTCCCGCTAAAATATAGTGACGTGCCTCATTTTTTCCCGCCATATAGATATTCCGCCCTGACAGCGATGACAGGCCTTTTTCCCGCCTCTCAGCTATTTCCCGTGGCCTTTTACAAATTGTTCTCCTACCCTCATAGTTGGGATGAAAATAAAGTTACCGAGGGTTCCTTACCAAATGGGATTTCCCATAATTTGGTTACACAACCAACGAGTTGCGGACCGTAATTGTTTTTGCTTGTGAATTGCGCTCTTATTAATACAGTATGATGTATTTTAATTTATTAGTTTTCGTG
Organism: Agrochola macilenta; assembly: GCA_916701695.1. Lineage (NCBI taxonomy): Eukaryota > Metazoa > Arthropoda > Insecta > Lepidoptera > Noctuidae > Agrochola > Agrochola macilenta. The sequence goes on from OU753564.1 coordinate 12,540,943, forward strand.
TTGTTTCTGTTTTAATTGCAGGTTGTTTTGGTATTTTTAGTGAAGTTAGCTAATTAGTGTAGCAGTGGGCTTGTGTTGTGAAAGCCCGGCTTTAATGTAGGATTTGTTATTGAAATGTCGTGATTATGTGTTGTTTTCATTTGTCACTGAAACTGTTATTCCGTTCTGATATAATTTGATTTTGAAATGCTAATTAATTAGTTTAACAAGTTTAGTGTTATCAAAATGCGAGCTGGCGTTTATTTTACATTCATTGTTTGGTCGCCTAGTTTAGGAATCAGCGACTGTTTTAGTAAACTTTTTACATCCGATAATTTTAAATAAAATTCCGATATAAAACGGACATTACTCAAACGGCACAAAAACGCAAAAACAAGATAAATCAGAACATATTTCTAACACCACGAAATCTCTACACTTACTTAAGACTTCTAATCGCTATTCCTAATTCCACCTTATTGTGAACAAAATAGAATTGAATTTGGTTTGTTTTAGTAGTAAAAATGTTTGTGTGCGGCAATGGGTGCCAATTTTTCAAAACAGCGTCCCTCCCCCCGCGGCCGGAAACGCACCCCCGCTTCCTGTAGGCCCCAGGATCGATACCTCACCCCGCCAGCTATTGTAACTGTGGCCACGTGCAAAATATTCAGGATAATTCTCATAATGTTTTACTGTGGAATATTAAAATTCTGTAAGATAAAAATGGCGACTTTAATATTTAATGATTTATGCGTTGAGTTTTTAACTTTTCGCTGTACGCTGGCTGCTTGTGCAGTTGAATGTAAACTGAAAATAATAATAATGTTTCTTTTCTGATTTCTTTTTACTTAATAGTTTTGTGACGACGACGTTCCTAATACCACTCCAATTACTTACAGGCAGCAAACAAAATTCAAAAATATTCTTTGATTCATCCTTCAAATTCAGTGTCATCATGGTTGCACTGTAAACCTCCATCGTTTGACATAGCCTTGAACCCCGCAACACGTGGGGTCCCGCCGAATTCCAATTTGTGTTCACGCTACTCCTTGAAAGCCTAGCTCTTTGACTATGCAAGGGAAATAGGACTTTGTCCCGCATGGTTAGAGTTCAATGAAGCTCGTACTGAGCATCCAGTGATAACACAGGACTGTGTTTTGCGTTTGATATTGCCCCCACTCTAAGTATTTATTTTCATGTTTGGGGAATATTATGAAAATTCTGCAGGGTATTATGGAACTTTTCTCATATAAAGTGCGGTAGGGCTTTCATGAAACAGTTTCGTACCTCTTGATTATTTAAGGAGAAAAAAATTAAGGATTTGTTATAAAAAAATATTATAAGTATTCTTGATTTTTTTGTATGCTATAAAACATGTCTCTACATAGTTAGAAGTTTCCTTAATGTACAATTATCTAAAAAATTAAAATAAATCGTTTACAAAATTAATAACCTCTGTAACATCATCGGACACCTAACCTATAAGATCGATGCGTTTACTATGGGTTCCAACTTAATCGGTCTTTTCTCCTATAGAAGCAAAGTCATCTCCCACTCAAAAACTTTTTACCGCCCAAAAAGCCTCAAATAAAACGTCCATACCGACACCAAGGTACATCCATACAGCCTTGCCAAGTACTTGTTGACCCTGCTATGTGATAGCACCCCACGAATGTTAACTAAGGCCGAGACGAGAGGTTAATGTAACAGCTTAGCCCCGACTCCCGCTGAAAACAATGTCGACCGCCGCCATCTTTGTTTTTTTTTTTTTCTTTCTTGCAGCGAACAAGAAAACTCCGGCGTTGGAAGTTGGAACTTACGTACTTTTCATGTTTTACTCAAGTTTTAGTTTTTTGTGTCTACTGTTATCCGAATTAATATTCTTTTACTTTGACGCTTCTTGTGTTATTTTTGGAAATTGTGAATGAATATATTTTGGTAATGGAATTTGATTGGAAACATATATTTCGACTAGATTATTCTGGTTTGTAATTTGAATCCTAAAGCCGAGTTCGCACTGGTCAGCACATCAAATTTTTGTGCCAATACAATAATTTCAATAGATATTTGCCCTTTGTGATAACAGATATGTGCCAATAGATAGGTAGGGACGCAGTTATGCACCTACATGACCTAGTGCTGACTAGATCTTACTCTACAAGATTTTACATTCATGTACATAGAGCTTTAGCCGTCTGTTATTCTATATTATATAACTCTTCTCCATTCAACAAATCATTAACTATATTTTAAGTTGTATAATAACTAATTTCATTAGGCAAAACACAAACAAAATGAATGAACATTTCAGCATGACACTATCTAAAACTTGCACTTATTTTAATTCGATTTATGGCAGTATTATCAGTGAAGAGGTTGAAAACTTAAAAGGTTTGCAGTCAAAATCACATTAGACCATTATAAAACTCGCGCCAAGTTTGCAACACTTTGATAAACGACTTTTTAAACTGTTGGCAACACTAAGTGCGTCGCGTTAAGTGGAATAGAACAATAATTACCGTACATTGTTCCTTGGGGTGAGATTTTTAATATCTAAAACCGTTTTAGAAACAATACTTTTTAGAGTTATGCGTAGGTAGATATCTCTTTTCTGCGTAAGACGTTCGCATTTAAAACTGCCGATAGCGATAAATTCTGTAAAACTTAACAATAACCGACTTTTAATGATTGTATACTGAAGATCACGTCTAACCGAATAGTGTTAATGATTTGGAAAAAATATATGTTAAATAAGAGCACTTTTTAAATAACTTAATCTGTGAATATTTTAGATTATGTTTATTACATAGTGTAATTAATTTGTAAGGTTATGTCTAACGCAGATAAAAAACTAAGAATCACGTAAAACCTATCAAGCGTATTTTTTTGAAACCCTACAATATTTTAAAGATCCTGATAGATACTGAAACTGGATATATGTTGTCCACGATGACAGAAAATTTGTTGTCATGATGGCGGCAGTCAATCAGACGGCTTTGTAATGTTGCCAACGAAAGAAAATATTTATAATTTAGTAATATTTTCTTAAAACCACTAAAACTCGCGTTACGCACGGGAAAGTTCCACCCGGCCAGATTGTCAGACTATGATTTAAAAAATAATTTAAAATCAATTGTTATTTTACTGAATTGTTTATCTAGGATTTCCAGAAATATATTTTATTTTAGCCGTCTAATAATGTAATTACATCAATCTACATACTATTATCTAAACTGTTATTCTACTTTTTAAGTTACTATGCGTCGAGGGACATGGCAAAAACCTGCTTATTAGTCATTTAATTGCACTGGAAAATGATAAATAAACCAGAAAAAAAGGAAAATAATACAGAAATGCTACCAAACTTATGCTCAATCAACAGACGTTAAAAAATATTAGTGTATTGTAATGAAGTAAGTAAAAAAAAACATAAACTTGAGGGACATCGTGAAAACTTAAGGTACACTTTAAAAAAAATCCGCCCGTATAATAAATTAATAATGCGTCTAATTTGGGACAGCGCTCCTTGATGGGAGAGTCCTATTACTGTCTGGATGTACGACGCATTGCGTGAAGTCAGCATAGAACACGCAAGCTAACCACTCAAAGCCATTGGCATTTAGTCGCGTCTTATAGTGAGTGGTCAATAGGTAGTGTCAATGATGACAGTTCACGTCAAGCTCACTACACCTATGTTTTCAGGGTGATATTTTTACAGCATTGACCGGTTAAATTCAACTTGCTATTAAAGGTAATTTTCTCCCTCCGCAATAAATAAATGAATACCCGCATTGTTGAACTACCAGACCAACAAACAATAATGAATTAATTACGTCTGTGTCTGCCAAAAATATTGAATAAATTACGATTCAACCTCAATCGTTCACAAAAAAATATTTACCAACCCGTAAATGAAATATCTACATTACCAAATATCACACCTACCCAACTAACGTAATTATTACTCTTATTAATTACTCCACATTAATGATAAGCAAACAGTCAAACAGCCCGGGTAAGACAAACATGGTCCGTTGAAAAATTCAAACAATAAAAGCAATGTTGGTTATATTACCCGCGTAGTTTTCCCAAAATATTTACTTTTGCTATGTAATAAGTACATGCTCTGGCTATAATATTAACCCACCCTTGTTTTTTTAACATGTTTACTGAAGACGCATCTACATACTGGGTAGCTACGCAAACAGACAGTGTAAACAGGCCCTTATGAACGCATCCCCAATAAAGCCCTTGTCCGATTTTAGTGAGATTTTATTTAAATCTGTTTCAACGATTTAGTTAGTGAAATTTTCTGTTAGATTTTATGTTCTGTACAAGCTCTGTAAAATATCACGATTACGACTATCGAAATTGTACCGTAACGTTTGATATATATATATTTTTTCTATCCCTGTTCAGGTTTTCTAGTTATGTGATTTTTTAATTTATTATATAAAATTGTTGCCTATTTGAACTTGTTTTTCTCATTGAAGTTCAACCACAGATTAAATACCTACAGATGGTTCACTCCGCAAAATCATTTAAATAAAAAGCAACTCTTGCTACGATACAATAAAGTGCAATTCACATTCTGACTACGCTACGGCCACGGAATTGGCCCTACGAAACAAGACGAGCGCGCCGCGTACTTGTAGCTTCATACCTAAAATGCAGAGTGCGCCTTCTGTACTGTTCTGTGTTTCAACCAACAGCCCGTAATCACAGCTTTAGATCTAATCGCAATCTTTCCTAACACTGATTAGGATCAAAAAAAAAGTAGCTGATTAAAATAAAATAGTCCCTCTTTGATCGTGCTTAGTCGCAATGTTAGTCAATAGTTCAAAGTTACTGTTAACGATGACGTATCGGTACAGCCACCTTACCGCGGTGTAAACTGGATTTTATTTTACCTGGATACGTGCCTCAGGTAATCCAATCTTTTCTGCTAGTCTTTCCCGCGCGAACACGTCCGGATAGTGCGTCCGCTCGAATTCTGTTGGAGAAGAAAATGTGGTTAGTATCATTGTAAAAGAGATCATCTTTGAGAGCATAATAGTTATAAAAGCTGTGGGACACTTTTATATAGATAAAAATCCATAAAAGATAAAACTAACAATAAATACCAGAAGCCTATGTTTCAACCAACGTTGGAAATTCTACAACGATGAAAAATTACTTGAAACTAATATCATTAAGAAGGAATACAAAGCAAGAAAAAAAGTACCCCTACAACGCCAAATTATCACAACCCAAAATCAAAATACAGGTCCTCACCCAACAAAGACCTCTCAATCACTAAGGCAATAAACCAATACGATATGAGAGAGCAAACAAACAAACACAGAATAAGTAAGATTAACAGCGCGACATCAATAATTGGGCCCACTGCCACCGTCCGAGAGCAGGACAAACATCAGGGGACTATATTTATTTACTTACTAATAACCGTGTTATTGCAAACAATAAATAAGATGAAAAGGACATTGGGAAATAGGTTTATGAAGGCTCCAGGGACGTATTGACTGTTAAAGGGGAAGGTAGATTTGGGGATGTGACTGCGAGTGGATAATTACGCTTTTTGATCCTAAGTAGAATCTTACAACAATAATACTTAAAAGAATATAATAAAAAGTAAACTTTATAAAATGGCTTATGATTTAAGAACTAAAACTGAAATTAATATGATTGCTTTCAAAACTCATCCGATAGATACCTGAGTTAAAGCTAACAATGAACAACGAGACTATTTTGGGAAAGACACAAATCGGTGAGAAACTATTGAACAGTAAAACGGAACAGCTTTCATTAATGACCATAATTATGACGAAGTTATGGAAAATATTCCCCTAAAGTTTGATATATAAAAATTTGTAAAATATGGACTGAGGCAGTGACCAACGACAGAAACGGAGCAACATGAAATATTGGAAATGTTTAAAAAAATTGAAGGAATAACAAGAAAATTCTCATATATCCTCTTACCTTTCTCAAGGCTATCTATCTGGTCATTGGTGAAGGAGGTTCGGTTCCTCTGCAGTTTCCTCTTGAGTCGTAACCTCATCTGCGAGTCCTCGTCCCCAGATGATGCGTGTTCGCTATTGCCATCTGATCCAGCCTCCGATTGTAGGGGATCTGCTGGAGAATGATGTTTGATTAGTACATTAGTGAATGATAATATTAAGAGAGGCAAAATATTCTAAGTATGAAGAAAAGGAAAAAATTAACAAGAATTTAGAGACAACAAAAGATTGAAGAAAATCTTATTTCGACTTTTGATGTATAGAAATCTGGCTGAGCGAGTCTTCTTCGTCCCATAAACATCGTCAAAGGCTATCTAGGAAATCAATTAGACTATACAACAATAAGCTTATTGGAATGTATATTGAGCATACTATCCCATACTGACTCTATCTACAAACGTCAATTTTCTAAGAATGAATAAAGAGAATGCGCTGGTAATCTATTCAAATGAACTCTTTAAGTCTTTAAAGCAGGTCGTCATCTACAAAATGTTTAACATACAAAGAGAAACTCTTCATCATAAACTATCAACAAAGCACTCGAACAAAACGTCGCACTCGACGACTATCAAGCAAATGCGTCAGCAGTATTGCACAAAATTACCCCTCAGAAAAATTACATGTTACCAGTCATCTTGACCCCGCACCACCAACAGTTCGTTTGAACGCAGGGACCGAGTTACCCCGGTTGTTTACTACCCTCAAAGTTAGGGTGATAGCAAAATTAAACGTTACTCGTAATGTTGTCGACATGCCTCCAGCTAATTGATTAATTTGCTTTATGGTCGGAGCACTTGAGTCCGGGGTTCGGTTCCCGGGTCGGTAATGTGCGCACGGGTTACTGAGTCCGTTCAATGGACGTACTGTTAGGCAATCTGTCACATTTTTCTGATGATACACCGATGTTATGTGGGCGTGCAGCCAATATATAAAATGGAAGTTAACATTGCGTGACTTTGAGTAAAACTATACTTGGAGCTTAAGTAATTGTTTCTAATGTCCCAGATAACTTAATGATTCAAACACATTTTTATGTAATCATAGCAGAACGGTTGGTTTTGCAGACTATCAAAAAAATATAGAATACATTAATAATGCGAGACAGAACTTTTGAGATACGCCACAATAGTATTTTATGCTCGTATTCTAGAACAATGCTTAAGCATAAATCTCGAATTAGACTTAAGGCTTGTGCAGACCAGCGCGACACGAACAATACAATTTCTAAGAAAACTTCACAGTATAACAATAACCGGTGTCGCATCGCGCGACAAGTCGCGCTGGTCTGCTCAAGCCTTTAGATTTGAGTAGTATGACAAGAGTAGGTATGATATGTACCTGACGCGAAGAATATGAATCTGAATTTCTAAATGTCGAGGAATAGGTTACTTCTAGTAACCGATGGATATAGTGAAGTAGCAAGCGATCGAACCAATGAAAAAAAAAAGATCATTTAAACTAAACCAAACCAAAACTCGATCAGGCACAAAAGTAACACAAAAACGACAAAATTGTTACACACTCGCTGTAAACGTCGCACTCGAAACATGATTGATGCACGACATTCGCTCAGCGAAACGTGGCGGGCTTTCCGATCGGTTGACAATTTTGATTGATCGCGCGTCGCCGGCGACAGTGTGTGCGCGCTCTTAGGACAACGACGCCTCTAATGAGGTTGTGTTTACATCCGAATGATTTGTTTTATTTTGACGCGATCTTGGATCATTATATTTGGTGGAATAACTTGTTGTGAACTGCGGATTTGCCTGAAATATGTGGGTTACAAGGACAACAAACTACAGAAGCATCCACTAATGTGCTTATAATTTTTTTTATTACGGAATAACGAGTAATCTTTACATATTAATATTAAACAAAAAAAAAAATACTTAGTAAGGCAAACTTTCCTTCAATTAACGTTTATTTATCAATGGACTGAAACCATTCCTTTGTTACGTCAATATTATTTCCATCCCAACAATCAACATTTTCATTATTTATTACCGTTTCCCAAAGAACATAAAGGAGGGGGGTATTCGTTAAAAAAAATCAATTCTGTCGACGGCTGTACTTAACCACAATTCCACCAATAACGACCTACAAATGATCGAAGAAAAAACTTCCTCTATCTCAGGCCTCGGAAGGGCGGGATGAAACACGAAAAATACATAAGAGAAAATAATAGTAGTAAGAAAATAATAAAAGGAACGAAATAAAAGTGGGGGCGGTGGAAAAAAATTGGAGAAAATAAGCACAAAGGGACTGAAGAAAGTCGGCAGTCGGGGAGATAAAGCGGAATTGGAGTTATCGGGGCGAAACACGACGGTCGTAGGTGGGGGCCGATTGCCGGCGCGCGATTATGTGAGATCGATACTGTCACTCAACCAAGCGGGGCCGAGTGACAAGCGGGAAGAGCTCATTTGGTTATTAGCAATTTATTCGAAAATATTACTCCAAGTCACCAACTCACTGGCCAATCATCACGAGACCCGTGCGTGTCCAGATATTTAGATAAAATATAGTGTCTGTTCTAATTTACCCTACGTAGGTATGCAAACAGCCGAAACAGCCAAAATGATTTCGTCGATAGGTCGACCTACACCCAAACTTCGACCTGCCTTGCCTAATCGATATAAAGAATTTAGTTTTTTTTTTTGGAAAATAGATATCTCAGACAACAAATACTGAAATTAAATAACGCGGAAATCTTTTTCCTTTTTTTTTATCAATTACAAAGTTAAAAATGATATTACAAAGTTTGAAAATCGCGACCGCTCCTGCCTCACGACATGTCCTCAAGAACAAGCTCTCTGCGGCTGGACAAGGCGCGATCCGCCTAATTCGCCACGCTTCCGCGAATAAATGTCTGCTGGATACATTTCTTTATACTTCGCCACGTGGAAATATACATAATGACTTGTTTCAAGGTTCTTTGCCGAGATAAGAAGCAATTTGAACAAGTTTGAGAGCGAATTTCAATTTTTCAGGATTTTACACAGTTACGGTGCTTGAATTCGGGGAAACACTAATCAATTTCTGTTTCTTCCTTAACATAGGTACTTACAGATAATATTGACATAAAACACGCCCCTAAATAAGATAATACATTAATCCAAATTAATCCCAAATACTTTAACATCCACGCCCAAACGGAGACAAGATCATAACCAATTAAGTTGGGCCCCATATGGGGGCAAATATACCGCTCATCTAATACGTTTGAGGACCGTCTGGGGACAGTAGGGGTCAAGATAAATTTGCTTGTTTTGTAATCAACCGGTCACTAAATGTCCTCGACGTGGCCATCTGAATTACTTAGCGTGGGGCTGATAAGGTCCAGTTTTTATTATTGTTGGTTCAAGTGGGGCCAATTCAGATAATTTTCTTTAGGGATGTGGGGGATTAGAATGAATAAAGTTTAGTGTTCTGTAGTTCTGTTAGTGCAAATATTGTTTTTGGGTACTTCATTTAAGTACGATGTTGAACTTGATTGGTAAGTATGATTAGTTTTTTCTCGTCTAATTAATAAAGAGTATTGCTACGAATTATCTGGTTATTTCATTACATTTCAAATAAGTTACTTTGAGATTTCTTAATAAAGAAACTAAAAAAATACGAAACATTCAACAATTATTAAATATGATTGTAACACAATTTTATTATTATTAATTTCCACCACAGTCGAGTGTTCCAAATCAACGCAACCCAGTCCAAAATCCCCTTTTAATTTCACAAAACGATCAATTACAACCACCGTTTATTACTGAATGAACGATTCACGATACTAAAAGCATAATTGCGCTGTAATACAATCTCAAACACGTGTTTCGACTAACGAGAACACTTTACATGTTAAAGTCAATTACAAAACTACACTTGACGGGAAACCACTTTGGGAACTGTATAAAAAAAGGCATTGTTTCACACTAACTGCTTCAAGAGTACTCAACTTTGAGCGGTAGTTCGATATTGATAGTTTTTGTTTTATCGAGTTGGCGGTGACACCTGGGACTTTTTTCTTTTAAAGGGTAGTTTAAATATGTATACTGTTTAGAAACACTTAATGTCGTAAGGTCTGGAGTGAAGTTTCAAGCGACTATCGTTGCCGAATTACCCCTCGGCCACGAGTTACACGCACAAGTGACACGCGCCTTGCGACAGCGATTGCGGGGAAAACAAATGAAAGAAGTTGCTTAGAACACTAAGCGTATGCTGAGACGCAGGTGACGCAGGTCCACACAGCGCAGGGCAGAGCAGATTTTGTAATGCATGAACGTACTGCCAGCCGCGTACACTGCGGCGCAGGCCCGAGCGACGCAGAGATGTGTCTGTCCTGCTCTGCGTCTCGTTGTAGAGCCGAGCCGGCAAAGATGTCTGCGCGACGCGTGCAGGTCCGCACTTGTTTTTTACTACTGATTCAATGACAGATTGTTTGTACTAGCTAGGACGCGAATGTGTCTGTGTAGCTGTGTCGCAGCATTCGCTCGCGGCCTATGTCATGTCAGCCTCGCCTGCCCTACCCTTCAAAATCTGTACTGTGCTGTGCTGCGTCACCTGCGTCTCAGCATACGCTTAGCCTTACAGAACGATAGACAAAAATGGTGACGCGCGCGCGGGTCGTTTGACGCAAGTCGCATCGCCCGAAGCAGTGAACGGGAGCCTTATACCAAAAGCTATTACTGTGTACCACGCTTTTTTGCTTAACAATTTAGAATACTATCGAAACAAATGGAGTAAAACTGCGTGTATAAAGAAAGAAAGAAAGAAAAAGTATTTATTGGGACTCGCACAGGAAATCACAAATTGAACTTAAAACACACTAAACATAAATAAAAAAAAATAATAAAAAATAAAAAACAAAAAACAAAGTATACTTAAAAATTAAGTCCTGTACGAGGCCAAAAGGCCCCTATCTCAGCATAAAGCTGCGACATTTAAAAAATAAATGTCGCAGCGCTGGTATTCTGATAGGGCCCGCAGTGATGTCACGGAAAGATAGATACAGAATTATATATAAAATAAAAAATAAAGAAATTGGTGTGTGAAACATAATAAAAGTAAAATTTAAGTAGTCCGAGTGTCTGTATCCGGCGTAACATCAGTTACTTGTCTATGCCTTTAGTACCTATGGTACTCTATGGCATCATTGTGACAAGTAAGGAGACGCATACGCACACCGGTAAAGAATAGTTATAAAATACATTACGGCTGTTTGTAGTGCTACAACAATATAGTGAATAATATAATAAAAAGTGTTACGTGGTAGTCAGTTAACGGCTTATAGATAAACTAATGTTATGAGAGGCATAGGAGTTAAGATTTTACTAATGACTAACAATGCCAAAGAAAATAAAATAAAAATAAAAACAAATAAAACAAAAACAAAACAAAATGCGACAGAACTACTGTGTCTCAGTGAACAATCGCTGCCAAACGCTGCCAAACGCTCGCCACCATCGCCAGACGCGTGCAGATCAGGGGTAAGTTTAATGGGTATCCTTTTGAAGCTGTAGTAAGTGCTGTTTAAATTTCATTCTGAAAGTAGCGACTGTCTTTATAGCACGAAACGGAGGTGGTAGATCGTTCCAACAACGAGAGGCAGCAAATTTGAAACAACCACGGAAAGCAGCAGTTCTGTGCGATGAGGCCAACATGAGGTACGAAGATGCTCTAGTTTTAATTTTGTTTACATCTCGCGACCAAGACAGTTTCTTGTATAAATAGGCTGGTTTCTTTGTGAGAATAGTACCAAAGAGTAGGGTAGCCAGGTGAAGGTTTCTGCGTGCTGACATTCTCATCAAATTACCCTTATTTAAAAAAGGAGTGATGTGGGATTGAGGTGGGACATTGTAGCAGAATCTTGCGCAAGCATTCTGCACCCGCTGGATAAGCTTTTCGCTTCTACCGAGAATGCACGCCCCATACACAGTGTCAGCATAGTTCAGCTTGGATAGAACAAGTGACTCACACAGCATGACACGCATATCCACACTTATGTAGGGACGGACACGGTACAAGAGCTTGAGTCGGTAGAAGCAGTTGCGCACGGCCTCCAGTATGTGAGTTTCAAAATGCAGCTGCCCATCAAATACTACCCCAAGATTCCGAGCCTCTAGAACCCTTTCCACATCACAACCATCGATCCTGAGGTCCAGGCTGCAAGCAAGCATTTTGTTCAGGAAATCCCTAGATCCCATCACAATATACTTGGACTTACTAGGGTTCAGGACCAAGGAGTTTCTTCTGGACCAAGCTGATATCCTGTCTAAATCCTCATTTATTCTTCTTACAGTTTCAGCAGTATCCTGGGAGCGGAAGGAGAGGTACAACTGCAAATCATCGGCGTAAAGGTGGAACTTGGTGTTGATCAGACAATTGGTGATGTCAGCACTGTACAGGATGAAGAGAAGCGGGCCAAGGATCGATCCCTGTGGTACGCCCCTGTCTACGGGCTTCGGGCCAGAAGATATGGTATCTCCGCTACTGTCGCATGTCACCTGGACAAATTGTGTTCGACCACTGAGGTAACTTTCAAACCATTTAACTGCTCCGACATCACACCCATAGTAAGATAGCTTGGAGAGAAGAAGCGAAGTATTAATTGAGTCAAAAGCACGCGAAAAATCCAATAGGACAAGAAGGGTCCCCATGCCCTGGTCTCTAGCTTCCAGAATGTTACCAACTACATCCAGAAGTGCTGTCGCGGTGCTATGGCCCCTACGAAATCCGGATTGAGCAGGTGGCAAAATACTATGGTGCTCAAGATATGCCCTTAACTGGTTGGAGATAACCCTTTCCAAAATCTTGGACAGACATGGCAGAAGGCTAATTGGACGAAGGTCTTTCACGCTAGTTGGGTTAGGTATTTTAGGGATTGGTCTAACTATTGCCATTTTCCACAGATCAGGGAAAGAAGATGTGACAATCGATCTGTTGATGATAGCTGTGATAACTGCAAGTGTTCGTGGAAGTGTCAACAACAGCATCTCCAGAGAAATATGGTCAGAGCCCTGCGCATTGGACTTAAGACCGTGCAAGATCCTCAGCACCACATCCTGCTGGACTGGCTCAAGCCGGAAATGACTGTTACTGTGTCTATGGTGCTCAAAATAACTTAAATTAGCAGTTGTGACCCTACCACTGCCAGGTACATTCAAAAAGTGTTGATTGATAGATTCTGGGTTGTTACAGAAATGTGGCAGGCTATGCTCTGGTTTTTTTGAGGTGGCTATAGTTGATTTAATATGACTCCATAACTTCTTTGGTTGTGTAATATTATTATTAATATATGTCTTAAAATATGCACACTTCTCACTATCAAAAGCAGCTCTAACAAGGTATTTGAACTCCTTGTATGATTTGATATGATGTTCAGACTTAGTAGTTCTAGACTTCAAATGGCATTTGTCCCGCAGCCTCATCATTTCCCTGACAGTGTCTGTTATCCAGGGATAAGATTTCTCCTTGATTATGACTTTTTTAAGGGGAGCATGCAAGTCAAATAATGTTAAAATGTATTTATTAAACATTGCAACCATGGAATTCACATTTTCCAGACTTTCAATATGTTCCCAGTCCATTTTATTTAAGTCGTCATAAAAAAATTCAGGAAGTATGTCTCTAAGTGGCCTATAGGTAATCCAGTGTGGGGCAGGCTTCTCTAGTTTAAAATTTAATTCCACAGATATAATTGCGTGGTGACCGAGCTCCGGTATGTGTGATACTGAGACCCCACACACACGGGCGTCAGTGCACACAACATCAATTAGAGTTTCACTATGATCTGTGAAATGGGTTGGCTCAGTAACAACTTGTTTAAGCTTGCAGCAGTGTATAAAATTGTTCAGCAGTTTAGTTTTGTTGTCGATTTCACTTAAGACATTAATATTGAAATCGCCAAGCAAGACAACCTTGTCCGCGTTAGCGAAGGACGAGAGAGAATCGGTGACTGCATCCAGGAAGACATTTACATCAAGCCACGGCGGCCTGTATGCAGTACCGATGATAACTGAAAGTGAGTTAATGTTAAGCCTGACCCACATCTGCTCGACTTGCGGCGCCGGCGGGTGCGGCACGGCGCGCACGCGCACCCCGCGGCGCACGTAGAAGCCCACGCCGCCCCCGCGCCCGCCACGCACGGTGCGCGCGCGCGGCACGTGCCGCAGCCGGTAGCCCGGCACTGTCGGCGCTCGACCCTCCTCTCCTGGTCTGAGCCAGGTCTCATTTATCGCCATGATGTCTACAGAGAGGCTATCCATAGCAACAATGAACTCCTCGTGGCGTGAACCGAGCGAACCCGCATTAAATAATCCAATTTTTAAATTTCTAGACTTGTTCATTTTTGTAAAATAGTGGTGTATATAATAGAAGTATGTTTATCGTCAATAGCGTCAGAAGTGTTATGTAGGGTAGAGCTTGCATAATTATGTAAGGTGTAAATATTGTGAAATAAATAGTATTAGGTGTAACTAGTATTAATATAAAGTGAAGTATTGTAAATATTGCATAAATATACATAGTCAGCCAAAAATAGATAACACATAAAGTCCGTAAAAATAAGTATGTAATAATGAATAGTGAAGATGTGATAAAAGCAAGTGAAAGTGTGACATATATAAAATGTACATATATCATAATCAGTCGATCAGCGGGGCCACCAGAAGAAACCAAAATATACCAAGATACGAACATACCTGACCTCGCACAACACAAACTTAAATACCTACGAGAAAACAAAACAGATAAAAATAAGTTAACTTTTTGGGTTAGATTGCTAAAATCAGTACAGTGATTGCCAGGGGCTATGTAATCAAACATCCTTTGCCTTAGATACATCACAACCAAAAACACGCGCAAGGTCGTCCTCTGAGCGGATGCAGTGGGTAGGCTTGCCGTCACCCTGTTTAGCCAGAATGCGGCCGAACTTCGTCCACGTATATCTCCACCCGAGATGGCTGGCAGCTTCACGCACACGGTAAAACAAATGCTTGTTTGGTCTTGTAAGCCTCTCATTAAGGTAGAAGCGACGCGGGGGTGCGGCGAGTCCTAGGTCTGCGGTGGTAGCACCGCGTCGCACGCGCGCGCTCTGCAGCAGGTCATCGCGCAGTACGCGCCGCGTCAGGCGCACCACGATGCGCCGCCCGCGCGCTGTCGCCGCCGCTGCCCCCACTGGACTCACTCCGCCGACCGGACTCGTGCCACCCGCAGAGCTAGTCGGTACCTCTCTTTCAGCTCGCAGGCCCACCCGTTGCGCGAACACTATGTCCCGATCGTCGAGAGCCACCCCCAGTTTTGCTGCCACCAGACCGACGGTGTGCAAAACGTTTTCACCAGGAGTCTCCGGGATGTTAGCGATCTCCAGGTCCGAGCCAAGCAGCTCCTGCTCGCGGTCGTTGAGGTCATGCTGCAACTTTTGCACTATCTGCTCCAGCTGGCCCACCTTTTCGTCTGGCACTGCAGCAGTTTGCCTACACTCAAGCGCTTCTATCCTAGCCTCAAGGCTGTCAACCCGCTCGGTACAAACCCCCATTGACGTGTTCAGGCCGGCCATCTCGCGACGAAACTCCCTCATTTCATCCCGAACTTCCCGCAACTCGGATCGGAAGAGCCTTATTTCTTCACGGAGGGTCAGCTGAGTATCCGGCGAGGGCTCTTCATCCGTAGTCTGTTCGCTATCAGCCAGTGCCCCAGCCACCCCAGCGGGGGGCTTGGTCACCGCGACAGGCGACCTGATCATACCGCCTCGGACCGGAGCCGCTACCGATGCCGACGCTGCCGACCGAGGAGCTACTGCGGTCCGCGGCGCTACCCCAACAGGGGCTGCTGCCGGTGCCGACGCTGCTGCTGGTATTACTGGGGGAGCACTTCCCAGATCCTTTACAGGTGTGGCACTGTTATCCCCCCTGGGCAACTTTCCTCTGCACTCAGGGCACAGCCAGTCACTGCTTACCTGCGTTGCATCTGGCAACAATAAGCAGGCGAGGTGGTACCTGTTGTGGCATGCAGAGTTGCCACACGCAGCGCCCCCCTTTGCCGACAGAAACCTTCCGCAGGCTGCACACTTCGCCATATTAGTGCGGCTCGTCGCAGCTAGATGGCGCACTCTCACACTAGCCTTTTGTCGGCGCTAGATGGCGCCTGCTACGCAATCACTTATTGACTAATAACACTATATACAATCTGTGGTAATGTTGGCGACACTTGTCAAAAGTTGTAAAAGTGACACCTTTTGGAGGTACCGGCGGCAACAAAAAACTAACAAGTAACTTCGACTTAAAATAGTTGATAAAAATTTTAAATTGTCCTCTGCGGATTTCACTACTGAACTGCTGTTTAATTGCTTAGCTAACGATCACACACTTAAAGATCACTACTGTGCTAGTGTTAACACGACTTTTACTCAGAATTGAATGTTGTTTTATTTTATAACAGTATTGACACGAACAGCTGATGTGTACCGTAATCCGTCCGTGACGTCACTCACATATAACAAGTATAACACGAATGATTTGCCAGCGGCCGCAACGCGTCACTGGTCCGCCACCAGCAAATATTTGTTCCCGGTTCATACCTAACTGGATCTGTTGTGTACGTTTAGAAAATGGTTCAAATTTTATTGCCCTGATATTTCATGAACGGTTGTCGTTTTGGCGAAGCCTGTTTTAGTGGAGAAAAAAAATAAGGCACGTTCGTGAATTGATAGTGGAAAATATCAACGTCTGTTATGAATAGGAGATTTTTGTTTGAATTGAATCTCAATTAAATTCTCCTTTGATATTGACTCTCAGAAGTGTTTTTTTTTTATTAATACGTTATTGCCGATTCTTTTTTTACGCTTTTTATGCTAGCGTCAAAACTAACTATCACTACGCATTGTATAAGTATTATTTTTACTTTACCAATCGTTCTACACGCTATTATTTCCATTGCCATAACCACCATCGTAACCTTAATACGAATAACCCAAATCAATTATCGTTCCAAGATCGTCAAGTATATTAGCGATCGATTAGCGCCAACCATTGCGGCCAGCATGTTTGTCTCCGCACCACTGTGCTAATTCTATTGTGTGCACGTATATCAGAGAGCGACACACAAACAATTTGTCCAATTATTTGTGCCATGTTCCACTGGGCAAATATTGGACAATTTTGTGTGGTTCGTTGAATTAGACACATATAGACTGTTGTTTGTTTTTGTTACTACATAGTTTTTTAGGACTTAATAGGGATGATGACTAAAAAAATTTTTTTAGTCCGTCTTTGAGATTATAAAAAAATATTGGACACGTATTTTTTTACGTAATCTAAAGATTACGGCGATACATTGAGGTAATATGTGCCATGACGTCACGAGTATGTAGATTTTATACGTACTAGTGACGTAGCGACCCCCACTCCCCAACTTAAAATGCGTTATAACTAAGTAATTTTTTATTAATATGATAAAGCAAAAAATACGTGTCTAATATTTTTTTATTATCTGACTGACGGACTAATTAGAAGTTATTTTTTTTTACCCAGGCATCATCCCTATTGATGGTGTACATTTTTTTTATTAATTAAATGCCAAGATTCGGCTCCATTTATAATTCCTTCTGTGATCTTCTTCTTCTTCTTCCTCTTCTTCCTCGTAGCACTCTTGACAGAACGGTCGTACTCCTCATATAGTTGCTTGTCCAGGGGCTGATGTGATTCCCCTCACGATTTTTCGCCATCTTCTCCGATTTTCGGTGTTTTAGTGCACTCAAACACGGGTTCGCCCACTGCGGATTTGATTTGGTCAGTTCATCTCATGGGTGAACGTCCACGTGGTCCTTCTGTGATAGATGTCATCAAACCAAGTGTAAAACAGGGCGAAGTGAAGAGAGAAAAGTAGGAAAGCTGATCTGACCAGCACGTGAGGCAACAGTTAGGAAGAACGAGAGAGTTTCACACGTTCCGGGACACTTGACTATTTGCAAATGTCATGATATGACACTACAAAATCCCATACATTTTATCATACCGTCTACAGCCGTACTACCGGCCGCACGTACCGGCGGCGCACACGCCGTGACACTAAATATCAACATCACTGTACTTGTATGGCTCAGTCTACGCCTGTCGGCGGTGTGAATGTGTCATAAGGCACTGCATATGTATGTGTTGAAAAATTACTTGAAAAGAGTTTGCCGTGACACCTACGAACGACTGAAGTCGCGTGATGTGACACTAGATCATGTGCTTCCTAGTAATGTTATGGGCAAGCTACGGCTATCGACGGTTTGCCAAATTACATGAAATAAAATTGACCGCCCTTAGCCGTACTATCACGTAACGATATACCAAGATAACGTCGAGAGGCGGTTTGTCCCGAAATGTGTTAAGGGACCAAAAAGTAGAAAATAGACTTCGCCTAAAATTAATGGTAAGCAGGTGTGAGTTTTAAAATTCTGAAGTTGATTGAATACTTGAAATAAGGTGAATACAGTATAAACCGTGTCAGAGACATGCAAAGCGGAACTAACCCTGACTAAACCAATAAAAGAAACTATCTAAACAATATAGTATCTACCACACTATTTGACTCCCAAATCAACGGGAAAAAGCGTACAGCGGAGGCAGTAGCTACAAAATTGGAAAAAACGCGTAGCACATCAAAACACGTTGCATACTCACACGTAGATATGTAGTATGTTACAACGAGCGTCAATCACACTCGCGAGAGCTTTTCGTGCGAAAATACATCGGCCGTTTTTATATTTTTTTCCATTTTGTATACTTCCGAAACATTGGGTGGAGCTACCGAACCGTGAGCAAAACAGTGCGTCGAATATTAAAAATGTGTTGCGGCACGATATCGAACTGTGGGCATGTGTTGCGATTCATAAGGGTTGAAAATGTGAAACTAGACGCGTCTAAAAGTAGTTGCTACGTCAGAGTGACGTCTAGAATCAGTTTAACAATTATCTTGTACACAAGTAAAGTTGGATAACTTATGAGTGATAAATTTCAGCAAATATGACACTAAAGTAACGTTTACGAGGGATATTTTAAGCTTTCATTTCTATACGGAGTATACGAAAATAAAGCTTTATTGTTGTAACATTTGCAAACATCAAATCTTCAAACTAAAATATAACGATAATTCAGAACCATAAAGGGATTCGTAATTTCGGTAAAAACATATTTGTGCCGTGGTCGACGGGCCGTGGGCAATAAAACTGCCCCTTCGTATATATTCGTATGGCAGGCTATTGGTCTGGTCCGTACTTTACATACGCCGTTAAAATATATTCGGTTATATTTCTATGTACGTAGTTATATGACTGCCTCTTTCGGGGTTGTCGGTTTTCCCTATAAAAGTATAACTGTAAAAGTAATATTAAAATGCGAGGTTCTTTCTGTGAACGTTGCTTATAGTTCCTCTTTGGTATAGTTATATTATAAGAAGCACAATATCCCTAAACTCAACCTACGATCTCGGTACTTCAAAATAGCATGCACATTTTAGCCCCCCTCGGATGACCTGCATTGAAGCAGTATTCGGAATTCAAAATTACAAATTCATTCAAGAGTCTAAAACGCTGCTTTTTGCAATTTTTCTACATAGATATAACTTTAGCTCAGCCGGGCACCTTTCGAAATCGAATTTATAAAACTGAATGCCGTTGCTCGAGTTAATTAAGCCGGTGCCCACCCTCCACAAATATACACAACACAGTAATATTTGAAGTGTAAAAAGCATTCGCCATTTTATAGTGTTGCCAGCAATGTCTGGCCTTTGTGTGTGTTATTTTATAGCTGTCATTAACATTTTGTGATTTCGCTTTGTTTGATTGTATTAATTACTTTGGATGTGTTTGATAGAGTTTTTAGAGTTATTTTTAGTCAGTTATTTATTTTGTATTAATATTAGTATTCAGGCCCTAACCAAATTGTGTCAGTTGAAGTTTACCTATTCTCGAAACTTTTTAGGAACAGAAATATCTATAGATTCAATTAAAGCTGAATTGCGACTAGAAATGTTAATAACCGAAACAGAATTCTGAGTAAAAAGACAAATATTCATAAACAATAACTCCCAAACTTGACAAAACTCGAAATACCCACACTCAAATAACGTTCAATAATTCTCTCGTAACCTGATGACAACTTTAGCCGATCTGGAGCAACTTCTCCGAAAACTCGGAAAGTTGGTACCACTGGTGGCAAAGGCCGAAACGAAACAAAAGTGTACAGTGGTACCGTGTTACATACTTAGAGGAAGACGCTTCTTTTAGCAGAGACTCGTCGCTGCAAAGTCGGATATTATTCGGGTCACGTACTGCGGGGCTAAACAACGCGAACACGTGAAAAGTATGAAGAAAAGTTTGTGGTACTAAGGAGATAGAAGACAGAAGTATGGGCATTGAGAATTTAGTCTTTTATTTAGACAAAAATGTGCGATAACTTCTTCTTGAATCAGGCAAAAATAACCTTCAATGAAGCTTGGCTCATGAATAGAAGTTGTTTATTTAAATAATAATGAGGATCCAATAAACTATTTTATAACAGTTGGCGGTCTTATTTCTAGCTAAAGGCGATCTCTTACTTGAAACTTACGGGTCGACGTGCGTCCTAGGGATGTACAGGAATTTCTGTAAGATTGTAACTGTGATGCCAGTTACAAATCAGAAGTTTCACTAAATTGCACTTTTATTTCTTAGTGTTTTTACTTATTCATGTTCTTTGCTACATCGCCTCATCCGAACTACGTATCAAAAGACCTGACGTCACACAACATCCTGACGTCACACAAATCCTGCATCGCGCAATTAGAGTTTATCGCGCGATACAAGCTCCCGACTTCAACCTCTGGGCAGTTGCCCGCCAGACACGACATCCGTCTGGTCGGAGGATCCTCCCTTTTATATGGTGGATGAGTGAACTTTACACCCTGTTCCTCATACCCCTAAACTACAATGCATTTTCTTATAACTGACATTACAACCACAACATCACAAAAATCACTCTCTCTTCGAAACGAACCTTCTGATTTCCCTGCACCTCCCTAAGGTTCGAGGCACGAAGCATCACATCTGAAGGAGTGTGGAGTCAAGGGGTTAATCCTCACAGCTGACCTGTGATCTTAAGGTCATTTTTGAAAGGAGACCTCTCACTAGAGTAGGTTTATTAGCATCCGACGAACGAGATGAGTGAGCACAGGAAGGTAGTTGTAGTTTCATACGAATTAGGGAAGAATGACTGAGTGCGAGTCTATGGGGGATTGTTAGAGTTGTTTTTGGCATGGAATGTCAAAATTTTTGTAAAATACAATAGGCGACGTATATTTAGTAACCTAATCCGCTTAACTGTTCTTAAAGAAATCGACTCGTGTTTCACATCTCAACGAGAAATCCTCAGGATGACGATTGACTTGTTGCGAACCAGTCCTTCCTATTATCAGTATTTCTTAAAAGGTTCTTTATGACTCTTTAAGAACAGTTAAGCGCATTAGGTTACTAAATATACGTCGTCTATTGTATTTTAAAATGGATTACCGCAAAGTCACGCCTGAGGCAATTAACTATCTTAAAATTTCTGGTAGTTAATTTGTGTTTTTTTTTGTTTTTCTTGATTATCGATTTTCGTTTCTGAAAGTGCAAGCAATAACTTTTTGAATAAAGTTTTATCGATCCATTATTGTGTTTGCCAATTTTTCCACTTTTCGAAATGAAGTTA
Organism: Agrochola macilenta; assembly: GCA_916701695.1. Classification (NCBI taxonomy): domain Eukaryota; kingdom Metazoa; phylum Arthropoda; class Insecta; order Lepidoptera; family Noctuidae; genus Agrochola; species Agrochola macilenta. The sequence goes on from OU753564.1 coordinate 12,562,646, forward strand.
GAAAAGCATCTGCATATATATTAAAAAAAATGCAGTTCCATTTTACCACCATCAGCAGTAACACGACCCAACATGCAACTCGCAACCACAAACGAGATTACACTAATACATTCACTCTCACTCATACATACATAGTACACAGAATACATAAGTACACAAATAAAACACAAAAGAGGCATATAATCTGGCGGGCCGCAACAACCACTGGCGAGGTGTTTGTGAAGAAACTCGGTAACAACGTACCACCCCCACCCTGCCAAGAAAACGGGGTGGTAGGGCTGTCCCGAGAAATATGAAAAACATAAAAAACCTATTGGACTAAGCTTGTAAATACGTTTGGTTTTGATAATGGAACGCTCTGTTCTGCCTTTGAATTTGAGACGTTCATTTGGTTTTTTTTAGTAATGGAGTATTGTCATGCGCATAAGGTAGCCCACGAAATTCAAATTTTCTTTGCTTTTTTACATTATGGGTCAGTGTGAGGTTTTATGTTGATTAAAATATGATTCGCGAACGTAACAAATATGGCTTTACATAAATATAATCATTACAATCAGCAATAAAAAATAATGATTATAAAATAAAAATTAATGATTATAATTATATAAATAAACATTTGATACGGCCGTAAATCATATTTAGATCAACATACAACATGATACTGACCTGTAAATTGCAAAAAACGTAAGAAAATTTGAATTTCGCGGGCTACCTTGACGCTTTCGCCTTAATATGTATAGTTCGAATGTAAAAAAAACATCGACCAATTTGTGAACAATGCCCGGTTGATAGCAATAGGCTCCCCCCCCCCCCCCTATTACATGGGACTTAAACATAACTGGCGAAATGTGAGTCCAGGGAATACAGGTTTTGATGCCATGTTGTGTTAAAAACAATTTCAAGTTTTTCTAACTGTAGTTTCATCTAAGGATTAAGTATTGAGAGGATAATCTGCTTTCCAATACATTTGATCTACTGCTTGTTTGCGGTTGGCCCGACAGATAAAGTGGATTAGCATGTCCAATAGTTTTAATCTAAAGTGATGTTTTAATTATCATAATTTGCAATATTCTTGAGTCGTTAATCGGCTTACCGTGAAATGTTTATGAGTGTCTCCATCCGTAGACAGTATTAAAATTTTATCCATACGTTGGAAGTGTATCTGACATTTAAAATGCTATTTATCTAAGTAGTTCAGCTTGATGACTGCTTTCATCATGTTTATGTTGGTATACCGTTGTCCGTACAGGTGCAAAAACAAAATACTTTGTGGTTTCTAAAGACCAATTTCCGAGACCTAATCTTACCTCTAAACCATCTTACCCTCGTGTCAGCCCTACACATCCGTGTCGTCCCCAAAGGCATGAATCGCGACACGGCGTCAAAGCGAAATAGGAAAAGAACATCTAGCAGTGTCACGTCATATCGATATATCGATAGATAGAGGTGCCGGTCGATACATGTTCCGCTCGACTAGAGGAGAGCTATGTACAAGCGTTTGGAACTGAAAGCGTTATTCATATTTCAAACTCGCGTTTGGTGTTTTGAAGGCTCTAGTGTAGATTTTGAATAGTTACGATATCGATTGAATGTTGTGTAGACTGTACGATTAATCCAATTGAGTTGGCAGGAGTTGGACTTTTTTGAATGCGATTTGTTAATGGAAAAAGTTTGTAACGAATATTTTGCGCTTTTGAGTTTCATGACTTATAACGAAGAGTGAAATGCCTGTTTCGAGTTATTCAAAGTGTGTCAAGTTCTTAATATGCCAATCGAGGACAACCGAATTGAAAAGAGCAACTATGCCTTTTCGCTTAGCACTGCCAAAGTATTTTTCTCTGTATCATATTCCTCAATATTTGGACAAGAAAAACAGTCTTCGTTAATTCTTAATCTATTCTAACCTCTTTTATGCTCCTCAGCAGTAGTCCTATTCAGCTGCGGAGGCAGTGGCGCAGGTATCGCCGGCGCGGCTGGCGCGGCCGGTAACCCAGGATACCACCACCCCGTCGCTGCCTGCCCGTTGAACATCCTCAGCTTCTCATATACGCTGTCGTTCTGCGCAGATGCCGCTTGCTCCTTTTGGGATGCTAGGTTCCGCAGCACCCGGTTGATTGAAGAGACCTGTCGAGAGAGAGAGAAGGATTAATATGGCGTTTTTGTATTGTATTGCGTATTTTAATTAATTATTTACTGAATTTTACCTTGACATGGTAAACTTGTATTGATTTGATTGAATGTGTTAAAAATATAATTGAGTGAGTCTTTATTATTAAGAGGGGTAATTCCCGTAATTTTTAAGAACATTCGCATTGGCATCTCATTCGCAATCTGTCAAAAATACAACTAATTTACCAACATTTTTGACAAGTTTGACAGATTGCGGCTCGAATGTGAACGTTTTTTAAGTACGGGAATTGGCCTTCTGTTTGCATGCCTTAGTTAAGGTTGTTAGTGTATGGATCATTTTAAACTTAACATCTGTAACTTGTACCTGCTTTCTGTGCAAATATAGAACTATTCTATTTTATTCTATGATGGTGTACTGTTTGGTAAGGAGGAGCCGAGAGTCGTTTATAGTTGAGGTCCTTAAGAGGTCTTTGTCATCAGACTTGGTAATAGGAACCGAGAGATATTTTGGCACGTCCAATACGTATTGGTCTGATCATTGGTGACTACAGACCAAACATTTCAGATTCCTTTGCTACTGGTAAAGAGGATGATGATGACTTTATTTCTTCAGGTGAAAATAATTTTCTTTCTCTGCTTGACATCATAAACCGAATGTTTCACACCCGAGTCCTAACACCTGTCGGTTGAGTACAAAAGAATGTGTGTTTCACTAATTTATACTTTTTTTTGTTCAAACTGAACGGTGTCAGGAACGCAGTCTCATTTTAGAAACAAAATGGCGTTCGTATATGTGAAAGTGATACTGAGACTGAAGCAGAAGTAGGAGAAAATATTTCACCGATATCTTTACGATCTGACATTTAATTTCATACAGATACTATTTAGCTAGACCGTGGGACCTGTTTACACATCGGTCTCTGCAATAGATCAGTGAAAAAGATAAATCAGAATTACCTTGACCGTTACATGTGCTAAGCATATGCGCTTGATTCGTTTCACTGATGATTAGAAGGAAATAAATGGAATTACGAAGACTGCTAATATTATTTAGATTGAGCCTTAACGACAATAGCCATGTCGTGGTAAGATAGTCAGCAACGTTGGTTAGGCATGGTTGATTATGTATTCAACCCTTTAAACAAAGTGTTAACGACTAAGGCTGCTCGTAGAAGCTCTTTGTAAGCACTGTTAGTAGAGTTCTATGAGGAGGGTCTTGCTATGTAATGTAGGTGAAAGGGCTACAGACGGATAAAGCATAAGTTCGTTGACCTTCTAGAATCTAGTCTATTTCAAAAATAGCGGAACCATTTTGCGCCGTAGACCATAGTAGTGCTACGGCGTAGCTGCGTAGCAGTAAGCTCAACATGTAGCATTAGAAAAACTTTAGAGTACTCGTAGTTACCTATACAAGGGGACATCGACGCGTAAACTGTTATCATGAATTCAGAAAAAAAACAAACTGCTTCATACAAAAGTGCAATAAGTACCTTCTAGACTTTTTTACAACCAACGAACAATTTCGACTTTGGTGGGGCTAAAATCATGTATTGAAATCATGGTAATAATTTGCGCGTCGATGACATCCTGTACTCGTAATGTTTTTCATTGACAATTTATTTTTGTACTATATATAAAGAGTTTATTATGCATGTAATACTGAGTTGAATTACGCGTATGTTTCGTAGTAGAGGTTTCAGCGTGGCATAAGTTTATTTTGCGTAGAGAAGTTGAGATTGTGTGAATTTGTAACTTTGTTATGTATACTGTATATGCTATGGTTGATTAATAGGTACAAAGGTGAAAGTAACGTCGGCTTTCAAGAGCTAAGGTATTTATTTACAGCACTTAACTTCACTACAACATTGAATCTTAATTTCGATATTTTCATATACATTACAAAAAAAAAAAAAAACGAGGACCAAAGACCCTTACAACTTTATGAAAAAAATAAAACATTTTCAAAACAGCAAATTTTTAAAGCCCCTCAACATTATATAGGAAAACAAATCCACACTCACACCAGATTAATAATAACCTGCTAGTATATAACTAGATACACATCCCCATCGCCCAAACAACTATCTGATAGGAAATAAATTGCGCCTCGAACCCCACCCTTTTAACTTGCTACCACGTGTAATTTAAAATCTAATATGATTACTAAATTCCAATCGGGAGCCTCAAAGGGACACAGATTAGGGCATCCCGTCCCCCCTGACCACACCCCACCCCCGCGGGCCCTAAAAACCCCAATATCTATCTACTTTCACCGAAAACCACGCATGCGTAAAAACCTAACTCACACAAGTATAAAATTCTATATACCTATGCCCACTTTAGCACGGCGTTGTATGTCTACTATTTGTAGTTATGTTTTCGGTTGGGGCGTCCCCGAGTATAATATCTGTTTTCTTGTTGCCATTGGCAACGGGGAAATGTATTTTTCCTTCGCCGGGAAATCGGTCGGCGATTACAATGTACGGCTGTTTCGCAGCTCGGTATTTTGTTCGTAATCGAAATTTGGAATGGAAAGATGAATGGCTTTGTGAGGAGAGTAGGTAGGTAGGTCGATGTGGAAATGTTGAGATGTTTTGGAGGGAGTGGGAGTGAAGATTTTGATTACATTAAGGAGGCTGATGAAATTACTTACTGATTTAAAAATTCGTGAGTGAGGGAATTTAAATTGAAAAAAGAAGTAGCATTATCTATTTGTGCATTAGTAAACTCAACTAACTTCGGAAAAATCCGTAAGAAATCTTTAAAATCTTTTCCATTCACCACACTGAATAAAAATCTATCTTCCAAAAAGTCTTATTAGGACACCTAGAATGTTTCCTTTCTTCTCAATCACTACAGTAAAAACTTCTAATAACCCTCAAAAATCTAACTAAACCAACATAACACAACTTGACTTATCAAAACCCTACACAAAACTAAACTATTACAGAATATAAATACAAAATTCAGCCGAGCGCTGGCTGGTACACGTCTGATTTAATCCCTTGTATCACTAATGGAAGATAATGCGTCTATCCAACGTTGTAGATAACTGTATATATCAAGCATAGCTTATATAAGCGTTATGCCCATAAAAGGTGGGTTTGAGATTTGTTTTTGGAGAGGATATTTTGTGTGAACTTCATAGGGCATGTGTGAGGTTATGCTAAATTTAGACTTAGCTAAACTAATTTTGAATAGGGATGCTCTTATTCCTGTATAATTACTACATAATTACAAACAATTTATCAGATGTGAATATTTTTATGCTTTATTAAAATAATACTTTATCATTACTTCTAACAGTTTACTCGTAATGGAATTGAATTACTTATAAGGAATACTGAAACGAAACCAGTTTGAAATTCTTCAAAGGTCAAATTAGAAATTGTTCTCACACTCAACTGTTATGACTGATTGAAAACCAATTACTAAATTCAAATGCACTAATAAGATAGCACAAAAAAGAGGCTCTATTATAACGAAAACATTTTGAATTTCGAGCACCGAGCTAACCAATAGGAGCGGTGCATTTAAACGCGAATTCTGCTCGTGACAGCCGTGCGGCCAATCAGATGGGTACACGGGAAGATTAAAGAGCGTACGTTCCTATTAGAATTTTAAAGGATTTATTTTTTCCATTTATTCTTCCACGTGAATATTTTGTTTGAAGTGGTTAGGAACTGACGGCTAAATAGAAATTGAATGGAATAGATTTCGATGAACGTAGTAAAAACATTTTTTTAATGAAAATATTTAGATAAGACGTACCAACCATTGCCATATAAAAATATCTAGACCCAAAAATTAAATCCAATCGAAGCTTTTTATATACGTGTTGGTATTGGATCTAAAAATAAATAATTAATTGGTAAAGATATTTCTTTAAAAAAAAATATGGAGATCAATGGACTATGAATCGAATTGAAAATAAGTACCTACCTAGTTTTGCGAAGTTCGTATTAATTTGTAAATTCATGATATATGCTCAACTACTTACCTTCTACAAATAGAAAATTAAAAATAGCATCGCTTCGAGGACTTACGTCGCTTTTTTGTGGACTCTCCTTTTTATTAAAAACTTTTTTCAGATACCTATTTGTTCTTAATTAAACAGTGATTGCTAATAAATTATCCTTTCTATTTCATTTGCTTTAGTTAAATAATAACAAATAAACATAAAACACACTTTCGATTCAATGACACATTCACAAAATCATGAACGTATAAGGTTTACGTTTTTTTTACAAAAAACAAAAAAATCAGCACGTGTCTAACCAACCAGAACTCGGTTAGTTCTATTTTTTAAAAGGGTATTTGTTCAGTTGTCATTATTTGAGGAATCGGCCTCCTAATCGTATGTTCTTTCACATTATAACGCTACGATGGATGCAGCTGTTGTGTTATTTTTTCAAGTATCTATTCCATTATAAAATTTGTTTCGCTAATTGGCTGTTTTGATAGCCGATTTGATGGGAAATTAAATCAGCTTTTTTGTGTTTTTGATACTGCAGTTTTAGCTATGCGAGTTTTGGTCTTTTGATCTCAAAACTTTGTCTTTATCTTCGGGAAAAATATTAATAGTGTGAAGCATTTTCTTTGAATTTAATATTAAGCAGATGAGTTCATTCAAAATACCCTGTTTTTTATTTATATTAATTAGTAAGTTAACGCAGATTCTAGAAGTAATCTAATAAAACTATATAATGAACAAGTATCGTATCTTGCCCTATCTCAGCATAATAATTTTATTTTTACATGTTTTTAACTTACGCCCTTTTCGAGTCGAGCGAGCCGAATTAGTGACCAGCGATGTGTGTAAAGGGTCTAAAACTTTCGGCAGTTTTAGACGAGCGGCAATGTGTGCCGGCCATGTAGACAGGGGTTAAAACGAGATTTTTTTAAATATGCCCAGCTTTTACACTGTGGGTGATAAAATGTTTTTAGTCACAGATAAATATTTTCAGAGTTCTATGTAGTTAATTATGGGTGAAATTTATTGTTGCTTGTGTTTTATAGCACACGGTTTAGAGTAATATTTTGATTTAATCAATTTAGGGTTTGTGTTTGCTAAATAAATCAAATTATTGAATTATGAACCGTCATACAATATGCGTCAATCGATAACTCCTACGCGACTCTAAAAATCCTGGAACATTTTTGCATGTTCGATCCACTTAAAAAAAATAATGTAACAACCACGCTCTAAATTAATCAACTCGATTCTTAAATTAAACTGCAATTATTATTTAATTTCCGACATGCATAAATAGTTGGCGGGTCCAATAAGCCCACTACCGTACATGGCCTGAAACCCGATACGTCTGACAGCGCTCAACTTCGTGACAGGCGCGGCTCTGCGCGTGCGCAGACAACACCCTGCGCGGACGCATTGTTATGTTGAAATATTGGGTTGATATATTTGTTAACTATATGAAATTAAGAGACGGATGGAATATTTTTTTGTGGTTTTTAAGTGTGAATTTTGTTTTTGAGAGATTTTTGAATGGATATGTTTTTTTGATTGAGTGTTTAGTGGTGATATGAGTATTTTAAAGATAGCGCTAAGCGTGTCAAACTATTTTCAGTTGAAGACCAAAAACTTTCGACCAAGTAACGAAAACCCAAGCAAACTATTTAAAAATAAAGATACAATCAATCTGCCTAGCCTTTTCCCAACTATGTCGGGGTCGGCTTCCAGTCTAACCAGATGCAGCTGAATACCAGTATTTTACATGGAGCGACTGCCTATCTGACCTCCACAACCCAGTAACTGGGTAATACGATACCCCTTGGTAAGACTGGTGTCAGACTTTCGGGCTTCTGACGACTCGTAACGACTGTCAAAGATCCATGAATGACAGCCGGGACCAACGGCTTAACGTGCTTTCCGAGGCACAGAGGATTCTCGGTATGTAAAGATGGTCACCCATCCATTAGAAATAAAGATACATTACTTCTAAAAAACCAGACAAAACACCAGAACGAACAAGTCTGAACCATAATTACTAAGATAAACATCTAACTCGTAACATCTAATTAAAAGCGAGCATATTATATCAAGTTTCGCGACGAGCGATAGTGTCTAGCGATCGTTTCTGAACGCGGGCGATCTCCCGTCACTATGACAGTTGACAGGTGTCACGAGCAGGGCCGCCAACATTAAAATGTAGTATTATTTTATTTCACGTGAGAATCGTTCATCATTTGTAGTGTCATGTCGGTTTATGAGACTGGACGTCGGGTGTAAGGATGGGGGTTGATATTTCTTGGACTAGTACTACAAAATTCTTGGTATTTACGTTTTTGATGAAGTTTTCTGGAAATAGGAGTGAAACAGCACAATGTAGGTATAAGTTTGTAATCATTTTTATTTGTGTGATGTAATTTTCTTTCGTTTTTTTCCTTCCTTAATTATTTATTTCTTTATTTTCCCCAGAACTCTAAATAAATTATTAAAAACAACTCCTAAAATACTACAGAACCTGCTCTTACTCTTACGATGAAGATAAAACAGCCATAGAAAAATATTGTACCCAAAAAAAAAAGTTAATTAATAGTCACCTAATTAGATAAAAACCCCTTGGCAGCCCTCAGTTGTGATGCCTCGGTGCACCTCATTACCCTGACCACGAACATGGCAATAGATCATGCAGAGAGCGATAGTGCTAAGATCCTCCGGCGTAGGTGGTCCGTGACACAAAAAAAAATTGTTAGAAAATCGAAAATTTACGCGGTTAATCGAATTTGTCGGGCGTTTCGATCGATCAACGATACATCATGGATGGTTTAGTTTTTGATCTGATTTTGTGATTTGAAGACGAGTTTAGTTTGATTATTGAGTAGTTTCGTTGATTTATTATAAATAATTTTATTTCTGTAGATTTAGTAGATTTGTACAAACACTTTTACACCTCAATCATATTTTTTTTAAACTGGATGAGGTCGGCGTTTCCTGTCTGACTACTCTGAGAAGAAAGGCCGAAACAAACTCAAAGGTCACAGATTTGAGCTCACACATTTGAGAATAGACTTCCATTTTGAAACTACATATTACCAAATTTGATGGTAGGTTTATTCAATTCGCCTCTAGGAGTCTAGTTTCGCTCATTTTACAACTCAAAACACATACCTCAAGCCTATTATTTAGCGGTGGTGGTCCAGTGGTAACGGCCGCAACTTACGCGTTGTAGGCGAAGGTTCGTACCCTGACAGGCGCTTTACTTTGTATAATTTATTTCATCACCACTGCTCTCAAAACGGTGAAGGAAAACATAAAAGTCAAAGTCAAATAATTTATTTCAATTAGGCACATGAAAGGCACTTTTGAAGTCAACAAAATCGTGAGGAAACGGCATGTTCTAGAACTAAAAATTCGAAGACATGTGACATCTACCAACCCGCACTGGGCCCGCGTGGTGGATTACAGCCCACTCCCTCTCACAGAGAGGAGGCCTTAATCCAAGCAATGGGAATAATTATAGGCTGATTATGCTATGCTTATGCAGGCCTATCATTTTAAAATTTTAATATTAATTCATCATAAAATCGATTTAAAAATGTCAGATTTGATACTTATCTCAACTATGTAGACCAAAATCTAGTTTCTATTCGAGATTAACGACGGAACATCATACTAAATAAAACACGACCCTCAGAATCGTATTAACGAGAATACTCAAACCAAAACTACAAATAGACGAACCAGTAAGAACTTAATCACCTAAGCGATCTGTCCCCGAAAAGACATACAAAAGAAACATCCTCATTGAATGGAAATCCCTGTACCATTAATCTATCCACTTTTCCATGACCATTCACCAGCTATCCGATACCAAAGGTATCTTCACAAAAACCATTACTATGAATACAAATACCCATACAGGAAGGGGCCTTCATCCCCTAGAATTACTATTAGTATTATCTATAAACATTTTAACGTACACGGTTAACCCGCGGAGACCCGGGTTCGATTCCCCGGTGAAAAGCGATTGTAGGGTGCGGTCGTAGGGGTGTTTTTTGCAATTCTCTTAGGGCGCACAGATTGGGGCGGTCTGTCTCAGTTCATTATGGATGTTAAGTTGTTGTCGGTGATTTGGATTGAAGTGGGTTTTTTGTTGTTGAAAATGTTGATAGTTTTTGCGATATATGCTTCAACTTTTAATGATATTAGAATCGATCAGTACTCTGCATTTCGCGAATTGTACTGTTCACTTTCTTAGCACCCGACTTGTTCTAAAACAACAAAAACTATTCGAAGATGTTCTCAAACATTTTGATAGTTGCTTCTCGAAAGGTAAACTAAGCCCTGACAATAAAACTAATAGTCATAAATCAATGCAACCAAAAAATATATCAAACTATTTAGACACTCATCAAAGGACCAAACCTAGTCCCCTGAGGGACGCCAGTTAAAGTACCGAATTTGTCACATAACGTGATGTAAGTGAGAGCAACAGTCTGTGACAAAGGGCTGTGGGGAGCGTTGTCCCCGTTTTAAATACCGTATTATAATTGAAAATGATTACAGTATCCATTTCTAAAAACATATTTAGAGTTTGATGATGTCATTTGCAGTGGTGGAGTCATGCATTGCTTGCTTATCAGGTTAGTCGCAGTAACAGAAGCGCAAAGCACGTCTATCTCTGTGTTCGGGATTATCTTGGTAGCTGGATTTTCTCACAATTTTTTTTTTTATTAGACTTTGCCACTTAGAACGGTTTCTCGAGGAAAACTTTGGGTGCAGTTGCTATAAATATTGTACAAATGTGGCAATAGTTGCTAGTTTTTTATTTCCACCATTTTTGAACCTGTCACTACTATGTCACGCAACTCATGTACGTTATACTGTCAAAAAAGGTAAACGCGTCGTCCTCGACAGTTTAACCAAAACTGAACTAAAAGGTGTCTCCAATTACAAGAATATTGCGTGTAAACGAAAATGAGAGCGTTCATACGCCACATAATACGTACGAAGCCTCCGAAATGCCTCACAGTAGCGTTTCGGTGGTGTCAAGTTCCCGGACTAATTCTGACAGCTACAAGTTTGTTAGTTCATAAATTTCGAGCAAACGAGACATAAATTGTGTTTATATTAGCATTCAGCAGTTATTTTCAAGTGTAGGCCTCTTGCTTCATTTTAATTTGTAGTTTAGACGTTTTCTTTGGACTTGTAACAGTTTGAAAGTTACAAAGTACCTACATACATTTCAAAAATAATTTGTTCGAAATATTTGACACGTCTACGTTTTGATAGCATTAACAACTATTTATTTAAATGACTAGGTGGTATCTTCCTAATAAAAAATGAGTCACGCAACATTCGATCTAGTTTCAACAAATCGGCAGAATCAGCCGCCTCGGCGCGCTTCGCTCGATCGAACTCATGAATTCTAAATTTAAATTAGATGTCTCCAAATCGTATTTAACGGTCCTTGGGCGCAACTGTTGATTGGCGATGTTTGCCGCGTTCGTGTTCTGCGGCTGGCGCCATTGTATTCTATTTTCAATTTCGATTCTTCGAAAATTATCTTTGTAAAAATTGTTTTTCTCTGTTTTAGCCAGTTCTATTGTGTGCATATAAGTATTGGTGGTCCTAAACTTACTTTTATGAAAACATTTAAACAGAATTTCAGTTCCGTTTTCTGCATGATTTAAACGACATTTTGCTCGATTACAAAGTAATAAAATACATTCCTTATCGTATGCGTGACGTTACGTTTGCTTTAAATTTAGAGTATTTAAAATACATAATTCCCTTTACCTAGTATAAAATTCCCTTACATCAGCATAAATATCAGTGGACTTAAAACCGTCAATTCCTATGCCATCATAAGCAGTTGACGTTAATCCGCGAGACAAGGGCAGCGATACAACTCGCTGCAGATCCTTACAGCATAACCACAAGTGTGAAAGAGATATCGAATATTCTGTGCATTCACGCGTAAACGTGGAATTATTGTATAGCGCCCAGGGAGAAAAGCGGCGTAAGTATGCGGTGGTCTTTTGAGAATTTGTTTTCAGCAATTGAGTCATTTTCATGAGTAATGACTATGTGTTATATAGCTTTGAGTTGTATTGTTTGATGTTTGGTATAATTGATGTTTAAGTCTGGAATATAAGTTGCTTTAAGTTTTTTACCAAAAAAAATCTTAGAAGATTAATTTGTCCAAGACAGTCAACGTTATGTGGTCCTAGGAGCATCTCTCAGATACCTAGTCATATTTAAAAATAACTACAGAAAGAATTCACTCAAGCTTAACAGCATCGCAATATAGTTCTCAATTTGCATATCCTCCATATTCAACTAAGAATATTCACAATAAGCGGTGCCGACATCACATAAGCCTCTCTGACACTTTTACACTTACACCGTTCTGCCGCCGAGCCGTAATCGATTGTTCCACGTATTTTTGTCCGCTTTTAGTTGGTAAGAAACATCACGCCCATTCGACCGTTATGACTAGGCAGCGGAACGCACGACATATATCTGTCCTACTCTAACACGTGTGTGGACCTATCAGCTTGTCCCTTTCACCTATTTGCCCAGTGGGCCGAGTGCGTAGGTAGTCATAAAAATAGCCCCTTTGGCGCCGAATCTTCTAGGGGTTTTCGGTATTTCGATTTTGTGTCCTCTTGTTACGTAGGGTGGATAATGTAGGTATTTTTATGATTAGTTATAGGTACTACTTTATGTAGCAGATAGGCTTGGCATCAATTCGCAGCCTAATTTCTTAGGTTTATAGACAACAAGGCTCTTACTTACTGAATTTACTGTGTTTTAGGATTTATTGTGACTGGTTTCAGTATGGTTAGAAAACTTCATTTCAGACGTAGTTTTTTGTGTGAAAACAGCCTTTTATACAAACGAGATGTTTTTAAAGTTTGCAAGCAATAAGACAAACAATACCCAAGTCAACATATTTGATATGTAGGTAATTTCGCATCACCTTTAATGTCAAAACGATGACAAATCCCCTCTAGATAATGCAACATATCCACAAAACCAACATTTTCTATTCTCAATACTCAAGGGTAACAAAAAGTTTTTTTTTGTTTCGCATTGTGTCACCAATTGTTTACTTTGTGTTACGCATCGTGATCACAAAACATTATATTTTTGGATTGTGACATTATTAACAGAAAAATTGGTTCGAGGTGACAAAAGAAAGGTAAGTACCTATCGGTAGGTATACGAATTTGAGTATCGGTCTGATGGTTCCTTAGGAATATTTCAGAATTTTACTATAACATTGGAATAAGTATGGAAAATATAATAATATTGACTTCATTAACAACAACAAAACATCACGGCTGTATTCGCCGAAAGATTAGGCAGAGGTGTATAGTACACCCACATTTCGCCAGTTATGTTTAAGTCCCATGTAATAGGGGGCGAGCCTATTGCCGTCAATCGGGCACAAATCTAGACTCCGGGCTGCTACTGAGACATTCCAGATGGAAAAACCCAATAACACTTTGCCCGACCTAGGGATCGAACCCAGGACTTCATGCTCAGCAGTAACGCTTACGACCACTAAATTAACTATACGTAAGTATTCCAAATTCTGAAAGCTTCTATTTCCAAAGCCTCTTCGGAAATAGCAGCTTTCAGAATTTGAAATACCAGAAAAATATATATGTCAACTATTTATAGGTCAAATTGAGAAAAATATAGTCTTTCTCTTTAAACAAAAAATATTAATAAATTCTATTAACCACCTCATCCAATATTTTATATTTTTCTCAATTCGACCCACAAATAGTTGTCGCTATAACTCTATCTACCACCACCGATCCCTAAAAATAACAAATTTTTCACTTTGTAATTTTTTGCCATGATTGGCCGGGCAGATGTGGAGCCGTCTGGTTCGATTACCATCCGTGTCACTTCAGCAATGGCTTTATTTTATATCTTGTACGCGATATTTTTCGCAGAGAACCGCGGTTTTTATCATTTTTTACTCCTCTCATTAATTGTGGGGTAGAATGTTGGCGTCTCTCGTTACTGTACATGGATTTTATGATGTTGTTGTAATTGCAACTCGGTTGAGTTTTATTTTTATTTACTTTGCCATGGCCTAGATTTAATATGTTACGTAGGCTAAGGCTATGTGCATCGTGTTTGATATTTGAAAACTGTACCGAACCGTGACGTATTGTAGGTCTTTAATTCTAGACAAAATCAAACTGGTTGCTAATTTAATTGTATATTTTTTTGTTATCATTGATGTTTCGTTCTGTGATTACTTGAACTCACACACTAACTTATGTATAACTTGTTAAAATTTTAGGAATATCGTAGATAAACTTTTACAATGTTTGTACATATATGAGCACCATGTATCTATCACATAATTAGTTTATCTGTCATTGCTTTATTTTTATTTATTTTTACCTATTGTGGTTTAGTAATCTTATTCCGGGTGCATAGTCTTCACATATAATTAATGTATAATACAAAATATTGTAAAACATTTAAAAAGAGTAACGGTGGAGTTTCTGTCCTAATGTTCTCTATCCGAAAACTGCCTTTTGGAAAAATCAATTCTATTTTTTTGTATGTTTGACGTTCAAAAGTGCATTTTATGTGCCTAATTGAAATAAATTATTTGACTTTGAGACATAGGAGTCTAAACAACAATCCATATTTAAATATTAGTATTTTAAGAACTTCTCTCAGTAGCCATTGTCTATTATTGACCCACAGGGATTAATAGTTCATCTTTTAAAAGGTTTTCTTTACATTTCTTTGAGCACTCAATATTATCAGAACACAATTCAGCATTCAATTTGTTATTGACATAAAAGTTGACAGAGCTAATAGTAAAATGTAGCCGAAAAATTTATGAACTGTCCATTATAATAGGAGTATTTGTATGGGGCCATACAAAAACCTAATAAAACGGCATCAAACATCCCGAACTAAAATTTTATAAGCCATCATCAATAACAGAATGGACCGTTTGTGTTGAACACGGTCCATCTTGAAAAGATTTTGGACAATGGGCCCGCGCCCGTCCGAGGCATATGGTCCTAAAATGTAAAATTGCGAAATTGGATTAAAAGAGAATTATTGCCACCGAACTTTGTCCAGCTTATTTTGATGGGCGGCACAATGGGTCCTTGAGCATATGTTTTGTGAATTTTAATTAGATATATCGTATTGCCAATAATATTTTGACGTTTTGGAAATCGGTTTAATAGATACTTGTGTTGGTACTGTGTTGGTAGGTCGATAGTCACAGCTTGATTGACATACCTTTGTGTTGAATGGGATTCTTCATTGGCACTCTTTATAATATCTACTTAAAACGTTATATGTATTTAGATCAGTGGTCTAACTATAACCTCCCCCATGATTATATTTTCTAGTAAAATTGCAAGTATGAGGTTACTTTTAAATATAGCCTAATCGTATCTGGCTTCCAGGAAAGTGTTCATATTTTTAGTAAAATTCTTTCCCTATAAATAGTTGCAAAATAGTGAAAGTTTTCACGTAGCTAATATTAGCTGGACCGTTATAGCATCAAATAATTTAGTTAACTTTACGCGAGAAAATAAGCGATGAACGTCCTTCGATATTTTTTATAGGAAATTGTTGAATGATGGTGGCGTGTTAGAAAATAAGAAAGAATATTCTAAAATTCTAGATTTCACTGAGTAGTTCAATGACAATGAATTACGATTATTGTCGAGGTCAGTACTATTCCTATTATTGTTATAACTAGTGTCTCCTGTGTGGACTTAAAATAAATAATATATTTTGCTAGACAGTTGGATCAAGGACTTCGTACCGAAAGCGATACCTACCGTACTAGGATAGTATGTCGCGTAGTTAGATATTGTTAGGAGGTCTTCTCTCTACGCCCCTGACAGGTAGCGTGAGCCTTGTTCTCGATACCAGAGGAGAACAATTTTTATGTTCCCTACTTAAAATGTTGTTTGTTAATCATGGATGTTGGATCTCCAGATGGAGATAGATCGTGAGGCGAGCTATAACTATAGTCCGTGCGCGACTGCTAGTCACCGCCTGAGGTATGTGAGCTGTGAGACGGGGAGGTAGACAAAGGCCAAGCTAACTCAGTCTTCGAATTTTCTCAATGGCGCCCACTCTCCACTGTCTCACCGCTCAGATACCTCATGCGGTGACTAGCAGTCGCGCGCGGACTATACACCAGTCGGTCTGTTCTGTCATTCCACCTGATGGTAGCGATTGACACTATTTACAGCTCACTTTATGGTCACTTTTGACGGTGAGATTGATAAAGTTTATACAAGATATTACTTTTGATATCAAATAACTCTATGGTATTGATGAGACCATGTCAAAGAATTATTGAAATAATTATTATTTATGTAAAAAACCATTACGTGAAATATAAAAAATTATAAAAACATTTAATTCAAACTATTTATGGTCATAAAAAAAACACAACATCGCATTTTCTTAGCTTTAAATATGAATGATTGATTTGAATGAAGGTGATTTATTCGTAATGAAACTTAGATAGGTACACACATCGAGAACCTAACTTAATGTTACACTTTAAAAAAAAGTGCTTGTGGATTCTTTGACATAGTCTCATTAATAGCCTAAATTTATGGGACATCTAGAGGAACACCCTGTGTAGATCGGCGGCTATTGGACACACACAATTCATGGTGACTGCGACCACTTTGTCAAAAGCGAAGCAAAGAAAAAGGGCCCTCCCAAAAAGTAGGCAGTAGGCAGAAATGTAACCATGGTAACGGTAATTTTACCAAAAATCTAAAATGTCCCGAGTAACAGAAACAGAGCTTGTTCTCTAAACGTTCTACGTCAGTTATTAAAAAAAATCTCAACAGCAATTTTTTTTCGTTAAAATGGAACAGCTCTTTTTTTTTAAACCCCTACGAATACTGTCCACTCTTGTGTGTACTGAATTCATGTGAATAGTTTGCGCGTTAATATCCCTTACAGTTACACCCTGTATATCTATACATATATACTCGTACTAATAGGTATTAAAAACAGGAAAAATTTGCGAGTTTGTATGTAGGAGGTAATCTTCAGAACTACTGATACGATTCCGATAATTCTTTCACAACTGGCAAGCTACAGTATTGCCGAGTGTTATAGAATATATTCGAATTTGAGAAATCCTGGGTAGAAGCAAGTAGTTAAGAAAATAAAATAGTCATACTCACACTCGGTATATTATCGTTATTGCACACGTTTTCGCTCAGCAGACGGTCCCGGATCTCCCAGGCGAAGATTGAGGGGCACTCCCTCTTGTAATCAGCTATCTTCGAGACCACCGGTGTGGTGGCGACTCTTGGCTTGGACCCTCCAATCGCACGAGGCTTTATCGACCCCGTCTCGTAATATCTGCGTGCAAAGCTGAATTTAGTTTGGAAGATGAAGAGGACGAATGAGCTAGTTCTTTTTTGCTCAAGGTCAGTTGGATTTCTGTCGTGTTCTGTGATGATTCGGGGTGTGTTGGTGTGTGGGATGTGTACCATCGAAGAACTTCATATCTATACACCGTAAGGACTATTTCTGTTTGCAGCGCTCGGCGGCTATAGAACCCGGGCGGTAACAGATATGTTCATCGTGTTCATGGGATTTTGTTTTCAAACTGCTTAGATATGAAGTTCTTCGATAGTACCTGTGGTGATTATTTTTGCAGATTGGTCAACGTCTTCAATTGGGACTCAATCTTCGATCAAGGTAATCAAGAGCCAACATTTTGAATTAATTACCAGAGTCAAAAGTTAAAACTTCTCGTAAAATAGATTAGCTCACTTTTTTTTTTGCCGAGACTGGCACCCCTAGTGTGGCTGATTACATTTCAGGAACTGGAATACAAATTCAACCTAAACCTAAATGAATTTCAAACCAGGCTGTTGGAAAATCAGAAACAAGCCCCTATTTGCTTAATACACGATCAATCAGAATCTGAATTGTTTTGAAACAGATTGCTAATCCATTGCTTCATAAGTTCGAAACAAAATTCTGCTAAACGTAAATACCGCAATGAATGTTGTTGAACTGTCAAAATCAAACAGATTAGTCGTAATCGTTTTCGAAAATGTGTTGTGTAATTAGATAGCTGCTTTATTTAGTTTTTTAAGATACAAGACAGAGAATTGCAAAGTTTTTTTGGACGAGTAACTTTACGTTTGTTATTAAGTTAATCGTCAAGTCAAAGAAATTAAATGGCTTTATAATAAGTTATGTAATCATATCGCACTACCTACGTAGACCTCTGCGAGTTTTCTCTTGTAATCGAGAACGAGTTTTTGTACAACTAGATTGGTGACATTCTTGTCTGATTATTCAATATATCGACTATCGTCATTCATTTGCAGTAAAATGAGGTGATTGTTGAGTATATGAGCTTTTCGGTCGGGAAAAGTGTTATTGGGTTTTCCCATATGGGCTTCTCATTAGCAGCTCGGAGTGAGGAGACTGGGTTTTTTTTAAAACTTGGGACTTAAACATAACTGGTGAAGTGTGGGTGTACTATACGTCCACCTCTGTTTAACCCTTTGGGGCAAAAACAGGCGTTATGTTATGTTGATGTGTCGAAAACATAGAATTAAAGAGAGATTTAAGTGAGGGTCTTCCATTTCAATACTTTTATTCAAAATCGTGATAGGTACTATCGAAGAACTTCATATCTAAGCAGTTTGATAACAAAATCTCGTGAATAATGACTGAACTATACATCAGCTGTTTAACGCCATCATTTGCGTCGACCAATGATACAAAAAAATTAAGTAGTAGTAATGTTTTGTCGTTTTTGTTTTTTTGTTGTTCGTGTGTTTTGTTGTTCTCTGATCACAGATGTCTGACCCTTTTTCAACCACTAGGACCAGAACAAAATACACAAAGATGAGAAAGTTTTTAATTTTACTGTTTACTGTCTTTTTTTTACATTTACAAAAACAAGGGACACGTCCATACATCATTTCTATAGCGTCCGAGCGCTGCAACAAAAAATTGTCTTTACGGTGCTTAGATTTGAAGTTCATCGATAGTACCTCAGCAGCATTTCCCGATATTTAACTCACCACTACATCTACAAAACACTTACTAACAAACCTACAATTTACTACAAATTATCAGAACATCCCCTTTCAACTAAAATACTATTAAAACACAATTACAAACATAATCTCTAGCATCCCCTTAACTTCAAGTACCTATACAAAACGTTGCCAAATTCCGTTTGATTGTCCTCTTGAACCACTGAGGGAAATTATACCTTATCTTTATGAAGGTTAGGTTATAAATGGGTTGTGTTGTGTGGGGATGGATATCGGATGTACTACTTGAAGCATTGTATTGTTGGGCGATAGACATGTGTCGATATTTCGGGTCTTGATTCAAATGTGTTGTGCCAGCATATTGTATCGAGAATTCAAGATGTCAGATGTATAGTCAGCGGCAGTTTGATTAAAACCTTTGTTCATCATTATTTTGCAGGCTGGAAATAATATAGACGTAAGTGGTTATAAATAGCTAATACTTAGAATGACAAAATGTGTAAGAAAATATTCTTTCTTACGCATTCTCTCAAAAAATCTTAAAGTCCAAGGTCAATGCTTCTTGCATTTCTATAATCTGCATAAATTAAAATTATCTAAAAAAGTTTAAGCTATTTTCAAAAAGGTTCTAAAAGCGAAATAAAATACACAAAAATAGCAAAAAAATAAAGTGTCACTAGTAACACACAAACAAAATCAAGCTGACATAGACTACCAGAAAACCGTTACAAAATAATTATACAGCAGTAACAACAAATAACAAACATGGTTTTATCGGAATTGTCATCGATAAAGTTTACTTAGGCATTCTCAATAAACATTTACAGGGATATTAAGGCCCATCGTCGGATTGTAATCGCTTTCGCCTCGGGCGGATTTCGCTAAGGGCGTTTTGGAGGGCCCCTGTTGACTGCTTTTTAATTGAGAACTTTAAGTTCGATGAACTTTGATTATGTGTTGTGCTTTTGGTAAACAAGGGTAGGTAGCTTTGTGGGAGAGGTACAATTTTGGCGGTATTTTTAAGGATGAAAGTTGTAGGTGTGACAATGGAGCAGTTTAGGTCATTATAGAATTAGAAACTTTGGCGGCTGTAGGTGCGAAAATAAGGTCTTTTAAAGGAATCATCTAATAAAATTTGAATCTTTGATGGAGATGAGATTAATTACTTGAGAAGAAAATTAAGAATAGGAATAGGATCGGTTTAAGACTGTAAAATTTCTTATGAAAAGTAGGTAAATGTAAGTAGGTTAGCACGACTATCAATTTTACCAGACTTCACGTTAAAAAGCCAGGCATTGGACCTACATATAAAAACAATTTCAACATTGACGTAATAAACTCCATCCCACGCTTCATTACCTATGTATTTACTCATTACCAAATAATAAAACACCACCGAAAACCAAACTTTGATCAAGTAACTAAATTGCTGGCCACAAACGCAACAGAAATTGCAAACAAATTGTCGCCAAACCGAGCAATTATTGCATCAAACAATAATAAATTGATCGAAATCATTGCTGTGCGGGCCACAATGCCGCGGCCACTCGACCGACGTTAACTCATTGTTTCAACTACACTGCTCTTTCCTGAGAACGATACCGACAATTCGATTCGTGAAACTCGTTGTCACAAGTCGATGGACGCGCAAGTGTAAATAATGACGTAGCAGTAATGCTGTGACGTCAGGGGGTCGGAGATTAGATGTAGATAGGCTTGAGGGCAACGAATGAGCACTTATGAGAGATTGTTTTTGAAGTGGTTATTTAAAAGTAACCGAGTTACATACGCCCTATTGAAAATATGTCACGGGGAGCTCGATAAATGTTATTTTTATTTGTTGCAAAAAATCGAAACTATTGAATGGTTATCTCGAATAAAACGCTACTGAATTTAATCCTTTAGCTCCACAATCTTGATCATAAAAAATTTGGAAACAAAAAAAACCGTATCATGAAAAATCTATTTTTTTTCACAGACGAATATCCCGTGACGAATACCTACAAAATCTTGAATACAAAAGTTTCCCAAAACGTTGAGAATTGCTATCAAATATGAGTTAACAGCGGGACCTCTCCTTAATTAGGAGTCCTGCTATGTTGGCCCTTCTGTGTGAGCCCTAAGGAACACTTTTCAACCCTTTTACTTAGTAATTGGCACGATAAGAATATCCAGGGGCGTGTGAGAACGATGGAGGCACTTGCAGCCGTTGCCAGGCAAAAGAAAATAGGTAACGAGAATTTTTCGTCTTCACTGCGGATATTGATAGGATGACCGTCAAGGGTAATTAAGAATGGAGGAGATAGATCACGTGATCTGATGAAGATTATGTCTGGACTTTAAAAGAGACTTTGACCCTTGAGTTTGTTTCGCCCTTTCTTCTCAGATAGGAAATTTCGACTCTATCTTGCTTATTTTTTTTAAATAATATGACGTGTGTGCATATGTTCGGAGTTTATCTTGGACATTACTGACATCGGTAAAGGAAAAACATCGTGAGGAAACTTGAACATATAGTTAATATAAGTCTGAAATCACCAACCCGTCTTGAGCAGGCGTGGTGATCAATGCTCGTGCCTTCTCTGTGTGAGAAGAGGCCTTTGCCCTGCAGTGGGACAGTAACAGGCTGGTATTAATTAATTTTATGACGTGTGAAAGTGATTCCGATATTCTATTTACAAAATAAACAATTTCATTTTATTTCATAGGGAGGACGAAAACATGGAGTCATGTTGTTTCAAACTTTGATACCTACTTTATTCAAATTAAGATACGATTTTTCAGAAGTTTGGTTGGTCCTGAATATATCAGCAGTCTGACAGACAATTTACTGTCATTTATATAGAACTAGTAGTTTCCCCTAATAGAGAAAAGTAGGTACATGGGCAAGAAAAACTGCAGACCACATAAAAATAATAATACAAAGCATTTTTCCCACAAAAACAACTTGTTTCGCCAATATATTAACAAGCAAAACATTACAAAATAATAGCATGTGCCCATAGGGCAATATTATAGGGTTCGCTGGGCCAAATTTATTTTTCCTATAAGATCTCTTGAAGTGGCGTCAAGCCGTCTCCCTCAGTAGGGGTGCCAATTACTGGAAAATAATGTTTTTATTTTGATTTTTATTTAGGGGCGGTCGTGGGACAGCCCTGAAAGGCACACCCTATATTAAAATAAAATGAGTCCAGTTCTTTGATTGACGTCTTTGCATTTTTTATTGTTCGATTGACTTTTGACTTTTCTGGTTCCCATTGAATCAAGTATATGTTATTTAAATGGAATGATTTGGTGTTGTGTGACACTGAATGAATTAATTTAATACATGAATAGCTACGTGTTGTTTGAAAGTCATTAACTTCTAATATTCTTCAGTACATTTCAGTAAGTATTACCTACAGCTGTTACAGCTTTGCGGGGCTTTGTGAAATCAGTTATTTAAAACCATTACGAAAACAATTCCATTACGATTAACACGAATACTTCACTGCCGGCATTTCAATAAGCACTTGAGCCGAGGGCTGAAATCCTCCGTGATCTCCAGATAAAATCGCAATCAAACAATAAAATTGCCGTCAAAATTAGAGCCGCACCCCAACGCGGCAAACGTAGGCACCCGATGTCGATTCCCACCTAGCGTCCCCGCTGCGCACACGTCAGCCATTCAGCAAAAACAATACACTATGGGAATGCAAACTCAAACTATTGTATTGATTAAGTCATTGAAATATTCCTTAATTTTGTCCTCGACAGCTTTGTTGGAGCATTGTGCGGTTCCTCAGGCGGTATTATGGGAATTCCATCAATTTGCTAACGCGTGGCGCAAGAATTTGACCCCATCGCACTTAGACATAATCGATTTCTTAACTTTTGTTGGCGCACAATGGGTTTTGTGTGAAATAATTCGGTTATTCGTGTAATAGTATTCGTTTTAATTGTTATGGGTGCTTGTTCCCTAGTAACACGATGTCTGAATGGAATTAGGTATTTCTTTAAACATGACGCAATCCTTGAGAAAATAAGAACTTCATGTAAGTGCGGAAGAAATATAAATTTTGTGCCGACCCCAAAGAAATTGGGGTAAATGCAGGAGAATTCTGATGAAGTAAAGTAAAGAATGCACTTTTCATTTAGAAATGTCTTTATGATAAGATAAAGACATTTCTAAATGAAAAGTGTCATTCGGTGGGTTGTAAGTAATTCAGTAGTGTCAGACTTTATGATAGATGATGCTCTTTGTATAGCAGCAATTTTCTATCTCGGGATGAATTCTGTAGACCTTGAAATTTGTATAAAAGCCCTATTATAACGAGTTACCGAAGAGCGATTACGAAGGTTTAAGATTTTCGGTAAACATATTCTTGAAATTTTCGGATAAAATTGTTAAACAGTATTTTAAGGACCTTAATAAAGATGTTAAAAGAATATTCATTGAAGGTTTTTTATATCTAGAGATATTGATGAAAAGCTTTAGAAAGACTGAGTAATTATGTATGATAATAAGAGATCATAAGATAAGATGTAAGATGAGTCACATCACAAAGACAACGTAGGTGCTAAGATTTTGTGAAATAACTTTTCAAACGCTCGTGTACTTTTGTGTAACAAATGTTGAATATCAGCAACAACTACAAAGCACCCAAACTAGCACAAAACTATACAAAATTACTTAAAACCAACAGACCTGCCGAGTATCTTGGAGACGCAGCCATTGGAGACTTGCAGGATGCGGCTGATGTCACAGGGCCTGGCGCCCGAGTGCGCTAGCTCCACGATCTTCTGGCGCGTCGAGTCCGGCAGCGGCCTACCGTTGACATAGACCCCACCGAGCTGGTTGATGCCGCTGTGCCCGGCTGAGGAGCACCCGAATAGGGCGCCGCCCCCCATCGCCGCGCTGTGCATCAGCTCGTCTGTAATAGATGGTACTGTTAACTGAACTGGTTAGGGATAAGGTTGTCGTTCTGTTGGCCCGTAAATGTCTACATGGCCTACCCAGCAACTTAGAGATTTGCGGGAATATCAAAATCACTTAGCTTGGCAAACGAATTTCTATAAATATCAGACTTGGTAACTTGGTGAGGTGCTCATCCTAAATAATATTATAAATGCGAAAGTGAGTTTGCGTTTTAGCGTGAAAGCATAACAAACAAATGTTATGCTTCCACGCTAAAACGGCTGAACGGATTTGGATGAAGTTTGGCACATGGATAGACCATGACCTGGAGAAGGCTACTTTTCATCCTGGATCGCAGACGAAGTCACGGGCAACAGCTAGTACGTTATAATTACAATGTTTGTTATCAATATGATAGTCTATTGAATATTTATGAGAAACAGTTATAAGATGGTAACGTTGCCTCTAAAAAGCTTTGGTTCATCGTCATTTGACAAATATTTGGTACTTTAAAATGTTAACATTTAAAGCTTTATCTTGTAGTTTTTCACAGGCATTGTTAATAGATAATGCGAATATTTCATCTCATCTTCTATGTGTCTGGTGTATGAAAAAGTTCCAATCGAACTCAACAATAAAAATTCACATCTGCACCTCTTCAAATTCTGACGCTTCCTCAATTTTACTTAAGTGGTTTCCTCATGTATAGAAACATCTTTTGATATTATCTCCTAGATAATATCTGCCTCAAACTATAGACTGCGACCATCCTTCACAAAAAAGGGCGTAAAAAACGTAACCCGTTTAAAAAAATAATCCGCTTTGCGAAAAGTATCTTCAATAAAAAAGGGGTTTTGCGGTGCACGATAGAAAACCACAAATTTTTATCTTATCTTCGGAGATTTGAAGATATTTTGAGCTTTATTGTTTGTATGGACCGTTAATACGTCTTTTTTGATGATCGTTGGCATTTTTTGTGTTGCGGATTTCTTATATTACGATTCTATGGTATCAAAACTAGGATCTTCAAGTTTTGGAGCTTTCATATCGTATTGTTTTATTTTCCAAAATCTCTAACCCTAAACATATCTTCATACATCGAGCAAACAAAATGACTATGAGCTCAGGGATCCTTTAATCGGGCGCCAAATTAGACGGTTGGTCCGGTCACAATTATAACCACGCGAACTGTTTACAAGCCAATAGTCTTGAATAGAGTGCATTAGATCGGATGAGCCCAACCGCTCGTTGGTCTGATCATTCTTTTTATCCACCCCTCACAAACACGCGCTAAAAAGTGAACAATTGGATGCAATTTGTGGGCGAATTTGGGCCAGGCCCTTGATTAAGGCCCTAAAGGGTGGGGGCCTAAGTTCATTGTTTTGTCCCGGCATTTTTTTGCGGTCGTCTCGTGTATAATTTTCGTAGTTCGTGCATCGAATCCGGAGCGACTGTCCTTTGTTTTTTTGTCCTTTTTCTTAGTATAGGGCATTTTTGTATTGGCTGATTGGTCTTGTGGATACTGAATACATAAGGAAAATATACCTATGTCACATGTATTTTCGGCATACAAAAATCTCTCGCTGGATATGGCTTGATATAGTCCGATAGAGTTTAAGATGAAAGAGGAAGCCCTTCAATCAAAAGCTGGATACCATATTTTGATTGAATTTGGCAGTCCTGAAGCACCTTCCCCGAATTCATCCAAAAATACTTCCAAGCCTAGACTTTCCTGAACAAATTAATAACCACAAGTCGTTCGCCAATTAAGTGTGCGTTTCGAGTGCCAAGTTGTCGCGTCGCCGTTGTTAATCGCGCCGGTGCTCACCTTGCCGCGGCTTGCTAACAAGCTCGCGTTAAAAGAACAATGGACAATCGTACGCCCACCCTACGCGTCAGAGGATGTATGGGGTAGGAGGTAGCGGTAGCGGGGAGCGATTTTGCAGTCAAGTTTGGCAGTTTTTTTGGAAGGGTTATCGGTTGTTTTGTGGCGAATGATGAAGAAATTGAGGCTAAATGTTTTGGAAAATCGTAGAAAAACCTTCCGATTTCAGAATATTAAATAAGGAATATTGAAGTAAAACCAAGTAGGCACAGTTACTTATTGATCACATTCCACATCAAGCTAGACTTTTGTCAAAAACACTCATTCCTGAATCACGTTTGTAGCTATCCATTCTGTCAGTTGTCTATTTCAAAACTCTGGTTACACTGCAGATACATTAGTGAGTGAATGGGTATTGTATAACTTTCCAGATCATGTAGATATTGTACAAAATGAAAGCTGTGTCGATATTTTAGTTAATTACCACTAAGAGATCTCGCGCACTAGACGGCCACGACTCAGGCCAGTCGTAGACTTGTGGTCCGTGACCCGGTCTGCGGCTAGTTGGCCGTTGCGACCAAATGCGCGATGCGTATCGGTTTCTAAAGTTTACCTGTTGTAGTCGTGGCCGTCTAGTGCGCGAGATCCCTTAGCGATTGCGTCAAGGTCAATGATCCCATTAAATAGACACACCAAATAACATTTAGCATCCAAACCGCTCCCGCTCCCGCTAACATTAAGGCCTGTTGTCACACCCACTGTCGGCGCAAGTACGCATGTCGTGTGAGGGAGTGTTTTAATTTCAGAGGTGCAATTTATTCGAGCGATTTATTTTTAATCCCCGTTTTTATGGGTGCGACGCTATAAATTTCATTTATAGTTGTTGTTATTTATTTTTTTAGTTTTTTGTGTATATGTAGGTGCGTAAATACGTATAGCTATGTGTGTGTGCGGTTTTATTGCGGATAACTCTGGATGTGACTTTTAGTGCATGCGTTCGAGGTTCGGGACGTTGCGAGGATTTTTGTAAAAGTTTCTGGTTTATTTAGGCTGTAAATGGACAGTATGCTGTATCGATTAGGGAAACAATGTTATGCATTTAAGTTCGTTAAACAAAATTACATTTTATTTATAGAACGATGCAGCTCAAAGTTGTACAACATTAATAATTAATAATAATAATAATAAAAATAAATCGTCTCTCCCCATAATATTTACTTAACGTAGCACAAAAACTGTCGCTAAATAGATAAAAACGTCAAATTAAACATTAATCAAACTTTACATACATACAGACAGTACATAGGGGTTGCAGCCCTGTCGACAGCACACCTGGTGGCATCCCCACTTAAATACCCTTCTTATTATTATTTTGTATCTGTTTTTGAATTGCTTAAATCTATGGGGGAGATTTAATTGTACGCTAAACGCATAGTCGCCATATTGGATGCGCCGAAGCTTGTCAAACGATTTGAATTTGGAACGGATCGCATTAATTTCTGTTACCATAGAGTATTTACTTAAAGTTAAACCTGTTTGGAACAGAGATTGATGAAAAGGATTAAAAAACAATATCTAATCGTACGTCGTTGATTCTGTCTGTTGAACTTTCTATGAACGTGTAAAAAATGTTGTTTTGTATACGTAATTTATATTTTGAAATATTGTAGATACGTATAAATGGCCATCATTGCCCATAGAGGATATATTTGCCCGAACACGAAAAATAACTAAAATCTTTTAAGTTTTTTTTTTAGATAATGTCTAATATCTTGAATTGTAAATTGTATGTACAATTCAAGATTTTAGTTATTTTTCGTGTTCGGGCAAAGATATCCGCTAAGGGTAAAGATGGCCGGTTTTACTGTAACTAAAGTTATATTCGGTGTAAGTAATCATTGATTACGTCTTCATTGATTAAGTCTTCAAAATAAGGAGACTTGTCTCTGATGCACAGTTAAAATATGCATTACACACGACTAGCAAAATAATTGATGCTAAATGCATGCTAAAAGCTTTCGCAATTAGTGTGTTCTCTTTATTTGATACTTTTTGCGTAAATATACCAAATGTCTCTAGTCTATTTTTTTACGCAAAAAGTATCAAATTCATCTTTGAACTTTTTAATCAGAGATTTCAACTATCTACAAAGTAGTATTTATTGACGTTTATCCCAAAAGTCATTGACATTCAACAAAGCAGAACCTATCAAACTAAAAAAAAACTATCAAAAAACCGTTTTTGTAAACGTATTTCATGGCGTTTTGTTTCGCCGTGACATAATTTATGGTGAATATAGCGAACCACGCCCCTTTAGTGGATGCG
Organism: Agrochola macilenta; assembly: GCA_916701695.1. Taxonomy (NCBI): domain Eukaryota; kingdom Metazoa; phylum Arthropoda; class Insecta; order Lepidoptera; family Noctuidae; genus Agrochola; species Agrochola macilenta. The sequence continues at coordinate 12,590,857 of OU753564.1, forward strand.
TAACAAAAAACCGTCATTGACAAACGGGTGTCTATGGTGAGATGAGTACGAGTGCCTTTAGTTTGAAAGTGGGAAAAAGTTTTTTTTGTTTTCAACTGTATTGTGATGTTGCGATTTTAGGAACTTTACTTTGAAGGTTACTAAAAGCCCAAATGGATGTTTTAAAATATTCTGTCATAAATTCTAATCTAGTCTGTCTTTCCATAGTCTACCTAAGGTCCTGCGTTTCAAAATTTGCAAAAGATGTAAACAACAATGGCCGCTCAAAATTGACTATGGTTTAGTGACGTGGTAAAGTATGATCGTATGATCTTTAAGTTTTGGTGCTATCGATGTTACGATGTTGTTTTTTTTTACGATCAATTCCCAAGCAAGTTCAATGTTACTGCTTTTTGCAAATCGCGACCAAATCCAGTTTAGTCTTGTGTTTTATTGTTTGTATTTCCTGTGTGTGTCCCAAATAAAATATTTTTCTTTCTTTAATACTGAAATTACAAATAACGGTACTTACTTACTTTTTTTTCATTTGTTAACCAAACCTTTTTAAAAACAGACTCGTGATGGATTTATCTTAAAACGCAAGCAGACACATTGTTTAAAAATTAAAAACACAGTAACAATAACTTCTTAAAAATTAAAAATTGTTCAAACAATGGTTTTAATATCTTTGAACAAAAGACTGAAACATTGTTCTTTACAAATTGTCATTGAGAGTACAGTTACATAAGTAAGAGATAAACTATTTTAACTACTAAGTAGTCTGTCGTTTTAACTTTTGTTATAGAGCTTATCCGGTCTACAGTATTAAAATAATACCATTCGATTCTTATTTTTACAGTTTTAAACTCGTACCTAACTGATTTATTTATAGGTACTTTCTAAACTTCAGTGAAATAAACATTTTGATTTGATACTATATTTGTTGTAGGTAAGTCAATATTATTTATCTTTCACGCACTATGTTATTATTAACTTTTTTAATTTTATTATTAATAGCGTGTTCTATGTATAGTTAAAAAAAATTACGAATTAAATGTAATAATACTAAAACCAACATATCCCATATTACGACCGGGAAAATATTCTAGCTATTCTAAATTCAAAATTTGAATATTCAAAGCGTTCCATCGGACACAGTCAGCCCGAAGCGGAGTACTCAATCATTAAAATTCCCACAGTGCAGCAACAAAGAAAAGTCTATTTATCCCTCTCCAACAACTGTTTTTCCGGTCTATTTGTCTTTATCTGGCGCTTAATGTGACACAATTGTCGCATGCTCCGTTTGCTTGGCTTGGCTATGGTGAAACATAATTATATTTCTGTTATGCTTTAGCCAAGTCACTAGTTTTAGTGGATTGAGGTGTATTGTGAGGTTCAATTCACGATTTAGTTTTCAAATTATTTCCTAGAATAACTTGTCTCGGTGTTTTTGAGTTGTTTATCAGTATTTCGGTGCTGGAAAACGGCTGGAAAACCAGAAATTGGCATTTTTCGTTAAGTGCCCAGTCATTTTTGTATCCTAGCCAAAAACGTGTATGTTTAAGTTCTAAGAATGATTATATACTGCACTTTCAGCAACCCAGACAACCTCAATCGTGAGTAACAAGTCAAAAGACGATGTTACAAACAAAACATATAATATAGCTACACATAAACCGACAAAGCGGCTTCAGTAAACACTAAACTGGTATTAACCAAAAGGTCAGTTAACTTTAACGACTTGTAAACTTGCTAAGTTAGTCAAGCTACCTTTAGTAAGCTATGTAAATGAAGATTAAGTAGATCTTTGAGATGCAGAGGAGAGAGTACCTATGTTTGAGATGTTGTGGGCTGGTGGATCGAAAGATAGGATGTAGAAGTTAAGCTATGTGGTTGTATCTTGGATGGGTAATCGGTAATGAGATAACTGCGGATTTTAAGGAAGATATGGAAGATGTTGTGAGACCGCGTATTGGCAAGCGTAGCGTAGGACGCCACCCACCTAGATGGACCGAAGACATTAAAAAGGTGGTTGGGACAGATTGGATGCGGAAGGCGGAGGTCAGGGTGTTGTGGCACAGCCTGGGAGAGGCCTATGTCCAGCAGTGGACTGCGATAGGCTGAGTTGATTGTTTCATAGAAGATGTTTAACCACTTTTGTAGCCAATAGGATTGCTTCATCAACGAGATTAAGAGCGTTGATCCTAAACGTTGGCAACTACGCAAATAGCTGCCATAAATGTACCTGTTTTGATTAATTTGGCAATATTGCTGTATGGAAATAAGAAATGTGGCTAACTAGCGAACTAGAATATTAATAATGAATTACTATTATGACATTGAATTTGATGTTGTAACCGTTTTAGGCGTAAAAAAGGAATTTGGAAAGTTTCCAAATACTCGTACTTTTTTTACATATAAAACTAAACATTCGGTGTTACAATATTAATTATTGCATTTCATAATCAATATTCTAGTTCGCTGGTTAGCCACATTTCTTATTTCTATACAGAAATATTGCGAAATTAATCATAACGGCGAAATATTTGACATCTATTTGCGACGTTGCCCACTTTCAGAATAAACGCTCTTAAGCAAAGGTTGATTCTGGACCAAAATCAAATGCTTCAAAGTTCACGTAAACATCTATGTGTAGTTGTGATCTTCATAAGAATCATGAAACGTATGTATAAGTATATAATAATAGAAAATATTACTGTTTAGTGTGTGACCTGTCGAATAAGTTGTCAGTAGGTGTTGTACGAATATATCTCTTTCGAAAAGGTTCTGTATTGTTTTAGATTTTAGATTAATACATACGTAGATGGACAGTCTCAATGATTCCCTGCTGATCTGAGAACGAAGAAAAAATACAGGTGAAGTACAACATCTATGAACTACAAACTATGTAGATGGGATTTGTGCAGTGCGCAAGAGTTCGTTGCTGCGTTTATGTCTTTTCTATCTCTACATTATAAATTAAAGTCGTTTCTTGTGTCTGTCTGTGAGACCACGTTGTTGTCCTAAACTACGCAACGGATTTTAATGCGGTTTTCATTATTTTTTAGATAATTTATTCCGAAAGATTTATGTGTATTATAAATTAATATTAAACTTACATAATAATAAAGAAATCTCAATTTCTTGTCCAATTGTAAAAAAACGTGCGAAGCAGGAGCGGGTTGCTAGTAATATATAAAGTAAACGCAGAATTTGAGTATACCTACTAAGGGCTGATTTCACCAATGAAACTAAACGCGTTCAACAGCTGTCAGTGTCAAAATTGTTATGGAAAATTGTACACTGACAGCTCTTGAACGCGTTTAGATATGCTGAACGCGTTCAACTTCATTGGTGATATCCTCACTTAGTATATCTAAATACCTTAGGTCTTAGAACAGATTTCACCAATGAAACTGAACGCGATCAGCACTTCTAAACCACGTTCAAGAGCTGTCATTGTCAATATTCCACCACAATTTTGATACTGATAGCTCTTGAATGCGACTTAGACCTGCTGAACGCGTTCAGGTTTATTGGTGAAATTTGCGCTTAGTCTGAATTACGGTTTCCGGTTTTAATACAGCTTGTTTTTTTTTTGCTGGAAAGAGGAAGTGGTGCCACGTTCTTAGCAACTCTGATGTCTGTTAGTTGAAAAATAGATACCTACTAATATAGTGAAGTTGATGAAACCTTCGGAAAAGGGTAGTCAGCCCCGATAACAACTTGGTTGACTGTATATTTTTATACTAAGGCTTGGACGACGTTAGCTAGCCGATCCCGATTCTTTAGTGGGAATTTTACGAATGAAACTGAACGCGATCAGCACATCTAAAAAGCGTTCAAGAGCTGTCAGTACCATCATTGTTGTGGAATATTGACACTGACAGCTCTTGAACTCGGTTTAGATATACTGATCGCGTTCAGTTTTATTGGTGAAATTCTCCCCAAAGAAAGAAAACTACATCAAAAGGATTTTCAAAATGAAGTAGGTACTGTTAATTATTTGGTCAAGTAGAGTCAATATTGGTTGAGGTTGTGGGTTCAAATCTGGGCAAGTACCAATGTGACTTTTTGAATTCATATGTTTTTTCTGAGTTTATCTTGGACATAATTGACATCGATGAATGAAAAACGTCGTGAGGAAACCTGACTGCTGGGGTTGCGGGTTTGCCTGCTGGGGTTGCGGGTTTGTCCGAAAGGGATATCGCGGCCCCGGCACACAAGGCAACGGAAGGAACACGGGTGGGTTTTAGTCAGTAAAAGTCTGACACACCCTCTCGCTCCGCCCAGAGCGGGAGGAGTCATTTGATGATTCCCAACCCTCAAAAAAAAAAGCAAATGCAAACCTGGATTTATCTATACATCTATATACATAAATAAAAATGAAGTGTCTGTTTATAATAAAACAGCTTTTTACTAAATGCATATGAAAGTATATTATACGGTACTTATTACAAAAAAACAATTTTTAATATTGAGAGTCAATATCTTAAGAGCGTTTATTCTGAAAGTGGGAAACGGCGCAAATAGATGTCAAATATTTCGCTGTTTTGATTAATTTGGCAATTTTACTGTATGGAAATAAGACATGTGGCTAACAAGTGAACTATATTATAGATTTTGAAATGCGATAATTGATATGGTAACACCGACTATTTAGTTTTAGATGTAAAAAAGAATTTTGAAACTTTCCAAATGCCTTTTTTACACCTAAAACGGTTACAATATCAAATTCAATGTTATAATTGAAAATAATATTCTACTTCTAGTTCGGTAGTTAGCCACATTTCTTATTTCCATACAGTAATGTTTTCAAATTAATCAAAACAGGTACATTTTTGACAGTTATTTGCGACGTTGCCAACTTTTAGGATAAGGATAAACGCTTTTAATTCATCCCACATTTAGAAACATAATATGTAATAATCTTCAACTCCAAGACCTGTTCTAATTTACAGTTCTGTTTACCTCGTGCTGCTGAAACTTGATGATACACACAAAGGGAAGCAACTGATGCAGGGAGCGTATTTGCCACGAGAGGTTAATTAACTTTAACGGGTTGCTAAGTTGAACGAGAAAGTCGCATCCAAGTGCTGGCGGGAAAACACTTGAGAAGATTATGGAGGCACGAGATTGGTTGGTGATAAAATAGATAACTTTTTGGAACCTAAGAAATGTATATCTTTGGCTAAAAACGAAGATTTGCTAAAAAAGTATGAATTACGAACCGTAGGCATAACACGAACGCGCAGAATAAACGAAACGTAACTCTAACGATTATAAAATAAAAAACATTTCAATTACGTAAATAGTTTAATTCGTTTTTTTGCTGGGGTTGGTCTGTCAATGGGTGATCATCTTTACATATTGAGACTCCTCAGTGCCTCGGAAAGCACGTTATGCCGTTGGTCCCGGCCGGCTGTCATTCATGGATCTTTGACAGTCGTTACGGGTCGTCAGAAGCCCGAAAGTCTGAAAACCAGTCTTAGCAAGGGTTATCGTATTACCCAGTTACTTAGCTGTGGAGGTCAGATAGGCAGTCGCTCCATGTAAAATACTGGTATTCAGCTGCATCCGGTTAGACTGGACCCCAATATGTAGTTGGGAAAAGACTAGGCAGATTGATTGAGTATAATTAGTTTTCTGAGTTTATCTTGGACATTACTGACATCGGTGAAGGAAAACACCGTGAGGAAACCTGGACTTATAGTTAATATAAGTCTGAAATCACCGTCTTGAGCAAGCGTGGTGATCAATGCTCGTGCCTTCTCTGTATGAGAAGAGGCCTTTGCCCTGCAGTGGGACAGTAACAGGCTGGTATTATTTTATTATAAATAGTTTAATAATTATATCTAGGTATTCTAAGTCTTCTTCCAAAACTAAAAATATAATGTCCTAACTAAAACTATAGGTAAACAAAACTAAAATATGGCGTTGAAAAATTTCTCCGCAACTTCAAAAACTAGTTTCGCACATGATATTGGTACACAGTTTTAAGTCTTTATTCAAGTCTATAGGTGATACTAATTGTGTTTGTTGAAAATAAATAAAACAAATGCTATAGGATAGCTGTATTTTGATTCAAAAATCGTGCAAATTTACGTTATGTTTACGTCGTCCGTTCGGGCTAGAACCTCCGCACCTACCTCATACACCTTCTTCTTGGAGCTCATACACCTTCGAAAATGCTTAATTCTAGAATTGAGCATGTTCGAAAGTGTATACATGAAAAATATTGTTTGTTATCAGACTAAAAAGATCAATATGTCTAATCTAATCTAAAAAGTTTAGGATTTTATTAAGCTTGTGTTGTTATTTCCGTAGGAGCAAGAAAAGTGACATCGTAAATTTAGTACCCTTAAAATTATTTAGTTGCTTTTTTAGTGCAAGGCTATAAGGGTGATGTATTTCAAGGCTTCACCCAAAATGTGTTCAATTAGTAAAAAAAAACAACCGACTTCCGAAAAAAAACACTAAAAAGTGAAAAATAACTTTAATTTCGGAAGTCGGAGTCTTTGGTTTTGAATTTTCGTTTTTTGCCACTGACTTCCGAAATTAAAGTTATTTTTCACTTTATAGTGTTATTTTTCGGAAGTCGGTTTTTATTTTTTGTAAAAAGTTTTTTTTTTTACTTTTTAGTTGTGGTACCTACCCCACACAAATTCGAATACCAGTACCTACTATGTAAATATCAGCCACAGGAAGTTATCATCATAATTATCATCCACATATACTAAGTGGGAAAAATACGTATTATTTAAGCTTACTCAAAAACTATCCAAGCAAAGTTAATAAAATTTATATGGGACCAATTCGGGAGCATACCCTTTCATACAAAAGGAGAATTTTCAAAATCGGTCTACAATTGACGGAGAAATCGGCGGAAATACAAAGAAAAAAAAAAAAACATACGCTACGAACTTATAACCTCCTCCTTTTTGGAAGTCGGTTAAAAAGAAAGAGTCCATCAACCACAAACAACCTCGTCGTATATTCCTAGGTCAGCTAACTTTAAATTGTAAATTGGTAACTTAGGACTCTGCTAACTTAAAACACAGGAAATCGCTTGATTAAAACTGAGCAATCTCTCATAATCAGCCTGTAATGTTCCCACTGTTGGGAGTGGGCTGTAATCCACCACGTGGGCCCAGTAAGGGTTGGTAGATGTTACATGTCTTCGATTTTTTTTTTCTAGGACGTGCCGGTTTCCTCACGATGTTTTCCTTCACCGTTTTGTGAGCAGTGGTGATGAAATAATTTACCTACAACTCGGAAGTCCGTTACCACTCATCACTGCTGCTGAGCATTCCTATTTGATGTAAAAATGTTCCTTGAATATGATTGGCATTCTCATCTAGAATAACAATATGATTAGAAGCATGTTTAAGAAAAGATGTAGTAATTTTGTAAGCACATTTCCGATACATCTCAATGACGGTGATGATGAATAAGCGTCAAAAGTATACACAAATATCCCTAAAATACAAATAATTCGGCCATCTACGTCTAAGTGCACCCTCAGACAATACAAATCAAATAAAACATCGTCTCCTCTGTGAAGTCTCGCTTAATAAGCTGTGAGCACCCGAACCGTCTGCGTAGGCACTAACTTGTAATAGTAGGTGCACTTGATTAAGTCTACATGAGGGAAAGCCGGACGGTCCGGTGAGTGCACGGTTTGCCTGAAGGGTCTAGTTATACTGGCTTCGTGTGGGTAGTACTAAGGGTAGGAAAGGTAGGTTGTACTAATGGTATGTAGTACTAAGGGAAAGCTAGGTAGTACTAAAGGTAGGTAGTACTAAGGGTATGTAATACTAAGGGAAGGGTAAGTAATACTAAGGGTATGTAGTACTAAGGGAAGGGTAGGTAGTAATAGTACTACCTACCCTTAGTATAACTTACCCATAGGGGTAAGTAATACTAAGGGTAGGTATTACTAAGGGTATATAGTACTAAGGGTATGTAGTACTAAGGGAAGGGTAGGTAGTACTAAGGGAAGGGTAGGTAGTGTTAAGTTCTATAATTTGTAATAGATTTTTTTTTTTTTTTTTTTTTTTTTTTTACTAGCCTACTCTGTCCCACTCCTGGGCAAAGGCCTCCCTCCACTCCTTCCATCGTTCGCGAGCCCGCGCGTCTTCCGAGTTTGTGATTTAAAACTTGTGATAAAAAACGTCGCGTAATAGATTTATGTGGGAGAAATTGATTACTCGATGAAACATTCGTCATAATCATTTTGCCTAACAAACATAACATCACGCCTTTGTTCCCCGAAAGATTAGGCAGAGGTGTAATCAGTTTGGTTTGGGCATAAACTGTTTTTTTTTTATTTATCTGACACTCATGTAACTGATTTTGCAGTTGATTGATCACATGATCGAGAACCATATTGCAAGTTTGTAAATTAAATATCTCGTGGGTGTCATCCCTGAACAATGTTCCCTAGATATGCATCATAACATTGCGTCAGATGGAGATAAACTTGAACCGTCTCAAGAGCACAAACTGACTGTCTCCTATACTATACTATACTATACTATACTATTCCGTTTCTAAAAGCAACAATGCATTGCACCGAAACCAAAAATAAGTATCGTAGTAGAAGTTCCGCTGACGAAACTGTTTCACACAAGAACTCCACCAATCAAAACGCGAGTTTGAATCGAGAACCCAAAGTACAGCCAACAATGCCAAATCCAAAATCTGTTAGCTAGGAAGCCGAGAACTTAGCTCTTACGTAGTAAACCGAGAGTTGTATAGTTGTAAGTTGTAACTGTAGTAAACAAGCGCCTAGTTAACACTTATTGATACTTAACGTTGACTTGAAAACTTGACGACTTATTGTTATCACGGTAAGTTTCCCTGTTTGCATTTCGTTCAAAAGATATGGAAGTTTCATGTCGGAATGATATTTGTTAAAGTTAGCTAAGAGGATCTTGGTTTCTGTGGATCCTAGTTTTCAGGCGATTTTGTTAAAGTTCGATTTAAGTAACTTGAGATCTTTTGTTTTAATAGTGTGCCAGCGAATGGATCTTTATTTTTCCAAGAAATCCAGAACGTTACTGGTAAATTTGGTATGAGGACATTGATCTTTTGTCATAGAAAGCCATCTACCTTAGCAATGATAGCCTAGTGGTGTGACCGTCGGACTGCCAAGTCATTGGTCGCGAGTTTGAACCCAAGGCACGCACCTCTGACTTTTTGGATTCATGTGCGATTTGTATAATTATCACTTGTTTCAAAAATGGTGAAGGAAACATCGTGAGGAAACCATGCCTGAGAGATATTGCTCGACGGCATGTGAAGCCAAGTCAGAGGCCCTTTGGGCGCCTGGGCGGCCACACGAAAAAGAACAAGCCATCTGCTTTCAGACTTCCTGTCAGTCTGTGTTCCAACTCTATTTCTCTGTTTCTCTAAGAAGAAGAGAAGTTAAGCTTTCCTCTAGTTTTTCAGCTTACGTTGTTATCCTTTGACCACACGCTTACCTGAGCCTTTTCTATCTGAGTTAGGGTGAATGAAGTACAAACTGAACGTACCCTTATGCGGCATCTTCCAGAAAGCTTCTGCCGCCGTGGTGGGTTCCCGCGGCGGCGGGACCAGCCCGCCGACCAGCGTGGTGGCGGCGTGCGCGGGCGCCGGCGCCGGCCGCCCCCAGCCCCCGTGGAGAGCCACCCCGTAAACTTGACCCCACACCACCCTCTATTCCCAATAAACACCCCTGAACTCCCCCACTCCAATTTGACCCCAAAAATTTTAAAGCGCACGCGCACTTTAAAACTTATGCGGCATCTCTTCGTGACCTGCGAACAAAGAAATTCACGTTTAAAGAAATTTATTGACCCCAATCCAACATTAGACAATCGCATCATCAATTACAATCAAGGCTCGTCATTACGCTCCTTTGAAGCCTTCTCATTCCGTCTCTTTTTCTCTTACAACTTTTTGAACTTGAAAGAAAGAGTGCAGAGATACTAATTGGTAGATGATGCTGCTGAATTGTGTGTTACTTGGAAAGCGCCATCTATTGTTGCATAGTACAAATAGTCGGCTGGTTCGTGAGTGCCGATAATGATCGATGTTAGATGGTAGTAATGAAGTTAGATGCGGAGATATTGTGTGTATGCCACCCATCGAGTTCCGAACGGTAGTCGGGCCTGTACGTTTTTGTTTCATTTTATTGTTTGACTGAGATGTCGGCATGATTAGACCATGTGAGATTACTTACATAATGTGTAGCGAGATTTGTATTCAGAGAATCGCGACGCCATTTGTTCGTAATCAATTGATCGATGGATAAAAACTTTGACACAGTAATTTATGATTTATTGCTAAAATATTTCACTACACTTTTTCTTTTTGTTGCTCTGTAGTTATCTCGTACAAGTATTTTCGTCGTGTGACCTATTATGAAAATATTGGTCTGGAAATAACGTGATTTCAGGTACCAATATTTTCATGTTTGAGTAAACACGGATTCTTTGATCGAACCCTAATGTCTAAGATATTCTGCATTCAATATTAATAACATTTATTCGGATGAACAAAAAAATCTGCTTTTGATTTAAGTGTACCTACGTCTGAGAGAAAATAAAAAACTAAGCACGTAAGAGAAGACATGAGGAGGTAAGTATTTGATAAAAATATCTCAAGAGAATACTCGAACTCTTTATAGGCAAATCCACTATTGGTATTACATAAGTCAGAACCTCACAGGTATAAGTATTGGGACGCGTATTTGATCTTTTCAAGCTGACGATCGAATGATTTTACTTTGATATATTTCCCCTTCGGAGTGAGGTACAATGCCCAAAAGGAGACTGGGGGTCGCCTAAATTGAACTCTCACTTTGAGCCTAGTCAAAGCAAGGCAAGGGTCTAAAGTGGTACGACTAATATAGAGTCACCGAGTATCGGCGTGTGTTTGGACACTAATAGCAAACTTCCTTGTTGAGATTTGGAAGAAATAAAGGTGTGTTTCCAAGTGGTTGCCACGAAGTTTTGATTGGATATTTTTTTAGATATTGATGCTCTCTGATTAAGCGTGTTTTCATGGTAATTTCCCGAATCAAGAAATCATACTTCAGCCAGCAGTACTGGTTAAAAGAAAAACATCTAGAAAATTTATTGGTAAACAGAATTTTCTTTCCTCAAATATTTATGCTTTGATAAAAATCACTCAGTTCTACGAAAAAAACATACATCAAACTAGCTCCACATAATCAGCCGGCGCATGAATAACAAATATGATACACAGCCGACCAATCGAAGGCGGTATCTCGCGGCGCAATCGGCGGCGTCTTTCTACTCAATCTTTTATCTGTACCACACTGACGGTGTCCAGTTACTGGCAACTTGGAAACTGTTTCTAATTAACGTTATTAGACGGCTATGGAGTGGTAAAGAGTTTGTGATTGCTTGACTTTTGAAGAGGTTATGTTTAAGAAAATGGTGGGAAGATTTTCGTTTTTATAGGATTATGCATTTCTGATAACTTTTGGGTTAATGGGAGCTAGATATTATTGAACTTACTAGGTTTTACGTACTGAAATATTGATAAATGTTTGAGCACACTTGCACAATATTTTGGGCAAACTTGCACGTTGTAGATAGAAGGTTTTTTTTCTGCGAAACGGCTTACGGTTATTTCGACAGTATTTTCTTTTTATAAAAGTTGCTCTGTAAAAGTAATCTCGCTACCAAAAATGGTTGCATATTTTTCTTTTTCTTTTAAACTGTTTCAGTGAATATAGCAATATTCTCGATGAAATATAAATAAGTAGGTTGAGACACTAACGTTTTCGAAGAACTATAAATTATTGTCAGATTTCGAAATTTTATACAATAAAATCAAAAAAGATCAAATATTTTTTGAACTTTATCAAAAATACTTTCAAATAAAGTCGGAAAACTTACCAAAAAACTTTTCTCATCAGAAATAAACTTGGAACATTTACAGTAAAACTATGTAACGGACCATTTTTTCTATAACAATAAAATCTGCATAGAAGAATCTCATTTGCAACTTTTCAGACGCACACAGCACACAGTGTAAAAAATATCAGTAGGAAAAAAAGTATATAAACGTCGGGGAATGTTAAAAAAACACAGTTTTTCGTTGTAAGTGGCCGTCTGGTTTCGTCAAAGGGGTCCGGAGACTGCATGCAAAGCACTCTAAACGGGGATAAAGTCGTCGGCAACGATTTTAAATTCTAGCTTAGCTCGCCCCGCAGATAATGTTGGCATGTCGATAAGTTCTCTGTTATTCTGCTGTGGCGAACAGTAATAGGAATTTGCTTTTATGGTAATTGTGCTACTGGAGTTTATAGAGTTGAATGCTCTGTATTTAGTTCCGGTTTGTCACCTCAGGTAGTCTATGAGTCGATTTTGTTGGTGTTATGTGTGTTGCTTGATTTATTAGGCCTAATAAAATTATTTCTATGATTATATTTAAATCTGTGTTGTATTATTTAATAACGATTTTTTTTTTAATCAGTTCCAATTCTTCTGAAATAATTAGAATTACATAAAAACAATATTCAGAAGAACTTTGATGCAAACAATTTTACAAAGACGAATAGCGATGTCTTGTAAGTAATTTTTTTTTAAATAGAAATCGGCGTTGTTCACTCATTCCCTTCCTACAGTATTTTTATCTCACGAAGAAGCGCGTGCTTTACTTGTGGTAAACAAGTACAAACACGCTGTGAATCTGTATGTAAGCGCAGGAGCTCTCGGTACCGTCCGAGACACGGGCGAAGTCAAAAGCGTGTGTGTATTATGTGCTCTGCATTCACAGCGTGTTTACACACTTGGTTACCACAAGTAAAGCACACGTCGCTTCATGAGATAAAAGTACTGTAATCTCCCAACGAAACATACCTAACCCAAGAAATTACGAAAAAAATCGACAGGATTTAAACGCAGCACCAACGTATTCCATACTCCTAAGGATCCGATGTCTGGGCTGCGCCTCATTAGACCCGCTTTGATTCAGCCACGTTTCACGCAGCTCTTACTCAAACGAATACATTTCTAATCGTATATACTTTTTTCTGGGATTACTATTTGAGGAAATGGGAAAGCCAACGGTTTCCTTTTAAAAGACTTTTGTTGGTTTATAAAATCTACTGGAAATGTATTAACGTGTTCTTTTATGAGCTTTAAGAATGCAAACTGAAAGATGTAGATACTAAGTTCAACAGTTGATGTTCGAAAAAAACGCGGACGCATTAAAATCAAAGAAAACCTTGACTTCTTCACCATAATATTAGATTGACAAATGACATTTCTTTTCAAATCAATTCAAACGCAAAAAAAAACCACAACTAGTGATGTATCAAAGCAGCCGCCACTTACAGACGCACGTGCGTCGATCCTAACAAAAATTCACCATACAAAACATATACCATTTCCCCGAGTGCACTTACTGGCTTAAGTTGCAACGTCAAAGCCAGGCCTCTTCCTTTTCACTACGTTTTTAAAATAAAACAGCCTTTCTGTATACGTACATAATTAACAGTGATGTGTGTGGCTCTGCAAAGTTTTTAGAGTAAATGAACGCAATGCTTAATGCGTTCTTTGAGTTTTCGAGTATCATCGTACTCGCATCGCGGATTTTTTTTACTATTTTTGTTTTGTTTTTTTTTTCAAATGACGTAGCTAAGGCTTGTAATTACAGTCTATGATATTGTGGATCTCTTGAATTCTTACATTTTGTATTATGAAAACTCTGGAACGACATTTCTTTTCTTCACTGTGTGGTAAGTCATTAAAATATGTGGACATAATTTTTCTTTTTGTTTGAGAAATACAGATTTAATAAACACAAGTCATATTATCGTACTAGATAGATCTTTTGAACACCTAAACATTGTCTTTTAAAATAACTGTGCCTTTACATCATACGCTACCGAATACCGCCGAAAGGTGCCGTCAAGTCTATATGGTGCTCTCAGAATAGAAATAAATTACAATCTCTCGGTGCATTGCGGCCGTTAGTATGGTCAGCAAAGCACTCCCGCCGATTTGTTACATTGATTTCTAACTGACATGTACAGACAGCAACGGTATGGAAATTAAGTTTGAATTAAGTTATGTTATGACTTCTAGCTAGTTTATTTTAAACTTAATTTATTTTTAGAATTATGAGCAGTTGTCTAGAGTCTAGACTGTTGTTTTCATTAGGTATTGATTGATTCGTGAGCGGTTTTTAATTTGACGTCTGTTGTTTTATGCGGATGATCGATTACGGTTTATTACTTTTGCAAAGTTCATTTGGTATAATCTGTTTTGAATACTTTACAGTGCGATAATTGGATAGAAGCAAAGCATTTGATTTTTCAACTTTGATTAACATTATATTTTGTTAGCCGTATTGTGGAGGTCAGATAGGCAGTCGCTTCATGTAAAATACTGGTATTCAGCTGCATCTGGTTAGACTGGAAGCTGACCTCAACTTATATAGTTGAGAAAAAGCTAAGCAGATGATGATGATGATGATACTTTGTCAGCGCTAAAGTACAGTTTTAATTTATCTCTATTATTACACTATCTTAATCGGCCATATAAAAAAACCATCACTACAATTTGTCTGCTAACGTTACAAGCGCCTGATTCGACAACCGCACACAACAGTAGGTTACCACGTAACGTCGGCACGATAAATCAATCGTACCATTGTGACGTACAGAATAAGGCCTCCTCACCTACACAGTGGGTAAAAAAAGCACACTTGGTAGAAAAAATAAAAAAGTACAAAAATATCAGGTGTAAAGATTTCTGTGAGGCATTTGAAAGTGATTTGTGAGCTAATTTTTATAATATACTCTTGATGAGTGTACGTTACGTTTGATGGTGGAGGTATTTTTAGTTTTGGTATGATACGTTATTAAAAATAAATAAATGCTTCGTGTTACTAGCTTTAAGTTCACTGACATTATTGAGTTTTGCACAGTCACAGACACTGTGTTACTCAAAGATACAATGATAGTAAATTATCATTTAAGCCTAAGTTGGAGTTAATCTTGGAAATTGCCTGTCTTGCCAATTTGATAATCTTAGTAAACGTTTATCTAGCTAATATACCTATTAGTTTCGTAGTAGTTATTTTATTTATATAGCAAGGTACACCAACCACATTTTTACAGTGATAGTAACAATAGGTAGATTCTATAAAAACATAGAGTGCTCAATGTAGTTTTATTGTTATTTTTTTCGCTCTTAAATAACTGGCATAATTTTCTAACCAAGCATTAAAGACTTTTAATAGTAACTTTCAACATAATATACGGTTTAATTAGGTTGAAATAAAAGCGATAACGGGCTTCACATAAATAAATTATTACAAAGCCATTTTAGTGCACATTCTGCGCTAAGGTTAATAACGCTTTAAAATTTAATAACCATTTTATTAATTAATCTCTTTTTAAAATGTCATCGACGAATTCGAACGGACATTATGTCGGTCTTGAAACAAATAAAAGATATAAGGGAGATACATCAAAAGCTTTTTACCTTTAAAAAAGGCTCTATCTTAATCCTTATTAAGCCTCATCATGGGAAGGGTGATGCTATTGAGATCGAGAAGGTGTTACTTTGAGCCCATCACAGATTAAATTTATTTAATTTTTTTTGGCTAATAAGAATTTGAAAACGTAACACTGGGAGTCGGCTGTATTAAAGAGATTATTAAACATTTAGGCTTAGGTTTATTAATATTAATATCGTTTAGAACTTTTTTAAAGCAAAGTAAAAAGTATTTTTTAAAGTTATAAGAAAAATTGGAAAATAACCTTCTGGTGTGAAGGTTTTATGTTATAACGAATTTCAAAGTCACAAAAACCCTTGTATCGATTACTGAACTTAAGATGTCAAAGGTACTACATTAACAAGAGTAGCAAAATTGCATTTAGCACCGTGTAATGACAGCATGTGAGAATTCTTTGCGAAACTATCAATGGTTATGTCTCTCTTTGTCAAAAATATGTCATTAATACACGGAAAAAAATTGTCAAAGTGCTGCGAGGCACCCCTGGGAGTTGTTACATAATAGGGATGTCAACACTCCAGCCCGATGGCTTTTCAAGTATAAATAATAGTCGATGTAACATTTGAATAGTGATACTTTTGCAATACTTACTTTGTCGGCACGCTTGAATTGATTTACAAGTTTCGATTTATTGATTTTTCTGTTATTATCGTCAAGTCGTATGTGTATGTCAGCATTTTTTTTACTGTGATCGTAAATGGAGTTTATGACTTTGGTAAAACATTACTTCTTTTTATGTCACATCGATAAATTGCACGCCCTTTTTTCTTTTACATCTAAATATCAATTTAACTTTATTTCTAAGCTATGTTAGTTTTATTTGCTAGTGTCAATAAATTTCAGAAATAATCAAAAGAAATCATTAAAAAAGTAAAATAATTAAAAAATAAATCCTGTATACCCTAAATGCCATGTCATACCTACCACAATTTTCTGGTTACCCTAAATACTATAAAACAAACTTGAACTATCTTACAATTACAATACATAAGAGGAACATCTTTAGCAAAATTAGCCGGTCCCACGTCACTGTCACCCATTGTACTTCAAGTATCGGTTACCGCAAAAATTATTCGGGCTCACAATACTTCCCATCTCTATTTAACGAAATTATCAATTCGGACTACATTCACAATAGAACCTATTCGAATATTTCGAACTCGGCAAACTTCAAAGATATTTTCGAGTTTGTTTGTCTGTTTGCTTTATTGAAAGCTTTGTACACTGAAAAATGTTAACGTGATTTTTTTCTGATATGAAAATAATGTTTAAAGTTTTCAGGCATCAAGGTACATAATTTAAATAATTGAAGAATCATTAACAATTTTTTTTCTAACTATTTGTGTGGAGAAAATTTAAAAAAATATTATTATTAAAGTTTTCAGGAAAAAATGCTTAATTTAAATAATGAAGAGATGCATCATCTGATGGCTGATGCTTTAAATATTTTCGATATTCATAAATATTTATTGAAGCTGCATTTTAACGGGACACAATTTTCTTCTTTAAATTTTCCGAATTTTGTGAATTTTCCGTTTTCGAAGTATTTTTTACAGTTTTACTTTTATAGGTAGAAGTTTTTTTTTATAAAATTGACTTTTAATTCTATCATGTCCCAGCAAATATACTAATAATTATATGTTTACAAGTACTAGGCCAAAAAGTATTATGTTACTGCAAAAACGAACAATAAGACCAAATGTTTACTATTACAAATTATACCCAACAATGGAGTTTGAATCAAATGATTATTTCGATTACTTTACAAAAAGTCGGTGAGATAGGCCAAACAAAAATATCAAATTACATTTATGGGGAAGCTGGGTTTATGGGACACAGGTAGGTACCTACATTTTATCTTTTGTAAATAAAAAAACATTCTCAAAGATAAATTTAAGACTTGCAATTTTTTATATTTGGAAATGAACATGAAATTATATTAATTATGCATTTTTAACTGCAGTTAAAATTATTTTCACACGATCTTGTTCCTTTTCTGATTGTTTTAGGGAAAAAAAAAACGTTTCTTACCATCAACTAAGTCCAAAAAATTACTGAAGGTTCCCAAATAAATCTTATAGAGTTTTCTTTGTTTTTCCAGATCATTAATAACTTTTAGATTTGTTTTTACGTTTTGATCTTTTATTTTATGTATGTAAAAATTTGAAGTTAAAATAAAATGTATAATCCACTGTTTATTGTTACATCTTAGCAAGAAAAAAATAAGACATTCATTAGCCTACTGGTCCGATTTTCTGTTGTGCACTAGCAACATTGATTCCTATTGCAAATTAATTTGCAACTGGATCAAAAATACAAATAAAATTATTATTTAGTAACTTTAAGCAATGTGCATCCATAATAGAAAAGGGTACAAGTCACTTTGTTTATTTTATCAGGATGTTCCGGTTTCAGTGTAGAACTTTTCAAACGGAAAAGCTTCCCTGAATCAAGCAACTTATATCTGAAAATGGTCACCGGCAGAAACCACCAAGGTAAGTTGTTGAAAAATTCGGATTTCAGGTATCCCAACTATTGGCCTAGTCTTAATATTACATGAACACCTACCTAAAGGCGGAATCAGCGTCACAGTAGCATCAATGAACTCACTCAAAAGTCCGCAACACAAATTCACTAAAAACTAAAAAAACTACACAGTCCTTGATACGGATGCGGCGACGCGTGATCTTATAACCGGAATTCTTTAATTTGACAAGTTTCTAAACGCACCCGATGGTCAGTGTAGCGCGTAATCATCGAATACCCTAAGTATTGAGTGAGAGCACGCTCGGAGGCTGCGAACCGTTCACGATGTCACGGCTCGCTTGCGACTGGCCAAGCCATCTGATTCCAAGTCAGCCGTGTGAGCATGACTGGGGGCGGGGCCTAGAGGGGACGAGTTGTGCCGACTTGTTCGCGCTCACCCTAGGGTGGGTGACGCACACACACAAACCCGCACACAGACAGCCGCTCGTGTCTACCAACGCCCACATTTACGCTGCCACGGCAGTCGCTTCGAGCATGCTGTATAACACCGTCCTTAGCTTTCCCGTTCATTGTTTTTATATATAATTGTAATAATATTTAAATGGTGTCTCAGCGTTAAGTGTGGAATGTGGAAAAATTAGCCAAAATTAATTTTGGAGTAATATGGATGCAGTTTGTTTTCTAGTGATTTTTCTGTTTGTTATTGGAGAAAACTTGCGGTTATTATTATTTTGGGTGTCTAATATCATTGCCTGTAAAAAATAAATAAAGGCTATGGTAAATTTTCTGATGAACTTAACTGATTTGTGGCTCTACAAAATCGAGATAATATTGACCACAGACAAACCCCAAACTTTTTGACGACCGAAACCTGTTAAGCATCCCTCGTACCCACTGTAACTGAAGCGTTACGATCGTAAAGTGCGATAAAATATGTTTTACTACCCTCCTGCCAGCACCCACAGGTTTATGTTCACGACCTACTATAATGGGGGTTATAAAAAGTCCGCTGGCTAAGCTCAAAGGGGTACTAAAAGCAAACCTAGTTTCTACCAGAGGTTGCACTAAAAAGTAATGTCATATTTCATTGTTTTTCGGGTTAGGGTTTCAGAAGTCAGGATATAACGTTTTGGGTTACGTTAAGCTACTATGGTACACTATCCCTACATACTCATGAGATAACAAATTTCTAGAAAAAAAAAAAAAAACTCCGTTCACCCACAGTCACTTGACAGGAATACCTTAAAAATGTTATGTAACGTTAACACACCATAGTCCTTTTCGCCCCATTCTACCTTTGATTTCAAGCATGGGCCAAATGTAAAACATATAAACAGAAATTAACAAACGGGAAGCAATATAACAATAGGAACTTACTGATACACCCACACTATACCAAAACTTTAAACTAAAATAATCGCTCTATGTAGACAAAACTTGCGTGGAGCTACAACAAGTTTGCTCTGCAAAGAGCGGTTGTATGTGAAGGATTCAAAGATAGGAAAATCCTTCAATGTACAGCATACCTAATAATTATTGGTAGTCAGCATCTCGAACACACTTTTCCCCCTCTATCTACCTCAACTTGAATCCAAAATCGACATTGACGTCCACAGCCTTCGTAAATCCAACACTTACCATAAAAACAACTGGGAAATTCTATAAACCTATTTCCAAAAATATACGACTCTTAAGAACGAATGTTACTACGTAGGCAGTCTGTCTATTTCAAACCAAACCTAGATTCCCCAGAACATTGAACTCTACAGACAATATCTACATTGAATGTCATTACCGTAGTCTCACAAGCCTCATTCACGCCTACATCCAACTAAAAATACGTCAACGAATGTCGCAGCAAAACAAAAACATGACGCAAGTACAGTCACACGCAATTAATTGACAGTCATAAAGTACAACGTGATACCTCGCAAAATCAACAAAACGGTTTCGCACGCCGCCGCCGCCTCTCAACAATGGCGGCCACGCGGCAATCGTCACGCTGCTTAGCACAAGAATGACTTAGCCCTAATTCATATCAGCCTAATTTCACGCCTGCTCATACTTATTGTGAGATTTCGCGATACCATGTCACGGTATTCGACACGGCTGGTTACTGATTGAGCCGTAATTTTTTATAACCCACGCTACGGTCAGAGATGGTCGTGTTATTAAACCGAATATACCTTTTTGCCTTAGTTTGTTTGCCAAATCTTCGATACAATGCTCAAGTTGGGTGCTTAATTTAAGATTTTGTTCAACACATATTAATTCAACCATTAACATCGTTGTACTTGGACAATAGGAGTCGCGGCCGATTTACTAAAAAATAAATAATGGAACTTTTTCTCGTATAAAGAAAGTGTTTGTCTAAGAACAATGTGGGGTACCACAGCGGGACATCTAGATACGCGGGGCTAAAGTATTTTCTTTACATTTTTTTATTCGCACTCATACCTTGGGTGAATAGAGTCGGATCCTTAATTTACGCATCGATAGACTTATTTTGTAGTTTCGCATTTGTAAGGGATTGTTCTTCGGGCGCGTTTTGTAACATTGCGTTTGTGAGGCGAGCTATCGAGCCATTGTGCAAAATAACGACGATGGCTTTAAAAGGGCGTTGAAGGACTTTAATGTTATGTTACTCATAACACAAACAACTAATTAGGATCTGGTGTCGAGTAGGCTCGCCCCCTATTGCTCTGGACTTGAACATAACTGTTGAAATGTGGGTGTACTGCTGTGGTGTTATGTATATCGAGTAGTTATATCAATACTTTTGCCGGCCAAACTCTAGAGTTTCCACTCACATTCATAAATCTTTTACAGCATCACGAACAACAGATCCAAATGACCCAAAAAAACGCCTACTATCCTTATTTACCCAAACAAGCCCCTAAAACTAATATCTCCAATCCCAAATGATCTGCAATTGGCAAAAACTCATAAATCAGTACATCAGACTAGGGCTCGCTCGTCTCTTGCAGCTGCTGCACCTTACACGCATCAGTGGCGACTCACAACATCCCGTGCACGGCTTAAGTAACGAATGCTTTGTGCATGCCGATAGATTCGGTGGCAGCCCTGAGGGAGGAGAGGTAGCGGGTTGGATGGAAATGAGTTTATAAGATAACTCAAAGATGGGCATTTGTCAGGGGCCTACAATTTTAATCTTACTTCAGTTGGGAAAGAGATCGAGCTATTCAGGACGTATTCCATGTCTCGTCTCGGTATTTGGTCAACTATATACCTACATGCTATATATGACAATAAATCCTGATCTAACTGTCTGAGAGAAATGGCGCTGTGATGATGATTATGGTCAAAAAGTGACGTTTTAAAGAAATGCAATGATACAATTTTCATTCATTGAAAACATTGACACAGTCAGCATATTTAAAGGTTAATGACACACTGATTGGCTGTTTCGAAACACTAGACGAATCAATCTGAAAATGCTCCAGCTTTTGTCAAGATTTTTAGTAACCATTAAACGCCACCTCCTATAAATTGTACCAAAAAACGTATTAAAAAAAGGACGAGAATCCTTTTCAGCGATAGGTTACAGATTAGACGGGGATGCAGTCAATTTGACGCGCGGTGTCTTCCGCAAACCACCGCGGTTTTTTTGCGGTTCTTTACTTATGTCGCTTTCGCGGCAGGCGGACAAAAGGGTTATTGTGTTTTGATATCTATTGGTATCAGTTTATAGACTTTTAAGTATTTTTAGGTCTGTATCTTTAGAATAGATTTTTAATGTATTATAAAATATAATACCAGCCTGTTACTGTCCCACTGCAGGGCAAAGGCCTCTTCATACAGAGAAGGCACGAGCATTGATCACCACGCCTGCTCAAGACGGGTTGGTGATTTCAGACTTATATTAACTATAAGCCCAAGGTACACAATGTTTTCCTTCACCGATTTCAGTAATGTCCAAGATAAACTAAGAAAGTACATATGGATTGAAAAAGTCACATTGGTACTTGTCCCGATTTGAACCCACAACCTCGTGCATGAGAGGCGAGGCTTACCACTAACCCTAAACTCATCACAACAATAATTTTATAATTCTACGATAAAGCTTCGTGCAGACTAGCGCGACGCGACACCGTTTATTGTTATTCAGTGAAGTTTTCTTAGAAATTGTATTGTTCGAGTCGCGTCGTGCCGTCGCGTAGCGCTGGTCCGCACGAGCCTTAATAACTGCAATCTTACCTTGGACTAAATTACTTCTCTAGCGTTATAAGTGTAGCCAATACCTTCATGTACTTGGAGCGATCAAAGTCTAGTTGTGAACCTTAAAATGTCGAATACATCATCACCTATAGTAGCCTTTTCCCAACTATGTTGGGGTCTGCTTCCAGTCTAACCTGGTGCTGCTGAATACCAGTATTTTACATGGAGCGACTGCCTACCTGACCTCCACAATCCAGTCACTGTGTAATACGATACCCCTCGGTATAACTTTCGGGCTTCTGTCGACCCGTAACGACTGTCAAAGATCCACGAATGACAGCCGGGACCAACGGCTTAACGTGCTTTCCGAGGCACGGAGGGATCTTGGTATGTGAGAAAATGGTCATCCAAGGACCAAACGTGACAAGCCTAGATTAACCTAATCGATCGACACGTGCGGATTTCATTACTTAGCCACGAGCATGCTATGCCATGTTATGCTGAATACATTCATAGATTAAATATAGAGAACTGAATAAAAAAATGCAGCAATGGACATTTACTATTGTGTCTGTGTCTGCCTACCAAAGCATTGGGAAGTTAACCTTGAAGAGAGTCCAGAATGGGTCTCAGTACCTACCTACCTAGCCACATGGTAGACTTAATTATATGGATGGATAGCTAAATCTATTTATACCTATTCTACGACCTTTACACTTAACACGATCAGCTTTCGAACTCACACACTGACTTATTAGTATTACTTGTTAAAATGTTAGGAATATCGTATAATTTTGCAACGTTTGTAAATATGTGAGCACCATGTATCTATCTATCATAATAAATTTATCTGCAATTGCTTTTATTTTTTTCATTTTTTTTTTTTTTTTACCTATCGTGGTATAGTAATCTTATTCTAGATGCATCGTCTTCACATATAATTATATAATTAATGTATACAAAATATTGTAAAAACATTTTAAAAGAGTAACGGTGGAGTTTCTTGCCCATTCTTCTCCATACGAAAACTACCTTTTGGAAGGGGCGACTAGAATCAATTCTATTTTTTTGTAAATTTGACGTTCATAAGTGCCTTTTATGTGCCTAATTGAAATAAATTGTTTGACTTTGACTTTGACTTTCCACCTGTAGGCACAAATTCTCGAATTTCTTAGTAGGTATTATAACAATCACGCATTTTTATCAATCATCGACATCATCATTTCAGCCGAAAGACGCACACAGCTGGATCTAGGACTCCGCCAAGCATCGCCACTTCAACAGGTTCTGTGCTTATCGCATCCAGCGGAAAAATGGTGACCTTGTGAAGACCTCACCATTTTTATCCGCCACTTTGATCAGAATTTTTAAGATGATATTGATAAAAATGATCTAGGTACTGGAAACCTATTAAAAAATGCTTTCAAATCTATACACAAGCTTAAACTGTTAAAATTAAGTTTGCCTTCAAAATGGATTAAATCACGAAACAAAGACCGATCATATTCCGGGTTTATGAACATAATAAATATACTAACAACAGCCCCTAATATACCAGGGATACATAGCCGAAAAACAATAGTATTTAGTATTCAACTTAATGATATGTACCCTCGAAGAAGGTCGTAAATGAGGTTCTGAATTCATACCCACGTTGCATCTGTGATAATTACGAGGGGAACATAATTTAAATTGACTCAACAATTTATGAATATACATTTAACGGTTTTTTTTCTTTCTTTATGTATTTTGGATGACTGGTTTCACACGGTTTGGGTCTTTTAAGAAATTTTCGTGTTAAGTATTTAGCTACTTGAAATAGATTGAATAATTAACTCTTGTTTAGTGATTATAGGTCAATTTAAATATTATACAAAAAAACACCCTCTGTACGAAAACATACAACACGTATAACAGCTTAAGGATCTTGCCCTTTTTCTACATAAATAAATGTTAAAAACAAAATATCAAGTACAATAAACAAATAAATATTTACTAACAATACTTACTGGAAATATACAGTCATAAACAAACTTTGAAATACCCATTCTTTTCCCTATAAAATATAAAAGTACAAACTCTTTGGTAAGTAAAATATTTTTTATAAAAAACACCATTTGCGTATTGGAAAAGTTAAAAGGGCATTCCATTTTCAAAATGTGACGTTATAAATGTGCGTATGGCGCGCTTTCCCCTTCTGTGGAATACGCACACAAAGAAATACATTTTCTAACTCACACTACGAAACACTCAATAGGTATTTTCAAAATTATTGTAAGCCATGTTGTGCCGTCTATTCATAACATTTCGTAGGTACTTTTTCTTATTCTAAAAGGATATTTTCATGTTTGAAACTTAACATTTTTAAATAAAGAATGTTGCAAATCAGCACATTAAAAATTATGACCAATGCAATGTTGTGTATAAGTCGGTACATGTTATTCATCGAATACATAATTTCAAGTTAATCCACTCCTTACCTCTTGCAAAAAACGAAATATATAAATAAATCGAACAGTAACCGATACTAAAACAACACGATGCATCATATTTCCCCCGCCGCGGTATAAACACACGCACGTGTTTTGTCCTTGTCTTGCGCGCGGTTTTTCCGCATCAGTCTGTCACATTCGTCGTGGGGCGGGCTCTACACCGCGATTGGTGGAGGGGAGAGATACTCGGCGGCCGACGGCAACCTCCCGTCGGCATTTTCCCGACGCATCGCGTTCGAAAATCGAAACGAAAGAAACATTCCTCCACAAGTGGAGGAATTTTTCTTTTATCTGTTAATGTGGATGGTTTTAAAAGGTTATGAAGTGCCAGTGTGAATTGTGAGATTATGATTGCAACACTTATTTTTGATCAGAATGTTTTAAAATTAATTAATTTTTTTGTTTCAATATCCTTAAGAGTGAGAGTTAAAGGAGTGTGATGAAGAAATATTTAGTTTCAAAGATTTGTTTGTATTTTTTAATTGATAAATTACGTCTTCCAACGAAATAAAAAATATCTATATTTCACAAGAAAATGATAGTGAAATAGCTTAATAATGATGGGCAAGAAATTACCATACTAGGTACAAACATCAGACATAAATTAATTGCTGCTTTTATTAATAAAACTATTTCCGACGAAATTGTTTATTTCTGTCCCTGGATAATGGACAGAAATAAACACAAAATACTACTGAAAAAAGAAATAAACCTCAATAGTAATTAATATAAATAGGCATGTTTTGAATTACTTATTGAAATTTAATTTAGGTACCCACAGAACAAATGTCGGTATTTTAGTGTATGCAGAGGTCTAACAAAAAATAACAACGTTCAAATCGGTCATTATGATACTAAAAGGTGTAAATAATGGAGGCTCTACGCGGGGATCGTGCGGTCCATGGCCCTTTACGGGGCACCGGTGTGGGCGCGTTCATTAAGGCTGCGACCAGCCCAGCGATTGAACGCGTCCCAAAGGGTCATGGCCATTAGGCTGGTCAGAGGATACCGCACCTCCTTGCCGGACTACCGCCATGGGATCTGGAGGCAAAAGTCCTCGCGCACATATGGGAGTTGCGCGAGGAGGCGAAACGCCGGGGTGTAACTCCGCTGCCGCGAGAAATCACGGCACAGCGGACAGAGCTCCGGCGGGATCTCATGGCGGCATGGAGAGTGCGATTGTCGCAACCCAGCGCTGGGCACGCCACAATTGCGGCGGTAAGGCCCCTCTTTGAGGAGTGGCTAGAGAGGCGCCACGGCGTCCTCACCTTCCGCCTGACGCAGGTCCTCACCGGACACGGTTGTTTCGGGAGGTTCCTGTTCAGGATAAAGTGGGAGGAAACGCCCGGGTGTTACCATTGTGTGGATCGCCCGGAGGACATGGTGGAGCATACGGTGGAGGTCTGCCCGGCTTGGGCGGGGCACCGCCGTGACCTCACGGAGGCGATCGGCAGCGGCGATCTCTCGCGTCCGGCCCTGATTCAGGCCATGGTCCGGAGCGAGAGTGCATGGGAAGCCGTCACTTCCTTCTGCGAAGCAGTAATGCTCGCGAAGGAGGAGGCGGAGCGCGCGAGGGAAATGCAAGATGCGCGCCCTCGCGCCCCTAGTCGCCGCAGGAGACGCCCCGGGCGTCGGGAGTCGCGAGCCGACTTCCGGCCACCGTAGGCGCAGGCTTGCGGACGGTGGGCAATGGGTAGCTCGCCGTCCGATTAGGACCAGGCCCGGGTCGACGGCGCGTTGTGTTCCACGCGCGCCTCAAAGAGATGTCAGCACCAACTGACGGGGTCCGTAAGGGCCAATGCCTGCCAGGGTTGCGAGTTTGTCCGAAAGGGATATCGCGGCCCCGGCACACAGGCAACGGAAGGAACACGGGTGGGTTTTAGTCAGTAAAAGTCTGACACTCCCTCTCGCTCCGCCCAGAGCGGGAGGAGTCATTTGATGATTTCCCACACAAAAAAAAAAAAAAAAAGGTGTAAATAATTGGTTTTATTGAAATAAAAAAATAACTGACTCGGTGCTTAGCTATATAAAATCGTAAACAATAAACAATTCGGAGCTTCCACCCCGAGGTTTCAGCTGATTTGTCTTCCATTTTTTTTTTGGGTTTTTACATCTTAAATTTCTCAGTAGCAGCCTGGAGTCTGGATCTGTGCCTGGTTGATGGCCTTAGGCTCGCCCTCTACTAGATAGGACTTAAACAGAACTAGCGAAATATGGGTGTACTATATGTAGGTACGTCTCTGCCTAACTCTTCAGGGAAGTAAGGCGCGATGTTATGTTATGTCTTCGTTGTCATTTTCATCTGCTCACTACACCTAAGTATTGGGTCCCCAACTATGAAATTGACGTTTTTTTCTCACAAACAGAGAACCTCGTCACTTCTATGATTTAAAATATTCAGCAATTGCTTGGTATTATATCGAATAATGACCACCATAGACAACTACCAATTAGTGAAAAAACCTTATTACTTATAGTTTTATAAACATAAAAAATACCTTAAAAATGACTCCTCATTTTGTTAGCAGAAATGACCACTATTTGTTTTAACTTAGCCAAAACTTATTTTTGTCGCTTA
Source organism: Agrochola macilenta (assembly GCA_916701695.1). Classification (NCBI taxonomy): domain Eukaryota; kingdom Metazoa; phylum Arthropoda; class Insecta; order Lepidoptera; family Noctuidae; genus Agrochola; species Agrochola macilenta. The sequence goes on from OU753564.1 coordinate 12,618,118, forward strand.
TTCTAAGTGGCTTAGACGTTAACTTAGTTTTTAAACATTAGTGCATAAAAGTTTTAAAACATTTGTGTTCATGGTTGTTATATAAATTAAGAAATGTTAGTATGAAAAATGCAACTTCTTTAAAATTCTCCACACAAAACGTTGATTTCATAGGTGGGGTACCTATTATTTACATTAGAGTCGCGTTGCAACTCAGCCAAGTTAGGTCGATCTTAGTGGAATAAAAACTCTTTATTTCAAACTTGTTTTAAATCCATAGAACGTTAGTACAGTGAAACTTAGAACAAATACAGGCTCATCCTACTCCTAACTAATATTATAGATGAGAAAGTTATTTTCTTTGTCTGTTTGTTACGCTTTCACGCTAAAACGGCTGAACGGATTTGGATGAAATTTTGCTACTTAATGGGTAGACCATGACCGTGCCTACTACCGGGATAAAAAGTATTCTATGTCCTAACATTGTCCTTTCCTTTTTCCAGGTAGTACGGTTTTGTGGAGGCGAATCCGCGGGCAAAAGCTAGTTGTAAATACAAGCTCATCGAGTTTTACAAAAATTTCGACTTCGTAGATCGCCTTTCGTAGAGCGCTTCTCTGTCACCCATACAGTGACAGTACAGTGTGACATTGTCTTCTCTGTCACCCGTACAGTGACAGTACAGTGTGACATCGTCTTCTCTGTCACCCATACAGTGATAGTTTCAGTATGACGGCATCTTCTCTGTCACCCATACAGTGACAGTACAGAGTGACATCGTCTTCTTCGTCACCCATACAGTGACAGTACAGAGTGACATCGTCTTCTTCGTCACCCATAGAGTGACAATACAGTGTGACATTGTCTTTTCTGTCACCCATACAGTGACAGTACAGTGTGACATTGTCTTTTCTGTCACCCATGCAGTGACAGTACCTACAGTGTGACTGCGTCTTCTCTGTCACCCATACAGCGACAGTACAGTTTGACAGCCTCTTTCTAAATCTCAATGTGCTATACCTATTTTTGACCGGTTCTCTCGTGATCTTCGGATTTCTTACTAGCCGCGAGTTCATACCTACCTTATGAACTCAATAATCAATATTTCTTATAATTTTACAAAGTACCAACTTCCATTAATACTAATTTTCCAATTCCACAACTTCTAAACAACATAAAACCGCCCTAACTAACAGATAATGCTGCTGTTATCATCGATCTAAGGGTGAGTGCACACAATTACCGCGTCATACGGATCGCGGCACGCCTCGTGCGTCTGCGCAACCCTTAGTTAACGTTGCACGAATACACTTTTTGTTTGAAATTGACTGCCTGGATAGTCTAGTGGTTGTCGGCGCGATTGCCAGTGAGTACTGGGTTCGAGCCACACGTCGGGCAAAGTTTTTTTCGGTCTTTCGAATAGGAATTTCTTAATAGGAGTCAGGGTTTACCTTATCCCTGCCAGGGTTGCGAGTCTGTCCGAAAGGGATATCGCGGCCACGGCACACAGGCAACGGAAGGAACACGAGTGGTTTTTAGTCAGTAAAAGTCTGACACACCCTCTCGCTCCGCTCAGAGCGGGAGAAGTTATTTGATAATTTCCCAACCTTAAAAAAAAAAATTGTTTACCTTATCCGTATGACCTATAGTTAACCAAGTTATGTATCCTATTCTTAAGCAATGTCAAAGGTTTTTGTATCAATAAAGATTTTTATTATTAGGTAATATTAATAATAACACGGAGACTGGATTACTGCCCGGTATACTCGTATGACAATACGTTCGACCTCTATTACATGAGACTTAATAGTAGATTATACAACAAGTGAAAAAAAAGGGAATTTAATTCGAGGGACTAAGTTGGATCCCGAGAGCAGCGAAGGATTCAAGAGTAGAATCCCGAGCGTAGCGAGGGATTCTAGATTTGAATCCTGAGCGGAGCGAGGGATACAAGGACCGAGATAAATAATTTTTTTCACGAGTATATAATATATAAATAATTTATTTACTCTACTTTTTATCATTGACTGCGAGAAAATAAATAGTAGTATAGTATTTATATTTATCTGTCGTAGTTGTAGTATTTATACACAATTTTTGCTTCGTTGGTCTAGTGGTCGCAAGCGCTACTGCTGAGCAAGAGGTCCTGGGTTCGATTCCCAGGTCGGGCAAAGTATTAATGGGTTTTTCCAACAGGAATTTCTCAATAGCAACCTGGAGTCTAGAATTGTGTCCGATTGATGACAATAGGCTCAACCCCTATTACATGGGACTTAAAAAGATAACTGGCGAAATGTGGGTGAACTAAAGGTACACCTCTGCCCAACCCTTCGGGGAAACAAGGCGTGATGTTATGTTATTTATATGTATCACATTTTTGGCGGTAACAAATTTTCTACCATAATTGCTGCTTCAGAACGAAATGATTTCGAAGTGTAGTGGTATTAAGTGTCTCATTTTCCAATAAGTCTTTACTGCAGACCACAAGATCCATAAAAAACACGATGATTTTATATAAATTAAAATTAAAACAACGACGATAACAGATTGAAAAGAACTAGAACTAAAGTTAGTGGGATATTTTTTTTTTAATTTAATTGTATAGCTTCTAAGGAATAGCTCCATCTAGCCAGCCAGTACGTACTTTCAGTACGCTTCATTTATTTTTGTACATAGTTTGTATAGTTCGTGCTTGTTCCAAATTCAAAACGTTTTTATTCTCTTGTGAGTAAAAGAGAGTTTTATTCACTGTTATCGATGAATAAAATGCCCTTTTTCGAGTGACAATGGTAAAAAACAAATTATGTACCAAGTTACACCTCTGCCTTGCCCTTTGCGGTATACCGGCGCGATATTGTTATGTTCAAACAAACTGGTAAAACTTTGGGGTACTTACAAAACACATCTGTCTCTATGAGAGGATACTGGTGTAATATTCTGCACTTTAATGACATAACCAATAGCAAACCGCTTACGCAGCACCTACATTTAGATATCAACGTTTTGCAAAGGCCCTAGCATATTTTGTAGAAGCGAATGTTGCTCCATCCATGCATTTGAACAGTACAACAGGCTTACTCCGGTTCCTAGTATGCTGTGCTAGGTTTATGCCATTCAAATTCATTCACGAAATCGGAAAGAGAAGGATTTTGATTGAAGAATTGATTTTGGAAGTCTTTGATTGGTCAAGAAGTGATCCAATACAATGGCTGACAGCTGACCTCCACCAGCCGAACTCAAACCCAAAGCATTTATTTCGATCAAACCAATGACACTTTTGAACTGTCAGAAAGATGAAACTAGTTGTCCATTCCAAAGCGTAGTAGTTTAGGTTCCTATGGAGAAGAACGTACACGAAGCTTCATGGACACTTAAATCAAAATATTGGTTACAGACACCACTCAATCCAATATTGGACGATCACCACCATACTTTGTTTCAGCCTGAAATCCGAAGTAAAACAAAAACCTCTCGAAGACCGCTTCGTTTAAAGATAGCGATTGGATTTTGTTTTTATCACGACGGCGACGGTGTGACACGATTCTTGTAGAACAATTTATATGAAGTATTACACACATTGACATGTCGTGATGTCGAGTCGCGATTGTCTGCGGGAGCTTTAAACAATTCACATTGTTCATGTTTATTAATGTGTTCAGTGTGACTCATGTTTGTGTTTTGGGTTCGCACGATTAGTTTCAAACTCGAAAAGAGCTCTTGCTCTTATTCTGGACCTTTTTCATTTTGTTAGTGAATAGCAGACAGAAGGACGTTGTTGCTGACCGTGGTGATGAGAATCTGCCTAGCCTTTTCCCAACTATGTTGGGATCGACTTCCAGTCTAACCGGATGCAGGTGAATACCAGTATTTTACATGGAGCGACTGCCTATCTGACGTCCACAACCCAGTAGCTGGGTAATTCGATACCCCTTGGTAAGACTGGTTGACCGATTTTCGGGGTTCTGACGACCCGTAACGACTGTCAAAGATCCATGAATGACAGCCGGGACCAACGGCTTGACGTGCTTTCCGAGGCACGGAAGAGTCTCGGTATACAGATGATCACTCATTTACGGACCGACCCTGGCAAGCGTAGCTTAACCTGATGGATCGACCCGTGCGGCTGTTATTACTTAGCCACGAGCTCCTCCTAGGACGGTAATGAGAACCGATCAAAAAATATCTCCTGTCATCTTAATGCTAGACCATACAATGTCTCGACATAAAGAAATAAAATTGTTTGTTTGTTTGTGAGAGGCAATCTCAGGAAGTACTGCTCCGATTACAATAAAATTTCCACTACTAGAAAGCTACATTAATGCCGAGTATCAAAGGCTGTTGTATGTTGCTTTCACGCGGCCGAAGACGCGGGTGTGCAAAATAAACTGTCACTTTATTAAATCCTCAAAAGGTTCTCCATCACGCTGCCTTGTCAATAAGGTCAAATAACACCAAAGACAAAAACAGACATAGTACACTAGCCGACATCATGCACCCAATTAAAATGTCATACAGATTGTGACGCGCGTCTTGCCTACGATCCCTTGATCAACAGTCCTGTAAGACGATATGACGGTTGATACCAACGCAATTTGTAGATATAGCCTATCCAAAAAATAATACAAGAACTGGCTTTGGTATTCGTCTACGAATTTGCGATACGTATCTTTAGTAGAAGTATTGATGATTAATTATCAGACATAAGAACTCTAGAAGAAACTCCTAAATGTTTCAGAAGTGCAGTAGACCGCAAGTCAGTGCTAACACTTTGACCTTGAGCTGACCTAACGTAGTCTGGCGGCATCTACAACGTGAACTACGCATCACACTGACCTTCACGCAAAATCCTGCATCGCGCAAGCAGGGTTTACCGCGTGACGAGTATACAATATGTAAAAAAAACCTGTCCGCTCCGAAAGGAGCACATAGGTACTGCAATAACATTACCAAAAAGTAATTTAAAAAAAAAATTGTATTGAAAATAAAAAAGTTATTGCTAGTAAAAATTTTGCGAATTTTCGACGTAACTTAAGATTAGATTCTTGTTCTGAACAGTTTTGATACGATAAATATTGCATAATAATTGTCAACGATCAAGTAACGTTGACGTTAAGCTTATTTCTCTTATTTTTCCCGGAACCAATTCGAAATCCAAAAGTATTAAGTCCAAAACTGAGATAATTATATTGTAATGAAAAGTGTAAACTTTTTCATGCATTCTAAAATTTATTTATAGGTTCGCCGAAATTGTAAGTCAGTCATATCTTCTCCTTCATTTCGAATCGATGACAAAAAACCAATCCATATTAATGTTAGAAGAGTTGGGCCCAGTATGTCGCCACGCGAATCGCGGCATCTGTGGCGTTTTTTAGGTCCTCAGAAATGCAGGTGTAAGTATGGATACTTCGGACACCACAACATGGTTTGGGCAGGATTCTGCGCATTTGCACTGTGTGTCAGTGGGATCTATAACCCGGTAAAATTCCCCATTGGAAAAAAATGTGGCGATTTTCTTTTTCTTTTGTCCTGACAATTTCCACAAAAATATACTCTTAATACGATACCTAACAACTGCCTCACGGATCGGACAGGTTTTTTTTACATGTTGTATATACAACGTCCCGACATCAATCGTCGGGCAGTTCCCCACCAGACACGACACCCGTCTGGTCGGAAGGATCCACCCTTTTCTATAGAGAATGAGTGAACTTTACACCGTGTTCCTCATGCCTCCATAGTAGAACGGAGTTTCAATTTTGTGTTCATATCATCCCCGAACAAGCATCGATACCATGTTACGCCATAATTTGTAGGTAGCATCACTGACCTAATTCTGACTGTCATTAGGATTAAGGTAGGTCATCAAAACCTCTAATACAGACGATTTTAGCCAGTTTCCGAGGTATTGTTAACCTGAGTTTATCAAATCGATAGTGCTATTTTTAATTGGTTTAATAATATCTTGAAACACAGCGTTTCTGAACTCCTCAAAAATCACTAACTTCAAATATGGTGAATACTGAATATTTCTAATCCTTATGAAGAGACGTTTGCACTGTAGTTGAACAAAAACAGTCTAGTTCTTCTAATGGAAAACAATAAGAAACAAAACTCGCTCACATTTTTATACTTACCTACACACAATCAATTTATCAACCAGAGAAACTGAAAAAAAAAAAAAATTGGCCTATTAGTGATTCGTCCCAAAAGGGGCGAATCAACACTTTGAATATAAATTTAAAAAATGTTTCTATTCGCACGAAGTTAATTAATTTGGAGGTGAATATATTTCTGGAATTGTCGACTCACGTACAAATAAATTTAATTCGACGAATCGCCAAAGAATTTTTTTTTTTTTCTATAACCAATCAATCTGCCTAGCCTTTTCCAAACTATGTTGGGGTCGGCTTCCAGTCTAACCGGATGCAGCTGAATACCAGTATTTTACATGGAGCAACTGCCTATGGTCGGATACGTAATATGATACCCCTTGGTAAGACTGGTGTCAGACTTTCGGGCTTCTGACGACTCGTAACGACTGTCAAAGATCCACGAATGACAGCCGGGACCAACGGCTTAACGTGCTTTCCGAGGCACGGAGGATTCTCGGTATGTAAAGATGGTCACCCATCCAGTGACCAACCCCGGCAAGCGTAGCTTAACCTGATGGAACGACCAGTGCGGCTGTTGTTACTTAGCCACGAGCTCCTCCTTCTAGCTTTTTTTTTTCTATAACCAATAAGCCAAAAAAAAATATCGGTTAAAATCTACAGGAAAACAGGAGTGTACCTACTAGTTGTTCATGAAGTCCTAGACCCAAAACTTCTCAGACAATACATTTTAAAACGATTTCCAAATCCCACTCCAACTAAATTAAAACAGAATTTCAATGCGATCGCAACAAAAATCACACCTTCCTAAGAGCATTACGACGAACGTTTATAATCGGCTAAATATCGAATTGTTCCATCTATTGTTTGGAGGCTTTAAACCCTCGAGAATTGGTTTCGAGAGTTTTAAGCCTACCGCCTTCGGAAAAACTGGAAAACGACACGCAAAAACCACCCTTATTTCCTCAACACTTGAGTCGAAAACTAATCGCTTCACATCTAAAATAATTCCTGAAAAGTGAAAGCTTTCCTACGCAAGGTATTTAGGTTTAAACTCCTATTGAAAGAGGTGAAAGTTTAGGGGGCGATTTTGTTGCTGAAAATTAGACTTTATTGTTCGAAAGTAAAGTATATTTTAGGGTGTGTGTCTGAGAGAATAGTAGAGGAGTGTTGAGAAGATTGTGCAGTAACGAGTCTACACACAGAATGTAATTGTATCGGGGATCAGAATCGACCCCCGCGCGAACAGGGATGGGACACGGTCGATAAGTTTGGAAACATGTGCAAAGTGAAATAGAACTTATTGACTTATAGTGCATCCTATCCTACTATAATTTCTACTATAATAATATTTTAAATGTGAAAGTTACAAACTTTGTTTAGATGTTTGTTACTCAATCACGCAAAAACGGCTGAACGGATTTGGATGAAATTTGGCACACAGATAGTGTTACACAGGATTAACACATAGGATACTTTTATCCCGGTAGGTAGTACCACACGGGCGAAGCCGCGGGCGAAAGCTATTTATTTCATAAACAGAACTAAGTACTTTGTATTGTGTATTGGGCTGATGTCTGCAACTCCACGTCCAAGCGCGTATTTTGCCTACACACTCTTTTTTATTGATAAATACTGAAATTCAGTTTTTGATTAATTAGGTACTGTTTTCTTCAGATAAACTCTCAATAGCTATTGACTCGAAAAAGTGATCTATTTAATTTTAATTTAATTTCTTACTTATTTGAGTGTTCAGAAACCCATAACAATGTGTCAAGAATAGATATGGAACCATAAGAACTATCGAATAAATAAACTTAAGTTAAAGATAACTCTGAAACCGAGCAGAAACCAATCAACATATTCGTGCTCACGATAATCAGTCGCGTTTCGTTCAAGTTTTCATTCACCTCATTTAGTTTTCCTGATAGTAGGACTCACGGAACAGATATTCATCTGTTCTGTGGTACAGATATTTTACGGAACAGATATTTATCTGTTCCGTGGTACAGATATTTTACGGAACAGATATTTATCTGTTCCGTGGTAGGACTATTAGGACTATGCCTTTGTTAAGGTGACCTTATGATCTGAACATTATGCGTACCGTATAGCTGTTAAGCGTTGCCGGCCTCAAGATCGATCTCCTGCGACGGCGTCAGAAACGATTACTGTTAGAAGGAAAACGCTAAAACTAAACATCCAGATCGTTCCGTGTGCACGCATCCGGTAGACTAGTCGGATTAGAATCGTCAATGCAGATTGATCTCTCCATGAAGTTGGCAACATCGCAAAAACTGTCAAATATCTACCTATTTTGATTCATTTGGCAATAGTTAGCCACATTTCTTATTTCCATTCAGTAGTCATCCTATGTGTGAAACAGTGTTTAATGTAAGATCTCAATGTACCATATACTGAGAAATAAATAAATTCTAATTCTAATTCTAATTCTAAATGGAAATAAGAAATGTGGCTAACTAGCGAACTTAGAATATGAATAATGAAATGCAATAATTAATATCGTAACACGGTATATACCGTCGTTTTAGATATAAAAGAAGTATTTGGAAACTTTCCAAATGCCTTTTTTTTAACATCAATTTCAATGTTATAATTGCAATTCATTATTAATATTCTAGTTCGCTAGTTAGCCACATTTCTTATTTCCATACAGTAATATTGCCAAATTAATCAAAACAGCGAAATATTTGACATCTATTTGCGACGTTGCTTACTTTCAGAATAAACGCTCTTAACATTTCAATAAATACTTACATGCTTCCAAAAAAAATGCTAACATTGTCAAAATCTTTCAATATCAAAGAAAAAGTAACACATTAGATGTAATTTTCTTCTATAGTTCTATGCATTATACTCGTACATGATAGCAAATAGAATTAAAAACATTGTTAATATATAAGTGGTATGTGCGTCAGGTGGTGCATTATGTAAAAGAGCGCCTCTCGACATCAAACGTAAAAGTTTGGCGAGTTTAGAATTAAGTAACACCTCTGTATTAAATTATCTGTTTTTTTTTTTTAATGCCAATATTCAAATACCCATAACGTCTACAATCGTTCTTTACCAACATTTTATCGACACAAAACCGTTGCGTTTACAACGCGTCCCCTCACTACTTCCCCATAGGGTTCGCCCCGCGGTAAGCCAAGGAGGGGTCGCTATTTATCGATGTGTGTCGCTTTATTTTTATTTGTCTCCTTTGTTATAATTGCTGCTTAATGATCGGTCCCTGCTTTATTGGACGCAAATGTGTACTATCTTGTTTGTGAGGTTTTAAGTATTCTCTTGTGGTATGAGATGTGTGGTTCAGTTTCATTGATTATGGGACGTCTCTACTCTTCTTCAAATTATTAAAACAAAGGAATAACGTTTTTTTTTACATTCTGGTACCAGGTTATTGCAAAAGGTATCAGAAAACCAGATGAGATCAATGACCTATTCCAAGATTTCACATTGGAAATTCATAGTTTAAACAAAGTAAAGCAAACTACCTTAAAGTGTAAGTGGAATGATTTTAAAGAAAAGCAGATTATCTATAATTCTAGAGATTGTTAATCTCAATTATTTGAAAAGAACTAAGTGTGCGACTTTTTGGAATAAGCTTAACCAGGCTACAAAGTGTCTATCAGTAGCAAAATGTGACTACTAACGACATCTGTACTATGTTCTAGGTATGCGGAACTCGGCAGAACTTCCCTCCTCGCAAAAACACGGAAGGATGTAGATAAACAAGACGGTATGAGGACATAGCATCCCTCCCGAATTTGCTACCGCCGGAGAGATGGCGCTTATTTAAATAGAAAACACGTTGCTACGAAAATTTTCTCAGTTTGGGAGCAAAATGTATGTTTGTATAAATTTATTTTACTTAAAAAACTTGCCTTTTTTTAACCTTTACTACTCCGACAACTCTACCTCTACTTTTAAAATAGTCGAATTTGTATCCCTCGTTTGAATGCTGTAGCACTGGCGTAGCAAGGTCTAAGAATTTTACGTTGTGTCGTGACTCGTGACTTAATATTATTATAACTATAAAAGTATGTGGTTGAAAATCTGGACATCAACAAACGGGATAAATACTCAGAGAACTCTGTAGTGTAACTTAATTATGAGTTAAACAGATAGTTTAGTCATTTAAAACTTCGTAGGTCGCAAATAATTGCACTAAACTGATTTTTCGGGATGTTGTTAGGATTGATATGATCAATAGTATAAAACCAAGTTAGCTTCGAAAGACCTGTGCTAACTACGTGGTGCTCGAAACTACTTTTTAAAAGTAAGTATACAACATTTGTTTTTTGGATGTTTTTGGAAAAATGCCCAATGTTTGAAGTGCTATTCGGATTCTTTTGGATCTCAAATTGGATTAAATTTGATATACTTTAAAAATGTTATGAAGGTACTCGTATTTTTCGTAGGATGCACCTTTTAGAAGTTATAAGTCAAAACTGAAAGAAGTTTTAAAATATCGAGGTTTTTCGAGTACCACGTAGTTAGCACAGGTCTTTCGAAGCTGCAGTTTTCGTTTTACAATATTGGTATCTTTCTTAACAACATCCCAAAAAATCTGTATAGTGCAATTTTTCGCGACCTAACACTATTTTTGTGTCTACAGTAACTGGCCCAAGAAGAATAACTACTCGTAACTAACTAACTATCCTACAAATATACAAAAACAAAAGTAGTCTTCCACATTGCTGTCATCCGTAAACATGCCCAGAAGATTGACGTTGAATGGAAATGCTTCTTTGGCCAAAGAACAAGCCAGCATGGTCAAGCGTTGTGTCAACCAGAAGAATAAAGTGCATTATGGTTAAGTTTCTACCGTACACAGTATTCAGGAAAAAGCCGCAGGTTTTGATAGCAATATCAATAGCAGACAATAATGCTAAAACATACGTCGGATTACTTTGTGTCGGCGCGTTTAGCGGCATCTCTGTGGCGATTAGATGCGTTTGCGCAACAAAACTGAACTATTTTGTTAATCTCGCCGCCATTGTTGCGAACAAACAAGTGTTTGGTTTGTAAACAACGTTTTTTGGTTTTGTGTTGGAGTAAAAAAGTTACGTATATGTTATGTTTATATTTTATTTAGATACATAGGCTGGGAATGGATCGGAATATGAAGATGATTGGCTTGGCTGCATTTCTACTCAAGCGAAATCATAACACAAGATTAGTAGGGTTTTTTTTGTTGTTCACATTCCTGATTACTGTTGCTTTAGGTACGTTAAATCATGGCATGGTTAAAGCAGAGTTAGAATGTTTATAAAACTCTGATATCGCTACTGGAGTATTCTAAAGATCAGGAACGGCAAAGACTCTTTTCTGAGCTATAGGTAATTTTGAAAAACCCCGGGACACAGTGGCATTAATGCTCCACGATTGTCCACGTTGATGGTAGATAGTTAAAATATTCTTATATTAAAAAATTTGAATTATACTCGACATTAAAACAAAATAAAACTAGTAGCAGATACAATCAGTGATATTCCAAAAAATATAATTATGAATATCCTTGTCTGGTATATCAATTGTTGATAATCTTCTAATCCCACCCCGCCACCTGGGGTACTACGGTGCGGGGGAGGGGAGGGGGTGAGCTAAAGAAATCCTATTTTCATAGTTCACTTAACCAACCGCCGTAATTTTGTTAACACGCATCACCGCATTGGGCTCCTGTGGCAATGTACGATGCGTCTTGATACTTGAATGATTTTAATCTTTCGAAAGATTTTTATAAAATACCTACCATTTAATTCCTTATTTACAGAAAACCATTCATGATTTTTGAACAATATTGCAAAGGGATGTTGATTAAGGGAATTACCAATTTGATGGGGGAAAGTACCTTTTGACTCCCTTATTGGATACTTTTTTGGCTATGCCAATCTTTAGAGTGACTTTCCACCTGAAATTGCAGCACGTTGAAAAAAATGAGCGAGCCTTACAGTAGTCGCATATGATTTAACATCTGACATCTCACCTTGGTAATAAGCAAAAGCAACATTAAAGGGGCGAGGCCTCGTCAAGGTCGTTTCTGACAGGCTGCGCGCTCATTGGTCAAATCAAATAGCGCGCGCTTCCCGGGCTTCCTGTTACATACTTCCGTCCCTTTTCACGAAATCACTCCCATAGATTTTTAGGGTATACAGGATGGCAGTAACCGACGAAAAATGTCAACGCAGGAGGGTCAGAATCATGTACTGAATCCATGGTATCAGTTTTCGCGTCGATGTCCCTGCCAGCCTGTACATGTTCTGTGCACAGATTGCAGGAAAGCGAGAGGAAACATGTTACACATCATGACACAAAGGACGAGAAACCTCCGCGGGTCCGTATCTATTTAGTAGGTATCTAGTGACCCACTCCAATAATTAATCTTACTGGTTCCAAAATCTACGTGTTTTCCACCAAAAAAAAAACACCAAAGTATCAAATCCTGTTACTCAATGTACAAACGTCTTAGATGTTTACAAAGTTATTTCATATTTTCAATTTAAACAGAAGTCGGTGTGGGAAGGCGGAGTGTTTCTCTTTAGGCTCACAACAAACTTCCGAGCCGCTAGATTATATTGTGTTTTATATAACAATCTCTTTGTTATGTGCCGTTCAACCCTTTTGGGATGATTGGGGAGACGCTTTGATTAGGACAGAAAAGTCTAAGGTGTGACAGCTGCTTGCCTTTCCGCGTGAATTAAACAGGCATTTAAAGAGTGTTCTGCGTTTAATCCTAACATAAACTCTTTGTATAGCGTTCGTAGACGTGGCAAAACGAGAGGAGAAGAAAAATATAATGTTTTAATGTCGTTGTCATCTACTAAAGGCTCGCGACTCGACGCCGGTAGAACGATTTCCGCGAATTTTTCAAAGACATGTTTCCACCAGTCACGTCGCGCCTTTCTGCTGGACCCTTAACACGCACTAGGCCTGCTCCGTCTCACAGAGAGGAGGCTTGTGTCCTAACGGCACAACACAGATAAGCTTATAAGGTGACTTATATTTGAACAACAAAATAAAATTTACCTATTGCTACAGGCAGGCGTACAGACAGGCATACTAATCTGACCCTCCTGTCCTGTGTCATGTTCTTGTGTAAAGCTAAATTTTATGGTAGGTATGAATATTAATAATATTCTCCTCGTAAAATTATCTCTATACCGTTTCATGCCCAAAATCACCTCGCGCTTGGCCTGATTGGAATTTTGCCAAACCTAAAATCTATCATAGATCTATTAAAATAGAATATAGATGATAAGGCTATATTTATGTTTCAAAAGTATATGCACTATTAAATAACAACCTTCAATAAATAGTCTCGAACTCGCCCCAGCACGAACGCCCGCCTTAAGCGTAAGGCCGCGGCCCTACATAATGAACGCGATGATCGCTTTGGTTAGGTTGCACGGTAAAAAATGTAGACTCGAACCATTTTTTTATCGAAAATACAACTATCCAATTGTATTTTGGTATAAATGATAATTAGTTTCACCCATAAATATGGATAGTCTTAAAACTAAGTAAATATTATTATGTGTGAAACGAGTATTTTCAACTGTAATATTGTTCGACTTTACGTTACGTTTTCCCCGAGCTTTCGTGCTAGGCCAAAAGTTTCCTTCAAAATGACGACATACGGTAAATTCCTCAGCCCAACAATCGAGTTGTTATACCGACGATTATTATCGATTAATGATCGGTTGGACGGTCGATTAGACGAGGACACGAGACAGCCGTCAGGGACAACGTGCCAAATGGCGGAAAACACGAATTATGTTATCAAAATAATTATTTATGGTCCAATGGGTTTTTGACGAGCATTATGAGAAAATCATGGTGGTATTGATGTCGTAGATTTGGAATGTATTTATTTAGAAGGACCTTATGGTGTTAAGGTATGTCTGGGAACTGCAGTGGGTTTTGTGGGACAGGTGTTTTTAGAATTAGAAGAAGTTTAAGTTAGTAGCTGAAGTAATTTGTATGCTTAATTTTATTGTGGCTTAATTACTTTAAATGTTATTGGTTTTTTCTGAGTAGCAGCTCTGTGAAAAATGTGTCTAATGTGCAATCTGCCTACATATTTGTAACTGCCATACTATTATTTATTTATCATGAAACAAAGTTTATAAAAATATTAACTTAGATATATGCCCCGCAAAACCGTTTTCAACCCGTATTTTGCTCTTGCAAAAATGACAGATCATGGTTCTACAATAAGTACGATAAGTAGTTGCCATTCGATTTTCGAGTTCATTAAATTGGTAATATTTAAGGAGAATAGAATCAGAAGTGAAACCAACAAAAGTCAACAAAGTAACAGCATTTATTAACACTAGGTGCAGAGGTACTACAATATCTTGGGTATTATCTGTTGGTAATGGGTGTTGCGTCTTCTGTTTTCTATCAGGTAAAGCAGCAGTTGAATCAACAATCCCAATATATGTATAATAAATAGAAGTTGTTGCTGAAATCTCCACTTATTCCAGAGACTTGTTTGAGAATGAGTCATTATTCACTTGTTGAGGTTCATGTAGGATTGAAAGACATGTATTTTATTTTTAAGTTGGTTGCTTTGATCTCTGAAACCTCTAAATACAATAAAACAGGTATTTATTCAATCAAGTGATTGTTGACAGCCAGCCCAAATACTGAGAAATCCGTGTAATTGTCTTTAATTGGCGGTACAACAATATTAAAATTCGCCAACAAAAGTACTGATGATACTTCCAAGAATTCGGGAGCAACGCACTGCATCACCGAACGGAGAACCTCACCGACGCTCGCCCGCGCGGAAACTGTCACATTTTGACGTTTCCCTTGACGTGACGTTCCATATTCAAACAGCCCGCCTTTTATTTTTGTTTCTTTATCTCCATCTCAATCTAATGGCCAGTAATGTTACATTTTAATTTTTAATACCAAAGCGCAAAGGTCGTTTATCGTGTATGTACCGTTCGAATATATTGGATTTATAATTTTTAATCGTCTGTTATCTCGATAACCTGTTGTGGGGTATTTCATTTCGTGCATCGGACGCGATGAATGCATAATTAAGTGGAAGCATTTTATGATTTTCGTTAATCCGATGGTTGTATTACGTGAATTACGGAAACAGAATTCCGGAAAATGATTTGTAACCCGTAAAATAGAGTTTATGAGCTGGGAGTTTGAGACAAATTGATTTTTCTTAGGCCTTCGATTTCGTACCACATCATATGCATAAAAAACTTTTGCCACTGGGAAGTATTAAGTATCATTAAACTCGTAATATAACTGTGATTAAATAGAGAAACGGTACAAATTGTGAACTTTAAATATAAAGTAAGGTTTAGGTTTCTTCCTTCCGAACTGCCTATAAAGAGTGCTCCCCAAGGGTGTGCTTTAGGTCCTTTATATGTCATGTCTCATCAGAATGGTAAAGAAGTAAATAGAAGTAACTGTCATCGAAGAAGCTTAGGTACTAATTATTTTAAGAATAATAAAAATAAACAGAAAGCAGCTACTTCCAAAGACAGTCGTTTCTATTTTCACTTTTGCATAACAACCAACCCAATTAACAAAATAAAAATGTTCATAAAAACCTCATAAATTATGTATCGAAACACTTAACACGTATAAAATAAAATTAAACGAATTATTAGATGAAAGTAAAAACGTCCGACCTCTTTCGTCGACCGCTGACGTTACACGTCATGTTTGAATTTCGAACACACGAACCTTTAAAAAAATAAGTTTACTTTTTTCTTTTTTTTTACCGCGCTAAGGAACGCAACCCGATCTCCAAAATTCACTTGCTACCAAGTTTATTATTTGATACTTGGGGCGGATTATTTTTTTATACCGGCCTTACGCGGCGGCGTCTTTGCCTCTTTGTTAGATCGAGTTTTTATTATGTAGGAGTTGTTTGTACTGAAATTATTTAGGTATTTAAGTTCATTGATCAGTTGGTTACAATATCAATTTTGTATGGAAGGCTTCTGTTATGATACCGCCGTATTATAATCGGTTTGGGCCAAAGGTTTCGTACCTGTGTTAAAGATTGAACATTGAAATAGCTTTGTTGCATGCGTTTTACTTATTTTTGTCTATCATCTTATTTATGGTAGCAAATGCAGTGGCAAAAAAATTAGGTATTTCTTATTTAATATTCTTTATTTTAATTGTTTAATTACTTTGTCTTCCTGATACAAAGGAAACAGAAAGTGATTGCAAGCCGTCTAAAAACCTCAAAGGGTCTAAACAGACACATTCGAAACGCACATATTCCTTTTAATATTCTCACAAACCGTCCAACGATCATTCAAAATATTTTCTCACTAATTGTAATTTAAACTATCGCTATCTTGTTACCCATCGTTTTGGCGCGCGACGTTGCCTGGTGGTCCTCAAAACAGCTGACACTTTCTTAGAGCATCGAATTGTCAAAATGTCGACCGATCACCATTTTGGAGCAACTTTGATTTCCCATCTGAAGACCGAAACAGAAACGGAAAAACTTACTCTATGTCTACAAAAGTATGGGTCAGTTTTGACTGTAGTTACATAGGATGGATCGACAAAAAATGAAGGCTGATAGAGATAAGACGTGAATAAATCGTCCCGTAACCTTTCTTTATTTTCTTGTTGATATTTTTTGATGAAATTATTATTTATTTATTTTTGGTAATTGATACTTATAAACTGTCTATTAAAAAATCTACAAACACTTCGACTGCCTTTAATGAACCCTGCAATAAACTTTATATTATAGATAACTACTATATTACAATGCGTAATTGCGTATAATCTCCTTCTTCGGTTTTAGCACGAAAAATCATACGAAAATAGTCCATGCCGTGGTAAAAACCGGGGTGCTCCGGAAATAATTGCATACATTGAAGGATTGCTTCACGTGGAGACTATTTAAAGGCACCCCGTTCAATATTATAGAAACCCTAGGTTAGTCATTAAAAGCAATAGAGTTTGTAAACAAATACTATTTAGTAAAAAATTAAATGTCATCGATACTGTGTGGTCGACACGTGTGGGTGCGTATGGATGTGTGTGTGAGGCCTAATTATTCGGAATAATCGTCGTGTATCGTTAATTAGTCGCGACGACTCTGTCGCGAGACCGCCCGCTAACACAGTGGAGCTCAAACTTTTCACAAACTCTATAAAAATTAACAATAGCGCTGGGTGTACGCTAGAATTTGAAAAGATGCATCGACCAGAAGAAGATATAATAAGACGTGGAGGTGGACACACACTAAACACGCTGATTGTCGGAAGAGGTCAAAAAGACAAACTACAAATCCGACGAAAGTCGCGTAGGAATTGATATAAGTTTGAAGTTTAAAGATTTACTGAGTCCAAAGATACGATCATTGGACTCAGTAAATCTTAAAAAGGAATGACCTAAGACAGACTTCATAATTTATTCATGTATGGGCAAATCCCTTGGACGAGTCATGGGTGACACTAGGGTATAGATAAATAAAGTGCTTTCAATAAAACACTTGTAACTATTCAAGCTCAATTTAAATAAAAAATGTCAAACCCAGCCAATACCATTATAACCAAGGTCGAAATCATCCAATTTAGAGCCACCTCACCAAAAACTTTGAGCAACCATTCTGGAATGATGGATCGAACGATGAGTCAAGGTGTCAGAGCGGCGGGTCCTCTGAAATACAATATTAATCGTTATCGCGCGATCGATTCGACCCAAATGTTTCGGCGGTTCATGGCACGTCACTAGTCCAAGATTCTTTTTTTTTTTGTTTTAAGGTTAGTTGGTACAAAAATAACGATTCTATTGAGATTGTTACGTAATTTGTTGATTATGCAACAGAACACAATTAAATATGTACATTATCTACTTGGAAAATTCTTCATAATAGCTATTGTAGTCTGAACCTATCAAACAAATATTATATGTGTCAAAATAGCCTGTAAATGGTTTCCAAAAATATTGCGTTTCATTAGGATTTTAATATAGATAGGATAGAATTTCGCGGCGCCAACCCGACTCATAGTTAACTAAATTTCTGAACCGATTTCGATGAAAGTTGGCAATAAAGTAAATTAATTTTGTAGTCTTTATGATGGGTGCTGAGAAAGGGGCGGCTGAGACTTATTACATAGCCTGGGGCCTAGGGCGGCCAAGACTACAAATCCGCGACTGCATGCAGGTTTGATCCTGAAAGTTGCAATTGATTTCTCTACCACACATGACATCAGATTTAAGTGAGGGTATAAAAAGCAATTGACTATTCCATTACAGGACTCTGGTCAACTCCAGTGGCATCTTCCGTAGTGTGCCAAAAATTAAATGACTGCAAGAATTATGTTAGCTAGTTTCATCATTCAATCCGAAAACCCCTTCTCTCCTATCATCTGTAAAATAAAATAATTATTGAATAGTTGAACATCCTTAGCAAATAGAGACATTTGCGTGGGGCGTGCTGCGCGGGCGCCAGCGCCGCCATCATCACCCGAGCGTACCCGACCCACTTGACCAATCGCCTGGCTGACATCGGTTAAGTTGTCATATTATACGTACTACACCATCAGTTTGCTTGTTGACGGAAAGTGGGAATACCTTATTGATCTGCAAAATAAGAGAGAAATATTAAATTAATCGTCTGCTATTGATACTTTTTTTTTTGTGTGCATTTAATTTGGCGACATTATTTCATATATTTAGCTAAAAACCATTATATGATTTGAATACTTCGGTCGGTATACATACAGGCAATGGAAGGTAGGTTGTTTTTTCACTAGACGGGCACATTACTTTAATATTAGATAGCTTAGCTCCATAACCTATAGCAACCATGAATAGTAACATTTTGATTAAAATCTCACGCTAATGCGGCCTTGTTTATTTAAATTCCTTGCGTTTGGTCTTCCTTACAAAATTGAGTATCAACTACATAGGTATAGTACTGACTGACTGAGTATAAAACAGAATCTTGTATATTAAAAATATGTAATTTATTGGAAGACACAACTACGCCACCAGAAACGACACCGTCAATTTTCATAAACATTTTCGCAGCATTCCTAGATTTAGGCCTATCCGATCACATCATTAGTGGCTTAACACTATACTTTTTAGTTTTCCATCTTCCGCCATTGGATCATAGTTTTCATCTTCCAACCATCGTTGGTCCATCTCTGCAATCTCGTCTCTATAAAGTTACTTGTTAGAAATATTCCAAAATTGACTTCTCGTCATATTTTTTGTCTAACTTTTATTTTCATCCATTGTCAAATCACTTGACAGGAGTCTTCCTTTATTTCTAACCATTGTCAATATAACATCATAACATTTTTTGTGATCGACCGCCCAGTAGCTTAGAAACCATGCTATATTAACTTGCCTTTGTCAAAATTTATTGGCCAAAAGTTAATTTTTGCATTCTCTATTTTGAAAAACTCTCCCTTTTAGACAACACATTTCATCATGCAGTTCAGTTAAACCTTATAGCACTAACATAAAGGCTAATTTACCTTGGTTGAGGTGTTTGATAACTTTGGCAAAAAGTTAGTAACAAAGAAATGTCATTATGATAATCCGTTTTCGGGTTCTATTAGTTGTTTGTTGTTTATAAATCGTTAAGTTGTTTGAAAAATGTAAAAGTATGTTTCTAAGAATAGTTTGAATTTAATTTTGAGCTCTTTACTTAAGTAATTTGTAAGTTTTTAAGTAAGTATTTTTAACGCTGATGCTTGGTTGAGGTTAGGATACTTTTTAAAGGCTTAATAAGTATGGGCGGTAAAAAATGAATGTGTTGTAGTTTTTCCACTTGAGATTGGAGATTTTAATCTTTCATATTGTTAAGAATCCCTGCTGGTAACGGAACCTCGTAATATATGTAAAAAAAAAAGATAGAAATATATATTTTTACCACAACACAAAGATTATAATATGAAGCTGGTAATGCGTCCTCTCTCTATTTACCCGAGTACGGCGAGGCACTATGTAAGTATGTATGTATGTTCATCTGTTACCTCATAACTTCTAAACTACTAATCATAATTTGACAAATGAGATATCATTGGAAGCGTCTTGTACAAATCAACCATGAGTAAAAAATAAGTTCTAATCTAAATCAATCAACTCAGCGATTTTCAGTCTTTGGCCATAGAAAAGACATCGGTTCTCCAGCTTCCACTACTTTCATTTTTCCTGACATTAAAACAACCTCTAAAAGAAAGACAAAATAACTACAGACTCCTAAAGGATCAAACCATCTGTGATGGCAATGTTCTTATAATAATACTGTATAGAAAATAAAAACCAAGTGTAGGTAACCTTGAATTTTTTACATTATGCAACAAGAAACACCGTCTTCTTCTTTTCGTGTGGTTAGTGACTAACCTACAATACTCAATACTCAATTATTTATTGCATTCCATATGTATTACATAGATGGTATAACAAAGTAAAAGACCAATATGGACCCTGTCGGACACAGCAAAATTAGGAGAGCGGTTGAGGGCAAAAAGTATCAATTTAAGCAATTCAATATTATTATACATTATTAGATGTGTTTAATTCGAGGAGCTCGTGGCTAAGTAACAACATCCGCTCTGGTCGATCCATCAGGTTAAGCTACGCTTGCCGGGGTTGGTCAGTGGATGGGTGACCATCTTTACATACCGAGAATCCTCCGTGCCTCGGAAAGCACGTTAAGCCGTTGGTCCCGGCTGTCATTCGTGGATCTTTGACAGTCGTTACGAGTCGTCAGAAGCCCGAAAGTCTGACACCAGTCTTACCATGGGGTATCGTATATTACCCAGTTACTGGGTTGTGGAGGTCAGATAGGCAGTCGCTCCATGTAAAATACTGGTATTCAGCTGCATCCGGTTAGACTGGAAGCCGACCCCAACATAGTTGGGAAAAGGCTAGGCAGATTGATTGAGATGTGTTTAATTGGGTGTATAATTATGTATATATATATTTTTAGGTTTGTGCATTATGTATAGTATACTCGTATTAGTTATTTTTATTTGATGTAATAATGTAGGTAATTATTATGAAATTCTTAGTAGTATTTTCATTATTATTAAATTATGTTTTTATTTATGTACTCATATTTTCATATTTATCCTAACCAACATGGAACCGTACCCTGGACCTGGTTTAACCTAACCTGGTGTCAGAGTTTTTAAGCCGCCAATGGGCTTCTGACTTGGCTTCACATGCCGTCGAGAAATATCTCTCAGGCACACCGGTTTCCTCACGATGAAGAAACACCGTATGAGACGTATATTGATAAACCTTAGGTTAAGGTCAGCGCGCCTTCGTTCGAGAGAGTGATCCTTCGACACCTCTTGATTGACAGCCGATTGAACAGGATGAAGAACATAAGATATCTACTACTGTATCGTCGTACAGGACCACTAATAGGTTCATCTAACTGTGGAAGAGAGAAATTTATTCTGAAAATGGGCAACGTCGCAAATAGACGTCAAATATTTCGCTGTTTTAATTTATTTGGCAAAATTACTGTCTGAAAATCAAAAATGTGGCTAACTAGCGAACTTGAATATTGAATGAAATGCAATAATTAATATCATAACACCGAATATTTAGTATTAGATGTAAAAAAAAGTATTTGGAAACTTTCCAAATGCCTTTTTTACACCTAAAACGGGTACAACATCAAATTCAATGTTATACATAATTGCAATTCATTATTAATATTCTAGTTCGCTAGTTTGCCACATTTCTTATTTCCATACAGTAATATTGCTATATTAATCAAAACAGGTAAATGTATGACAGTTATTTGCGACGTTGCCAACGTTTAGGATAAACCCTCTTAAAACATTTACATTTTTGTTAACACAGAAGTTTGGCAATTTCAGACAACAAAGTAATTTTTAATTTTCATGTGTTGTTCGAAACCAAGACATTGCTAAACTACTAGACCGTACCTAGGTCGTGGTTTACGGTAAACATCCTGTTTCGACTGTTGCCAGTGACATTGCTGTGCATCCTCCTGTTTTTCCCGTAGCAACGTCATCACCAACTGCTCTGCCAAGAAACTATGCCATACCATCTTATGATCATGGCTTCGCCCGCATAAAAAGTATCCGATGTCTTAACCCAAGTTATGGTCTAACTGTGTGCCAAACAACGAAATCCGTTCAGTCTTTAATTTCACATTTATATGAAAAGTCTTCTGACTGATACTGCACAGTGGATGTTAGGGAAATTTTCAGCTGATGATGACGTTGACCTCGGACTGTTCTATGAGCAGAAGTTTAAGGACTCATAATTTTAAAGTGGCACAACAACCAATTTAGATACCATAGAATTTTAGAATTACAAAATATTTTTTTTTTTATTTCACATAAACCTACATGGTTAATATCAAATGTCAGAAGCTAAGTGCACGGTTCCAATTGGTCGTTTCCTATGCAGAAGAGCCGGCAAGAAACTCTACGGTTACTTTAAAAAAAATTGGCTTTTACAATATTTATAACATAAGATATCCTTGGGAATTCCTTGGCCAATAACTTATATTGCCATAATAATACAATTTTTTAAATATCATCGGTTAATAGTGGGAAATATGATATACATTTTTTATTCCATATATGTCTTACTCACGAATCATCGTGTGACCACACAAAATTACCAGTGCAGACCCCTGCTGCTCGGTAGCAGAGGTCAAATTGTAATTTAATTAATTCCACATGTAACACCACACGAACTCCTTTTTTGGTAAGCAATGTAATTGAACAATCTTACTCATGCACGGCTACTATTGCGTATCTTCTATAAGTACATTACAAGTCACTTAGCTGTACTTCACGACTTCATAAAAAATCTTAACGATCTTGAAGACCAGCGGGGTAATAGGGATGATGGCTGATAAAAAAAAAGAAATTCTAATTAGTCCGTCAGTCAGATAATATAAAAATATTAGACACGTATTTTTTGCTTTATCATATTAATAACAAAATACTTAGATAAAACGCATTTAAAGTTGGAGAGTGGGGATCGCTACGTCACAAGTAAGTATAAAATCTACATACTCGTGACGTCGCCGTAATCTTTACATTACGTAAAAAAAGAAAAAATACGTGTCCAATATTTTTTAATAATCTCGAAGACGGAACAAAAAGAAATTTATATACTATTATACCTATTGCGCAACACACTTACAATAGCAATGGCTTTCATTTTGAAAGTTCAACAACATTCATCGGGTTATTAACGTTGTTGAGCAGACAAACTTTTCCAACATATGAAGCAATGTATTAGCAATATCCTTCAAAATCATTCAGATCGTGATTGATAGTGTGTTACGCAAGTAAGATGCTGGTTATTTATTCATTTTTCGTTTCAGGATTATAGGCGTATCATGGACGGCTGCTAAAACTCTACATTATAGCATTGGATTTATGGCGTTGGTATTAACTAACGTATTAGGCAGTTATACACTTTTCCAAACAATGAAGGTTTTCTGAAATGACGTTTACTAGGTGGCACTGAGACGTCATGTCCGGGCACCTGTCAAAAGTGTCAAAGCGCCTTTAAATTTTCTTTAGTCGTGATTGAATGATGAACGAATGAATGAATGAAAATAATGATTAACGTTATCATATCGACGCTAGAAAGGCAAATTGTATTAACGACCATTGCATAAATTGTTCAATAAATTGATTTGAAGTTCTACTTTTCACAAAAAAAATCATAGTAAATTAACTACTGGAGTATTCTTGATGAAACTCAGAATAGTTATTATTTAATATGTTTATTATTTAATTCCTAAGTCAAAAAAAATGTACATAAGTTTTTTGATATATTTTTAGGAGATAATACAAGGTTGTGAATAATCTTGGTTAGGTAAAATTGACTTAAGTCACAATTTCAATATTAGAGGTCCTGTAAAAAATGTTTGAACGATCGAATAGCTGCATACAACCTACAACTAAAGTATCTTACGTTCTATTTGGTAAACTTTAATATTCCAATAAAATGTTTTATCAAACCGAGCATATTCAACCGATGAAAACCAAAAAATCTAATCTCACTCATTAAACTTAGTTCCATCTAGGATCAAGGTATTATATCCAAATATTATTATATTTTTTAGCGATAGTTAAAAAATAAAATACAAAATAAAGAAGTATAAAATTGTTTATTATACAAAAGCACACTTCACAAACTTATACAGTTGATAAGTGACAACATAAACGTAAAACAACTTCTTTATAATTAAAAAAAAACTAAATCAACTTTGAGATCACTGTCAGTCACATGAAAATTCAATCTTTTGTTACATGTTATTCACAACAAAACAAAATAAAAAACAACTTATACATTTATAATTAAACAAGAAAACTACTTAAATTTGAGATCAATCAGTCACATCAATCAGTCACAAAAAAAGGAGTTTTGACGTCTACTGAACTGTTCTTTTGAACGTTTTCTTTTAGTGTCTTCAAGTTGACTATTAGAAACAAGCCAATCGCGTTTCCTTTCTGCAGTCAAACTGTGAAAAAATTGAATAAACTTTGTCTTCTTTCATCGTTGATTTGATCACAAGATCTGCCACATTTTTTGTTGAGACATGGATGAGGTTTCATTACCTTAGCCCTAATAATAGAACCATCTTTTTTTGTGTATTCTTGTCCCTCGTTACGTAGCCGTTTTCTTTCTTTTCTGTTATTAATTTTCTTCTTCTTCTTAAATCCATTGTCACCCACTTTTCCGTCTTCTAAATTGCATGTCTTCTGTTTTTTACGAGATCTCTCTTCTTCACTATGCTCTTCGTTTGAAGATGCAACCCAAGATGAAGATGACCATTGCAAGTCACCATCGTCAGACAAATAATCAATGTAACTTTTTTTTACAATATTTTTGGGACGTGCTTTTTTTGCAGGTGTGTCTTTCTGAAAATAAAGTTCTATGAGCACAACATGCTTTCATGATCTGATACAGTAACATACATAACATACACTGCACAGTCATAAGCTATAAAATGCTTAAAATTGAATCAAAATGTTACATACCTCTGCATTTCCTGGTTCATCCACCTGTGTCACAATGTTTTCAGCCACTCCTGGTTTATCCACCTGTGTCATAATGTTTTCAGCCTCAAAGTTTGTAGCCTCATCGAAAGCCTGATAAGTTATAATTGAACAAATAAATATAAAAATAAATGACAACCTATTTTCATTAATCACTTCTAAATAAAAGTACTTCTTACCTGAACAGTTACTGCATCTATCAGATCAATATTTATTTGGCTGCTAATTTCAATATTATTGAAAGTTTCGTAAGTTTTTTCTGTATCAGAGTTTTCAATGTAATCACAATCCTGAAAATAAGTTCATTAAATTCTAATTTTAGCACCAAACCAGGTAGTCTGGTGTTTAAATTTTTCAGAAGATAATATAGGTACCTATAACAATAAACCCGGATTTCAAAAAATATAAATTGTATTTTACAACAGATGCTAAATTATAATAAGATTGTTTAATAATATCGTAATTAATTGATCTTACAAATAGGTATCCACATAGAACTTATAGACTTACATCATCCTGAGTACAATCCTTATTTATTATTATTTTTGGCGACAGCGGTTTAAGCGAAGAATATTGATTAAAGTAATTATTGTGGCCAATATCCTGAAATAAACAATGCAAACAGTGTAAGAAAGACATGAATAATAAACAATCGAAATCGTAATAAATATTATCAAGGTACTAATTACATTTTATTAAAATGGTTAGGTAGGTTAAGTACCTACGCAATTGTAGATAAGTGTGGTAAGGTCAAAAACCTAGTTATAGTAGGTAAATAGCATACATAGGTACTTGATTGTTGGTTTCCTCAATAATAATATTCGATTGGTCTGCTACTACGTTTTCGTCCTAAAGTAAAAAACGATTTGTGTAAAATGTAGGTTTTTAATAATACGTAAGTACTCGCTTCATGCATTTTGATTTAGTAGTAGTACTTTAAGATTTACACTAACCTGTTCACAATCAGCTGAATTTGGTTCAATATCAAACCTTAATCTCCTTCTTAGTCTAACGTTTTTTAATATTTTCTTGCATCGTTCGGACGCCATGATAAATTAATGTTTTACACTCCTAAGTGAAAACAATTTTCGAGTAGAAGCCAGCGGGCAATTCGTGCGTGGCCCTCATCGACAGTGCGTGGTCGACTGAAGCGCCCTCGCAACGGCCAGACCTCATACGCAGCGCTTCGTGAGCATAAAATGCGCTCCTTGAGTACAGCTTATCCACCACTTTTTCACCCAAAAAAGATTTTTTAAGTAGGCTTAACTTACTTAATACAAAAAACTTTGCTTAAATTAAAGTAGCTTAAATGCTAACGATGCGTCAAAACCGTTTCAGGTAAAAATGTATGATCGACCAACTTGCTATTGAACATTGACGACAAAATGCGCTTAACGTCCAAGTGATTGAAATTAGCTGAAAGGTACAGTGTATTAACGGAAAATAAACAAAAAAGTACACGCAAATAAATTGTTTTATTTTCAAAATTGGATAAAGTGGCCAATTAGTAAAAAGGTTTATTGATAAAAAAATAAAAAAAATGATTAGATAAAGTGTTTTAACATCAAATCTTTATTTAGACAAAAAAAAGCAAAATGAATTATGGCCATTTTTTTGACGTTATGTACGGTTTATGAAACAATTGACGAAAATGGTTGGATTTAAAACAAAATTAAATACGAAAATGACTGAAATCACCGTTGTATTAACGACCACAAAAGTGCTCGGATTTAACTGGAACCTAGACCATTCGAAAGAGAAAAATCTGCCGATTCCAACAGTGTAAATAACTCAATTTTGACCAAAGTGGTCGTTAATACAATATGCCTTTCTAGCGTCGATATATTTTCTAAATTCATTGTCGAAATGGAAGACCTCTTGTCAAAGTGGCCCTAACTGCTGGCGTCAATTTTCATGAAAACTCTCATTGCAACAATAGAAAATTAATCTTCCTCTCTATTTTTTATAATTAAAATTTTCTTCTGAATGTTCTGTCACGAAAAAAATATCAGCTGTTTCATACATTTTGGTATTGAACTTTTGTATGAAATAGCTGATATTTTTTTCGTGATTTCAGAGTTGGTTCCATAGTGAAAGTTGTTCATATTCATGGGTAGAACACCCTGTGAAAATTTGGCCGGTCATTGAAAACTAACCCCGTATATAGTACATATGACAAATAAATGTATTATCTTTCTTAAATTATCTGACTGAATAAAAAACAGCTTCAATTTAATTTCCCCTGTTCAAGTTCCGTGCCTACCTACTCGAGTAGAAACACAGAAAGGTATCATGATGTCACTGCACAAAAAAAATTAAGCTATAATACTCGTATTTGCAGGTCAATGAGCAAAATGTAATATAACCTATAGATTTGCTGACTTCTGGTAGACATTAGATGATTTGCAAAAAAGAAACAGTTAGTCAAGTCATTAGTTGTATTTGTGTGGTCTGTGTACAAGTATCGTTGATTATTTCAACGACATCTAACCTGAATCTAAATCTTAGAAGCAGGGCTCGGATAACGGTATATTTTTCGAAACGGTTTCGTCTTAAAAACCTAAGAAACGATTTGTTTTGGTTACGATCGAACGGAACGTTATAAAAACATTTTTGAAGGAGGACAAAATTTAAATCGTTCTCGGTTAATAAAACGTTTTAAACCGTTATTTTTTCGATTTTTGTGTTGATCGATAGGAAACTCGCAACACAACCTTTACGGCAAGCGCATTGGAATCAAAGATGTAATGAAATGATTATAAGGTATAATTTAACTAAACATGTGCGTCATGTAGAATAGAACGGTTTTTGTTTTGCGGAATAAACGTCCTCATTTCGTTTTCGTTCCGAACATAATGTTGTTCAAAGAACTGTTAGAAACGTTTTAAAAACGTTATTTAAAATAACGTTTCCGAGCCCTGCTTAGAAGTGCAAAAGTGCAATTCATGTTTCATTCTTATTATTATTCAAATGTTACCACACAGCGTGGCAACAAGCTGGAATTGTAAAGCTAGGGAAATTAATTCTTTAGCTAAATGAATCTCTGTCTAGCCTTTTCCCAACTATGTCGGGGTTGGCTTCCAGTCTAACCGCATGCAGCTGAATACCAGTATTTTACATGGAGCGCAATTGTCTATCTGACCTCCACTACCCAGTGACTGGATAACACGATACCGCTTTGCCAGACTTTTAGGTTTCTGACTAACCGTAACGACTGTCAAAGATCTATGAGCGACGGCTTAAGGCGCTTTCCGAGGTATAGAGGTGTCTCGGTATGTAATGGATGGTCACCCATCTAGTAGCAAGCGTAGCTTAACCTTCGATCGATCCATGCGGCTTTTATCGTATAGCCACGGCCCCTCTTTAGAATTGTCCGTATATTCAAATTATACAATTTCATTTGATTCATCATTTATTTTCTATATTGTAATTTTTATCCTGTTTACACCTAGTTATATGTTCATGCTGTGGTCTCCTGTAATTGAAGGAGCACACGTAAACTAACCGTTTTTATTATTGCGATTTTTATTGTGTAAAGGATACATATCTTTGTTGGAGATCCCATATAAATAAATAAATACCTCTGACAGTGTTGTCTGAAACGGCTGTATCACGCCAAGGTGACGTAGTGTGTGAATTTGCTAAACAATTACATAATTTATCTGACTGAATTTACCTGACTACCTGACTGAATTTACCTGACTACCTGACTGAATGTACCTGACTACCTGACTGAATTTCCATAAAATAAGATGTCATCATCATTCCCCTGCCCTTATTCCATACTTCTCGAATTTCCATAAAATAAGTACCAGGACAAATTCCATTTCATCAGGATTAATCTATTCTAAGTATTCGTTCATTTCGTGAAAGAATTATTTAATTCTCAATTCAAGAAAATTTAAAAATAAATTACACCCATCATAAACCGGTTATTTTCACTAACAAAAACTACTACTAGATCTTAGAATTAAAAACTTACGTATCACGTTCACGAAGTTCTGGCAATAATATTATCGAACAGTAAATAATGTCGGGATTTTTTTTTGTTTATCAAAGTGCCAACCTACCAACTTAATCGTCCGTAAATTCAAATCACAACTGTCATTCTTCGATAGTTGTATGAAATGGCTATAACACGGCAAATTGACGTAGTGAGTCAATTTGACAAACAATTCATTACATTACCCTGATTGTATTTCGATGAAATAAGATAGTATCACAAATTCCATTTCATCCACACAGAGTGAAGTTTACGAAATCATGCCAATCCCAATCTCCCATAGTAGGTAGATACTATGATGGCTGCCCATGGGTTATGAATATGATTGATAGAACACATAGTTTATTACATATTGAAGATTACCTTGTTAGTCTACGGGTCATGCAGTCATTTTTATTAATCAAAATATTTACACTATTGCGTATGGAAAATTAGCGTAGCTTGGAAAGGTATCAATAGAACCGCCACATGACTGCAAAATTCAGTGCTACCAATCGCTTCTCGCTTCAAGTTATAATGAATGCACTGTAAAAGGTGAATTTAGAATTCTAGAACACATTCGTCGCTTCATAATCTGATTCAGGCCAACGTAAGCACAAAACCTTTAAGGAATTAAATATTATCCATACTTTCTTTCTGTCTGTTACATTTTCTATATAGTGGTGGTTCTATCCAGTGGCCTTGAGTGGTTAGCTTGCGTGTTCTGTACTGAGTTCACGCAACGCGTCCCACGTCTAGCCAGTGATAGGACTCGCGCATAAAGGCACGCTGTCCCAAATTAGCCGCATTATTAATTTATTATTCATAAAACTAAAAAGTATTTTAAAACACGTATACTAAAAGATCAATAATTAAATTATCTTTCAAATGGTGAAGGTTTCAGAAAAATACGCCTGTTAGATTTTGCGTGATTCACAGTTTTTTTATCCGCGTTAAACATGACTTTACAAATTAATTTCACTATGTATTATAAACATAATCTAAAATATTCATATATTAAGTTATTAAGAAAAAGCTCTAATTTAACATATATATTTACCAAATCATTATCACTACTCGTTTAGAGGTGATCTTCAGTATAAAATCATTAAAAGTCGGTTATCGTCGTCTTACGGCTGAACGAATACCGATGAAAATTTGGCACACAGATACCATGAACCTACTACCATTAGGACATAGGATACCTACTTGTAATCCCGATAGTCCATTCCCGTGGGATATTTTCCGACATCCACGAGGGCGAAGCGTGGTCATAAAATAAACATAGGATATTGTCGTATGTTTATTTTATTAAATTTTAAAATAATCAATTATGTTTATTGGTTATTATTTGAGTAATATACAATCTTAAATATAATATACATCTAACACTAAAATATATAAATTATGAATTATGTACAAGTATACAGAGAAAAAATAAATAAAGGAAGAGCTCATTGGGAATCAAAAAATTGTGAGTTGTGTGATTGTGTGAAAAGTGTCGACACAAGTTGCATCCCACACCAAAGGCCTACCCAACTTCCAAGGCATTATGGTCATTCCCTCTGGCCTCTTCCCATCGTCGCGTGCCAAGCCATTGAATTATGTTTCGGTCCAATTTTAATATTCACCATCATAGCTTTCTATGCTACAGATCAATTCAAGTGGCAGCCAATACTCAACCATGCATTTTATATTACGGAAATCAAAGCAAACGGTAGCAAAACATTCAGTTATCAAAATGCTAAAGTTAACTAGCAACATTGACCTCTACTAACACCACTTTAATATTACACCTATCTCCATCAATCGCCACACAATTTTCAACCTTAAAACGAACTGAATAAGAAAAGGTGTCTAAGATTGATCATTTTACAGGTTGTAAATGTATTTTTGCGTTCAGGTTAGAACTCAGAGCTGTCAAGAACCGTTGGACCGTATAATGAAAGCTCCCAAGATACGTTCGAACTTAAGATACATTTATATGAAATTATCTTGTTTTTATTTCTGATTTATTTACCGATACCATCGTTGAGGACGTACGCCTAGATTGTGTGAACTTATTTCGTGTTTTGCAATCGGTTAAGCGATCTTCAGAACAGTCGATCTAAGAGTTTACTATCAGAAATAATGTTACGAAGTGGAGGTGTCATTGGTGAAATTTGAAACTCTTAAACCACTCATAACATTAGTTTATCTGTATTTCTCCAAATGCCGTTCTGACTACCAAAACATACTTTTCATTCTACTATTCACTATATTATTCTAGCATTATACAACCGTAATGTATAAATAACTATTTTTTGCCGGTGTCGGCGTCTGCGTCTCTTTACTTGTCACAACGATGCCATAGAGTGCCACAGATACTAAAGGCACAAGTAACTGACGTTACGTCGGATCAAGACACGCGGACTACTTAAATGTACTTTACTTTTTATTGTATTTCACACACCTATTGTTTTATTTAATATATAATTCTGTATCTATCTATCCGTGAGTGACATCACTGCGGGACCTATCAGAGTACCAGCGCTGCGACATTTTTTTAAATAAATTTAGCTTTATTTCATATTTAGTCAGTTCAACAAGTTGCATGGTTAATAAAAATAGGTAATGATCATAACCATTTGAAGTTATATTTTTTTTTCTTTTTTTTTTTTTTCGGTTTTAATAAGAACTGACGTTCGTAGCAATTGATTACAATCTAGCTTAATAGACTAATAAGTAATTTGATTCTAACTTAATATTTTACGAGATAGATTATATTATAACTAAGAATAATGTCAATTTGCACTTTTACTCAAGGTCAATTTCGTTGCACTTTCTTAGGGTCTGATAATAGATGAAACACTTTGTTTATGTGTCACATGTATAGCACAGCATTGTTACTATTTATTATTAATTCACTATTTACACACTACACTAACTCAAATGATTTAGTTCTCTTTAGCCTACGCACTATGTCTGTGTTGTCTAGCAGCTGAATTGCAAGTTATTATTTTTTTTTTTTAATCCTGCCTACCTACTACCTATAAACCCATCAACAACAGATCCTTTAGGTAATCAAAAACTCCACCACAGAACAGAAAAAAATAGTTCTGTTCTGTGGCCTCCATTGACCCTCCGTCTGTATATCTCGTGAACCGTAATAGATAGACAGTTGAAATCACAAATTTTGTATTTCTATTGCATCGTTATAGCAAGAAATTATAAAAATAAAGTAAAAAATTAAAAGGGGTTTCAGATTTTGGCGTTTTTGCGAGTACGACTCACACTTGGCCGGATTATTTTCTTTACATTCTCGAGCATTCTTCTAAAAGCATATACTAACATTATATCAAGGTGGTCACTCTGTATAGCTTACCGCCGCGTCAGAATTAAATCTGAACAACCACTCAATGAGCCACGGATTACAAAAATCCTATACTTCTGACCAGCGGTCACTTTTACTTACAAAAAGGACTTCAACAATGTTCTTGAGGTGTCGGCTTCACAAACAAACACCAACATTCAAACCATTTATGCTCTAGTGCATATCCATTACATGCAACAATTGTATTTAAATCCTCACTAGGCTGCCGATACGACATCGCCTTTGCCACGCCGCAAATAAAAAAAAAAACTTCGGCGCCGATTTCTAAGTGACCATTGGTGCGTTTGAATTTGGAAGGCGTATTAGGCTTATTGTCCAGGAGTAGACAAATAATGCGTAGGAGTGATTGAATTTGTAAGTAGATAGTTTGTTTGTACGTTTTTGTTGCAATTTGCTTAGATTTTGCCGATAGAATTTATCAGAAAGGAAAAAAGCAGGACCAAAAGTCGGAGATTTAGCTTATTTCTGCTGTCCTGCACCGATCTCAGCATTTGACTGCACTTCTGTAAGATTTTCGTAAAATCGTGAAGTTCCATAATTTCCTTCAGAAACATTGGAGAGACCAATTTTAGAATCTCTTCAAAACATCCATGATCCTAACTTACGCTTCAGTTGACCTCTTCACCACCTAATCGATGGTGTTAGACCCACATTCCCAGTAATGGTCACGTTCACTGAGTTTCAATCGATTACGTACGAATGCGTAATGGATGACCAGCTGTATGCACACAATCCTCTCAGAGATTTTCTGGAGTGATGCCTCTTAATAAACACAATGTGGAGATTTTAGATGGAGTGGGTTTTAAGTATGTAAGTACTTACGAAAAGTGTGCCGAAGATTAAAGTAATTTTAATTGAGAGTAGTGGTGGCCTAGTGGTGATCAGTATTTATTATTTAGAAGAAGAAAGAGTACCTACTTATTTTCTACATCGTAGCAGTTTTCCATCAAACCCCTTGCAGCTGATAGGCGAAAAAGCGGGTGAGTTTGAACTGGGGATGAACATGAACGAAGCCGACTTACGAGTCATGGGTTTTCAACCCAGCATGTGCATTTCATAACTGCTCTCAAAACGGTGAAGGGAAACATCGTGAAAAAAACCGGCATGTTCTAGAACCAAAAATTCGAATACATGTGACATCTACCAATCCTCACTGGGCCCGCGTGGTGGATTAAAGCTCACTGATCTCACATGGAGGAGGCCTGTGTCATCAGCAGTGGGAATGTTACAGGCTGAATATGCTATGTGCTTGTTAAATTAAATGCTAACTTATCAGCATGAAATTTATTGTTCTAAATAATATAACATTATTACTTAATCGGTTTTCTTGGCAATCAGATGTAAATGTTTTCTTAGCTGCCATGGCTTATTTTAATTATTGAATTGTTTTTATCTTTTCATTACGGACGCTTTTAACGTGCACGTCTTTCTACATTGTTCTCACTTGTATATTGTCAACATGAATGATGTAACCAATATTTTGTAAGAATACTTTGATTTAAAAGAGTATCCGTGGAGTTTTTTGCCCGTTCTTCTCCATAGGTACTTCGTTTTGGAATGGGCATCTAGCTTCATCTTTCTGACTGACGGACCCCTTGACAATGCAAAAGTGCCTGTAATTGGTTTATTTGAAATAAATGCTTTGAGTTTGATTTTAAAGGAAGTTGAAATTCATTTGTACACGTAAATTATTATTCTTCGGCTTAGTTTAGGCGCCATAGTCTTCCACAAATACAATACTTGTTCCTATGTATGTATGTTTCGAGTTTAAATTTGTATTTTGAGGTGTGCGTATACGCCGCAAATCCTTCAAGTAGCAAATAGTTTACAGCGTTTGCTGTACGCTTTCTGCTTTGGTGTGCGGCCGGATTAAGAGTCAAGTTTTCATTTGTTTATATTTATTTGTGGAAGAGAAATAAAATATTTTTAATTTTATTATTATTTTATTCATTCGCAATAAGAGCCCTAATTTGTATTTTAAGTGTTGTCCCATTTTTTTTTCTAGTGCTTTTTGGGGCTTCAGTTATATAAACATCTAGTATATTGCAACTTGTAATATAGCTATTCCTTAACCTAGCGGTTTGATGACTTCAATAGTGTTGTCATGTCCTTGCATACTGCAAAAAACGAATACAAAATTACCTATCTACATTGCAATAACAATGTAGTAAAAAAAAACATTACTTAGCTCCATATCTTGTGTAACACGCGTCCTGGGAGGTTTCGGCACTTTGTGGGATTATCCCTGGTGTATCTGCAATCCGCGCATTGTGGTACAGGGCAGACGAACCGCCGCAAACGATTGTCGGCTCCATACACTTGTCGGCTAATAGAGTGGATTTAGATTTGGTCTTTGGGAGTGATACGGCACCTCATATTTGAATTTTCTTGCGGGACACGACGCAAGAATTTTTTAACGTAGCAAAAGAAATGGTGGTATGCCACAATCGTATTGAATGACGACGAGGAATCGAACCCCGGACGCCGTAGGATAAAGAATGAAACCAAATACGAGTATCACCGTAAATTCACATATATTGATCTTTTTAAATATAAAACCGTCCGAAAGGTTTAAAAAAAAAACAATTATAATAAAAAAATATTTAGGTGTCGCATCGTTATGTTTAAAATTAATAAAAACATGCGTGACCGGTTTTGCCTGCAAAGAGGTCTAATTGGCAGGGAAAACACTGCAATGGGTACCTAATATAAAGAATTAGTACCTACTACATGCTCGCAATTCTGTTCATATACAGGGCGTCCCACGGATTTGCCACATGGAGGGAAAGTACCTTGAATATTGTAGATGGAATATTTTACTGAAAGAAGACATTATTTGAATTTTAAAAACAATTTAAACTGCATTCATAGATATTTAAATAATTACATGGTCAAACCGGGAATCGAACCCGTTACATGAGAAAAATAATCACCCTGTAGCTTTATCATACCGATCGAAAGGCTTCATCATAAGGATTATTTTTTGCTAAATAACATACTGTCATAAATAAAAGGAAGACCATGAATTTTGACGTGAGACGCCCTGTATACTACATTCCTAGATTACAAGGATTAAAAATCCCTCATGACCTCATCATGGAACTATTTTATTTGTACATAAAGCTTATTTTGCAAGCTTAAAAATAACTTAGTGCAAGCAAGCAAGCACAAGTCATCTAAACCTAGCTTCTTTGGATAAATTACCTCTATCTCAAAGCATAATAATTCATTTGAGATGGTCACATTATAACAGCATCCATAATCATATTCAAAGCTAATGATAAACTCAACACAAAAACATTCGCTAATATTAATATTAACACTACCATACAAAAGCCAAAACGAATCTGAATCAACAAAAGGGGGATCCATCGAGTTTTTTTACAAGCAAAAGAATTTCTTTGATGCG
Organism: Agrochola macilenta; assembly: GCA_916701695.1. Taxonomy (NCBI): domain Eukaryota; kingdom Metazoa; phylum Arthropoda; class Insecta; order Lepidoptera; family Noctuidae; genus Agrochola; species Agrochola macilenta. The sequence continues at coordinate 12,654,030 of OU753564.1, forward strand.
GCACACAACTCAGAAGTAGAAAGTATCAATGTAACATAAGCTTAATTATCAATTGAAAATCTTCGTAATGAATGCCTGTATAGTGCTTCTGGAGCTTTAGGGTTGGCAGTCATTTGATCAATTAGACAATTATTCTCTAAAGTTCCCGTCACGAGAAGCTATACATTTTGTAAATAAAGAACTTCTACTAAGTTACGTAGCGAAACAAATAATCCCAAATTCAATCAACTCAAAGTAACATACGTGTAATACGAAACTAACAAGTAATTTCACTTGGTCGGGTTATATTTTAGCGATATAAATAGCTGTCGTCTAATATTTTGTGGTACTGCAACTTAGTAACACAAACTATTAGACGACAGCGGTTTAGTTTGTGTTGATTACTTACGTATGTTACTTTGAGTTGTTTTAATTTAGGATTATTTGTTGTTGATTGAATTGTCGCTACTTAACTTAGTAGAAGATCTTTATTTACAAATTTTTAGCCAGCCACATCAAAGTTCTTGTGTTGCGGTTACAGAGGCAGATTTCATATTCAAGACCTGTCATTCCACCTAAGGCTAATTATCTCAATTCCAAGGAATTGACACTATTGACGGCTAACTTTTTCTTCAGATTTTTACAGAATAGATCAGCTGATTTTGTGTCATATTTCACTTCAGCATCAACTTTCTTAAACTCATCAGCACCAACCCTGGTCGCGCGTCTTATTCAGTAGCGCACAAAGCCAAAGCGGCGTATCAAAGATGGCGGCTTGTTTGAACCGCGCGTACCGCTGACCGCTCTTTTTTCAATATCGCCTTTTGATTTGCCGTTTCCCAGTTTTGTTAAGGCGAAATAAATAAAGTACTTGTTGTTAATGTTTAGTAATTGATATCGTACTGTACTTTGCTTTGGACGTTTTTCCTTGTACTTTGTATGAATAGACTCTTACAGAAGTTTGATGACGTGCCCTGCAGTAGCCTATATGGAAAGTAATTAATCGACTACTCACCCAAGTAGGCCGCAGCAAGCACAATCTGGCAGAATGGGGAATTATAGATCCCACCGATACCTAGGGCGTATGCGGTGCACGTGACCAAAACATATCTCATATGTTGGATTGTTCAAAGTGTCCACACTGCCTGCAGAACCTAAAAAATGCCACTGATGCCACGATTGACACGGCCACCTACTGGGCCCAACTCATTTAACATAATACAAGTATGTTTAATGGTATTCTTCTTCTTCGCACGACGGTGCATTAAATTTTCTTGGCCACTTCTCAACTTCCACGGCGTCGTCGGTGGCAACGCAGAGGTCATTTTCAGCTCAGAAAGATCTATAGAAGAACTATATCATAAAGCGAGCTACCTCCAATTGAGGCAACTGACAATGACCAATATTCCGCAGTTGTATACATAAAAACCGGCCAAGTGCGTGTCGGACAACGCACAATGAAGGATTCCGTAGTTAGGATGAATTTATCCCAAGTTGAGAAACGTGTTCTGCCATACATCGATATAGGTACGTCACGGTCTACTGCAAAGGTAAATTTGTACAAATTATCAATTTTCGAACTTTTCCCTTTACTTATGCTGTGACCTGTGAGACCTTGCTTCCCGCCAAATTTAATGATTCTAGGTCAGTGGTCGGCAAACTTATTAGTCAATAGAGCCAAATATCAATACTATAACAACTAAGATTTCTTATAAGAGCCAATCCTTTCTGTGTGTCCAAACTGTCTCAATACACTTTTCTTAATCCTTAAAACCCTTTAAACTTTCACTCCACAATGCTTCCTAAAATTAACTTGCTAAGAAGTAGGATGCCTTCATCATCATCATCAGCATCATAGGCTGATATAATTTGATGAAGGCTTATTAACAAGAAAACTTTGAAAAGTACCCATAGTAAATGATAAATTTTCGATGTCCTGTTAATTGTTGGTGAAAATACTTGGAAATAAAGTTTGAATTTTGAATAAAACTTGATATCTTGCTTACTAATGACAGAAATCCCGACCCCCGCGTGTATCAATACTCTCACTAATCGAAATTTGTACAGAGCCGCACTCTATAGGCGAAGAGCCGCCTGCGGCTCGCGAACCGTGGTTTGCAGACCACTGTTCTAGGTCAACGGGAAGTACCACCCTATGGGTTTTCATATATTTGCGAGTATCAAAATATATCACATAAATGGCCGTAATTTTTTATGGCGTAGGCTTAGAAGCTTGATTTTTTTAGAGCTCCAAAGGAACATAGATTTACGTATTTGATATTAATTTCAGCTTGATACAAGTACCTCTACGCGTTCCTGAGAAAATGGGTCTTGACAGACTGACGGACGGACAACGAAGTGATCCTATAAAGGTTCCGTTTTTTATTGTTGAGGTACGGAACCCTAAAAATGATGATCATGAAAAAATAATAATCATAATAATGTACACTCAGATGATCTGATCAAATGAGTCTTTAAAAATATTCTATACTTAAAGGCAATTCGTAATAAGTAATTTTATATAATTTCCCTCTTCGCTTTCAATTGGTTTATAATCGTAAAACAAACTCCAGTAAAATCAAAGGTAGTTTGTGATGATATACCTTCTCATGATACAACTGACACGTAGCATTGTGCGCGGTAGACAGTAGATTATCTCCACAAACAGAGATTGGCCCCTCGCTGTGCGCGTCAGGCTCCCGTGCCCGTGCGTGTACGCAGGTAGTGGTAGCAGAAACAGATTTTGAATATTGTTGCTAGAAATATCCATTGTTTTTATCATAGAAATATTTAAACATTATGGGCTGCGATTAGCAGTTTGTAAATCATTTAACCAATCACAGGAGTGTACCGCTCGCTTGGCAATTTGTCACATAATTTTTGCGTTTATTTTCATTGGAGGAACTGGCCCTAATTCTTGTATAATTTTATGTAATGATAACAAGTAAGAATTATCGTCATTTGTTACAATTCAGCGTCTTTATAATCCAATGTTATCTCTTTTATTATCAAGGTGACTGCTATTTAAAAAGACAGGCCCTCTCTCATACCGAAATATTTTGTTTTTCTAGATACAGACGGGCATTAACATCAAACAGCTGCTGCATCTGTGAAAGGAAATTGTCTTTCAAATCAGTAGATTTCATCGTGATTTACTTTACAGTCTATCTGATCGCCCCACAGCGAAACTGTGATTATGGCAGAACGTTGACTCATTGTCTTCTCATAAATCCTAGAGCATGAAGAAGTTCAACTTAAATATTATAAAGTAGCTTCTGCCCGCGATTTCGTCCGCGAGCCTATAACACCTTAGGAATTGGAAGAATCTAATGCAAAAATATTTTTTCAAATCCGATTGGGAGTTCCGGAGATAACCCCCTACATACAAACAAATTGTACCTCTTTATAATACAGAATAATAATATTTTCAGAATGCGTGGCGGCCGCAACGAAATTTTGAAGGCAGTAGCTGATAGGATCTCATCCCCGCTTTGGAGGTCCCTTGTTAAATCAGTCATCTGAGTTTCTTTGACTGATTCTTTCATTTTATTATTAATGATTTTATAATGAATTTCTGAATTTTAATTGACATTAATTTTAATATTGTAAATGATTTGAATGATTTTAATGAAATAGATGCGATTGACTTGGTATTAATTTATTTATTTTACAATTTGATTTTATGCACTTATTTCAGTTATTTATTTTATTTATACTAATATTATTGTGGCTTGTATTGAAATCTTTGATTACTAAAATATTTTTTAAGTAGGTATACTAACATAAGTATGGATCACTGTATCTGAATTAAATAAATAAAATTAAAATTAAATACATATAAGGTATAGATGTAAACTTAGTAACTTGTTTTGCTACTACTCCCACCATGCGCAGTGACAGTGGTGAGGTCTTCAAGCTGTCAAGAGCACACCAGTTCATCTGTACTCTGCGAGCCCATTGGAATGTGGACATGTGATTACTTATTAATTATGAAGGTTTAATCAAGTGTCCGTCTTCCTTTTATACCTAGGCTATCCGCCCTGCATACTTGGCAGGTATCACTTTGGTACCTACCAAGGTAATCTTAAGGATCTGAATGAACATGTGATCATGTCCTTGTAGAATTTAAGCCCTTTTTTATATCATCATCATTAGATTCATCGAAAAAGTGTGGTCGATACGGCAACAGCAGTGATAGCCTAGTGGTGTGACCGTCGGACGACCAAGTCTCGGGTCGTCTCGATCTCGTGTTCAAAGTTTCGAACCCAACGCACGCACTCTGACTTTTCGGATTCATGTGCGTATTGTATAATTATCACTTGCTTCAAAAACGGTGAAGGAAAACATCGTGAGGAAACCGGCATGCTTGAGATATATTTCTCGACGGCATGTGAAGCCAAGTCAGTGGCCCATGGGCGGCATAAGAACTCTGGCACCAGGTTAGTCACTTACCACACGAAAACAAAAAAGAAAGAAAGATCGATAAGGTTTATGAAGCTCTGACCACACTGAGGCGAATCCCGCGCGAGACAAGGGCCGCGACCGTGCGCGTTGGTTGTTAAAGGATTAAGAAGTCGCGCGACTAATCGCTCCAGCTGATTAAACAGCTGACCAGTGAACACCTCAATACAAGCTGATTACCACGATCGGCGTGAGTGAATTTCGTCCAGTCCGTTGCCAGAGCTTTATTTTTGTTCTCAATGGTGCTCAATGGTTTCGTTTACATCTATGCGAGGTAAATTTATGCCACAAGCGCCACAATAACGTTCCTGTACGATTTTTGCACCAACCAGCTTTAAATATTTCAAGCAAGTAATTTATTTATATAATATTATTATTTTTTTTTTTTTTTTTTAAATATATTATGAAATGTACCACAAACGGAGGAAGACACTGGCTCCTGTAACACAGGTTGCTACCTAGCTCAGGAGCCAGGGTTTCAAATAAGTATGTTACACCTGTATTTTGTGTCAATAAAGAATTTATTATTATTATTATTATTTATCATTTAGATGTTAATTATACATCTATGTTTAAGAGCATCTGAGTGCCAAGCAAGAACTAATGCCTCATTTACATTCAGCCCCTGTCACTGCTCCTCCCGCTACCGTCAATAATAGGGATGATGCTGGCATCATCCCTATTATTATATTTTTTTTTTTTTTTTTTGCCCTGGTGTAAAAACAAAAAAAAAAATTAGTCCGTCAGTCAGATAATAAAAAAATATAAGACACATATTTTTTGCTTTATAATATTAATAAAAATATACTTAAATAAAACGCATTTTAAGTTGGGGAGTGGGGGTCACTACGTCAGTAGTATGTATACAATATACATACTCGTGACGTCATGGCACAGTTTACCTCAATGTATCGCCGTAATCTTTAGATTACGTAAAAAAAGAAAAAAATACGTGTCCAATATTTTTTTATAACATCAAACACGGACTAAAAAAATTTTTTTTGTCATCATCCCTATTCCCTAAATACTGCCGTACAGTTCACGTCAAATAACTTTGCCACTCTGAAGTAAGGTTGCGCATGCGCGCTGGCATGCGCGCCACTGTTTTATAATGAAGATTGACTACTGCGCAGTCATTTGTAGCCTACTTCAGGGCGGCAAAGGGAGGGGTTCACATCGGTCTCGAGTCGACGATGAAGTACCTGGGACTCGTTCTCGACAGCCGGTGGAACTTCGTGGAGCACTTCCGACGTTTGGCTCCCAAACTGCAGAGGGCTGGGGCTGCTTTGAAGCGGCTTCTGCCCAATCTAGGCGGTCCAAACGCCTCCTGCCGGAGGCTCTACGCGGGGATCGTGCGGTCCATGGCCCTTTACGGGGCACCGGTGTGGGCGCGTTCATTAAGGCTGCTACCAGCCCAGCGATTGAACGCGTCCCAAAGGGTCATGGCCATAAGGCTGGTCAGAGGATACCGCACGGTCTCCCGTGAGGCGGCGAGCCTTCTTGCCGGACTACCGCCATGGGATCTGGCGGCAAAAATCCTCGCGCACATGTGGGAGTGTCGCGAGGAGGCGAAACGCCGGGGCATAACTCCGCTGCCGCGAGAAATCACGGCACAGCGGACAGAGCTCCGGCGGAATCTCATGGCGACAGGGAGAGTGCGATTGTCGCAACCCAGCGCTGGGCACGCCACAATTGCGGCGATAAGTCCCCTCTTTGAGGAGTGGCTAGAGAGGCGACACGGCGTCCTCACCTTCCACCTGACGCAGGTCCTCACCGGACACGGTTGTTTCGGGAGGTTCCTGTTCAGGATAAAGCGGGAGGAAATGCCCGGGTGTTACCATTGTGTGGATCGCCCGGAGGACACGGTGGAGCATACGGTGGAGGTCTGCCCGGCTTGTGCGGGGCACCGCCGTGTCCTCACGGAGGCGATCGGCAGCGGCGATCTCTCGCGTCCGGCCCTGGTTCAGGCCATGGTCCGGAGCGAGAGTGCATGGGAAGCCGTCACTTCCTTCTGCGAAGCAGTAATGCTCGCGAAGGAGGAGGCGGAGCGCGCGAGAGAAATGCAAGATGCGCGCCCTCGCGCCCCTAGTCGCCGCAGGAGACGCCCCGGGCGTCGGGAGACGCGAGCTGACTTCCGGCCACCGTAGGCGCGGGCTTGCGGACGGTAGGCAATGGGTAGCTCGCCGTCTGATTAGGACCAGGCCCGGGTCGACGGCGCGTTGTGTTCCACGCGCGCCTCAAAGAGATGTCAGCACCAACTGACGGGGTCCGTAAGGGCCAATGCCTGCCAGGGTTGCGAGGTTGTCCGAAAGGGATATCGTGGCCCCGGCACACAGGCAACGGAACGAACACGGGTGGGTTTTAGTCAGTAAAAGTCTGACACTCCCTCTCGCTCCGCCCAGAGCGGGAGGAGTCATTTGAAAAAAAAGGGCGGCAAAGTTATTTGACGCGAACTGTAGAAGGATCGAGAGAAATATCGTGTTACAATCTCGTCCTGCACACTTCCCTGCCTACTTCCCTGCTCACTGCCGTGGAACTTGGAAGTGAGCTGAGTGTAAATGGAGTATTAAGAGAAAGAATGCAAGGATTCCTTGCAAAGTACTTATTTAAATTTAGGACTGCAATAACATTAACTTGAAAAACACATTTTGATAAAGCCTTTAATGAACGAAGTCAAAGAGTAAATAAAAAATATTTAACAAAGGACCGATAAAAACAATATTTTTGACATGAAAATAATCTTCATCAATTTCAACGAAAGGTATTTTACTTGTACCTACAGACAAAAAACTTACGAAACACTCCTAGTTTTTTCCGCCATATTTTTTCGGATTGCATGGTTTTTTAAACGATAACTTCTCGAGACTCATTATAAGAGGGAAAGCTTTTCCGTTTTCAAAAATATTTCGGATGAGGTCATTGAGGTACTGTTTCATTGTACCACAATGGATGAAGTCTCTTTAAAAACGCAGTTAACATCGATATCATCCTGTGATCTTAATCTTGCCGCCTTTCTTTTGACTGAACTCTTCCCGGAATAATTGGAGTACCAGCGAAAACCAGCCAAGAACGGGCTCCAAGGTGATTCACATGTAACAGGATACTCTAGACTTTTTGTTATGGGTAAGGAATGCAGTCTGGTTTTGCTGAAGTCTGGACAAACAGGGCGATGCATCGACGGTCCTGGGTGGAAGCGAACTGGCATGTAGGAGTTATTGATGAAAGATGTCGATCGATTGCTCATTTTGCAATTATTGTTCGGTTTGTAGGACCCTTGTTCGAACCATGTCCCTTGAGCCTCTTCCAGGTTCTTTTTTAAGGAACGGTTTGTTCTTAATCTTCGATTATCACTCGGGTAATCTTGACCGTTGCCATAACTTAAGCATTTGTTCACTATCGGAACGAGTACTTGTTTAAAACGCATTGCCGTTATAACCGATACCATTTTGAGTTTTACTCCTACTCAAATTGGCAAAATGGAATCTACAATTTTTTTACAACAAAAATGTGAACCTCAACTCTCAGTTTGGCTTCATTGGAAGAGACACAAAGATTTTAAGGGAACTTATAATATCGTGGTATTTTTTTTCTAATACTCGTTAATTTCTGACAAATGGACCAGTGACAGTAGCTTGACCAAAGATTTTAAAGGTTATGCCTACTCTGCTTTTTTAAAGAGTTCGGTAAAGCTATGGTTTCCTAGAGGAGCGTGACCGTACTTAACGGCCGCTGTGTCGGGTGTCATGAAAATGATGACAGCGGCAAACATTTAAATCGTTAGATTCGCCCTACCGGGTCAAAGTCGATTTCTGTTTCGTTTTACACCTCTGACACACAATGACTACACATGTTTGTCATGGAAACGCTATTTAATCATGTGTGACTCACTTTTCTCAGTATAGACTAGACACTTTTTCTTGTGACTGAGTACGGTGAGGGCAAATCTTGCGGTTTAAATCTTTGGGGGAGGGGTTTGCTTTACGGTGTCAACGCTCTCTAGGAAACCATTAGAGATATTTATACTCTAAGAGGAAACCACACCACATACTTTCATAATCAATGTTTTAGTGACGTCATTCGGCGTTAATTGCGGAAGCTACGTAAGCGGTCACCGTTCTTCTAGGAAACCGTAGCTTTAGCGGTTACAAGTATCAACAACGAATAATAAAAAGTTAATAGTAAACTTACTAATAGTTATAAAAAGTTACCTAATGTTATCATGTTGCAAAATGTTGCGCCATCGCGTCGCGCTAGTCTGCACGAAGCTTTCTGATGTTTACACGCGACTTGAGTGATCGCGCGAGTAGGTCATATTCATATAAACGAGCGCGACGACCACGTACACACGGCTACACATCAAGCTATAATTTCCAGTTAATGCTGATCTCGGATTGTATAGGATCTCGGTAAAATGCGAGGCCAGCTTATACTGGAAATGTATTGCTTGATGTGTAGCCGTGTGTACTCAACTACTCACGCGAAAGAGCTTATGACGCGGCCTTAGGTATACACGCTACGATCTACCGGAGAGGTCTAGAAGTGCAGGTATCCCGGCGCAGTTCGACCACATGTCGTAGCGTGTATGCTGTCTATGTGGTCCAGTATTGGTAGAGGTCTTTAATCCGGATTCGCTCAGAGAGAATCACGAGAGCGCAGACATTCGCGAGCTGATGGGCGTCAACTTCTTCTGCACCGCGCAGCTACCTCAGGTACCTTCTCAGTTAAACGATAGGCCTGTAGAAACTCAGCTTTCATAAAAAAAACTAGATAAAACCTTTTATTTCCCTTTTTCGTGTTGATAGCACTACAGTGTTTCAGAATTTGCCTTCACCACAGCTTCATCGGTAGCCGCGCCACAGCAGAGGTAAAAAATCAAACAAACAACTAAACTGGTTACTAAATATAACTTTATTATGATTCTCTTTTCAGTTCAATGGAAGAAGTGTCATCAAAGCAGATCCCAGTAACATGTCACTCTCTACCCTCAGGATTGTGGAGTGAAGGCTTATCCTTCCTCTTTTTATGTTCCTCGATCTGTTGTTTTATTTTTTGTGTAAGCAGTCCTTCGCTCCTCGAGGGCACCGGGTGAACAAAGCCAGGCATTGTCGTGGACTCCTTTTCTTCTCTTGCCTTGGTATCACTCTCTGGAGGAGGTTTATCTAGTTTCCCCGCGTAACTACTTACGGGTGCTCCACGAGCCACGAACCTTCCCTGCACGACAGTCAAACATTCTGGATGATGCATTCTGAATGAGCGCCTGCTAGGTACTCTGGGATGCATCTGTGTAAAGAATCTTATCATCTTGACTTAGGATTTTGACGATGACTTACATGTTAAGACTTAGAGTAGACTTTCAGTGTGTGAGTCGGGTAGGGTGAAGTTTTTGAGATAGAAAGATGTATTTTTACATAATAGAATTTACAAATGTTAAAATTAGGTTATAATTGTGGCCACATTTTGACCGTAGATTTTTGGCAGATTTTTGCACCATAGATTATACACTTTTAAATGGGAACATAATCACATAATCGATAAAGCATAGATTTCAAACCACTGAATACTAATTACTCAGAGTAATAACTAAAGTCCTTGTTGCAAACATTGAAAATGACCTAAAAAGTTTTATTATCTTAACAGATTTATAAAAATGGGGATAAAAACTGCCAGTTTTTGCTGACTACCGATGTCGCACGTCGCTACTATCCCGGGTCCAAGAAGTTGACAGCAAGCATCCATACTTTTTTTTGGAAAAAAAGCGATTCCTTTTATAATAATTAATTAATATTGGGCTGTTATTCACTGCAAAAATACGGGGACCCAAGTAATTGTCAAAGAAGTAAAAAGACGAAAATTGACAGAGCGCGCTCTCCGAAAAAAAAATTTAATCCCGATATTTCGCCGAGACTATGCGCTATCCTTTTTAAACCTGAAGACTTATAGGGGAGAAATTCGTATAAAGGTGATACTCCCAAGAGAATTAAGTCTGTTTTCATTACCAACAGGCACGTGTGGTGTAATATTATGTAAATTGTAGTAGATCAGTGTTAGGTTAGGTTAGGTTAGGTTCTGAGGGCCGCGGGCGCTCTCTCGTGGCTGCTTCCCAACTTGGGGGGGCCCAGTGCGCGATGCCGGCAACTTTACGCTGGCATCTTGAGGAGCATGGCCCTCTACGGGGCTCCTATCTGGGAGGAGTCCCTCCACAGAAGAGAGAACGCCGCGGCCTTGCGAGCACCCCAAAAGGCCATAGCCCAGCGGGCGGCGCGGGCCTACCGCACGGTGGGCTATGCGGCAGCATGCGCTCTGGCCAGCACCCCTCCTTGGGAACTCGAGGCGTGGGTGCTCGCCAGAGTGTATGAATGGACGGCGGAGCGGAGGGCGAGGGGCGTTCGCTCAGCCCCGGAAGAGCGGGAGGCCGTCCGGCGGGAGGCGAGGGACGCCATCGTCGTCCATTGGACGGGGGACCTCGCCACCGCAGCCTTCGGCCGCCGAACCCTCGACGCGATTGGGCCAGTCCTGCGAGACTGGCTCGAGCGTCCGCACGGGTTCCTCTCCTTCCGTCTCGTGCAGGTGCTGTCCGGACACGGTTGCTTCGGATCGTACCTGCACCGAATCGGACGGGAGGAGAGGCCGTCGTGCCGCGACTGTGGCGCGGCGGAGGACGTGGCACAGCACACCCTCGAGGTGTGCCCGTCGTGGTCAGAGCCGCGCCGCAGTCTCGTCGCGGTGATCGGACCGGACCTCTCGCTCCCCGGTTTGTTTAACGCCATGCTGAGGGACGAGGGGTCCTGGGCGGCAGTCGCCTCTTTCTGCGAACACGTCATGTCCCAGAAGGAGGCGGCGGAGCGCGCTCGGGAGGACGATCCTGCCGAGGCGCCGCTCCGAAGGCGGAGGAGGGGTCGAAGAAGACGTCAGTATGATAGTCATCTCCGACTCCTCCCATGTGGAGGCCAGCATGCAACGGGTGCGGGGGCACCCTTGCCTGTATTGCACAGACCTCCACCAGTGTCGTCCCCCAACCCGGGGGGCATGCGGGGCCCGCCAGCTAGGCGGGCATGCGCCGGGAGGGTTGTGGATGTAAAGGCTGAGCCGGTTTCCCATGACCCTCTCATCACGGCGATGCGGGAACACCACTGAGTTTTAGTGGGTATACTGTCACTAGGACAGGGAGTCCCACATACCCCGACTCGTCCCTCACGAGCCGGGGATGCATAAAGTATTTCTCAGCGACAAAAAAAAAAAAAAAAAGGTTAGGTTAGGTTTCCTCTCCTTCCGTCTCGTGCAGGTGCTGTCCGAACACGGTTGCTTCGGATCGTACCTGCACCGAATCGGACGGGAGGAGACGCCGTCGAGCCGCGACTGTGGCGCGGCGGAGGACGTGGCACAGCACACTCTCGAGGTGTGCCCGTCGTGGTCCGAGCCGCGCCGCAGTCTCGTCGCGGTGATCGGACCGGGCCTTTCGCTCCCCGGCTTGGTTAACGCCATGCTGAGGGATGAGGGGTCCTGGGCGGCAGTCGCCTCCTTCTGCGAACACGTCATGTCCCAGGAGGCGGCAGAGCGCGCGCGGGAGCATGATCCTGCCGCGGCGCCGCTCCGAAGGCGAAGGAGGGGTCGAAGAAGACGTCAGTACGATAGTCATCTCCGACTCCTCAGAACAGGGAACACCGCTGAGTTTTAGTGGGTATACTGTACCAACAGGAGTCCCACATACCCCGACTCGTCCCCCACGAGCCGGGGATGCGTAACGCATTTCGCTCCGACACGGCAAATAACTTGTCATTCAAGTATTGAAAGTACTCATCATTATTATAAACAACTTTCACTATGGGACCACCGCAGAAATCGCGAAAATAAAATCAGCAGTTCCCTACATTTATGTTCGCATAGCTCGTCGAAATGTAGGGAACAGCTGATTTTTTTTTCGCGATTTCAGCTTTCGTCCCATAGTGAAAGTTATTCATAATGATGAGTACAATGACCCCTTAAGAGGTTTAGGGTAAACTAAAACTAAGGTTGTATATAATATACTTCAAATAAAATAAAATATCATCATCTCCATTAGCCGAAAGACGTCCTTCGCTGGACATAGGACTCCCCCAAGCATCACCACAAGATAGTTAATTGACTCAGGCGTGACTTTGCGGAAATTCATTATAAAATACAATAGATGACGTATATTTAGTAACCTACCCGCTTAACGGTTCTTTAAGAGCATGAGAGAGGAAACATTACACTGTTGAACGAATTAAATACGAGTATTCCAAGGTCACCTTTGCTGCGATTGTTCGCAGCGTGGATCAGCTTGGATCGGGGTCATAGCGCTGATAACGATCCAAGCTGAGGTGAATCGAGCAGTAATCCTATATAACTGGGGTTGCCGGGCGATGTTGGTCACACTGCATTCGACGTAACAAGTCAATCGTCATACTGAGGATGCCTCGTTGAGAGGTCAAACACGTGTCGATTTCTTATAGGGTTCTTTATGACTGTTTAAGAACAGCGGATTAGGTTACTAAATATACGTTGTGTAGTGTATTTTATCAGCACAAGGACCAGTCCTGTGCTTCCTGCATCCCGCATCCAGCGGATTTCCTCGAGATCTCACCGGGCCATCGGCCTTTTAGAGGGCCTACCCTCGCTGCACTGATTTGCGTACTTATATGAAAATAATAATATGATCTTTGGAGGGAGGGAATTCAAAAGCCATCAACTCATTATCATCTTCCTAGCCTTTTTCCGAATATGTCCAGTCTAACTGGAAGCAGCTGAATACGAGTATTTTACATGGAGCGACTGCCTATCTGATCTCCACAAACCAGTTACTGGGTAACACGATACCCCTTGGTAGACTGGTCGTCTGACTTTCAGGCTTCTGATGACCCGTAACAACTGTCAAAGGTCTACAAATGACAGCCGGGACCAACGGCTTAACGTGCTTACCGAAGCACAGAGGGGTTTTGAAAGATGGTCACCCATCCACGGACAAACCGCGGCAAGCATAGCTTAACGAGATCGATCGACCCCTGCGGCTGTTATTACTTAGCCACAAGCCAAGAGTCAAGGATATCGGCAGAGTAATATAGTTCATATTCTGTGGTATATATTCACAAAATCATTTAACCGATTCCTTACAAGAAAAATTATAATACAATCGGCTAGTGTAAGATGCAATAATTAAAGACTCAATAATTAGTATCAACTGAATATAATCCAAAATATTTAAATCAATAATTTATAATTCACATAATCTATTTCTCAGGCAATTAAATTTATAAAAAGGCTTTGCTAAGTTCCTCTGCCTAAGCCTTCAGAGCATACTGGCATGGTGTTATGTGTGTGTGTAAATTTATAAACTTTATTTAGGTGGCTTGTCTGCATAGCCAATCTGCTCGCCTCGCTTCAGCTTCTGCTTAATTTGTTTGAGTTGCTCTTTCTGCTGTTGGTGGAAATAGCCTTCTTCCAGGGCAGCCCCAAGTCTGCCCAATCCACCCCCCGCCTCCCTTATCGAGCCCCCTCCACCGCCCCCCTTTCCCGCCCCTGCGCCAGGATTTCCCGCTGGAACTGTATAATCTATAGGTGCATTTGAACACAATTTGATGTTACATCTTGTACGATACCTTAAAGATAGCTGTCTCAACAGTTTTACAGTGTCCCCCCGTAAATTCCCAGTGAGCATCAACATCTGCGCCTTTAACTCTTAATTTATAGCTCTTGGGGATCACCACAATTTTGCAAGTGTTCTCGTGCGATTATAAATTCGCAGGAGGTGGTCAGAGATAGGAATTTTCGATGGTAAATCAGGAGGTTTTTTTTAGTTTTTGACTTCACTGGATTAGACGTATAGTTTTGACATTAGAGCTCTAACATGTGATTGATTATTATATTCGATGCCAGTTGCAATTTTTAGCTCAAAAAAGTTTTTATGTTTTAAAACTTCAGGCACAGTATAAATACGTAACAATTGTAGCGTTGTGAGGGATCTCAGGTGCAAGTAGTCGAATGATAAAATATCACTAATAGTAAGTTCCTTGTCACATCACTAAAAACGGCGAACAACACTAGCCTTCCGGAGACGCTCTGTCATTTCGTTCCGGCTTGCAAGTACTAGTATATAGTTATCTGTGTTGCAAGGCTGTGAACAGAGGGGCAATTCCCGTAACTTTTAAGAACGTTCGCATTCGCATCTCATTCGCAATCTGTCAAAAATACAATCAATTTACCAACATTTTTGACAAGTTTGACAGATTGCAACTAGAATGTGAACGTTTTTTAAGTACGAGAATTGGCCTTCAGTTGTTCCCTGACCCTCAGAATTCTATGTGCCCTGACCTAGGGTGAGTTCCACATGAGCTTGGTAATTATACCTGATCCTCTGCGCTGGATAATCTATATTGATTTTATAACCTATAAAGTATCTAATTCCGTGTGTAAATGTCGGAAACGCGGCTACGATTCATCCAGCGCACAGGAGATTGTAATATGTATGTATTGCTACTGCATCAAGATGGTGTAGTGCCTCACTGTGTTATTCTAAGTGATTAGTGAACCATCATACTTTGTGTTTATGCACGCGTGTTCACATACTTAACCTAAGTTAGCATCTGCTTATGTGCCACGCTATGCCCATACTCTCTGCCTGTAAACCGCTGCGATGTGCTGAGCTTTCACCTACCCTACTCCCCATACCGTTCCTTGGTCGCTGAATGGGGAAGAAGCTGGCACATTGCATGCGGCCTGCCGCTATCCGCACCGCATCTAACATGCGCTCTCTAACGCGCCTTCCAGGGTTCTCCGTACGGGCTGAAGGCAGGATCCCTTACCTGATCCTGCACTATCACTACCTACGCACGCTATGGAGGCCTGCCCTACCTGCGGCCTACCGCCGCAAGCTACCTGCGGTCTACCACCGAAGTCTACCTGCGCGAGCCTGTGCTGACAGGCAACCGCGTGCTACCGACGCACACTACCTGTCGGTCTTAGGAAGGCCGTCTGGCCTCCTACTAAGCCTGTGCTGAGCAGGCCCCCACATCTGCCATGTGCTGCCAAGGACGGTACCCTTCCTAACTAAGTGTGCGAGTGCTCAAGACTCAGTGTATAGGACCTTACCCACGACCTAGCCGTGTTTCTACCTATCTATCAAATTATATGTATTTAAACTATCTTGCTGTTTTAATAATTCTACTCTATTCTACCTACCTATCAGCTAACGGCCTGCGCAGCCTACCCTGCGCAGCCCTAGCCGTTACACAATATTATATCTTCATAGAAAACAACCGAAACGAAGCGCTTCGAAATCTCAGTGTACGCAACAGTATTGAGTGCACGGCAGTCAGGCGACGCGGAAAGTATAACTACCGAGCGGCCATAGGTAATTATTTCAAGGTTACTGCCGAGATATTCTTTATACTGTTACTTATTTATACTGTGGCTCAGGCAAGCAAATTGTTAAACAATGAATTTGTCCAAACATTTCCCTTTTACAAATAATAGAGGCGTCGCAGTGCGTTGCCGGGATGGCAAAACTGAAATGTCTGTTTCTTTGCTAATTAATTTCTGAATATTTTAATGAATGACTGTTCTTAATTCACTTTACCGATAAAATAATTTGTTTCACTAAATTGCACAAATGTTTGACACATTTGTGCAATTTAGTGAAACAAATTATTTATCTACACTAAATTTTTATCAACACTAATTTTGCACTAATTATTTTCTTCCGTATAAAAGAGTGTAGTAATTAAGCCCGCTCAATACTTTGTAGCTTTTCAGTGGAATTATGAACAGAAAATGTAATTGTTCTTGAAATTGATTTGAATTTACTCTTCGAAATGGATTTATTGAAGGTGAGTCAAGAATACATTACACATTATTGTGGTAGTATGAACCACACTACAAAAAAAAAACACCGAAGTTCATCAAAAAACACTACAAAATAAAAAAAATCTTTTATTTCGGAAATCGGTGTCTTTGGATCTGTATTTTAGTTTTGTAACACCGAATTGCGAAATTAAACTTATTTTTCACATAGAGTCTTTTTTGGAAGTCGGTTGTATCGTTCTGCATGTTTTTTTTTAATTTACACTTTTTGTTATGGTACCTACCTACCCCACACCAATTCGTATACCACTACTTGCTCATTATTAAAGTAATCGAATCGTAAACCGTGAAATACTTATTGTTGAGTAGTTCCGGCCGGTGACCATCTGTGGTCTTCATCATCAGTTCCAATTCACCGAATGTTGCTTTCCGAGAGTAAATGCTCGAGTTACTATAAAAAATGCATAAATGGCTATTAGATGTGCCTATAATATTTGAAGATGTCCCTCGATTTCTCCAGATCCCATCATCAGATCGAGACCACTTATGAAGTATACGTTTTCAAACAAAAAAATAATTTTCCGAAGCTATCGAGCCGTCTTCGAGTACCTAATCGGGGAACATACGAGTACATTTAAAAAAAATATTCCGACAGACTGAGATCATCCTCCTTTTTTTAAGTCGGTTAATAAAGTAAATTACAAACTGCCCTTAGACACGATTTTCCTTTTACGACTTCGACTTCAAAAAAGAAGGAGTATTATGTATATATCATCGCATAAGTAGGTAATTGAATCCAATTTTTTTTTTATTTACTTTCAGATCTCCTTACTTCTATTTTCTGCTGTCTTCCATGTACATCCAAGGTAATTAAAATTTTAAATCTTTAAATAAGTATGGAAATATTACGTAAAGAGATATTTCTGTCAACAAATGTTAGCTAGTTATTCTTGAAATTTAAATTTCAGCACTACCAACAAACCTAAACCCTGGCTATATAATACAAGGAAAGTGAATAGTTTACCAGATGACCATGATAACTGTTTCTGTTACCCAGATGGTCAGTTACCAACTGTCCAGCATCTATTAGATTCGCAAAATAATGGTCAGGAACGTTTGGTAATTTATCTATACAAAAATGGCGTTACTAATGAAATAAAAATGTACACACCAAACGCTAATAAGCAAGCGCGTATACCAGATATACCCTATGAGTTTGGTGACGGACTAGTTACTGTCACCACAGAAAATCTTTCCACGTTATTATACAATAACCCTTATAAGATAAAAGTGTACAACGATCATATTGAAACGCTCATCCCCACAGTAACGGATTCCGTGCCTATTGGACTAAACACGGGTGCAATAGAACATATATATCCAAATGGTGACAGTTATTTAAATCCCAATAACAATTATAAAGGCAATGAATACAGCTTAACTAAGAATATTATAATAGCTAATGAACTAAGTGGAGGAGTTGTCAACGATCCACAAAAAGGATCGACAAATATTCCGAATAATATTCCTGGACCGTACGACAACAACAATTTAACACCGGAGCAGTATTGGATAGCTAATAACTATCCATATATAAATCCGGATGACCCTCAAGTTACCCCGGACAACCCTCAGGCTATTCTGCTCAACCCTCAAGCTACTACGGATAATGCTCCGTCAATCCCAGAATATTCTCTTGCAATCCCATTAAAACCTCAATCTTCTCTGTACAAGCTTAAGGCTACCCCGATCAATTCTCAGTCCCTCCTCCCCAACCCTCAGGTTTTCCCAGATAACTCGCAAGATTACTCAGTCAACCCTCAGGCTATCCCGGGCAACCCTCAGGCTGTCCCAAGCAATTCACAAGCTTTTTCGGAATCATATGTGGGTACATTAGATGAGCATGTTGTGTATACGTTCCAGGCAGATCAAGGATCCAATAAATTACAATCGGGTTCGCAAGACATTAACAACCCTCTATTCGCTCAATACATGACCTTCAACATTTGGTTCAATCAACAAATGAAGAGATTCCAGAACATAAACTTACCAAATGAAATAAAAACTATTGACAGTAATGTACTTAGAATACTGGTGCAGAAGACCTTCTACGAAAACAATATCTATATCAGTACTGATGGTGTCATAACAGACGCCAAAGGAATAGTTATAGACGCGGCTAACTTGGAGCTACGGCCTTTGTTACTTGGTGAAACATTCAATCATCAAATAGGACTGCAAAATCCTAACAACGCAATAAAACTGCCGAAACATTTACCATATTTAGAAGGTATATTGGTGACACTTGTGATTCCGCCACGGATTTTAGGTATCATACCGTTAGGTAAAACTTACCTACCTGAAACTTCCTACACGTCCCAGTCATTAGCTGGGTTAACTGCCGTGAATGGCAGCAAGATTTACCTTAACAATTATGGAAACGCTATGTCTTATTCAACTTCAGCTAAAATACCTTATACTTTGGCTTACAAACAAATATATGCAGGACCAAACAATTACTATGCATATTCTGGGGCTAATGGAGTACCAATATCTAGAAATTCGAATTCAAAGATTTACAGTAAGGCTTCGCCTCTTGCTTATCCATACACAATTGGAAACAAGCAACAACAATTAAGCGAACGTAACTATTGGAGTAGTGGGCCATATCACACGGTCTCAAAATTGCCTTATCCAAGTGCTAACTGGAATCCTTCAGAACTTGAACAAGTTTTGGGACAAAGAAGAAAAATGCCAGATGCAAGAATAGAACATCATTATGAACCACCCGTCAAGAATAGGAAAAAAGGCAGCGGTCGTAAAAAACCTACCGATATGAAAGGGGATGTTTCAAAAGAAGTTTCATCAGCTGAACCATTCCTAAGTATAAATGCAACAGAATCTGGTAGAAGATTTCCAGCTCCATCCCTTACAGGTGTAATGAAAACATTACTGTTTCTCCTCAATGATCTCCCAAGTAGAAGAGGCTTAAATTCCACAGAAGGAGTTGATTTAGTAAACGAATCTGAAAGCCACAATGATGGGGGAGCTCCAGATTTTAGAATTATTGGAGGAAATGCTGCTACTGGCAGTGGCACACCTCTAAGTAATAAGGGAAGAAGTGGGTCTACAGAAAATGCTTAGGCATTCGATACTGTAAATGCAATTACCTATTAATATAGAAAGTCATGATATAGCAGTTATAATTATGTTTTTGGTGATTAAATAAGTAGGTTAATAATAAGTACTTCGTGTTTAAAAATGAAACGGCTTGATAATGGAATCTTGATTATAATTAGTTATTAAATAAATGGGTTTGGGTGGCATCATTACATTGATTTTGATTTTAATTGTAAGTTTTTGTATTTTGCCTTTTTTAGAGACAAGATCAGCTACTGATTATATGTTATATCTTATGTTCGGTATAACTTTCTTCCTAATTTCTTACAAGTTTTTACTGGATTGATTTTTACCCCTACTTACCCGGCCTGGATAAGCAGGGGTAAAAATCCTATAAACAAGTACAACAAGGCGAATTTGTTTCATCTTGTTTAAGATTTCATGTTGCATTGTATATTTGGATGGCATGGTCGTTTCAACGTATGTTACGTTTCACATTATGTGGATATGTTGCAGGCAGATTGTATGATTCGTCATTTTATAAACGGCGCCGTCCGTTTATAAATGCTGGCGGTTTTACAAAATGCCTAAGGCAAAATGTGGCTATCATGGTGATTGCCATTTAATTATTGGATAAAACGACATCTACCAATATTCTTAGATACCAAGTTGAACGTACCTCATGTTATAAACAGTTCAAGTCGCTATTTGCTAATAGATGTCGTGGCACTTACATTCATAACAGCGCCATCTATCCTCTAACTGAAATATTACTTAGATTAAAACCTAAGGAAAAAATATTACTGTTGGTCAATAGTTGGCGTTTAACCGTTGTGGCGTTGGCGGACAATTTAGTTTATAGTAACCACACCAGGTGGCGGTAATTTATATTTTAAGTAAGGGATAAAAGAAAAGTTTCTTTGTAACCCAATAACTTAATAGTGGCTTAAAGTTGGCTATAAGACTTAAATAATGTCTTAATTCAGTAGTTAGAAATATACTTATGAGTTGTTTACACTCCCCGCGTGCACGCAACCCGTCCGTCAAGTTAGCATTCGAGTCGAGCTACTAGTAAAATAAGCCTGCCACCAGTCAGTGGCCGCTAGTCAGTCACCGAATACTGTACCAGTCATATTGGTGCGCTCTAAAAATATCTTTACGCGGACAGCGGCATGTTAAAACGAACAAAATAACTAGATTTTTCAATGACAATAAGTATGAAACAACTTTTTATGTGATCTGAAGTTTTTGA
Organism: Agrochola macilenta; assembly: GCA_916701695.1. Taxonomy (NCBI): domain Eukaryota; kingdom Metazoa; phylum Arthropoda; class Insecta; order Lepidoptera; family Noctuidae; genus Agrochola; species Agrochola macilenta. The sequence continues at coordinate 12,674,656 of OU753564.1, forward strand.
TTCACCGTTTTCACCGTGTTGAAACGGGGTTTTGGAACTAAAGTTGATATTATAGTGAATTCGCGGTATTCGTGGTGTGTCCTATTGTTTGTGCATGGAATCAATGTTGTACCTATGAAAGGATGTTATCATTCACATGTTACTAGGAAACTGTATTTTCTAAATTTCATGGGATTTAAGAGCTGGTAAGTGTTTTTTTTTATTAATCTATTTATGTTTCCGTTCAAGTTTGAGTTAAGTTAGCGTTAAGTTAATTCAAGTGCACGTTCTTGTTTTTTTTTTTTTATAGTATTGTCCTCATCATCATTTCAGCCGAAAGACGTCCACTGCTGGTCATAGGCCTCCCCCCTTTATATAGTATGCATAAAACTATAAAAAAATATCGATTACTGATAATTAAAAAGATTTTTACAATTTAAGATCCAATAAGTTTCTAATAAATTACATGAATTAATTAAGTGTTTACCAAAATGAAAAAAAAAACTTTTTACAAAAAAAAAAAACTACAAAGTCAAAATTTACTTTAATTTCGGTTCTTCTAGTCGGTGGGAAAACCTCTTTTATCTGTTCTGTGGGAAAAACGAAAATTCAAAACCGAAGACTTCCAAAATTAAAGGTTTTTTCACATTGTAGCAATTTTTTGGAAATCGGTTTTTTTTTTGTACATACTTTACGTTTTTATTTTTTTAGTTGTGGTACCTATCCCACACAAATTCGAATACCATTGAACAGGAAGACAGGTAGACAGGAAGTTATTAGATAAAATCATCCACATGGACTAAGTGGCAAAAATACGTATTAGGTATTAAAGCTAACACACGAACAAGCTTTCTCTAACAAACGAAAAAAGAATTTTCAAAATCGGTTTACAGTTGACGAAAATATCGATGAAAAACATTAAAAAAAAACATACATACAGACGAACATAGAAGCTTCTCCTTTTTGGAAATCGGTTAAAAATATTTAAATCTTACAAAGATGGACTATTATAATTTAAGTTTAACAATCAGTTGATGAAGAAAGATGTTTTAAATAGTACCTGTGGATGATGAACTGAAGGACTCAATAGTATCTTAAAAAAGGTAGGTAGGTATACCTATATATAATTTTTAATTACACAGGTACCGTCTCATGCCATTCTCAAAGGTGTGAATGAGACTTTTTATGAATTAAACTTACAAAGGTGGGGAACTACTATAAAAAATGAAATAACTTACAGTTTAGTATTAGGTAGGTAGGTAAAATATCACGAATCTATCAATATTGTTATCAATAAACATAACAAAACTTTTCTTTTAAAACATGAACGCGGTAGGACAGCAGATAAGTACCTAAGGACAAAACATTAATGGGAGTTATTATATAAAAAGCAAATGAAACAGTATATAAAAGTGTTAATAATTCTACAGAATCTGTTAAGATTCTAATTCCATGCTTTTTATAAATAAAATTCCATAAAATCAACGGACTGCCTTGAAATTAAATTACGTAAACCGAACCAAATGAAAAACTGACGAACTACTAAAAAATTACCATGAAATTAATAATCAATATAATATAGACAACATACCATTGGCAATCACAGTGACGCTGGTAAACAGTAACATTTCACAATTTATGAATAAAAAGAACACGTTGGCATTGGACATCGTTCATTGCCTTCAGACCTTGTCTGCTCCGCGTGGCACCCTTGCAAAACTGTCATTGTACCGCTAACTACGGTTTTGCAACTTTTTCTCGTCTTCTACCAACGTTCCGGTCAATGTAACCATGATTTTAAATTAAGAGTTCCATAGATTATCGATTGGTTGTGAAGTGAAGATTTTTTATTTTATTGCTTTGTTCTTCTTTTCGATTAGGAAGGTTATTGACTATGATAACAGGTATGTCATCTTAATTTAGCTTACCGTTTGAATATCAAAAATCAAGTTGGTAATTTTATTCCCTCATATAAGATCTTCTTAGCTACCGTTAGGACTATTATTTATTCTGTTTCCCTATAATATATTTGGAGGTTAGCGCTGTGTCTGTCTTCTTCTTTCGTCGAATGTCTATCTGCCTAATTTCAGGATTCACTTTCTTTCTACTGTTATATACCCTGCCTTCGTCGTTCTCTACTCCAACAGCCACTCAAACTCAAAACTTCCCTTTCAGCGTCCATACAAATAGGCAAAACGCACCTATTTGGATAAGCGTCCTTGGCGCTGCCTTTGTTGTTACTCCAATTTCCTTAATTAGGTACTGGTTTACAAATCTAGCTATTACTGGCGTCATCTAGTTAGGTACCTAATGACTGTCCTATTACGGGGCACTTTGGACCACATCGCCCATTGAGTAAATTGTACAATAGGCTCACTGAAACCACTGAATTACCTAATGAGTCCAGTACAATAAGTAATGTTATGTATACTACACTTATTGAAGGATTTCTGCCTGATTTGATAAGTATGACAATGGCACGACTGATGCTGAATTAAGTCCAAGTCCAACGTTGGCAAAAACTAGCCTTACCAACAAGAAATAAACCCTTTTTGTTCATGGAAACTTGTAAGCGGTTCATGAACAGGTAAAATAATGAAGGTCATAATGACCTTGATGTGATCGGAGGCAATGATTCGCTAACAAAAATAAGAGAAAATAATCAAGAGCAAGTAGGTACCAAGAATATTGTGTTTTGAATTGCTTTTGTGGTTGGTGAAATCGAAAATTAATGGCAAATGTGGTAACGCAAAATTGGTACATATCTATCATTGAAACATTCAAAGTAGGTACCTATGTTAAAGATAATCTTGTCGAAATCATAATAAAACATTCGAAATACGCAATTTCGAAAATGCAATAAAAAATATATACTCTACGAGTATTTTGATTGTATTTTCGAAATCCTACCCATTTAAATCTGATGAACTTACTTTCCGAAGAGCATTAAATATATACCAATTTAGGTAGATGGCGATGTACAATGTTAAATTATTAACATTGTCATTAAAAGCCTAATTGGTAATTAGACAGCTTATACCGATATAACTATTTAATTGTAATGAAACCACATCGTTGGTACTGTAGGTAACACAAATGACTTTATTGAGGAAATTAGCATCGTCATTTAAATTAACTAATGTTTTGATGTTACCGCAAGCTTCAAAAATACGCCTGCTGAGGTAATTAAAAAAAGTATTACACGTTATTGGTAAAGCAATAGTAACACCAGCTGATAGAATCGCTCTATATCAGAACATTACGAAACTATGCTTAGATTTAAAGTTACATAAAGTATAATTTTAAAAAACAACACAACTGCCTCGTTGGTCTAGTCGCAAGTGGTCGCAAGCGCCACTGCCGAGCCTGAAGTCTTGGGTTCGATTCCCAGGTCGGGTAAAGTGTTATTGGGTTTTTCTATCTGGAACTTCTTAGTACCAGCGCGGAGTCTGGATTCATGCCCGGTTGATGGCAATAGGCTCGCCCCTTATGACATTGGACTTAAAACATAACTGGGGAAATGTGGGTGTACTGTAGATACACTTCTGCCTAACCCTTCGGGGAAACAAAGCGTGATGTTATGTTATTTTAAAGAAAACTACAAGTTCATTGAAAGGCAACAGTTTGTAACTAATGTATAAAAAGTTATTACCGCGTTTTTCTTGGAGATTCATGCCATATGTTGAGATATACAAACTTTTTGTTCAGAACCTTGCTAACACTTAAAAGTCGAATATCAAAGTGACTTCAAGTAGCTGTAGTCAAGTCAAAAATAGAAAAAAGCACCCAATTAAAACTTGAAATATAAAAAAGTTTACGCTTCCGTGACTCTGACTACGATCTTGTATTTTTAAATAAAATAATAAATGTAGTCTAAAATCATGCTATGTAGCATAAATACTGTACCTATCTTATGCGTAAATATATTTCAGCACCAATATTTTTTTGCTTTAGTGTTGATAATATTACTTGATTTTGGCAACTGCGTAACGTTACATCATCAAGGTGTTTGACAACATCATTACTTTACTTTTATTTACTTGCTTGGTTACTTTAGGTGAGCTACAACTCGATGCAAACTATATGGCGGCTCGGAACATGCGGCGAGTCGTTGCGCAGTAATAAATTCATGTGTAAGCGGGGGTGAGGGGTGGGGTACTGCGCAGCGAGTAGCGCATTTCAGACCCGCCATAAAGTTAGACGTGTACTTTACAGGTGATACTAAAGTTTCTCGAGAAAAAAACCTTCTTGGGGTATCTCTTCTCTTTGTAGGTATCTTGTATGTTTGCATACTTATTCTTTGTTTTATTCCTTTTTACCGACTTAAAAAAAGGAAGGTTATCAATTCGACATGTATGTATGTAATATTATTGGAACTGCAAGATATTCACATAATTATGATAATATGTTAGTGCTTCCAAACAAATATACAAAAAAAAATCAGACTTGATTTTTCTTAACTTGAAATTCAATCTGTTGCTGGCAATTTTGTTTGTGTGCATTTTGTATTTTATGATTTGTAATATCCAGAACGAAAAGTAGCTCTAAACTACCTATCTTTCAAATTACATTACGATCGGTGCAGTTGTTTAGGCGTGACATGGTAACAGACAGACACGAGATACTTTCGCCTTTAAAATATTAGTATGGACTTGCAAAAATTTACCACGAGAATCTTCTCTACCATTGGCTACGGTAATAGAAACTTATTCTATGCTATCTATGTATTAAATTTCATCGCCCTCAGTAGATCCGTCCACAGTTATTGAATTACATGCAAAGACAAACATGACATTCAAAGCACGCGTGAAATTCCTGAATAACTTGACAGTAGGGAACTATAATAAGTATGTGCATTCATATTCTAGTTGGGTAGGTCTAGGCTTTTGATTGTAATTTGATTCAGACTGATATTTTAAAATCTCCGCAGATGTCAGACGCTTCGCGTAAATTTTTGTCTTTCGATTCGACATCTTTCACCCGAAGCACACCCGAAGTGAAACGTCTGAACATAACATGAATCAAAAGTGAAAATGAATTCATGAGTGAATCCAACGATGTTCGATTTCGGCACTCGGCATCTTCCACTCGCCTACCGAATGATCGCAAAATGAAATGAAAGGAACAGATGAATGTCCATTCCTATGTAATCTTGTCGGTGTCGTCGGCACGTGGAATTAACCAAGAATGATGTTTGATGAACTCGAGTGAACCATTCAGTCGAGTAAACCATTCACTCGAGTGAACCATTCAGTCGAGTAAACCATTCACCCGAGTGAACCATTTACTCGAGTGTAGCGTCAAACCTACTCCTGACTGACCGTGCTCTACCGCACTGGGTACTTATTATTAAACCTTTATTTTCAGACCACAGAAATCCATACAGTGTTAGTAAAAAAAAACTAAACCTAATAAACTTATGCATTAACTTCCTACTCAAATAAGACGCCTATATACTCGTATGCCAGTGGCCTTGATCGGTTAGCTTGCGTGTTTTGTACTGAGCTCACAGAACGCGTCGTACGTCCAGCAATCAATAGGACTCGCCCATCAAGGAGCGCTGTCCCAAATTAGACGCATTATTAATTTATTATACATAAATCAAAAGATATTTTAATAAAACACGTATACTAAAAGAAAAATAATTAGATTATCTTTAAAATGGTGAAGGTTTCAGAAAAATACGCTTGATAATTTTTGCGTTATTCTCAGTTTTTATCCGCGTTACACATAGCTTTACAAATTAATTACACTATGTAATTTAAAAACATAATCTAAAATATTCACAGACTAAGTTATTTAAAAAATGCTCTCATTTAATATATTTTTTTTCCAAATCATTAACAATACTCGTTTAGACGTGATCTTCAGTATAAAATCATTAAAAGTCGCTTAGCCTTAAGTACAAAGTGACCCGATATATTTTTGTAAGTGACGAAATCAAATCTAGATAGTGTATACAAGAATAATCAGTATTTATTATATTATTTTTTCTAATGCAAATATTATTACTTCTAAGATTTTAAAGGATAATATTTAAATAAATATTAATTCAAGATTCTATGACGCTTTTTTTATCCAAACTTGATTTCCCTAATGTGCAATGTCATTCATATAAATCAAGTATTAGTTACCAAGATGGCGTCATGAAAATACTAGCGTCTGTCCGTGACTTCGTTCGCATGGTTGTCGTTAGATACACAATAAATACTAAAATGACAGCCAAATTTTTGTAAAACTCTCTCGGCTCCGACCCAACGCGTCATTTTCGCTTAGCGTTTTTTCGTTTTGCTCGTTCCTTAGGGTCATAGCGTGATGTTGTATAGCCTTTTTTTTTTGAGGGTGGGAAATCATCAAATGACTTCTCCCGCTCTGGGCAGAGCGAGAAGGCGTGTCAGACTTTTACTGACTAAAACCCACCCGTGTTCCTTCCGTTGCGTGTGTGCCGGGGCTGCGATATCCCTTTCGGACAAACCCGCAACCCCAGCAGGCATTGGTCCTTACGGACCCCGTCAGTTGGTGCTGACATCTCTTTGAGGCGCGCGTGGAACACAACGCCTCGTCGACCCGGGCCTGGTCCTTATCGGACGGCGAGCTGCCCATTGCTCACCATCCGCAAGACCGCGCCTACGGTGGCCGGAAGTCGGGTCGTGACTCAAGACGCCCGGGGCGTCTCCTGCGGCGACTAGGGGCGCGAGGGCGTGCAGCTTGCATCTCCCTCGCGCGCTCCGCCTCCTCCTTCGCAAGCATAACTGCTTCGCAGTAGGAGGTGACGGCCTCCCATGCACTCTCGCTCCGGACCATGGCCTGAACCAGGGCCGGACGCGAGTGATCGCCGCTGCCGATCGCCTCCGTGAGAACACGGCGGTTCCCCGCCCAAACCGGGCAGACCTCCACCGTATGCTCCACCGTGTCCTCCGGGCGATCCGCACAATGGTGACACTCGGGCGTTTCCTCCCGCTTTATCCTGAACAGGAACCTCCCGAAACAAACGTGTCCGGTGAGGACCTGCGTCAGGCGGAAGGTGAGGACGCCGTGACGCCTCTCTATCCACTCCTCAAAGAGGGGAGTGGCGTGCCCATGTTGTATAGCCTATAACCCTTATCAAGAGTTGGACTATCAAATGCAAAAAAAAAAAAAAACAAATCCGAATAGTAGGCCCAGAGATAAGCGCGTTCAAACTAGCAAACAAACTCTTCAGCTTCATTATTAATATATAGAGACACTCTAAATGTAATTTGAATGTAAGATGAAGCATCCAATAAACAAACTTGAAGGTTAAACTTATTATAAGGTAGTAATCATCTCCTCTGGTCATTTATCGATTTGTAATAGCTTACTTGGTAAAATGAGTCACGTTATTTGTAACTTTTCAGTTGATGGTATCACTACGGGCTTACAATTTGGTCTGTGATTTTTGTTAGGAATCGATTATTTAGGTTACATTTAATCATGTATATTATGGATAAAGTTAGATTAACTTAAGCTGTTAAGCTTCTTTCTTAACATGTCATGATAATGATAAATGATAAATGATTTAAAAATTCTGTAAGTGGGTTTGGACAAAACACTTTTACACGTCGGCGTTTCCTATCTGACTACTCCAAGAAGAAAGGCCGAAACAAACTCAGAGGTCACAGTCTCTTTTAAAGTCCAGACATAATCTTGGTCAGATCATGTGAAGATCATGTAGATTGGTGACTGAGATGGTCTTTTGTCGATGGCAATCTAAATTTTGTCAGGCAAAAATTAAAGCTATACGAGACTTCATTTCGAGACCCAAGTCCTTTTTTGAAGACTCTTTTGAAACGGATGAGTTCTTTGAGTCTTTTGAAACCTATGAGTTCTTGAGTCTTTTGAGTCCTATGAGTTCTTGAGTCTTTTTTGTCCTATGAGTTCTTTGAGTCTTTTGAGTCCTATGAGTTCTTTGAGTCTTTTGAGTCCTATGAGTTCTTTGAGTCTTTTGAGTCCTATTAGTTCTTTGAGTCTATTGAGTCCTATAAGTTCTTTGAATCTTTTGAGTCCTATGAGTTGTTTGAGTCTTTTGAGTCCTATGAGTTATTTGAGCTTACCTCAGTCATGTCAGGGCACGGAGGACAAATTTCCCAAAATATTAAAAATAATATTTATGACTTAGCATATTGAACCTATTTCTCATTCATACGCAGATTCTAAGTTGAATGAAACAGAATTCTCTAGTCTAGCAGTTCTGCAGCGAAACCTGTTGCATTAATTTCTGCCTCATCACTTAAATAGAAAACGACTACGAAACTATCAGTAGAATAATAGATACATAGATTATTAGCTAGTACAAATATGGGAGAACTAGTTTTCAAACTAATATCATTCCTGTCAATTTGTCTTCTGCAATGATAACGCTTAATTGCGTGAATTTACGTCGTACACCTACTGCACTGAGATATATTTAGGTAGTTGCATATCTGCCGATAGCCTAACCTAGTAAACAACTTCATAAAATGCATCTTAATATTAACCTATTAAGGTTTAAAACAGTTTGAGGTGAACACTTGAATGGACTAGTTTTGAAGATAATTGCGCCCATCGTAGCACTATAGGTCAGAAGATGACGTTGTGGTAGATAATAACACTAAATTGCAGATATTTGTAAAGGTACTTATGTTTAGGCAATTTTGTATCACTGTAGCTGCCGTTGGTACGAAAATTGGCCTAATGTATTGGGTTCCTAGTACAAAATAACTCACAACAGTTCCTAACGAATGAAGAAGTGGTTTTAAAACTCATGTGCTAGCAGAACTCTGAATCAAGCTAATTTTCCTCTCTAATATGAATCATATGCAAATCAAATACGTTATTTAATAGGTCACAATTTTTATTACACATTCAAGTTTATTGGCCTCGTCTTTAGGGAATCCCGAGCAGTCTTGTAAACAACAGATTCATTTTAAGGAAAAACCTTTCATGATTAAGGGGGCTTTTTCATTCTATTTATCCTGAATCTTTTGTTTTTTATTATTATTCTCTTCTACATCTTCTTCGTAGCATTCTTTTCAGAGCGGTGGTGGCCTTAATATAGTTTCTTGTCCGGGTGATGAGCTTCGCCTCACGATTTACCATCTCCTCGCCATCTACTGGTTCGATTTTTGGTGTTTTAGTCTATTCATAGATGGGATCGCCCACTGCGGTTTAAACAAAAATATGGTAAATATCACGATTATGATTATGTCTTTAGTTCTCTTCAGTCTTTTTCATCTTCCGCCATTGTTACAGCCATAGATAACGCTAAATCTAAATAATACATCTATGGTTACAGCTCTATGCAAGATTGATACCTCGTTCATCTTATGTCCACTATAAAATCAATATAACATTAAGATGGTTATGATTGTGTTCAATTTCACCCGTTAATCAGTTTTGTGTCACAACTATTATGCTTATTTGTGGTACTATTGCGTAGTAAGGTACTAATTCTGTCCCGTAGATTTAGCACGAGTGAAAGGTAAACTGTTACTTCTTAAATAATTTCGAATTCATTAGCTTTTGGTACAGTAGGGCAAGAACCACCGTTGTCACCACAAAAACAAGATGTATACCCATTTGAAAGGAATCTAAGTGTAAAACCGAAAGGTATCGTGTCCCCGACCCACGACATTTTCTTGACAAAAGGCGTCACGAACAAAATAATCGTGAAATATTCGCCAAATGAGCTGTTTCTATAGCTTGAGAAACATCGTTTTATTCAAGCTGCGGATCTTGTGATTATCTCGTTGTTTATTGATTTGTCCATTGGGAAGACTGTGTTTTTTTTGTTAAGTCGGCTTTTATTCATTGTAAATTTACTATGAAGTTTACGTAAATTCTTTTATCAAAAGTTTATTGATATTATTTGTTTGTCAAATACGTGTCTTTTGAAGCAACTTGAGTTGAACTTTTCTGTCGGGATGTGCAAATGGTCTTCAAATATTTGCCATGAATTCAAATGGTTTTTGTATGTGACTTTAATTTCAAGTATAATAAAGCATCGTATCAAGGCATTAGTAGTAACTTGGTGCCTATCTTTTGCATCATTGTTCTTGTACTTATTTCATAATCGTCCTTTAGACGTCACTATTCATTTTGAATTGAAAACTCACGACTTTATCACTGTTTCTTATACTCTATATCTATTCATTAGGGATTCTATCTCAGTATTTATGTTCACCTACACCATTTTCTTTTAAACACCCATTTCTATGCCACCAATAATTTGAACGATCATTGTAATAACACCATAGGCACGTCTATTATTTGCCAATGTTTCAAGTCTATGTTTAGTACAGATCGAAAGACAAAAGAAATGCCTAGTAGCCACGTGTTATCTCCCCTAACACTAGGACAAGTAACGCAATGCGGTTGGACAATAGTACACTACACTTCTTGTTGGAAGGGGGTAAACAGCAACATTTACTTAGACAGAATGTATAATGAAGCTCTAAGTTACGTCTAGAATGCATTTAAAAATGACTTGTTGAAAAAGATAACTAGCATGATTGCCGCAAGGTTCTGTCTTGGGTCCCATACAGTACTTCTTTTTTTTCTCTTCTTCTTTCTTTTCTGTCTAGCCGGTGTTGTCCCACTGCTGGACCTTCTTCTCCCTTTTCTACCCTCTGCTCTATTGTGAGCCAGTCTTTTCGATAGGAGTCAAGTTCGTCCCTTCCTCGTCTTGGTCTGCTGCGCCAGTATTACTAAAAGAATACATTATAGTAGGTTTAGTTGATAGTCTTTTTTAACAAATTCATACCGTACTGTTACCTACCTACCTGCAACACAAAAATAAAAACCCACATCGAATTCCAACCTACAGCTTTCCACGCAAGATTATATCAGTGCACTTATTCACTCTCCTCACGTACAGACAACCTTATTTCCATCCATAAAAATGCACAAACAATGTGGGTTAAAAGATCAACAGCCAATGGCTTTGTACTTACAGACGAACGGAAGAACCAATTTAGGAGAAGAGGACCATTTTGGGTCAATTGGTGCGCCGTTGCTCCATAAAATCTGTGGTGATTGATTGTTGGTTGCTGTCTTGCTGACAGCCCTATTGTTGACCGACTGCAGCGGGTTTAGTAGGAGTTATGAGTTTATTATGTAAGTTGTCTGTTGTATAGATCTTCTACTTATTTGTCAGTGTCGTGTTATTTGTTTAGGAAAGTCTTTTGAGTTTAACTCGACGAAAGAGAAAGTTGAAAAGAAAAATAGGAATATTATGGCTTTTGATAAAGCCAATATTTTCTATGAATTAGGTGTTGATCACATCACACCTTATATAGATGATGATAATTGAGACGCATGTTTTAGATTTGTCTAACAGCAGAAATATATCAAACGTCGATTTGTTGAAGAACATTCTCAACTAGTATTTTATTATTTAAATGGAAGTCGTTGTCCTAATTCAAGTCAATTAAACTAAACTTAGACTAGATAACATACTTCTGTATACAGCTTGTTTCAGAAAGGTTTGGTTATATTTAAGGGTGTAGTTCTTCTTCTTTGTCAGTGCACTCTTGACAGAGCGGTCGTGATCATCATGTTGCGGTGACATTTCGGACAGCCGTGATTTGCCTCACGATGCGACGCCATCTTTATCTGTCGGCTGTAACATGTGTACATTCGTGTAATGGCCGTCCACTGCAGATTTAATCTGGTCGGTCCATCGCACGGGTGATCTGCCGCGTGCTCTTGTTCCTTAGACCTTTCCCTGCACCACAAGACGTTCTATGGAATCGTTTCCCCGTCGTAACATATGCGCAAAGAATTGAAGTATTCGAGCCTGTACTGTGGCCGATAGACGCTGCTTGATACCGAGTTCTTGGACTATAGATTTGTTGGTGCGAAATTCTGTCCACGGCACCTCAAGCATTTTCCTCCAGTACCACATTTCCAGAGCGTCTATTTTCTTCTTCTCGATTTCTCTACATACCCTCAAACTGAACAACTTTCTACATGGGATCAACATCGTAATCACGAAAAAATAATCAGTCGTTCCATACATTTGGGTCGGTATTGAAGTTTTGGATCGGACAGTTGATTTTTAGATAGATATTTTACATAGGGTGACACAATCGGCGGTCTTATGGCTAAAAGCAATCTTTTACAGACAACCTCACAATACTGCAGGTAGTCAGTGGTGTACCATTTACATACACAATAAATACATACATACATGAAGCATATACTTATCTATCTATCATATTTATACACAATAATAAACATGAAACAAGAGCAAGAAACTATATTTAATGATGATGTTGTTTTTATTTTGTACCTACATAAGGTGTTGTTCCCATAGAGAAAAATTTTCAGCGTGATGGTCTGTACCACACCCTTAAATATGACCACAGATAATTTATTTATTTATTTAGGCAAACCAACTAAATACACACAAGGACATTCAAAGTACATGTCATTAACAAATACAATAGAATTGCATGCATCTAAATTATAGGTAAGCACAGCATTTTAATTAGATCTCATTATACATTAATAATTAATACAAAGATGGATAACAATTTAATTAGAACCAGAATATCATTTATCTACTTAAAACTAACTTGAAATTAAATTAAAATGAATTGAATGAAATTAAATTGAATTGAATGAAATGAAATTGAATTGAATGAAATGAAATTGAATTGAATGAAATGAAATTGAATTGAATGAAATGAAATTGAATTGAATGAAATGAAATTGAATTGAATGAAATTGAATTGAATGAAATTGAATTGAATGAAATGAAATTGAATTGAATGAAATGAAATTGAATTGAATTAAATTAATAGTAGGTATTAATAATAGTAGGTATAGTTACAATAATTTATAAAGTATTAAAATATATGATGTAGGTAATAAACCTTAAGGTCATTTATTTTGCAATGAGTTCGTGGGATATCAACAAAAACACGTATTAGTCTCACATTTATGATAACTGTTCAACATTATACGCTGGTCTTTATAACCGCAAAATGTTTTTGAGAATCGGCAGTTTGTATCGAAACGAATAGCAAAAACGACTTGAGACTACTGGCTGTCATTCGGAAAAAAGTTTAGACGTCAATCTGATAGGTAAAAACGAGAAATTTTATTTATTTTTTAAATAATTTGCAGAAGTTTTTATGTTAAAAAGTGTAGGTAAAGTATTTGTTTTTAAACTTTGAATGTAAATTATTTAAAATTACTTAGTAACAAAAAAAGAATTCGTATGAAAGACTTGTACCTAAATATTTAAAACGTTATTCATCAAATAGCTCATGATAAGTCTCATATAAGTCAGAGATGGTGAACCTATGGCAGGCTATCTAGGCATGGCACTGATTTTCGTAAAGCCCAGTTTACTGCCTCGAACAATGCGCAAGGTCTAAACAACTTTTTTCATTTGTTTTCTACGTAGTTGCTGTCGCAAGACGCGTGTCGCTTCAGCGTGTAGCTCGTGGCCACGGGGTCAGAATTCGTGCCAACATTTTTTTAAACAATGAACGAACAATTTCTATGAAAACTTCGTAGAATTTAGAAATTCTTCTACAAGAGTCGCGTCGCGCCAATCCGTGGGACCCTTAATTCGGATCTATGTTGTGTTACTGTGCAAACTGCAAATCTTATTTTTTGGTTTGACCTTGTCGTACTTTTTTTAGATGTCAGTGGCACTGGCAAGTCACAGTTTTTTTGTTGGCATTGTCTAGTTGAGTTGATGTCAAAATGTTTGCCTTCTCAGTTATTATGTACCTACGTATTTTACAAGCTGTAGGCAGACAAGCTACCATGTGGCACCACTGCACCATGAGAATAGAATACAATACAATATAAGTCACAAGTTTAAATGTAAAAGAGTGTTGACTGTTTCACTCTTTTTGTTATTGGCGCCAAAAAAATATTCGGCTTTTGAAATGCAAATTAGAACTTTGTCAGACACGTGTTAACGTGTCTTTGTATTTTTTGACTACGGAAACCGAAAAGAAGGATTATAATTATTATTCTAGGGTAGTTGATGTTTGCATGTGAGATTGTCGTCGACCTCGTGCAATCTAACTAAATAAAAAGATTTCATGAAGAGCAAATTTTTCCAATGTCAGATATCGTTACCCGAGAAATAATATTGGAGATTTGACAGTTTTTCCATACAAAAACTGTCGATTTTATAAAAAAAATCAGTCTTCCAGAATGTGTACTATAGCGTCACACGAAATTCAAAATGGCGGACACAAGGCGTTATTTTTCAAACAATTCGTTAACTTTTTAAAATCGTAAAATGAATTTCAGTCTGACGGTTATACCCAAAAAGGTACATTATGATGTTAAATTATATAATTCAAAGGTAACCAAACTTGTTTGTAGGAAATGTGTTTGGCATTCGTAAGTGCCTTGAGCATTAAGTTGTCTTTAAGTTATAAAAGTTGTTTGTGAATGTAATTTGTAAACAAAACTTATTTAATCCTTCAATCCCCTTGAATTTTATAGTGTTGGTTATTTAAAATAACGTTATCATTATCGTACCAAATACCTACATAATGATAAAAGTAATATGCAAGTAAGTAAATAATCATTTTAAATTCTAGGAATTTAAATATAAAGCGCGGCTGAATTTCATGTGGTTTCTAAAAAAAAGACTTATAGAGAAGAGAAGATTTATGTGTGCAAAGCCAGGAAAACAGATAGTAAATAAACCGTAATAAATAACTATAAAACAAGGTATCAATGTAGTAGCAGCATACTAATGACATAGTCTTTCCAAAACTTGGTTTTCCCCAGAGGGCGGCTTAGGTCAAATGGCAGTTGTTCTACCTAATAAATCTCGTCATCACGTTGTGGTAAATACGGTCATTAATATGTCAAGCTCCTGTTTAAAATGCGGATTTTACACCATGGAAAAACTAATCGAAATCTTAGTTTTCCAAGTTCTGTAAAAATATGGGTACCTATTATTGAATAATATGCCGTTTTTAATTTATTTATTTCTTAAGGCGATTCGCACGAAGTTAATTTATTTGTAGGCGAATCTATTACATTTAATAATATTATTTAAATTGGTAATCATTATTTAATAATATTATTTAAACTGAAAATCATTATTTAATAATATTATTTAAATTGAAAATCATTATTTAATAATATTATTTAAATTGAAAATCATTATTTAATAATATTATTATAATTGATAATAATCATTATTTAATAATATTATTTATTTTGATAATCATTATTTAATCATATATAAATAAATATGTAATAATTATGTAAATTCATGCGAACCACCAATAAGCCAAAATATATGTGCCTGTTTGAGTACACTAAGATAAATCACACATTTCAGTGCCCATTTGGGTAAATTACACCGAATCTAGCCACAATGCAATTCTATTAATGGAATTCCTTTCAATTGCTTTATACATTGAAGTACCCACGTGGACAAACGTGGAAGGGATTAGAATGGGCAGCAGCGTTCTCTATGTATTTTATCACCATACTGCGATCGCCAATCCGCCTGCCAAGAGGGGCGATTATGGCAAACCCCCCCATTTGGGGGAGGCCTATGTCCAGCAGTGGACGTCTTTCGGCTGAAATCATGATGATAATGACCCACGCGGTACTCAACCTTCAATCTAGGTATAGTTAAGTACAATTTGTCAGATTATTGTCGTTTTAACTATTCAAATGAATAAGAAGATTTTAATAATCATTTTGCAATAAGTTAGTAAATATATTCTACATAATCTCGTAACAGATGTGTACATTTCACGATTTCATTTAACAACCAAGGTAAGAAATACGTTGGTCACTAAGAAAACACACGCGACAATGTTTGATGATTATGCAGCTATTAAGCTGTGAATCTCAGCTATTGGGAAAAGAAACCATAATTGTCATTCAGTGTTATAATATATGGAGACGAAATGAAAACATTGGAGTATTTTCGAACTATCAAATTAATCCTAACACCAAAATAACAAAAGTGTTTTATTCAAAGAAACATACAACTAAATAGTAGTTATTATTATACTAAGATTTTTTTATTTTTTATGTTTTCATGCACAACATATAAATCCCAAGCCATTGTACAGAACAAACTAACAAGTGATACACATACTTTTGTAAGTAGGTTAGGTAAAACACAAAAAAAATAAACACGAGAAATAACAAAATTAACAAACAAAATAACACTTGTTTAATAAACAAACTACCATCAAGAGAACCAACTTCTCACATAAACTTAAACATTCACGACACAAAACTATCCATCTCCCAGCAAACAAGTCACATTCAGATTTTCCGACTAGGAGTTTTGCCAATCTTTGGCTATATATACTAACTAAACGATTGGATATATTTGATTGAATTTTTGTATGCAGACTGGGAACGTCATTACGTCTTACTCAGTTTAATTTATTGTCGTATTGTCTCCACCTTATACCTATACGATGAATCGAATGAGAGTCACGTCCTTTGTTTTAGCTTTGCATAACATTGGAAAGATAAGTCTACAGCTTCGTTGTGCCAGAGACCAATGTATGATACCGACTATACGTAGTTTATGTGTAGTTGTGTCCAGATTATAACTATTTCATTATCATCATCAGCCATAGGCCTCTCCTATTGCACGCCATTCGGCTCGATTCTCGCCAACTCTCATCCAGCTGCCGCCCTGTGAAGATCGTCGCTCCACCTACCCTGAGGACGTTCTACCTTATATTTTCCGATTCGCAGTCTCTACTCAAGAACACGTCAAGTACTTACGAATCCAAACTAATATTATAAATGCCAAAGTGCGCACCTCTGACTTTTCGGATTTATGTGCGTATTGTATAATTATCACTTGCTTCAAAAACGGTGAAGGAAAACATCGTGAGGAAACCGGCATGCTTGAGAGATATTTCTTGACGGCATGTGAAGCCAAGTCAGAGGCCCATGGGCGGCTTTAAAACTCTGACACCAGGTTAGTTACTAACCACACGAAAAGAAGAAGAAGAATGCCAAAGTGAATTTGTTTGTTTGTTACACTTTCACGCTAAAACGGCTGAACGAATTTGGATGAAATTTGGCACATGGGTAGACCATGACCTAGGGTACGATATAGGATACTTTTTATCCCGATATTCCAACGGGGTCGAGACTTATGCGGATGCAAACGCAGGGTGCAGCTAGTTCAAAATAAAACCAAAGCTGTCTGGCCTTCGTTATATTAGTCCAAGCCTTGCTTAGATAATGAAGCTAGACAGACAGTCAACATCTTAAAACTAAATAAACCAGTAAATGAACCACACATTTTCCAAATACATTTGGTAATTCACGTGCAATTAGTGCAACAATCTAGGACATTAACAAATAAGTGTTAAATTAAATAAGACGTGCAAAATATCTCATGGCCGCAACGTCGCCAGTATGTTAACATGGCAGTGTACGGTAATTTGAGAAGGATTCCTACTTAAGGTAATCGCTGCGTGTCGAATTTGATTCAGTCACATCCCGTTAAGGTGGAAGCTGATCCTAACATGATACTTGGAAAGGCTCAGATGTCTGTTACTTATTCGCAGGGAGCTTATAAACATCTACTCTTAATCTAAATCTAAATCTTTCACGCCATCATCGCGCAAGCGTTGCGCTTCCATTATGCGCAGGGTACGCGCCAGCCCCAACAGCATCCTGAAAACTATATCCGATAGGTGGGACAGCCCCATACTGGGACATTGGATACGCCTACATGCCACTGTGGCGTATTAATTAAGTTTGTGTTGTTTTGCTGGTAGATGTAGACTAACACTAGTTTTTAAGTCGAGTGTATACTAACCAAATGGACTAGTTATGGGTCTGAAATAAAAGATTATTATTATTATTATTTTCATTTATTCATTTATAAACTTATTAAGTACATTTTTAAATATTTTTATAAAATTCATTAAAAAAAACATTTAAAAATATAAAAAATAGTAGCCCACCGGTATCGGGAACAGAGTCCAAGCTACCGGTGGTCAGGGCTCCAGAGAGAGGAACCTCCTGACAATGCGAGCCGTGTCCAGCAGTACCGCTTTCTGAATCAAGCCCTTGATCCAGCTGTCCAACGAGAGCCTCGTTAGGTGTTGGTCGAGGCTCTTGGCAACTAAGCCATTGGCTGATACGACTATCGGCACAATGATCGCTGAGTCCACATCCCACATGTCGACAACCTCGTGAGCCAAGTCAAGATACTTGATTTGTTTATCTTTCTCAGCTTTCACGAGGTTCCCGTCATGCGGGACCGTTATGTCAATAATCATTGTGCGCCGCTCTACTCGATCCACCACCACTATATCAGGTTTATTCGCAACAATAGTCCTATCAGTGATGATGGATCGATCCCAGTACAATGTGATATTTCCATTTTCGAGAACTGGGTCGGGCACATACCTGTAATACGGCACTTCCGATTCCACAAGATTGTATTTCACAGCAAGTTGCTGATGGATAATCCTGGCTACAAGGTTGTGTCTATGCAAGTACTCTTCGTTAGCTAGACGAGAACAGCCGGAGATAATATGTCGGATTGATTCTCCCGGACGGTGGCATGCCCGACAGATGTCAACCGTGCCGTCTTTCACAATAAATCTACGGTAATTGTTCGTCATGATAACTTCGTCCATAATTGCACAGACAAAACCTTCGGTTTCCCCAAAGAGGTCACCAAAACGCAGCCAGGCTACGGACGCTAGAAAATCTACATCGGGTCCATGTAGGGCCCGGAAAAAGCGTCCGTGAAGCTCCTTACTCTGCCATACCTCCCTGCGATCGTTAGTGTCAAGCACTACAGGCTTGCGCCAGTTCTCTTTAGCCATGGCGAGCGGGGTGAGGCCCTTGTCCACCGCGACCACATCTCGATGCATCCCCACGTCGGCTTCTAGGAAATATTCCCTGAGACTGCATATCTCGCGATTGTGGAGGATCTTAGCGTTTAAAAAGCCTCGACCTCCACACTTTCGCGGGATATACAGTCTCATTACCGATGACCGTGGGTGGTGCATTCGATATGCAGTCAGCAGCGTACGCACCCTTCTATCCAGGGCGTCGAGTTCAGTCTGAGTCCATTTGAGTATGCCAAAAGAGTACATCAAAACCGGCATGACCCAACCATTGAAGGCGCGCACCTTATTTCCGCCTGATAAAAGACTATTGAATACTTTCTTCAGGCGGCCAAAGAAGCGCTCCTTCAGTGATTGCTTCATGTCAGTAACATTGATACCCAACGCTTCCGACATACCCAAATACTTATAGGTTTCGGATGCGGAGAGGGCTCTAAGGTTTATGGAATCCGCGAGCTGTGTTCCCACGGATTCCACAATCTCCCCTCGCTTTACATGCATGACCGCACATTTGTCGACACCAAATTCCATCCTGATGGCGCTACTGAAAGTTTCAGTTACTTTCAGTAGCTCCATCAGTTGCAAATTGTTGGGGGCAAAGAGTTTTAGGTCATCCATGTAGAGAAGGTGAGATATAACCTGACCACCTCTCCTCAGCCGATAGCCTAGACCTGAATCCTCCAGCAATGTGCTTAGAGGATTCAGGGCTAAGCAGAACCAGAGCGGACTCAAACTATCGCCCTGAAATATGCCTCGCTCAATCCTTATCGGCTCGCTATTCCTCTGGATATTGCGACATCCTGGATAGCGAAGGACCGTCCTCCATTGCCCCATACACGACATCAGGAAGGTGCGCAGAGTTGCATCTACTTTATACAACTCCAGCACCCTCCTTAGCCATGTATGTGGCACCGAGTCATAGGCCTTCTTATAATCTATCCAGCATGTCGATAGATCTTTTCGGGAACGGCGAACCTGTTGGCTAATGGCCATATCAATGAGGAGTAGCTCCTTAGTACCGCGGGACCCGTTCCTACATCCATTTTGAGAGGCAGACATGATGGAGTTGGTGTCTATATGTTTGTTAATTTTAGCTCTCAAAATGGAAGTAAGAACTTTATAGACCGTCGGTAAACACGTGATCGGCCTATAATTTTTGGGTTCCGCGGTGCTACCAGATTTATGGAGCAGGTGGGTAACTCCTGTCGTTAGGAACTGGGGTAGCGAACCGGACTCCAAAGCAGTCTGGTACTGAGCCGCCAAGCGAGCGTGCGACCTTTTGAACCATTTGATCCAGAAATTGTGCAGCCCGTCCGGCCCTGGAGACTTCCAGTTGGGTAACGGACGAACTGCACGAGCTACATCTTGGGGGCAGATGGTAATAGCCCCCATTTCTGGTATTGGATCGCAGGCTCGCTCGACTTCTCTAGTCCAATCACCTTCGGTGTGGTTGACAGGCGCCGACCAGATACTCCGCCAGAAAGAACACATGGCATCATCATCCGGAAGGCGCGCGTCAGCCACACCTTGGTCCGGTCGCTCCCAAGCCCTATAAACCCACCTTTCATCACTCTGGAAGGTGCGATTCTGAGTATATCGCTCCACTCGCCGCTTATACCTACGAATACGGTTCGCCCATGCATACACTTTCTGCTTCAGGAAGTCGATGCGCTCTGTGACATGGGACACATAGTCCTCAGGACGAATATCAGTCCCTGAGAACGCCCGCCTCACAAAGCGCATCACTCTAGGGCGAGTATTGCCCTCCCTGAAGCAGATAAGTTTGCCGATGAGCGCTCTGGCCCCACCAATACGGCGCTCAATTCTGCACTGCCAAGCTGGTTCGGCTGGTTTCGGTCGTGTAGCTCTAGAGTCATTTGAAAATTTTACGTGAGCTACACGACATGCTGCTACAGCCGCGCAGTACAGAATTGAATGAGTATCAGTGAGGTCTTCGCAGTCATCAAAATAGTTTGACAACTGCGAATCCAGAACCGCCACCAGCGCCCTATTTTTGTTATGCATGGGCAAACGAGGTAAACGTGGTCTAAGTCCGGGCGACATGCATCGATATTCCCGAATCGCACCCTCCAAAGCACTCCTCAATTCCTCATTGCATTGGGTACTTACGTTTGTAGCCCTGTCATCAATCCTCTCGTCAGCTTGAATTGTAGTGTCCTGTGGCGGTACTACAATAACACTCTGCGGCGGGGGAGCGATGACATGGCTACTCTGCATTTCATTTCGCAGGCGATCAAGTACAGCGTCATCCAACATATGATTACGCTGGATGACCCGCACCTGATCCGACAGTCGTTGTGCCGAAACGTTGACAGCTGGCTCAAGCACCTGAAAAAGAGAGAGCATCCGGACACGGTACGCGGTCAGGTTGTTTCCCCCCTCTGTAGCCCCATAGTATGAGCGCATGACATTCTCGTTGATGGATTGTGTCCATCTCATGCGCTGCACACATCCGCCGGGAGCTGGGACCCTATCAGAGGCCGGTGGGCCTCGAGGTCCTAAGCCGTCCGGAGGCCGGTGTCTTCCCCGTCGACGAACAGGTGGTGGCGTCGTGGGCGGAGAGAAATACTCGTCGCTCGAGCTCAACGCAACTGCCGCGGCTGGTGTCGTCCCAGCGTTCACAGTGGGGCTGGGTACCGGCGGTGGCGAGGCGGAGCTGAGCGACGAGTCCGGAGGTGGTAGGCGTGCTCGACGTGTGGCCGATCTTGTCAACATTGTCTTGATTTTCTTATTTTCCTGTTGTGTTCATTGTTCTGTTATCGGAGGTGACACCTGTCATGTCACCTCCGATTCGGCAGTTTTTATTAAAATTCTTTTACATTTTGGTGTGTATTTATCTCCTTAATGAATTATTGCTTTGTGGATACGGTTTACTTAAAATTTAACAAACTCTTGTAGAACTGCGTGTGAATTAATATTTTATTACGAAGACTGTAAAAAACAAGACGTGCAGTTGACACGGTGTTGCCAATTATTATATTATTATTATTATTAATGATTTGCTTAGCTATTCTCGGAACGAACGTCGAAAACGAAGACCTTTGCCATTTTAAAGATAATTTAACTATTGATCTTTTAGTATAAGTGTTTTATTTAAATACCTTTTGTTTTATGTATAACTAGCTTTTGCTCGCGACTTCGTCCGCGTATAAGTCGAAAATGGTTCTAATAGGATGTTTTATTGTTTTTTTACGTTATTAATTATGTTATCTATACATATAAAATGCTTTGTCCTGAATGACTGACTGACGGATCAACGCACAGCCTAAACCGCTGATCGTAGAGACCTGAAACTTGGAGGGTGTGTTCTTTGTATGACGTAGGCATCCGATAAGAAAGGATTTTTAGAAATTCTACCCCTAAGGGGGTGAAAAAGGTAGGCAAAGTTTGTATGGGACAACGTGATTTCTTGGTCCAATCTACAGTAAATTTTGCATAAACATTTTTTAACAGAATTAATGGAAGACCTGTTTTGTATTTTATTGAAATTCATCCCCTAACGGGGTTAAATAGGGGTAGAAAGTTATTTTGGGAGTGATTTGCTTCGAAGTTGATATCAATACTCCTTATTGCTTTTGATTTAAATTACATTTTATTTTAACACATGTTTGAAAAGTCAATCCGATTTTATTCAAAAAAGGTTGAACTCACATAAAGGCTTGGTCTCTATTACTCTAAGGGCTTGGTGCTTGCAATGCAAATACTCTTTAAATTTGGAATGTCTCGAAAGTCACCGTACTATACATATTAGTACCGAATTTGAAGGTTTTTAAGCTTTACAGAGGTCTGTATTTCTTCCTAGGATTCCCCTAACACCATCAAATTACCTCTTCGAATTCAAGAGAGTGCAGTTTCCCATCAAAGTATGCTTCGCAATGACTATAAGCAAAGCTCAAGGTCAAACTCTTAAGGTAGCGGGAGTAGACTTAAGGGAAAGCTGCTTCTCCCACGGCCAGTTGTATGTGGCATGCTCCAGAGTAAGCGCACAAAGTAGCCTGGTGATTCAAGCACCCGAAAGAAAAACAAAAAATATTGTTTACAAAGAAATACTGCGGTAGGTGTAGTATTTCGATTTCGTTGTAAAAAGATAATACACCCGTGTAACTTTCGCCAGATCAAAGGCCGAGCTTCGTGTTCATAAAATATATCATATTTTTATTTTTTTCAAGTTTATGTAACCTTTATATCCCTACACTACAATAAAGATTGTTATATTTTATATTTTTTAAACATTTTAACATAATAATTTATATGTTATAACAAAATTAATAACGTAAAAAACCAATAAAAAATCCTAATAGAACCATTTTCGACTTCTACGCGGACGAAGTCGCGGGCATAAGCTAGTAACATATAAAACACAATATTTTTGTTTTTCCTTCGGGTGCTAGAATCACCAGGCTACTCTGTGCGCTTACTCTGGAGCATGCCACATATAACTGGCCGTGGGAGAAGCAGCTTTCCCGTAAGTCTACCTTCGCTACCTTAAGAGTTTGACCTTGAGCTCTGTTTATAGTCATTGCGAAGCATACTTTGATGGGAAACTGCACTCTCTCGAATTCGAAGGGGTAATTTGATGGTGTTAGGGGAATCCTAGGAATAAATACAGACCTTTGTAAAGCTTACAAACCTTCAAATGCGGTACTAATATGTATAGTACGGTGACTTTCGAGACATTCCAATTTTAAAGAGTATTTGCATTGCAAGCACTAAACTGGATGTGAGTTCAACCTTTTTTGAATAAAATCGGATTGACTTTTCAAACATGTGTCAAAATAAAATGTAATTTAAATCAAAAGCAAGGAGTATTGATAACAACTTCGAAGCAAATCACTACCAACATTACTTTCTACCCCTATTTAACCCCGTTAGGGGATGAATTTCAATAAAATACGAAACAGGTCTTCCATTAATTCTGTTAAAAAATGTTTATGCAAAATTTGAAGTAGATTGGACCAAGGAATCACGTTGTCCCATACAAACTTCGCCCACCTTTTTCACCCCCTTAGGGGTAGAATTTAGAAAAATCCTTTCTTATCGGATGCCTACGTCATACAAAGAACACACCCTCCAAGTTTCAGGTATCTACGATCAGCGGTTTAGGCTGTGCGTTAATCCGTCAGTCAGTCATTCAGGACAAAGCATTTTATATGTATAGATAAATGAATAATGCGTTTTATTTGGGATAGCGTTCCTTGATGGGCGAGTCCTATTACTGGCTGGACATACGACGCGTTGCGAGAGCTCAATACAGCACACGCAAGCTAACCACTCAAGGTCACTGGCATATATCTGCACCTTAAGTACATTCCCAAAGTATTATCACCCAAGTGAAGGCAGTTAATGACTTAATGTACGCATACTTGGAGGTATATTGAAGCAATAGACTCGCAATATGTTGTAGTTGTATTATTGCAATAATAAACCAGATAGTACGATTGTTTCGAGTGACTCAACTGACACGCGCTGAACCACTGACTGACTGTAATAAGTAGATTAAAAAAACACTTTCTTTCATAAACCACGCACGTATTATAAAGTAACTGCCGTAGTATTGGGGAAATTATAAAAAATAATAATTTAATCTGTATTTGTTGTCATACTGTGGCGATGAAATCACATTTGACTGCACTTGACCTTTTTATAGGATTTGCGAAATCATCATAATCAGGCCTTCCTAGAAGTTCTAGGTATAAAAGTATATTATCATCCCATTGCAACTGCCTTTTCTTAAGAGGCTTGAGCATTGATCACCACGCTTGCTCAAGGCGGATCGGCGATTTCTGACTTATATCAATTATTATAAGTCCCGGTTTCCTCACGATGTTTTCGTTCACGGATGTCATGTCCAAGATAAACTTAGAAAGTACGTAATTAAGTACTGTAACACTGTACAGTAACTACTAGGTATTATCAGCCAAGTTTTTGCATAGGGTAATTTTGTAGAACACTGCTTAATCAGGATCAGTGGTGGCCCAGTGGTAGGTCAGTGGTAACGGCCGCGACTTACGAGTTGTAAGGTCGTAGGTTCGAACCCATCGGTGGAGGTCTGCCCGGCTTGGGCGGAGCACCGCCGTGTCCTCACGTAGGCGATCGGTGGCAGCGATCTCTCGCGTCCGGCCCTGGTTCAGGCCATGGTTCGGAGCGAGAGTGCATGGGAGGCCGTCACTTCCTTCTGCGAAGCAGTAATGCTCGCAAAGGATGAGGCGGAACGTGTGAGGGAGAGGATAGATTCGCGCCCGCGCGCCCCTAGTCGCCGCAGGAGACGCTCCGGGCGTCGGGAGTCGCAAGACGATTTCCGGCCACCGTAGGCGTGGACGGTGAGCGATGGGTAGCTCGCCGTCCGATGATGACCTGATGGATTGGCCCATGCGGCAGTTATTACTTAGCCACGAGTTCCTCAAATAGGATCATTTTCTTATTTCTATCTTCTTCATCGTCGTTTCCTTAGTGCTGAAGATCGTGACCAAAAAAAATATATTTTTCGGGGGAATGTTTTTTTTTTGTCGATGTGTTTGGTGATAGGACCGCTGTGGCCATTATCATTAAAACTGTCTTTAATTGTTAACTGCCTAAACCAGGCCCCAATAAAGCTTGTTTCAGTACCTAGAGTTGAGAAAATTGTTGTAATACAGCACCTACATAACTCTCATTCAAGAAACAAACTGCCACCTGTTCCAACCTTGCCTTCGGAATTTGTCGTTTGTCCGACTGTACTGAACCCATCCACTGGCAGTGAAAGGTATTGTCCTTGACTATAACACGGTTACATATTACGTATCACTCTTGTGTCAAGTTTAATGTAATTCGATGCGCAGGAGTGCCACCGTCTTGTACTGCAATAGAAAATATTTTTCAGGACAATGTTTTTTTTTGTTCTAGATGTGTTTGGTGATAGGACCACTGTGGCTTTTTATTGGTGTTCAAAATTCCTATATAAATTTTTAATTACATTATGTTATTAAATATTTAAAACTTTGTCTTTCATTCGATGTTTATTTTTAGAGAAATATTTACCAGAGGACATTGTTATTGTAGTTTTATTTTTATAAAAGATTGATATTTTCGAGAGGTCAGTCCCAAAGGTTAAGATTAAGGACAAAAGCTTTATTTGGTAAATCAACAATAAAAATATCTGCATTTTAAATACATACATTGCTTATTGATACAGTAAACTTGCTCACTTGATTTGAGAAAAGAGTAAACCAATATAAATCAACAATGAGAATGAAAGTATCTAGCAAGCTCCAAGGATAACAACTTACTGACCTTTTATTAAGAATGATAGACTCATAGCCTTTTAGCCAGCGCGTACTTAAAGACCAAACCACTAGGTACATGAATTGGATAAAAACCCATACTTCATAGAAACTGAGAAGCTATTAATTTCTTATTGACGATATGACTAGCAACCCGCCTCTGCCAAGCACGGGAGCAATGGTGACATGAATGTCAAAACATCAAGATTTCTTTATTAAATTAATGTAAGTTAAAGTACTAATGTATTATACACATTTAAAACCTTCCGAAATAAGTGCTCTAAATTATGGTGAAAATTGCATCAAAATTTTTAGCAGAACGACGCGGTCACACAGACATGAAAAGCAACTTTATTTTATATTTGTAATAATAATAGATAGACTATCCTATCCTAGGCCTTTTAGGCAGTGAGGACCTATAGACAAAACTATTGAATACTACAGGAATTTGATACAAACCCGTAGGTACTTCAAAGAAACAGAGAAGCTATTAATGAATGTGGGTCTCCCTTGTTTCATCAAAAAGAAATTTCATAATAATCAGTATAATAATCCGCATAATTTCATTTGCCAAATTATTACTTAGCAAAAAAACTCTTCCCAAATAATTGTAACGCAAACCTAATGTTTTGCAAGTGAACGTTTAAACAATAACTTGTTTACCAACTAGTACTTTTACCAATTTATATTTAGTCAAATATTTCAGATAAAATAACTCATTTTACGCAAAATGAAGACGTTTTATTACAAGGGTGTTTTTTCCACTTTGTCACAAATTCTAAACAGGTAATAATAATATTAATTTAAAAAAAAAAAAAAAAAATTGTTAGTAAGTAGCATTTTTTTAAATAATTAATCTTGTCTAACTAGTTCAGTTTCGGGTAGCCTGTTTTTTTTCCATATTTTTTTTCTATATAATCTAGTCGTGTCTGGCACTCGCCGGCCGCTACCGCGGCATCGTTCGCTACGCTCGCTACGCTCGCTTGGCTCGTGAGTAGGAGGTCACGGTTTTAACCTAACCTAACCATTTTTTTACAATAATTAACCTAATCTAACTAGTTCCATAACTAACTGACCAAACGTTTATTGTCTAAAGATTGTTTGCTGTAATAAATCATTTGATTAAAGACCAAATGGCTAAATGACATTATCCTTGATAATATTCTGCCAAGTAAAAATTTTACCAAATGAAAATTTGCGTACTAAAATAATTCCAAACATTGCATTGGTATAAAAAAAGGTTGCTAGAATTTGTTTGGGTAGTGAAATTTGGGCAAAATCTTTTCGGTAAAACGGCAGGATCCCAATGAATGTATATGATATCATAAATGGCATAAATACTATAAGTAAACAATTTAATAGTCATCGGTGTACACTGTACCACGTTCTTTTTTGTTCAGTATAGTTCCGGGTGTTAACCACTCTGCAGTTTAGATCACGTTTCTGTATTTTTTTTGTCGACGTTTTTGTTTATTTTGACTTATGTCAGCACTTCTTGCCGGCATTTTGATAACTGTGCTACTTTTTGGCGCGTTGATGTAATTTAATGTAAATAAGTTATTTTATTCAAGATTTTAAATCCAGTTCTGTTTAGTGGCGGAAAATTATTTTAATTATGACTTAATTTAAACATTAATTAATATGAGTGACCATCTTTACATACCGAGAAGCCGTATATACCGTTGGTCCTGGCTGTCATTCGTAGATCTTTGACAGTCGTTACGAGTAGTCACAATCCCAAAAGTCTGTTAACCAGTCTTAACAAGGGGTATCGTGTTAACCAGCAACTGGGTTATGTAGGTCATTGGGTTAGACTGGAAGCGGACCCCAACATAGTAGACAGATTGATTGTCTAGGTACCTACTATAATTGTACCTATCTGAATAATTCAAATTAAATAATCATTCAGTTATTAACTTATCATTTATTAGATGAAAACATCTTTAGTATGAATAATAAATAACATTATATTTTCTAAGAATTGTTTACATTATCTGATGAATTTTGTTATCATAATATTTATCATTTTCATCAACAAACGTTATTTTCCTTTCGGTATATATTTGTATTTGTTTAACTTGAGTTCATAGTTATAAGAATGTGTATAGAGTGCCGCTAGCGGCAGTCCCAGTCGGATAAATTGCCGCCATTTGCGGCTTATCAGTGGCGCTGCCTCGGTCCGGCTAAAGTGCCGTAAGCATTGCATTGTCATTGTAACTGCCACTGAGTCAATGTCACTTATTATTTTGTTTGATTGTTGGTTAGTTCGCTGTAAAACACCACATTCCCAAAACAATACATTCTCTTGCGCCTAAACGGACCCTGGCTGGCTGTTGTGTGGTCCCAATTCTAACCTAACCTACCCTTCAGCCATTAGCCTCTCCTCAAAAATAAACTCATCTTTAAATATAATTATCAAAAACAAATTTATACGGTCAATCAATACAAAGGGCAACTAGTTTTAATTACATGTTATGTTAATAAAATGTCTATTAAATTAAGTGCAGTACAAGATTCTAAAGAGTTTTATAATTTTAAGGAATGATATGGTTAAAAAGGGAGTAACCTCCGAAATTACCACTAATTGAGAAAGAAGTATGGAAGAACACATGCTGCATCGACCTTAAATTAAATTAAATAAATTGATATATGAACAGGATAATGATACTTAGGTGCTTATGATTTTTTTTCTTTAAACATTTTAGACTCTATAGAAATTTTCCTCCATTGAGGATGAGTTAAACTGTGGCGTTACACGACTTTAACTCGAATGAGTGGATATAAAACCTGATTTTATTTCAAAGTTCGCTGTGTCGGAACATATATCCCGTAGTACTAGGTTTAAGATTTTAATGAGTTCGTGTAGTGAAAACTACTTTAGGCGAGTTGAGCGCTTTTTGGAAAGGGGTAAAGCTTATGGATTCGCGTAGTGCTTTACTATAGAACATAGATGGCGCTAATAACAGTTTTAAATTTGGACTTCTGTCGGTAGTCCCCATGACTGCCTATTTTTTTTTAAATCTTATCTCAGCTTAATTTTTTAAATATATTATAAGTATTATAACATTGCCCAGGTGTAAACTTGATTCTCTAGGGATAAACCATCATTAGGTTTACCCTCCCCAACACATGCGTAACCGAGGGGTAACTAATAAGTATTGGAAACACACCTTAAAATAACTCCTCTTCTAAAATAATGCTCTTAGCTAGTACACTGGCTCGGCTACAAATAGAATAAGTACGAGGGGTGTTCAATAAATAGTGAGAATGAGTAAGACGCAATTATCTTTTATTATATGTTATTTTATTTTTCGACGTAGTCACCTTTCAGGTTTATACACGTTGTATATCTTTTCTCTAATCCTAAAATTCCCTTTCTAAAAAAATCTTCTTCCTGATCCCTTAAAAAATCATTTACGGCGGCGACTACTCCGTCATCATCTTCGAATTTCTGGCCCCTGAGATGTTCCTTTAAGCGCGGAAATAGGTAGAAATCACTAGGAGCAAGGTCCGGTGAATATGGAGGATGTTCCATCAATTCGAAGCCAGCTTCTTGAATGGCCGCCATCGCAACTATGGACTTGTGCGCAGGGGCGTTATCTTGGTGAAACAAAACAACTTTAGCGAGTTTGCCACGCCGTTTCTTGCGTTTTTCCTCACGCAACTTTGTTACTTGTCCTGCGTACGTAGCCCCCGTAATAGTGGCTCCATGATTAAGATATTCGATCATTACCACCCCTTGGCTGTCCCAGAAAAGAGAGCCCATGATCTTTCCGGCGGATGGAATCGCCTCCTTAAATTTCTTTGGAGTTGGAGATGACGGTCGCTTCCAAGTCATGGACTGTTGTTTCGTTTCCGGGTCATAATGGTGAAACCATGTTTCGTCCATAGTTATGAATCGAGCCAAAAATCGGTCAGGATCTTGTTGTAACAAATCCAAACAGCTTTGTGAAATTCTCAGTCGAGTTTGTTTCTGCGCGTCAGAAAGCATTCTGGGCACCCAGCGCGCTGACACTTTTTTCATACCCAAATGGTCGTTTATAATATTATGGACACTTCCTATCGAAATCTTTACTTCTTCAGCTATAAAACGAACAGTAACACGACGATCCGCCAAGACAATATTTTCAACTTTTTTAATCATTTGTTCAGTCACTGCCGATATGGGGCGTCCCGTTCGTGGGTCGTCGTTAGTGGAAGTTCTTACTCGCTTGAACTCAGCAAACCAACGCGCAACCGTAGAATATGGAGGAGCATGAACCCCTAACGTTGCTCTCAAGTCTTGATTTACCTGCTCCGTAGTAAAATTTTTCAAGCAGAGATATTTTATTACCGCGCGAACTTCAATTTTATCCATTTTTAAGAACACGTTGCGAAACGACGCAAACAATAGACTTCTAATTTTAAAAAACAAAAGAGAATTAATTGCTTTTTTTATTATCATCTTAACTAATGTCTGGGCTATGCCTGCAAGTATTTTTTTTTTTTCTTTCCAAGGAGAATGTATCGCATTCTCACTATTTATTGAACACCCCTCGTATACTAGTCATTTGTTTGGTACAGCATCCAACAGTGCAGGTCTGAGAGGGGTCGAAAATAAATTAGATGTTTTTGATAGATTTTTAATAAGGATTTTCTATAGATCCTGTAGACAGATCGCAGATTAAGGGCCAATGAAACGAAACGCAATCCACTTAAACTACGTTCAAGAGCTGACAGTGTCAATATTCCACAACAAAGACAATGGCAGCTCTTGAACTCAGTTTAGATGTACTGATCCCATTCAATTTCATTGGTGAAATTCTCTCTAAATCGTCCTAAAGGGCTTGCTAAATTCATTGTCGGTAGGTACTTACTTATTGAGTCTATAGAGATTTGATCGACTGTTTATTCTACACACAGTTTAGATTAGAACACTGGCTAGGCTAGGTTTCTCAATAATATGCTCTAGAACTCTAGATTTTAAGCTCAATTTAAGATTCTGCACTGAACAAGCAACCTAAAACCCAACCAACCACCAACCAAAACCAACTAACCACCAACCTAAACCAACCAACCACCAACCTAAACCAACCAACTAACCAACCTAAATGCTTATTTTGTCAAGCGTGAGTTTTTATGCAAAGTAGGATGCCCTATAATATGAGGAAATTTAGTTTTAAAAATAGTAGTCTTTTACTACCGGGATTAATGTGACAAGTTCCTAGAATCATTATAAAAGTCTGCCCAAAACTATAAAATAAACATTTGAAAAGGAAACCAATGACAAAATAGCTTTTTATTGCACCCGATTGCGTTGATGCGAAAACTTTTATTAGTTAACAGCCGAGGAGTCGATTTTCATTTTATTTTATTATAACTGAACTAAATTTAGTAAAAAATGTTGCTTCATAGTCATTCGATCCGTTGTCCATTTATAACTGAATTAAAAATAGCCGTAAGTTGAAAGACTTTTGATCTGCGACTAATTGATTGGATAGACTTCTAAAGGTTTTTTAAGAGGCCAAACGGTAAAGGCACAGTAGTATTTATAAGTGTTTTAAACTAGGAATTCATCAAACCATACCGTAGTAAAAATGTGGTCTTTGGTAGTTTTCAGAAGTAGTAACTAATCTCAATAGTGACGATCGACTAAGAAGGATCATAGGACGAATTAAGGACCAGTGGCTTAATGATGTTATTATTTCTAATCCTGCTGGCCTAATTTCGGCTATGGCAGCCAATTTCAGCGGAGAATTGCCATCGATGCGGGATATATCAAAATCTTGTCAACATAGGACATGATAGAAATATTTGTATAAGAAAAAAAAAACAACGTCAATGTTAATTCTAGCTTCTCAAAACCTAAAATCATTCGATCATGATGGTTCTTGGTTCTATTATCTAACAATTTAGAAGGAAGTCGGTAGTGGAAGTCAAGTGTACTTGCGTAGGTACTTGCTGGCTGTTTCCACACCGGTAACTACTGACTCAGCCGTGATTTAACGTTCATCCTTTGATGTACATGATATTTAGCATAGCATTACGTGCTCATGACATTTAGCTCGTGCATTGACTTTAGTCTTGGTAAGTTAGTGTAGGTACAGTACTGTGGAATAACTATAAACGATGGTATTAGTCTGTCAAGTATAATGTTAACAGTATTGCAATCGGGCGATCGTGTCATCAATTATAATATTGTCTAACTTCATGTGTAACTACTGCACGCGAGCATAACCACCATAGAAACGGGTTTTGTCGACGGAAGAATAGACAAAATGACAGATTGTGATTGTGAATCTGTGATTTTGTCTATTCTTCCGTCGATACATGGTAGGCATGCTACGCGTGCTAGTAGGTACATACCTAATTGATGTCTCGGAAATATAAGTTCCCATAGACTTCATAGGTAGGTACTCTAGATCTACCATATCTAAATACACTATTTCGAATAAACCCAGCCTGAAATAACACTAGACCATTTGACAATCTAACCCGGTTCTCTCTATTTCGAAAAAACTTGACCCTGAATTGGCAATAGGCATTTGGCACCCTGAAAACCTGAGTTCTGACACTGGTATCTTATTTGGGTCTAAGACTTACGTTGTTCTTTAGACTACTAGACAAGCCCATTGAACACACAATGGGGTTTCTTTTTTGAAACTGGAGTACAAGATACAACCTGACACTGAGCTGCAAAATTCAAAAGACGTAAGATTTTTTTTAATTTCCTGTGCTACCACTGAAAGCAAAATATGCATACACTTTGTAAAACCTGTTCTCATGTATAGTCAGAATCACATCTTTCATAGCATACCAATAATTTCGAAACAAAACTTAGGCAAACAAAACTCCAACCGAGACTATAAGAGCGACTAAACATGATGTACTGACCCACAATTGTTTCATAATTACCCTACGTGATTTGGGGTCATTATTGTCCGTGAGTTTACAATGAAAATCATTTCGTCACGTTTGGCAGACGATGCTTGTTCAATAATCCTGACAGACTTGAAGCTGGTTGCGTAATTAGAAACAATTGTCGACAAAGAATTGATTGCAAGAAAAATCTCTTAATTACTGTCTATTTCTATTGGAGGTCGATTAGAAAACTAGGTTATAGAAACTACAGATACACATTCTAAATTGTTCTTACTTAAGTTGTGAAATATAGTTAAGCTCAATGAAACGTATCATTTTGAATGATCTGATAATCAAGACTATGTGGGTACTGAGTTTGTTTTCTGCTCCATCGTGTGGCAATGCTGTGCCTTTACTCTCTACTTCTATTGTTTTGTTCGTATCTCCGTATATCAATCCTTCGAATTTCCTACTGACAACCATTTTCACTTGGTAATCCATTTGCATTTCTTACACGACCTCAAAAATGATATATGCTTTATTCAAGGTCAAACAATTAACATTGAATAAAATGTTCTCCATCAATAACAATAACCGTATCTTCCTTTAAGTTTTACCTTGTTCTTGTAAGACCTTCAATTCTTCATCATAATGAAACATCAAAGGTTATTGGTAATTTCCTTATAATAAAACGCACTATAAATTACCCAACTACTGACGAGGTTGAGGCACTAGAAAAACTTGACTGGATCATCTTTCAACGAGTTTGTGAGATCGAATTTAGATCTTATTTGATCAGTACAATCAATCATAATTAGGAATAATGTATCGTTTATAATAAATAACTAAGTTAGCAAAAAATTCGTTTATGTTATCTGAGTGAGCAAAAAAACGTGACGTAATCAAACTTTGCCCAGATTATGTCACAATTTTTTATTCCCAAAATCACGAGCTTAAGAGCTTGCCGAGAATAAAATATATTAATATTATTTAAGTAGTGGAACGCTTCTACTACAAGCAAAAAAATAACATATTTTTTATTTTATTCATTCACGTGTACGAAGCATCTTGCATATTAAATTTATAGGATTCCAGTTTCTTTGATTACTCTGACATTAAGAAAAACATCTTTATTATTATTCCTTACCAAGAATCCTGCTCAATTACCATACTAATGAATGAAGCTTTCAAGCTCTCAATGGATATATTTTCTCGATTATTATTATCTTTTTCTCTACTACTGTGCATCCTCCGCTTGCATCATTCTTTTACTGTCTGGACGGACCTGGACTCTCTTTCTCCATGTTATTCAAATCATAAAATATACTCGTATATTGATACACTAGAACAACAGTTTCATTATTCCATAAACCCGTTCTCCTTCAAACAATTTTCCCAGACAATAAGATGCCATTGTGCTCAAGCAATGTCAGGTCAAAAAACTAGACCGTTATTTTCATCACTTACATGTCTAACTGCTGTTTACCCACGATTCAGATGGATTGCATTTACTATTGCCTCAGAAACAAGGTCTAAATTGAAAGAGGTTCATTTCAAATCGCGATTAGCACTAAAATTTGTGGTTATCATTTTTGCAACGACTTAGTAGTCATTTATTTGTTTCTGGTCTAATGATTTCCTGATCGGTAGGTTTCAAAATGTTGAGTATTGCATCTGTAGTTTTTATTTTTATATTATGCATATTTTTGGATATTGTGACGTGCAAAATAATTGATTGATGCTTTTGCAAATTCTAAAACTATTCGTCGCGACTCGTGTTGTCTTTAGGAATCTTAATAGCAAGAAACAATTACTTTTGTATGCAATAAATCAATTGTCGTTTTTCATTATTGTCAGTAGTAAATGGTTTATTAGAGGTTAAAATGATTATATTTAACAACAAACACCTTGGCATTTTATCACCATCATTTTCCATTTTGTTAGCAACAATTGCGAAATTCAATTTTACTCGCAAATTATTTACCCTTTTAGGTAACTGAACTCCGAAACTACCGCATAAATTGATTCAACATTACAAAATGTCTTCGTGCAGTGTTCCGCCAGTGTCCGTACTTTAGGCCAGCCCCAAACGAGATCAATTTCAACTGTCCTTTCACTTATCACGCTCAAGTTGCTTAATATTTTCGCGTCGAGGGCATTATTAGTACAATCACATTTTTATTTGCAAGTTATTATATAAATATGTGCTCTGTTAAATTATCAATGGCATAGAATGTGTTTGTTTTAGTTATCTATGTAAGTACTGTATGTTGCAACGCGCAACGGTTGAGCTGTTCTCCGTAGTGATCAACTCGTGGAACCTGTGTTGATAGTTTATGTTTACTCTTGTTTGCTTGGTTGTTCTCACGAATATCAAATGTTTCTTCCAGTCCAGTACCCTGTGTTTAATCCAAAGGCACAAACATCTGCATATATGTAGTACACGCAAATTTAATTCCCAAATTGCCCTAGATAGATAGTGGAAAGAGAGTCCGGACTTTGGCAGGGCAAAAGTCTTCCTACTATTCCATACTCCTTACGGTCTTAAAATAAATAAAAACTAAATTACCACACTCACACTCACTCTCTTCACTTTTCACTTCCACTTCATTTGTGGGAAAATCCAGGCTAATTATGAATAGGTAGGTACCAATACCATAGTCTGTTAATTAGGCACAAATCCTGACTGTAGGATTAACACTGGCCACCTGGGAATCTCCTGGTCCTTATGCTCAGCAGTCTCTCTTGCTACATGAGACCAAAGAGGCAGTCGAGTTATTTTGCCTTCTTTTGTAGCAAATACCAATTTTATGCACAAAAGTCTATATGCGGATATTGTAAACAAAAAGAGATTCTTAAACGTGTTTTATCCGCCCACAGAGACATTTTGTTGAATGTCAGCTACCTTGTTAAATGCTTGTATAAATTCACGATACAATACTTTATATTTCTTGTGAATTATATTCTGTAAATTATCGCCTTACTTAGTTATTACTTACTTACTTACTTAGGTAATATTATTAATACACCTCACTAAGTCTCAAAACCAGAATCCACTTGGCTCATCGTTTCTTTACCTTACCCACTTATGCCTGTTTCGTTTAGTGATCTGATTGTCTTAAGTAAGTATGACAATTGAACCACCAAGGTTCGTGTTGTAAACAATAAAGAAAATGACAGTGTGAATGCATGAAGCATGAAGACCATATAGATAAACTAAGATATATCCGATATATCCACACAAATACAATTTAAATGTGAAAATCATAAAAGTCACGAAAACACAACTAACCGGCAATAACAAATGTACTCTGATTGGAACAGGTGCACCAATCAAGCTGATAGATTATATATCAGAATTGCGAAGCACAGCATAGTGAACAATTGTGAGAATTAATATGTAACCCATTGTGTTATGAACCACTTTTTATCGTTATGCATCTATGCGACCTTTTTTTCTACTGTTTGATATGTGTGAGCTCATGAGCTGTTATATTTATTATATAGGTCATTTGTTTTAATTGTTATAACAAAGATGCTTGCATAATGCTTGCCTCGTGTCGTAAAAGTGGCTCGTGGCTAAGTGAGCCAAACTTGTATAATAATATTCTCGATCAAGTTCAAGATGTGTGGCTGAATGAGTATTGAGACACTGTTATTTATTTTATGTTGTAATATAAATTAGTGTAGGTAGTATGTTATTGCATTTTGAATTCTGTATAAGGTATTGTGTCAAAATTCCTATTACGTTTTACAATATAAAGGACTATTATTATTTAAATTATAAATAAGTTAATATATATTTGTAAAATGACCGCACTGTCTCATTGGGTACAGGTGAGTCCTGTAATGATAACGGTAAGAGAGATTAAGAAAAAAAATGGATTGTGGGTCGTCTTGAGCTAGTTGCCATAGGAACACATAACATCACGCCAGTATTCCCCGAAGGGTTAGGCAGAGAAGTACCTATAGTACACCCCATTTCGCCAGCTATGTTTGAGTCCCATGTAATAGGAGACGAGCATATTGCCATCAACCGGGTACAAATCCAGACTCAGGGCTGCTAATGAGAAATTCCAGATGGGAATACCCAATAACACTTTGCCCGACCCGGGAATCGAACCAAGGACCTCATGCTCAGCAGTAATGCTTGCGACCACTAGGCTAACGAGGCAGTCATAGGAATTCTACCTTTAATGGTGGAAGTCACTGAAACCGAAGCCCAAATGTTTAACACAGCACTGTTTAATGACTAAGATATTAGTTAGGCAATAAGTGGTTTTACAGATGAAATAGCAGCTCTCTATGTAAAACATCAACCACATCTAGAAGATGATACTGGTTAGTAAAATGTTACCAAGTTTAAAATAAATGAGAATTTGCAAAGAGAATCTCGTAAGCACACGAACGTATACAAAAAATGCAAACGATCTACAATTAACACAATCTTCGTTCATCTTTTTACATTAGCTGGCACAAGGCTATGTGAACTTATTTAAATAATTAATAGTGCTTTGGTTACTATTACTATTGAAATGCTTTGTATTCCCATAGTACTATTATATAAGTATAAATGAGTTTCAGTATAGTAAGTTCTAAATTTACTAGTTATGACTCTGAGACGCCTAAATTCTATTCTAGATTAATAC
Organism: Agrochola macilenta; assembly: GCA_916701695.1. Classification (NCBI taxonomy): domain Eukaryota; kingdom Metazoa; phylum Arthropoda; class Insecta; order Lepidoptera; family Noctuidae; genus Agrochola; species Agrochola macilenta. The sequence continues at coordinate 12,712,249 of OU753564.1, forward strand.
GAGTAAAAGCTTCAGACACTCACTCAGTCAAAAAATCAGTAATTCCTTTCTGAAGGTTCATAAACATCAGTACACAAAACACTGCTAATTACATAATAATTCTTCAATTATTTTGAAAATAATGAGAAATTTCCACTCAATGCGCTCTTAATACAGTTTACTAGATACAGGAATTTTTCCAATCGAATTCTACTGATTAACGACCGGATATTTTTATGTAATAGCCTTGATCTAGTCTCATTCGTGATAATTATTGATATATTTACATAAAGCCAATGTGGACGAACGAAGAAACGTGACGAACGATAGTCCATAGCCACGAAAAAGTCTCTAATACTTCCTTCTATAGTATTTATTTGTTGAACGTATTTGTATTGATTTCAAGGTGAATACTAATATATTTGTTAATCGAGCAGGACATCATAAAAACAGCAGATTATTGAGAAAACTAAAAAACAAGGTTAATATTAATAAAAATGCAGATAGCTTTTAAACTCCTATATTTGGTGATGATATAATAAAGGCTGATGCTGCAGGTCTGGTTTCTACAAAGGCTGTATATCCATTAATTAACATGTCTGATGCTTTGACTGGGTCGAATTCTGATGAGGGACTATCATAATTTATTGAATTTTCACTTAGCTAGCTTAGCTATCAAATTACATTCACGATCATCTAGGGTAGGTATATGTACTTATCAGTCAGTTTATGGAGCAAGCTTAGCATCTAGTATAATGCCTCATCTCTTACGCTTTTTGACTATTACAGAAGAATGAAAGAACCTAACTATTCTAAGGCCACCATTATACTAGTAAGTTTCTTCTGTAAAATTTATGTAAGTAACTAAAGACTGCGTAAGATATAAAAAAAATACAATAAGCTACTTACAAGAGAGCTTACATTTGCAAATTTTTCGTAAGTTAATTACGTAAGCAACTTACGTGAGGAAAACTTACAAGTGTCATGGCGGCCTAACATAACATCATATTTGTTTAAATCTCTTATTCATAAACAAAAACAAAACATAATTGAAATTCTAATATATACGGAATTCACAAATGTCATCGTGCTAATACCGGCTGCATCAACTACAAATGTCAAGAGCACGTGACGAGCCGCCAAGCTGCGCGCGCGCTGGTACAGTCGCGCACACAACGCAAAGGTCATCTTTGTTCAATATTTGCGAGATTTGGTTCGTAGTGATTATGTTTAAGGTCGGATTTAGATGGTTTTGCGAATGAAAGTGGAGTAGAGCGGTTTATTAGACTAAGTAGCTGCAAGGTTAAGATTCTTGGAATCTGTTGTGATTGCAAAACCTTTATTCGATTTTAAAGGCAGAAGTGCGCATTTTTGTTGTGTCGATTGGAACGGTCTCTGTAAAAGTCATGATCTCAGACATCGGGACTTCCCGGGACCGGGAAAAGCACTGATGAATACAGATGGTGCACTCCGCATTTTAGGTATGAAGCTACAAGTACGCGGCGGGCCCGTCTTGACGGGTCAATTCAGTGAGAGTAACGTAGTCAGAAGATATAAGACTTACGCGATAGAAAGAAAGGCAATTTTTTGGTGAATATAACTGTAGGTAATTAGCGCTGTGCGACCTGAATTACACTTTATTGTGTGGTAGCAAGGGTCAGTTTTTATTAAAATGTTTTTGCGAAATGAACCATCTGTATTCATCATTCAACAAGAAAGGAAATAGTAATTTAAGGTGAAATGGGTTCCAAAGCAGATGTTTCGACTTCACGCAAAATCAATGTTTCTCTTAAAAAAACAACGAACTTGCATATTTTTTTTATGATTACGAAAATTGAAGAGTGTCCTTAGTGAACTATGAGGCCCGAAACACGATTGACAAAACTTTCCTCGATAGAAAAAAACGGCAAAGTTACCTTAAAATATCCTTTTTTTGTTACAACCACTAAGAGAAAAACCTATTCCTTTCGATTGTTATCAAAGCAATTGTATTAAAATTTTGTCTACGTGTTCACTATTAAATACTTTAAGGAATTATGGACGTATTTTTCTATATCAACACTAGTAAAAAAAAAAAAAAACAATATTTGTAAACATAGTGCAATAGAATTGCGCGCGGGCCGGGTCTCCGCCGCTCCCGAAACGCCACCACGATACCATTTCGCCTTAATGACAGTCTAGGATCTTATCATTATCATCTTCCCGCCTTTCTCTTATGTTACTTAGGGTCAGCGCAACAGCTGTATCACAATCTAAGATTTTATATCATTATAGATTTAGGTTTGCCACCCAGCTTTAAGGGCTGATTTCATCCATGAAACTGAACGCGATCAGCATGTCTAAAACGCGTTCAAGAGCTGTCAGTGTTAAAATTGTTATGGAATATTGTACACTGACAGCTCTTGAACGCGTTCAATTTCATTGGTGAAATCCGCACTAAGTGACCCAGTACCTACCGTTTCTAAATCACTTGACTCAATGAACGGAAAAATTAGTGCTAACAAACCCAATTTATGGCAGAATTGTCAATACAGCGTGCGAAATCATGGTTTTCCTGTGGTCGCTTTTGCGGCCGTGGCCGGAAGAAAGAGAGTAAGTACATATAAATTGGCACAACAATAAAGCAGACTTAGGTAGGTTGTACTTTTAAAAGGTGGGTGGACGGTATTGAGAAAATATCTGGCAAATTTTTGGCAAGAACAGCCAGACTACGGGTCGAATGGAGACATTTGGAGGAGACTTCAGGCAGTCCTTACATACTCGTATAAGCAAACAACATTGAAAATACTAACAGACAATACCTACTAACAAATATAAAGATAAGATTTTTATTTATTAATAACCCACTAACATACTCAAAAATATTTTAAAAATCTCATGTAGGTAACCGTAAGGAAAATATAAAAGCTTTTTATTTTTATTTTATTGATTTTATAGGTACGTTTTTACAAGGTTTTGGTTTAAAAGATTGGGGGATCATGCACGCAAAATTGACAGAGAAATACCTTAAGAAATAAGTCGCATATTTATCTCATCTACTCGTCGTCCGTATGTCACTGCAGGGATTCGGCAGAATATCAGAGTCATGTATGTTTGGCTGGACTCCCATTTGGTCCTTTGGACCTTGAGACACACACCGCACTTTTTTGTTCGTCGATCCATTATTTTAACGTGTGTCATAGCCAATAGTGTCATTACATTGTTTTCTTCCTTTTTGTTTTTATATTGGCACCTTGCAGCTATTTCATAATAGCTAATCAGTTATTATTTAATCGTGCTTTTGTATTCTGTGCTATGTCTTATGTATGCACTGATACACGATAAGTATAATTTTGCAATGTTTGTAAATATGTGAGCACCATGTATCTATCTATCATAATTAATTTATCTGGAATTGCTTTATTTTTTTTCATTTTTTTTTTACATATCGTGGTATAGTAATCTTATTCTAGATGCATCGTCTTCACATATAATTATATAATTAATGTATACAAAATATTGTAAAAACATTTTAAAAGAGTAACGGTGGAGTTTCTTGCCCATTCTTCTCCATACGAAAACTACCTTTTGGAAGGGGCGACTAGAATCAATTCTATTTTTTTGTAAATTTGACGTTCATAAGTGCCTTTTATGTGCCTAATTGAAATAAATTGTTTGACTTTTGACTTTTTTTACTTTTATATCTAACTAATGCTGCCTTTTAAGTCGCACCTCATGGGATTTCTCCCAATACACAATAGTTTTGAGAAAGTCGTCTGTTCATCTTAGTTTCAATACAAAAATAACTAAGAACACAGAACCACGATGCAAACTGCAATTATAAAAAAAAAAATACAATAAAAAAATAGCTGTTCACCAAATAACCACAAACCATGAATTCAATGGCATAACCTTCAATATTAGGAAAAAGTTCACCTACTCTTGACACGGATGGTCAACCTTCGGATTATTTCATGTTAAATTTAAATTGCATGTCTTCTCCACGCCTGACTCATAACCACGACGAAACAATGAGTATGTAGTGGAACTAATATGGTAATGGAGTAAAATTATGTTTATTTATGTGTTGGCGTATCTGTATGTTGTTTACAGTGATTCTAAATTCACGGCCTTTCTCATTATCATGAGCTTAAAGCAGTCTACTGCTGGTTGGATATATTTTTAGTACCTTTGAGTAAGAATCGACTGATTGGTTAATTAAATTAAAAGTAATTACATTAATTTGCAGTGCTGCATATACATTTAATCCCATTTGCTCTTTTACTAATTACTCGTGAAAGTACTTACACAAATCGCTTAAGCTATAAACTACCTTCTGTCCCAACTAACTTTCCATCCCTACTAACACATTCTTCCCCAAAGCTCTTTGCAGCTTTGATGTTTTTTATTCGCGTCAATGACATCAAATTATGATGATTTTTGTGTTGCCTGTGACCATTTATGTATATATTTATTCATATTTAAAACAATATTTTGTATCTGTTTGTTTCAGTGTTCTGATAATACCCGCCAACAAGTTTCGCATTAAACTCAATTACATGGTATTTAATTTTAACTTCCATCACAAAATTGATTTTTTTGTTTCCCTCCGCACGTTTTCTCCACACATTGACATTGGCAGAATTGTCGACATCGGCACCATTGCCATATGGAAAAATAGAATAGAATACCTTCTGCCTGCGACTTCGTTCGGAAGTAAAAATAACAGCCACATTTTAATAATACTCTCTCGGCCCCCGACACTCTGCATCGCATCGCATCGCCCGCCGGCACTGTTACTTCGTTTTCGCTTAGCGTTCTTTCTAACTTATTACTTTTTGCTCGGCTTCTAATGGTCAGGGTAGCATGATGTTAACCCTCCTGGAGGGTTCACTCAAGTCGCATATGGGATGCCGGGACCCATCGCGTAGGGCTCACTTTAAATGAAGGTTTTTCTTAGCAAATTCGAAATTATAAACTGTGAAAATTATATCTGTTGTATATTTTAACAAGATTTCAAACCTAACGCTGGTGACACTCATCGAGTCAACTTGCAATATCTATGGCGTCATGCCGTATGAGCTCTATGAAAAATGGGTGGAGTCGAAAGTGTTAACCGTCCTCAAGAATTCGGCTATCAAATCCTGGTAGTTCCAGAGATTAGCGCGTTCAAACAATAAAACAAACTATCCAGCTTTATTGTATCAGTATTGAAGTATAGATAGTCTATACGAGAAGCACTAAATGTTACTAATCTCTGTCTTTTGGTGAGCCGGCCATCATGTTTGATGTGCCTCCGCTGTCCGCCCATCGGTCCGTCTGTCTGTCAGCGGGCTATCTCATGAACCGTAACAGGTAGATAGTTGAAATTTGCACAGATTGTGTATTTCTATTGCCACTTTTTATTATTAGTTGTTATCTAATAATAAAAAAAAAAAATTATTGCTGTCCCCATACAAGAAACTTGTTTTTTATCGGTGTTTTTTTGCTCGATTTTCTTCTTAGTTACAATGATAAAGCATAAAGCCGATACAAAATGTTTTCTGGAATTTTAATAATACTATTCTAATTAGGTGATGACGTATTCGATAACAAACCTTACAGGTATTACAAAATAGTCGTAATAATGTGTTTTTATTATTTTAAATAGGTAGTTATAATAATGTATTGCCTTCATTCTTATTGTTAGGTACGTCAAACTATAATTGATTCAACTACTTACATTATTACGATGAAATATAAAGAATGACTCGATACGAGATTTATGTTCATCGTTACAAGTTTTTTAATAATCGTAATGTGGCCACGCTTTGGGTTTAAACATGGATCTTGATATCTTTACGATTAACTTGAAATTAAGAACGCACATGCGTCGATTACTCAAAAGATTCTATGGGAAGTAGGAGTGACGTGGAGTAATTTTATTCAACATTAGCTTCTCCCCGTGACTTCGTCCGCGAGCCTATAACCTTCCTCAGGAATCAGGCTACCCAACGCAAAAAGATTTTTTCAAACCCGGCTGGTACTTCCGGAGATTACCACTACTTGTATGTAGAGGGTAATCTCCGGAAGTACCCACCGGATTTGAAAAAATCTTATTTACAAACAAACAAACTTACCTCTTTATAATATTAGTATAAATTCAGTCAGTGTTGATACTACGACAAAATTACGAAAAAACATTAGAATTTTCTTTATTTGGAACAAGTCATTTTAAACTTATATTTTAATCTAGGTATTATTTACAACACGACATCTAATTTCACTCTACAAATTAAGCAATTTGTCTAGCTTTGGAACATCGGTATGAGACAATACAAAACTATTTAAGATTAAACCTTCAAGACTTGCCTCATGTAATCTTCTACCTATTACTTCGAGTTTTCCTGCTTTATACTACAATTGCCTCGTAAAATTCGCAATTTAGCATGTATTAAGACTTGTCCGTCTGAAACCTAGTAACCTGGTTACACTACTGGCCTTGCCAGTGCATATGAGACAAAGCGCGCATCTTTATGCAGGCTTACAACACCACACGGCCCAGAGAAAATATTCAGGGGTCACATTTTAAAAGGTCAGTGAATTTATTGTCTTGTTACTGAGTAGAAAATAATGGAATGTGATGGGTGAAACATTGATTATTGTAGATGGATATTTGATTTATTTATTGATTTATTATATGGAACTATTCTTATTATTCTTTTTCTTAACTAATGGTTACAATTGTTAAGTGGTTGCAAGTGCGGCTGTTAATGAGGTGAGTACGGCTGTTGTAATCGTTTGATCCTGGGTTTGATCATTCACACGTCGAAAAAGCGTAATTGAGTAGCTAAATGCTTGCCCCTATCATGGAGTCGCAATCGATCACAGCTAACTTCTTCAAGGCTTGTGCAGACCAGCGCAACTTGTCGCGCGACGCGACACGAACAATACAATTTCTAAGAAAACTTCACAGTATAACAATAACCGGTGTCGCGTCGCGCGACAAGTCGCGCTGGTCTGCACAAGCCTTCAAGCAGGCATTCGTGTAGTATATCTCATAAAAAGTGCCTGCTTTAATACTGGCAACTATGACTATACGTAATGAAAAAAACGAAATTTGACCCAAACCATGCTTGCTAAACATAACGTTAAGGTTCCGTCTGGTTCCGTCTGCAGGAAACAGTAACTTCAACAGCTAAATGCTTGCCCCTATCATGGAGTCGCAATCGATCACAGCTGACTTCTTCAAGCAGTCATTCGTGTAGTATATCTCATAAAAAGTGCCTGCTTTAATACTGGCAACTATGAATATACGTAATGAAAAAAACGAAATTTGACCCAAACCATGCTTGCTAAACATAACGTTAAGGTTCCGTCTGGTTCCGTCTGCAGGAAACAGTAACTGACCCAAAAAAACAGTCCCTCAAAATGTCCTTTTTAAATCATGACACAACAGATTACATCACGGCTACGAACCTCCGGAATTATTCAAACCTCAGGTCGGCCATGTTGAGTCAAACATCGAGCATTATAGGAACGGGACAGGAATAATAATTTAAGGTGCAGGATATCGACGATCAGGCTCAATGTTCCGGCCACTGACCCCACGTGGTCCATTCGAGTACAAGATGTTCATAGTTGTACGATTTGTGACGATTTTGGGAATATTAGCAAATCATGATGGGAAATAAGTATAATAATCTTTATGTAAAACTTAATCTGGGAAATCAAAAATTCTCTGGTGCTGGTAATATATACGAAAAATTCAAAATAGATAAGTATCCACAAACAAGTATGAAGATATTTTACTCAAGACCATACTTAGGATCTTGAACTTATAATCCAAGATTCTAAATATGGTTTCAATCAACAATGGATATTTTTTAATCAATCATGTTACATTTATGAACCATATTAAATCCGTAATAATCACTTTTATACGCTTTAGAGCAGTTACTGTTAATTAAAATAATCGCCTTTTTCTTTGTAAACTTTTGCAAAAAAAAAAACTTAGGTACCTATTAAGAATATTCATGAAAGTTGTCATAAGCTACTTCTATTCTCGTATCAACATGATCTATGAACCTTTATGAGGATAGCTGATGCCGTAGTGAAATGTTATCCAGTCAGCAATATGTTCATGGATCTGACTCATCATCATCACCATCAGCCTAGCCTTTTCCAAACTATGTTAGGGTTGGCTTCCAGTCTAACCGGATACAGCTGACTACCAGAACTTTGCATGGAGCGAATGCCTATCAGACCTCCACAAGTCAGGATACCCCTTTGGTAAGACCCGCAACGACTGGCAAAGCTCCACGAATGACAGCCGGGACCACCATAATCCAGATAACCTTGACAGCTGACAGCAGACAGCACATCAGCTGTGAGCATCTTAGCTGACAGAAGTCACCTACAAATCCTACGAATAAGTACTCATCGCTACACGTCGGGCAGGGTTAGGTACCTACATAAAAATACAAGATTTTTACCTTTCCTGAACTCAAACTACTGGAATTGAAAATTGCTTTCAATTAACTTACAATATTATAACGAACTAAAATTGAGGAGGTGGGAACTCCTCAATTCAGATGTTTGAATTGAGGAGTTCCCACCTCCTCAATTTTAGTTCGAGCCACCTTAAACGTCCTGTAACTTTTTAAGGGTTTTACTACAAATTCCAGGATCGGGCTTACAAAATCGGCTAATTTACTACTAAATATTGGCGCCTACGCGATTTTAAATAACCCTCTAGGGGTAGCTAGGGCAGATAAGACTACGTGGAGTCGGTTTTGCAGCGATTCGTTTCTGTCACTAACTTTTGTAACTCAAATTTGTTTCCGTTATTCCTATTATTTTTTATGCCTTAATACTATTAAACTAATAGTCATTAGGGCTAGTAACATTATGCGAATTAAACTCATGTCAAAACAAATTAGCCTTCAAGATAATTATGCCAACATAAACCGTATGCCAAAAAAAAATATGGCAGAGAATTATTATGGCAAAAAAAAATTATGCCAAAACAGTTATGCCAAAGTATATATAGGAAAAAGAACATTATGCGAAAAAAAGGGATCCCGTTTAAATATGAGACATGACTCCTCAACCCATACGGACACACATTCATTTAAATTTTGCATTGTTCGTTCTCACACACAAAGTATAGGGAAATTCTTCAACGGTTGTATGTTTTGTAAAGCATCAATGAACTATCAGGTCGAGTGACGATCTAAATCATAACATTACCGCCTTCCCTAGGTTGTTTTGATAGCATTTTCCTAACTCCTGCTTATCTTGGTTTGTATATAAACATTGGGCAATGTCAGGTTGCTTCCCATGGGAACTGGGTGGCTGATAAGGCATTCTGGGAAAAAAACCGCGCTTTCGCAGGATGTCGTAGAAACCAATATACGTATACAAGTTGAGTTGAATTCATTGGATTTATTTATGAGTGAATTCACTCATCCTCTATAGAAAATGGAGAATTATTCGACCAGATAGGTGTTGTATCTGGTGAGCGATGGATTGGTGTCGGGACGTTGTATATATGCGAGTCGCGCAGTAAACTTTGCTTGTGCGATGCAGGATTTTGCGTGGCATCCATCAGTGAGATGCGTAATTCACATGTGGCGATGTAGATGTCGCCACAGTACCTTCTTATGAGTTATCCCCTACTCAAAAGTGTTATAAATTATCCCTATATTATATTATTATTATTTGTTTTGTAAAAGTTGTTCTTATTTATAACAACTTCCATCTCCTGAGAGAATTTTATGTAGACATGTATACAGCGGTAGAGCGCTAGAGCTACCTACCTATATGTACAACAAACTAATTTGGGTATTTACAGTACAGGTACCTCTGCCTAACCCTTCGGAGATTAGAAGTTATGTTATGTAACAAAGCATGGAAAAAATATATCTTGTGAGTTTTCTTAGACTTTTAATTAAGAGCCCATACTACCATAGCTCTAATTCACTTTTTATCTCGCTCACACCATACTGCTCGTAGACTGAGTGAGAGCGAGACTAAGCGGCGTGCTGGCGGCTCCAAGGCGCTAATAGTTTAGGTAATTTCTTTTTTCGGCGAAAATAATGGTAATAAAAAAATAACATAGTATCTACTTTATAGTTAGTTCAGTTATTATGCAAAGTTTCATGATCTAATTTGAAGATTTTTTTTTATACCAGCGGTTTATTGTTAGGTTTAGACGTAACTTCGGATTTATTCCTATCGATTTTTTTTTTTTATGGAATCGTGTTTTCGGCAAACATAGTTCTTACCATTACTCCTCAACTTCAACAAATATTTATTTCAAAATGAATACTGCAGTATTTACGATATAACGGAGGACCATGCTAAGCAATTTGAGGTGTTATAGACTCTTAATACTTACGGCTGTTACTCCATGTAAAATACTGATATTCAGATGCATTTGTTTAAGACTGAAAAGCGAACCCTACGAAGTTAACTAACTGAAATACTAAATACCGAAACAAAATAAACAAACAATAACTGACTGGTGAAGGCCGCAGGAATCCGCTGGATGCGGGAAGCACAGAACCGGTCGAAGTGGCGGTGATTGGGGAAGGCCAATGTTAAACAGTGGACGTCCTTCGGCTGAAATGACTTTGTCTATAAATTATATCATCAAAAATATATTGCATTTTTACCTAGTATTGACAATTACTATTATGTAAGTATGTGCTAAAATAGATCTACGTATAAGTAATACTCTAAAGACGTGACGCGACTTATTAGGAAAAAACAAATTCACACATAAAATATTACAGTAGTGTTATAACTTATAATTGAGCCAAAAATAGACTGAAATTATTTGCACTTTATTTCACAAATATCGTCGAAAATCACAAAAATATGGTAACTATCCAGGAGGATATTGTTGTCTTCGCATTCTAAGCATGAGGTCGTAGTTTCGATTCCCTTGTTGACCAAAGTGTCATTGGGTTTTTTCGTGAGGTATTTTTCAGTAGCAGGAATGGGGTCTCATTTTGTGTACGGTTGGTGGCAATAGGCTCGTCCCCTAATAAAATGGGACGAAATGTGGGTGTACATTACTGCCTAACCATTAGGGGAAAACATACGTAATGTTGATATAACACTGCTGTCAAGCTGTCAATATGATGCTGCTGTAAAACTACTTAGCACAATTCCCTTGACACTTTACCAAAACTGGTCGCGACCATTACCAAAATAGCAATCTAGATGCAAAAATTGTGCAATCACCATCTTCTTGTTATGTATACGAGAACCAAAGGTCAATGCCTATTTCTTAATATGACATTGAATTTAAAAATACCCTCTTTTAAATTGCCTTTGGCGAAGTTAGATTTTAATTAAGTTCAATGCATAAATAAACATTTGATTGTCTTTAACGGTTTAATTAAGAACGTGTATTTAATCCTAACTTGGCTGCTTGGCTACTACTTGGCTGCTGGGGAGTTTGTTGCGCCACTTCTTCTTCCCAGCTAATGCACTAGGAAGTGGTGAAGGGTGGGCGTTTTGGGGGACTGTCTTATGTAATTTTGACGTTCGAAAAGTGCTGATTCTCAGCCTAGTTTGAATAAATGACTTTTTAATTTTGAATTTTGAATTTAACTTAATATCATAAATGCGACAGTGAGTTTGTTTGTTACACTTTCACGCTAAAACGACTGAACTGATTTGGATGAAATTTGGCACACGCGTAGGCTATGACCTGGAATAGGACATAGGATACTTTTTATACCGGTAGTACGTTCCCTTGGGATAATTTCCGGCAAGCACGCGGACGAAGCCGCTGGCAAAAGCTTGTAAACAATATTAAATTTATTCCCGTTCGGTACACCGTTATATTAAATGAGTAATATAATGATGTATGTACAGTTATGTGCAAATTTGGTGATGAAAGGTTTAAAAATAATAAAAAACCTTAGGTTAACTTACCTTAACCCACCTACTCACTCTGAAGTCTATTTTAGGCATTGTCTTAATATGAAAAAACTACTTTTTTTTTAAGTTTAAAAAAATAATCAAGCCTTGTTTCATAAAATTGTATTTTCTACCCAATTTCTCAAGATTTCATAATGGAGGAAGGCTCAGTTTGCCACAGTGTCTGATAATTACGTCAAGATAGGCAACGTAAACTTGGTGAGGCAATTTTGGTTAGTTAATTCATGACATCGTCAGACCACTGTTTATTTATAAAATGAGGGAAAGTTTGTGTAAAAGGAAGACTGACAGACTGACGCTAGCGTCCCAGTTGTTTTCCATCAATTGGTGGAAAAACGTATATTTTTCTCGCGTTTTTAATACCTCCACGGTTTGTAATGTAAAGTTCGTTTTTAATCCCCAATAGTAATTTGACATTTCAATTCTTTGTTGTTAGTTTTATCAATTTGGAGTTTGACATATGCACCTGTCAAATTACTGTCTTTACTTTAGTGAGTTCACACATAAATAAATTTGAATTTAGATATTAGTAGGTAGGTGTACCTATACCTATTAATACCGAGATAGTTATCTATCTCAGGATATTCTTAACCATTATGTAGCTGAGCCCAGAAAAAATATTTCAGTCAATATGATTTGAAAACTGTATGTTGACTACGTTCAGACATGTACCTATAACAACCACCATAGTTCCCCAGAACTGATTTATTCGGTCCATAGAATTTCTAGCTCAGTCCAAGTGACAGGTACTAAATCATACCACCATGAATTCTAAAACAGCTGCCATTCCTCCACGGCATTTACAGGCACTCAAAGTGCTTCGGACCATAACTTACAATCCTAAATCAAGCAACAATGCGCAATGCATAAACAGCGGATTTAATTCCAAGTTTATAAGATGTCCATTACTTAAACAGGAACATACCAATGACCCGGGCTGGATAAACACATGGAGGACCAACAAAATGGAGTGCTAATTCGAATATTCGTTGGTCGCGCCCGAAAAATCGTATTTGTGGGAGCTTTATCTTGGAAAGTCGATGACTAAACTCCCCGTCACGAGAAGCTATAATTTTTTTAAACAAAGAAGTTCTACTAATTTACGTAGAGAGACAAATAATCCCAAATCCCTGAACGCATCTGAGTTCCAGTAGGTACCACAAAACATTATATCGCTAAAATATAAACCGACCAAGTGACATTGCTCGTTAGTTTTATGTTACACGTATGTTACGTTGAGTTAATTGAATTTCGGATTATTTGTTGTTGATTGAATTGCTGCTACGTAACTTAGTTCTTTATTTACAAAATTTATAGCTTCTCGTGACATGGGCTCTAGTTGTACTTTTTGTAGACCTCCTCTATCTCAACTGTCATATCATATCACATCGTGTCATATCATCAAGCGGACCAATGGAGGCTGTTTGCAGTTGTCTTCACTTATAGAATTTAGAACCAATAACTAAAATTGCAAATAGCTCCGCAGGCGCAATTTTATATTCTTTGCAGCCACTAAGACACTTAATAGGCGAAGGAAGATAGCCTGTTGCTAGGCAGTTTTTTTAAAGTAGGTATACCTTTAGTGTTAATAACAACACGTGCACATTAATTATGCTTTGGTATACATTATTTTAGCAGAAGGCGCTTTTGTACTCCATTGACTAGCTACTCTGTGGTTTAGCAGGAAACCGTATGACTCATGCGTCGGGATTCCAAATTGTATTCAATCGTTTTATATCTTGGAATTGTAATGACTGGAATAGACCTTATGAGGAAATTACGTGTTTACAAAATGGAGTACCACTGTGTCTTAAAATGGTGATAGCTGAGTCGTGCAAATTGTTTATTACACTAAGATATTTTCTCTCTTAGCAATATTTCAGACTAAAGACGACTTGAATCAAGTCGAAAGTCTTGCAAACTATTGTAAGTACAGTAGGCAGATGATCATTCATCACTTTTATTTTCAACTAGAAACAGGTAGGTAGGTTCGCCTTTAAGAAATGCGACAAAACTATCACAGAAACAGTTATAAGCATACTTCTAAAATTGAATCATTAAGCCAACCGTAAGATACAGCAACACATCTACAGATACACATCGTTATCTTATTAAACCATATTTTTTTATGATAATGCCAAAGATGGTATAATTGTTGCATTAGCTACGGATTAGATTCATTTCCTTTGTTGTTTAATCTAAGCTGCTCATCTTTATTTGCAGTAGAACTTACAAAAACAAGTTTACGATGATATTTTCAATACATTCGTAGTATGTTGTCAACTTTGCATACATCTGTAATTTGCGTGGGTTTTCTTGGTAGCAAATCCATTTAGTTGTTAATTTTATGTCAGTCAGGTATATTTATAGAAAATATTGATTGTGTTGGACATATGAAGACCTATTGGACATGAACATGCACAGTATAACGTAAATATTTCAACTTATAAGAGACTAGCTGCGTCCCCCGGTATCTCCCGCATAAGTCTCTATCCCGTGGGAATATCGGGATAAAAGGTATCCTGTGTCCTAACCTAGGTCATGGTGTACCCATGTTACAAATTTCTTCCAAATCCGTTCAGCCGTTTAAGCGTGAAAGCGTATCAAACAAACAAACTCACTTTCGCATTTAGGTATAATATAAAGATAAGATACTTAAAAGATTTTTGACCGTGTTTTTCATCGAAGTTTTTAACCGACTTCCAAAAAGGAGGTATAATATTATGTTCGTCGCGTATGTATTTTTTTTTTTTGTAAAAAGTTTTTTATCTTTCAACATTACTCTGGCAAGTCTCTCCTAAGATTTTTTTGTTTTTAAACCTAATCCTAAAACATACAGAAATTTAAAATAAATCCTCACCTACACAACACAGTGCACTAATTAACTTCATAGTTCACCACGCAAAACTAATCACGCGCTTGCAGAACTAATTTTAGACCATTTGTTATTTTACCACGCCTCGATTACTCATTCTTACTGTACATTTGAACACAAACAATTATGTAAGTTTATAACATGAGATAACATTATGCCTGTACTTCCCTGAAGGGTCAGGCAGAGGTGTACCTACTATAGTACACCCACATTTCGCCAGTTATGTTTAAGTCCCAGTGTAATAGGGGGCGAGCCTATTGCCATCAATCGGGCACAAATCCAGACTCCGGGGTTCTATCGGCGGCGGCGATCTCTCGCGTCCGGCCCTGGTTGAGGCCATGGTCCGGAGCGAGAGTGCATGGGAGGCCATCACTTCCTTCTGCGAAGCAGTAATGCTCGCGAAGGAGGAGGCGGAGCGCGCGAGGGAAATGCAAGATGCGCGCCCTCGCGCCCCTAGTCGCCGCAGGAGACGCCCAGGGCGTCGGGAGTCGCGAGCCGACTTCCGGCCACCGTAGGCGCGGGCTTACGGACGGTGAGCAATGGGTAGCTCGCCGTCCGATAAGGACCAGGCCCGGGTCGACGGCGCGTTGTGTTCCACGCGCGCCTCAAAGAGATGTCAACACCAACTGACGGGGTCCGTAAGGGCCAATGCCTGCCAGGATTGCGAGTTTGTCTGAAAGGGATATCGCGGCCCCGGCACACAGGCAACGGAAGGAACACGGGTGGGTTTTAGTCAGTAAAAGTCTGATACGCCCTCTCGCTCCGCCCAGAGCGGGAGAAGTCATTTGATGATTTCCCATACCCAAAAAAAAAAAAAAAAAAAAAAAGACTCCGTGGTTCTAATTTTATATTTATGAAAGAAAGAAAGAAAAAACTATTTTAGTTTATTTGTCACAGAAACACGTGCATAAAATAAAAAGATAATAAACTCATTTGAACAAGAAAATAAAACAATAGATTTAAATACAATAACGAGCACAAAACAGAAATAGTCGGCAGCTGCTGGCACGTCATGACTGTGACAAGAAGGCTTCCACTTAGCATGATGCTGTGCTATGGGGACCCACAGCACAAGCTGATTTTCAGTGGTTACCCGAAAACGTGTTCTTTGAGTACCACACACACAATACATAACATAAAGCCTGTTGGCTGTTTTCCCTGAGGGGTTAGGCAGAGGTGTACCAAAGTACACCCACACATAGTCAATGATTATAGGCATAGAAACAGCTCTAACGCTGATACAGTTCATTCATATCCTAGATAACTAATTAAAAACACCTGCGTTAACAATAACTTTAGAGAAGTGAATGTTAATTATTATTACTAATCCCATGGAATTCGTAACATGGCGCCATATTTGGATGTGGTAACGTGTTAACTATAAGGCTGTGCGCACTTTGGACGCATTTTCGTACGAATTTTACTCGTGCGAACACTTACGAACACGCACGAATGATCCCGACCTTCCATGTAGGTACTGAAGGAACGCACAGACTGAGTGCGAGTTAGTCGAAAGTATACGTACGTATAGTTCTGACGTCCGATAACAATCCAAACTGGTTGGGATTTTTCGTGCGTTCAATGCGATATCACCGGAACACTACCTATTTGACGAAGAAAATCGTATTCAGTGTGCGCACTCAATTCGTTTGACCACGATCATACGTTTACGTACGATACGAATTCGTGTCCAAAGTGCGCGCGGCCTTAGTTTATCTATAACAGTATCTTGTTACAGCCTTTATGGTTCTGTAATGTCAATTAGCATTAGGTATATAGCTTATACGGTGGGTGAATTATAGTGTTTATCTTTACCCGAAGTATCTAAGTTTACCCTAAAATTAAAGTTTACCCTAGAATTAAGTTTCGCCCTGGCATTGTTTAGCAGTAGGTGAATTGCTAAGGTTAGATTGTGGTCGGGTTGTGTAATTGTTATAATACTTAGATAACCTGCAATTGTTTTACTGCAGGGTGAAGGCCTCTGCTCAAAAGGAGAAGATTTAGCATTGACAACGCTTGCTCACGACCGGCTATTAGCCGACCAAGACTATTTGATTACAGGATGGACTTCAGTCAACCCTTAAGACGCAGATATATGCCAGTGACCTTGAGTGGTTAGCTTGCGTGTTCTGTACTGAGCTCACGCAACAGCGCTGTCCCAAATTAGACGCAGTAATAATTTATTATACATAAAACAAACGGTATTTAAATAAAACACGTATACTAAAAGATCAATAATTAAATTATTTTTAAAATGTTGAAGGTTTTAGAAAAATACGCTTTTTAGATTTTGTGTGATTCTCAGTTTTTTAGACATAACTTTATAAATTAATTTCACTATGTAATATAAATATTGTCTAAAATTTTCATTATTAAGTTATTAAGAAAATGCTCTAATTTAACATATATTTTTTTCAAATCATGAACAGTAATCGTTTAGAAGTGATCTTCAGTATAAAATCATTAAAAGTCGGTTATCGTCGCCTTAACGCCTAGGTCAGACGTTCGTATAGCTATATAGCTAACCGTCCAAAATCCATCAATATTTTAAGTACCAATGGCGATGACGTGAAATGACGTCACGGCTGCCAGTTATCTAATTACCTTCGTCAGATCAGTCGCTCCAGGTAAAGTACTCAGCTGCATCCGCATAGACTGCAATGGAAGCCTACCGCAACATAGTTAGGAAAAAGCTAGACAGACGATCATTATTTGATTATTTTATTTATTTATTTTATTGGGCTGGTTTACAGCTACGACAAGCCATGTACAAGCCTCCTCAGTAGCAATAGACTATTGTTGTACAAATGTTTAAAAACTATAACACTTTCTAAGTATAACTTTAAATTAAGTACCTGCATAGGCAAAGATGCATGCGCAACCGATATTTGAATACATGAGAAACAATAATATAGTGTTTAGATAAAACAGTAGTACTGGACGCTAAGCTGCTTGCAAACAAATCGATTGATGGCTATTTATTCTTAACAATTTGGTTAAATACTTTGACTAAGAGGGATGATGACAAAAAATTGTTTTTTTAGTCCGTCTTTGAGATTATAAAAAAATATTGGACACGTATTTTTTCTTTTTTTACGTAATCTAAATAAAGATTACGGCGATACATTGAGGTAAAGTGTGCCATGACGTCACGAGTATGTAGATTTTATACATACTAGTGACGTAGTGACCCCCACTCCCCAACTTAAAATGCGTTTTATCTAAGTATTTTTTTATTTTTGATAAAGCAAAAAATACGCGTCTAATATTTTTTTATTATCTGACTGACGGACTAATTAGAATTTCATATTTTTTACCCAGGCATCATCCCTATTGCTACGGTAAACTATGCTAGCGTAAGGAGCATGAAGGAGATTTCTCAAACGAGAATGTCGAGGTGGAACATTCAGAGACAGCTTAGAAAGAAGTTCAGGACATTCAATCCTTGATTGTGCTATTTTATTGAGTAGAGCTGCAACCTGAAATTGCGGCTCTACTCAATAAAATAGCACAATCAAGGATTGAATGCCCTGAACTTCTTTCTAATGATGTTTCTTTACCGCAATTCAGCGGAGTTATTTATAGCCATCATTCCATTCTAATGCACCCCATGCATTAATCACTGCAAAATATCCTGTATTTACAAACATGTCTCCTGTTATATTACCGTTAAAGATATAAATGTTTACAAGGGATCAATTAGGATTCAACTGCTAACGCGTTAAATCCGGCTGTGCTTGCGGTAACGTTAACAAGATAAGACTTAACAAGATTGCAACGCCAAAGTTTATAATGTAATTTTTCAAAAATTTAATGTATAATTTTAATATCAATTATCATTTAATCTGTATCTTGTCTTCGTTTATGATCTAATTTATTCATTTTATTTTCACACTTTTTTTTTAATCTGTCGTAATTTAGTAAATCATGGTATTACCACTGTTTTCTGTGCTAGCGGTGTTAACCTATAATTAATTGTTGCACCCTATTATAAATAATACACTGCGAATGTACTGGTGTAATCAATTGTTGGTTAACCTTAATAAATAAATAAAGCATTATTTTTTTTGAACCGACTTCGTATAAGGAGTAGGTTCGTCCCTCTATGTTCGTATGTATTTTTTTTATGTATGTTCATCGATTTCTCCGTGATTACTGGGCTGATTTATATGTTTTTTTTTTTTACTTGTTAGAGGAAGCTCACGCGCTGGTCCCATAAACATTTGATTAACTTTGCTTCAATAATACGTATTTCATTCCACTCTGTGTATGTTGATGATGTTATAAATCTTCCTGTCAATGGTGTTTATATTTTATATCAAGTAGGTAATGGTTTACGAATTTTATTTTATTTCGCAACTAAAAACTGAAAAATAAATCTCTTTACAATTTACAAATTGTAAAGAGATTTATTTTTCAGTGTTCTGTTCGGAAGTCACTTGTTAATTTTTGTAAAAAGTATGTTATTTTTTTTTTTTTAATAATCAAATTAAATTTATTTATTTGATTATCCACAATTTATTACCGTATACCTACTGTTGTCATTACAATGTATAAGGTCGCCAGTAACAGTTACAACACCCTCCGTACTAGTTGAAACTATATTCTATAAATTAATTGTCAATTTATTTTTACAATATAAAGTTTGTGCAACTTCATTGATCAACATTTGTCTAGCCTTTTCCCAATTATTTTGGGGTCGGCTTCCAGTCTAACCGGATGCAGCTGAATACCAGTATTTTACATGGAGCGACTGCCTATCTGACCGCCACAACCCAGTTACTGGGTAACACGATACCCCTTGGTAAGACTGTTTGTCAGACTTTCGGGCTTCAGACGACCCATAACTACTGATATAGATCTACAAATGACAGCCGGGATCAATGGCTTAACGTGCTTTCCGCGGCATGGAGGGGTCTTGGAATGTAAAGATGGTCACCTATCCACGGACCGACCGCGGCAAGCGTAGCTTACTGATCGATCGACACGTGTGGCTGTGATGACTTAGCCACAAGCCACTTCATTGATAAATGATTGTTTAATTAAAATCACAGTAAATACAAATGACGTAATATCAGGCCTAGTTATCCCGAAGGGTTTGGCAGACGCGAGACCCACCTACACAGTACACTTACATGTCACCAGTTATAAAAAAACATACTAGTTCTGCAATAATAATATAACAGTAGGTCAGTAATTAATATTACATAATGTTCCATTTTAAGATAGACCTTTAATAAATGCGTAGAAAGTGTCCGCGATCTATTATGATACTGAACCAGTAATGGTAACTCGGTTAGGCAATAGTTACTGGGTCAGTTAAATGGTCTTACAACTGCTTGTAGGACTTCTTGTATAATAAGTTTTGTGCGTATGTACTTGAATTTATGGCCCTTTGTATGCCCTTTTTTTTTTTTTTTTTTTTTTTTTTTTTTTTTTTTTTTTGGGTGGGAAATCATCAAATGACTCCTCCCGCTCTGGGCGGAGCGAGAGGGAGTGTCAGACTTTTACTGACTAAAACCCACCCGTGTTCCTTCCGTTGCCTGTGTGCCGGGGCCGCGATATCCCTTTCGGACCAACTCGCAACCAATTACTAGATTAGAATTTATGGCCCTTTGTATGCCCTGGGGAAAATACTCGTATATTATTATATACTCAATTATATTAATGCACCGTAATCAAGGTAGAAGTGAAACTTCTCAAAAAATAAAGAATTAGAGAGATTTAGGCAGCGTATCCACCAGAGATGAGCGAGGATCCGTAGCGAGGAATGTCTAACTGAATAACAACGCTAGCTTAGCTCAAACTATGACAGTGAAGCGATGTTATTGGTTAGTTTCACACACATCCCTCGCTATGCATCCTCGCTTATCTCTGGTGGAAACGCAGCCTTAGACTGCGTAGCGACCCGGGTCGACGGTGCGTTGTGTTCCACGCGCGCCTCAAAGAGATGTCAGCACCAACTGACGGAGTCCGTAAGGGCCAATGCCTGCCAGGGTTGCGAGTTTGTCCGAAAGGGATATCGTGGCCCCGGCACACAGGCAACGGAAGGAACACGGGTGGGTTTTAGTCAGTAAAAGTCTGACACACCCTAGCTCCGCCCAGAGCGGGAGAAGTCATTTGATGATTCGCATCCTCAGGAAAAAAAAAAAGGCTGCGTAGCGAGAGATGTGTGTGAAACTAACCAATAACATCGCTGCACTGTCATCGTTTTAACTAAGATAGCGTTGTTATTGGTTAGTTTTACGGACATTCCTCGCTACGCATCCTCGCTCATCTATGGTGGAAACGCAGCCTAAGTGTGCTGTGTGAGAGAAGAGAGACAGACAGAGTCATATCTTTCTTCTCTCTCATGTATTGAAATGTGTCTAAACGTGACGTGTCCTTGAAATTTCACTCTCAATTCTCTTCCAAATATCGAATCGCCGAAAAAGGGAGATAGATAACGAGCCAATGTTTTTAACTTATCTACTACAGTTACGTCTTGTAATTGCATTCATACTTTTATCATTCATCAATAATCACATGAAAAAGGTAGCTTTGCATCAACATCTTCGCAAGACTGTTAGGTAGTGTGAACTGCTGAATTTAGCAGATAAAAAAAAACAAGTGTAAAGTTAAATTATGATTTACATTAAGAGCGTTTATTCTGAAAGTGGCAACGTCGCAAATAGATGTCAAATATAAGTATCACTGTTTTGATTAATTTGGCAATATTAATGTGTAAAAATAAAAAATGTGGGTAACTAGCGAACTAGAATATTTATTATGAGATGCAATAATTAATATCGTAATACCGAATGTTTAGTTTTAGATGTAAAAAATCTATTTGGAAAGTTTCCAAATGCGTTTTTTACACCTGAAATGGGTAAAACATCAAATTCAATGTTATAATTGCAATTCATTATTAATATTCTAGTTGGCTAGTTAGCCACATTTCTTATTTCTATTCAGTAATATTGCTATAAGAATCAAAACAGGTCAATATTTGACAGTTATCATCAGCTATTGTAATTAAGAGGGTTTATCCTAAGAGTTGACCTCTTAGGATAAACCCTCTTAATTACATTTTTTTTTTTTTATTCTAACTGCAATTTAGATCTGCCTGATATGCAGGTCTAAATTACAGTTAGAATTAAATTGACCTAAACTAGGTTTATGAAAACCTGTGTTTCAGGAAGTGATGGATTGGAGATGGCAATGTGTTATAGAAAGACAGGAGGATGCCACATTGTTGATCACGTGATCAACAATGAGTATTTACATCTGCACTTAAATCTGGAAAACCAATCAATCATTTTTAATCAACACACAAGCTGGAAATCGTCAGCACTCTAAAAATTGTCGACTCATCCAATTATTAAAACGTAAACAAACATGAATATCGGTTCATATCAAGTATTAAATGACAAATGCACTTGTTTTGCTATCTGTACGCAGATGCGCACGAGTTGCGTTTGTTGTCGTATCCCGGCTATAAATACTCGTGCGCAGCAGGCATGCTAAGTTTACCCGACTTTGTACTTGTACAGGGTAGTTCTGTTAACATTATATACATTTGTGTTAAGTTAGGTTTTAGGTTTTTTATGGCGCTAATATATAATTATAATTTATGTATTAATGTAGCTCAAAGTTAAGAGACGTTTAAACGAGCTCCAGTAACCCAACCAAACAATAAATTAAAATTACATTCCCAAATCTTCAAAGAAAATACAAATTGCAAATGCAACCAATAAAATTAACATCAGATTCATCTGCATTTAAATGAATAATTCTAATCCTACTATATAAGATATCTACATTTCGCAAATCATATATTTCTATAACATTCAACTCTACTAGCATTTAGTATTAACTAGGTTCTGGCCGCGACTCCGTCTGCGTGGACTTCAGAATTGTTTCCAGAGAGAATTTTTAATTTTAACGTTTTAAACCGCCTCAGTGGTTAGTGTGATCACCTCAGAACTAGAGGCCGGCACGGATCACGGCTTCGATTCCCAGTGGGGGCTTAATTTTCTATTCGATTTGGTTGGTGGTAGGGCTTGTTCTAAGTCCGCCTGGCTAGCTACCACCATCTTATCTAAGTGTGTCGCCATATCAACAATGTTAACAGCATTGTTGTGTTTCGGCTGTTAGAGATAAGATAGCCAGTTCCTCTGTGGTTGAGGATTCCGGGTGAAGCTCGCTTCCACCTTCGACCTGATCATCACTTACCTTACGTCAGGTGAGATGCAGACCAAGAGCGTCCTCGTTGTGGATAAACAAATAAAAATACTTTATTTGATAACAGTCGCTAAACCATGTCATTTACCGGGTTAAAAAGTAAAATCCTATATGTTAACTGTTAATCCAGGTTATAAACTATCTGTGTACCAAATTTCATCCAAATCCGTTCAGCCGTTGTTGCGTGATTGAGTAACAAATATCCAAACATACAAACTTGCACATTTATTTCAGTCTAAATCCGTTCATCTTGTTTGAATTGCAACATTACAGTTTCAAGTGCTATTCAGATTCAAGTGCTCTTGAGATTTTGTAAATGGGTTAATATTAGAGCATTATGATTTTGATTGCAGTCTTAATAATGTTAAGTGTAAGTTTAGTTTAGATGCACTAAGATATCTTGCTTGGAGCTCATTGAATTATTAATTATACTGCGATTTTATCTGTGTAGATACATATAAGACATTGATCAGGCAGCGGCCATAGTCCTTCGATAGTTCCAGTTCACCAGTCAACTTTAGCCATCCAAACCCATAGCCCAATATGTTTTGTTTCCATGTTTTGCAATAGTCCTGCACCAACCGGGGGTTGTCCTTGGGTGCACTTGCATAGTGCATACAGATAAAATCGTCGACTGGTGCCTCAACATTTAAAAATGTCTAAGGGCTTTTGCGAGGTGGCTTCGGCCCCTCGTACAGTCCAAAGGTCCGGGACCCTAGGGACCCAAGAAATGTCATCACATTCAAATAATAATAACCCCATCGCCGTATCCACCAATCAATCGTACCAACGTTGACGCCATGGTGAGACTTGGCTCGCTGTGACGCTCCTGCAGTCTAGGTGTGTGCTGGTTGAGTTTACTTTGCCGAAACAGATCTAGGGTGAGGCTGAGGAGCCAGGTCAAGAGAGATACAGAAACCCGCAGGGCAGCATGTGGCGAGCTGTTGAGCAGTAGCGACACAACGGACCCTATCTCCCGGGAGAAGATTTGTTCCTCACCTCTGGCTTGCCTTTATTGGCCGGCCGGAATGAACATTGACGAGGAACAGAGCTCCCACCTATTTCTTGCTTTTATTGGCCGGTTTGAGTGGAGATTCGCTTGAGCAAACGTGCTCGGAGGAAGGAAGTATTCCAGTAAGATGATTTCTTATTAAGTACCCTATAATTAGCTTAACATATGTAATGTCGGTCTGTAACTTTAGGCGATCTTCATTCTGATTTGTTTATGGCGGTTCCCAAACTGGGCCTCATCTGTATCTTGGGTTGGGGTATCTGTACTATTCTCTACTAATACTACTAATACTAATAGTACTTAATCTACTAAACACAAATTTTCGACGGTAATTATACAACTACATATTCTGTTACAGTCATCTCATCAATATTTAAGATGACACAGCTTACTTAGCGTTTTATAAAACACAAAACAAATCTAACAGCAAATATATGCCAAAAGGTAAGTACAAAGATAAACAAGTTAATAGTAAGATCAACATAAATATAAAGTATGCTTAGTATGCAAAGGTACAAATTATGTATTAAAAAAATTGTTTAGTTAACAGAGGATGTTTTTCTACCAACTTTATACATTATGGTACGCAATAAAGAATTGAGAATTGAGAGGAAACATACCTACTGACGTAAGTAATACATTGTTATTGGGTAGTAAACAGGTATTTCCAATGCTTTAGTTAGACTTTGAACTATGAACTCACACTCCATACGTGTGTTGTCTGTCATATTAAATCTTCATGATTTTATTGTTACATAAAAACATTCTAAGAGCATTCTGTCTTCACCGGACACGGTTGTTTCGGGAGGTGCCTGTTCAGGATAAAGCGGGAGGAAACGCCCGGGTTGGTGACACCCGGGCGTTTCCTGTGTGGATCGCCCGGAGGCGATCGGCGGCGGCGATCTCTCGCGTCCGGCCCCGGTGCAGGCCAAGGTCCGGAGCGAGAGGGCATGGGAGGCCGTCACCTCCTTCTGCGAAGCAGTTATGCTTGCGAAGGAGGAGGCGGAGCGCGCGAGAGAGAGGCAAGCTGCACGCCCTCGCGCCCCTAGTCGCCGTAGGAGACGCCCCGGGCGTCGGGAGTCACGAGCTGATTTCCGGCCACCGTAGACGCGGGCTTGCGGACGGTGAGCAATGGCAGCTCGCCGTCCGATAAGGACCAGGCCCGGGTCGACGGCGCGTTGTGTTCCACGCGCGCCTCAAAGAGATGTCAGCACCAACTGACGGGGTCCGTAAGGACCAATGCCTGCTGGGGTTGCGGGTTTGTCCGAAAGGGATATACACGGGTGGGTTTTAGTCAGTAAAAGTCAGACACGCCCTCTCGCTCTGCCCAGAGCGGAAGAAGTCATTTGATGATTTCCCAAAAAAAAAAAAAAAAAAGGGCCGAGAGTTGAAAATCCAACAGTGTGTTTTTTCAACGCGCTGGGATGAGTGTGCGTCCCAGCACGTTGGATTATTTAGGTTCACGTTGGATTATTGAACTCTCGGTAAGTTGAAAATCCAGTGCCCGATAAAATCCCGCCGCGATATTTTTACGTCCGTGCGAACGTGGGCTTATTGTAGCAATCCCCACGGTGCGGTGGTGTTCTACGTAATCGATGTCTAAACACTGTTAGCAAACGTTCGCACGGACGTAAAAATAACGCGGCGGGATTTATCGCGTACTGGATTTTCAACTCTCGATGTTAAGCCGAGCGTGTGCAACAGTGTGTTTTTACGACGCGATGGGTTGCACCATAGATATAAGAAAGAAGGAGATATGCCCGGTAGTTGAAAATGTATCGAAACCCAATGTCTTCTATCTATCCCTACTCTCTAGCCTGCGATCACACATGCGATCAGTAAACCCAATAAATACGAGGCCCCGCTCACACTTGCAATTTACAAATCAGAACGTACTACATAATCAATTATAAACCTTATCCCATCAAACACAGCGTGCATTTACCATGCACCGTACAACTCACCCACACGAAAACATCGTTCGCTATTGTTGTGCTGTGCAAAAGCCATTTATTTTACATATACGCTAGTGATTGACTAAATCGGAAACTTATCGATTCTCCCATTTATTATTGTATTAAAATTTTTGGAAGTTGCTGAAAAAATTTTAAATAAAAAACGATATACATATAATAAGATGATATAAATAAACAATAAGTAAGTAAAAAAAAGAAATATTAAGTAAACCAAAAAAATAACAACATTATGAGAAAATCTAAATGAGTATAAAACAAGATTTCACATCGGTCTTCCAATCAGGCTATAACTGTTGACAAATTGAAGAATAAACTTTAATAGTAATATAAATTCATACGACAATCGACATTATTGTCGATAGCCTACGTTAGTGGATCTGCACAACCACATCACTAATCCGTCACAAGACGCTGCGGCCGTACTAACGATGCAACCGCTTAAAGTAAACATCGTTTTGTAATTTTTACATTGCTTGTCCAGTTACTTAGCGACATACTTTGGTAGTGGTAAAGAAGCAATGTATTTACTACAATAAAAGTACAGTCGCTGTGATATATGAAAACAAAAATAACGTAGTAAAGGCAAGAAATATTTTACGATTTGTTGTTTTTCATGATTTTCAACACAAATATAGCAAAATACTTGTGCTGATTTATGAAAAGTGGTTCTACGATTTATAAAGTTTATAGTTTAGCTTCGATTTTTACAAGAAACCACTGAACAACACGGTATTCTTAAATGTTATCACGATCGCGCTCGAAAGCGCACTAGTTAGCGGAGACGGCCATTTGCCTGAGGCATGAGCATTGTGATCAAGACGCGCGGACACAGACACGCCCCCATACCACTTCTCCTGTTATTTATATTTCTATGGGTTGCACTATTTTGGATTCTCAAATCCAAAAGAGTACAACCCATCGCGTCGTAAAAACACACTGTTGGATTGATCGTGTGTTACGTAATTAATGATCGATCGACCCGTGCGGCTGGTATTACTTAGTAACAAAAGAAATCAATTCAAAAGTAAAATCCCACGTTTCCAAAACTCAAAATTGAATGTCTCTTCTCCATAAAAGCTAAACGACTTAAATGCATGTCTTAATGGCACATTTAATTCAATTTACATTGACACTCATTCGCCGGGCCAACTATAGGGCAAGGCCAGATCTAATGGACGCGCGGCTTTACGATTGAACTCGCTAAAAAACTTGATTTCACTGTGACAAGTAGTTTATTAGAATCTTAGAACATCTTCTGAATTATAAAAGCATTGTTAGAAAGATATTTATTGATTGTTAGATGGATATTTAAGAATAAATAAGGTTTACAATAAAAACAACATGTAGGTACAGTACAACTTTTTTCTTAACGTCCGAACGAACGTACGTAAACTTCGTGTTTCGTCTTTCGGCAAACTTCGTGTTCCGTAGACTGACGAAACACGAAGTTTGCCGAGGGACATTAAGAAAATTGTACCTACTTATTCTTGACTCCTGTTTTGAAAGTAGGTAATTACACTGAATTTATTTAAGAAATAAGTCAAATATGGTAGAATTTACTACCTCATTGGTCTAGTAGTCGCAAGCGCTACTGCTGAGCATTGTCCTAGGTAAGATTCCCGGGTCGGGCAAAGTGTTATTGGGTTTTTCAATCTGGAATTTCTCAGTAGCAGCCCGAATCCTGGATTTGTGCCCGGTTGATGGCAATAGGCTCGTCCTCTGTTACATGGGACTTAAACATAATTGTTCTGTTCTGATTCTGAATAAACGGCACAGATGCATGTAATACTGCGTTCGCAATGAATTTGCCAAACATGTTAAGAAACACTATCTATAAGATCTAGTGCTGTGCACTTCTGTAAGTGACGAATTCACAATACCTAAAACTCTATGTGATTTTTGTATGTGTATGTTTTAGTGAGTAAGTCGTTGAGGTGCCTTACCAATAAATAAATAAATAAATAAATAAATAAACACGAGTTTTCCACTTAAACAAACATCAACTTTATGCATGTGTAAATAAAGTTTATATCAGACTGACTAGTACTATTGAAAACAGTCATAAAAAATATGAAGTTGTAGCGCAAACTGAACCTTATGTGTAGGCTTTACAGTTGTTTTTTTCTAAAACTCGTGTTTGTTTACATGTTTGGCAAATGAATTGCGAACGCAGATTAAATACTCTGTAATTTAACATTTTTCAACCTGGATACAGAAATTGGACCATCAAACGTTTGAGATGAAAATAAAATAGATACCTACATAGCTTGTTCGTGCCTACCGTGAAACACGAAATCACTAAAGAACAGTAGTTTTTTATGCAACAGCAATGAAGTTTATACTTAATTATAAAGTTACATAAATCAATAGCATTATAGCATGTCATGATACAATTGACACATTTCCACCATTAAAATATGATACCTTCGTGCTGCAGTATCATCACGACATCTAAATTCTCAACTGCTTTTTGATGCAGCTGCAATAACGTAGAACCCAAAGCTAAGCGCACATAACCTACGGTCCTAATGAATCGCATTTCAATTTAAAAAGTGCCGTGTGGCCCGCCTGAAGCGTGCGATGGTTGTTATGCTGGGGCTACATTGTAACTTTACTTTGCACGCTCTCTATTGATCAGCGTCAGCGAGACGTCGAGCGGTGTGCGAGAGAAAACGCGCGAAGTTTAAAGTCAACGTTAAACAATTCATTTCAATTAGGCACCTATATGGCACTTTTGAACGTCAATTTTACAAAAAATTGAATTGAAGAATGGGCAAGAAACTCCACCGTTACTCTTTTAAAATGTTTTTACAGTATTTTGTATACATTAACTATATAATTATATGTGAAGACGATGCATCTAGAATAAGATTACTATACCACGATAGGTAAAAAGAATGAAAAATGAAGCAATGACAGATAAATTAATTATGTGATAGATACATGGTGCTCACATATTTACAAACATTGTAAAATTATACGATATTCCTAACATTTTAATTAGCGATAACTCGACAATGTAGCCCCAGCAATATAAAATGTACGAAAGTGATGTTAATAGGTTGAAGGGTTGTTGTCGTGGATTGATGGTCCATCGATGAGCAACAGAACATCGATCAATATGGACGAGACCTATTTGTGAATTTCATACCATTTGACACAATAGATCGACATCGAATGAAGACAGTCGTCATCGACGTCGATAAACTTGTAACCTGAGCGGCAATTCCCGTTATTTTTAAAAACGTACGCATTAAAATCTCATTCCCAATCTGTCAAAGATACAGTCAGTTTAAGTACCAACATTTTTGACAAGTTGGACAGATTGCGACTTGAATGTGAACGTTTTTTTGGTACGGAAATTGGCCTTCTGGTCTTGCACTGGATCGGCCTGAACGGTCGATGTCATGGAGCGACCGCAGTCTGGTTCCACCTTAAAACGCAACCGACGTAACATATAGCAGTTCCCGTCATCCATGTCAAGGGCTCAATAAGTATAACCGTTTCAAACGGTCATAGCTCTTATTAGGAGAACAGGTTCTTCAATAAAATGTTGTGTGTCAAATTGTGGAGGGTTATTATAATTTAAAGTGTTTTTAGTGTCACAGCTTTTGCAGTAGGTACCCTACTCTTGGTCAGGATCAATGTGTTTAACTGCGATGTGATCAAGATCACGGTTATCACTCAACCGTTGCATAGGTAATTAGACAGACAGACAGACATTGAGATATTGGACTCTGAGATTACTTATCATTATCCAAGACTGACAGACAACGTCCAGCCTGAGCTACTGGAAACACATGTAAGATTAGAAGGTGTAGCGTGTACAAACGAGGGGTATAGGGTGCCAGTGAAGATGAGACTTGACACACCACGTGGTTTGACTTGCGAAGTAGACGATTTAAAGGTCTCTGTAGCGGTATGAGGTCTGCGTGCGGGGCGTAATCGGGGAGGCGAAAAGAGCGTCGGAAATCGCAGGCCGATTCCCGACAACCGTAGGCCCGGGCTTGCGGACGGAGAGGAATGGGTAGCTCGCCGTCCGATAGGTCCAGGCCTGGGTCGACAGCGCGTTGTGTTCCATGCGCGCCTCAAAGAGATGTCAGGACAACTAACGGGGTCCACTAGGACCGATGCCTGCCGGAGTCGCGGGTAAGTCCGAACGGGATACCGTGGCCCATGGCAACGTACAGGCAACTGAAGGAACACGGGGGTTTTAGTCAGTAAGAGTCTGACAAGCCCTCCCGCTCCGCCCAGAGCGGGAGAAGTTATTCGATAATTTAAAACACCAAAAAAATAAGGCGCGATCAAATCTCATTTTTCGAATTCACAAGCAACAGTGGAACTGATACTAAGATAAATACAAAAAAAATATGGACACCTTATTCAATTTCTAACTTAATTGATAATTAAAATGTATGACTCATAAAACGACATTACTTTGAACTCGAGGCCATAATTACAATAAATGAAAAGTAAGTCTTCAAGACTAATTTATAGTTCTAAGATCATTATCGATGTCTTGAACGCGAGAAATTTAAAACTGGAAGCAAGGTCTGTGAGTCAATGATTGGCTCTCACCTTAAAAATAATAATTTGCGCCGCAACTAATCTATTAAGTTCCCATTTACTTGACTGTGCATGTTCTGATTTAGAAACTCTGATTATAAAATTGTGTGCTGGTGTAGAATGTGTAGATGGTAGAGTTAGACGATTGTGTAAATCCTTATCCATACCAAACTTGGTAAATAGAAGCAGCGGTGGCTGACTTTATTTTGCGTTAATTATTTCATCATCACTGCTCTCAAAACGGTGAAGGAAAACATCGTAAGGAAACCGGCATGTCCTAGAACCAAAAATTCGAAGACATGTGACATCTACCAACTGGGCCCGCGTGGTGGATTACGGCCCACTCCCTCTCACAGAGAGGAGGCCTGGGTCCCAGCAGTGGGAACGGTGGGAACCTTCTTTCTTATATCTATGGTGGGAACATTATCTACTGATTATGTATTATGCATACCAAACTTCAAACCAACGGATACTTTAGTTATGGTCCATATCAAAACCTTTCTTTACTCATGATTGTGTCTAAATTATCTAACATAATATAATTATGTATATTCCCGTCGTCATCAGATTTGCATCAAAATGATGAAAACCATACTTATGTTACTAAAAACTTAGTTTAAGCACCTAATCTTCAGTATTTTCTAGGACTTCAGAAATATTATATTGAGGGGGAAACTGTCGAAGGTGAAAATAATGAAGACAACAAGTAAAAAAATTAAAAATAATAATAAAGATATGATCAACTCGTACATAGAATCTGAAATGATTCATATTAGTAGCAAGATATTAAAAGTATAAGCGATAAATAAATAATAAATCTACCTAATTAAACTAATAACATAAAGAGAAAATCTAAACTGATATAAAAAAGAGAAAACATTAGATTTTTTGTTTGTTTGTTTGTTACGCTTTCACGCTAAAACGGCTGAACGGATTTGGATGAAATTTGGCACATGGTTAGACCATGACCTAGGTCACTGGACCCATAGGACACATTTTGTCCCGATATTCCCACGGGATCGAGACTTATGCGGGTGAAATCGCGGGGCGTAGCTAGTAAATAATAACTTCATCGACCCTTCTAACCTTGACGGATGTTGATTGATGACGAAGATTTGTCAGATTTGTCTGTCAGTTCGTTTTCGTCAGATTTGTTCCGCACGCATGTTAGGTTTAGGAATGGAATACGGATTGGTGATTTTTTCACTGTCGGGAATATTTTTATAATTCTTTTTTTTTTTGGTCTTTCAAGTTATCCTATTAAGTAGGTACCTAGTTGATGTTTGTAGTTAAATATTAAGATTATTATAGAAATATATTTAATGTTAGTCCTATGACAGATACCAAATTCAAGTTCAACTTTATCTATAGAATAAAAAATGCAAATTATCACAAACCAGGCTACGCAGATAGGCGAAATCTAGTTCTTTCCCATTCTCTTGACTTGACTGATGGTTGGTCTCGTATCGAGAGTGCTGAGTGTCGGGTTCTGGGTTCGACTTCCAGGCCGGGCAGTGTTGTTAAATTATTCTATTAGGAATTACTTAGTAATGCCCTACGACTGGTACCTCTCCAGTCCTGTCGGATTGCCGTATCATCCCATCAGATTATGAGTGTGAGGGAAGAGAGAGTGCACCTGTGTCTGCGCACACACTTGTGCACTATACTATCTCCCTCGCTTCGCCCACGGCGACTTTTTGTAGCGATGCAGTAGCGATGCTGTCGCGCATATGTATCGATACAGCCGCGATGCTGTCGCTGGCTGTGTACATTCGCCTAGATTCTGTATCACTACTGACTGACACGGCACATTCCCCAGCACCCCTCCCTCCGTTCTCCACCCTTCGTTCCCCCGATGTCGTCAGAAACGGTCGCGCGTTTGCATCGATACAGCCGCGCGTTTGCATCGTTTCTGTCGCACGTTGTAGACTAACGCGGGATAGTAACGATGCAGAACCGCGTTTACAAAACGCGCGACAGCATCGCTACAAAAAGTCGCCGTGGGCGAGGGGCCTTAGGCTGCCTGTCCATTGAAGCGGAGCGAGGCAGCGGAGTGGAGCGGAGTTGTGGACAGTGTCTGTCCATTGATGCGGAGCGAGGTAGCGGAGCGGAGTTACGGACTGTGCTTGCGAGGTAGCGGAGCGGTGTTGCGGACTGTGCGGAGCTAGACCGAGTTCACGTATTTTTCCGCATTGCCTCTCCGCTTCCCCGCTCCGTTTCCTCGCTCCGCTTCCCCTCTCCGCTTCTCTGCTCCGCTTCCCGGTTTTGTATGAATTTTGAAACTAGTTCGCAAATCCCTGTCCACTGAAGCGGAGCGGAGGTTTTATGCAATTCCATTGGTTAATATTGGCACACCGCTACTCCGCTCCTCTCCTCTCCGCTCAAGTGGACAGGCAGCCTTAGTCTCTGCTGTGATTGGTAGCCATGGCCGGAATTCAGTCTGGAGAACAAAATAATATTCTCATTCTTACCTACTTAGCCTATCTTGTGACTTCTATACTTACTACAGTTGCAACTGCAATACTGCAATGACTTAATTTATAATAAAAGAAACGACTTTCACTTCCTTTTTATTAAATTTGCTTTATTGAAACCTCAACTTTAATGAGCAAGTATTAGTATTTCAGAGTCTATTTCCTACTATAATTCCTTTAATAATGATCTACTTTTTATACTTAAAAATAAAAACTGACGTTACGTGTTACTCTATTACAATCGACCCAGTTCATTCAAAAATGCGGAAAATTACATACAGCGTACATTTGTTTGTCAATAATACACGTAGGTAACAGGATGTGTAACAACGAAAACAGCTCTTGAATTATTACCATTTTGTTGCTCGCAGAAGATTCACCAATGCTGAAATAAATACGTAGGTATTATCGGAAACTAACCTAGTTGGGAACATGGCTAGGTATAGGTGGAAGATTTTGATGAAAGGGGTAGGTATTTATAGTAACTACCTACCAAAGGATTGGATAGGTTAGTAGGTTACCTACTAGTAGGTATAATACCTATCACACTAAGATGTTTCAGATAAACCTAGGTAGGTATAGCTACCTAGCAAGGTCGTCGCCAGCTGATGGCCTAGGGGGGCAAGTTTATATATGGAGGATGGGACAAGTATGGTTTGTAAGTACCTACAGTCAAGAGTCAAGATGAAGCTTTACACTTGTAGTGCGAATCTTACTTCTACGGCGCACAATGGGGCCAGAATCGACGCTGGTGGACATTAGATTTTTGACAAATCAGTTTCAACTCGGTAGTCCCGATAGGAACTTAGAAAAATAGTAATTTCCATTTTCATGATTGGAAACGGACCTTTCGGGTCGTTTTTTCCAAAACTATTTAGAACTATAGAGCTGAAACCTAAAAGGTATTAAGACGGGGCATACCACCAACACATAGGTACGAATTACGTCCCCTGACTCCGGATTAGACCCCGTTTAGGAGATATGGAACTTTAAAAAACCAAATAAGGGTCGTCCAAATAAATAAAGATAATTATGTAGTGTCTTTACATTAAAATGCCTTGTATTTGACTTTTTTTTTGTTTTTTGGATCTCTGGGATGGGGCAGCTGCCCCCTTAGCCCCCCTTGGCGGCGCCCTTGCTACCTAGGTATATCTGAAAACTCGTAGTGTCATAGGACACTACGAGTTTTCAGATATACCTAGGTAGCATTTACATTTATAGTTAAACCTATAGAGGTTTAACACTTTGAGGGACAGTAAAGGCCCATAGGCGTTATAACAATAAAACTTCTATTGTGTCTCGTTCAGTGTCCTTGAATGCGTTAACTATAAATGTATGGTGTTCTTCGATTGAATTCGGACCAAAACCTAATGATTCAGATTATTTTGTTATGTTAGTTACCGTCTCCTATACATATAAGCCTACGGCCTACGTGGGTATCCAATTAGATATCTATACATATACCAAGGTACCTAAATCAAAAGGCATTTCTTATTCAAAATTCGTCTGAAAATCGGTACTTTATGTACGTCAAAATTAGGTACTTACATAAGACAGTCCCCTAAACGCCCACCCTTCACCACTTTCCCAGTGATTTAGTGGAAGAAGTGAAGCACAAGCTCCCCAGTAGCACAGCTGTCGGTTAAGTAAAAACTTGGCACCTACCTAAGTACCTACTTTTATATCTCGACGAGATAAAAGTACCTACAGATTCTCGTTAAGGCTCCGTGCACGAAAAAAACCCTCTTTTGTCAATTACTTCTCTAGTTGTGAGCAAGCTTGAAATAGTTGAAAGATTAAGTCTGTCTGACTATAAAAGTACAGTTTTCATGGTGGTAAACAATTCGTGTCAGTCACAGCACCTGTTAATATTTGCGTCACTTTGGCGCTCTCTAAAATATGGTATATTTCGCCTTTGATTAATTAATAAAGATATTGTATAATCATAAAATAAAAATTTGATTTTATCTCATGGATAGCTGAAGACTAATGAAATAATTAATTAATTATTTTGTAATAATTTTAAATTTCTTGATATGATTAGCTAAATAATAGGAAAAAATACATTACTGACTGGGTTTAAAATATAGAAGGTTTTTCAAAATTATTTTTGTGCTATAATTTGTATGGAAGTTGAAAAAAGTGGTTCAGCCACATGCAAGTAAGCCATATAATGTTGTTGATGATATTTTTTCATTTTTAAAATCATAAGTAGTTTCTTGTAACAAAATAATAAAACGTCAGTCTCGCGTTATGTTTCGGAAAACTTGTTGCGAATATTAGTGATTTTCCTTGAATACTTAAAAAAACAAGCAAAACAAAGAACTCAGTTTTTCAAATCACAAATAGTTTCGTTTAAATTATTTTTCCCTTTCTCACAACAAATAATCAAAGTTGATCAAAATCAGTCGAGTTCGTGCACGGCCCCTTAAATCCGACTTCGATAACAATATCGTAAGCAGACACAACTACACATGAAACAACATAGGTAACATATTGAATAAACAGTAGGTATCTATCTAATCGTTGATAGGTATTTGTAATTACTAAGTAAGAAAGAAAGAAAGAAAGAAATCATTTATTTGCTGATAATGTAGGTATACATATAAGTTGGAATAATTATTAAGTGTCCCGATACATTTTACCTTACGGCATGCAAAATATTAGGTTTGAATTAATTAGTAGGTAATATAGATAGAGCTATTACGATCATTATTTGCCCTAGTCGAATTTAATAGGCTGTTACAGATCAGACAACAAAATAAAAACAAAATAATTAATTAATTACATAATAAATCTCTCTCGCAAATCATTCAATGAAGAAATAGAAATCTCGAAATGTGTAATGTCAAAATATTCCAAAACATTAACAACAATCACAATTATTATTAGATAAAGAATTTAGATAATCTAACAACACTCAAACAACAAGTAGCAGTAGTAGTTGTAACTCAAGCAGTCTCACGGTTGAACACAGCCACCCACCTACTCTATAGAGTGGATCTGTTTATTCTTGGAAAGTTCCAGTTTTTTCATGACAAAGTTACTGTTTTGTAGGTAGCTATAGTTTGCATCTTTGAGTTTAGGAGGAAAATATTTATCTAAAATTGAATCACACCAATAAAAATATTGAATTATAAAAGACCCATCCATCAAAAGAAATATTTTACCTTCCTTCATCGCGGTTATTACCTTGACCATTGCACGTCAAGATAAAAAAAAAATGTTGCAGGTTTCTATGTATCTAAAAAACGTTTTTAAATAATTATTTAGAAACCACAATGATTCTACACCACAAATATTGATAAACAAAATCATATTATAGTATGAAAAAAAAAAGTATTATTGCTTGATTCTTGCAACTATAAAATTACGGCATACTAGATTACACATATCCATTTATTTTTAGCTCGTCAGTTAACCGTAGCGCCATCTTTTATCCGTATGTGAAAACATTTCATTCGTGAACGCGAACGCTTATTTCGACGCTCTCCGTATGTGTCAGGATGGCCGAGCGGTCTAAGGCGCCAGACTCAAGGTTTCCTTGCCTGTCAAACAGGTTCGAGTTGTTCTGGTCCTCTCTGAGGGCGTGGGTTCGAATCCCACTTCTGACAAAAACTTTTTGCATTTTTGTTATTTTTCCGTGATAATGTATTGCTGTTTCGTGTTTTAAAATCAGTGTCAATTATATAATAAAATCTGAATGCTGATTTCGGATTCTGGTTTAGTTGCATAATTGACCAGTAGGTGAACTCTCTTTTCTTCAAAGGGTCGAGATTTTATGCCAAGCCCAGATTTTATCATGCATAAATTCATTACTTGCAAAAGTATCGATGACTTGGGTTGGCAAAAAAAACATAGTTTATTCAAGTAAACCAATGCAGGCGGATCATCCATTATTGAACTATCCGTGAGTTTAGCAACCAACAACCAATGTCTAATTATGCAAGTCGTGAGATCGTGACCTTAACCTCCTCAATACCCATTGATACAGCAACACGTGTCTTCAAAGGTGTACCAATGCACGATAACATTGTCATCATCGATGTATTGTTACGTTAGTTCTGTGTAAAATTAACTGTGTAGGTCATAACCTACTTTGAATCTTCCTAACATTAACTGTCGAGTATGAGTGTCCTAAATTACCGATAAGGGAACGTTTGTAAGTAGGTAATTAAAATTGTTAATTGACTCAGCGGATTTGACTTTGCGGAAATCCATTATAAAATACACTAGACGACGTATATTTAGTAACCTAATCCGCTTAACTGTTCCTAAAGAGTCATAAAGAACGCTGTAAGAAATCGACGAGGCATCCTCAGGATGACGATTGAATTGTTGCGAACCCGGACCCGACGTGTTGAAACGTCAAACGTCGAGAGCAGACTCTCTGCTCTCACAAGTCAATAGTAATAGCAGTAACAGCAAGGATGTCACTGACCATTGAATTCCTTAGTCACCTTACATAACAGTGCTTTTACAGCCTGCTGAAAAGGATGTAATTTTATTCTTCGTCATACTGAAGAATACCTAATTATTAGCTAAATTTTATCCCGCGGAAAGCGAAATCTGGAAACGAGCCAAATTATTTTGAAATAAAGAAAATTTTTGTTATAACAAACAGCAGTCTAGTCTAGACACATCATTCCATTGTTCGCTCATTTCTTTGTCAACTATACGACGCTACCACTCCCTATTTTCACAGATGACGAGTCAATTTAGGCGATTCAGGAACACAATGTAATGCTTTGTGTTTCAGTCTTTACGTACGTAGCTACTTACGTAGGTATGGTAGGCCCTGTAGGCCGCACATCATCATCGCCAGGTCGTGGTCAAGGTGCTACCACGGATGTGCGGCCTACTGTAACTAGGTTCGTGACCTTACAATTGTCCGGCTCCACAAAGGCCTCAATTTCCAGCGCTCGCGGACGGCGTTAGGTGTGCCAAATCTTTCGATTAGGAGTGGTGAATACCGCGTGTAACCTAACATAAAATCTAAGGGTGGGTGCATCCCATGGTCCCACTTTCTCCGGAGATCCCAAAAGCTGAACGTCGTAGTCGGATTTGCATAAATCACCTGCCTCTAACATCTGTTTGTTCACATTCTCAATTTTTTGTAAATTAACGAGGTGCCCTTTTTATTTTCCAGGTGTGTAGTGCGTGTGTGATGGTGCGCCTGCACTCAGTGCTGCTGCTGGCGGTAGCACTGTGCGGCGCCGCCACCACACTCGACTCGGAGCTCGGGCTTGGGAAGGCGATCAATATATTTATGAGGTGAGTTAGACGAAGTATGTGGCTGTGGACAAACCACTTCCGTAGCGTGGTTAGGATCTGAATCGTGCGCAGTAGTTAGGAGAATTAGCTGTGGATTTACCCGCGAATAACACACAATAATTATACTGCGGTCAACAATCCGCCTGTCAAAATTAGCAGTTGATGAGTGAGAAACATAATGTATGGTGTCTGGATCTACCTGTAACTTTTATCTTTCCGGGGGTTTCCACATTTTCCACCTCCATCAAGAATTAAGTCATTAAACGGGCTGTACATCACTCTCATAGACATACAAACATACTGCGATCATTTTTCCAGACTGATGATAATGGCGTTCAAACTGTTGATTGTTAAGATTCTGTAGAAAGCCAATGTGTCTTGGCCTTTTAATTGCTTATAATAGGTACCTACCTAAACAAACCACCAACTCACTCCTCGTATCTCTCGTTTTCAGGTATGGCTACCTCAGCATCTGCATGCGGGTGGTCCCTCGCAACGACACAGAAGGCTGGCTGTTCAGAGAGCCAACAGTCTCCGTGTTCAGAGAGGTTGAGCAGTTCTCCATCGCGCCAACCCCTAGACATGCGAAGACTCTATTCGATGGAGACTTCCATATGGAGTTCTGCGATAACCTGAAGCAGCTGCTGCAGGCTTACTTTAGGGATTTTAGTTTTGAA
This sequence comes from Agrochola macilenta, assembly GCA_916701695.1. Taxonomy (NCBI): domain Eukaryota; kingdom Metazoa; phylum Arthropoda; class Insecta; order Lepidoptera; family Noctuidae; genus Agrochola; species Agrochola macilenta. The sequence continues at coordinate 12,751,221 of OU753564.1, forward strand.
AGGTAAGGGGTATTGTTGCCATGGATTTTTTTATTAAAAAGTAGGTAGATATTTTTGCCGCGAGCATTTTAAGTCTGATGCGATGCCAGAGCTCAAATGACAAGTTCGGAAGGTCAAGATAAGCCATATTTTAATCCAACTTTGAAAACCTCCTAGAGCCAGTCTGACTACTTATTTTTTAAGACCTTTTTTAGCAGTAGCATCTTCATAATGTTCCCGAATGCGAAAGCATCTGGTTTGGCTTTCAAAACTGCGTCGAGCGTGGAGTCTGCAAGAGAAGACTTTCTTGGCTTTGTTCTTGTTTCATAAATAAGTATGTCCTTTTTCCTGTCACAACTTAGATGGATGGGCTTGAGGACATTACCGGTAAAAATTCGTAAGTAACTAACCTACAGATTAAGAAACTCGCCAGGTCAAGGAACAAAGTAGAACTCATATCTTATTATACCTACACTCTCTTTCATTACCTGCTACGAGTAACACCTGTTTTAAAAACTTACAGATTAGAGCGTCCATGGCGCGCGTTCACCGCCGGCTGGCCGACTGACATCATGGCGAGGAACCTTGGTATCAACTCCTCCTTCATCAACGGAGACCACTGCTATGTCCTCGTCAGAGTCTCCAGGTAACAATAATCTAAGATTTTTTTCAGTAGTAAAAAAACAAACTAACTCATACTTTGGTTGTTTAAAGGAATCAAAGTTTAAAAAAGAAAGAATCAGAAGCAATCAAATCCTTTTAATTCCAGCTGCATGAATTTCCAAACTGATTCTATGAACTTATAGAAACTCGACTGATACCAGAGTGTTTACATAGTTCCTATTTGTAGTAAGACAAATAGCTGCGTAAATTTTGGACGCCTCTTCTACTGTAAAGCAACAATGGCTCCAATTCTCTTGTACACCGAACTAAACTAACTAAACTATCACAAAAATACCTTACTTTTGGCTATGAGAATCTTAATGCAAAAACAAATCTCTAAATTAAAAAATAATTTTGACACAACTAAAATCGAAAGCCATGGATGGGGATGCATAGTTTTATATTGAACTGTTCTCGATGGCAGCTGCGCGGGGAGCGAGGGCAGTTCCATATAAACGATGCATTTGAACGCGCCGCTCCCTGCGTCGCTGCCGCCGCGCACGGCCGCCCGCTGCTGCCGTCGAGAATACGGCCTGATACACGAGGCAAATTCACCCTATGTGGAATTAGTCTCTCGCTGACGCAGACGCTTACCTACATATCTACAATAGATCAAGTTTTTCTTCTAGTAGATATTAATTCCCAGCTTTTCTCACATTAACGCAGTTCCATCTTCATTCCAGGTTTCGCGAGACAGCTAAACTTAAAGACCTACCAGGCAACATCGGAATTGAGGACGTGGTATACGACGCCATACAAGAGTCTACTCTAGGAGATACAGCATCAATGGCTGAGTTTATGAGGAAGTATGGATCGCATTACATCGCATCCTATATAACTGGGAACTCGTTGTATCAGGTGAGATATCTATATTTTATTTTTTGTGGCTAGGTTGCGAGTATATACTTAGATTCTTATCGCAGCCTTGCCTGTCGGAATGTGCAGTTCATGAACAAAAATCGATGATCATTTGACAAAGACAAAACTTGGCTGGCAATATACTGTGGTGGCTGCAATTTATTTTGCCCATTTCGCAGGTTATATGTAATACGTGTTTTAACGATAAAACTTATCGTTTTCAATCAAACATCTAATTACAACGGCCACTGACAAAATTACTTGAGAAATTGCCCCACATATAACACCTTTGTCCAACAATGGTTTATAGTTCACCAAGTCTATATGAATTGAACCCACACATTGCATGTTAATATATCTTTATCCAACTCCAGGTATTTGTGTTTTCTCGTGGCGTGTACTCCCGGATTAAGGAGCGCGTCAAAACCCGCGGTATCTCTGACATACCGGTGGCCGAGATGAACAACTTCTTCTCGCCGCTCTTCGCCGAACACGTTGGCGCTGTCAAGGTCTGGACTGTGTGTCACTTGAAGCCTGATTCTACATTTATTTCAGAAAATTAGAACATAATAGTAGAAATATTTTACAGGGTAAATCGATTTGAACAGTTTAAAAATTCACTCTGTATAACTGAATTGAAAATGGCAGCACATATCATGCCCTCTCGCTCGCGCATTCAAGATAGGAATAATGTACGAGTGAGAGTGCATGATTTTCAGACTAGCTACTTTTTTTTTGTTAAACAATAAGTTCGGGAGCTACGCATGATGTCAATGTAGAATCAGGCAAAAGAATGCATGAAATGATCCATACTTCATCATTTTGATCACATGGATGGCATTATGCATTACTTCTCATTCACAAAACTTCTTTTCATTCATATCATATCAATCTCATTGTCATTGCGCATGACCATTATAAGTCATTGACTTTTCACCCATTCTCTCTCTTTCTCTATTTCTGATCATTATTATTCATTACCATTAGTGATTTTTAAAGATTTGAAATGGATGTATTTCAAATCTTTAAAAATCACTAAAGATAATCTGAAGGTCTACCTAATTGTAACATAGGTAATATTTTGTATAGTTATTTTATTATGTACCTAAAAACTAAAGAGCATGTCTATGAAACGAAAAAATAAAACCACTAGTTTTAATAAATATAGATAGTTGATAAAAGTAGTACAACCTTAAAAAGCCATAAACAGACTCGTTTTAATTATAACAAAAATGCAATATAGTCGTACTTAAGTACATAGACGACGTCCGCAAGGGAAACCCTAAAGAATTACCAAAATTCCTTACTAGGGAATGAGACAGCAATAAAAATTGAAACAGAGAGAATATAATAAAAACAAATGAGAGCGCACGAAAAACAAATGAAAAGAAGTTAGAACACCAGTCGAGCCTTGACACACCCCTGGAGTACGCGCCACACAATTTTAAAATTAGAATAAAAACATGAAACTTGTCTATGCTCTCACTCCAGGTATTTGTGTTCTCTAGAACGTCTTACTCTATGATCAAAGAGAGGTTAAAGAATAAAGGAGTAGCTGATATTACTGCTAAGGAGCTGGAAGGCTACTTCTCACCGTGGCATGCCAAACATATAGGCCAGATTAAGGTAAAGATGATATGTTTTAAAGACATGTTAAATAAATGTACAGTCAAAAAGACATGGGACGATTGCGAAACAACTAATTGTGAGAACCAACAGGACTAAATTAAATAACGTTTCAGATAGGTTTAAGACAACTTTCCAGTGCACAAAAACATCAACCCTGTTCCTGTCTGAATCTGCCATTATAAAGATTTGGAAAACGAATGGAGTCATTTTCAAAATGTGTATAAAGCTGGGTTCAGACGGGGCCAATTAATCATTGGCCGTCTTTATCTTGTTTCCTTGAATCGTAAGATTATTTTCTGCTTCTAAAATTTTAGCAGAACTAATCTAGAGTTCCTCTTTTTCATTCAGTCTTCAACCATTCCATGTCATGAATCATGATCAATCAAAAATTCTATAATTATACAGTCTTCAATCATTGCATTTCATGAATCTTGTTCATGATCAACCATAATTATGTATTTATTAAGAAACCTGTACTTTTTACATAATTCCTTTCCATTTCCAGGTGGCCAGTGGTAACAAGACCGTAGAAAACTGGGCAACGAAACGCTTAAGAGTTCACTACTACATATTCTCATATCCTAGTTTACTAAAGTTACATGGAGAACCATCTCTACTAAGAAGTCTAGACTCATTACTAGGAAATGAAGCCTTATTACAATTAGAATTAAAGACATTATCCCCTGCATTCAAAGACGTGAAAAAGAAGAAATGGTTCGAAGAAGTCATAGACAATTATTTAAAACTTTGGGAGAGTAACATGTGACGTAGTATAGTTAATTCTTTAGTTAAATTGATATTTTGTGACGTAACTGAAAAGACATCTGTTTAGTTGCGATTAGCCGGTCATTGTCAACATTATCTTGTTCAAAATGTTGGACACGGCCAAAGCTACAAATATCATGTGGAAATAATGCATATAAAAGTGACATTTCAGCAGCTTTTAAAATACAACGACCATATTTATTTTATTGTGAATTTTGAATTAAAAATATAGTTTTAAGTACAATACAATGGAAATGAATTTATTAAGAAAAAGTGACTACTTAATAGATAAAATAGTATAACGGAAATGTAGTCAAAATAACAAGAAATGTATTGAACAATGAAATGAATCAAGATTTGAATGATTTTGCATCAATAGACTATATTTTTGTACATAGTATATTTTTACAAAGTGCCTTATATTCTGCTAAAATTATTTGTTAAGAAGGCAAGTGTTAAAATGTAAGAAATTGTACATGATTCCATAGTAGCCTATGAGACTGGAGTGTTTAGCATGTGTAGTCTCTAAAATAGCTCTTTTTAGTATTGTGTTAAGACCAGGCATCTCACCCTCAGCAATGCAAGGGAATGACAACTTTGATTACGTACAAATATTATATTTAAATAAATACGTTAGTTATTAAATAAAAATACCATTCACAAATGCGTTATTTTGTCTACTTGCGTCACTATACATACAATTTTGGGTTTCTTACCCGTGTCAGTTCTTTCTGGAGAATTTGGTTGTCTATGAAGCGAATTTCAAAAAAATAAAAAAATATTTTTATAGAAAATATGTCAAATTGCCATATTTATTCTCCACATAATAGTTCTCTGAAGATTGAAAAATCTTCAGCCCTAAATCCAATAAAGTCAAGCATTTCAACAGCATATAGCAGAATTAATTCCAATTCATTGTACACAAATCCACCGATAGAGGCGCTTGTGTTGACGTTTTATTCTTACTCTAAAATTTTCTGCCAATTTCATAGTTTACATCGGAATCATTTGTTATAAAATTCTCAAACTAGGCAATTTCAATTCTGTCCATTATTATAGATATCTTTTGACTATTTTAAATGACAATAAAATATAGTTGTAACGTACAATAAGCGGTTTCGTGAGGAAAGCTTCAAACACTATATGCATTTAGTTTCGAATAAGTAGTTAAATTATAAGTTAAAACAATAAGGTGGTGTAAATATTATTATTTTGATAAAATAAAGTTATTTTGTGACTGAGTTTGTGGTTTATTTATTTATCTTAATTTTATGCGGCGTCTAAGGTGCAGACGAAGGTGAGACGGACTTAGGAGCGTTTATTCTGAAACTTGGCAACATCGCAAATAGATGTCAAATATTTCGCTGTTTTGATTAATTTGGCAATATTACTGTATAGAAATAAGAAATGTGGCTAGCGAACTAGACTAGATTATGAAATGCAATAATTAATATCGTAACACGGAATATTTAGTTTTAGATGTAAAAAAAGTATTTGGAAAGTTTCCAAATGCTTTTTTTACACCTAAAACGGGTACAACATCAAATTTAATGTTATAATTGCAATTCATGATTAATATTCTAGTTCACTAGTTAGCTACATTTCTTATTACCATACAGTAATATTGCCAAATTAATCAAAACTGGTAAATTTTTGACAGCTATTTGTGATGTTGCCATTTTTCTGACACGCATTCTCTTCTCTACCAGTCAACCAAGGGTCGTGGAGGGAACATGGCAGATGCATTGTTTTTAAGTGTGAAAACAGAAAAAATTACAAATAAATTATTATTGTAATACTCCTCTGCCTTCCCATTCAGGGAATACAAAAATGAAGTTATGTCAGTACCTACCTACCGACTATGACTTCCAAAATGTTTTATCTTATAAATTGAGGTCATTTGCGAGTTGTGATGAACCTGCTTGATATTAAATTTTAGTTATAGCTACAGAGTACATACTTTGCGAGGGCGAAGACCTAATGTTATCTGATAACAGTTCTTAGTAAGTTGTGAATGACTTGTTTAGTGCTAGTAATTAAGTAGTTATCTGGGGAGACTGATATGAGAGCGGACATACACTGCTACAATGATATTTTGGCGGTCGAATGACGCTGTTAGTAAAAATTTGTGCAATGCAATATTTTTGTGACACTCGAAATGTATTTGTTGAGACCGCTGTTCTCAACATCACCGCGCGCTGGCGGCAGTGGACGAGAGGTGCGGGGACAACGGCGAGTCTGCTGGCGTCATGGCGGAGCGCGGGCCCAAGCGCCACACGAGTGAGCTGTTGCACTCCTCCACGCACGGCTACGCTTGCGCGTTTTATTAACGTACCTACATATTATCTTGTTTGCTTTTAAACCGACACCGGTTGTAATTTTCTTATTCGCAGAAACCTACATGTTATACAGTCCACTCATCTTTCATTTGACTCCACCACGATCTATCGTCGCGTTCAGTATTCAAAAAACAAGATGGCGGCATTAGTTCCGTTTTTGACCACGCGCCAAAATAGCCTTGTAGCGCTACAATGTTATTGTGGAATTTGGAAGAAGCCAATGTCCTTTTCACCAAGAGGAGGCCTATGTCTCAGCAGTGGGAATATTATAGGCTGATTATGAATATTATAGGCTGATTATGCAATGTCCAGCAGATAACTATAATAAGGCTTAGCTCATTGAGTGGTTAATGCTTATTTTTATGTTTATTTAGGAATAAGATGTTGCACCCACCGATACAGAAAGAAATTATAACGAAATTACTTCAGACTAATAATTTCCTGTGACTAGCAGGGCATACAAAAAAAGGAAAAATTCTTACTTTCTAGCATTTTCAGATCACAATGATGTCTAACATAATTTCCGCCTATTAAAATTACTTACCAACATTGAGTCTTGTATAAATCCAACCGCATACAACAACAGAGTCACTTTATCCAGCCAAATGCGTCATAAAATAAACCCAAATCCAAAGTTATAATAAAATAAACGCATATAAACTCTTGAATAAAGACTATTATTAACACAGCGGTTGAATTCACAAGTGTTCAGCAGATAAGGGTTAATTCACACAAGAGGTGAGGCGGGGTTATCGCCGCGCGTGAATGGAACCGTCTGTACCAACCTTGATTTTTAGTTGGTTGACCAATTTTATTTAGAACATGTAACAACTTGATAGTTGGCAAATTAGTTTTATTTAAGAAGTTGGTATCTAAAGTCAGCCATCATACCAGTGAAAACAAAACACAGACCAGCTATCTAATTACGCAACCAATTTTCGTAAACGATGACGACTAATCTGTTTCATTTTGACAGTTCAACAACATTCATTCATTGGTTGTATGATGTCCGGCTTGAAAAAGTTGCAACCACCAAACCGGCTTGAAAAAGTTGCAACCACCAATCCTTGAAAACACAGAACTTTCTGAAAGGGTTTAATACCTTGTTACTATGATTAGCTGTCGTTATTCTGGTCAACTAAAGACACATTCTTATTTCGCTTATCCCTAAAGGGAAAAGGCGTGAGCTTTATGTACATGTCGCAGCCATCTGGTTAAATTAGCCAGCTAATTGGACGCCTAGGCCGTTCAATAAACGCCGGTGTCCAATTAGCTAGCTAATTTAACCAGATGGCTGCGACATATACATTCTTGTATAACAATAGCTAACATAACATTTTGACCGCAAATTCTACCATTCTACGGTAGAAGAATCTAATGAGCTCTTATATATTTTCTATCTTGACGATATTATCGTGGACGTTCGTCCACGGCAGGGTAGTTAAATGTATGGAAAACATGCACGTTATAACGATATCGTGGACAGAAATTTAAGTGTCTTCATATATTTCCGTACTTTTTACTTCCCTGTGTTATCGTGATGCCACGGACGTCCACGATAATATCGTCACGAAAGAAATTATAAAAACACCCATTCCCTCAGCGAGAAGAAAATTAATGATTCTATCAGAAATCGATGGTCAAATGTTCTGATACTGATAGGCATAGCACCGTATGAGCTAACAACTGTTTCTTATGTACTATCGCGGACACGCATATTTAAATACCGTAAGGACTATTGCTGCAAACAGCGCTCGGCCGCTTCAATAAGGCTAACCTACAAAAAAAAGGGGCGGTAAGCAGATGTGGTCAACGAGTCCACGGGATTTTGTTTTCAAAGTGGTTAGATATGCGTGACCGCGATGGTACCTAGTGCAATTATTTATAATATATAACTTTGATCTTTCAACTCAAGCCGCACGTGGCTTCTCATTACTGATGCAATTTATTTCTAAGTACCTACTGGTTCTGCGCTACCCGGAAGATGAATGAGGAAAGTATTTTAATGAGTTATAATAATACCAGCCTACTGCATTCAGCATCATGCATGCAGGCTATTGTTCCACTGCAGGCCAAAAACCTATTTCATTGCTCTTAATCGGAAAGTAGTGTTTGTTAGATCCGAGTAGCGGGTGGAAGACGCTGCTCCGATCTTTGGGCGGGAAAGACTCACAGTATGGTATAATAATATACTTCGCCAGGTATAGCATTCCGAAACACAGTTGTCACGTGGGTAACACATTTCTACGTCATCACATCTGTGTTACCAGAAGTTTGTAATAATAACTCCCCAACCATCTTTATTTACCTGTGCGAATCCGATAAAACAATGAGGTTTTAAACTATTGTCATAGGTACAGCAGAAGGCACGAGCATTGGTCACCACGCTTGCTCAAGGCGGGTTGGCGATTTTAGATTTTTGTTAACTATAGGTCCTATAGGAGGAGCTCGTGGCTAAGTAACAATAGCCGCACGGGTCGATCCATCAGGTTAAGCTACGCTTGCCGGGGTCAGTGGATGGGTGACCACCTTTACATACCGAGAATCCTCCGTGCCTCGGAAAGCACGTTAAGCCGTTGGTCCCGGCTGTCATTCATGGATCTTTGACAGTCGTTACGAGTCGTCAGAAGCCCGAAAGTCTGACACCAGTCTTACCAAGGAATATCGTATTACCCAGTTACTGGGTTGTGGAGGTCAGATAGGCAGTCGCTCCATGTAAAATACTGGTATTCAGCTGCATCCGGTTAGACTGGAAGCCGACCCCAACATAGTTGGGAAAACGCTAGGCAGATTGATTATTAACTATAGGTCCAGGTTTCCTCACGATGTATGTAATGCCTTATAGCTACCTACTATACGAGGGCTGCACTAAAAGTATCGGGAATGGAATATTTCCACTGTTCCTGTCATATTAAAATCTTTTTAATTGTTAACTCCTTGGTTTTAAAAATCGAATACCATTTATTTTTAAAAAAAGATTCTCGGTCTTGTCACAAGGTTTTGTCAAACTTGTTTAGTCGTTGAGAAAATGGAATTGACTCGAGAAAATTCAAGAGCGATGATTTATTATGACTTTCGAAGTGGTTTAACACAAAAACAGTGTGTTGACCGGATGATTTCTGCATTTGGTGATGAAGCCCCATCCAAAACCACAATTTATCGCTGGTTTGCTGAATTTCAACGTGGACGTGTCAAGCTCAGTGATGATCCCCGTCAAGGTCGTCCAAAAACTGCAGTCACCCAAGAAAACATTGATGCTGTGCGTAAGCTGATTGAGGAAGATCGACATGTGACATACCGCGAAATTCAGGCAACTTTAGACATTGGCATGAGTCAAATACAAATAATCTTGCATGAACAATTAGGTGTAAAAAAGTTGTTTTCCCGATGGATACCGCATTCGCTCTGTGAAGAGCAAAAAGCGGCTCGCGTTACTTGGTGCGTCAGAACTCTCGAAAGATTCCACGCAGGATCCTCAAATGCTGTATACAACATCGTATCAGGTGACGAATCCTGGATATACACGTACGAACCCGAAACAAAAAACCAGTCACGAGTTTGGGTGTTCGAAAATGAGTTAAAGCCAACAAAAATTGTTCGTTCACGGAGTTAACAAAACTATTTTCGGTATGAAATCTATAGAGAGAACTCACGCTGAACACAGTAGCGTTTCATATGAAAATTAACCTTACTAGTATTATATTAATGTGCATATTTCAATAAGGGACTGCGAACAAGCGTTTTATATGAATATGAACATTAACTTGATACAAATAAGGTTCATTTTCATATTATCATCATAGCTTCTGTACATAGCTTCAGTAAAGTCAAGATACTCTATAGGTCTTCTCAGAATGAGTTCGGCTTTGTCGAGCGTTATCTCTGTCACTCGCATGTCTCTTTCTAAAGCTCGAAGTGTGATGTCTCATATTTACGCTCGGGTACTATTAATACTAAGCACTGGCTAAGGACCTTTGTAAACACACGTTTTTCTTGCCGTGAAAAACTACGGTTTATTCACGGTCGTCAGTGTTGTATGGATCACTAGGGAAACTTGTTTACAGAAACGTTTTTTCTACGGCGCGGTTTATACGCCGGTACGGCGTATAAACCGTGTACAAAAGGCTATTTAAGCATTCATAGACCGTACTTTGACAACTATCCTTTCATAGAAATGTGAACCTTGTTTTAAAGCATATAGTGTTCACATTCTTATAAGCGAATGAGAGCAAATGCTTCACACGATTATGAACATTTAATGTCATAAGAATAATGTCCACTTTCGAATGAGACGCTAACTTAGCTGAAACTGCGGTCTGTAAATCGTGCCCTAATGCAAATAAAATGGTTAAATCCTATTGGTATTTCACTTCATTGACATGAAGATGAGTAGGACAGGAAGTTAGTGACTTAGCAACATGACGTGTATTTTTGTGAGTACCTAATAGATACCATCAAAGAAGTTCATATCTAACCAGTTTCAAAACAAAATCCCGTGAACACGATGACCACATCTGTTACCGGCCCGGGTCTATAGCCGCCAGCGCTGCAAGCAAGAATAGTCCTTACGGTTGTTAGTTATGTACTTCTTCGATCGTACGTATTGACGTTTTGGGAGTTTTCAGTAGCCACAGTCAGGATTTTACTCTTATGCACGCAATGACTAATTTAAATTGATTTTTCGCAGAAACACACATATAGTGCTATATAACTATTGTATCCAAATTTACCTAGTACTTATCGAGTTTCGTTTGGACAAAACGGTTGACGCAAACGGGAAAATTTATTGACAATTTGGTGAAAGGCAAACTATGTTACACATGTCTAGTATTGGATATAAATAGTAGTGTAGTGTTATTGGGTTATTTCATCTGAAATTTCTCAGTAGCTGCCCGGAGTCTGGATAAGTGCCCGGTTGATGGCAATAGGCTCGCCTCCTACTACATGGGACTTAAACATAACTGGCGAAATGTCGGTAAACCTCTGCCTAACCCCTCGGGGAATACAGGCGTGGTGTTATGTATGTGTAAAAGAAATTGTGACATTTCTTATTTCTAATTAATGATAAAACAAATCGATCTGCCGTTCTGACTACTAATGATAATTTAATTGAATGCAATTAAATACGTTTATCAAGAATATCCATGACCCATTAGACTAATTTTTTCTTACATCAATAGGTATATGAGATGGGGTGATGCAGATGTAAATTTATAAGAGTTCTATTTGGGATTTTTCCATAGGAATATAAACTTTAAGGTATACCAATGAAGGTGCAATATTGGTCTTTGTTGAAACTGTAAAATTTTTGTACTTACCAATCAAATTATTTCTGCTCAGAATAAAGTGTAAGAGTCTAACGTAAGTACCAGTAACATTTATAAATAAGGGTAATATATTTTTATGGCATTTGCCGCAATAACAAAAAACAGTAAAGAGATAGGTACTTACTCAGTTAAAGTAAATAAGTCGACGAATATACAAATATGGAAAAATACATGCAGCAAAGGTTCAAAGGAGAATACTAACCTACCAATTTACAATTTTGAGAAAAGTCGGCAGAACACTTTGAAATAAATATGTTGAAAGGTTCTTAAAATTGGAGACAATAAAGTTTAAAGCTTCGCGGGTCGGGCGCGGAGCGGGACGGGAGCGGGAGCCACGCACGCGTTTAGTGTGCTGACATCCGTATAATATAAGGTATTACAATATATACAAGCCCGCCGTACTGCCGTCCCGACCCGCGCCCGACACGCCCCGCCTTGTGTGTGTGTTGAGCTTTAAACACGTCTAATAAAATTCCTAAAACTCTGACTCATTTACAACTCACACAATTTATCTTAAACCCTCTACTAAGAAGAGGAAGATACAACATAGTTGTTCACTATAAAGTGTTATAAAGCTCAGCAAACAGGAAATGCATGCCAATCTGTTGCAGCAAGCGGAGTTGCGAGCTGTCATATACAGCAGAGATATCAAACATAATGGTAGGTAGGATGCAGCAAGGTACCTTAAAATGGTCCTACGAGTCACACTTCATGTCAGCAATACTCGTACACTGAATTGAGACACAGTACTAGAATATTTGCGTTTTTATAAAATTTTCTTGATATGTTTTTAATCGAACCCCAAATAATCCGCATTTTGATTTCCTAAAAAGTTGAGTGGACACTATAATAAAATAAATGTGCCTCTTTTAATGAGCCTCATATTATTTACATTAGTTGTTCTAAAAATAAACATAGCAATAGATGTATGACAGCGACAAACTTGGACGTAGCGCTGGGTTATAGAGGCTCATTTATTTAAAAAAGGGTACATCATTAGGTCAATGAGTTTTAGAGTATCAATTAAATATTTCCCTATTGTCTCATATTTACTATTGTATATGCATTACCTGTTAATAAAAATTCTAAAGCATAATCATTTCTTTAAAAAAATCCTAAACACAAGAAAATCATCAACCTACATTTTCTTAACTACCGCCTATGTTTACAAAAAGGTTTGTCACCCCTGCTCCACTGATAAGTACCAACCAACTAATCTGTTAGGTCAAGTTCACAAGCTGTTGACTTTGTCGAGTTATTAGCAAAATGTGAAAAAAAAATCAGTTTATTAGCCGCGCCGCCGCGGTTTATATCTATAGTATGTATTTTAATATGCTGTTGTATTATTTTGTAGTTTTATTCTGTTCTGTGTTGTGTGACAGTGAGGAAGATCTAGGCTACAATTTAAATATTGGAAATGCTATTGATGTGTTTGCGAAGTAAGTCTTGATTATTTATACCGTGTTGTAAAGTGTGTTATAATTACAATTAAAGCGTGTTAAGGAAAATAATAAGTGGAACTTAATTGTGTTAGTGTGCTAGAATTGCGCTGTTTTAGTTTTCATTTAATATATGAAAGATAAAGATATTATTTGAGACTTTCAGAGTCGACTTTGAATCAGTAAAGGCATGTTAAGTTAACTTAAAATAAATTAAGATTACACGCTTATCGCAAAATTTTGTGTCATAAATAATGTGTCTTAATTTTGTTTAGTCTATTATTTCGGTGGTAAATTATTATTTGATGAAGATGATATACTAATGTTAGTACATACTTTGTTTCGGGTTAACACTCTGGGTTTGTCCGATGATAAACTCAGGACATTACCAATTATAAAGACGTATTTCTTTAAACGCCTACTTAATAAAGTAGGTATGTAATAAATATACATAGTAGACTCGTATATTAGGTGTTATTTAAAAAGAAAAACTTTTAGGGTTACCTATGTTATTTTCGCAACTACTTAACAAACGAAAAAATTGGTATAAAAATATTTCTCTGATGACATAATTGTATAAGGATGTAGAAACAAATCCATACGTTTTTTTTTGTTAGCCTGCGCTGTGTCCCTTTGCTGAGGAAAGGCCTATTTTTCCTTCCAAATCTCTTTGTTTTGTGGGATATCTGGGCGTATTGGCCCCGCAAACATCATCAGATCGCCACACTACCTTCACCACGATCTACCTCGTTGGCGACAAGACAATATGAAAATGTTCCAAAAACAAACCTCAAAATATGTACCTTATGACACTGTCAAATTCCTCTTCAGTTACGGCGACCTGTCACAAGTAACGCAAGTGATTTCAGCAGACTACGAGGGAGAAGAAGTCGACGACATAATAGTTCCCTTCAGTGAGAAGAATATACGAGTATTCTCAAATGTTACTAGTAAAGAGACCAAGGGAGATGCCGACGGTATCACCAATATGGAACTGTTACTGTGTGAGACGTTTGAGGAACTCCTCGACGCGTACTTTAAGAATTTTCAGATAGAAGGGTAAGTTGAAACAAAGACTTGATAATTGAAAGATGTTTTATATGACAAAAGGATTAATGAACCTAATACTGTGTGGGTCATAGAAATTAACATAAGAAAAATGCGAAACAACGTTCTGTATAGAAAAAAATCAATAGCGCAACTGGCGAATATATTTGCCAATATCATTTGGCTGTCTTTGTGGTTTGTGTCTAGTGAGTGGTATGACCGACAGACTGCCAAGTCATAGGTCTTGAGTTCGAACCCAAGGCACGCATCTCTGACTTTTCGGATTCATGTGCGTATTGTATAATTATCACTTGCTTCAAAAACGGTGAAGGAAAACATCGTGAGAAAACCGGCATGCCTGAGAGATATTTCTCGACGGCATGTGAAGCCAAGTCAGAGGCCCATGGGCGGCTTTAAAACTCAGACACCAGGTTAGTCACTCTAACCACACGAAAAGAAGAAGATTTGGCTGTGTCAACCAATCTGTATACTAGTGTACAGAGAGATGTAAGCAATGTTTAGCAGATATTTCTGTTAGTTTATAGTTATCATATTCCATATTCAAATGTTCAGATTCCTAATGATTCCGTGTGATTTATAGTTTAGGCACGTTATAATGCGGGTGTAACCTAGAACTATACGATAACATACTCCACTAATAGCTTACACAGAAACTCTGTTAAGGTAAAACAAAACAACATCCTATACTTAAACACTCTCTTTTTACAGAACAGACAAACCCTGGAAAGCTTTCATGGGCGACTGGATACACGATGAAATAATGCGAACTTTCGGCATAGAATACGATCCAAAACCCGACTGCTGCTTCGTCCTGGTCAAACTGACCAAAGTCCACAAAACTGTAGAACTAGGGAATTTAGAAGGAGTAGCGGTTAAAGACTATGTTCAAAGAGCTATCGAAGACCTAAATGTAACTGACACGGCTGAAGTTAGAAAGTTCATGAAGAGCTATGGAACGCATTATATTGAGTCTTATGCGACAGGGAATATTATTTATCAGGTTTGTATTTAAATGTTAATTATTTGGGGTATTCTGAGACTGGGACGGAATTTTTCATACATGATGAAAGATTGATAAGAGAAGGGAAGGTGGAAGGTAGATCAGTGCGAGTAAGTTCCTGCATAAAAGAGTACATGTCGGTTTAGGGCAGAACTGGTGAAACATTCGGACGTCCAAAAAAACTGACGTTTGACTTTAAGGTCATGATCAAAGGCCTATGCTTATCTCGCTATATGCAGATTTTAGTTACAAAATATATTAGCTTGGCTGAACTTGAAGATTCTATACATATCGATAACCATGATGTTACTAAACGTGCCCATGCACTATTGAACGTTTACTGTACCTACATTGGCCCTTTTCTAGAATTTTTTAATGTTTTAAACGTATCCTTAACTTTAAGCAAATGTTTATAAATAACGGGGAACATGTTTAATAATTAAAACATCAAAAAATGTATGGTTAAGCAGTCGCTAATTATTACATAACTTTAAGCAACGTTTATAAATGAACCCTATAATGACTTCCAGGTGTTTAAATACAAGAGGCGTGGGTTCGACATGTTACGTTCATACATCGCGATGCGTAACGCCAGACGGACGGGTACTGCCAACCTTCGCTTCTACTTTTCGTCATATTTCCTCAAACAAGTTGGTGACATTAGGGTAAGTTTAAAAAGTATTTTGGCATCAATTTCCTGTAAAAAAAAACTTTTTCAATATTCCCAGATGTAAGCAAAGCATTTGATTGCTTTAAACACAATATAACACAGCATAATCTATTGAGACATGGTATAAAAGTTACAGCCATGATGGCTTCAAAGCTATCTAGAAAATAAAGTACGTTGCTTTCACATTTTTATAAGACAAAAAATCAGCCGCAGTAAAGCTGTAAGTCCCACTGTCTTAACAACAAAGAAAGGCGTTCATCAGGGCATTATACTAAGCCCCTTGCTAATCCTACTCCATCCTAATAACTTCTATTCATTACTTAACAAGATATTCACATAAATAGCACTAATAACCATTTATATATTGACATCCACAGATAGCCAGCGGCAACAAGACCATTGAAACGTGGGCAAGAACCAATCTTCGAGACGGCCAATACTTATATTCCAGACCAAGTCTTCTAAGACTGAACTACAACGGAGTTTTAGTCAGCAAGTTAAACAGTTTGATGGACAAAGGCGCCTTAATAGGCCTTAATCTGAAGACCTTAAGGCCTTTGTTTAAAGATAGGCTGAAATCAGACAGCTATGCTGAAGTAGTAGAGAATGATTTGCAACTATGGGAAGTTAATGCTTAATTTAAGATTTTTGATGATTTTGTAAAAAGCTATGCGAATATTAGACACGTACGTAATAAGTCTTCTTTGATATTTTTATAAATTAGATGATCTGTGTTGGATACTACTTAAAATAATTATCTTATTGTGTGATGCAGTTATTTGATTTAAAGTTAGTAGTTTCAGAGTGCCAAAAATAATAATAAGTACTTTCATCATACATTAGGTATGCTTAAGTAAAATAATAAGTTAGTGAGCAACTTCTTGTACTCAGTTAAACCATGTACTTCAAAATACTACTTAATAAAGATAATGTTTTCATTTTTTTTTTAAACAGAAATCTACCTGAACTCTGTAAATACCAGTATTTCAATATATATAATAATAAAACAATTTTAGTAACTGAATTAGTTTCAATTTAATTTATTTAACGTTTATTAATACCTAGTATACAGACATCAAAATTGTCACATAATTATTAAAAAGCTTGACTTCAAATCTTAGTAAGCTTTGCGTAAAATAAAGTTGACCAGTAAACAAACTAAAAATTACATTTCATAAATACGTACTTAATTACAACAACAATAATATATTTAGAGATCTTAAAAGCTCGCACATACAAGCAACTGAATTGTTTAATATCTTCCATTCTCGTTCTATATCAACTATTCTTTTCAAAAAGCTAGTTCATATCCCTATTCTTAATCCTCGCGCACTGAGCGATCGCGACCAAGATCTTAGTGATATTTTCCATTAAGACGCTGCTAGCCAACAGGCCACGGTAAAGTTACGCAAGTGTACTTAGCTTCGCTTTCTATGAAAATGTAGCAAGTCATTCACTGCGACCAACTGCCACGCTACGCACAAATGCGTATGCTCAGTACAGCCTAGCAGCCTAGCTAGGGGGATCACCTTTACCTTCGCCTTAACAATACTGTCTAGATAAATCCATACAAAATATACTTCATTTTCAATTGATACTTTTCCCATCAATGGCAAAGGCGACCCCACTCAATTAGATCCAATTCAATTTAATTTTCGAAACTATGTCAACAAGCTTTCCACAGGGGTTAAAGAGATCATATATACTTAGTCAAATACCAATATTTGTATTGGTACTCGATATATCTCATCAAAGGCAACGAACGGATAAAATGCTGACAATGGCTAAAATTATGTAGGTACTTACTCAATTTCTTTTTTCATCAGCAGTTTGGAAGGTTGAGCCTTCGATCAATAATGCACTAGATACACTATCCCATACAAAAGTTCTCTTAAAACTGTCGCCAATTGTGTTTACGTACTTCTAGTTTAAATAAATATACATTAATGTAAATTCAACCTTAAATGCAATGCTTAAAGTTGTATTCACAAAGCTATGTAAAAAAAACAAAAAAGGCAAACATACATCAAAACAAATTCAACCTTACACGCTTGTTTTAAAGTTCGAATTACAAAGTGGTAATAAAAGCAATAAAAATTTATGACAGGCTCGCCGCTTGGACAAGGAATGAGTGGAGTCGAAATGTGTTTATATTTCTTTCTATGAAATACAGAAAAAAAAAAATTATACTAACAAATTCAGTTTATTATAAGCCTTGACACTCAAACATAAAGTTTAATTACAATGGCAAAATTAAATCTTTCTGTCGTCGGAGATACAAATATTTAATTACAATGGCAAAATTAAATCTTTCTGTCGTCGGAGCAACAAATATAATGTCATGTCGCTTGAAAATAAAAAGTCAATTTTATATAAGTTCAAAAATACTTATTGTTACTGTTGTACTGTTTTTAGTAATCTACGCCTTTGCGTGTTTCCAGTTATGTCCAATCTATTAAAATGAATCGAACAATTTGTTAAATTTTTACAAGGCTTATATATTTATTTTCCTCTTTCTTTCGCGACAGTAGATACCCATTCTACACAGCGAAATGTGTCGCTAGGAAATCTACAAACAGATATAAAATATAAAATAACAATACTACTCCATGCATTCCCTGTTCCAGAACAGTCGATGTTTGTTACAATAGTTGGTAGTTGTCACAAACATTGGTCAAACAATCATAAACTTTGCTAATTGATTTATGTTTACTATTTAATTCTGTTTTTATTTTATGAAGAACACTTACTGATAATAAACTTACCGAAAAAAAAAATATTCCTTCCAAAATCTTGGTGTTATTTACAATTTTTTTGAATGCGTACTGCGGCATTTTGACGTCTTAACGTTGGCTATGATTGGACCATACTAATTTGAAATAAGACCACAACCGAATCTGTGCTCTTATTTTCCGTTCCGTTTTTGAAGCGCTTACCGGGAATCTAGTGCATTATTGATCGAAGGGTTGAGCCATTGTTTTCATGCCTGAATTTTACAGGCAGCTGTATTTCTTTGCCTACTATAATTTTTGATTAATTTCAGTTTTTGTTCACATTCAAAATTTTCGTCTTTCGATTAATATTATTCATTTGCATTCTCGTCTTTTTATAATAACTGATTTTTTTAACACTTAACGAAATATCAATCTTCTGCATTAGGCCAAAACATTGGTTTCTTAGCACAACAGAAAGTATCATAACGTACAAAAAACGTAAAAACTACTAATAATACGTAAATGGAACAACATGGCGTCAATGATATGTGAAAACAATAAATTATTTGAATGCACTAATTATTATATTGATTATGAGATTACAATGACGATATTAGAACGTACTGTTAAATTATTTAAATTTTAAACGTATCCTTCTATAAAAAGTGCACAATTACCATTAGATAGTCTATCTAAATATCGATTATTGGATGTTTTATTAGTATTTTTAAATACCTATGTACTTTAAATTTTTTCATATAAATTGGGCTAAAAATTTTGGTATTTTTTTTTTAATAGTATTAAGTAATATGAGTTTTTTTTTGTCTGTCAGATAGATTATTAAAAAACATTGAACACGTATTTTTTCTTTTTTTACGTAATCATAAGATAACGGCAATACATTGAGTTAAAATGTGGCATGATGTCACTGCCCTGTAGATTTATTATTCTACGGAATTGTGACGTAGCGAGCCCCAACTAGCCAACTTTAATGCGTTGTAACTAAATATTATTTTTATTAATATGATAAAGTAAAAAATACGTGTCTAATATTTTTTTATTATCTTACTAGCGGGCTACCAATTTTTTTTTTTGTTTTTAACCCAGTCAACATTCTTATTAAATAATTGTGCACTTTCATAGAAATATTTCTAGTTAGTTAGTAGTTATTATTATTCTATTGATTAAACATGATATTTATCATTATTTCTTCATTTCGATTATATCGACTGAGTCCCGTGGACCACCGGTTGTTTTGTTAAAATTATAAAATAACAAGTTAACACTTATTTTGCAAATTATATTACAAATGAATCGTCAGTCACATCAATATTAATTTTATTAAGTCCTTTCTGAAGCTCGATAAGTTATTGTTCACACCTATGAAGTGGAGTCCAGGTAAACGGTATTGAGAAGACATTATTAGTCTTATTTTTAACACCGCGTATTTATATAACATATTTTACTGTTCCTTCATTCAAAACCAAATTAACTAAATTTTTTGAATATTTTCAACACCGTCCAGATAATGAAAGATGTAGTTTTATACGAGTATATTAAAACTTATTTTCTTTCAAAACACCTTCGCAAAGTTACACATTATATGTAGTTTGACTGAGACCGCTGTACCGCGCTTTAGGATGCGCGGCGATGCCGGGCAGCGTTGACGAATGAGCGGCGGGGCGCCGTGAGCGTTGACGAATGAGCTACTTGCAAGGCCACCTCGTCTCGCCGCCCACATACCTAAAGCGCGGTACACCGGACGCGGTCAAACTATACCAATTGTAATCGGGTTAGTACCATGTTTACCGTAAGATTTTCGGTAACATTCATATTTGGCAGGTGCAAAGTCGTACCTATACCTACCTACATAGGCTTAAAAGATCCGTCCATTGAACTTCCCACTTCACATTTCTACCCCGGGTGCTTAAATTAGCAGGCTGCGACAAATATTCGGGTTATCGTGATAGACACTAATGCTGCCACTACTTGGTGTATTTGTTAAAATATTCGCGTTACTTGAGGTATACAAAATATATAAGTTCAGTAAAATGTTATGCATACTATGCAACAGCATAGCTTTGTTTGGGTTGCATGTAGCATTATAATTTCGCACCTTCGGCATGTGCATATTTTTGCGGGCGGGAGTGATTTTGTATCTGAACCTAGATTTAGTTTTTGCGGAATTAAAACGAACTATTTTTGCACAACATTTTACTGTCATGGGTTTCCACATAGTAACGCCTGATTCCACAACTTATCTTAACAAATATAGGCGAATATTTGCGCAAATACGCCAAGTGTAGTTCTATCATAACACGAAGTTTTTATCGCGATAGCCCGTCACCATTCATCCGTTAATGTCTTATTTTTGTTTGTGTGGTACCTGCAGCTCTCATCTCCTCTCCCCGGGGCCTTGTTCTCTTGTGCGGGTCTCAGTGTATCTCGTAAGTGCTTGTTACGCGGGTGCACGCGTACTGGTTGCGTGACACCCGCTTGCCGTTCAGTAGTAAAATCAGTGGGTTGTTTACGCGGATCGATTTGAAGTCGTAGGTCTGAAATTGACGTTGGTTTTTGTTATTATTGTACGGTTGGTTGAAGATATTTTAGTAATAAAGTGGTAGTAGTGTAAATTAGCTCAATCCTATGCAAATATCAGTTTGAGGTCTGAGGCAATAGGGATGATGACAAAAAAAAAACCGTGTCTGAGATTATAAAAAAATATTAGACACGTATTTTTTTCTTTTTTTACGTGATCTAAAGATTACGGCGATACATTGATGTAAAATCTGCCATGACGTCACGAGTATGTAGATTTTATACGTACTAGTGACGTAGCGAGTCCCACTCCCCAACCTAAAATGCGTTTTATCTAAGTAATTTTTATTAATATGATAAAGCAAAAAATACGTGTCTAATATGTTTGTATTATCTGACTGACGGACTAATTAGTTTTTTTTTTTTTTACCCAGGCATCATCCCTATTGTAAGTTTACTCTGACTCAGCCTGTGTCCTAATACTCTTTTCCTATGGTACATGGTCAATGCTATCTTCCATCAAGGTCCTAAAAACCGCCAAGCGTTGGATATTAAAACACCAAATCCTCTTGACATTCTACATACTGCAAGTCTCTTTAAAGACCAGCATATTGACTAGTCCCATATTACAGGCATTACTGCCCTTCAAAAAACTTCCACGTACAGCGTTGAAAACCATGAAAATAGACAGTAACATACCACATCTTCCGACTCATGCTTATGTGTCCGCATCAGAGGCTCGGGTATGGCCACACAATCGCCGATAATAGTGCCGCGGCCATCTGCCCAGTTGTATACCGTCACTAGCACGCATTCCATGCTCTCATCCACCAACGCGAATGTGCTGTAATGTGGAAATATTAAGGTTATTTGAGAAATTGTTTCAGTTTTGGGATGCCATTATCATTTTATGCCAATTTATATTCAAACAAAGAATTAGTTCATTCAAAACGGATATTAATTTATTTTTTAACGCTATGGTTACAAGTGATAACACGGCTATTATTTCAAACAAGTTTTGGAACAGTAGACCATCGTTGTAAGGTATTTTGCATTGGGAATTTCTAAGTAGGTTTTTTCCCGATTGATGGTATTGACTTTTATGCAACTTATAACATAGACAGTAGATACCGTCATACTAGCCATCATCTTCACATAATAATATAATTATACAATTAATGTATACAAAATATTGTAAAACATTTTTAAAAGAGTAACGGTGGAGTTTCTTGCCCATTCTTCTCCATACGAAATTACCTTTCGGAAGGGGCGAGTAGAATCATTATTTTTCTTGTTAATAATTGACGTTCAAAAGTGACTATTTGAAATAAACGATCCTAATGAGAGATGAGACCTAAAAATTATCTCGAAGATGTTATTTAAACGTAATTACGAAAACCTTAAAGCCCCGTATTCATTGGAAACAAAGTTAAGCAACTTTTGTTTTCCATGAATACGGAACACTAGCATGTTGCCAACAACACTGCAACGTTAGCCATCATCGTATGGCCATCAGCAACATGTTTCCGCAACACAAAAACATGTTGTAGAACATGTTGCGAAACTATATTTTCCAATGAATATGCGGCTTTAGGGACACACATACCACACAAAGGATCGTTCTATGACTCCATCTTCAAAGTAGCTGTCAATCACAGGGCGGGCAGTGTTCCAAGCAGTTAAACTAAGTGTCCATTTTGAAGTGGGAAGCATTTGAACAAGAAAAAATACGTGCTTTTATAAAACAGAAACTAACAAACGGCGAATTTTGGACGAAAGTAGACGATGCTCACGATATCTTTTGTATTTAAATTACATTCCTCAGTAAGCAAAATCTCAGGTGTGCAGTTATAATAAAGAGAACAATGTTTTTGCAAAATAAAATTAAAAAATTTCAGCAGAGGTTAAACTCCAAGAGAGATATTATATTTTTGTAATGACTAAAAACCGAAGTTTCTGTTCTAAAACCCTTGTGGTGTGGAATAGCATGTCATGCAGCATTTTATATCAATCGATGTAGATCGATTGGATCTTCTAGTTACTAGAAGTTTTTACTAGAATCTAGTAAAAACTGGCGATCGAAGTCGGCTGATCGATGATATATCGAATGACTTTGGTCGAGTATAGTGACATCCTTAGAAAACGACCGCTACTCCACACCAGTACCACTCTAGCAAAACTTATAAACTAGCACTGTCGTCATGAGCCCTGTGCCACAGATTAATAGGGACAGATGGCTCACTCCGCATTTTAGGTATAAAGCTATAGGTACACGGCCGGCTCGACTTGTTGGGCCAATTCAGTGAGTGTAACGTAGTCAGAAGATCTAAGAGTTACGCGATAGAAAGAGAGGCAACTTCTAAGTGAATATAACTGTAGGTAATTAGCGCTGTGCGACCTGAACTGCAGTTTATTTATTCTACTAACAATATTATGTGCCAAATGTGTCTGAAATAAAAACATTTTATTTTATTTTATTTATTGTGTCGTAGAGTCGCTTTTTATTTAAATGATTTTGCGGAGTCAACCATCTGTACGGTGCCTGTGCAAAGTAAGTAAACTATGCTATACGTACTTTAATAGTTATATTCAGAAATGAGATGGTTAGCTAAATAGGTGACAAGGAAGCTAGTAAAAGTACAGCATTCAATCGTCAACATTTGTATGAAATGAACGGGTTTTTGCGCATTTATTAAATTAAATATTGCTTATGTACGTGATCATCATCAAAATTCATGACCCTTTTACGAAAAACATACAATTTGTACAATCAGAAAAAAATCTTGGATGAAATTATGCAATGATATATTACAAGTAGCATAAACTAGAAATACGTACAACAAAAGAGATTGGTATATAGACAAAAATATATACACTTAAAACATATTTACATTCTATAGACAATATTCATTGCTATTGGATCCGTAATATCCTTAATAACCTAAGATGGACAGTTTCAAACGCTCAACTAGTTAGCACACACAGGAAATGTGAGTTAAGTAATTATCTGTCTGCATACATATCTCTTTTGTCAACTGTAGATTCAAAACTTAGTGAAGACCATCCATTTTCATTAAAAGGCCTGCAAAATCTACTAAAACCGCAGTATCACTAGCATAAAAGAACAAATACTTACAAAGGAACTGCGTTATCATTGTGTATGGAGCCGACGACTTTGCCCAGGATGACTTTAGCTTCGTTGGGCCCTTCCTGCAAGGCATCAAGGCGGGTGCGTTCCAACGCCACCTCGCGGCGGTCGGCGAAAGCGTGGAGGGTACCTTCGCCGTAGAGGCCCAGCATCTTCTTGTCTATGGACTGGGGAAGAAAGTTAGTTAGTTCATAATCATTTCTATGATAATAATAATTACTCATAAACATTATATAAAACCTTAGCAGTTTGGGAGCTCGTGGCTAAGTAACAACAGCCGCACTGGTCGATCCATCAGGTTAAGCTACGCATGGGTTGGTCAGTGGATGGGTGACCATCTTTACATACCGAGAATCCTCCGTGCCTCGGAAAGCACGTTAAGCCGTTGGTCCCGGCTGTCATTCATGGATCTTTGATAGTCGTTACGAGTCGTCAGAAGCCCGAAAGTCTGACACTAGTCGAGTCTTACCAAGGGGTATCGTATTACCCAGTTACTGGGTTGTGGAGGTCAGATAGGCAGTCGCTCCATGTAAAATACTGGTATTCAGCTACATCCGGTTAGACTGGAAGCCGACCCCAACGTAGTTGGGAAAAGGCTGGGCAAAATTAATGAAAACCTTAGCAGTTTGATTGTGAGAAAAAACAGAAGGTTCTCAAGTCGTTAAAAATATTTTATTTTATTGTTTATGTATGACCATTGACCATGCATAACTTTTCACAGCAATTAGCGATGACTCAAAATTCGTTACTTACATTAACTTAGGAGCTTAGTTAGACTAAAAGGTTTTTTTTTTTTGGGCGTTTCCGTTTCGTTTATGGTGGTTATTTAAAAAATAAAACTTTATTTAATCACCTGAAATAGCAGCTTTGGCAGTTGGTTAAGCTTACCTGCACCATGGTAGCAAGTCGCTTGCCCTTCAGT
Organism: Agrochola macilenta; assembly: GCA_916701695.1. Classification (NCBI taxonomy): domain Eukaryota; kingdom Metazoa; phylum Arthropoda; class Insecta; order Lepidoptera; family Noctuidae; genus Agrochola; species Agrochola macilenta. The sequence continues at coordinate 12,776,280 of OU753564.1, forward strand.
TTCCCGCGCGTCTTGACGAGCCCATGCGCTGAACTGACGAAAGTCGACAGTCGTGAGTGCTCCTGTTTTGGCGGCTCCCACGGCGGGTCCAGACGGCTTGCATATTTGAAGTTTTGTAGGGCTTCGTCGTAGAATTCTGAGTATTTTAGCGCCTGGGAAAGATGAGTATAGAGAATGAGGAAAACTGTTACACTGTAATACAGTTTAAACTAGTACGGGGAGCAGAGTGAATTAGTTCCGTGTCACAACCATAATAAGCACCGATACATACTAAACAAAAATGTTACCTACTATTTGCTATGGTGCAGTGCAAATGTGTTTTTTGTAGACTTCTTCCAGTACCACAGGAGATGGGTAGAATAAATGACAACAAGATTTGATTAGAAACGGCAGCTGCAGCATTGAGTACTTGCTGGCCTTTTATAGTTTCGCACCATGTAGGTGGTGCTTAGTACGACCATTGAAGTGGTCAGTTCAGGCGGGCCAATATATTTTAGACCATACTATGTGTATGTGTGTGTATGTATGTAACGTTGCAGCTTATTTATTTACGTAGTAAATTATATTACATACAGTTTTAATTTAGTCTTATAAGATTACAATTGGAATGGCTTGATTGTGTGTGGACTTATAAGATCCCAAGTAGATCTTTTAGTTTTTAATTGAGCTTGAGCTCTGTACATATTTACCGTCCAGAATATTACTTAGAAATACAGTAGGAAACAAAGGTTAAAATGACAGTTTAATAATTCTAATAGGAAATATTATAAAAACATAGACTTACATAACTACTAGAAACAAAGACAAATAAGAACTTACTTAATTCTAATTAGATTTGATGGCTGCTATAGAACATTTAACGCAGGCAACATTCAAAACTTATAAAAAATTAAATAATAACAAAAGGACTATAATAACTATCTTAAATGACTAAAGCTGTTATTTACACCTACCTTTACTGCTTATTTGTAACTTAGTGAATTGTGCAAGGTTGTTGTGTTAATTTGAGTAAATAAAGGTTTTTTTTTTTGTATTATACAAAAGGCGAATATATGTAAGTTGTTAAATTATGTTTTTAATATTATATCAAAGAGCAACAATTAATTAAGCTTTTTTTTTTAATTACCGATATGTTACAATAAAATTACAGTTCAGTTCTAGTAAGAAATAGAAAATGGGATATTTTCAACAACATTTGCGGCAACTGACTTCGTGGCTGCAAAGCAAAACTGCTTCAGCATAATGCCTATAATGTTCCCATTGCTGGGACTCAGGCCTCCTCTCGGGAGTGGGCTGTAACATACCACGCGGGCCCAGTGCGGGTTGGTAGATATCATATGACATGCCAGGTTCCTCGCAATATTTTCACTTCACCATTTTTAGAGCAGCGGTGATGAAATTATTTACACAAAGCACCGGCCATGATCGACAACCCGTAAGTCATGGCCATTACCACTGAGCCACTCCTGCTTTGCAGAAACTGCCTGCAATGCAGATTTTAACACTACTTGAAAAAATTACAATATTATAAACTTACAATTCCTTTATTGTAGTACAAATCAGGCTGTCCCTTAGCTATAGGATCCAATGCTGCCTGCCTATAAGCTTTCATAGACTGCTTCAACGTATCTGGATCTTGGGCCACCATGAAAAACTGGCAAAGATACGCATTCCCCAGCACAGTCCATGATACACCATCTTTAATATCTTGGGCCACAGCTTCTCTGGCCAACTCAACGCTTTTCAAAATGGCGGGATGTGCTTCTGAACGCTTTTTGTCGCCACTCTCTTGGCGTAGGATGATTGAGAGACAACGAAGGGATAAGCGGTTGCGTTCCTATAGACAATATTTTACCATAAATTTAACAGATAAGTCGCTTATTCGTAAATCACAAGCTTAAAGCAGCAATTGCAATAATTAAGAAATGGTGACAATACACACAGGAAAAAACCTGTTCAAGCAGAATTTTCACTAATCAAATGTTCAGCTCAGCAAAAATATTTTAGGCAGATCTACAAACGATTGCAGCATATTACTTAAATAATCTCTGTAATCTAGAGCATTTTTTTTCTCCAAACAAATAAATAATTCTTTTAAGATACAACTTACATGTTTCAATGCCCCTTCAAAGCTGGCTTTTGCCTCTTTGACATTCATATTCTTCCAGTAGCATTCACCCAGTTCATTCCATGCATCAATCAGATGTGGGTTAAGTTTGACCGCTTTGCTAAGACATTGCGTGGCTCTAGCATCGTAGGTGGGACATATGTTGTAGCATCGTCCCTTCATGTATAGAAACTTGGCACGTTGAGCAAATGGAATTTGTGAGTCCACTGTAAGTTTTGTATTGATATTACATCTCATTTTGGTGACAAATCTTAGTATTAACTGATACTCACTCAGCTATTTCCTAGTGTAAAAACCTAATAAGCTATCTATTGATTTTTATCTGCTAGGTAAAAACCCAGCAAATAAAAATCAATAGACAAGTCAGTTGGGTCAATAGGAACAAAACCAAAGCCCGCAAAACCTGGGTGTACTATAGGCACACCTCTGCCTTACCCTTCGCGGAATACAGGCGTGACATTGTTTTTATATGACACATTTTAAATAAGTAACTTGTTTCCGATCCAATTAAAATGAAATGTAAAGTTTCTTACCATCAATCGACTCAAATTTTTCAATCAGTACTTCTTTCTTTTCTTCTACACGCTTGTTCTTTTCTGTGGCCATTTCAATGGGATGGTTTTCAAAAAACAAATCCCTAAATGCATACAGATCTTGAAGCTCTTTCTGCAAAAAAAAATAGTAATTAAACCAATATAGTGGCTTTTTACAAATTTCGAGGTAATTTGTTTATTATTGATGTAAAAGTAAATTTAGCTTAGATGTGCCGTAATTGCAAAAAGTTCTAATTATTAAGAGCAAAGCGGTAAAATTAATGATCAACATGTTTCTTTGCTTACCAATAAGCCGTCCATTAATTCTGCTACATTTTCCACAATATCTGCTTCAGTTTCAGAGTCTTGAGACATCTTCACGATTCTTATTTCACACCTTAATTAATTAATTCAATAAACGGTTTTGATTATAATTTAATAAATCCCGGAATACCATACCTTTCAAGATCCTGAAAAACTAACATAAACAAAGAGGTTTACTTTTAGTTGTCATTTGTGTTGGATAAAGACAGTAATATATTTTCAGTGAAGAGACATGAAACAGAAGCATTCTCTGGAATGCTTAGGTTCACCTATATTCGAAACGCAACATAGTCTATGATCACCGCAGAAGTTTGCGTCACTGAACTTCTTTTCTTCTTGAAGAAACGAAATAAAATGCTTTAATACAAAAAAAATATGAATGCTAATTCTGTTTACTTGTCTCATTGCAACTACGAAAATAATTAATCATTGAATTTGTTCCACTTTCAAAACATGGCAACATCAACATTTTGTTTTTTTTTAACAAAATCAAGACATTATGACAGCAGTCGTAATCTGTGGTACAGTCTTCTGAAGTTCTGACAAAGATAATGTTATTTATGTTATCATTCGGTTTGTATCTGGTCTTTAAACAATAAATCACCGAACTTATAGACTATAAATGCGTATGCGCATAATTTCACTCGTATTGTGTGTTGTGTGACTTTGTATTCGTACTAAGCAACTACAATGGCATACCATACAGACATCATATTAGACCAAAGTGGTAAAACTAAATGTGGATTGTGTAAAATACTTATTCGTGATAGTGATATCTCTATAGAGGATCATCTAAACGACACAGATCATGCAAATATGTACATGCAAAGGCTTATGATTCAGAACAATATTGTGGTCAACAGTAAAATAATAAATTGTCTTATGTGTAATCAAGTTTCTGATGTAACAAAAGTATTAAACCATATAGATAGCTCTCAGCACAAAGATAAAATGAGCATTGTGAAGAAAATAATTGAGAAGGATGGAGGATTTCTTGTGTTGCCAGAGAATATATCTAATATTGGCTCTTCAGCCAACTGTTTGGCCTGTGACCGCTGGGTAGACTTCAATCAAGAAGCAATCAAATCTCATATTGAATCTGCAAGACACAGAAGAGCTCGAGCCTTAGCTGTTCAACCATTAAATGCAATATTTTCAGTGGAGGACAACAATGAAGATCTCTGGTGCAAAATTTGCCAAGTCTACTTTGAAAATTACATAGAAGTCATATTTGAACATGTTGATGAAGATCCAGTGCATTTAAAAAATCTTCACAAAATACTCCTGTTGATAAAAGACCAAAATATAAGGATTGAGAAATTCTTATATGACCCTAAGGAAGATAAGGCTTTGTGTAAGCAGTGTGGAATTGAAGTACCATGTAATATTGATAACTTGGATAGACATATTAGGGGTAAACAGCATATCAAGAGTAGCATAACTAAGGAATAAAAATATGTATAATTAAGTACCTAGTTTTTTTTTACGTGTGTAACTTATTACCTACTTGCAAAATTAATTAAATAGTACAATTTATATTTAAACAATAATTGCTAGTTCATGAAGTGTATGACTGGCACAACTTTATTTACAATAAAATTAAATATTATAGGTACGGTGGGTACCTAATATGATTTAGTGGTGTTTATTTGTTTTTTGTTTATTTTATTTGTCTTTACTTTTAATAATAGGTACCTTGAAACCAATAGCATACCTTTTCTTTTAAAAGATGGAAATAATTATGTGGTAACATGCACCTTATTAGGGTAAGTAAACTATTTTAGTTTTTGAGTCTATTTAAAAACTCAAACTCAAAGCATTTATTTCAATTATACCATATAAAGGCAATTTAATTGTCAAGGAGTCGGTCAGTCAGAATTAGGAAGCTAGTTGTATGAATAAGAGTACTGGGCGCCTTATTTACCGGTAGGTGAAAAGCTACCCATTGTTAGAAGAAAGATCATTAAAGTACTATGTTTGAACAGATGTTTATAAAAATGCAAATACGGTTAAAAATAAAATGTTATTTAACAAAACTAGTTCTCAGCAATGTGGTGCTTATCGTAGAATTTATGTCTCAACACGGGTTATCAACGCCCGGGGATTTCTTGAACAAAAATTACTCAAGTTGCAACAGCTAAAAAAGTTTGTCAATAATAAAACTGCTTTAAGAATTTTAGTTACTGTTAAAAATACGTTGAAAAGATTTTATGTAGGTAAGTACTATGACTTAAATTAAAGTAAAAGTTAATGTTAAAGTATTGTTGAGAAGAAAAGGAAAAGGTGTTATAAGTTTATAACAGTTATTTATAACACAAGTGCCCGTTAGGAAAATGTTGCCATAACAAAAATCCATCCATCATCGATCTGCTGTCAAACTTCAAAGAGACGAAAAGAAAAACTTAAAAATAATCACCTGTCAAACTGTCAACTCAAGCCCAAAAATTTCGCGAAATTTCAAGTTACTATTTAAACCGTAATCTGCTGCTAATATAAATCGTTATTATTGTAATTAACGTAACAATTGTAATAAGTTAAAATGAAAACGGGTTTGTTATACGGTGTGGTCGCCTGCTCAAAGACTCGAGTACGTTGCGTATTTTGCGGGGTTTATATTCCGAAGGCGAGTAAATGCATCGAGCAACACACAAACGGTGCAAAACACAAGGAAAACATAGAGCTGATGAACGAGAATGGCATAAGTTTTAGTAACGACATACTCCACTGCAAACCATGCAACCGAAACCTGCCCGACGATGAGTCTGTTACGAAGCACATCGAGAGCGATGACCATGCGAACTGGATGGCGGCTATGGACGACCTGGTCGACGGTGAGTTCATCACTCTAGACGCCTTTCTATCCTGCGAGAAAGACGAGGTATTCTGCGAGGTGTGCAACAACAGCGTTAACTGCTCCCTGCAGTGCATCGAGGAGCACGTCAACCACATAAACCATCGAGCCAACATTACCATGCGACTTAAACCCCTCAATGGCATATTCCCAGTAGATAATGAAGATGAAGTCTGGTGCAAAGTCTGTGATGCATACATTGATAACACAGTACAGAGCGTTCTCACCCACATTGATGACGATGAGCAGCATATGGAGTGGTTCTCCGAGATTGAAGATCTGATTGAGAACCAGGAGGTTTCTATTGAGTCTTACTTGGCAAATGAGCACGAGAACTTTGCGTATTGCAATAAATGCCAGATGGAAGTAACTTGCAACGCTCAGAGTATTGAGAGCCACGTACACAGTGAGGCACATTTGAATCAGTTTGGATTATAGGACAACGCCCCCCTTTGCTACCGTCGTGGGCGTCGGTAGTTGGCTTCAATGAGTATTATTTTCAGTTCTGTTAATTCTCCCGTTAATATTTATCATAATTTTTTCATTAACAAGAAAACTGATCATTGTTTTGTTATTATTAAGATTTGTTACACGATTCACTGAAATATATCACTACCTAAGAAATTTAAATTATTTTACTGTAGTTAATTAAATTTATTGTTTTTTTTTATTTGATTGAACTCTAGCTTCTGCCAGCGGGTTCGCCCTCGTGATATCTTTATAAATAATAGCCTATGTTACTTAGTGATAATATAGCATTGTACTGGTGAAAGAATTTTTGAAATTGGTCCAGTAGTTTTTGAGTTTACTCATTACAAACAAACATACAAAAAATCTTATATTTTCTCTTTAAAATATTAGTATAGACAACTGGCGTTTCTTACAGCTTAATTAAAACTGAGTTAAATGTGAATACAAAAAGATTCACTACTGTTGATCAGGGCTTGAGAATTTTTTATTAAAGTAAATCCTTTTCTGTTTGCCATTTAAACATTATCGTTATCGGCTTCAACAAATATTCAACCTTTATTTATTTACGTCCATAGTAAAATAGTACCAGTGCTTGTATGTACTCATAATTAGATATAATCAAAATGTATATTATGATCTCCTTAAGAATATCCTATAGTTATTGTAAAATAATTATAACTATTTTTCTATTCAATTGTGCCACCTGTCCAGTTGGTGACTCGGAAGGGCACTACTCGCTGCGCAGTACCCCACCCCTCAACCCCGCTGACTCATGAATTCATTACTGCGCAGCGACTCGCCTCATGTTCCGAGCCGCCATTAAGTTTGAATGAGGGTGTATCAACGGTTTTCTCGCACTAGTAAAAGATTGTGGGTCCCGTCCCGTGTTGAAAAGAGATACCTACATATAATTAGAATTGATCGCTGCCTGTTCACACCGCCGCGCCGCACGGTGGATCGAAAATCGGCTGTAGAAGACATAGGATCTCGATTTCTTAAATATTTTTTTTTTGCTGGCAATGACTTCTGCTGATCATTATTATGTACAAAAATGACACCCGAGTTAATTCTGCCCAAAAACGAAGGAAATATATTTTTTTTACGAAAAATTTGTATGAAGCTAGTATGAAAAATCGAATTATCTCCTAAACGGCATGTTTAACCGTAATATCCTTGGAGGTGGTCATAGTGCTAATTATTTATGATTTTTTGGTTGCCGATTTGACAAAAAATTTAATGCCGTTTTTTTTTAAAAAATCGTCAAAATATTTTTATTTATTTTTTCATATGAAACGATTCCTTTTAGTGTTTATGTTGAAGAACACGGACTTTTAACTACACGTAACATAAAATAGCATCACTCCTATATTTCCGAAGGAGTTGGCAGAGGTTTATAGTACACCCACACGTAGACAACAATGTAAAACGATCCCTTTTAGTGTCCAAGTTAAAAAGTTCGATATGTTATTAACCCAAATATTAAGAACACACAAAACAAGAAAAATTAAATAAAAAAATTGCTGTTTTTTTGACACATTTTTATTAATTTAAATAAAAAAAGATTATCAAACTCTTATTTAAGTAACATATAAAGTTATATTATATACAAAATAATTTAATTTAAGGAATTAATACTAAGCATTTGTAAAATAAAGTAAAATAAATAAAAAAAAGACAAAATATCATTAAATATTACAAAAAAAAAACCCAAACAGACTCAAATACAAATGTACAAATAAGTACATATATAATTTTTTTACAAATTTTCCTTATCACTCTCGTTGTCAGACTCCAATTCTGAGTCAGCATCCAGATTGGATATATCCAAAAACTCGAACTCAGTTTCCTGAAATTGAATTAAGTCGAGAGTTTCAGCAAAAAAGCTCTGCTTTTTCTTGGCATCTAACTTAGGCCTTTGTGCACTTAGCAAAGGATCCGAAGAAACAACAAGCATATTTAAAATGTCTTGATTGGAATCCTGCCTGCTTCTTTTCCGCGAATGATGTTCTCGAAACCTCCTAAAATCTTTGTTTCGAAACTCTGAGGCTTCTTCCGAGAGAGTCCCAATCGGCACAATATTATTTTTCTCAATTATGTCAGCCCCATGGATTAATAATTTATGAACGGTTGACGACATGTAGTACCAGTCGTATAATAATACGTACTTTTCTGCTGTTTTGCGGGCATAATCTCTAAATTTTATTATATCGACCTGCTCTCCAGACGTAATTGCTTGTAAAATTACAGCAAATCTTTTGATGAGGTCTTTATCCAAACCGGTTATAGCTGCGGTTTTATTAGGAAACTCAAAGAATTTTCTTGCAGTATTCCCGTCATTGGTGGTTCCCGAGCCTTGTTTTACTATATCAATCAACAGATTGAGCTCATCTTTGAATTTATTTTGAATTATTTTTTTCCTTGTCTGTAGCATTTCTTTGTGCTCATCACTTCTCGCTGCCCACCGTTTGAAGTCGAGCCTGTATGCAATGTGTAACAGACATTCCATACAATTTATACGGGCGTGTAGGGATGACAAGCCAAATTCATACAGGTCAGAACACACAATTTTTGATGTTACAGCATCTAAGCGGTTCATTTCTGTAGGCTTTGCTAAGCACAGGTAGCACGATGCATTTGATCTAGCTTCAGAAAGGTAAGTGCAAACTTTAGCGTCGATCATCGTCATCATTAGTTCATGAGTCACCCTATTATTATTATTGCACTCTGTGGGGATAAGGACCTCAATTTCTTCATCCATTTGTTTTTTCAGCTCAAGGACATCTGCTTCACTCTCCTTTACAAAAGTAAACTGAACTGGACGACAATACAAAACTGAGTATGGTTTTGGGTTCGTCCATAAGATGTTGTCTCCATCTGTCAGTTTAAGTGGCACCAAGGAGGTCATGAAAATGCTCGAGTCATCTTCCTCACCCTCCATTTTCTGCTTGTGTCGGCTTTGGTTAGAAGCACCATCAAATCCCCACTTGGATATCAGCTTCAACTGCTTGTTATGCTCTTCCTTAGAAAGGCTTTGAAGGATTCTTGTAACTGTGATATCAAGTAAAGCTTGAAGTGTAATCCTAGCCGATGAATCAGTAACTGTCACTGATTGCTTCGGAGGGTAGCAATCAAGCTTAGTTTGTTGCACTTTATAGTAAGATGGATAAATATCCTTAGCACCTTCCCGAATGGCAGCCTCTCGCAACGTAATATATTGCCACTTTAAGAGTTTTAGCGAAAGAAGCAATCCAAGCGCCTTTTCTGACGTAAATATGATTGTTTTCGCTGGTTTCTTAAGCGTTTCATTTAATTTAGCGGCTGCTTCAGGATTTTTCATCATGTATTCGATGACAGAGGCGATATCTCCATGCCCTTCTTCTTTTAAACGTGCTGCAGCTGCATATGCCAATTCACTGGAATCTTCGCCTGTGTGTTCATCAGATCTTCTCTTTTTTTGTTTACTTCCCAGATCTTCGAATGGTTTACGGGATCTTTTCGTCATTGTTCCAATGGACGTTGATGTCGACGGTTCTGGAGAGACTGAGGGCGCTCTTGGTATCTCATCAACACTTGGTTCTTGATTAACTAAAGTTTGCACAAAACTCGGCCAATCAATATTTGCTCCCAACCAATTTTCGTACTTTCTCCTGAAATTATCAAGGAATCGGTTGGATTTCTGCCACCTTTGTAAAGCGGCTCGCGTAAATCTCCGACAAAATTCTTTGAGAACAACACGATCTTCGTCAGACAGGCAATCGCCTATGCGGGATACAACTGCACTGAACAATACTTCATGATCAAATGAAGTACTCTCACTTCGTAGAAGAACAAACAAGTCTAAATTCGTGATTAAACTTTCCATTCTAAGATTTTATAGTCGCAGATTTAGTGTTAGCAGTTACACAGTTGTGGACAAACTAAATTATAAAACTAAACTTTAGCCCTTTTATTGCAAAACGCCAATAATTAGGTAACTACCCTCATTAGTTATCTTCTCATTAGCTAATGAAAATTTATAATTGTCACTAACTATTCTTAGAACTCATAGCACTGCTAACTAACAAATTAGCTTACTTATCAGGAAAAGTTGAATGTAATCCATAGTTGGCATTGTCGTGAGATATTGAAAATCATTAAATCACCTATAAAGACTCATTAGAAGACCTAATCAGTGTAGTTACTTAATCACTTCTTTTCGGACTCATTAGAAGAGTAAACAATTGGTAATTTGGTTGTATGAAAAGTTTTAAAACTCATGATGTGTTGATAAATATCTAGCTCAAGCATAGTTGTCTACGTGTGGGTGTACTATAAACCTCTGCCAACTCCTTCGGAAATATAGGAGTGATGCTATTTTATGTTACGTGTAGTTAAAAGTCCGTGTTCTTCAACATAAACACTAAAAGGAATCGTTTCATATGAAAAAACAAATGAAAATATTTTGACGATTTTTAAAAAAAAACGGCATGAAATTTTTCGTCAAATCCGCAACCAAAAAAGTATAAATAATTAGCACTATGACCACCTCCAAGGATATTACGGTTAAACATGCCGTTTAGGAGATAATTCGATTTTTCATACTAGCTCCATACATTTTTTTCTTATAAAAATTATAACTCTTCCATTTGTGCACACATTTACTTCATATGACATTTTATAGAACAGTAATGATCAGCAGAAGTCATTTCCAGCAAAAAAAATAACATTTAAGAAATCGAGATCCTATGTCTTCTACAGCCGATTTTCGATCCACCGTGCGCCGCACTGTGGATCGAAAAAAGGTCAGTATAGCCGATATTATGCATAAATATATCATAGGATAGGTACAATCTGGTAGGCAAATTACGAGTAGCATCAGATATTTTTTTGGAAAAAAAATGTATGGAACTAATGCTTATATCTCCGAAACGGAGAGAATAACCGTTACATCTTTGAACACGGTTGATGTAACTATTTATTTATGATTTTTTGATGTAGGTAAGTACTTGATTTTTTCACAGGTGCAGTTTGTTTTTTGAAAACGGCGCTAAATCTCGTCATATGACGTATTTCGATCCACAGTGAGCCGGGAGTGTTCGTTTGTCGCAGCAACAAGAGCTATGCACAGAGAGTACTCGCTCCGCGACGCTCGCTGGCAGGCAGATCAGAGACTGAGCGATAGACGCATAGAACAGATAAAATACCTCTCTTATCTGTTCTGTGGATAGTCGCTTGGTTTGGTACATACGCATATCAGCGAGTAACCGCTCGTCGTTATTCTATCTCATCAGCATCTTGTTATAGGTAACAGTACCTAAAATGACATAAATATCTGAAATTAATTCTGACTACAGAGTCAGAATTAATTTCAGATATTTATGTCATTTTCATGTAGCTTATGTAAGGCAATGGGCAAAATGTGTACAGAATTCTCGGATCTATCTGCCGCTTTTTGGGTGTTAGGAGCCTATTACTTTACCCCGCAGAACTAAACTGAGTAATATCACTAACATTATACGACACCTAACTAACAACGCGCTGTTCGATTTTCAACTTTCGGCGCAGATCCGAACGTTGTAAATCCATCAGCACGCTTTTATTTAGGTGTCGTTTAGTGCTAGTGTAAACGGGCATAATTGTAATAAATGAAAGTTAAAGACTGTTGAAGAAGAAGAACTTGAACAGATGCTCCAAGAACTTAATAATGTAAGCCTTGAGGTTGGACTGAAGATGAATATGTCGAAGACCAAAGTTATGTGCAATGAAACACCTCGAAGCATAAATGTAGACGGGGAGACAATACAACATGTCCAGGAATACCTTTACTTGGGCCAAGTAGTCTCCTTCCAGACGAGGCAAGATAAAGAAATCACAAGACGAACAGAAAACGCCTGGAAGACCTACTGGTCCATGAAGGAACTATTCAAGGGTGAGTTGCCAATGGCACTGAAACGCAGGCTCATGGACATGTGTATTCTTCCCGTCTTATCCTATGGTGCACAAACTTGGTCTTTGACTAACATCCAGAAGTCCAAACTCAAGGTCTGCCAACGAGCAATGGAGCGCAGTATACTAGGAGTTAAATTAACGGATCGTGTTCGAAACACAATACTGCGCTCCAAAACTAAAATAACTGACGTGGCTCAAAAGGCTGCCCAACTTAAATGGGACTGGGCAGGACATGTCTGTCGCATGCCGGACAAACTGTGGGCCCAAATAGCACAGAACTGGTGCCCTGAGACAGTGAGGCGGGGTCGCGGCAGACCGCGTAGGAGATGGCGGGACGAGCTGGATAGGTTCCGTCAAAACTGGAAGGAAGACGCGCGGGCTCGCGAACGATGGAAGGAGTGGAGGGAGGCCTTTGCCCAGGAGTGGGACAGAGTAGGCTAGTAAAAAAAAAAAAAAAAAAAAAAAAAAAGACTTAAAGTTTACTAACACTAATAGATTTAAGAAACTTTCTTGCTTTTTCAGCCCTTCTTTTCTTTTCTTCCTTTTTGTCATTTTTACATAAGGCTATACCTACTTAGCACATTCATTAATGTTCAAGTAAAAAAGCGAAGTCTCAAACATCTGTTTTAATAAGTGGGTAAAGTATTTGATGGGTACAGTCACGCGCATAAATATCTTACAGTTACGCAACATTCAAAAACGATTTTCTCGTGTAATCAAAATAACAACTTTGAGAAAACACCTATTTCATAGTAGTGTGGTTTCGAAAATACGATGTTCGTAACACCATAAAATATTATTTATCAGTAGGTACCTACTGTAGAAGAATATCGAAAATATAATTATTTTATCGGTACTTTACTTTTTTTTAAAATCTTGTGTTAGTGTAAAGTTTTCATGCTCGTGACCGAACTTATGCATGCATGTAACGTAATGACTGTCCTTTAGAATTTTGATTAGAAATTTAGTTTATTTTTTTGTGTTGAAAATTCATGAGAAGACCAAAATTTAATTACAGCTTGTCAAAATAGGTTTGGAAAAAATGAGGGCGCCACTACCGTACTTAGGTCACTTCGAATGGGAAATGAGTAAAATAATTTAAACAAATTGTTAAAATAAATGTGCAACAAAAAACGCTACTGTGGGTGACTGAAATTCTACTACTTACCACTTGTCGGCAAAGTAGTGCCATCATCATAGGTCTGCATTAAGTAAATTATTTAGTTTCATTAGTCCCCGAGTCATACTCTTTTTTGCCAAGCTTTACTTTAAAAGTTACAATAGTTTGACATTCGTAATATTTGCACCATTTTGTGTTCAATTTCATGATTGAAAATTGTTTTCGCACCTGCCACACATAGCTTCGCGTTTAACATAGTTATTCAATCAATAGAACTAAAATAATATCAGTGTCATATTTATATTTTATTCATAAATAACAATGAAACTACAAATAAATACGGAAATATAGATCTGCGCTTTAAAAACAGAACTAACAATGCATTATTATATTTATTATACATATAGGTAATAATAATTTATTCGAAAAACATTTTTTTTTTGTTAATTATATACTTGTAAAAATATCGCTAAGTATTTTATTTTACTCAAATTCTCAATAATACCTACTTACAAAAGTTTGAAATCCCGTTTTTTTTTTCTGTAGGTATTCACTAATATTAGTAATAATGTACTTAGTAAGTTTTTATGAATTATAGCTGTTTCAAAAATATGTTAAAGTTGTTTTTCTTACATTGGGACAATGAAATTTTCAGCATTTGTGATAATATTGTTAAAATAGTTGTAATTTTTTTTTCAAAATAAACTATCAAAAGCAAAAACGTTGATTTTTATCAAGCAACAAGACCTCATATCAAAATAATGAAGTACATACAATCATTATTAACAATTAAACTTTTTTTTTTTTTAATAAACAAAATAAATATGTCTACCTAAAAATTAGGTAAGTACTTAGGTAATAGTATATTTTAGATAATAGTGAAGTTACTTACGAATACGTTACGAATTATTCGTAAGTATTCCAACAATAACGGTGTTAATTATTTGTGATCGAGCTCACACGAAATTATAAAATAACTAGCTTCTGCCCGCGACTTCATCCGCCTGAAATTTCGGCCTGGAACCTACCGCGTCGAAAATATGTATTTGTGATCTACCCACTAAAGTTAATTTTTTTAAACTAGGTATGCAAGATACCTACGTATTTTTTTTTTAAATTAATGATCCAAAGGGTATGGTTCATCCTCGTCTTCCTCTTCTTTTTCGTCCACTTCTATAATGGATTGTAAAGATTCTTCTTTGCGAGAGTGGCTCGGTGACTGTTGCTGCGGTTGGCTTGTTCCAGGGATGTCGGCAGGCACTGGAGGTGGTTTCGGTATCTCCGTGGGAGGTTGTCCAAGTCTTAAGGAAATTCTTTCATCGTCTAAGCGCACAACATGGAGAATGTCTGCTGCACAGCAGTCGATGCGATGCATGCAATCCGTCACGTGGTGCCGCAGGGTGCTGAGAAAAAAAGAAATGCCTAATGGTTAAACTAAACAGGTCTTTTTTTTTAGGAAAGTATCCCACCACAAAGGCTCTTACTGAATCATTTCGATGCCAGTTCACCTTGTGCAGGAGGTAATCACCATCGATCACGGTGAACGTTCCGTTTCCTTGGGTGATGTTTTCAGTGATACGTCAGCTGTTTTCAACCTCTTTGGTAATAACGTAGCTGTCATTTTGGATGCGATGGATAGCCACAAAATGCAGCTATGAGGAGCCCTAAATTATGTACCTACTCGTATTTATTTTATTTTATTTATTTTAGGAAAAAAATCCTCACCTTTGACTAGCTGTATCTTCGTAACCAATAGACCTAGAGTGCTTGCGTTGGCATTTATGGATTGTAGCAAATTTAGCTAGCTTCTTCAAAAATTTAAAAACTGAAACAAGTTCCAGAATTCTTCTCCCAAGTTGGGCCACAGCCACGGCCACAAGCGACGATTCTACGCCTTCCGTGAAATGCGGTAATGAAAATGAAATACGGATTGAACAGAGAGATGTATTAATGATTCTCATGATTACAATTCTTTAAATACATATTTGTTTGTATGATCGGGAATCATATTTTGATCAAGATACAACCTAACACTGACCAAAGACTGAAGCCCTGATAGAGCAAAGCCCATTTAGCCTGGCTTCGACCATTGTTGATCTCACGCATGTTTTTACGCGTCTGAGTGTACTGAATTCCATTCAATTGTAGGCGTAGAATAAGGGATTGCTAATAAAATTTAAAAAGTCGCACGGCGTGGTTTTTCTAAAATTAATGCATAATAAAGGAAGTCTTAACGTGAGTCTAACATAATTTTTATCGACAACAGTAGGTACTTAGGCTTACAAAACCCAGGGGGGGGGGGCAGCTACCCTCCCCTGCCCTCCCTGGGTACTCCATGAGCACAAGGTTTTCAGAGTTACAAACTTGGGTATAAACTACTCTCAACATACCTAAAAATATATAAAAAAATCGTAGTTACATGCGCGTTTAGGTACTATGTTCGATGTTGCTATGGACTGGGGTAATAGAAGCTTGGTAAAAATTATAATAGTACGAGTATGATTGTGGTGTGTATTTCAAAATTGGTTACCTACTAACATAATTCGTAAGTATCCTACTAACAAAAATATGGATCAACATAAAAAAAAAGAAAGGCCTACATAAACTTTTCTACTTACGTGATACTCTCAAGATTGGTCCTCAGCTGCTTGCTGAAGTTCCTCAACCTCGCGAGCTCGTCCCTCAGTTGTCTATCCACTTCATCCTTTGTGAGTTCTCCGTTGGGTCTCTTGGCGCGATCGGCTAGCCTGGCTTCCACCACACGCTCTTGCTCCATTGTCTCCCAAATACTCTTTTCTGTCGCTGTCAATTCTTCCCCCAAAGCTTGGTAGTCTCGCATGGTCTGTGGAAATACCAGAATGTTCTTTGAATATTCTGCTTCGCCATTATTTTGTTGATTTGTTTCAAAAATTTGTTGAAGGCTAGGAATTCTGATTCTTTATCTGCACTCATTTTGTAGTGTTTGAAATATACGAGTTGACAAGGATTGCTATGTAAGGCCTCATCAATATTTCAACGCTTTTGTATCGATCGCGTATGGCATAAGCCAATACGACTTATATTGACATAAGCGATCGATATAAAAGGCGCCACATGTATTTTCCGGCACCATTAAGGGTGGCAGGGACATCGACGCGAAAACTGATACCATGGATGCATTACATGATTCTGAACCCCCTGCGATGACATATTGCGTCGGTTATTAAAAAAAATATCAGCTGTTTCATAGAAAAGTGCAATTCAAATTCAAATTCAAATATTTTAATTCAGATAAACATCCATATATTGTTAATAGTAGTATAACTTAGCCTAATGTTAGTATTAAATTAAATTTAAAAAAAAAAACAACAAAAAAAAAACATAAATTATTTGGATAAGTGTGTGTGAACACTTATCCACTTTTGTAAGAGGGGAGAGTTCCACCGATCTGAAAACACATTCAGGATGCCATTGGAGGAGGAGCGCAAGCGCGCCATCATGGAAGCGCATCGCTTCCGCATTATCGCGGCGAACCCGTCGACGCACGCTTCCGCAAACGTATCCCTAATGCGCTACATCGCCACGGCAACCTCAAAAGCACCCTGAAAGCGTTATAATACCGACGCGGTCAAAATGTATGGAAAATCAGTTTTTTTTTTTGGTAACAATTTTCGCGTCGATATCCCTGCCACCCTGTATACAAATGCATTTAGGTTGTATGGTGAAGGGAAACTTTGCAATTACTTTTGTAACTAAGTATTGATATAAATACTTCAATTGTGATCGCATTCAATGAAAACTTTGTAGAGGTAGGTAGGTATCGGGTATGAGAAACGAATCTTTCGGTCTAGGTATAGGTAGATACCTATCTACCTACTAGGTAGGTACCTCTGCCTAGGCGAGATGGTTGAATACTTATGTCAGTGTCATTGTTTAACTATACCTAGTCCGTGCGCGACTGCTAGTCACCGCCTGAGGTACCTATGTGAGTGGTGAGACGGGGGAGGTAGACAAAGGCCAAGCTAACTCAGACTGCGAATTTTGTCAGTAGCGCCCTCCACCGTCTCACATAATTCAGGCGGTGACTAGCAGTCGCGCAGACTATACCTACTTATTATCCTATCCAAGTGGCGAAGTTTTGGGCCAATTAAATTGCAAACACAGTCGTGCCAGCGATACGAAGTAGGAGACCACCTATACCCTGTCTCACTCACCTCTTCTTTTTGCCAGTAAACATCCTGCAATCTGACTTTGTTCGTGTTCAAACGTCTCCTAAGTGCTGAGTCCACTCTTGAAGCGTAGGCCTGTGCAGTTATAGAAAGGTGCACCCTGGCTCCTCGCACCTAATGGACATTTTAAAGTTAAGAGACGTTTTATCGTTTTTTTTTTTTGTTAAGCAGTCACTAATTATTTCTAAACTAAGCAATCTGCCTAGCCATTTCCAACTATGTTGAGGTCGGCTTTCAGTCTAACCGGATGCAGCTGAGTACCAGTATTGTACATAGAGCGACTGCCTATCTAATCTCCACAACCCAGTTACCGGGTATCAGAATACCCCTTGGTAAGACTGGTTGTCAGACTTTCAACCTTCTGACGACCCGTAACGACTGTCAAAGATCCACGAATGACAGCCGGGACCAACGGCTTAACGTGCTTTCCGAGGCACGAATCAGAATGAAGAGATCCGTAGGAGAACCAAGGTAACCGACATAGCCCGAAGAATTACCAAACTTAAGTGGCAATGGGCAGGGCACATTGCTCGCCGAACAGATGGCCGATGGGGCCGTAAGATTCTGGAGTGGCGACCGCGTACCGGAAGACGTAGCGTTGGAAGGCCTCCCACAAGATGGACCGATGACCTTGTGAAGGCCGCAGGAAACCGCTGCATGCAGGAAGCACAGAAGCGGTCGAAGTGGCGGTGCTTGGGGGAGGCCTATGTCCAGCAGTGGACGTCTTTCGGCTGAAACGATGATGATGAGGTAGGTACAATGTTTGACGAAAACACGATTTCATAAAACTTTCTCTATAGTAAAATATACAAAGTTACCTGCGAAGGGGTCTGTCAGACTCTTACTGACTAAAAACCACCCCGGTGTTCCAACTCACACCTACGCCGGGGGTCGCGGGAACTTGAAATCTTCCGCAACCCCCGGCTGGTGCCGACCCGCCACCGCGGGCCTCCTCGGGTCAGGGGGGGAGGAGTGAGGTGTTTGACTCCCCCCGCGAGGTCTCAGAGGGGCGCGCGTGGAACACTATGCGCCGCCACCTCGGCTCCTGATGTGTGGGGGGCGACAGACGTCCCCGAGTCCGTCACCCCTGGACCCATTTAGGGGGGCTGGAAGAGGGCGTTGTCCGCCCTCCGCCGACGCCCGGTGCGCCTGCTGCGGGCCGTGTGAGTGGACGAGATCTCCCTCTCCCTTTCCGCAGCATCTCCTAAGTCCTAACCGAACCATCATCATCATCATCATTTCAGCCGAACGATTGCTGGACAGAGGCCTCCCCCATATGGGTGGGTTTGCCATAATCACCACGCTTGGCAGGCGGGTTGGCGATCGCAGTATGGTGTTAAAATGCATAGAGAACGCTGCTGCCCATTCTCTAGTGGGTCCCTTAGTCGCCTTTTACGACACCCACGGGAAGAAATGGGTTGGTACTATTCTTAACGTCCGACACCACACGGAACCGAACCATAAACCGCTAGTTTTAAAAAAATACTGTGGTCGCAATTTTACTTTCTTTCTTTCTATAAATATTATAATAAATACGAAAATAATCTGTCTGTCTGTCTCCTTTTCGAGCCTAAACCACTGAACCGATCGTTAGTAAATTTGACAGAAAGGTACTTAGGGTGGGACCTAGAAGAGCATCATTTTTAACCGACTTCCAAAAAGGAGGAGGTTATATCCCGTCACGTATGTATGTTTTTTTTATTTTTTTTATTTATGCCACCGATTTCTCCGTCCATTGTGAACCGATTATGAATATTCTTTTTTTGTTTGAAAGGATGATTAGGATTAAAAAATTATGGGACCACTTTGAGAGCATGAGCTCTCAGGGCGGTCCCATAATTTTTTAATTCATTTAGCTTCGATTTTTTTTGAGTTAGCTTCAATAATACGTATTTTTCATCAGTAGTACGTTCTCGTGAGATAATTTCCGGTCACAAATCGGGCGAGGCAAAAGTTAATGTTTTTATTAACCTCAAACAAATATTATCGTGGACACTCAAGTTTATACCTTGAGTGTCCACGATAACCCATTCTTGATTGAATTTTTAGAGGAGCTCGTGGGCCTAAAACCCGAACGGGTTGGCGGCATTCGTAGATCTTTGACACGACTCGTTATGGGTAGTCAGAAACCCTAAAGTCACTCTTTTTTTATATCGGTTATTAGGTACCCAGTAACTGGTTTCTGGAGGTCCGATAGGCAGTCAGTCCATGTCCATAGATTTTGACGTTCAAAAGTGCCTTGTCTATTTGAAATAAATGATTTGACTTTGACTTTAACTTTGTCATGCAAAATACTGGTATTCAGCTACAACTGGTTAGGATGGAAGCCAGGTCTAAATAAAATTGGAAAAAAGCAAGAGAGATGATGGTTTTTAAAACTTTCATTTTACCTCTTGCCTGGTGACGATCGCGGTTCTAAGCGCTCGAAGTCCAGCTGTCTTCAATGCTACGCAGCGGTTCTCCCAGCGAGTGACTGGAGATGCTCTAGATAAAAATAATTAAGAATAACATAAAATCCGAATACCGAAGGGTTTGGCAGAGGTGTACCTATTATAGTAAACCCACATTGCTACAGTTATGTTGTCCCATGTAACCTCTATCAACCGGGCACAAATCCAGACTTCGGGCTGGTACTGAGAAATTCTGGATCGAAAAACCCAAAGACACTGCCCGGGACTCGGGAATGGAACCCAGGACCTCATGCCCAGCAGCAGCGCGACCACTGGACCAACGAGGCAGTAGGTAAAATTAAGAATGTTTTTACGAATAAAGAGGAACAACTTTCAATGTATGTATGTATGTATATGTGGCCAGGCAGTTATTAGTAAGTATCAATAATTTTGATCACTTTAGAATATTACTGGGAGTAGGACAGCCAATTAAGACAGAGTGTCGTCGGTATGTTTGTGAAAAAAAGTTATCCTACATATTATCTTTACTTGAATCGAAGGGATTTTTGAATATGATGGCAATAACATGACCAGTGGTGGCCCAGTGGTAACGGTCCCGAATAACGAGTTGTAGGTCGTGGGTTAACACTAACAGGGGCTTTACTGTGGAAATAATTTCACCACCAAAGTTTCAAAACGGTGAAGGAAAACATCGTGAGGAAACCGCCCTAGAACCTAAAAAAACCAAAGATAGGTACATCTACCAACCCGCACTGGGCCAGCGTGGGGGATTAGGTACAGCCCACTTTCCAAGAGAGGAGGGCTGTGGCCCAGGAGTGGGAATATTATCGGCTGATTATGATGGCAATAGGTTCGCTTCCTATTACATGGGACCCCATCACTTCGGACCCACATTTCACCAGATGTCTAATCTGGTGAAATGTGGGTCCGAAGTGATGGATGATGTGCAGCATACAGGCGTATTGTGTCTTTAGAAACTATTAATCTCATATCGTCGCCTTAGGCTGCCTGTCCATTGAAGTGGAGTGAGGCAGAGGAGAGGAGAATAGCAGCGGAATGGAGCGGAGTTGCGGACAGTGTCTGTCCATTGATGCGGAGCGAGGTAGCGGAGCGGAGTTACGGACTGTGCGGAGCGAGGTAGCGGAGCAGTGTTGCGGACTGTGCGGAACTAGACCGAGTTCTCGTATTTTTCCGCATCGCCTCTCCGCTTCCCCGCTCCACTTCTCCGCTCCGTTTCCCCGCTCCGCTTCCCCTCTCCGCTTCTTCGCTCCGTTTCCCCGCTCCGCTTCCCGGTTTTGTATGAATTTTAAACTAGTTCGCAAATCCCTGTCCACTGAAGCGGAGCGGAGATTTTATGCAATTCCATTGGTTAATATTGGCACACCGCTACTCCGCTCCTCTCCTCTCCGCTCCAGTGGACAGGCAGCCTTAGAGTGAAAAGCTCGGGAATGCAACTTTGACTTTTTATTTAATTTCATTTTTAGAGAAAAAAAAAAACTCGCGATGTACGCCCTAGTTTTGTGGCAGCATCTATATCGCCACATGCGACCTACGCACCATACTGCCGTCACGCAAAATACTGCATCGCGTAAGCAGATTTTACCGCGCGATCAGCATATTTAAAACTTCCCAGTTGCCCATCAGTTTTTCGCATATATAAGAGGTTTTCACTCTAAGATGACGACATGCACCTATTGATCGACGATAACCAAAATTGTACCTTTTCTTCTTCAGTCTCCGCCCGCATGGCACTTGCGTGTCCGGGGTAATTTTTGCACAACCCTCCTCAACACAGAGAGCCCTTTCTTTATTAAAAATATCTGTTGCTATCTGCCTCTTGGTCTTCTCAATGCTATTAGACTGCGTCTCCAGAGACAGTATCAGTCTTTCAAATTTCTTCTTTTGATCGCGTAAAAAATTGTATTCCTGGAACATGATGACGGCCTACATTATTTAGATGAAGAAGACAAAACAATTTATAGCGTTCTGATTGTAACACACTTTTTTTCAAATAACCGACGAATTATTTCAACGGAGGGGAGTTCAGAATCATGTATAGTATCCATGGTATCAGTTTTCGCCTCGATGTCCCTGCCACTCGGTATATGTATAAAAATAAAAAAACTATTGCCGTGCATTAGTCTCGCAAAAACTCGAAAATGGCTCGAGCTATTTCAATACCTATATTTTTTGTTTGTTCTGTTATTCTCAATGCTAAAAAAAAGGTTAAGGAAAAACCCAAAGGAACCGGCGAAAAATCGAGAACACCGAAATTTTGTATCGATCTCACGTGTTACGAAGTTCACCGGGTCAGCTATACTCCGTTTGAAATAAGAGTAGACATTTAAACAAACCTTTTTTACAGTGCGTTCAACTGATTCTGACTTCTATACCGTAGGCATAAGGATGGCATTAAAAGCAAAAAAGTGGTTACAATACCTACTGTTCACTGCAGCTGCCATTTGTCATGCCACCAACGCCATAGAAGTCGAAATCGGTTGAACGGACTGTAAAAAAGGTTTAGTTAAATGTCTAATGTTATTTCAAATAGAGTATAGTAACTAGTAAGATAAGAATCATTTTCAAAGCCCAAGTAGATACTTACAGCAAACAAAATAGTTCAACTAACTAAGGTACTAAGTTTACGCTAAAATAAGATTCAAACGGTTTTTTTATATTGATCACCTGCAGAATGGCCTCTTCTACACTATCGGATAGAGGACTCAGCGCACCAGGCTTAGACGCGTCACGAGAATGCTCGTCTATCTCATTCTGAAGCCTGCTAATGACCACACGAAGAGCATTGTGTTCGTAGTGCAGAGCTTCTGCTGCTTCAGTCAGGCGTTTCGTCAGGTCTTCCAGTACCCAACGCCAGGAGGCAATATCGGACATTCTGATAAGATGTAAAGATTAGACGAGGTTTGACTGTTTGTACTCTTGATATAAATTCAACTGGCAAAAGCTATGGGTGGGTTTACTCTACAGCAGTCAATGTATGAGCCAGTCTACTTGCCATGACATTGGTTCTTTAAAATGCTTTGGCCCGCGGCTTCGCCCGCGTGAAGTTCGGAAAAAAACCTGTAGAATCCTTATTTATCTTGTATATATCAACATCCATTTTTATTTATATACATAGATTTATTTCCATGAGTATGTAATAAACATGCGATGCTTTATCATTTACTAGCTGCGCCCCGTGGATTCACCCGCATAAGTCTCGATCCCGTGAGAATATCGGCATAAAAGGTATCCTATGTCCTTTTCCAGATTATGGTCTACCCATGTGCCAAATTTTATCCTAATCCGTGCAGCCGTTTTAGCGTGAAAGCGTAACAAATAAACAAACTCACTTTCGCATTTATAATATAGTGTATGATAGATAAGTGCTGAACATGGACCTCCAAAAAGAAAACTAATCTCGTCACCACATGTGGTCTTGAGCATACCGTGGAAAGCTGCGGTATGCCACGTAAGGCTTCGGGAGTTTGCCGTGCCATGCCTCATCATGCCGCCTAGTGAGCGCCTGCGCTGGCCTGTACCATTGAGTTTAATGGACTGTACCGTGTACTACTTGAAAGCCATGGTTCTATTCAGTCTTACCTGTTCTGCAGACATTTCTTGAAATGATACTCATTGGTCTCTTGTGCGAAGTTGTTGAGCATCACCAGTTCCTGGGCATCATTCACCTGCTCCACTACCTTCGCGTTCAATTTGTCATTCAGGACCCTGAGACTTTCAAGGTCACACGACCCCAGGTAGCAGGTCTCAGCGTACATTATTTAAATTTTGATTTTCGTTGTATTCAAAGATCTAAATCGTTGTATTTATAAAAGTTTGTCTAGGTTATGTTATGAGTGTCAGTTTGGCATGATGTTATTTTTTTTTTTGAAGTTCCGTGTAAGCTTTTTAAATACATCCTCATTTTGTGTTAATGCGAAAATGCCATTCAACGCCCACGAAACGCGTGAGAGAAGTAAAAAAAAAAAAAAAACAACCGACTTAAAAAAAAAACACCACAAAGGGAAAAATTACTTTAATTTCGGAAGACGGTGTCTTTTTCTTTTGCATTTTGGTTTTTTGCCACCGACTTCCGAAATTAAAGTACTTTGTTGTTTATTTTTGTTTTTGGAAAATGTGTTTATTTTTCACTTTTTAGCTGTGGTACCTACCCCATACAAATTCGAATACCACTACCTGCTATGTAAATAACAGTGACAGGAAGTTCTCATCCACATAAACTTAGTGGGAAAAATAAGTATTATTTATTGAAGCTAACTCAAAAACTATGGAAGCAAAGTTAATAAAATTTATATGGGACCAACTTGAGAGAAAACCTTTCAACAAAAAAAGAATTTTCAATATCGGTCTACAATTGACGGAGAAATCGGTGGATATACATAAAAAAACCCTTACATACGCTACGAACCTATAACCTCCTCCTTTTTGGAAGTCGGTTAAAAAATATAGAACAGAACCTTTCGTTTTTGATCGTTGCTTTGTCCCCGTATCCTGTCTTTGTTATCTACTTTAAGGTGAATTATACGAGAAAATAACTTTCAAGGTGTGTTTGGGAGTATGTAGATACATTATGTACCTAGATCAGTATCTAGACCTATATATAAGACCGGTGATTATGATGACATGAAACTTGGAAGCTCCCTACCTAAAGCACCTAAATTATTTTTTGTTATTATTTATTTATTTATTTATTAAAACTTCATGCACAAGTAAAAAAATACTGTACAAAGGCGGACTTAATGCCTAAGGCATTTTCTACCAGTCAACCTTAGGGTGATGCAGAGACAATACATGGCAGGTGCAACATAAGGGATAGATAACTTGAAAATTAATACATACTAATACATAGATACATAAAGCGTGCGTTGCATTATTCGCTTTAGGACTTATTTATTACATACAAAAGCTTCAAATGGAGTGCAATAGGATACAGTGAATTAATTATGTTACAATTACGAGAATTGCAAGCCCTCCGCGGGGACTTTACCGGAACCTCATCTCTAAAGGAACGTAATCCAGGAAAGCTATTGATGTTTATTTCCTTTTGCTTGTTTATCAATTTCGTTTCGATTTATTCATGGACAAATTTAGCCGGTCTAATCTGTAAAAATCTCACGGTGAAAACTAGACCTAACTAGAGAATAGAACTTAAGGTGTTAGGATAAAAAAAATCATGATAAAGTTTGCTTGAATTTATTTTACTTAAGGTAAGCGTGATCACATTATGAACGTATAAATAATATCTTGTTACGCATGAATAGGTATGGTTCGTTCCAATGATAAAATAAGTAGGCAACAACTGCATTTTACTAAAAACTAAGTACCACAAAACAAGACGGTAACTCTCAACAGTTCCTCATCAAAATCCACAAGCAAAATATTCAAAACTATCAAAACATTATTGCTGTTTAACTTCTATGAAGATGACGTAAGCAGGTTTGAGCAAAACGAAGTAGATCAGTTCCGCTACGCTGATGATACTGAATCCAAGGAATAAGCTGAGAAGACCACCAATAGCGCCTGTAAAAATAAAACGAACGAGCCATACATATATATTGATATATGCGATTACAGTAGTCGCAAATGATTTGTAACATCTGACATCTCACCTAGGTAATAGCAACATTAAAGGGGCGGAGCCTCGTCAAAGTTGTTTCTGACGGCAAACTCTAACACCAAACGCATTCATTGGTCAAATCAAATACCGCGCGCATCCCCGGCTTCCTGTTACACACTTCCGTCCCTTTTCACGAAATCACTCCCACAGATGGCAGGAAAGGGAGAGGAAAGATGTTACACATTAAAAATGCTGTTGATAAATCATTCAACCAATCACAGCAGATTACGCGTCCTTATCAGTTTCACACGTAAATTTGGCCATCAATTTGTTTGAGGAACTGGGCCTTAGCCAGGGCAGAGATCTCATCATCATCATCTGCCTATTCCTTTTCCATCCGGGGGTCGGATTTAAGTCTAACTTCAGCTGTATATCAGTATTTTACATGGAGTGATTACCAATCTGGCATCCACAACCCAGTTACTGCGTAACATAACACGCCGCGCTTGAAAAGACTGGAGAGAGCCGACCCCTTAAAATTGCTCTTCCCTGACGTTTGTCGTACCGCTGTTTCTAGGGTATGCCAGCTAAACGAAACTTATTTTTGGTCTTACGGTCTTATTTTACAAATCATGCTTTATTTGAACTCACCAATAAAATAATAGTCATCATACTGCGCGTGACGGTGTTGTCCCAAGAACATGTCGTCGTAAAAGTGGACGTTGATCTGCGTCACTTCACCTCTGTGGAAAAATATACAAAATGACAATAACGTTAATTAGTCCGAGAAGAACCTAAAATAATCGTGTCCTTCACCACACAATCCTCACTTTTGAAAAATTCATGAAAATCAATTTTGTAAACGCCAAAAAATAGTCAAGAAATTGTCAAAAAAAAAAAATAATTAACTTAATTACTCATACTACAATCAAATTAATCTGAAATAAAGACATTTATTTGGTCTCATAAACCCAACCAGAAAAGTTGGAGGAATATTATGTACAGCTAGGTAGGTATCTAATCAACTTTGACAGAAAAAAAATTATACGTAAGTAACTACAATATTTTATTACTAATTTAAATTAACACAACACTACACACAAAAACACAACACTATTAAAATAGATTTACAATTTTACTGTTCGCGACTGTACCAAAACAAAATGTATGTAGAAGTTGACGTGGAAGTTTAACATATTTCTACATAGTAAACCAAGTCGAAATTATCATGGTTCGAGACGACTATTTATTGACAATTTTTTGACACCAAATTCAAATTCAAAAACCTAGGCGTTCCGCGGTAATCAGGTGAGGATTGTGGTGAGAAAGGCTCTCCACGTAATCCTCACCAAGATCCCTTTATATCTCTGGAATCCCTTAATGACTATTTTCGAGATTTGGCATAGCGTTATGACTATTTCTTGACTATTTTTTGGAATTGAAACCAAGTCGGTACTCCCAGCCGTTTGCTTGCACTGAGGTGAGGATTGTCTGGAGACGTTCACCCCACAATCCTCACCAACTTATAGCTGTATCTTCGGAACCATAATGCGACTATTTTTTTAACCTTGGTGACTATTTATGACTATTTCTTGACTATTTTTAGGCGTTTTCAAAATTGATTTTCATGAACTTTTCAAAAGTGAGGATTGTGTGGTGAAGAACACAAATAATCGGCAGGTTTGAGTACGAATGTTGGAAAATGAAGAGATGTATTGGGTCATGGAATTGTCACTTTTTGAACATTTATAAAGTGGCCTTGAAACAGTCTAATCCTATACTATTAAATGAGCAATATTTGTATAAATACTTGTAATCACGTTCTCGAAAATGTAATCACGTTCTCTAAAACGGCTCTAACGATTTCAATGAAAGTTGCAATATAGGGGTTTACGGGAACTTTTGAATTGATCTAGCTAGGTCTCATATCTGGGAAAATTCGTTTTCTCCGTATTTTCACCCGAGCAGAGCTCAGTCGCCCAAAGTTTTGAACAAGCTGGCTACCTTAGAATAATGATATGGCAGCATGGAATTAGTAAGTACCTACTATCATGGTTGCATGGAATTAGTATGAATTATCCTATACTACGTATTAAATGAGCATCTCTATTTTCACCGGAGCACAGCTCGGTCGCCCAGGTACTAAACGCATAGCCTTTAAAATAAATATTAGCATAAATTTTGAAACAATTTATCATAAATCATATTATATTCACAGTCATTACCTGTGGCCATACCAACCCGCACTGGGCCCGCATAGTGGATTACGACCCACTCCCTCTCATAAAGAGGAGGCTTTTGTCACAACATTGGGAACATTATAGGCTTATGTATGTATACTCACAGCCTCAGTTGTCCCCATTTATGCGAAGTATTCTCCATGTCCTTGGTGAGATCTGAGTAGAACACCTGGCTCGCGTAGATGACGTCGTTGCACGATGGGTGACAAGACGTGGACTGTTGAGATGATCCTCCCTCGTTCTCGCTTTCTGCGTAGTACGCGTAAATGAGCTGCTCTTCCACTTTCGCTTGGAATCAAAAATATTATACTTAGGGGGTGCGCTAACGGCGGCGGCGATCTCTCGCGTCCGGCCCTGGTTCAGGCCATGGTTCGGAGCGAGAGTGCATGGGAGACCGTCACTTCCTTCTGCGAAGCAGTAATGCTCGCGAAGGAGGAGGCGGAAAGCGTGAGGGAGAGGCAAGGTTCGCGTCCTCGCGTCCCTAGTCGCCGCAGGAGACGCCCCGGGTGTCGGGAGTCGCAAGCCGATTTCCGGCCACCGCGGGCTTGCGGACGGTGAGCGATGGGTAGCGCGCCGTCCGATTAGGACCACGCCCGGGTCGACGGCGCGTTGTGTTCCACGCGTGCCTCAAAGAGATACCAGCACCAACTGATGGGGTCCTTTAGGGCCAATGCCTGCCGGGGTTGCGAGTTGTCCGAAAGGGATATCGTGGCCCCGGCACACAGGCAACAGAAGGAACACGGGTGGTTTTACGTAAAGCGACTGCCTGTCTGACCTCCACAACCCATCAGTTACTGGGTAACACGATTGACGATATCCGTTGGTAAGACTGGTTGTCAGACTTTCGGTCTTCTCACGATCGAAAGATCTACAAATGACAGCCGGTACCAACGGTTTAACATGCTTTCCGAGGCACGGAGGGGTCTTGGTATGTAAAGATTCCAATCCACGAACCAACCGCGGCAAGCGTCGACCTGTGCGTCTGTTATTACTTACCCACAAGGCCCTCAATCATTGCAATGATTAATACAAGTTTTTAAGTTATAATTGCCTTCAAATGTCATGATTTCATGAAATAGTCTGAGTTGATTAATGGTTATAATTCTGTGAATACATATAATATTTTGATCAACAAACAATGAAACAACCAGCGATCTTTAATTACAAACACATTACCCTCCTTCTATGGCAGTCGGGTAAAACATAAGAAGATTTCAATTTCGTGGGTTAGGTAACCTAGATCGCCTTAAAGTGAAAATCAGAGAGTGGTTTGCCTAAAAGATTATGCCCGGAAAATTCCAATATCACTTTTCTCGAACTGGTTAGAACATAGACCTTTGACGATTTCAAGAGCTATTTTCAATACATGTATGTAGGTATTATAAACTTATTGCCTTTTAATCAAATTGGTAGCGGTGAGACGATTTAAACACATTAACATGAATAAATAAAATACTTGTCACTCATATTAACAGTATTCATAGAGTTAAAGTAATTAAATGTCTTTTGTTTAAACGACTTATTATGAACTTATTAAATTATTCTACACAAACCTTCTACGTTGCTAATGCAATTGAAGTCATCCTTCGTGGTACAGACAGGCTCCCAGATGAATTTTCCTGAAAAATTAAAATTCTTTCTCCATTTTATTATTTGCATAGTCGGGTTTAATCTTTTTTACTGGAGCTGTTTGTTATTCGAACGAACCCTGGGTCCCCCCGGTGTATGTAGCCATGCTGGTACTGCTAAATCTCTACTTTTATTTCAAACCTTTTATTAACATTTCAATACTCAGTAGGCGAAATCTGAGACCTGCAGGGTAATTAGGTACAGGGTACACTGATGTATGTCACAACATTGAATTTTATTTGATTTTGTGAGTATTTCATGTTATCCTATCTTTTACTACTTACCTTTAATTTATTCTGTTAATTTATTAAAACGGACACACACTTCCCTGTCTTTATTATCCTAGTGTATGGCACTCGTGGGTTGCAGCTGAAAATCAGCGTCAGGTGGTACACTTTGTGTTGCCATCTGACATTTATGCTGAACTGAGGCCCTATTGGCATTATAATCATTGTTTTCTGTTTTTTTTTTAGTTATAAGATGTATTTTTCTGCTGTAGTGCCAATAAACGCATTTTTCTTTCTTTCTTTCTAATTGCGTAACACACTTACTGTAGCAGCCTGTTACTGTCCCACTGCAGGGCAAAGGCCTCTTCTCACACAGAGAAGGCACGGGCATTGATCACCACGCTTGCTCAAGGCGGGTTGGCGATTTCAGACATATATTAACTTTAAGTCCAGGTTTCCTCACGATGTTTTTCCTTCACCGATGTCAGTAATGTCCAAGATAAACTCAGAAAGTACATATGAAAAATCACATTGGTACTAGCCCGGATTTGAACCTACAGAACTTACAGTAGTAATGGCTTTCATTTTGACAGTTCAACAACATTAATTGCGTTATTTACGTAGTTGAGCAATTTTTTTTCGAACGTATGAAGTAATAGATTAGCAATGTAAGGCGTGCTAAGAACTTGTTCGGGTCGGTATTAATCGGCACGGCTGGGCGGCAAAATCAAATATAATATGTAGATACTCTGCGTTCGCGATTTAGTTTCCAAATATGTAAACAAATATGTGTTTATGGAAAAATTACTTTAAAACCCACGCATAAAGTTCAGTTTACACTACATCTGCATTTTTAATGTCTCTTTCACTATTATAGTCATTCTGAAGTCAACTTAATTTACACTAAAATAAAGTTGATATTTTCTTTAGAGAAAATATCATCAATTAGAAACAAGGATTTGTGTATAGAATAGGTCGTTATTGCTTAGGGCACCCACATCTGACTTTTCGGATGCATGTGTGTATTGTATAATTATCGCTTGCTTCAGAAACGGTGAAGGAAAACATCGTGAGGAAACCGGCATGCGAATTACGAAATAATTATTTCTCGACGGCATGTGAAGCCAAGTCAGAGGCCCATGGGCGACATAAAAACTCTGACACCAGTACCCCAATTGCGTAATACGCGATCAATCAGAATCGGAATCATTTTGAAACAGATTGCTAATCCATTGATTCAACATACATTATACATTGATTGATTGATTGATTGATTGATTTAAGTTCGGAAAAAAAATCTGCTCAACATAGTAAAAAACGGAATGAATGTTGTTGAACTGTCAAAATGAAACAGATTAGTCGTAATCGTTTACGAAAATGTGTTACGTAATTAGATAGCTGGTTAGTCACTAACGACACGAAAAAGAAGAGGGATCCCTTGTTTTCGCATAATGTTCTTTTTCCTAATATACTTTGGCATAACTGTTTTGGCATAATTTGTTTTGGCATAATAATTCTTTGCCATATTTTTTTTTGGCATACAGTTTATGTTGGCATAATTATCTTTTAGACTAATTTGTTTTGGCATAATTTTAATTCGCATAATGTTAGCCCTAATGACTATTACCATAATAGTATTAAGGTTTCTGTAACAATTAAATAATATTATTATATTAAAAAATAAGTTTAAATATTATGATGCGTAAACTTTATGCTTTAGAATGTTATGCTTAAACATTATTATGATTAGAGAAATTATGCTAAAAAACATTATGCGTAAGCTATTATGCGAAAACAATGTTATGCGTAAATATAATTAGGATAAACAAAAGTATGCCATGTCATATTATGTCTAAAAAAATTATGCAAATGGATAGGGAACCAAAAGAAGATTGCTTAGGGTCGGCTTTGTTGTTCAACATCGAATGTGGACCTAATAGCACACCTTAAGGACGTCGTTTCGAATACTTTTATTAACTTGGTACTTACTTGGCCAATTAAACAGCACACAATTACACATCTTCCTGGCCTCCTGAACCAAAAGATCATGTTTACAGTTGCTATCAGTATAGAACTCGTAGTATTGCAGATTCTTTTCGCTTTGGAAGAAGCACAGTCTTCTGTAGGGGGATAGGGCTTGGAGGGAGAAGTCGGTCTTGTATGTGAGGGGGGTGACCTCAATGGTGGTCATCCTATCCATCGGAAGCCGGAGGACGGTGCTGGTGTATACGTGGTCGGTTGGAGAACTGATGAGGATCTAAAAATACAGAAAAAGTGTTCGAGTGGGATTAGGGTTTGATCAGCCTCTCGTTGTTGTCTGACAATTGACAGAGACGGCGAGATTTTTTTCTTTAGGACCCTGATTACCCGTAGCTTTTGATCTAGGCAGGATATTTCGTTATCAGTCGACTATAAAAATTAAAATATCCAATGCTATCGCCCCCAATAATAGCAGAGACTGCTAAATATCTCCACATGCTGTAAAGATCGAAAGGGTCTGGCGACCGCGTATCGGAAGACGTGGCGCTGGAAGGCCTCCCCAAGGTGGACCGATGACCTTGCGAAGGGCGCAGGAAATGCGGGAACCACAGAACTGGTCGAATTGGAGGTGCTTGTGGGAGGCCTATGTACTACTACTGGACGTCTTTCAGCTGAAATGATGATGATGACGATGATGCTGTAAAGACATCTACTATACTAAAGGCTCTGTTAATAAAGCTTTAAAAAACCATTGCAAAAAAACCATTTCAAGTTGGATGCTTAACTATGTGTAATTAAGGCGTAAGCGTCAAGGTAGCCCGCGAAATTCAAATTTTGTTACGTTTTTTGCAATTTCCAGGTCAGTATCATGTTGTAAGTTGATTTAAATATGATTCGCGGCCGTATCAAATGTATATTTATAGAATTGTAATCATAAAAATGATCAATACAACTCTCTAAGTTCATATAATTCCATTGAATGACTATTTCATGAAATCATGATATTTGACCATTTTGCTTACATATGGAGTTGTATTCCGGATTGTAATGATTATAATTATGTAAAACCATATTTGAAAAGGGCGCGAATCATATTTTAATCAACATAAAACCTGACACTGACCTGCAAAATGCAAAAAACTAAAGAAAATTTGAATTTCGCGGGTTACCTTAGCGCATGCCCCTTAAGTAAATGAATATAAAAAAAGCTTTAATAATAATAATGTTAATAAAACCCATTTCAAACTCACAGTAAACCCCAAACTCTTCCCCTCACAAGCGTACTGATGCTCAGTATTATTGAGGAACAGCTCCAAACTTAACCCGTTAGCTTCTCCAGACGCCATGACCCTGAGCGGTTTCATCGTCAGGTCGGGTGGGAAAACCTTCGGGTAGCCGGTGTCCAGACCCCACTCTAAAGCAGCTGGCTTCGCATCCGCGTCGAAGGTCTTGTGCCAAGCTAGGGTGTTGTTTGTCCTGTGGTAATTCAATCATTCAAGGGCTGCAGGGAGAATCGGAATTCAGGAATGGAGCGAATAATCGTAATAATAGTAACAACATTATCGTTGTTCGTCATTGATTCTGGAATTTATAATTAATTTTGTTAGTACAAATTCGTTCACTGCATCCGGTACTATTTCTATTTCTATTAATTTACTTTTATTTCATTTTTCTTAATGTTTTCGACAGAGGTTGTCAAAATGTGAAAAATAACATCTAAATAAAGCTTTAAAATGGTATTATAATTTTTTACATGAAGGTTTTTTTTTTTCATATACTTTACCTATAAATAAGGGTTTCTATGGATATCAAAAATATAAATAACTACATAGCATAGGTCCATGAGGTTCAATGTAAACTTGATCCTTGTAGAATCCTGTTGATCCCGTATTTTTAAGTTGATTATATCACTAAAATGGCTCACTAACACTCAAAGCCTCTCATGCACTTCAGTACTAACCTTTTCCCGCCTTTCGCGGTGACTAACAGATGACATTAGTTACAGCAGCTACCTCTTATATGCCTTGATCACACATACCGAGTAGATGGGCGAGACAGCAAAATGATACTAGGCCGAGAAAGTTGTGTGACGAGTAGGGTTTACACATATTTTTTAACTTGGCACCGAGTCAGTCAGTCAGTTGAGTTTCGACGCTACAGATTAGCGAGCGACGTGAGTGTACCGAGTGGCGAGTATGCACCGAGTGCATGTTTATACCTGCCGAGTGGGCAAACGTGTCAGTTTGGGGAAGCGCGGGGGTGGGCACTCGGTCTAGCAAATAGAGCAGGGTCCGAGTGACTATCTCGCCCTTTAACTCGGCGGAGCACTCGACCGAGCACTTGGTGATGTGAACACGTACTGAGTAGATGGGCGAGACAGTGCTCTCGGCCCAGTGCTCGGTACGTGTAATCAACGCATTATTGTGTGAATGAGACTGTTTTAACATATCTTTTAAATACGAGTACATACACTAGAAACCTTAATGTGGTCACTTTACTTACATAGCATTGAGTGGTAAACTGTTGAAAGCGAAACACAGCCCGTAGTTAGTGAAGATGGGCTGGAAGAGCTCGCAGCACTTGTCCATTTCCCACTTGGTATCATGGAGTGCTGGCCAGTTGCAAGCCTTTACCACTTCTGAACAGGTTGGTGCTCCCTGAATAACAAATATTTCTGGCAACTTTTCAACTTATTGCATTCTGGTGAAAAGGACCAACAAGTGAAAAACAACAAAGCGGAGGACGGAAGGACCGAAATCGTTTCTATGGTCGACCAAATAGTTGTTGTGGAAAATTGGTTTTTATATAGTGTTTCTGAACTTCTTTACACGAATTTTCTAACATACGAAATTATCGTAATCCTTGTTTATAAGTGACAGACCTATCGCTTAATATACTTTGCTCAAGTATAACGTGACATTTTGATTTGCTTGATCAGCAAGTGGGCTGCTCAAAAACTATTAGGGATGGGCCGAAATTCGGTTCACATTCGGTTCAACCGAAATTCGGCAGCTTGAACCGAACTTCGGCATTCGGCACAAGAAAAATAATACCTGCTTGCACTATTTTGACTGAAATTCAATAGAATTAGAATAGCATTAATGTAAAATAAAATTATGTCTTTTACTCAGTCATTGTCATTTATTTTAGATATGAAGATTGTAAATGTAAACCTTAAATTAAATTACAGTTTTTCTTATTAGTTTTGAAAATCTTTGCGGCGTGACACACATGACTTATTTGCTAATGACCGGCCGGCTCCGGGCCACGCGGTGGGGGCGGGGTACATCTAGCAATAATATTAAAGTAAATGCGTAAACAAGTCACGACGTGTCGCTCTCGAGAAAGCGCTTGAAATTGAACCGAAGTTCGACCGAAGTTTGGCCGAAGTTTTCATTTTAACCGAATGTTCGGCCGAAGTTCGGATTCGGTTCAAACCACATTCGGCCCATCTCTAAAAACTATACATTGAAAAAAAGACACAATGTTTATGTTTACCTGGACAACAAATTCCGTAAGCCTGTGAAACTGCACATCATCTAACCGGGTCCTTCTAAACTTGTTGTCGTTCGTCATCCTCGGGCACACCATGGCAGCGAAGAAATTCTGTAATCTGAATGATATTTTTCGAAATGTTTTCGTCTTAAGAACCTAAAGAACGATTTGTTTCGGTTACGCTCGAACGGAACGTTATTAAAACGTTTTTGAAGAAGAACAAAATTTAAACCGTTCTCGGTTAATAAAACGTTTTTAACCGTTTTTGGGTTGATCGGGAAACTCGGAACACAACCCTAATCAATAGGTAAGCGGCAAGCGCATTGGAATCAATGATGTACTGAAATGAAGATAAGGTACAATTTAACTAAACAAGTTCATGCTTGTCACACGCACCGTGTGCAGTTGCGTCCTGCGGAATAAACCGGTTTTTTTAAATGTTCTCATTTCGTTTTCGTTCTGAACAAAATGTTGTACACACGGCTACACATCAAGCTATACATATCCAGTATAAGTTGACCTCGAATTGTACGGAAATCCTAAATAATGCGAGATCAGCATAAACTGGAAATGTATAGCTTGACGTGTAGCTGTGTGTACAAAGAAGAACGAGAACTGTTAGAAACGTTTTAAAAACGTTATTTTAAATAACGTTTCCGAGCCCTGCTACAGAGACGTACACCATACCCACATTTCATCAGTTATTTATGGTTAAGTCCTATGTAGCATTTATAAACACAAAATCAGGCTCCGGGCTACTGAGGAATTACGTAATCGCTTTTGAGATCGCTCGACCAGCGAGTAAGTGAGAACAGTTCATAATTTAAAGTCACTCTTCATTTAAAAACAGCTTCCTGATATTTTCCTAGGAATATTTTGTAATTTTCTATGTTTTGCAGTTAATTTTCCTCAAGTTTTTTTGCAATCTGTTATAATTTATAAAAGTAGGAATTACTTTACATTGTACATGAAAAACAGCTTTCTTTCTAGATCCATTAGGAACTGGGAAAGTAAAGCCTGTAATAAGTGTTCCCAGCTAAAAAACTATTCCTTTAAAAGAAACCAGAAGCCGTGGAATTTAATTAAATGAGGCGACCATTCTTATTTCCTGAATTAGTTAAATCTAGCCTTGAATAATATAAAAGATGAAAATGATAGGTTTATTATTTTAACAATTAAATACTGGTAATTGAGGCCTCCTTTTAAGAGCGTTCATTCTGAAAGTGGGCAACGTCGCAAATAGGTG
This sequence comes from Agrochola macilenta, assembly GCA_916701695.1. Taxonomy (NCBI): domain Eukaryota; kingdom Metazoa; phylum Arthropoda; class Insecta; order Lepidoptera; family Noctuidae; genus Agrochola; species Agrochola macilenta. The sequence goes on from OU753564.1 coordinate 12,812,646, forward strand.
TCAAACATTTCGCTGTTTTGATTATTTTGGCAATATTACTGCATGGAAATGAGAAATGTGGCTAACTAGCGAACTAGAATATTGATTATGGAATGCAATCATTATTATCGTAACACCGAATATTTAGTTTAGATGTAAAAAAAGTATTTGGAAACTTTCCAAATGCCTTTTTTACACCTAAAACGGGTACAACATCAAATTCAATGTTATAATTGCAATTAATTATTAGTATAAAAAAGTCATTTGGAAACTTTCCAAATACTTTTTTTTTCCATCTAAAACGAAATATTCGGTATTACGATATTAATTATTGCATTTAATAATCAATATTTTAGTTCTCTAGATAACCACATTTCTTATTTCCATACAGTAATATTGCCAAAATAATCAAAACAGGTAAATATTTGACAGTTATTTGCGACGTTGCCAACTTTTAGGATAAACCCTTAAGCGTTTACCATTGATAAGGTAAGCTTAATGATTGCAATGACCGAGCAGGATGGCAATTAGAAGAAATTTTTCGTAGGTTATAAAAAAAAAATCAGCTGTTCCATACATTTTGACAGCTATTTGCGACGTTGCCAACTTTTAGAATCAACGCTCCTAAGCAAATAAGCCTGTATTAGGAGATTCCACTGTTCGAATTAATCACGTAAGGTAAGAAAAGTATGAACAGTATTAGACAATTTTTCCTTACCCCTCAAGCTGCGAAACATTAGCATACGACATCTTAACATGCAGATGAGGACAGATCACCACAGTAGGAAACGGGACAGCCCATATAGGAGTTGGCACGGAGTCAATGACATTGACGAACGGCGTGGAAGTCCACTTGCAGAACAGCTGGATGATGACCACGGCGCAGATGAAGATACTGATGAACATAATTACGATCCATGTCGCCTTCTCTTTTTTTCCGAAGGTGGGCTCGAAGATGTATCTGGGGAGAAAGAACTACAGAAATAGAAATACTCGTATGGAATTCGCATTTGTTTAAGACTCAGTAAGTAGTCTTAAACAATTTTCTTTATGTTATGTTTTGTTTATGTAGACTGGGGAAAAAATTAAAAACTATTTAGTCCGTCAGTCAGATAATAAAAAATATTAGACACGCGTGTATGTTTTGCTTTATCATATTAATAAAAAAGTGGTTTAAATAAAACGCATTAAATTAAATCTGGAGAGTGGGGGCTCGCTGCGTCGCAATTCAGTAATATTTTGATTACGTAAAAAAAGAAAAATACGTGGCCAATATTTTTTAATAATCTGTCTGACGGACAAAAAAACATTTGTCGTGTCTTTAAGTGTTGCTATCTCCAGAAAAGAAAAGGTTTAGAAAAGCAAAATAGACTCTTTAAATCACATTGAGACTACGTAAAGTTAAAATCACTGAAACAAAAAAAAAAAACTCGCACTTGATATATAGGCAACTAACTTGACTCCATGAAGAGATCCTTGGTAGAAGAACTGCTTCAAACCTTTCATGACTTCACTAACCCACTTCTCCAGCATGGACTTAGGACCCAACTCCTCATTAATAACCGTCTTCTCAACATCCTTGTTAAGTATCTTGTTCTTGTTGACGTTAATAATATCAGGACTTATGTACTTAAAGTCCTTCAAATAATAATCACGATAATATAAGTTCTCTCCCACCGACAAATTGTTCGGGATACTGTTGATTTCATTAATTCTGTTTTTGTGATACTCAAACATTTTAAAATAATTGGCAAATTAGTGAAATTAATCGAAATGAAACCTACTTATGTGTTTACTGATCAAATGTAAGCAAGAAATGGTGGAAATTGCTGAACTCTATCCAATACTAATGGTATTATGGTACCTGTATTAATTGGAGTAAATACTGTTAGTGCATATAAGAGGAATTAAACTGTGTGTCTGAATGTTTGTACCTACATATTCTACTTATGCTGTGTTTCTGGACTGTCAGTAGCAAAAGGACCAAATGCAATCTTGAAAGTGAAGTTGGAGAAATAATATTTAATCGACCAAGAATATATTTGTATATATAAAAATCTAAAACTTGAATTATTTTAAGAGTTTCTGCTATTACGTATACGTTTTGGCTAAACAGAAAAAAAACTCACCGTAAAACTGAGGTGAGAAGTAAGCTGTGAATAGTGTCAATCCGGAGATATCAGATGGTATATACTTCAAACCCACTTCACCCAAGTTTTCAAGTTCAGATTTTTATAGAATAGACCGGCAAACCTCTATGTTTCTCAATCTGTTTCCCAGTATCAGTAAAAGAGTTCCTATAGTATTATGATATCCTAATATAAACATTTCCATAAACAGACCCATACCACAAGCTAGTGTATGTGGTGACAGACCATCAATATCTCGTGGCATTACCATACTTGGATGCACTTAACTGTATTGCTAACATTTAACGCGGTTACTCCTTGATTGCTCTTACCATCAATTAGCACAGCACATTGTGGTCTATGCATAAAATGTTACAATGAATTTATTACAGAAAATATTGATCATGGAAGTTCGGGGTCATTGTCAAACCTTGTTGATCTGCTTTTGAACTTTGCAAGCTCTCTAATAACAACATAACATCACGTAGTTCCCCGAAGGGTTAGGCAGAGGTGTACCTATAGTACACCCACATTTCGCCAGTTAAGTTTAAGTCCCATGTAATAGGGAGAGAGCCTATTGCCATCAACCGAGCACAAATCCAAACTCCGTGCTGCTACTGAGAATTCCTAATGGAAAAAACCAACAACAATTTGACCGACCTGGGACTCGAACCCAGGACCTCGTGCCAGCAGTAGCGCTTGCGACAAATGCCAAAATATGCATTCAAATATATGCACATTCAAAATACTATTTATATAAAGAATTAACGTTTATTTTCACAATATATTTATATTAATAAAAGTTGTAATTCTTGTGACAATATACAATTAAATATTTTTTCTAGATTTTCTAGAGCAAACTTGGGACGGTTGTCAGTTAATATTATTTTGTAGGCTGAAAATGACCTCACTACGTCAACTGACGATACTGGACAGAACTTGAAATTTGGCGCCATTTCTGCAGAAACTTTCTTCAGGCAGAGTTCAGTACCGTTGATAAATGCGTTGACTTTCTTTATTTTTATATAGAACAGCATTTAATTTTAATTTAAATAAAGAATCCATGAAAAAGTACTAAAATATGCAAAAACGCTATAAAAATAGCGAATATAATCCGATGTCTACAAATCGGGTTTTACTAAGAAGCTCATGCCTCGTGCTCATGCCATGTAACAACCCCACTGGAAAAGCATGCATATGCATACTTTTGCAGTGGGGTTGTTACATGGGTAATCTCCCAAGGAACAATTTCCTTAGTTTTTGCAATTACTTTACACTCACAAAAATCCAAGTGCCTTTACATAAACAATCAGGAATTAAGCGCCAAAAACTATAAAATAATATTATTTCGGACAAGTAGGAGATCCATAAGTTGTTAGTAAAAGGTTTGCACTTAAAATACTATTGTTAAAAACTTATACTCAAGACGAATTAATGGAAAAATCACCCAACAACTAAAACAGCAATCTAGGATTATATGTTGGCACAAATTGTCTTATTATAGCCGAGGAAGTATCTGCCGCTACAGCCTTCAGGAATTAATGCTTTTACTCTCTCCACTCTTGAATATTTTGATGTAACACCATTTTGATGGCTCACAACTACACACTTACACATTATATCTTTTCAACTCCCACTCTTAGAAGCTTCAATCAAAACGTATTATAATGTCAAACGGTCTTAACCACAGGTCTTAACATATCATATCAAAGTCAAAAGTATACAACATGTAAAAAAGTTGTCCGATCCGTGAGGTTGTTGTTAGGTATCGAGATCGAGTCTATTTATGAGGTAATTTTCAGGGAAAAAAAAAAGTTGATACATTTTTTTTCAATGGGGAATTTTAGCGGGTTACATGGAGCACGGGTGGTCGTCGTTTAGCGGGTGTTGTTAACAAGTCATACCTTATGACCCCTGTTTGAAATTTGCAATTTTTTTATGGATTTGGAGTAATTTTGGTACTAAAAATGTGATTTTTAACTAGCAATAAATTTTTATTTTCAATAACATTAAGATTTTCTATTACTTTTTGGTAATGTTATTGTAGTACCTATGTGTCTCTTTTGGATTGGACAGGATTTTTTTACATATATTACAGGTTGCTGCTATTCAATTCCTGTAACAATGATTTGTTGATGACTGAACTGATTTACCGTTCGCACAATCTTTTTTATTATCAATAAAGTAAATACTAGTGGATACCAGTATTTATTTTATTGATACAAAATATTGAATAGCTGTATCCGGTTAAACCTGATAAGGCTAGGTAGATGATGATAACCTTTTTATCAAGTCAGACTCTGGTTTATCTAACATTATATTATTTTCAAAGTCAATACCAACACTTTTGGCCTTTACTTGGAACCAAATCATCATTAGCCGCCCAGCTTTTTCCCAGTTATGTTGGGGTCGGTTTACAGTCTAACTTAATACCAGTATTTTACATGGAGCGACTGCCTAACTAACGTCCACAATCCCAGTTACTGGGTAACACGATACCCCTCAGTAACATTGGTTGTCAGACTTTCGGTCTTCGGACGACCCGTAACAACTGTCAAAGATCTACAAATGACAGCCAGGACCAACGGCTTAACGTGCTTTCCGAGGCATAGAGGGGTATTGGAATGTAAAGCTGGTTACCTATCCACGGACCAGCCGCGGCAACCGTAGCTTAACCTGTTCAATCGACCTGTGCGGCTGTTATTACTTAGCCACACGGCAAACAATGTTGTGGTATTCAGTACTGGATGAAGGTGGCACATGACACGATTGGCACAAAAAAAGAGAGGTCTATGCCGAGCAGTGGGTAAAGTCGTGCTGTGGATGATGACCACAATTCAGCTGTGCTATTGCTATTGCCAAGTATGGCAAACTTTGCCCACCCTTCATATTACTCTTTTTTAATGTAAGTATTTCATACATTGTTAAGAGTTCAGAATACCTCGACCCAAATTCACTCTTTATGTCGCTCGCACAATACGGCTCGCGGACTGAGTGAGAGCGAGACTGAACAGCGGGGAGAAGGCTCCAAGGCGCCGAAGCTTTAGGTAATTTAATTTTACGGTGAAAATAATGGTTGTAAAAAAAAACATAGTATCTGCTTTATATACTCGTATAGTTCAGTTAGTATGCACAATTTCATGATCTAATTTGAAGTATTTTTTTATACAAATGGCTTGTTTTCCAGTTGGGAGGCAACAATTTTTTTTTCTGTCGATTTTTTTATGGAATCGTGTGCTCGTCCTCAGCTTTACCATATATTTATATTAAAATTAATGCTGCATGCAGTATTTTCGATATAAAGGAGGATCATGCTAAGCAATTTGAGGTTTTGTAGACTCTTAATGTTTCACAAACGGGTGAACTCACAGTTGCTACGTAGCCCAGGAATCAGGGCTTCAATAAATTGAAAATGTAACACCTTCTTTATAACAATAGGTACTACATTTTGTTAATATTACTATGTATTTGAGGGTAGGATTTTTCCAATTCTGTCTATTTCTTATACATCGAGTGAGAATAAATTGTTATTCCTTGGTATTATGCAAAAAGTTTCGCGAAAAAAGAACGTCAGTGTTTTCTTTAGCTGTTAAAAAACTTGGAATGGAAATATTAGAGGAATGCCGTCGGCGAATTGAAGAGTTACCTCAGACTGTTTTTCACATGTTTTTATATCGAAGTTTTATGTCAAAGTATTGATAAAGATTGCTTTTGTTCGATGTAGATCGTGTATTAAAAGAATGCTCAAGGTTAAAAGTACTTAAGTATTGTCTTGTCTATATGTATATTATAAATAGAAAGTTTTTTTTTCTACGAGTAATGTAGTTCACAAATATTATTATTTTCAACTGAATCTAAAATCGTGCTTCTAAACAACTGCTGTGTGCTACTGCTGAGCACAAGGTCCAAGGTCCGACTTCGATTCCTAGGTCAGGCAAAGTGTTATTTACTTTTCCCGACCTGGGAATCGAACTCGGGTTTTTCCATCTGGATTTTCTCAGTAGCAGCCTTTTATTTTTTTTGGGTCTGGGAAATTATCTATTAACGTCTCCCGCTCTGGGCGGGATGGCGTGTCCGACTTTTACTGACTAAAACCCACCCGTATTCCTTCCGAGGTCGTGAATCTTGCTTCTCCCTCACGCGTTCCGCCTCCTCCTTCGCGAGCATTACTGCTTCGTAGAAGGAAGTGACGGCCTCCCATGCACTCTCGGTGCTCCGCCCAAGCCGGGCAGACCTCCACCGTATGCTCCACCGTGCCCTCCGGGCGATCCATACAGTGGTGACACCCGGGCGTTTCCTCAAGCATTATGCGGAACAGGAACCTCCCGAAACAACCGTTTCCGGTGAGGACCTGCGTCAGGCGGAAGGTGAGGACGGCGTGGCGCCTCTCTAGCCACTCCTCAAAGAGAGGACTTATCGCCACAATTGTGACGTGCCCACTCAGTAGCAGCCTGGAGTCTGGATTTGAGGCCGGCTGATGGCGATAGGGTCGCCCCCTAGGCCCCTATTACATGGCACTTAAACATAACTGGGTAAATTTTGGTGTATTATAGCCTAACCTTTCGGGAAAACAAAGCATGATGATAAGTTATCTTCACAAATAGGATTATTTTAAGGAAGTAAGCGACACTTTATCCCTGTCGGATAAAGTGTCGCTATTGGCGGCAATTAAGAGCGTTTACTTTGAAAGTGGGCAACGTCGCAAATAGATGTCAAATATATCACTGTTTTGATTAATTTGGCAATATTACTGTGTGGAAATAAAAAATGTGGCTAACTAGTGAACTAGAATATTGATTATGAAATGCAATAATCAAAACTAAACATTCACGATTCAACGATTAATATCGTAACACCGAATGTTTAGTTTTAGATGTAAAAAATATATTTGGAAAGTTTCCAAATGCGTTTTTTACACCTAAAATGGGTACAACATCAAATTCAATGTTAAAATTGCAATTCATTATTAATATTGTAGCTCGCTAGTTAGCCACATTTCTTATTTCTATTCAGTAATATTGTTATAAGAATCAAAACAGGTCAATATTTGACAGTTATTTGCGACATTGCCAACTTTTAGGATAAACCCTCTTAAGTGACACTGCCTCGGCTCGGCTAAAGTGCCGTAAGCATTGCATTGTCATTGTCACTGTCACTTGTTATTTTGTTTGATTGTTGTGGTTAGTTCGCTGCCCCTTGTATTGATTGTTCGTATTTGTTTTTGATAATTATATCATAAGATGAGTTTATTTTGAGGAGAGGCTAATTTTAATTTCTTTCATCTATAGCCGGCTACACTTAAGTGTTGCCGTAACCCCTAGGCTTATAAAATGAAAATGGCTGGAAGGTAGGTTAGCTTAGGTTAGAACTGTGACCACACAACGACGGCCAGGGTCCCTTTAGGCACAAGGGAATGTAATGTTTTTGGAATGTGGTGTTTTACAGCGAACTTACCTCAACAATCAAACAAAATAACAAGTGACTCAGTGACCGTGACAATGCAATGCTTACCGCACTTTAGCCGGACCGATAGAGAGCCGCGATACTCTATACACTGCCTTATTTTAAACTGAATCCAAAATCGTATAAACAACGTTGTTGACTGCAATAATTTGCTTTCCCAAGAGACAGTTTGGCCTCATCGATTCTTACATCCTTGGTGCAATAAATTCAGTAGGTAGGTATTCCTAAGTAACTAGGTTTTTTATTTAGTACCTAAACATAGCAACCGGTTAGTAGGTAATACTTTGGCACCAGGATTAAGAGCATTCATCCAAAAAGTTGGCAACGTCACAAATAGCTGTCAAATATTTACCTGTTTTGATTCATTTGGCGATATTACTGTTTGGAAATAAGAAATATGGCTAACTAGAAAACTAAAATATTGATTATGAAATGCAATAATTAATATCGTAACACCGAATATTTAGATTTAGATGTAAAAAAAGTATTTTGAAACTTTCCAAATGCCATTTTGCACCTAAAACGCTTACAATATCAAATTCAATGTTATAATTGCAATTCATTATTAATATTCTAGTTCAGTAGTTGGTCACATTTCTTATTTCCATACAGTAATATTGCCAAATAAATCAAAACAGGTAAATTTTTGGCAACTTTTTGCAACGTTGCCAACTTTTAGGATAAACGCTCTTAATCTCGTTGATGAAGCAATCATATTGGCTTAAATACCCTTTTTTACAACATCAAATTCAGTGTTATAATTGCAATTCATAATAATATTCTAGTTCACTAGTTAGCCATATTTCTTTTTTCCATACAATAATATCGCCAAATTAATGAAAACAGCGAAATATTTGACAGCTATTTGCGACGTTGCACACTTTCTGTATATCCGCTCGTAATTAACAGTTACGTACGCCTAGTTAACAAGGGTAATGCCTACTGCGGTGATTTTTTTTGCCCACTGCATTGAGCGTCATGAAAACACACTGTTGGATTTTCAACTCTCGGCGCTAAGCGAAGCGTTGAAAAAATCGCACGTGCGTACCTGGGCTGGGCATTATCCATTGCTTCATTCATTATCCATTGTTTCGTTCATTGTTTACTGAATGAAAAATTCATCTGTTCGATAACGTAAATAACGCAATGAATATTGTTGAGTTGTCAAAACGAATGGCATTGGGATTGTGAGCGTGCAATGTACAATGTGGAAGTGGATTTGTAGGTACGTAATTACCCCGCTGTTTCCACAAGGTAATTAGTCAGCCTCATTAGGTACCTACCTGCCATTGACATTTAAAACACAATAAGCATAACATCACACCTGTAATCCCCAAAGGGTAAGGCAGAGGTGTCCCTATAGTACACCCACATTTCGCCAGTTATGTTTAAGTCCCATGTAATAGGGGGCGAACCAACGGAGCACAAATCCAGAATCCAGAATCCTTTCCGGCTGCTACGTACAATAAAACATTGAAAAACCGTAATACTTAAACGCAAACCAAAAGAAAGTAAAAAGTCACGCAGCAACATGTTTCAACTCTGCCAAAAAAATCCGGAACGGAATTAAAAGTCCGGTAACGTATAACCGGCCATTTTAAATTAAGCTGTCAATTTCGTAAAAAGAACTCCGACTTCAAAGAGCAGTTGATTGAATGTTAAACTTGATTCAATTCACGGAATTAGTCTCTCTTATTCAATTGATGTTTGATGTTATCGTCGACTCTTGTAGGTGGTCAGGCAGCTCCTACCGGATGTAACTGACAGATTAAAAAAAATATGGTTTCGAAATTTTTTATTGACATTACATATTTTTTTAATAAAATTTGTATTCATATTTTGATACTTACATCTCGCACGTCGTTATCTGCTGATAAAATTGAATATTACTATTTTAGTACAGTCAGGTACATTATGGCAATACTGGTGGTTTCCAGAATTTCACCAAAAATCACTGTAATAAAAAAAATTGTCTACTTCAAGTATCAAGACTATTGTAAAAAAGGTGCATAAGTCCTGAAACCCTGCAAAGTCAACGATCGTATTTCAAGACTAAAGGATTGCAATCGTACGGACTTTCTAGGAATATGGCGTCATTGTTGTTAGCCTTTTTCCAACTAATTAGGATTACCTTTCGTTGTACATTTGGTAACTGTAAGCTTTATCTTCACAGGTTTAAATCATGGAGAAATTTTTAAACTTAATTCCTACTATTGGAAAGTTCTTAATACAAAACTCACCAGAAAGGCCCGGACTTCACTAAAGCCGAGATGAGACGAGAGGAGAGGAGATGTGTTTTAAAAAACCATTTGTTTTTCGTTATTCACACATCTCGTCTCCACTCAGATTCAGTGGATACCACTGAGCGGAGATGTATCATATTCGTATGGCGCGATCGAAGCGGAGACCTATGCCTCGCCGAAATTGAGCTGGGTGACAGTACAAAGCGGAGATGTGAGCTGTGCCACACAAACTGGCGATGGCGCGCAGCGGAGACGAGAAGAGATGTGAGCGGGCGTGCAGTGAGTGGTCAACATTCAACGCTCGCCGCACGCAGCTTAGTTCTGCTATAGCCAGTACACATCTCCGCACAGCTTCGGTGGATACACCATAGCTGAGAGATATTTCTTTTCGTCTCCGCTTCGGACATCCCCGGGGGCTTTGGTGGAGTTTTGTATAAATAACTGTATTAAAATCACAATTGCGTTATTGTGTGTTTGAAACCATCGAGCAAGGATTTTGTAATACAAAATCCTTGCTCGATGGTTTCAAACCACGTCAAAAAACCTTGTTTTGTATTAAGACCGACAGAGTAAAAAAAAAAAACTTCAACTTTGTAGAGCGTCATTTCTGTCACTCATGTGTGTGTTGTCTCTTTCTAAAGCTCGTTGTTCACAGCCAGGTACTGTGCCAATATTTTGAGCACAGCACTGCACTTAGCGACTCTATGCAACCTAATTACAGTACAAGTCTATACTTTTACTGTAATTTCGTTGCATAGAGTACGTAGGTGACTCCTGCTCTATAGCAGGAATCACCAAATGGTGGACCGTAGTCCGGATCCGGACCGCCGACCTATTTTGTGCGGACCTTAAGTAAAATAAACAAAATTTTATAAAAAAATAAACCTTTTTTGTACTTATTTTAATTACTTTGTTGTTTTGTTTATTACTTACTAGCTGCCCGCCCCGGCTTCGCACGGTACTTAGATACGGCGCACCTACCTACCTACCTACCCTACCTACCTACCTACCCTACCTACCTACCCACCCTACCTACCTACCCTACCTACCAACCCTACCCTACCCTACCTACCTAACTACCTACCTACCTACCTACCTATCTACCTACCTACCTACCTACCTACCTACCTACCTACCTACCTACCTACCTACCTACCTACCTACTAAACTCTCCACTATACATCGATACTAAATCGGTCCACTTTCTTTTATATAAATAGATATAGATTTTCAAAATAAACGACCCCAAAAACTTCAAAAATGATACCCATTATTCACATTTATTACCCCTATCACATCCATTTTTCAACCCTCTTTAAAATAGATGTCATTTTCGAAATCAACGACCCAAAATTCCTCGAAAATACCCATAACGATTTTTTACATTTTTATCCCTAGCACACCCCTTTTTCATCCCCCTGAGGGAGATTTTTAGAGAGCAGGAAACATATACCTATTCATTTATTTAGTTTTTTGAGAACTTAAACAATGTATGGGAAAAACCATGAAAACGACATCAATGTTGATTTTTAAACATTTCGAGCCCTTTCCGCCCCATTAAGGGATGATAATATTTTACTTCTAACATTTCGGATTTAAAAATAGATATCATTTTTTAAATAAACGACCCAGAAACCTCGGAAATGATACCAATATCGATACTCGTCTTTTTTTATCCCTATCCCACCCCTTTTCATCCCCCTGTTAATAAAAAGTACCCTATCCTTTATCTCACCTATCTAACTGAAAATTTTCATCCAAATCCAGTCATTAGTTTTTAATTTCCCATACAAACTTTCAACCACTTTTTCACGCCTTTAGAAGGTGGTTTCCGGGATAAAAAGTTATTCTATGTTAGACTCCTGGTTCTAAGCTACCTTTCCACCAATTTTCAGCTAAATCGTTGCCGTTCTTGAGTTATAAATGGTGTAACTAACACGACTTTCTTTTATACGAGTATAATATAGATTTATTAAACGGTTTTCTTTTTGTTTTTATTTCATAATTGGTGACCCTGGTATAAAACAAACTAACGTTGTATTGATTTGCCCATAAACAAATTATCAATCCCCTCAAGTAAGTATAGTTGCCAGCATAAACTGTTTACATGCATCCATAATAATTTGTAAAGATAGAAAATTCGTTGCTCATTAAATGGCTAGCTAAATTATTAATGGTACTAATTAGCGTTTAGATTTAAAAGCTGGGTAAACAAATCTATTAACGTTACGGGCTTGTAATTATGATTATAGACCTAGCCAAGTTTAAGGTAAAAACAGCGTTAATGTACTTTGTAACAATAATTATAGCGTTTTAATTAACCTCTTTCTACTCTGTTAAAGTAATTTTAGTATTTTTGTATCGATCGACAGTCAGTACAATTACGATTTAAAATCAGTATTACAATTTGCAATTATATCGATTTTAAATCGTGATTATTTACATCCAACTTCTAGAGCACACCATATTATTATATTAGTTATATAAACTATTCAGTGGACAACGGTTTCCTTCTACACTTTGTAATTTTACAGAGTACAAATTCTCTACTGCTCTCTATGCTAGTTAGCCGGCCATAAGAAACATAACATACACAACAAAAAGTCTTAAAATCTAATTTAAAACCAAGTCGATTGATTTATTCGGTACCTATCTATGGGAACATCTGTCCAACAACTTTGTTATGAATTGTTACCTAATTAGTTAGCTAACAACATTTTACAGTTACCGTATCATTTTATATTAAACATAATTATTTATTTAATAAATTGCTTGCTAAATACTAATTGTGTTCTTTAAAGCTGTGTGTCTGCTAGAAGTACCTTAGAATTTTGATGATCTGTGAGTGTGTCGCAGTGGCAAAATTAAGGAACTTTGACTTATAGAAAATATGGAAAGAATGGGTATAAGGGGAATGCAACTAAAGCTTTTCAAGGACTACCTTAAGGACCGTACACAGACCATTAAGATAAACAACCACATAAGTTCCGAGAAATTTATTACACATGGAGTTCCCCAAGGCAGTGTGATCGCGCCTACGCTATTTTTAATTTATATTAACGATCTGTGTGCCCTCAATCTCGACAAAGGCAAAATCTTCACATTTGCTGACGACACTGTCCTAATATTTAATTCTACCACGTGGCAAAGTGTTTTTGAAAATGCTCAATCTGGCCTGAATAAGGTGTCAAAATGGTTGCATGACAACGTCCTTACCCTGAATGCAGAAAAAACAAAATATATTAATTTTACTATGCAGAAAGGTTCTCACAGTCTAGCGCCTCTATTTTCTATCACCGCGCATAAATGCCCCATCCACTACAGTACGACCTGCACCTGCACTTGCCTTGAGAGAAAAAACTCTATAAAATACCTTGGGGTGATTCTTATCTGGGCTTCCATCCACACATCGACACACTTACCTCGAGAGTGCGTAAATTAATTTATGTATTTAAGAACCTAAGACACGTGCCTTAGGAAGACGGTCTATTACGCACTTTGTCAGTCTTTGCTAATCTATTGTATAACAACATGGGGTGGTGCACCTAAATCGACTCTAATCCAACTTGAAAGGGCCCAGAGAGCAATCTTAAAAGTATCGTCCTTTCGACCATTCCGCTACCCCACAACTGACCTATACCGGGAAAGAGGGGTTCTCACCGTTCGTCAACTGTTCATACTGCAGACCACCCTGAAACAACACGCACGTCTTACTTATAGTCCCACACCTATGCTTGGCAAAAGGCGCTACGACCCCGTCGACCGGTCCGTTGGTAGACTTGCAACTTGTTTCTCAGAACGATTCTTCTGTTTTCTGGAAGGCTACCTCTATAACAAAATAAACAAAGTTCACAACATCTTCCCTCTCACAAAACACCGGTGCAAGAAAAAACTTAATGCATGGCTTATGACTCTGGACTATGACTCAACCGAAAATCTACTTTCTATTCCAAAATAGTCAACGCATTCCGTCAAATTTCAGGCAACAGTTTAACACCCACAAACTTCTTCATCACTCACACTCACAGACCCACACGCTCAGTCACCCACATACTTACACACCTAAACACTCCACACGAATACTCCCTCCTATAAGTAGAATGGAAATTGTTGTCTAGTTTTAGTTTTCGGGAAACCATAAGTATGTATTTGGCCCCCCACCCTACCAGGTCTCCCCAGACCTGGTGGCCTGAAATACAGGCTTCGGCTTAGCTTAGGCACCAGTCTCCCACAATATTTTTCTTTCAGCCCATAGCTGGACAATATTGTTTTTGTTATTATTTTGTAAGGATATTGTGGTGAGAAAATAAATTATTAAAATTATTACTTGCAATAGTTCTTAAATCTTTGACTACAAGTTCAAATTGAATGCAATTTAGGAATATACCTAGTTATACTAGACCCTCTTGGTCACTGAAAATTCAGGCTTCTAGCTTTATGCACAACGAACTTACAGGGGGCCGAAAATGTCCTGAATGGCTTCGATAAAAAGGATGGTACCGCTGTGCTTTTGCTCCACTTGCCTGGTAACTGCCGTGCCACAAGATAATTCACTTATTTTGTGATAGCGCATGTCAGGGGTCACCGCACTGGGTAATTAGAGATAAGTTCATTCAACAGAACAACGAATTCGACAAACAAATATGTCGACATGGCTTGTAATAAATTACAGAAGTAAAATAATTGTTTTCTTTTAAATAATTAAAATAAAAGTACCTGGGCGACCGAGCTCTGCTCTGTTAGTATTCCATGCTACCATGATATTAGGGACTTACTAATTTCATGCTGCCATGATAGTAGGTACTTACTAATTCCATGCTGCCATGATATTAGGGACTTACTAATTTCATGCTGCCATGATAGTAGGTACTTACTAATTTCATGCTGCCATGACAGTAGGTACTTACTAATTCCATGGTGCCATGATATTAGGGACTTACTAATGTTATGCTGTCATGATAGTAGGTACTTACTAATTCCATGCTGCCATAATATTAGGGACTTACTAATTTCATGCTGCCATGATAGTAGGTACTTACTAATTCCATGCTGCCATGATAGTAGGTACTTACTAATTCCTTGCTGCCATGTCATTATTCTAAGGTAGGTGGCCAACTTGCTCTAAACTTTAGGCGACCGAGCTCTGCTCGGGTGAAAATGAATTTTCCTAGTTATGAGACCTAGCTAGATCGATTTTTCACCCCCGTATATTGCAACTTTCATCGAAATCGTTAGAGCAGATTTCGAGAACATGATTACAAATATTGCTCGTTTAATAGTATAGGATATTTCACCTAGTGTTGACCCTGAATGACCACACAAAGGTTCTTTGGGCAGGACGCCAGTTTCGCTACCATCCTGTTGCTGACTACCTAATCTCTATATCAACCCTCCAAACCAAATAACTCATGGTGAGACTTCACAATCTCACGAAAATAATTGTCAAAGAGATGTCCAATTTTTCCTTTGTGTTTATGGAGACTACTCAGGCATTCACTCTTTTTGTGGCTCTTGTTGAGAGCATCAAGTCTGATTGGCAAGCGAGCATTTCGTCTTTAGGTACTGTATATATGTTTATGGTTTAAAGGGCCTGATCCTTAAGCAGTCTTGTTGGATCGCCGCCGTAAATCTCGCTGATATTTGAAAGAAAGTAAATTATCTTATTTGTCACAGAACAACGTGGATTCAAAAATGATAAGTTAACTCGAATAAAAAAACCGGCCAAGTGCGTGTCGGACCATGCCCAATGAAGGGTTCCGTAGTTGGGATGAATTTATCCCAAAAACAAACTTAATATTGTAGTTGAAAAACATGTTCTTCTATGCATTGATATACTCGTACGTCACGGTCAATTCTCCAACTGAAAATGTAAGTTTGAAGGCGCAAAAAAAAAAATGTTGTGTGATAAAACTACAAATTAACTATTTTCAGGATTTTTCGTTTAAATGTGCTGTATGAACCTTGCTTCCTGCCAAATTTCATGATTCTAGGACAACGGGAAGTACCCTGTAGGTTTTGATATATTTGCGAGTATCAAAATATGTCACATAAATGGCCGTATTTTTTTATTGCGTTTACTTAGACGTTTGATTTTTTATTGCGTTGACTTAGACGTTTGATTTTTTATTGCGTTGACTTAGACGTTTGATTTTTTATTGCGTTGACTTAGACGTTTGATTTTTTATTGCGTTGACTTAAACTTTTGATTTTTTATTGCGTTGACTTAGACGTTTGATTTTTTATTGCGTTGACTTAGACGTTTGATTTTTTATTGCGTTGACTTAGACGTTTAATTTTTTATTGCGTTGACTTAGACTTTTGATTTTTTATTGCGTTGACTTAGACGTTTGATTTTTTATTGCGTTGACTTAGAGGTTTGATTTTTTATTGCATTGACTTAGACGTTTGATTTTTTATTGCGTTGACTTAGACGTTTGATTTTTTATTGTGTTGACTTAGACGTTTGATTTTTTTAGAACTCCAAGGGACTACAGTCCTACGAGTAAGTATTTGATATTAATTTGAACTTGATACCTCTACGCGTTCCTGAGAAAAAGGGTTTTGACAGACTGACGGACGCACAACGAAGTGATCCTTTAAGGGTTCCGTTTTTTCCTTTTGAGGTACGGACCCTAAAAAACGAACAAAACAGATCTTAATCACAAGCACAGAACAGAAACAATCGGCAGCTGCACGTCGACTGTGACAAGAAAGCTTCCACTCAGCATAATGCTATGCTATGGAAGACACACAGTCACACAGGCATACACGTACATCGCACGGCTGCGGCGGTATTAAGAGCTGACGAGCAAGGCTCACATGTTTTTACTCTAACACAAATTAGTCTAATGCTATGGTCGAGAGGTAAATATAAATCAAGCGAGGACTGAAACTTTTAAAAAAAATCGCAATATTAAATAACTGTACGGATCAAGACTGTTAGATCGTACCTCACCAACACTGAGACATCCACACATATAATTATGTAATAATACGTATTGGTGCTAGTTCAGTTATTATCAGAAACAATTGAAGTGTGGTCGGTGTTGTGCTATCTTAGTGACCTCTTAAAAGAACAGATAAATTGAATTAAAAATAACGCGGAGACTTGTGATTTTATTCAAATTGTAGAATAAATATTGTAAGTATTTTATTTGATTTTTTCGAAATAAACAGTAGGTTTGAAGTCCAGTTGAAGTTTTTTAATAGCTGACTACTAGGTGCCACTCTTACCGTAGATGTAGTTGGGGAAATTGTTACCCTACGTCAATTTGCAGTGTTATAGCCATTACATACAACTGTACTTTACGTTGGTGATCAATTGGCTTATCAATTAATTTATTATTTGATTATTTACTATTGAATGCATCTAAACGTATTAAAGTATCTTAAACTGTTGATAGAAACATGAATCTTCTACGTTCGTATAGAATTCCGTAAACTTTAACAGATTACATATAAAATTACGCCTGAATCCAGGAAGGTGTAGGCAGGGGTGGTGTTGCACTCACATATCACGAGTATGTAGGTATTATAGTTAGTTCGATGGTAGATAAGTTTCGTATTAATTACAGAAAGAGCCATTTGAGAATATGATAAGTATCATATTCTCAAATGGCTCTTTCTGTAATTCAGCAATGAAAACTCTGTTAGACGATATTATAAATGTTGGTACTTCCTAGTGCCCTTTTCAAGTCAACTCCTAATTCAAACAAATTGTTATTTATTTCTTAAAACTTAAGCCCATTACAAAGTTTTTTATAATGACTTCCGACCTTTTACAATTACAATAAGAATAATGCTAAAAGGGTGGATGAGTCTTGTTACTGAAGCATTATGTTTATTTTTTTATGATAAAAGAAACCAATTAGAGGTGTCTGAGGCCTTTCTTCCCAACTTTAGCGTAGTGTAGCGCGAATAGTTTTTAATCAAAGCTTTCTGAACATAATAAATAATTATAATAATATTATTTATGAAGTGGACATAAACAACTTAGTCTATGTAGCTATTTAAAAAAGTTTGAAATTTACTGTATTATTGTTTTCTTTGGTTTGCTCAAGTATAGGTACTATTTACCTACTATACTCTGTACAATTCAAAGGAGGAGCTCGTGGCTAAGTAATAACTGCTGCACGGGTTGATCCATCAGGTTAAGCTACGCTTGCCAGGGTTGGTCTGTGGATGGGTGACCATCTTTACATACCGAGACTCCTCCGTGCCTCGGAAAGCACGTTAAGCCGTTGGTCTCGGCTGTCATTCATGGATCTTTGACAGTCTTTACGGGTCGTCAGAAGCCCGAAAGTCTGACAACCAGTCTTACCAAGGGGTATCGTATTACCCAGTTACTGGGTTGTGGAGGTCAGATAGGCAGTCGCTCCATGTATAATACAGGTATTCAGCTGAATCCAGTTAGACTGCAAGCAGACCCCAATAAAGTTGGGAAAAAAGCTAGGCAGATTGATGGACTCTATACAATTCAATATACTTTCAAACAAACTTACATAGGCACTTATGAAACGTCAGAAATTAGGTTCACGGTTTCAGGTGGTCAAATTACACTATTAATAGGTATTGGAGGACAGTGTAGGCCTGTCGACAAGTACTAGGTACCTACTTAAAAAAAATTAAAATGGTCATGCAACAAATCGAAACATTTATGAGTCTACTACAGGACAAATTCTAATTCTAACATCTATGGTCTATTTAAATCCTTGTTTCCAATTGATGTTATTTCCACTTAAACAAACATCAACTTTATGACAGTGTAAATAAAGTTGATTTTAGACTGACTAGTACTGTTGAAAAAGTCATAAATAGGATGAGATGTAGCGCAAACTGAACCTTATGTGTAGGCATTACAGTTGTTTTTCCTAAAACTCGTGTTTGTTTACATGTTTGGCAAATGAATTGCGAACGCAGATAACATGAGTTACAGCCATGTATAACGCTGATCGATGACTAGCAAAAGCTTAATCAGCCTATAATATTCCCATTCCTGGGACACAGGCCTCCTCTGTTAGAGAGAGGGTGGGCTGTAATCCACCACGCGGGCCCAGTGCGCGTTGGCAGATGTCACATGTCTTCCAATGTTTGTTTCTAGGACATGCAGTTTCCTCACGATGTTTTCCTTCACCGTTTTGAGAGCAGTGGTGATGAAATTATTTCCACAGAGTAAAGCGCCAGTTAATAAAATGAAACTTCCTACTTTAATTTGCTGTGTCTTATTTCAGATAAACATGTCTCCAAATAGAGTGCTGTTATCAATTACGATATTGTTATCGTTGGTTTACAAATGTAAGTAAAAAAAAATAACGAAAATCTTAAATAAGTATGTTACACGATCCAAGCTTACTCGTGTCAAGAGATAGTTTATTGACATATGAACGTCATCCGACTAATCTGTAAATTGCGTATTTAATTGCAAATATTAGGGTTCCGTACCCAAAGACCACTCTAACGGGACTCGATTAGCTACTAATCCTGTCTGTGTGTCTGTCTAACCGTTTGTTTGTCTGTCTTACTGTGCGTTTGCACTGGCGAAACATCGCAATAAAACATATTGAAATCTCTAGGTCCTGTCAAAAATTGTATAGAACATTGACAGAAAATAGAGATTCCAACATGTTTTGTCGTGAATGTTTCGCCAGTGCAAACGCACAGTGACTCTGGGCTGTCTCTTTAGGACCGTCACAGTTAGCCTGTAACATGTAACAGAGGGATGAAAAAAAAAATCAAGACACATAAGCGTGTGGGGTATATGTGGAACACTATAATTTTTTTTTAAATGCTTTATCAAAATAACTTTTTAAACGACCTCTGTATTTAAGTCAATATTTTTTTACAACCTCAAAAATAACGTTTTTGCACAGTTTATTTGGGAAACACTATGAAATATAAACTTCTTTTTTGCTGTCGAAAAAACAATATTTTGCTTACATAAATATTCATCCCAACTACGATCCCCTTCACTGGGCGTGGGCCGACTCAAACTTGACCGGTTTTTTGTTTTTGTAAAGATATCATTGCAGATTCTGCAATCAAAACGATATAATTGGTTCTTTTTGTGATACTAATGTCTTTGTTGACCTCTTTAAATGAACTGTATTTAAGTCAAGAAAAAAAAACTGTAATAAAGAAATTAACAACAGCATTCAACATTTTTAAGTCTGACAACCAGTCTTACCGAGAGTATCATTTTACCCAGTAACTGGGTTATGGAGGTCACATACGCTCCACGTAAAATACTGGTATTGGATGCCTTATATGGAAGCCGACCCCAACATAGTTAAGACAAGATTACGCGATAATGATGGTGATTCAACATTTTCCAGCAACCGCAATCTACTGCTTCTACTGCAACAGTGCCAACAACTCAGCCTGCATCGACCCCACACAGTTCGACGATGAAATGCGCGGGCGCATCATACCGATCATCGATTGCGACAAGGCTGTACCAAGAGTCGACGAGTATGACTTCTTTTGCAGGAAGATTGTGCAGACCAGTAAGTTTTTTTAAACTTGTTTCTTTATTAAAGCCGCAAATTGGCTATGGGTCGGGTAGTACGCCCTCAAGCTACTTGGAGCGACGATCTACGCAGAGTAGTTCTTCTTTTCGTGTGGTTAGTGACTAACCCGGTGTCAGAGTTTTAAAGCCGCCCATAGGCCTCTGACTTGGCTTCACATGCCGTCGAGAAATACCTCTCAGGCATGCCGGTTTCCTCACGATGTTTTCCTTCACCGTTTTTGAAGCAAGTGATAATTAAACAATACGCACATGAATCCGAAAAGTCAGAGGTGCGTGTCTTGGGTTCGAACTCGAGACCTATAACTTGGCAGTCCAACGGTCACACCACTAGACTATCACTACTGCGTAGTTGAGAATCAAGCTCAATGCATCATTTAGAGAAGTTTGACCAGCGGTGGCTGTTGATGATGAAGATGGAACAGTAATTATCTTGGTTTCTTCCATTAGAAATGGATAAAATAATACCCAGTTATTATATATTTTTTTAATTTGATGGCGTACCTTAAGTCAAGCCCATTTTTCTTCCTTAAATACGCGTTCACACCACTTTTTTGGTATCTGGTATTCGGGTTCAGTTGATTCGGGCCGAGCTGCCACTGACCCTAAATAACCTCGTTAGTTATTGACTGCATTGGTGGCCTCAAGACCAAGTTCTTTGATAAGTTCGTGACTCTTCAGTCAGTTGTGGGCTTTGACGGTCTGGCTAAATTTATGATTAAGGGTCATCTGATGAATCTACTTTCATGATTATATAAAGTACAATATGAACTAACAAACACTGTTATTTCCCCAGTATACCACCCTCACAAAGACTCCGAGCTGCGCGTGACCCGTGGCTGCGGCTGGGTACGTTACGACAAGGATTGCTACCGCGCCGACAACCGCGACCATCTGGAGACTGCCTGCCAATGTTTCACCGACTACTGCAACAGTGCTGACTCTGTGAACCCTGCCACTGCCAGCGCTTTGTTCGTTGCATTGGCCATGTGTCTTTACTTCTACCGCTAGTTATTAATCCTGTTTCTTTAACATAGATCATCTTCATTAAAAAAAAAACTTCATATTACGTCTATTATAGTAAAGATGCTCATCAGTGAAAAGATTAGGCAGTCAGCAATTCTGGATTGTCTGTCCTTCATCCACAAGATGGTTGCTATGTGTCTTTACTTCAACCACTAGTAACAAAATCCTAACCCTTTTATCATAGATCAGAGACCGCTTATATTCTTCCCAAACCGTTGTTGAATCTACAAATGGTACAGATGCAGTAGAAAAGCAAGCGTATTTGACCAATTATAGATACGTATTCAGGGCGTCCCTCGTATATGCCACATGGAGAGAAAGTACCTTGAATATTGTAAATGGAACATTTTACTGAAAGATGACATTATTTGAATTTAAAAAACAATTTAAACTGCATTCATAGATATTTAAATAATTACATGGTTGAACCGATAATCGAACCCGTTACACGAGAAAAATAATCACCTGTAGCTTTATCATACCGATCGAAAGGGTTCATCATAAGGATAATTTTTGCTTAATAACAGAGTGTCAAAAATAAAAGGAAGACCATGAATTTTAACATTTTTAATACAAAATTAATCAAATGCTCAAAATGAGTCCCTTCCTGTTGAATACAAAGTCGCATTCTTTTGATTATTTCACTCCCTGTCGATTGTTTTATCTTGTTGTGGTGGATATTTTGAATAATACGTCTAAGTTCTGCTTGTAGCTCGTGGACACTTTCATACTGGTTCTTGTAAACTAAATTTTATACATAACCCCATAAAAAAAATGTTTTTTTTTTTTTTTTTTTAAACTTTGCCCCACTAGGAATTTCTTCCTGTATCGTGGGTGCGTTTACAAACATATTCACATACACTAACACCCAGACCCGTAATAACTACTTGCAGATCATACAAATATTTGTTCCGTGCGGGGATCGAACCCGCGACACGTTGCGCAGCAGTCGATCGCTCAGCCACTGCGCCAACCAATTCGTCATCTGATACATTTTTCTGAACAAAATTTCACATCAAATGTTAAAATTCATGGTCTTCCTTTTATTTGTGACACTATGTTATTTAGCAAAAAATTATCCTTATGATGAAGCTTTTCGATCGGTATGATAAAGCTACAGGGTGATTATTTTTCTCATGTAACGGGTTCGATTCCCGGTTCAACCATGTAATTATTTGAATATCTATGAATGCACTTTAAATTGTTTTTTTAAATCAAATAATGTCTTCTTTCAGTAAAATGTTCCATTTACAATATTCAAGGTACTTTCTCTCCATGTGGCATATCCGAGGGACGCCCTGAATACGTATCTATAATTGGTCAAATACGCTTGCTTTTCTACTGCATCTGTACCATTTGTAGATTCAACAACGTGTCTGCATTTATACATGGATATTTAGGTTACAAATAAAATTATTATTAAGACAACTTTTAGGTTAGTTACTTTGTAAGTGAAATATTTAAAATAACATTTATCTAAATATACGATTATAAAACACCTCTTTGTTTACGTGTCCGTCTCATACGAGTATCAGTAAGTGAGGTAGTAAAAATACGGCGAGCAAAGTCTTACTTTGCTTACAAATCATTCCTCAAATTGTCAAACTCAAACCCAAATTCAAACTGATATGGACCATTTAGACGGAGTCAATCTCCGAGACAATCCACGAAGCCAATCCAATAATACCATCGTGTAGAGACGGTCTACTGCATTGGGTTCTCCTCAAGCCATTGATACGAAGCAAATTAATGGATTAGCTTAGTGGATTGTCTATTTTAATTTACCCATTTACAGGGACTTTTGAATTGTCAAGTAGTCGGTCAGTTAATCAGAAAGTTAAAGTTAGTTGCCAGTTCCAAAACGTAGATCTCAATGGAGAAGAAAGGGCAAGAAACTACGTGGACACTCTTTTGAATCAAGATATTACAAAATCGTTGGTCTGGTGGTTGCTGAGAATTAATTCTTGGGTTCGATTCGATCTGGCTTCGGTCTGGCAAAGCATTGTTAGGTTTTTCCATCAGGAATTTCTAAGTAATAGCCCGGAGTCTGGTATTCTGCCCGTATGTTTGGCAATAGGCTCACCCCCTATTACATGGAACTTAAACATAACTGGCCAAATGTACTGTACTAAATATATTTACAACACTTTTTTTTTCTTTTTGAGGGTGGGAAATTATCAAATAACTTCTCCCGCTCTGGTCGGAGCGGGAGGGCGTGTCAGACTTTTACTGACTATAACCCATCCGTGTTCCTTCCGTTGCCTGTGTGCCGGGGCCACGATATCACGATATTTCGGACAACTCGCAACCCCGGCAGGCATTGGCCCTAAAGGACCCCGTCAGTTGGTGCTAACATCTCTTTGAGGCGCGCGTGGAACACAACGCGCCGTCGACCCGGGCCTGGTCCTAATCGGACGGCGAGCTACCCATCGCTCACCGTCCGCAAGCCCGCGCCTACGGTGGCCGGAAATCGGCTTGCGACTCCCGACGCCCGGGGCGTCTCCTGCGGCGGTCACACGCTCACTCACGCGTTCCGCCTCCTCCTTCGCGAGCATTACTGCTTCGCAGAAGGAAGTGACGGGAAAATAGGCGTGATGTTATAATATTA
This sequence comes from Agrochola macilenta, assembly GCA_916701695.1. NCBI lineage: Eukaryota > Metazoa > Arthropoda > Insecta > Lepidoptera > Noctuidae > Agrochola > Agrochola macilenta. Next base: position 12,836,616 of record OU753564.1, read on the forward strand.
TGTAAAATCCTGGGTAAATTATTATGTCAACCGAACGACTATTACCTCAAAACAGTGGGTCATCAATCGTCATCCAGCGACCAACGCCCACAATACAGAAATAGGGCGCCGCCACGGGCTACTCGTAATCCAGGTAGGTCGTGAAAGCCCTCGTTTTGCACCGCGCACACGGCACAATGTTTGAACGTTACTTATTTAGTAAAACTCGGTGTACGGTTCCAGTGGTGACGGGTTTGATGACGTCATTAGAATGTATTTAAATAGCTGTAGGATGTATTTTTAGTAAAGTGGATTATGAGCAAAGGGAAAAAGCTTCAGTAAAAAAAAATATAAGGGGAGAACGGTTGTTTTCTTTATTTTCTTTAGTTGTATAGGAGTTTTCGTTAATACGGAAGACCGTGTTAATGGGATTACCCATCGCAAAATTCAAATCTTTGTCCGTTTTCATAATCGATGAAAAAACGACTGTTCAGTGCTTCAGTAAATAAAACCAATAAGAACTAAAAAAGTTTATTAGTTTATGAGCTAGATGTTACATATTTGGTTTATCTTTTTTTATTTCTATTTAGGGTTCCGTACGTCCGGATGAACCCTTATAGGAACGGAACCCTTATAGGACCACTCTTGTGTCTATCTGTCTGACCGTCTGTCACAGCCAATTAGCTCCGAATGTAACCGTACCTGTATCGATTAAACTGAAATTTGGTACACATATGAATTTCTGTGAGCCAAACATGGACGTGTAACGTAATTTTGAATAAGGGGGTCACTTTTGGGAGGCAAATAAGAAAATTAAAGGCTGTACAGTGGTGTGACATATCAAATGAAATGGCTTACTGTGAGGGTCTAAAACTTTTTTTTAAAATATTTATGTAATAAATCGTTTTATAGTTATTTATTAAAATAGATGAAAATTGGCCATTATCTCTGAAACTACTGAGCCTAATATTTAAAAAGAATTATTAAGTAAATAATTATACGTATAGATTACAGGAAAACCTATAAAAAGTCTATGGTTTTAAAATAACATGGCAAATATTGTGCGTACAAACTAATATTTGCAGTTAGAATGTATGGAAGAACATGTTATTCAACTACAATGTTACGTTTGTTCTCGGGATAAATTCGTCCCAACTACGGAACCTATCAGTGTGCGTAATCCGAGACGCATTTGGCTAGCTTTAGCTAGTTTTAGCTGGTCTACAAACGCGTCGCTCTCAGTGGAGCTCTACGACAGACATGATCCGTTATGGAGGAAACAAATAGCGAGTATTGTGGGAAAACCACGATGTGTATTAAATACATAATCAATACAATAGATATGAATCCTAAAATGGCGAGTTCTTAAAGAACAGTCTGATTTGTTTATCTTTAAACTATCTCTCTAAATTTATCGTCTATAGGAATTTATTAAAAATATATTTCAATGTCTGAAAGGTGTAGTGACTACAAAGTACCCTAACATTTTATCTAATAGATACTATGCCTCCAATGCTCAGCAGTGCGCCGGTGTCTATATGAGATGTTATAACTCTTTACTACATGATTAGGTACGTAAAGCAACAGCTTTAGGGATATTTTCTTCATATAATTTCTTCATTACACTTATTACTTAATACTAACTCATTTTTCAATATTTTCGTTCTTTACTCAGTGTTACCAATTAAACTTAAGTCTATTCAGATCCTTGTTTCCAATTGATGTTATATCCATTTAAACAAATATCAACTGTATGCAACTGTCTCTAAGTTGATTTTAGACTGACTCTTTTCTTCAATCGGTCCTTCATTACTGAGGATCGTGGTCACTGAAAACCCTACTACTCCCTGGTCCTTTTAAACGGACAATCTACCTCCATCGGTTCCGATCCAAGGTTGCCATCACCACCTGCTGAAAGCTTGCGGACATAGCTTCTTTTACTTGGTCGGACCATCGTGTTGGCGACCGGCCTCGTACTCTCTTTCCTGCGGTATTGCCAACAATGACCAGCTTTTCAAGGCTACTATCTCCTCAATGGGTAGCTCACCGTCCGATAAGGACCAGGCCCGGGTCGACGGCGCGTTGTGTTCCACGCGCGCCTCAAAGAGATGTCAGCACCAACTGACCGGGTCCGTAAGGGCCAATGCCTGCCAGGGTTGCGAGTTTGTCCGAAAGGGATATCGCGGCCCCGGCACACAGGCAACGGAAGGAACACGGGTGGGTCTTAGTCAGTAAAAGTCTGACACGCCCTCCTGCTCCACCCAGAGCGGGAGAAGTTATTTGATAATTTCCCAACCTAAAAAAAAAAAAAGGCTGCTATCTCCTCTTCGTACTATGTGGCCGAAATAGGTCAAAATACGCTGTAGGCAAACTGTAGACAATCGGGTCTTGATGTCGAGTTGGGTTACACTGACTAGTATACTGTTGAAAAGCTCATAAAAAATATGAAGTTGTAGCGCAAACTGAACCTTATGTGTAGATATTACAGTTGTTTTTCCTAAAACTCGTATTTGTATATTATGTTTGGAAACTAAACCGCGAACGCATAGTATGTATCTATATCAAAACATCATACCTGTAATCCCCGAAGGGTTAATCAGAAGTGTCCCTATAGTACACCTACATTCCACCAGTTAAATTTAAGTCCCATGTAATAGGGGGCGACCCTATTGCCATCAGCCGGGCACAAATCGAGACTGGGCTGCTACTGTGAAATTCCAGATCGATAAACCTAATAACACTTTGCCCGGCACGGGAATTTAACCAAGGACCTTGTGCTCAGTAGTTGAAAAGCAAAGTGATTATAATAATAAATTATTTCTTTATTGGCATAAAAAATGTGTATCAACGAAGCTCGGCCTCCTGTGCTAGGTAAAAACACCTGTGTTACAGGAGCCAGTGTCTTCTCCCAATAAGTAGGTTGTGTATTGTATGCAATATACATCGATTATGTTAACAGCTAATAATCAACAGAGCAAGGATCGTGTATCGTAAACCCTAACATCTGGTGGCGTAGCGTTTTAAATAATCGTAGCACGTAGCATCGTAGCGACGTAGCGTCGTAGCTACTACGAAGGTTCAGTCAACAAAGGTTATGCATTCATAAAGGAATTATTAGTTTAAATGCAAATGTACCTTTGCATTACAATTTACGAGGGTGTTTTTGAGATTCTTTTTTTATTGAATGAAGGAATTTTATATTAGTAATAGGTGGACTAATAGGTAGGTACACACTTGATAAAAAAATATTGAAGGTCAAATCATAGTTGAAAATATCACGTAGGACGTAGGTACCTACTGATTTCCCCTTCAAACTGAAGACAGCAATGATACAGCTTACATTTTTACAGCTTGGCAGAATTAGAATTTACTTAGTCAAACTCAAACCTGAATTCCAACAGTAATGGACTATTTAGACGGAGCCAATCCCCGAGACAATACACTAAGCCAATCTATTAAGAGCGTTTATTCTGAAGGTGGGCAACGTCGGAAATAGATGTCAAATATTTCACTGTTTTGATTAATTTAGCAATATTACTGTGTGGAAATAAAAATGTGGCTAACTAGCGAACTAGAATATTGATTATGAAATGCAATAATTAATATCATAACACCGAATGGTTAGTTTTAGATGTAAAAAAACTATTTGGAAACTTTCCAAATGCGTTTTGTACACTTAAAATTGGTACAACATCAAATTCAATGTTATAATTGCAATTCATTATTAATATTCTAGTTCGCTAGTTATCCACATTTCTTATTTCTATTCAGTAATATTGCTTTTAGAACGCGAGTTGCGACGTTGCCAACTTTTAGGATAAACCCTCTTAATAGTATCGTGTAAATAGGTCTACTGCATTGGATTGTCCTCAAGCCATTGATGAAGCAAATTAATGGATTGGCTTAGTGGATTGTCTCGGGGATTGGCCCCGTCTAAATGGTTCATAAGCATTTATTTTAACTAGTGGTCGACACAGAGATTTGACCATAATTCATTTAAATGTCATGATTCTAAGGCCATCTTGTGTCAAACGCATGGTAGTGTGTGTAATGCTTTTTTTGTTAATTTAATTTATTTCTAATGTATATTAAATAATAATATTAGCTTTCTGCACTCCTTCTCCATATAAACTTTAACTGTGCCAATTTTCATGCTCCTCCGTCCGCGTAATTTTCGTAAAAAGGGGTACAAAGTTTTTGCTTCACGAATTAATTTAAAGATAATAATTAAACCATTTACAGGCACTTTTGAATTGTCAAGTAGTCGGTCAGTTAGTCAGAAAGTTAAAGTTAGTTGCAAGTTCCAAAACGTAGATCTCAATGGAGAAGAAAGGGCAAGAAACGCCATGGACACTCTTTTGAATCAAGGCATTACAAAATATGCCTCGTTGGTATGGTGGCTTTGGTGGTTTTTCCATCAGGAATTTCTAAGTAATAGCCCGGAGTCTGGATTTGTGCCCGGTTGTTGGAAATAGGCTCGCTCCCTATTACATGGGACTTAAACATAACTGACCAAATGTGGGTGTATGAACTACGAGTACAAATCTGCCCAACCCTTCGGGTAAACAAGGCGTGATGGTATGGTGTGTTTCATCATCATCATCATCATTTCAGCCGAAAAGACGTCCACTGCTGGCCATATGCCTCCCCCAAATGGGGGGGTTTGCCAGAATCGCCACGCTTGGCAGGCGGGTTGGCGATCACAGTATGGTGTTAAAATACATAGAGAACGCTGCTGCCCATTCTCTAGTAACTCCCTTAGTCGCATTTTACGACACCCACGGGAAGAAATGGGATGGTACTATTCTTTACGTCCGGCACCACACCACATGATATGTTTACGTGAGTTCTATTGTCCTTTTTTCAATGATTTTAATTTTTTGCGTAAATCGATAAACACGTGCTGAAAACTTCAAACAAATCTCTGCCATTTCCACTATCCACGTGGTTCCATAACAAATAAAAAAACAAGAAACTACCACGTGGAGTGTCACAATAAAATCCCCATTTCTTCTAAACAATCTCACTGCTCATATTTATAGAGCATTTTTATATCCAACTCACTGAAAAAGACAATTTTTTAATCGCAGACAAGTAGTATGTTTCTTTTTTTTAATTTGCCGTCCGTTGCTTGAGGCGAGATGATCCCTTGGCGTCTTGTTTTATTTAAATAATACAATATTATATCAGTGGAAAATGAGACTTAATTCAAAATGGACGCCGCTTGTGTCTGTCAATCTGTAGTGTAAATAATGAATTCTGTTTAAGATTAATTCGGAAATAGGTGTTGACATTTTTATAGAATGGATGATGAATGGAGGAAAATTTAATTAGGTGCCTTTATCAGGTTATTTTTTATCTAATGAGTTTTGCTCTTTTTTTAGTTTAGGTTTTTTTTTTCAGGTAATCGACTTTGTGTAGATACCTAATTATTAATAAATAAATAATCAATCGAATCGAATCATAGAGTTTGATGACCGCTCATTAGATATTTTCTGTTTCTATTCGTTTTGTCATGTCAAAGTAAAACAATAAACTATTGGACTGATCTTTATTTCAATAAATTAGAATTTATAAACAGTTTAATATAATATAATTTATATTTTTTAAATATTTTTAATAATAATTGCCAAAATTATTTCACGGATTTATGTATCTAACGGAATCATTAAACCCCCAGCCTAAGAAATAAATTTGGCAATGCATACTTATTTTAATAAATATTTTAAACTTAGTTAAATACATTTATACTTACATCTAACTTACAACAATATTGACGGTCGATTTACACGTAATAATAAAATTAATAATCGATGCGATAATTTAAAAAAAAAGATTTTTGTAGGCAAACCGGCGGCTTTACTAGTGTGTCATTTCTACTCGTAACATTAAATTAATCTATGGTTAAGAGGCAGCGCATATTGTGGACTGTGCCCATAGACTGTCATGCGAATAAGTACCTATATACTCAAAAATTGTAAACAATAAAGAAAAAATTACGAGCCCTAAATTAAAAACACTTTTTGTATTCAAATAACAACTTGAATCTAGAACGAAAAACAAATGATTATCTAAAGATTCTTCTCTCCGACTAGTCGCACGACAGTCTTACGATATACACTGCGTCTTCGGGTTCAATCGTCAGGATTCAAAGCGGCGTGGTATTTAGTTGAGGGTCTGTCTCATCCTCCGGTCCTCATGAACGGGGTCCAGTTGTTCTGGCTCGCTGTGGTCGTTGGATTCGTTCTGGATGGTGATTTCTATGGAAATAAAGTAAATTGTTTTAGTTTTTAAAATATTCTTAGGATACCAGTCGTAATGAAGTATACTGTAATCTAAGTAACCAAAGTCTTAGTTAATAAATTAGTCAGAACCCTAACATCGACTTTGTTCAACTTTTATGAGTAAAGGTGACGTCTCCGTCATGAGACATTAGTTAGTTATACATAGCATGTACTCACCTATCTCAAAGTTTTTTAAGACTATTAAAAGTTTACATTATGCTTCAAGTGGATTGAGGCCAATAATGAATCTAAAATATTTATGCAACGAAGAAAAACAGCCTACCTACAGTCCGGCCGTCGAGAGAATGTCTGTTTTGCAACTAACGAATGTGTGTTTTGCGAATTTGATCCTTATTACTACTAGAAATTGTCCACCTGACAGCTGTCAAGAACGCATTCTCTCAACGGCCGGACTGTAGTTTTAAAAGCTTTGAGAGTTCAAGTAGTCAACCAATCAGAAAATAAACATAAAACTGCTTACCATCATCATCACTCTTGAAGGACCTTCCAAGCCGGGGCCCGAACCACATGCCAGGTTTCTCAGTGCGTCGCAATGGCATTGGCATGAACTCGCGAGAGTCAGCGCGCGACAGCGACAAGTCGCTGCGACCAACGCGCGGGAACGCGTATAGTTGTCGCTTCTCTGCTGAGGGCTCGTAGTCTACGGAATATTTTATTAAGGTTAAGATGAGAAGATAATGAATGGCTCATGTGAAGGTGGGAAAAAAATTGTAGTCGACAAGGTACATTGATCAAGTAAGTACCATGAACCTTCTACATGATGAAGATTTAGAAGACCACGTAGTGAGATTTTCCCGGCTAGTTTACAATTATACTCTTAAAAGGTGTAAGATTACAGGTCGTAGAAACGTCGTAAATAGTTTCAAAAAGAAGTAAGTAATTCGATCAATATTAAAGATCAAAGGGTGCCAATGGGACCCTGAAACTAAGGCATCGCTGTCCGCCCGTCTGTCACAAGACTGTATCTTTTGAACCGCATTAGCTAAACACTCGAAATTTTCACAGAGTGTGTACTATGGCTGCTATTTATTATTAATTTAATTATTAATTAAACGGGGTCCCCATAAAATAACCGTGTTTTACCGGCGTTAAAAAAAATTAAGTGTTAAATATTGTACGGTGATACGGAACCCTTCGTGTGCGAATACGACTCGAACTTGGCTGCTTTTTTCTCATTAATCCCCTTACTGCCAACTCATTAACAGCCTTACTGTCAACTCATTAATAGCCTTACTATCAACTCATTAATAGCCTTACTGTCAACTCATTAATACCCTTACTGTCAACTCATTAAACCCCTTAAATCCTTCAGTTCTTTTCCCATCTTATGTCCATTTATTAATAAAGTAAAACCAGTGCATACCAAGATAAAGATCGTTAAGAGGCAGTTGCCATGTGTTCCGTGTCGCTCTCCCGACCCTTGGAAATGGATACAAGTTTAGTACGCCATCCCTCCGGAGTTTTGCGCTGCTGTCTGTGGGGTGAGCAGAGTTAAAGCTAGTCAGGTACATGTGTAGCTGGACTTTGTAAGTCAGGAACTAAGTTTGAGCGAGTTTATGATGCGGTTTGATAGATTATGAAGTAGGTTTCTCTTGGGTATTGTAAAGTGTAGGTGTTTGTAGGGAAGTATTCAAACTGGAATAGATCTACTAACACTGTTATGGTATGTCGCATCAAGTCCAAACTAATAATATAAAGTGGTAACATTGTTTGTTTGTAAAAGAGGTAATCTCTGAAAGTACTGATCAGATTATCAAAAATATTTTACTGATAGTAAGCTAAGCTTGCCGAGTGCCATAGGATATGTTTGCGTGAGAGTAGTGGTGGCACAGTGGTATCAGCCCCGACTTACGAGTTCGAAGTCGTGGATTCAAACCCAACAGCGGGCACGCAGCAGGCTGTTCTCGGTGAAGGAAAGCATCGTAAAGACACACGGCATGTCCTAGAACCGAAAATTCGAAGACATGTGACATCCACCAATACGCATTGGGTCTGCGTGATGTATTGCGACCCACTTTCTCTCACATTGGGTCTGCGTGATGTATTGCGACCCACTTTCTCTCACATTGGGTCTGCGTGATGTATTGCGACCCACTTTCTCTCACAGAGAGGAGGCCTGTCCCTGCAGTGGGAATATTAAAAAGACGATTATGCTATGTTTATGCTATAGGATATGTTAGAACAAGAAACATCACGCGGGTGAAATCGCGGGCATTAACTAGTACCTATCGTATAAGATAATACACTTGACGCTCAATTCTCAAACACAACTCGATTTGAAGTTGTCTGTTAAAGTCCCATGCCGTCCCTGTCTCTTTAAGCTGTATTGTAGAGACAGAAATACTTTTAAGAACGTCTCAAAGTTACGTGTCGTTTGAGAAGTTGTTAAGCCAGCCAGTAGTAATATGACTAGTAAATCACTAAATAGCAATATCGAATTGCTGTTTCTACAGATGCATTTGCATTAATTGAAGTCAAGTCAACGCTATTCAAAGCATATTGCCAATCTTTCTACACGAGCAGCCTGTGGGTTAATTATACTCAAAAGGCATACAGCGCTCTGCGGATATGATACAAAAACGTCTTCAGGATTTTGTTGCAGTTGCCGCGGTTCTGCAGTGCATCCGCTGTTTGCCGAAGCGCGTACGGATGACTTTTACGCAATAAGACGCAACCGTGTGTCGTCACTTTTGGGCAGAGTACGCGACAGCAGCAACAACATTCTGAGAATAGTTGCAAGTGTATATCAGTGTCCGATACACTCGCTCTGGGTCTACATCGTGGTTGGGACAGTAAAAAGATGTTTTAATTGTTATTTATATTAAAATTCTTTACCTTGTGGCGGCATCTACAATCGCCACATGAGAACTACGCATCAAAGACCCGACGTCACACAAATCCTGCATCGCGCAATTAGAGTTTACCGCGCGGTAGACATATATTCAATCTCCCAACTTCAACCTCTGGGCCGTTGCCCGCCAGACACGACACCCATCTGGTCGGAGGATCCTCCCTTTTCTATGGGGGATGAGTGAACTTTACACCCTGTTTCTCATACCCCTTAAACCTACTAACATAGTTCAAAAGCACAAACCATAATGAATCATGTTGACAAATAAATACATAAAACAAATACATTAATTGATGTTTTCCAGTCATTGATTACTGAACGAATTTTATATTCGTGTCAACAAAATTCATTTTCGTAGGCCTATTATTTGGACATTGTTTTTCTGTATGCAAATGAAATGCATACAAATTAAATGACATGTCACTCTAGTTTTAATTATATTATAATAAAACGTTTTCGGACAATTAATTACATGTATACTAATAACCTTTCACATTGAGGTCAACTTTCTGTCTAAAGCGAAGTTTACATTACCAACAAAACTTTCAGAAGTTGACTTCCGCAAGTAATTCTTACCAAGAAAACTTGCGGAAGTGAGATTGCTGCTATTGTTGAAACGGTAAATGATAGCCAAGTGGTGTGACCGTCAGACTGCCAAGACATAAGTCTCGAGTTCGAACCCAAGCCCGAACGCAACTCTGACTTTTCGGATTCATGTGCGCATTGTATAATTATCACTTGCTTAAAAAACGGTGAAGAAAAACATCGTGAGGAAACCGGCCTGCCAGAGAGATATTTCTCGACGGCTTGTGAAGACAAGTCAGAGGCCCATGGGCGGCTTAAAACTCTGACACCAGGTTAGCCACTAACTACACGAAAAGAAGAAGAAGACACGGTTATAGCTTCGGCCAAACTTGAGCGACCAAAGCGACTGCAAAGCGGGAGCATCAGTCGCGCGGTGGACGCTGCTCGTGTCTATCTATGGCGTCTTGCACACCTACGCGACCGCTGTAGTCGCGCAGGTGTGCACGTTTAGTTTCGCGTTGTTGACGCTCCCGCTTCTCGTCCAGCGTTCCGGGTACTTGACGCGTAGGTTTGGCTTCTGCAAGATTTGTTGCTAATCCGCTTAACCAAATGCAGTCAGATAAATGATTAAAAGTAAAAATTAAGTTGTTACTTCTACTACCTACAAAATATTTCTCAACTGAAGATGAACTTAAACAACAAAAATATTATAGACCAAACTAGGTTCTTAGCGAAAAAAATACAAATACGCCAGCGACCTATTTTAGAATACACCCCGTAAGTGATCTCACAAATTGACTGATGGATAGTGTGCACTCCAAGAATCCGCAAATAGCTGGTGGAATACCCGGCCATAGATCACAATCACAGTTTTTAGACCTTTTCGATCGATATTGTCGTGATGGCTTGGAGGTTAAATGGATTCATTTCTTGGGCACAAGTTTGCGAGTTCAAACTAGGTAAGTTTAATCATTTTACGAAAACGTTGATCACTTTAGGATTAGAGGCGTTACTATAGTCCGTGCGCGACTGTTAGTCACCGCCTGAGGTATGTGAGCGATGAGACGCAGCAGCTAGACAAAGCCACAAGCTAACTCAGTCAGATTTTTTTTTAAATGGCGCTCTCCACCGCGCCCTTTCACCGCTCACATACCCAATGTACCTCAGGCGGAGAACATTCACGCGTGGACTATAACTAACTATACTATAGTTAACTATGTAGCTATATTGATATAGTTTTTTTATCTGTGTAATAAGTAACATAAATCAAGGTACCAATATTACTTTCAATATCATTATGAACTTACTAAATAAATTTTACTGTAGACAAAACATCTAGCACGTTTGACAATAGATTGATACAGTAGGCTATGCATTTGTATTAACAGCTACAGGGCTATTCTGTAAAACTCTATCTTGCTATCGAGATCAATTCTGTATTCGCAGTGAAACGAAAGTTTTGACATTGACAACTGGCAACATTGATGCAGAAGTAAGTTTTACAATGAGTTTTTGTAGAGTAACTCTACAAATATTTTAGTATATGCTGTGTCGATGTAAGTATTATCGAATTTGTGTTATTGGTTTAAATTAACAGTTTCCAAATAATGTTCTTAGCTGATGTTAACAACAACTTTAATATGAGCAAAGTTCAAATTCTCTAATTAATTAACCAAATATAGTTTACTATTAAAACGTACGTAAGTTTGTACTTCGAAATATGAAGTAATTATTATTATATTGGAATTTCGTAATAAGTAAAACAGTATACCTATTTTGATTACTTTCTTCGTAAGATAGGACTTCTTAGGAAGTGTGTGTGTTTTCAATTCTAAAGAATAAAATTGCAATTAATGACTAGTGTAATTTTTATTTGTCGGTGTAATTTTTTTTTTTGGGAACTTAATCTCATCAGCCGACTGTTAACTATCAAAGTTACTGTATACAGAGGTGTTATGTTTACAGAATATTTGTTACCTACTCATACAATCAGGATAGGGAAGCATGGCCCAAAAGGGGGGGAGGCATTTACTCAGCAGTGGGTGGAACAAGGCTGCTGACAATAATGCTGTTGAATCATACAATTAGAGCCAAATAATAAAAAGTTAAAGTAAAAGTAATGCATCGGTGAAGAAAAACATCGTGAGGAAGCCTGGACTATATAGGGATATATACTGGAATATACTGGAATATATAGTTAATATAAGTCTGAAATCGCCAACCCGCCTTGAACAAGCGTGGTGATCAATGCTCGTGCCTTCTCTATATGAGAAGAGGCCTTTGCCCAGCAGTGGGACAGTAACAGGCTGATATTATTATTATTATTATAGTGAAAAGTTTCAGACAATGTGTTGAAAATTTTCAAAGGCTTTCAAATCGTCTCTAATGCACGAGGTTTTGGTTTTAAATCCGGGCAAGTACAAATGTTTCTTTTCAATTAATATATTATGTACTTTTTTATCTTGGACATCACTGACATCGATGAAGGAACAACATCGTGACAAAATCTGAACTCATTCTAAGTAATATTATAAATGCGAAAGTGAGTTTGTTTGTTTGTGACGCTTTCACGCTAAAGGGGCTGAACGGATTTGGATGAAATTCGGCACGTGGGTACACCATGACTTGGGTTAGGAAATAGGATACTTTGTATACCTATATTCCCACTATATTCCAACTTATGCGGGCGAAACCGCGGGGCGCAGCTAGTAATTAATATGAGTCTGAAATCGCCAATCCGTCTTGAGCAAGCGTGGTGATCAATGCTCATGCCTTCTCTGTATGAGAAGAGGCTCTTACCTCGCAGAGGGACAATAAAGGTTGGTGGTAACGGCCGCGACTTACGAGTTGTAGATCGTAGGTTCGAACCCAGGCAGGCGCTTTACTTTGCGTAAATTATTTCATCACCACTGCTCTCAAAACGGTAAAGGAAAACATCGTGAGGAAACCGGTACGTTCTAGAACCAAAAATTCGAAGACATGTGACATTTACCAACCCGCACTGGGCCCGCGTGGTGGATTACGGCCCACTCCATCTCACAGAGAGGAGGCCTGTGTCCCAGGACTGGGAACATTATGGGTTGATTATACTTATGCTAACAATAATAATTCCCCACACTCACGTTAATATTTAACTTAATACCATCCATCAAGTTGTACATTTTGTATTCCCGACGCGAAGGCAACATTAACGGCAGGCAATAATCCCTTAAACCGCTTTCATAATCTTTTACTGATGTTATGCGTAAAACGAAGATTTTACTGAAGCGGCTAGGAGGCACTTGTGGCAATTATTTTCTTTATTAATAAGTAGGAATGTTTAGTTATTTATTCATCTCGGTTAATTAGGTAAGTTTTTTTTTAAACTACTACTGAAGTCCCTTGGCCTGCATCTCACCTGATGGTTAGTCAAACTCAAACTCAAAGCATTTATTTCAATTAAACCATTTACAGGCACTTTTGAATTGTCAAATAGTCGCGTCAGTTAGTCAGAAAGTTGAAGCTAGTTGCCCATTCCAAAACGTAGATCTTTATGGAGAAGAACGGGCAAGAAACTCCAAGGACACTCTTTTAAATATAGAAAATTACAAAATCCTGGGTACATTATTCTTGTTGCTTCTATATGTGAGAAAAATGTACAAAAATAATCAAAACAATTCAAAATATAAGATTAAAAATAAGCCATGGCAGATAAGAGATGACCAGTCACAACTGACGGCACCCGTTCACGAACATGACGCGTGGATCAGCACCATCCAGCTCAACCATTTTGTAGGGAACCGAATGATCCAACACACTCGCCACCACCAGCGAGACATTTAACTGAGCATGACATACTCTCAACTGCCATGTTCTTTCATGTCAACATACATCTTAATAACATTTAAAAAAATATAAAACGGCTCCATGGTACTCACATTTACAAAAATTGAAAAAAATGCTTCTAAATTATACAAAACTAATTTGCAATGTATTTGAGAGATTAATAGAATGTTACTACCAAAAAGAAAGAAAATCATTATCCATTGGAGTATTCAACAATATTAAAACTTGTTTAAAAAAAATTAAAAATAAACAGGCAACTCATCCAAACATTAAAATTTTTAACTAGTGAGCCCAAGTGGCTGTGGAGCAGGACCAGCATTAAGTCAAGCATTTTTATCTATAATATAATCATCCAACTTATAATATGCTTGTCTACATAGTGTGCGTTTAATGCATGTTTTAAATTTCTTCTCGTTCAATTGAAAAATATCGAGTGGTATTTTATTATAACATTTTACGCAGTACCCCATAAAAGTAGTGTGCACTTTAGACAATCTGAAACGTGGTTGATCTAATTTGTTCCTATTTCTAGTGTTAAAATTATGCCTGTCACTTATCTTACTAAAAAGATGTAGATTTTTGAACATACATAATGTTTTCATATATATACTGACAAGGTACCGTCATGATGTTAATTTTCTTAAACAGTTCCCTTAGAGATTCGCGTCTACGGAGGTTATATATGGCTCTGACAGCTCTCTTTTGCAGAATAAAGATAGAATCAATATCTGCAGCCCGTCCCCACAGCAAAATACCGTAAGACATGATGCTATGAAAGTAACTAAAATAGACCAGTCTCGCGGTATCCACGTCTGTTAGTTGGCGGATTTTCCAAATAGCGTAAGCGGCTGAACTTAGCCGCCCTGCAAGTGATGTTAAGTGAGGACCCCACTGTAGTTTTGAGTCACGCGTGATCCCCAGGAAAACCGTTTTTTCGAAGAATTCTAGTGTCTCCCTATTCAGTACAACATGACATTCACTACTTCTAACATTTGGTAACGCGAATCTTATGCATTTAGTTTTTTTCTCAAGTAGTGATGATCAGGCCGAAGGCGGAAGCGAGCTTCACCCGGAATCCTCAACCACGGAGGAACTGGCTATCTTACCTCTAACTGCCGAAACACAACAATGTTGTTAAAATTATTGTTATGGCGACAGATTTAAATAAGATGGTGGTAGCTAGCCAGGCGGGCTTAGAACAAGCCCTACCACCAACCAAACTGAGTTTTGCCGTCACTGGGAATTGAACCCGGGACCTCTGGGTCTGAGACAGGTGGTCACTAGACCACAGAAGCGGTTAAAAGTTAAAAGTTTTTAAGGAAAGGACTTTTCTTTAAACTAAACTATAAATACTTTAAATGAAATAAATAAACCACGCTATGGTTAGTTTTTTCACATTCACTCTTTTATACTTCGATAGTTTAGAATTATGTTCAGAGTTTATTTCTTGAGATTCTCTTTAAAATATGGCGAGTTCATCGATATCATACGTTCTACGCAGCCTATGTAGAAGGTGCTACGGCGTTTTGTGTGCTACGAGCTACGCCACAGCTACACAAATTTACGTCACTTTTAGTTTTTTACTAAATCTTACGCAGGTCACAAAAATAACCTAATAAATGGAAAACGTATCTCAAAATGAAATAAGTATCGTATGTTATTAATAGCCGTAAAGTACTTTAAACTAATAATGGTCTTGCAAATGCATTGCCTGGAAGCTACGTTAGCATGAAAATAAGCCATTTCCTAGAGTTAATTGGCATTAAAGGAGAATGGCAGCAGAAAATAGCTCATAGACTGGTTATTAGAGCTTGCTACTTGGGGTTATTCTTATTTTGTGAAAAATATTTGTTTGGATGTGCAAATTGATTTCTTCTGCTGCTGCTGTACGTCTACTTTAGATAGATTAGATGATTTATTGTCTTATTCACATGTGTCATTATTTATCTTTGGGTTAAATTTTATTTTTTGATTATTGTTTGCTTTTATTTTGCTTCCGTTTTTTATATAGTTTGATGGTTCTATAATTTATGTTTGCATGGTATTTTACAATTTTTATCAATCTTAATAATATTTCGTAATTTAAATTGAATTGCATGTTTTGTAATAATAATATTTCTACATCGTCATTTTGTAATGTTTGTGTATAATTATATATTTTTTTTTTGCTTTTATTTTGCTTCCGATTTTTTTTTGTTTGACATAAGGTTCTATAATTTATGTTTGCATGGTTTTTTACAATTATTTTTAAATCTTAATAATATTTCGTAATTCAAATTGAATTGCATGTTTTATATAATTGGATTATTTCGAACACAATGTAGATTGTTACTGAATAAATTGAATTGGAAATGATAATGATTTGGTCTAAATCTTTGGATTACGGAGCATAAGCATAGCACAAGCATAATAAGCCGCGTATTTTCCCACTGCTGGAATACAGGCCTTCTCTCTGTGAGAGGGAGTGGGCCGTAATCCACCACGCGGGCCCAGTGTAGGTAAGTAGTCGGCACAAGTTTTTGATTTTAAGGTTCTAGGACATGTCGATTTCCTAAAGATGTTTTCCTTTACTGTTTTGCTGCTTTGTTGTTTTGTTTTTTTTAAAGCCTGTCTGTTTGAACCCACGAACTGGCCGTTACCACTGGTCTAGTATAAGATAAGGTCTAAAACACCACCAACTTGTGCTTCGATCAGATATTGACTCTATCAACACATTTACGGTCAATCTAAATATAACCTTTTGAATTTGTCTAAATCGATGTGGGACGGAATTCTACTCGTAAGAAGATTAATGAATTAGTGCCGGTTAGAATCACTCTTACACTAAATGGTTTTAAATAATGTTTGGTTTACCTACGAATACCTCTATGTTCTATGATATAGGGTTGGTTTCCGCACTTAGTCCATCAGGTGAACCATTGTGCGTGGGCCATAGCGGCCGTTTGGTGGTTATTCCAACCAGCCCACCTCCCTCCAGCAGCTAATTAAAGCTCCTGGTCTGTTTAGAACGTCTATGAAAGATCTGGGTGACCCGAGGGTTTCTGTTCTATGATACCTCTATTTGTAAACACAAAAATTGGTTTTTAATCTTCCAGTTATTATTAGCAGTGATAGCCTAGTGGTGTGACCGTCGGACTGCCAAGTCATAGGTCTCGAGTTCGATCCCAACACACGCACCTCTGACTTTTCGGATTCATGTGCGTATTGTATAATTATCACTTGCTTTAAAACCGGTGAAGGAAAACATCGTGAGGAAACGGCATGCCCGAGAGATATTTCTCGACGGCATGTGAAGCCAAGTCACGAGTCACTAAACCACACGAAAAAAAAGTAGATCTGGAAGATCTTCTTTTTTTAAATTTATTTGTCGTAGTTTGTTTCATTTAGATTATCAAAAAAAAATTGACATGATAACTGCTGCATGCAACTGCATGTGCTGATGATGATAGCTGACAGGCTCGACTGTCCTTGCATACGACGCTGCAGTGACTTGCACGACACCTACAGTCGTCGACCATTAATGGTGTGTTAGTGTAAGTGTTGAATATACTGTGGTTTTTGTATTGTATTCTAATATAACGTATTGTTTGGTGTATGTGTGTTGTATTGAATATTGTATGAGTTATTGAACCTTGAATTAAAAATGAATAAGAATAACTGATTGGATTAAGCATGTTTTCTGATCCTTTTAGGGGGGGGGGGCTATGTTCAAAAGAAAAGGTTCAACATTTTTGCTGAAACTTTAAGAAAGCATTCGATTCCTTGACAACTGGCATCTTGGCATCTGGGTTATTACTACAATATTACTTACGGTAGCTGCTGGCGATGGCAGAAGCCAGTAAGGCCATGGAGACGATGATCCTCATTGTTGGCTGCATTGTTAGTATCTGCTGAATAAACAAATGTTTCAATTACTGATTTAGAAACAGACAGATGTAGATACAACGATGTCACAGAGCATATGCGGGTCAGCACTGATGAGTCCAAAACTAGGCTTATCCTGAGGCCGATATGGTCATATTTTCAAATACGAAGTATTTGTATCTATCACATCATTAATTTATCTGTCATTGCTTCATTTTTAATTCTTTTTACCGATCGTGGTATAGTAATCTTATTCTAGATGCATCGTCTTCACATAATATTGTAAAAACATTTTAAAAGAGTAACGGTGGAGTTTCTTGCCCATTCTTCTCCATACGAAAACTGCCTTTTGGAAGGGGCGACTAGAATCAATTATATACTTTGTAAAAGTGCCTTTTATGTGCCTAATTGAAATAAATTGTTTGACTTTTGACTTTGACTTAGAAGAGTTCGAAACTCCTACTTTTGAATGCCAGTTTTACGAAATAATTAAAATGATTGGGTACCAGTTAAATTGACTGGAGATATTTTCAACACACATTCTTGAACACGCCATTATTGCCATCGTTACATGACAAAAGGTCCCAATTTTTTCAGGATAACTAAAGCTTTCCTATACTTTTATCATATATTAGCTTCCGGCAGCGGTTTCGCCAGCGTGACATCATAATAAATTATAGCCTATGTTACTCAGTGATAATATAGCATTGTACTGGTGAAAGATTTTTTTAAATTGGTCCAGTAGAAAAAAAACAAACACACATACAAAAAATTTAATCTTTTCTTTTTATAATATTAGTTTAAACAATACAATTTCAGTACCTAAAATATCTCACAGAAATACATTATAATAACAGAAATCCTAATCCAAATGAAAATACTTTAGAAATTTCCACAGCCTCCCACATGAACGCTAATCTCCATTTGATCTTAATCATACGTTGTTTAAACTTTCAACAGGTAATATCGTAGGCTGGCTTATCTTTAATCTTCATCGCGTTGAACGGATAAAGAAAATCTTAACTTATATGAAGGTTTACATAATAATGAGGTGAGAAGTGGCGGCGTTGTACTAACTTCTGAAAGTATTCGAGTACTTACTTTAAGTAGGTACAGATGACGACATATCAAACTGTAAAGTTCCAGTATAAGATGACCTCTCCTAGTACAAAAAACCTTACGATGCAAGGTCAGCTTATATTGGAAATGAATTGCTTGATACGATGTTGAGTGTACAAGTTCTTGATTTTAAATAGAAGTTTGAATAAACCACATTAATTCGAGTGTCTTCGTATAAATGTTTATTTTATGTATCCTTAGCGAAAATACAGATTTATGTTAATGATATGTTAAAAGTAAATTCAGAGTGTTATTAAGCAACTTGACTAGGTATCAGCTTAAATTGTTCTACATATATTCAAATGACAACTTAAATTCTTTGACAGTAGTAAGAAGTATAATATTTTTTGTTACACTTTTATGCTATAATAAAGTAAATAATTAAAAAAATCAAAAAACCCGGTTAAAATCACATAACAAAAAAGAGAAAAACAAGCATTATAATCAATAGAATTTTATGGTATTGCAGGCGGGGGACAAATAAAAATTACACCATATTTTCAGGTTATTGGTTTTTCCCCTCCGACTGCAACCTGCAATACCATAAAATTCGCATTTCTGACACTTGGTTTTTTAAGACAAATATACATACATATAATATATATACCTTTACTGTCGAAATCCATCCAGCCGTTTGGAATATACGAGGTATTAAAGAAATTTACAAATACACATACATACTCGTATAAGATACGGGCGGAAAATATAACCGTCCGAATAACCGTAAAGTCGGATAAAAAACAAACGGAAAGACAAGTTTGTCATAAAATGAAAAAGTCAAAAAGGATGGTTTGATTTGAATAACATGAAGACGGAAGTTTTACTTTTTCTCACAAATGTTGGTCGCTAGTTCAGAAATTTGTTCAGAACCAGTTGGCTGTGTGAATAATCTGGCTTTTGCTGCCTTTTTTCTAGACGAACGAGACGAGACATTTGTAACGAGAGCTTTTCCGAATACCAGTATTTTACAGACTAGAGTTGCTTAGTAATTGTTTAAGAAAACTGTAACCAAATAAAAAATGGGGTGCAATTGACGATACTTAATTGAATTTCGGTGTACCCTATGTGGTCCAATATTTGTACCATGTCGTGGGCTAGACTTATACAGGGTGGATTTTTGTGGCAGGGCAATAAGCATTAACCGTTATAGCAACAGGAATACAGTCGTAAGAAACTGTCCTTAATTCTTTAAGTAGTGTTGATCTGCATTCATAGATTTTGAAAAAGTTAAGAAGCCAAAGACCAAGAAAATGGGCAATTTTCGAAAAAACTATTTCGTCCTGGAAATTCAGACTATATTCAGCAGAGTATGTAATCTAGAAAACTATAGGAACAAATCGCCTGAGTATTCACGTTACTGTAACGAACACAACCACTTGCCTAATTACTTGGTTACTAGTGAGTCCAGCGAGACCTTTGAACTAAGTTATGTTTCGCATGTTTTAACTTATTTAAAGAGGATATTGGAGTTATCTACGTATGTGAAGATGTGAGAACGGATTTAGAAAAAATAAATATTGGAGCGCCTTATGCAAAATACGGTTGAAACGACACTCGTTATGTGGTGACTTTGGATCCCTTACAATGCTATGTGCGTGGCTTGGGTTTAACACCCTGCTGATAGTGGATACTATTTGAATGCATTTTATAAATATATATTTTTTGATCATTTTTCTATCACTGTCCGTATAAATACCTATATAATATTTATTGACTCAATTTTTTTTATTTGTTATTTAGCTGGGAGGTATTTTAAATATCTTGCACTTCTATAAATACTGAGTGATAAGTTTGAGCAACAAGCAACTCCAAACACGCAAAGCAAATCGAAGTTTTAACTACTTTTTAAAACTTGAAAGATGTTGTAGCCCTTTAAATTCGCTAACACTGTAGGTTTTATGAATTATAAAATTTTCGTATTCAATAATATATATTATTTTAATGCTAAAAGTATTGTTAGCACCGGACCGTTAAATAATTTGTTTTTATATTCCAAAATGAATAAAATTTCTGAACTACTGACAAACTGACCATTTCAAAAATATTTTTTAACACTCGAATAAAAAACGTAACATTTTTTTGTATTAAATGATAGACACAAGTTACCACTTACCTCTTCAACCTGTTGCACGTCGAATGCTGTGCCGTGATCCGTATCCACAGTTTATATAGGCCCCGACACCGGAGCAACAGGGGTGCTCAAACTTTTCCACGTGTAACTGAAATATTGTGTGTGGTTTGAAATTACGTGACGTTTTAGTTCTGAAGAATGTTTTTTTTTGTAATGGATAAAGATGGTTTGGGATAAATATGCTCTTTTTTGTCCTCATAAATTACGAAAAGACGTTTTAGCTTTACTAATGTAATAAAAATATTAATTAAAGCACCACAATTACACCAAACATTGATTTAATGAAAAAAAAATGTTCCTTACTTTTATGGACTATGCACTTGAAGAGAAAAGTTGAATAATAACACTGGAAATCCGTTTCAGGCGACTTAGTTAGAAAGCACTATAATAATAACAATGACTGTCGGATATAATCAATTCACACGTACAACTCACACGTTCCTCTATCGTTTTGATTTATAAATGATGCAACTATTCAATGGTATTAATAACATAGTAAAGCATAATTTTGCTAAGTCAGCACACGAAGTGATTTTTGCAAGTCTAAACTACGTTGATGCATTCCTAACTTTGACTGACTTGCATGAACTTCGATAAATCGATAATTAATTCTATTTCTAGACTCTGTTTATTTTTAGTTCACAGTTCTTGTTAGTAAATAACATATAATCAGACAACTGGAACAAATCTAGACTCCGGCCTGCTGCTGAAAAATTCCTGATGATAAAACCTAATAACACATTTTCTGGTCCTGGGAATCGAACCGGATGGAGACTTTAATAATAATACCAGTTAGTAAACATAACTGGCTAAATGCTGGTGTACTTGTAGGTACACTTCTGCTTAACCCTTCGGGGAATATTAGCATGATGTTATGATATAAAATCAGTATAATTATTCCTATACCTATGTAACATGTAACTTCAGAAAGAGGGAAACCCGAATGATGTAACTAGGTAAATGAAACTAATTTTATTTATTGTACAATGTATCCGTTTTCCAGTTGTAACCGTAAATCTATTTTTACCAATTTACTGAGATCAATATTTTACAAAAAAACTATGTGGTTAAAAATATTTTTTTCATAACCCTCAGTTCACGTCCCATCGCAAAAAACTTTGAGCACCTTTGCCGGTATGGTAGCGGAATCACGTCCGCTGTTTAAAGATAATTCATTTACGTCTCGCCCTGTGGCGTGTCCGCACTCATTTACAACTACCTTATTCATAGGGACTTTACTCTGTCACCACATCTGGACATGGCTTTGGGGTAAAAAAGTCCCAGATGGATATGGCGTCTGCTTGCTAAACATGCGGTTTTGGGTTTGAAACCGGGAAAGTACCAAAGTCTTCTTCTTCGTTTCGTGTGGTTAGCGACTAATCTGGTGTCAGAGTTTTAAAGTCGCCCATGGATCTCTGAATTGACTTCACAAGCCGTGGAGAAATATCTCTCAGGCACGCCGGTTTCCTCAATATGTTTTCCTTCACCGTCTTTGAAGCAAGTGATAATTATACAATACGCACATAAATCTGAAAAGTCAGGGGTGCGTGCGTTGGGTTCGAACTCGAGACCTTTGACTTGGCAGCCCGACGGTCACACCAATAGTCTTTCACTGCTGCTAGGGTCACACCAATAGTCTATCACTGCTGCTAGTACCAAAGTATCTTTTTCAAATTCATATGGACATGCCGTGAAGGAAAACATCGTGAGGAAGTCTGAACTTGAATAAAGTAAAAGTATGAAATCGCCAATCTGTCTTGAGCAAGTGTGGTGATCAATGCTTTCTCTTTTTTCGAGACTCTTTTTTTTTTTTTGTTTTTTTTTTTTTTTTTTTTTTTTCCCTTTTTTTTTCTCTTCTTTTTTCTTTTATATTTATGTGGTTAAGTTTATGCGTTACGTATTTATTGTGTATGTAAATGGTACACCACTGACTACCTGCAGTATTGTCTCCTGCAGTATAAGACCGCCCATTGTGTCACCCTATGTAACATTTCTAAATTTATTTCTGTAATTTGTATGGTGTGCATAATAAAGAATATTCTATCTATCTATCTATCTTTGCTCTGCAATGTGATAATAATAGGCTAATATTGTTAATATATATTTTATTTTTTGAGAGAACAAGTATTTAAGGCCCAAAAACATGTATTAGGGTAATGTGCGGCCTGAAAATGACAGACAGTTGTATACCTATGTTTAAGTCCCTATAAGTGTAAACATTTCCGCATTTTATTTTTTAGAAATGACCATTTTTGTGAGAAAACATAAGAATTACTTTATACTATATTTATTCTAACAGTATCAGAAACTAAAATAGGGCCTGTTAGAAGCTAATATAGGAATCTATTACAAAATGGTAATTACAATACAGCTTTACTTGCGAAAAGTGTTTTCGGCATGGGTCCTACCATTTATAACAAAATACCGAATATTATAAAAAATCACCCAATCCAAATATTTAAAAAGAAACTGACAGCCCTATTACTTGATACGTGTTATTATTCTATTAATGATTTTTTAAATAACCCTACTCTTTAGATTTAATTATTGACATTGTATTTCTTTATTATTATTCTCATTAAGCTACCTTTAAATTCTATAATTTTTAAATTTATTAATTAATTTGACTTTAGATTTTTATTCGATTTTGTTAATAAAATTTACGTTCAATGTTTGCGCTAATTGGTAGATTGTACAGGGATCTAAACATTTTGTAAACACCTTTATTTATGTACCTAGTTTCAAAGCAAATAAATGATTATCATTATGATTATTAATATTAGGTAGGTATAATTATTAATTGCGCGTCAGATGGACCACCACTGAAAATAACTCAGGAATATAAATGTAATAACATAGGAGCCGCGGAAGGCGGAGGAACGACTTTCACCCATCTGGTTAATGGATGAAAAGTATTTTAAGTCAAATGTATGTAGAAAATATATCGTGAGTGGCAAAAAAATTCGTGGCCGATAGATTAATCGAAAATTCGAAAATGTTTTTTTTTTACATTTTAAGGTCGTTCCTCTGCGGATCTTAGACCATAAGACTGGAACGGATTGACGATGATTCTGATTTAATTAAATGAAGGTAGAAAATGACGTTAAGGTCCAATAAAAATTAAGATCCCTTTATACGCTTCACTATCCTGCAAACAAGGTAGCATTATGTTAGGCGTAAGTTAATTAATATGATAATGTTTTACAGTGATCATCCGAGTCCAATTAGTTTTAGGTGTCATAATTACTTAGATAATTATAACCGTGTTTTATCCTTGTTGCTTGTCAAATGCGTGGTTGAAGTTTTTATGTAAAAAGTCGTGGGAAAACATAGTTTATTTATTGTGAATTTTTCATTTCGTGTTAATAATTCTGTCTGAAAAAGAAATATAAGAAAAATAAGTACTACTTTTAGTTGATACTTTAGTTTGGTAAGGTTTGATGGATATGAATGAAGACTCGAGTTATACTAAGGGTATCGTATAACCCAGTAACTGGGTTGTGGATGTCAGTCACAGTCACTCCATATAAAACTCTTCTGGTTAGACTGGAAGCTGACTCAATATAGTTGGGAAAAGGAGGCCGACCCTAGCTGGGAAAGGGCTAAGATGATGCTGAATTTCAGCCTAGTTTGAATAAATTACTTGATTTAAATTTTAATTACTAAACTAACTCTCATGACAACTTATACTTAACTAAGTAACTAAATAAACAATAATATAATTATGAATATTCTAACTGAACAACAAATTCAATGATGGCATCGAAAAATTTCCCTACATCGCTGACGACTGGTAATGTACCCAAAACTGGTGTATTGCCAAGTTGTGTGGCATTGCTTAGAGCGTTATGACACTGACGATTTGCCAGCGTGTTTCCAGCGAGGCGATTCATGAACGTGCTCTCCGCGACTACGTGACGTGTTGTCCGCGTTTCCACAATATTAGACACTCGCTTGTCTCCCTCTCTCTTGTACACTCACGTCAATCGCTCTCGTTATGCAAACGCGGCGAACATGTTGCGCACACGTGGCGTGCTCGCTACGAACAATCGCTTCGTTGATAACTCGCTCGCAAATCTCCAGTGGTATAAGGCCCTTAGAATCTGGCCATTACCTATTTAAACATGTAGAACAGAAATGTTCATGAGAACCGAATAATTATGTAGATAAATCATAACATTCCACATTTGTGAAATTTGTGTTTTTGTGTGTGTTTTTTAGTGTGTATTTTATGTGTTTTTGCCTTTATATGTGCGTTTTGTTTGTGCAGAATAAACAATTTTTCTTTCTTTCTTTTCTTTCTTATTTCACATTACTAATATTCCAGAAGAATGTATCACATAAAAATCTCATGGCTTTAATTTTCATAAGTGACTACCCTCTTTGGTTCGCAAAGAGATTAATATATTGTCTGTTTGTTCCTAGCATTCACCACCCATAGACTCATTTGTTGAGTTTTTATAATTCTGAGAGAGAACCAAGGTATTTATTCAAGTTTAACGGTTTTCTTTTTTTTTTTGTTTTTTTTTTTGAGAGTAGGAAATTTTCAAATAACTGCTCCCGCTCTGGGCGGATCGGGAGGGTGTGTCAGACTTTTACTGACTAAAACCCACCCGTGTTCCTTCCGTTGCCTGTGTGCCGGGGCCGCGATATCCCTTTCGGACATACCCGCAACCCCAGCAGGCATTGGACCCCGTCAGTTGGTGCTGACATCCCTTTGAGGCGCGCGTGGAACACAACGCGCCGTCGACCTGGGCCTGGTCCTTATCGGACGGCGAGCTACCCATTGCTCACCGTCCGCAAGCCCGCGCCTACGGTGGCCGGAAGTCGGCTCGCGACTCCCGACGCCCGGGGCGTCTCCTGCGGCGACTAGGGGTGCAAGGGCGCGAATTTTGCCTCTCCCTCGCGCGCTCCACCTCCTCCTTCGCGAGCATTACTGCTTCGCAGAAGGAAGTGACGGCTTCCCATGCACTCTCGCTCCGGACCATGGACTGAACCAGGGCAGGACGCGAGAGATCGCCGCCACCGATCAGCTCCGTGAGGACACGGCGGTGCTCCGCCCAAGCTGGGCAGACCTCCACCGTATGCTCCAACGTGTCCTCCGGGCGATCCACACAGTGATGACACCCGGGCGTTTCCTCCCGCCTTATTCGGAACAGGAACCTCCCGAAACAGCCGTGTCCGGTGAGGACCTGCGTCAGGCGGAAGTTGAGGACGCCGTGGCGCCTCTCTAGCCACTCCTCAAAGAGGGGACTTATCGCCACAATTGTGGCGTGCCTAAAATATCTAAGGCCTTCAATACAGATTAGAAACGAGCATTTATTTATCTTCAGCAAGCATACTCAATGAAAAGGCTATAAAATGAATTCGCATTATGTCTCATTTTGAACAATAATATATACGAGTATAGATCAATAAGAAGCGATTCTTGAAACCTTCGGCCCACTACAGTACGATCCCTTACAGCATTTCTAATAAACTGTGGGTAGTAACATGGTTTATTCTCGTACTTAATAATGAAACAATATCAGCATTAACTATTTAATATTCTAAACATGTGATGTGGTTCAATAGGGAAACAGAACTTAATGTGCCCGTAGGCGAGGTGTTGAAACCGATGGTTTGGTTTTAACAGCTTATTTCTCAATATTTTTTTAGGGTTCCGTACCACAAAAGGATAAAACGGAACCCTTATAGGATCACTCGCGTGTGGCCATCTATCTGGCGTGCTGGCAGGCTGTCCGTCTGCCACAGCCAATTTGTTCCGAATCTACTGGACAAATTTAGTTGAAATTTGATACACATATGAATGAATGTCTGTAACCCTAACAAGGACGTGTAACGTAAATTGAAATTAATTTTAAATATGGCGGTCACTTTTCGGGGCACATGGGAAAATTACAAAAAAAGTTTTGCAAATCAAAGGGTACCAAGTAGTGTACCGTGTGACATATCAAATCAAAAGGCCAAGTTATGAGGATTTTTTTATAATTTTATAATAAATACTTTTAAAGATATTTGAAAATTGATGAAAATGTACCATTCCCCCACCTTATACTGAGAATGTTTCTTTACTCATAGATTACAAGAAAACCTATAAGAAGTCACAATATTGTACGTAAAAACTTACATTTGCAGTTGGAAAGTATGGGAGAACATGTTTTTGAACTACAATGTTGTTTGTACTTGGGATAAATTCATCTTAACTACGGAACCCTACATTGTACGTGGTCCGACTCGCAGTTGTTTTATTTATAAGTAGCTATGTATTTTAGGTATCGAGATCGGGAGATTGTCAGAAATTGGTTAATATTATTTTAGGAACAGCATTTATAACATCACACATGTCTTAGTCGGAAGGATAGACAGAATGCGAAGTATAGTATAGGTACATTAAAAGTTTCGGTATAACGTCCAAGCTACAAACCTGGACTCCAGGCTGCTGGTTATAAATTCCTGAAGACAAAATCCAACAACATAATTGACAGACCTTTTTTTTTTTTGGGGTTGGGAAATTATCAAATAACTTCTCCCGCTCTGGGTGGAGCGGGAGGGCGCGTGTCAGACTTTAACTGACTAAAACCCACCCGTGTTCCTTCCGTTGCCTGGGTGCTGGGGCCGCGATATCCCTTTCGGACAAACTCGCAACCCCGGCTGGATAATTGACAGACCCGGGGATCGAACCCAGTAAACTGCGGTCAGCAGACGCAAGCACGAGTACTATTAATAACATGAGGTTGTTTATTTGTGTGTGATTTCTAATATGGGTTATGTGGTACCTGAAATAAATGAATTTGAATTGAATAACAAAGAGGCAGTCAGATAAAATAATAAAACGATCATACAATAATCGGTTTCTTAAAAAAAAAAATAAGTCGACTAGCGTATATCCGCTGTAATTTTCCAGTTACCTTGTACAGAAAAATAATTTCGAGCAACTTAACAAAAATAGAAAAAAAAATCATCTTCCTAGCAGTTTCATTAATACATAGGTACTCATACGTACAAAGTAGCCTTTGTCTACGAACATCGATTTTAGAACCACAAACACACTGATTTAATTCATAAGGGAAATAATTCTAAGATCCGAAGTCCTCACGTATTTACGTGTAAGCCGTCTTAATTTCAAGGGCAAGGTTGAAAGAAAGGGTCTCAGAAATGGAATAGGGCTGCCTCGCAAAAAGGATTTGCTACGCTTTGGCTACGACGTAGCTGTAGCTATAATGTCAGTGCTACGGAAGCTACGCGCTCATAGCACATTTGCTACGAGTTTAGTTCTCTTCTAGAAGATTGTTGTATTTTTTATTTATGGGAGGTGAATAAAAGATAAAAAATATTTTTACGATTTATAAGATAGTTCCAATTTTAAGTTATACGATTCAGTGCAACAAACTTAAGTTTAATAAAACTTCATAGATTAAAGTTATGTTTACACGTGAAAAAAGCACCACATCAACTGATTTGAGCAGATGTAGGTAAATTATAGGCCACAAGAATCATTAGTAGTACATTAATAAGTTATGTAAAAACATTTAATTGGGAACCTGTCCACCTCACCTGGGTTAAAAACAAATTGTAAGTAATACATAAAAACGATTTAAATCACAGATATAATTAAATATTTTCCTGAGGGCCAGCCAGCCCTATTAATAACGTGGCTGATTTAATTACACTCCAACTAATTGATACATTAACGCATCGTTGGCCCAGCGCTAAACAACTGCGTAGGGACCGCTTTTCATATCAACACGGTATTTAGGAACATGTTTGTTATCGATTCGACCCCAAGATACAGGCAAATGTCTAGTTTGGGGTCACCATCCAATCTGTTCTTGTACAAACTGATTATTAATTAATAAGTAAAGAGTTTGAATTTGATTTTTGTAGTGGACCTATCACTTTTGATAACGCGGAGAAATTTCAAAAGTAATTTAAAATGGTGTCGTAATAATGAAAAACAAGTTAAACTAAATTTAATAGCTGAAAATCATAAATCTAAGGACTTTGTAAATTTTTGGGAAAACTCGAATAAACTGAATCCTAGGTCGAGCCTCCCGGTAAGTGTTGGTGGTAAACATGATCCCACACAAATTGCTAATATGTTTGTAGACCAATTTAAAGTGAATCCCTTGGCAAATTCCTCTGTTGGTTATGTGACGCAGGAGGTGACTGGCGCTGATGTGAGCTTGGCGCGGGGATTGAATTTATCTACTAAAGATGTCAAGAAAGTGATAAAAAATATGGTTAGAGGCAAGTCCCCGGGACATGATCACCTTAGTGTAGAGCACCTTAAGTATGCAGGTGTACACTTGCCAAGAGTATTGTCGATGTTTTTTAGACTGTGTGTGAGTCATTCTTATCTGCCCAGTGCACTTATGCGAACTATAGTTGTACCTGTCATAAAAAATAAAACCGGTGATGCTGCTGATCCCAGTAATTACAGACCAATATCCCTGGCAACGGTCATAGCAAAGGTGCTGGATAGTCTGCTGGATAGATACATGGCCCCCAGGATTGACTTGCATGATGCACAGTTTGGCTTCAGGCCTGGGCTGTCGACTGAAAGTGCCATTATGTGTTTAAAGCGGACTGTCCGGTATTATACGGACAGGAAAACACCTGTTAATGCGTGCTTCTTAGATCTGTCCAGGGCTTTTGACCTTGTGCCTTATGACCAGCTGTGGGATAAGCTTAGTAATGAGAAAAAAGTAGATTTTGAGGTCACGTCATTGCTGAGATTCTGGTATGGGAACCAAATAAATAATGTTAGGTGGGCAGGGACTATGTCTGAAGAATATAAATTGAAATGTGGGGTGAGGCAGGGGGGAATCACCTCCCCTCGCCTTTTCAATTTATATATAAACCAATTGATTGTTGAGCTCAGTAATACTGGTGTCGGCTGTCATGTTGACGGAGTTGCTATGAACAACATCAGCTATGCAGACGATATGGTTTTGCTGGGCCCATCAATCAGTGCATTAAGACGTTTGCTGAAGGTCTGTGAGAACTATGCGGTGACTCAGGGGCTTATGTATAATGTCACTAAGAGTGAGTTACTTGTTTTCAATGGCGGTGCCAAAAGTTACTTAAATGTTCCATGTATCTCGTTAGCAGGTACACCCTTGAAGCAAGTCTCAAAATTTAAATATCTGGGCCACTGGGTCACTGAGGACCTGCGCGACGATTTAGATATCGAGAGGGAGCGTAGGGCGCTGTCTGTTCGAAGTAATATGCTGGCTCGTAGGTTTGCAGGGTGTTCTTACGATGTAAAAATGACGCTTTTTCGAGCCTACTGTCAGACTTTTTACACCTGCAGCCTTTGGGTCAAGTATACGCAGAAGGCATACAGCGCCCTGCGTGTGCAGTATAACAATGCCTTCAGGATGCTTGTGGGGCTGCCGCGGTATTGTAGCGCTTCGGGTATGTTTGCCGATGCGAGGGTGGATGATTTTTATGCCATCATTCGAAAACGATGCGCTTCTCTCCGGCACAGAACAGATATCAGCACCCACGGCATGTTGAGGGCATTAAGTGACCGGTGGGACTGCCCGATGCTTGGTCGATGGGTGAGACTGCACACACAGATCTGCTCTTGATAACTGTACGTGTATTTATGATATCTATTCCTATTATGTTATTATTATTATGCCTATTTTGTGATTTTTATGTGTGTATTGTGTTTTTTTTGTATGATTGTAATGTAATGTGTATATAATATGTAATTCATTTTTATTATGATATTGTTATGTAATTTGTGATGTATTTCGATTATGTTATTTTTGTTATTATTTGTAATTAATGATTTTGTTTTGATGTCAATTTACCTACTGATGTAATTCTATGGACTTCAATGTCTGCAAATAAATGATTATTATTATTATTATTATAACAATTCCTAGTGCTCTACACGAATTTTTTGGCGCGTGACCCAAAATCAGAGCTAAGGCCACCATCTTGTTTTTTCAATACTTTTCACAAAATAATTTTTAATACAAATATAAAATAGTTTATTGTGTAAATAGAAAATTACATTTGAAACGTGTTTGGAGCCCCCTTATAGGCAAACAATGCCTGTATTAGAAGAACTAAGTTAATATAGTGGACTGTGACCTTAAGGGTAATTATGCAATGTAACATTTATCTGTATTTAAGTTAGCGTTTATTTACTAATCTTAAGAAAATCTATAAGTAAAGTTGCAATTTAAATTATTAGCAGTAAGAGTAAAACATAAACTTAAAAAAAACTGAATATTAGTTAACTTCTTGAATGTCACATGATACACCATATGTGCATGTGATGCGGTGTATAGTGTGGTGTGGTAAGGAGTGCGGTCTTATGTGTGGTATGTGGAGAGGCGAGCGATGTGTTGTGATGTGTGGCGTGGTGTGAGGTGTGGTGTGTGGTGTGAAATGGTGTGGTGTGGTGTGGTATTTTGTGGTGCGCTGTGTCCTCACACAGCACCACACACCCTCGTGTGTGGCGTTTAAATTATGATATATATACAATGTCGCCCATGGGCATGTGACCGCCCGTATTTTTCTGAATATTCATGACAAATTATCGAAAATAAACTTAAAAAGGGCTGTCTTTAATTTTTTTTTTTTGTTTTTTTTTTTTCTGGAAGCCGACCCCAACATAGTTGGGAAAAGGCTAGGCAGATTGATTGATTTTTTCTTATTTTTATTATTTTTCAGTATCCCGCTATGATTTTATGGATTTACATTTGTGTTTTTTAAAATAAATACTGTTTCTTTTGGAAAAAAATAATCTTCACCTCCGTTTTTTTTTCATAGTCGACAAATTTTACTATTTTTTTTTAGTTAATCCGATGAAATAACTAATAAGCTATTAGAAATAATAAACAGAATCCAAATCGAGCCAATAACATAGAAGATATGGCAAACGCTACTAAAAACATAAAAAATTGAATAACATGAAAAATATTAAAGATAGACCCCCCCTTTTTAAAGTTAATTTTCGATAATTTTTCATGAATATTCAGAAAAATACGGGCGGTCACATGCCTAGGGCAACATTGTATGTATGTGATATATTTCGGCTACTCAACGTGTTCCAGGAATGCCTCGGTTTCTTCTTAAGTAAGTGGTTTTATCCAGTCTATTTAATTTAATTGTACAAAAATGTTTACCAACAGCGCCCCCCTGTCAACGTCCTTTGAGCGCTAAAAGATTGTAGCACTGTTAAGAGCGTTTATTCTGAAAGTGGGCAACGTCGCAAATACATGTCAAATATTTCGCTGTTTTGATTAATTTGGCAATATTACTGTATGGAAATATGAAATGTGGCTAACTAGCGAACTACACTAATGATTACGACATACAATAATTAATATCGTAACACCGAATATTTCGTTTTAGATGTAAAAAAGTATTTGGAAACCCAAATACCTTTTTTACACCTTAAACGGATACAACATCAAATTCAGTGTTATAATTGTAATTCATTATTAATATTCTAGTTCGCTAGTTAGCCACATTTCCTATTTCCATATAGTAATATTGCCAAATTAATCAAAACAGGCAAATTTTTGACAGCTATTTGCGACGTTGCCAACTTTTAGTATAAACGCTCATAATTGGAAAACTTCACTAAGGTCCAAATTATTTAACTGTCACATAGATAAATAAACCTATTCGTTTTATGACATGCTGGCAGAGTTTCAAATACCGGTATTTTTGGGAACTGGTACCATTAGCCTTGGTGTGATACTGATACCAGACGTAATAATACCTGTACTATTGATCTTTGTAATAAGTATCGGTAGGTACTGGACCGGTACCAATAGCGGTAGGTACTAAACAAACATTTCCCTAAGTTAGAGTGAGAAAACAGATAAAGTATGTAAAATGGATAGTTAATAGGCATTAGAAAACTAATTTCAATGTTGCCAACCGTACGAAGTTCATGGTAAAAATATGAGATTTTGTGGTGCGCGCCGGGTACCTAAATTTGGTACCGGTACACGCCTGGAACCGGTACCCAGGTACCGAAATGGCGAGAACCGCTAAATACCGATACAGAACCTGTACTTTTGATACCGGTTCCAAGCGCTGCATGCAGGTGATATTTAACCAGATGATGGTAAAGCAATAACGAGGTTCCTATACTTGAAATGTTAAAATTACTTAACAAACAATAATAGACTCTTTTGGATTTATAATTAAATATTAATCATGAGTCATGATGCACCTTTTATTTTAGTTTTCTTAATCCTAATCTAATGGACTTTTAATATATGTATGAGTACATGACTAGTGTTCATTTGCACTTTAAGCTAAAGTATATAATCTACTTTAAAAAAAAAAAAATTTTTTTCATCACTCACTGACAGAAAACGTACAGAAAAACTACTGGGTCGTTGTCTATTCAAATAGGGGATGATAGTTTGTATGGAAATTCGTCATTTTTGACTGAAAGACTTTCCCAGCAGGCGCAACAAATTTCTTATTTGCCATCAATACTCTAAGGGCATACGGCTTGTCTAAGTAATAAAGGATTTGTAGCAGTCACTACTTTAAGAATGCTAGATCTTTTTATCATCTGTATTCTAGCTAACACAAGTCGGCATCATCACATTCATCAATAAATTAAATCAATATTCAACAGTACTACTAATCGTTAAAATCCACAGGCAAAAAACTACTGTCTTCACAAAAGTAAAAGCTGTTCCATGTTCTGACAGCAATGTAGGTGTCAACCTCAAACGTCACAGAGCGTAGTAAAAAATGAGCCTACTTACATTATACTTACACCACGACATCATAATGAATCTTTATTTTTTATTCAAAACTCCGATAAACAAAATGTCTGTCGAATGCTTTAGTAGTTGGAAAAAGTAGTCTTGATACTTGAACAATTTTTGGTTCGCCACTTAGACACTATTAGGTTTTCTTTTTTTCATTTTGGTATTAACTCAATATTATTTAATAAAAAGACGTTAATAATCTGAAATAAAATATGTTTACTACTGAATGTAGGTAATCATGCAAATATTTTAATAGGCCGTATAATCTACCTCGCACTGGGACCACGGCGGTTGATTATGGCCCATTTGTTTCTTACAAAAAGGATGCTTAGGTACCAGAGGGCCTACACAAGTGACAATCGCTGTCGAAGCCTTTCGTATTTCTATAACGACTTTCAACAGGACCGACATAGGTAAGCTTTTCGTTGGCTTAAGTTAGTCCGAAGTCTAAAGAGTGCCCTATTACTAAGCCTCCGTTGTCCGTCTGTCTATCTGTCCGTCCGTCCGTCCGTCTGTCTGTCAGCGAGCTGTATCTCATGAACCGTAATAGGTAGACAGTTGAAAATTTCACAGATTATGTATTTCAAGTTCCGCTATAACAAAATATAATAAAAATAAAATTACATAAAAAAATAAAGGGGGTTCTCCATTCAATAAACTTTTGATTTTGAAAAACATAATGTGTTACGTGGGATGTCACAGTTTTTTTTTTTTTTTTTTTTGTTTTTATCTTCATAGATGAAGATAAAGTGGCTGTAAAAATTTACAGTTTTAGACCATTTTTGTACGAGCTCCAACATATCATGTACCATATACTGCATATAATCAACAAATACTAAAAACGACGATTCAAATTAATTTTTTATTTGATAATGATACTATGAATTACAAAGTAATTTATTGCTGTTGCAGAAAAGCAGAAAATATTATTATGTAAAATACCTTATGAATAGCCGTTTTTATCTTTACGATTTATAAAATTAAAGATGAAAAATAGTAATATTCTTCGTTATCTCTGATCAAATGTCACTTTGTCTAACATTACAACAAACATTAACATTATAGCCGTTTATGCCCAATTCACTGCTGGTCTCTTGTCTCTCTCCTGTATGACGTATTTTGTCGAGTAACCTTCGCTACGTCGAGAGGTGTACAACATCAGAACACGTGTATTATTATTTGAATAACTAATGATCAGCAGCTGTCAAACGGTACATGATGTAGGTTAATCTTGGGGTGAAATCAAACCGCATTGTTAATATTTCATTAAGGTAGATTACTTTAATGAAATATTAAACACAAGATTACTAAAATGATTTCCATTTACTTGGTTACCTTCTCGGTCCAATAAATTCGTTTTAAAACAAGACTTACACAATATTATTATTTTCAAAAGATTTAAACACATTAAAGGAAAATAAAATATACTTGACAAAAAAAAATTTTTTAGAAAAAAAAACACATTTTCCATTGTACTCAATTTCATATAAAACAACATTTATTTGGTACTTGAATCGTACTGACAGCACAGGACCTAATCATCCAGTCCCCAAATCAAGCCCAAATCAGCTAGTATCAAAATGATTTGCTAGTGCAACATATCCGAAGTTAATATGATCACGTATAGCATCCGGCACTCCGTCTCAATTTGCGCGGCGCGTGCTAAGCGTCTGTCTAAATAATTCATACTTTGTTGAAGTGCCGGATCTAGGACCTATTTGGACTTTTGATTGCTACTTCCATACATTCGCTACTGAGAATGTAACCTTAGGTGGTAATAAATAAGTATTACTTTCTAAAAAAGTACTGTAAAATTCTTGCACGGTAGTTTCTTTTTGGTAGGATTAAGTTTAATAAAAAAACTAGTACTATTATTAACTCGCAGGGATCGGTCCTGGGGCCGCATCTGTGGGACATCGGCTACGACTGGGTGCTGCGCGCCGACCTCCCTAGCGGCGTCAGCGTAGTCTGCTACGCTGACGACACGCTGGTCCTGGTGCAGGGGAGGTCGCATGAGGCGGCGGCCGAACTAGCGACACGTTGGGTTGCGACAATCGTCGATAGGATCCGGCAACTGGGACTCGAGGTGGCCTTGCACAAGTCCGAGGCCATGTGTTTCTATGGTCCTCGAAACGCGCCACTGTCGGGTTCCCAGATAACGGCGGGAGGGGTTCACATCGGTGTCGAGTCGACGATGAAGTACCTGGGACTCGTCCTCGACAGCCGGTGGAACTTCGTGGAGCACTTCCAACGTTTGGCTCCCAAACTGCAGAGGGCTGGGGCTGCTTTGAAGCGGCTTCTGCCCAATCTAGGGGGTCCTTTACGGGGCACCGGTGTGGGCGCGTTCATTAAGGCTGCGACCAGCCCAGCGATTGAACGCGTCCCAAAGGGTCATGGCCATTAGGCTGGTCAGAGGATACCGCACGGTCACCCGTGAGGCGGCGAGCCTCCTTGCTGGACTACCGCCATGGGATCTGGAGGCAAAAGTCCTCGCGCACATGTGGGAGTTGCGCGAGGAGGCGAAACGCCGGGGTGTAACTCCGCTGCCGCGAGAAATCACGGCACAGCGGACAGAGCTCCGGCGGGATCTCATGGCGGCATAGAGAGTGCGATTGTCGCAACCCAGCGCTGGGCACGCCACAATTGCGGCGGTAAGGCCCCTCTTTGAGGAGTGGCTAGAGAGGCGCCACGGCGTCCTCACCTTCCGCCTGACACGGTTGTTTCGGGAGGTTCCTGTTCAGGATAAAGCGGGAGGTAACGCCCGGGTGTTACCATTGTGTGGATCGCCCGGAGGACACGGTGGAGCATACGGTGGAGGTCTGCCCGGCTTGGGTGGGGCACCGCCGTGTCCTCACGGAGGCGATCGGCAGCGGCGATCTCTCGCGGCCGGCCCTGGTTCAGGCCATGGTCCGGAGCGAGAGTGCATGGGAAGCCGTCACTTCCTTCTGCGAAGCAGTAATGCTCGCGAAGGAGGAGGCGGAGCGCGCGAGAGAAATGCAAGATGCGCGCCCTCGCGCCCCTAGTCGCCGCAGGAGACGCCCCGGGCGTCGGGAGTCGCGAGCCGACTTCCGGCCACCGTAGGCGCGGGCTTGCGGACGGTGGGCAAAGGGTAGCTCGCCGTCCGATTAGGACCAGGCCCGGGTCGACGGCGCGTTGTGTTCCACGCGCGCCTCAAAGAGATGTCAGCACCAACAGACGGGGTCCGTAAGGGCCAATGCCTGCCAGGGTTGCGAGTTTGTCCGAAAGGGATATCGCGGCCCCGGCACACAGGCAACGGAAGGAACACGGGTGGGTTTTAGTCAGTAAAGGTCTGACACTCCCTCTCGCTCCGCCCAGAGCGGGAGGAGTCATTTGATGATTTCCCACCCAAAAAAAAAAAAAAAAAATAAAAGGTGGTAATAAATAAGTATTACTTTCTAAAAAAGTACTGTAAAATTCTTGCACGGTAGTTTCTTTTTGGTAGGATTAACGTTAATAAAAAAACTAGTACTATTATTAAAATACTAGTACAATTTTTTTTATTTTTTATATATCTTTATATTGATTATAATTTTGTCTAGCGTTATGGCCTATGGGCTGAAATAAATGATGAATGAATGAATTTGAAATTTGAATTATTAACTGAATGAAATGCTTCCTTTTTCATAAAAAAAAAAAATCTGCAAAAGACAGCTCTATTTTCTTCAGATTCCAAAATATTATAATTCTTTGTGAATGTTTATGTGGAAGGTTTCCCACCATTGCAGGGCCGTAAATTAAGATTTTTAATTCAAAATATATAGTTTTTTTTAAAAGGACTAGCCTTTAATAACTCAATGAAATTCTTCCTTTTTCATTAAAAAAAATCTGGAGCCACCATTATTTTCTTACAGATACCAACATTTTTTAATGTTGATGTTTAGAATTTAAGATTTCCCTATAATTAAAGGCCGTAAATATTGTTTTCAAAATCACCATAATGCTTGGCAAACAATTGATCTCAAAATTGGATGAAGATAATATCAACACAAAATAAATGGAGAATTCTACTAGTCCTGCTTATACCACAAGGAAAGTGAGCTCCAAAGTTACCGAATTAGATACTTCATCAAAATTCAAGTAACGTAAAAAAACTAATTGTTATAATTAAATA
This sequence comes from Agrochola macilenta, assembly GCA_916701695.1. NCBI lineage: Eukaryota > Metazoa > Arthropoda > Insecta > Lepidoptera > Noctuidae > Agrochola > Agrochola macilenta. Next base: position 12,874,114 of record OU753564.1, read on the forward strand.
TTGTTACTTAAAATTCCGTTCGATTACTTACTTAGGTACCTTTTAAACTTTGTCGTTCGTGATCGGAATTATATTTAAATGAAACGCACAGATTTTGGACTGAAATAAATCAACTGTTTCTTTAAAAAGTTAAAATATTTGACTTTAGAGAACTAGGTAAATATTTAATTTTAGAAGTGAATAATTTAACACTGTAATGTAAAAACACAATCGGTGCTTTACAAAGATAGTACCTATCTATAACAGGGTGGACCACGAAAAGAGGTCCAAAGTAAATTTTTAGAAGCCTCTCTCTAAAGGCTTCTTGAAACACCCCCATATACAGGGTGGCAGGGACATCGACGCGAAGCCGGTTACCATGGCTACAGTACATGATTCTGAACCCTGAAATTTTTCATAGGTTGTTAAAAAAAATTGCTGTTTCATAGAAAAGTGCAATACCTACGCGGTCAAAATGTTGAAAACAGCTGTTTTTTTTTCAATAAGCGGCGATAAATTCAAAAAAACTCAGAATCATGTAATGAATCCATTGTAACCGGCTTCGCGTCGATGTCCCTGACACCCTGTATATTCAGCGATTATTTATAGTTTAGGAGCTAGAGGGCTTTTAATCATTTTTGGGAAATTCTCACTTGAGTTCAGTCTTTTTTACTTTTCTCTTTCGCTCACATTATGAAAAAATTAGAAATCCTCAAATTATGGTCCACAATCAATAAAAAATACTGTATGTCTAAACATATTGATGTTTAGACAGACAAAAGGTATTTCCCTAAAAATATTAAATACGGTCTAGCTCCTAAACTATAAATACGCGCTCGCTGAACATCATGGGGGTATTTCGGAAAGCCCTTGGAGAGACGATTCTAAAATTTTGCATTGGACCTCGTTTCACGGGCCACCCTGTATAGGTATTCCAACATATATAAAAATCAATTAATTGATCATAGAAAAATCATCACTCATTACACATCTATATTATGTTATTCTTTATATTTTCCCAATTTAATTTCTTTATATATTCCCAGAGATGTGCGTCTTTTTATTTCAGAGATCTTTATCAGGCAACTTCCCAGTGTTCGACATTTCTAGCCATATCATCTTTCATCCATCTTTCAATGCATCTTTCATTTTGCCATCCTTTACTATCATTGTGGTTCATATTCAGACTCAAAACTTTCCTCACGATATTTTCAACTAAAAGTTTATATTATGATATTTAAACTAAAGAAACCTCTGTATAGGTAAATAAACCGATTAGTCTCGATATACCGGAAACTTGGTTATAACACAACGCAGCCACAAAGTACACAATCTAGGTACAAGTACCTACACAACACAGGTATAAAGGAGGAACGCTAAAAGCGGGGCGGAAATTACTGTTAATTCAGTTTCGCCCTTGATCTAGCTAGGGGAAAATGTTTATTTTGAGAGTGCACCCCCTTTTATTATCTAAAAATATACGGCAGGTGCTGCAAAGTGCATCAAAGTTTTTTCGCAGAAAAGGGGTAGACTGAAACCGGTGGGTGGGTAATGTGAATTTGATATTTCTACAGAGAATTAAGTTTCTTTCGAACAGCCTTTCGTTTTCGTTTAGCCCGCGCTGCCCGCGGTCCAGAAAGTGACCCGCCAGCGTATTTGAATTTGCCCGCCAACAGCGGTCAGCTGGTCAGCGATTGTCTTTGTAGAACAGATTTTAGGTTACCGTAATTGCGTAATACACGATCAATCAGAATCTGAATCGTTATGAACAACGTACTGCTCAACAACGTAAATAACGCAATGAATGTTGTTCAACTGTCAAAATGAAACAGATTAGTCGTCATCGTTTACGAAAATGTGTTACGTAATTAGATAGCAGTTCGAAAAATATTTGGCCCTTTATGAACCCATTCTCAATTCAATATCCAGCTAAAAATAAAAGAAATCCACAGTCCTCTGAAACAGATTTTTACTGAAACTGTTTCTTCACAACTATAGCGGAAAATGGTAACAAAAGAAGACTTTCCCGCATATTGGGTTGCAGATTTTAAGCCGACTTAGTTCTACATTTTATTCTGTGAAAAATTGTTTTTAACATTTAGATTTGTGAAAAACAAATACCTACTGAACTTCAATGCAAAACATATTTCTGGCTTGATTTTACCATCGACCTACGATTTGTCGCCAAATATTTATAAATTGTAAGCACCACGAAAACCTGTTCAAAGGTCTCATTAAAGTTTTTTTTATAATATTATTAATAAACTGAGTAACTAAAGTTTTGTTTAATTTTATAGTTAAGTGTCTACCACAAATGTAGGCAAGTTTTTTTTACAAAAGGTGGGCCACCAGATATCACGAAATCAAAATTTTGGCCCATCTTCAAAATTGGTTGAGCAGCCTTGCTTCCCTTCCAGTTTCCGAATCTATTCACTAAACCTTTTAACTGATAACTTTTACTTTGATATGGTCAGCAAATAACTGAAAAAAATAATTAGTTAGTTAATTTTGTGTACCAACAACAAATTGATGATGATGTTGTTGCTGACTGTACCACATATACAACGTGTAACGTTAAATGCGCAAAACCTGAAAATAGTTTGATCAGAATAACGAGCAGAATCAATTGAACCACTTTTTAATATAATACATATATTTACATTTTTCAAAAAATCTTCATTATAAACGTTGCCGTTATAAACGTTTATTTATTAATAGGTCAAGCCATCACATGCGCAAACCCGCTAAAACGGTGACGACCCCTCCTTCGAGTAGAGCGTCGTCGCAAACGCAAAAAACGATCAGAATTGCCAGTAAAACTAAAACAGCACACACCTTTACAATTTTTTTAATGATATTTTTTCTCTCTGAAATAGATCAATTGAATTAAAAATCAATTGGGGTGTCTGAGGTTTTGCGCATTTAACGTTACACGTAGTATAATTATATTGTATTTTTTTTCTCCTATTATAATTTACAATTTGTTTTCTTTCCTCTTTTTGCCGACTGTACTAGGCACCTTCAAACCTGTCACAACATGTATACAAAATGCATGTGATAACATTGACTCTTTAATTTATTGCTTTAATGAGTTTACTCCCTGCTGGGACACAAGCTTATTAGCTTGGCTTTGTAAGTACATACTACCTACCATGTGCAGTCGATTAACAACCTTATATTCGATACTTGATTAGCGTAATAGACAATTTTCTTAATTCGTATTTGCATGCGAAAATTAATAGACTTTGCAAAAAAAATGCTGAGAAATCTATCGGCATTTCCTATTTTATTACGTAGGTACGGGACGAATACAATTGTGATGCAATGTTTCCATCAGCTTTCATTATCTTTTTGATCAAATCGCAATATTAAACACAAATCAATGAAGATTTTTTTTAAAGTTGTTAACAACGCCATCTTTTGAGAGGTGCCAACTTTACTATAAAACCTTGCCACGAACCCTCTGTTTTCGACGCAATGTACACGGACATCTTGATCCAAGCACTTGATTTTCATATCTTCAATTCCGCCATCTAGTGAGGGGTCGGTAAACTAAACTTACCAAAAGCGAAGTATAGATGGCACGACCGTCGCCGGTGGGTATGAAAGAGGTTGGTTAGGAATGTGAGGAGGTCCTTCATGCCTCTTGCATTAAATATAAATTTGCTATGCAAATTCTAATAGATAGCGCCACTGTTACATGGGATGTGAATAAAGCTCAACGCTCTTTTCGCTTTACGACGTTCTAACGTAGGCAAAACTATACCGAGGCATATTCAAAGACGGACTGCGGATTATGCTTATTATATCTAGAGCTAAATTGTCTCACATTTCTTGCTAATTCAACACAATAGATTTTATTATAGGTATATTGTACTATCTATTGGGCCTCTTTATTCTATATTATTGTACTATCTTTGCTCGTGTGGAGGTTGGAAATTATCCCACGGTGAGTGTGCCAAATTTCATCGAAATCCGTTCAGCTGTTAAGGCGCGAAAAGGTAACAGACAGACAAAGTTACTTTCGCATTTATTTATTATAGCTACGCCCTGCAGTTTCATCCGCATAAGTCTCGATCCCGTGAGAATATCGGGACAAAAGGTAACCTATGTCCTTTTCCAGGTCATGGTCTACAAATATGCCAAATTTTATCCAAATCCGTTCAGCCGTTTTAGCGTGAAAGCGTTAAAAACATACAAAAAATCTAATCTCTTCTTTTTATAATAGTATTAGTTTAGATTGTATGAAGTGCGGTTAGTATGGATTAGGTATTGGATGGCGAATAAGCCGACGGCCCAGATGATGTTAGGCTTGTAGAAAAAATATCGATGTTCCTAGGTTGGTATGAATATGAATAAAAAGCAAACACAATAAAATGTTATGTTAAGTAATTTTATTTAAAAAACAAAAATTACAAAAAAAAAAAACAACTGACTTCCGAAATAAAACACTACAAAGTGAAAAATAACTATAATTTCGGAAGTCGGTGTCTTTGGTTTAGAATTTTTGTTTTTTGTCACCGACTTTCGAAATTAAAGTTATTTTTCCCTTTGTAGTGTTTTTTTTTGGAAGTCGGTTGTTTTTTTTTTGTAAAAAGTTTTTATTTTACACTTTTTAGTTGTGGTACCCTACCCCACACAAATTCGAATACCAGTACCTGCTATGTAAATAACAGTCACAGGAAGTTATCATCATATCATCCACATATACTAAACGGGAAAAATACGTATTATTGAAGCTTACTCAAAAACCATCCAAGCAAAGTTAATAAAAAAATTATGGGACCAATCCGGGAGCATACCCTATCAAACAAAAAATAATTTTCAAAATCGGTCCACAATTGACGGAGAAATCAAGGGATATACATTAAAAAAAAAAAAAAAAAACATACATACGCGTCGAACATATAACCTCCTCCTTTTTGGAAGTCGGTTAAAAAATCAATACACATAAGCGTGTAGGGCATTGTCGGATCCCTAGATTAGATCCTAGTAAAAAAATTAAGATGTCTATTTCTAAGTGGACCTAGAAATACTCGTAACCTTGGTTTCATAGTTTTTTCGAGATAAATACAAACTTAGGTTTTTTCCTATAGGTACAACTCTAGTACATGCGAGCTATGTTTAGTTAGTACCTACGTGTTGTAATTACCATAATTATTTAGATAACAGGTATTTTGATGCACAGATACATATGATGGTTTCTATCTACTTATAATGGTCAGAGATCCGGTCAGATATATCGGAAAACAAGTATACTTTTAACAGACACTGCTTCGGATCTACTCTACTATTCTAAAAGATTCTCAAAAGTACACCTAAGCATAACAACTGACCTTGAGTTTTTTGAGTTCATCTTTTATGCATTTGAAATCATCAGACAGCGACGTTCGGCCAGCCAGTTGAACTTTGAGCGCACGAATCTCATTTAGGATCGTTTCCAGAGACGCAGGTTCAGGCGTTGGTAGTGGAGACGGGGAAGGGGTCGGCAAAGGTGAGAAAATTCGGCACTCAGGACATTTACATGCCTCTCTCCGGTCAGCTCCTAGTTTTCTCCACCCGCCCTCGGTGATGCTAGCACAGGCAAAATCAAGGTGCCGCTTGCATGAGGCACACTGAACGCCATCACTAAAGTCAGAGTTGCAGCTAGCACACTTCATCATAGTTGACGTTGAAATTTGAGGATGAGTAAAATGTTCACAGCCTCGTTGGTCTAGTAGTCGCAAGCACTGCTGCTGAGCATGAGGTCCTGGGTTCGAGTCCCGGGTCGGGCAAAGTTTAATGGGATTTTCCATCTGAAATTTCTCAGTAGCAGCCTGGAGTCTGGATTTGTGCCCGGTTGATGGCAATAGGCTCGCCCCCTATTGCATCACATGGGACTTAAATATAACTGGTGAAATGTGGGTGAACTATAGGAACACCTCTGCCCAACCCTTCGGGGAACATAGGCGTGATGTTATTTAAGTGTATGTAAAATGTTTAAAACCACTAATAAAAAGGACCGGAGGCGCATAGGTATTCGCGTAGCAAATCGCAGTGCGTAGCGAACGACCTAACTACGTGGTTGCTTAGTGGATGATTACGAGTAACTGTATATACCCTGTGTGTGTGTTGATTGCTGCAACCTTGTTGACATTTTTTGTATAAATTTGACATTTTAATGTAATTCGAAAGATTGGACATTAATTTATATTAAATGTATTGTTATAATTTCCTAATTGTTATTTAAAATTATAATGTCTTTAAATTTGTATTAAATATGATTTGCATGCATGTGACGGTAGAACATGGAGGACTTTCGTAATAAAACATCAATGTAATAATTACCCATGTTTGCAAAGTAATAAATGATTTATGATTTTTATGATTTACCTTCTGAAAGATTCCTAACAGCTTATAAGTAGGTAGGTAACAATGATAAAACAATAATAATTTTACATCCAGCAGTAAATATAATGCCAATGGTACTTATCTATAAATGAGTTGAATCACTGGCGTATTCTGATATTTATCTGTCAATCAACTGTCTAAAATGCCTGTAGGTTCCTACAAAAATAAAACATCTAATCCAGTCTTTTCACACCGAAAGTAGATTTCAGATTCTTATTCCTTTTTTCCTGTTAAAAACTGAACGCAACGTAATTAACACTGGAACCCGTGTGTTTAGCCTAGCGTCGGAATTTGCATAATAATTGCATTCGTCCGCGCCGCGCGCCGTGTACGGGAAGTGCAGCAGATGGCTGCAATGGCGACGGAATATTCATGCGTTGTATGTGCAACCATTGTTTTATGTGTGTACTTCTATTGTTGGGGGTACTGGTAGATTTTAATTATGTACTTTTTTTAATTGATGGGAAGTAAAGATGTAAGCAGGCGTTTGGGTTGATGATGAGTTATTTTAGTTAAAGTTGAACTACGCAAGCATACTCTAGTATTATTACTTTATCACAAGTGCGTTTACATACAGCTCCCGGATTCCAAAAAAAAGGCCTTGAAATTACAGCTAAGTATAGCACACTGACTCTGTTGGGCCCTGATATTAAAATCTCCTACGCTACCTTCTCAGACCATAGAGAAGGCGAATAAAATGTATCCAAAGTCAAATAATTTTGGACCATTCCACAGTTCTATGCAGTAATTTATTCAGGGTGAATCGCTTTCATAACAACCTGAATTTATTATTGTGCACTAGTAACTAATTGGGTATCTAATCAAAAGATTAGGTACATGATTCTGAAACCCACGGAGTTGAAATTTTTCATCGGTTATTTAAAAATAAATTTTGATTTCATAGAAAAGTGCAATAGGTACCTACACGGTCAAAATGTATGGAACAGCAGATTTTTTTTAAATAACCGACGAATAATTACAACGCCCCCTGCGTTGTATGTTTCAGATTCACGTACTGTATCCATGGTAACAGTTTTCGCGTCGATGTCCCTGCCACCCTGTATAGAGCTAAAGTACTTAGTTCTGAATTCAAATATTATACAGGATAAATCTAATAATTGTTGGACATAGAAATTAGCATTCGTTTGTATTCGGAAATGCGATGATTCCCGAAGGACATTAAGAAAATAGTTGTATCTACTGTATCTATAAATGTCTATCACTTTCACTAATGAAGTCAGTCCTAGTGACCGCCTACCTATAACGACCTACACCGCAACGAGTGTAAGCCTATTATACCGCTCAGTTGACAAGAGGGCAGCTAAAGGGACAGTTTGAGAGGACAGAGGGATCTGAATGGGTATTGTTTTGTTATTATTTGATACAACGCTGTTGCTTATTGAGCAACGATCAGTTGAAGTTCATTTACAGCTAATTATTCATGATGGAGAATGGATATTCTCATCCCAATGCATAGTCGTATTTTAAAAGTAGAACAACTGCCTCCTGAGCTAAGTAAAAATGTAATTACTTGTTTATGTATTTATTTATTTATTTATATATACTTTATTGTACACCACAAAAAAACATAACAAGAGAGGAGCTCGTGGCTAAATAACAACAGCCACACTGGTCGATCCATCAGGTTAAGCTACGCTTGCCGGGGTTGGTCAGTGGATGGGTGACCATCTTTACATACCGAGAATCCTCCGTGCCTCGGAAAGCACGTTAAGCCGTTGGTCCCGGCTGTCATTCGTGGATCTTTGACAGTCGTTACGAGTCGTCAGAAGCCCGAAAGTCTGACACCAGTCTTACCATGGGGTATCGTATTACCCAGTTACTGGGTTGTGGAGGTCAGATAGGCAGTCGCTCCATGTAAAATACTGGTATTCAGCTGCATCCGGTTAGACTGGAAGCCGATCCCAACATATTTGGGAAAAGGCTAGGCAGATTGATTGACAAAAAAACATAACAAAAACAAAAAAAAAAACAAACACTACAAAATATACAATGGGCGGCCTTATCGCTTTCCGCGATCTCTTCCAGGCAACCTTAGAATGGACAGTGATTTACCTGGACATAAAATGGGGCGGTCGTTGGTGCAAATTATAAGTATACAATATACTAGAAAAGATACACAGATAAATACATTTCCTAAATAATAGATACAAAAATACAAACATACTAAATATATAAGCAGCGAAAATAAATGAACACTATAGATAATTACAGTTATGAGAACAAGATCACAACGACAAGTAATGTTCCTTCACGAGTCTCTTAAACACAGGTAACGATTGCGCGCGCTTTATTTCAACTGGCAATGCATTCCATAAACGAGCAGCCTGGACAGTGAAGGATTTGTCGAAGAAAGTTGTGGAATGCGTAGGCATTCTAAGCTTCAAGTTATCTGATTACCTTAAAAATTTCGTATGGGAGTCGCAAAGAAACTGGAAACTTTCCTTGAGATAGAGAGGGGTGGAAGGGGAAAAAAGCACATTATACAAAAGGCAATTACCATTTATGTTCGCATATCTCGTCGAAATGTAACAGCTGCTTTTTTTTTCGCGATTTCAGCGTTGGTGCCATAGTGAAAGTTGTTCATAATGATGAGTACAATGACCCTTTACTACGCGCGGCGTCAATGGCATGAAGAATTGAACTGGATGAGGGTTGCACAGGAACTTGAGGTCATGAGGTGGCACATGCAAACAGAGGCCTTTGATGATGATGATAAGAGTGTTTAGAAACTAAATTTAGCCTGAGTCAAGCAAAATTTAGGAGAAATGGTAACTTCAATGTTATTTCTGGTAGCAATTGGATACACCTCTCATCCTATGAGATAAATGGTTTATGTGCAAATTGGAGAAGAAAGGCCAATATCCAGCAGTGAACTGGTTTACGATTAACTAGCTAGCGCCCGTGACTTCGTCCTGTGTGTATTTTGAAATATTTCATAATTTTCTAATTCAATTTCCAAGATGAAAGTAGCCAATGTTCTTCTCAAAGTCACAGGCTACCTATCCATCTGTCGTTCAGAATGATCGGTTCAGTGGTTTAGGAGTAAAAGGTAACAGACAGACAGGGTTACTTTCGAATTTATAATTTTACTAGCTTTGCCCGCGGTTTTACGGGCATAACTCTCGATCCCGTAGAAAAAACGGGATAAAAGTACCCTATGTCCTAACGAACTTCATGGTCTACCCGTGTGTCAAATTTCATCCAAATCCGTTCAGCGGATTTAGCGTGAAAGCGAAACAAACTCACTTTCGCATTTATAATATTACTTAGGATTAGGATACTAGCAACTCGCCCCTACTTCGCACGGGTGCAATCTACTGATGTGACGACATGATGTCAAAACATCGAAATTTATGTGCTATAACTGAGTTAAATTATAATGTATTATACAAAATTCACAAGTCATTTATTCAAACTAGGCTGAGAATCCTAGTGCGTTAGCTGGGAAGACGAAGTGGCGCAACAAACTCCCCAGCAGAACTGCTGTCTGTTCAGTTGGAAAAACTTGATTCTACACATAAGACTTCCGGTATAAATACTCTAAATGATGGCGAAAACCGCAAAATCCGTAGAACAACGAGTCTGTCACACAGACAGACTCGAAAAGCGACTTTATATTTTTATACAATGAAAATTTCAGAAAAACTACATTTATTATCAAAAGTAAGTATGAACTTGAATTCAGCCTACCACACACATCGTTACGATGGCTCGGAAGTCGTATACGGATCGCAGTCGCGACCGCGACGCCTCGCCCGAGTCGAGATTGCTGAGCAATTGCGTACACGCTGCGTTGAACGTCGCCCCACAGAGTATGGAAAAGGATTATTTTAAGAAATAAGTGTATTTTCCAAATTATTACTAGGTACACTTTAAGAACCTTATTTAGGGAAGTATTTTCTTAAACACTGCTTGCTGGACCAGACAAGAAATATTCGCTTGGTATCAGGGTTGATATGATTTAAATCACTTGATTAAAATCAGTGATTTAAATCGCGATTAAAATCAAGTGATTTTTTGATAAAAATCAATGATTTAAATCAATACTTTTTTACTTCAACCAAATCAGCCAAAATATGTCAAGGGACATAAACTACGGCGCGCACACACGTGTCCAATGCTGTTTAACTACACCGTTCGGAGATTCTCCCAAATTTAAACTCGTGACTGAATCCGTCCGTTTAGTCTTTGGCGCGGTCATTCGTGATTGATTTATTAATGAAAGTGAATAGGTACAACAAGATGTGGAAGGAAAAAAGATGCTGAAGGGTTTATTTCGATGAAAAAAAGTCCACTTGCGGCAAGTTTAACAAAGCGGTGTATAAACGTTGTAAGAAGGAATTAATGGGCTTAGTAGCGAGAATGAAAAAACATTTAGAGACATGTGTGACAGAAATAATCAAAAAAATCCGATTTAAATCCAATTAATCCGATTTAAATCAAATAAATCCGATTTTTTTTTTTATAAAAATCTTGATTTTTATCAACCCTGCTTGGTATTTCAGTTGTTTTAATTGATCAGCCATGGTGATTGTGAAAACTTGTGACTGCGCCTCAATACGTATGGAAGAGGACTCCTATTTTTCTTAGGGCAGTCTTCTTAGAAAAATATCAGGCTGAACTTTCAAAAACATAGGAATCTCGAAAGGTGAGAAATCATTCGCCTACGGCTAGGCAAAAAATATGGCAAAAAAAACCTCTTGCAAAAAAAATAAGGAAGTTGACAAAAAAAATGTGTTGTCCGTCAGGTAGATTATCAAAAAATATTGGACACATATTTTTTCTTTTTTTATACTGACTTGTGACGTAGCGAGCCCCACTCCCTCAACTTTAATGCGTTTTATCTAAATCATTTTTTATTAATTTGATAAAGCAAAAAATACCTGTCTAATATTTTTTTATTATCTGACTAACCGACTAAATTGTTTTTTTTTTCAATCAACATCCCTAGACCAACCACCAATTGTCACCAATTTGGTAGAAAATAAATTACTGCTTTGCTTCCACTCTTACGTTCACTGATGTTCTGTTGAACCGAAATCAACTCAACATACACATACCCATCATAATAAATATTATTATGATGTTATTAGTTTATAGTATTTTTTTTATTTTTATTAAAAAAAAATAAAGAAAAAATATGTCCAAACTTCATCTACCCTCTATGTACCTATAACACATTGAGAATAAAATAGGTCTGTTTTTTTGCACTAAGTCAATCCAAACTGAAGTTCTTAAAAGGAGAGTCCTTCAAAAAGATCGTTGTCCACACTAACTTACCCTCAACTTGCCTTATTGTAGGTACCACGCCAAATTGAGCAGTAAAGAGGACGTGTAAGCACCCACTTAGATGAAAACAATCTTAACATCTCGGACGGTTCCCACTAACCGACTGCGATCGACCAAAACTGTCGAATATTTATCTATTTTCATTAGTTTGATCAGAATTTTGTAATAATTTGATTATAATAAAAATTGTTCATAGTTGACAACTCTTTCGTCACTTAAAGGAGTGTTTTCCAAGTACACTTTGAAAGCAATCAATAAAAATATTTATAAGATACTTAGGTAAATCACTATGCTAAAAATCGTTAAGAAACCTCGTATGAGAAAACAAAGGAATAAATATCGACACTAAAACAGAAAAAAAACAAGCGAACGCGCCGCAAAACAAAAGGGTTACGTTTCAATTTCAAAAATCGTACAAAACAATATTCAAATTGGGAAGCGCGCGAAAACGAAAATTTTAAGCGCATCGATTGGCTGAAAATGGCCCGTGGTTACGTGCCATTGGTCAAAGATAATGTTTGTGTGACTAACAATTTTGTGCGGGGGAGATAAACCGAAACCCGACCGCAAATGTTGACAGAAGCTTACAAGGTATAATACAAACGGAAATGAACTCAATCACCTAAGCATATAGTAGTGTTTTGCTTGGTTCTACTGTTATAGTTGGACCAGAAATGACGAGTGTGCGATGAAAAGAGATGGAAAATTGGACGCGAAAGCCTTTTTGTCGGTTGCAGGAGGGAGAACGGTTATTTTTTATTAAAGGGTTCCATTACATCTGAAAATATAAGAGACTAAAAAATACATATTCGGTTTTCATTTTTGCTGTTGGGATAGAGCTCTCTATTAAAGCACAGAATTACTATAATAAAATGCAAATAAATTGGTATTTTATCACATTTTACGAAAAGATAATATTAATGACAAAAAACATGGTTTTATTAAATTCTTAACTAATTTCTACCCTAGAAAGGTAAGGCTTCATCGAGGCGAGAGGTAACTTTAACCCCAAGTAACGAATTAAGTAAAAAATTAATGCAATATTAATCCTCCTGAGAAAACATTGCTTAACTGTCTCTTTAAAACTGAGAAACATACCTTTTATTTTGAGTAGAATACTGTAAGGTTTAAGTCAGAGAGTTTCAGAACGTCCAAAAATATTTTTAAAGGTGAAAATATGCTACCAACTTAGCCGTATCAAGTTATCGTTTAAAATCTACCACTCATAACTGCCAAACCACTCAAAGTTAAAGATATCGACATAAATTAAACACATCATTAACATAACCAACCCCTTATTTCGTGAAATAATTTTATTATAATAGATAATTTAAAACTGCCCAAGTTCACCCCACCACTGGTGGGGGTTAAATGAGGAATGGGCGGAGCGTGAATTAAAGCTACACAATATAAATCTGTGCGTCTCTTTCGCACAAATGAGCAATCCTAATAGCAGTAAGCGGCTTACAATGGGTGTTGACACTCTCTCGTATTGCCGTCTCTCTTTGACCCGGGCTTATGGCAATAGAGTCGTTTCAATGGCCCTTCATAGTTATAAAGGTATAGACAAGCATTGGAGGTCCACGTGAGATTTTGTAATCAGTGAATTGGCGCCTTTCACAAGTAGAGGCGCAATGTCCGGGCGTTTGACAGTTTGACGTTTCGTTTGGCGGGAAATATTATTGTGTGTTGACAGACACGCGGAGGTGCAAAGGCATTACGTCTATACAGCCAACGTTATACTGTGAACTTTTTGAAAATAATTTAGTGATGTTAGAAGCGGCCAGTTGAAGATAGTTTCAGTTATTGCTTGTGCAATAACTTGGATTTTTTGTAGGAAGTAATTTAAGGTAAGATAACTTATATATATACTTCTTAAATCATAATTAATTACTAAACTAAATTTTTTTTTACAAAATAAATACCTTAATAATTTCAATTTACTCGTTTTACAACACTCTTAGAAAAAACTAAAACTTTGCTTGTCATAAACTTGTATATAAAATACAGCAACGAGTATAATCAAATTAGTTAGGTACATGATTGAAATACTTAATTAAGATTTTATAATCGCCATAAAAATACAATTATTCTTCACCCACGAATACGTACGGTCTCTGTAAAAGAAATAATAAAAATGTATTAGTTAGTTTTTAAGAAGATTGATTCTCATTGGACAGAACTTAAATGTATCTATAAGATGAGTACTCAATCATTTATTGCATTCTACTATGCGTAGGTAGGTACTAAGGAGGGAACAATCTTTTTTTTATTTGCGGCCGTATCATAGTATTGGAGTGGAAACTTCAAAACTTAAATTATCAATCTTCTTAACTATACATATCTAAAGTAATTAGGGTTTTTTATCTAATAGGTGTGTATTAATACCTACTACTAATAGAAATGAAAAACTACCTACGCAAAACATAGCATTATATCATCCATATACAATGCCACACCATTCACAAGAAACGAAATAAATAAAATAAAATATTATTACTAGGCTATTATTTCTACTTCCCTTAAAGAAGATAGCAAATCACTCCAATATACCTAGATAGCAGAATTTTCCTTAAGTACTAGTAACAAGTTACTTCAATCACCAATAATCTTGACTAGACGTGGTTATAATGTCAATCTCTTCGGTATAGGCAAACGTTTTTCAACCGTATATCTACTTAATAAGAACGTTAAATTCACTGACAGACAACGCACAGCTTAAAACTCTGGGTCTCAAAGCATGTGGATAAGAGTTCCATATAAATATAACGCCGGTAAGCACTAAGGAAGGGTTTTTGAATTATCTTCTCATAAAGGGGTTAAAAGTATGAAAGTTCATAATTATTGCTATAAGTTGTAGGTACATGACTATTTCTGCGGATCTCTGCTAGCACCCCTATGTTTAGTTTATTAATTTATATGAACTTAAAAGAGCACTAGTACGTAATTAAACATTACAGCCTCATCTTTTCTTATTTTGTATCAGCACAAACTGTTGATGAGAATCAGCACTTTGCCTGCCATCTCCGCGTAGATTACGGGTTTTTTAATATAAACTTCAATATAATACACCCTCTAAAGGTAGATTTTTAAATAAAAATATGCCTATGCCAAATTTAATTAAAATCGGTTCAGCCGCTTAGCTATGAAAACGTAAGAAACAGACAGACAGAGTACTCGTATTTATAATTTGAAAGTATGGCCCGATAGCATAATGGATGAGATGCTCGTGGACGGGTGACCATCCATGACATATCGAGACCCCTCCGTGACTCGCATGTTAAGCCGTTGGTCCCGGCTCTCATATATCCGTATATCTTTGACAGTAGTTACGGGTAGTCAGAAGCCCAAAAGTCTGACAACCAGTCTTACCAAGGGGTATCGTGTTACTGGGTACTGGGTTGTGTTGTGGAGGTCATGTCGAGCTAGGCTTGACTTTCGTCCGATAGCTTATGCCATGGTAAAAGTGCGGGCCAGTCAGCATGATTGTACCGGGGCTGACAGCCCTCTTGCCCTTAAGATTTAAGCTCCACGTGTAAGTAGTCTATTTAGTCATCTATAAACTGTTGACACACAGTTTTAATACTTACTAATTGCTTAGTCCTCGTCGTTTTAACTGGTGGCTGTGTGGTAGTAACTGGCTCAATAATTATTTCTTCCTCAGCTATAGTTTCTGTAGTTATTACTTCAGCAGCTGTCTCGGTATCTACTTCTTCATCAGCTGTCGTCTCAGTATTTACTTCTTCATCAGCTGTCGTCTCAGTAATTACTTCTTCATCAGCTATCGTTTTTGTAGTTATTCCATGATCAGCTGTTGCTTCTGTAGTTATGTTTTCACCAGCTGTCGATTCTGTAGTTATTTTTTCATCAGCTATTTGTTCCATAGTTGTTTCTTTGTCAGCTATCGTTTTAGGTAATGTAGTTGTAGTCATTATATGAGGTGTTCTTGTAGACTTAGTAACATGACTTACGTGAACCTTATGTGCTCTTTTCTTGTTGACTTTATGTGGTACAGTTTCTATTAATTCATCTGACAAATTTGTAGACTCTGTGGTACTTCTAGCACGATACTTTTGTTTTATTTTACTGTTTACTTTACTTTTCTTGTTTACTTTATGTGGTACAATTCCTATTAATTCATCTGATAAATCTATAGACTGTGTGGTACTACTAGCATGAACCTTTTGTTTTCTTGTCTTGGTTACTTTATTACTTCCGTTATGTAATGTAGTTTTCATTAATTTATCAGTTGTTTCTTTTTTTGTTAACTCAATGTTATTACTAACATACCCGACTTGTTTTACATGCTTCTTCTTCATTTCAGTTGGATTTTTTTTCAAATGTTTGGAGTTTTTAAATTGTTTGTTGGCGATAATTAGTAGATTTCTATTGACTTCAAATTCTTTCTTTTGCTTTTGCACTCGTTCAAACATAACGTTTTTAAATTGATCAATGCTGAGGAACGGATTAGGCATTCGGGCTTCTACTGGATTATTTATATATATGATAGGATCTTTTCGTTTTGATCTCCCTTCTAATCTTAAATTGTGTGTTTTTACACCGTCAACTTCTTTCAATTTTTGCACATGTAACGTATAGTGCGAGGCCCCGTTTTTTGTGAAAAATCTTCGTGCTATATATGTTTTTTCTGCAACAAGTAAAAAATGTATGCTTAATACATATTTATTTGCGTGTTCATCAGTTTTTCCTAGTTCCGTGTTTCTATATCGACGGATATCATCATCATTCTCTTATCTCAATTTATTTGCGGCTGGCGCTGCATCTTTTCTTCTTCCATACTTCTCAATTAGTCATCACCTCAGTAAGTCACCCCTTTCTCCTCCTCCTCCTCGTTTTTTCCCCATTCTTTGTCATATCATCTTCCACACAGTCCACTCATCATTTCTTTGGGTTTCTCCTACTTTTTTTTACTTACTCAAAACATTCCGCACGACAGCTTTCTGATTCCTCCGCAACAATGCTCATACAAAGACAACCTATTCCCACACAATTTTTCAGTCATCGCTGCCACTTTCACACTTCCTTTTACATACTCATTTGTTATTGTATACATTCACGTAACACCACACATTTATTTCGACAGAAGTAATGTTAGCGGTATTATTTTAATAGTTTATATGATGGAAGACATGTCGAGACATGGGCTGTACTGCAATCTCTTTAACGGTGCCAGATCTACTATCAGTACATCGAGGTGCTGAAGTGTCTGTACGAAAACGCCACTATGTCAGTCCGACTCCAGGACCAGCCTCGAAACCTATCCTTCTGCACCGAAGTGTGTGACAGGGAGTCGTTATCTCTCCGAAACTGTTCACCGCTGCGGATGTCTTCAAGGTTCTGGACTGGAAAGGACTAGGCATAAACTTCAATGGCGAGTATATCACCCCCCTTCGGTTTGCCGACGATATATTAGTCATGGCTGACACTACGGAGAACCTCAGTACAATGCTCGATGACCTCAGCAGAGCTTCCGAAAGAGTGGGTCTTAAAATGAACATGGACAAGACAAAGTCATGTCAAATGCCCCTGTAACACCCACTCTCATGAAGATCGGAGACGCTACGCTCAAAGTTGTGGACAAGTATGTTTACCTAGGACAAACTGTCCAGATAGGTAATTCCAACTTCGAGAAAAAGGTCAATCGTCGAATCGGACTCGGCTGGGCAGCAATTCGGAAACTCGGAAGTGATTTTCTCAAGACGAAAGTCTTTGACCAGTGCGTGTTGCCAGTGATGACCTATGGCACTGAAACGAGGCCGCTCACAATGGGCCTTATTAGAAGGCTAAAAGTCGCCCAAAGGGAAATGGATGGCTATGCCTGGGGTTGCCCTACGTGATCGAGTCAGAAATGAATAAATCCGCAGGAAAACCAGGGTAACCAACATAGCCCGAAAAATTGCCAAGCTTAAGTGGCAGTGGGCAGGGCTCATTACTCACAGAACAGATATCCGATGGGGCCGAAAGGTTCTGGAGTGGCGACCGCGTACTGAAAGACGTAGCGTTGGATGGCCTTCCACAAGGTGGGCCGATGACCTAGTGAAGGTGGTGGTGGCTAGGAATTATGATGATGGTGTTGGAAAAAACATCTGAATAATTACTTTACCATTCTCGAAGGCATCTTTATACATAGAGTGCAATTCTTCGATCAAAGTATTTAATTTACTTTCTTGTTTCCTTAAGTCTCCAGCGTACACTTTGCGATAATCGATATGTATGAAATACAATAAAAATAATATTTGTATATAGAAATAACTATACGTTTCATTCATTGTATCTGGAATGAGTTTCATAGGTAACTGCAGGTTTTAGAAGTTTCTTGCATGAACGGTTCAACGAAAATTAATTATCGATAAACGCTATTATATTGTTTTATAGTTAAAAGAGAAATGTACGGAATGCTCACACTTAATAAGTGAGTCCTATAGCTGTAAAAACTACATTATGGTTAGTTACAAACGTAAGTCTCTACTGAACATGTACGTGGCAAAAATAGTAGGGATATTATTAATTTACACCGCAATCGTCATGTTTACGAGAAAATGTGGCAGCAGAAGTTCTGCACCACAATTCCGTTACACTCACACACACAATCATTCTTCGTTTGCTCAAGAAAGTAAATTGTTATATATTCATCTGGGATGAAAATAAGATACCTAAGAATTGTAATTCTATATTGCATAATTTTTTTGTTGGAGTATCTCTGAATATAATTATTTTGATTTCAATGAAAGCCGCCCATGGGCATGCGACCGTATTTTACTGGATATTAACAAAAAAATAAAATTTATTAACATGAAAATTATTAAAGATAGACCCCCGTTTTAAAGATAATTTTCGAAAAAAACACATGAATGCACACAAGACATGCCCATGGGCGGAATTGTATTAATAATTGGATTAAAATAACGTTGCAGAACGTTATAGAAATTTAAAAATATTGTCAAATCCAGTCGCTACTAATCTAATTAGAATCTATTTTCTACCTATTTATTTATTAAAATTTCTCGCACACAATAAGGTACAAATAAATGCATAAGGCATTCTCTACCAGTAAACCAATGGTGGCCCTGTTCATATTACTGTTGTTAGATACCATTAAGATATTATATATACGTGGGTATCTCGACATAATGTCACGATATTTCAATAAAATGTAAGCCTTTCGGACAGTCACAATTCAGCTAATCATCTGGATATCTAATGCGTTAAGTTGTAACTTGTAGTTGGCAATAGCAGTGTGATAGGAAATGTTTACCCTTTTAAAACGCGTGACGCCAAATACACATCGAAAAGCTAACACAACGCTGTGCACCATTAATTTGATTTGTTATGGGTTTTCCTGACGTGAGTCGGATACGCCGGAAAATAAGTAGTCCAATTATTGTCGGAAAAACAGGTGAACACACTCATGTGACTATAAAACAGGAGTCACCAAATGGCGGACTGCGGTCCGGATCTGGACCGCACCTTTAATTTGTAGTTTTTGTACGGACTTTAAGTAAACAATTAATATAACAAAAACCTAATCAAAAGATTTTTAGTAATAGAATTAAGCCCACGCTTTGTATTTTGTGCCGTCGACGGACGACGCGAGACGCAAGCCGCATGAAGCTGCAAATGTTTTCGGGAGTAATAGAGCTAGCTGGCTGAGGTACTATACAAATCGAAATGATCGATTTCCAAAAAACACAAAGATACGCAAGGTCCTTGAACATCTTTTAATCTTGGTTGCTAGTAGGCACCGTCTTCCAAACGGACACGCACCCTAAATAAAACTAATTGGTGATCCCTGCTCTAAAATCATCGTCACTTGTCACGTCATGTGATAGAGTTTTTGTAAAGATAGTTAATTTCAAAAATACCTTATTACACACTATATCTATTTACTGATTAACACTTGTTACGTTTTTAAAAGCATAAAAACTCAATTAATTTAAAGCCACACTATAACATCAAAACACTGCCTGTAATAAGATATAGGTGACCCGAAAGGGACAAGCAGAGGTTTACCTCTGGTACACCATTTTTTTTTTTTTGAGCATTGGAAATCATCCAATGACTTTACTGACTAAAACCCACCCGTGTTCCTTCCGTTGCCTGTGTGCCGGGGCCGCGATATCCCTTTCGGACAAACTCGCAACCCTGGACACCTTATGACGCAATTTATAATTATTTAAACGCCATGTATGTGATAGGGGCGAACTTAAAGACAATAATTTGAAGTTCCTAATACTACCGAATTTCCAACCAGCATGACTGTTTAGCTAAATTATAAGGTACCTACATATATTAATTCATAAAATACTTACCTACTGTAGAATCCAAAACTCCCCATACATCATCCTAATTTTCACGCTTGGCAGGCGGCTCCGAGATGGCAGTAGGTACACGGTTACTGCCACATAGGATGCCCACAAACCTCCCGATAATC
Organism: Agrochola macilenta; assembly: GCA_916701695.1. Taxonomy (NCBI): domain Eukaryota; kingdom Metazoa; phylum Arthropoda; class Insecta; order Lepidoptera; family Noctuidae; genus Agrochola; species Agrochola macilenta. The sequence goes on from OU753564.1 coordinate 12,894,245, forward strand.
TCTTAATCACCTCTTACAACACCCATGGGAACTGGAGGGTGGTTTGTGAAGCTGTGGTCGCGGAGGATATTGTATTCTAACTTTATAAATCTACCTAAACTAAAGATATAACAAATTTATTCACAAAAAAAAAAAAAAGTTTGTTTAACTACTATTATAGAAACAATTTTTTTTTAAATTATGTAGTTTTAAATTAAGTTAAGTTAAATTATTTTTAAGTCTATACTTAAACATAATTTAACTTAACTTAATTTAAGTAATAGTATACAGAGGAAAGATTAGATTTTTTGTATGTTTATTTGTTTGTAATTAATAAACTCAGAAACTACTGGACCGATTAAAAAAATATTTCATGAGTTGAATGTTATATTATTACTAAGTAACATAGGCTATAATTTCTAACGATATCACGTGGGCGAAGCTAGCAATATTATACTCGTAAATGCCAAAGTGAGTTTGTTTATTTGTTTGTTACGCTTTCACGCTAACACGGCTGAACGGATTTGGATGAAATTTAGCACATGGGTAGACCATGACCTGTGTCCTAACATAGGATACTTTTAATCCTTTTATGCCCACGGCATCGAGACTTATGCGGGTACAACCGCGGGACGCAGCTAGTACGACAATAAATTAAACTTCGTAAATTTAATGACGATTCCAGTCTGTATACAGAAATTCATTCAAATACATATATCCAATAGTTTAGTCACTATAGCTAGGCGGTTGATCGGCAAAATCTATATATAAAAAAACTAAAAGGCACTATCTCTGAGATACGGCCTTTTAGTTTTTTTTTATACCATTCAATAGCTATAACAATTTCGCATCTAATAGTATAAGCCTAATAGCGCTATCTAAAACCATTAAGAAGTTTTTTTTTTATCCATATGTTTCCATAAATTATAATTTACAAAAAGTCAATTTTTCTCAAAACTTACTCCGATTTAGATAGCGCCTTTCGACTTAGCAGGGCAGAATAGTCAGCCCATCAGTTCAAGTCCGAGTCAGAGGCCCATGGGCGGCTTTAAAACTCTGACACCAGCAGATAAACAATCACGATCTGTCATTTTGTCTATTCTTACATCGACAAAACCCCTTTCACAAACCCTTGTCACTAACCACACGAAAAGAAGACTACTCATCAGTTTGTTTGAAACTCCTATGCGTTAGTATTACCAGTGTTTTCATTTATTGTCGTACTAGGTTTTGCCTGCGGCATCGCCCGCGTGGCTATCGAAAATTATCCCTTGGGAACGTACTACCGGTATGAAAAGTTCTATATTTGAATCCAGGTCAACTATCTGCGTGCCAAATTACATCCAAATCCGTTCAGCTGTTTTGTCGTCAGTGAGTAACAATCATCCAAGGTTACAAACGTTCACATTTCTAATATTATTTAAATAAATAAATATATATATATTATGTAGTAGAATTGTTTTCTCTACATTGTTTATCACCTATTCACATACACGCAACAGACAAAGGAAACAACAATATAGAAAGATTGAGTACAAAGTTACTGCTTATTTCTTAAGAAATTTCTGCCAGCAGACCTGCGACAAGGTTGCTGCAGAAAGTATCCTTGAACGCGGAGTAATATATTATATTTATATCTTTCCCTATATTTCTTAGAATAGTTCTTGTACATTACAACTATTTTCTTAATGTCCCTCGGCAAACTTCGTGTTTCGTCAGTCGTCGGATTTCCATCAGTTGTCTTTTGCACTTGGTAATTATGGTTGACGGCAACGCGGGCGCAGCGGTAGGAATCAATACGTACAAACACCAAGTGCACTATTTATATATGCAAGTGCAATATTTATATCTTTCCCTATATTTCTTAGAATAGTTCTTGTACAGTACAACTATTTTCTTAATATCCCTCGGCAAACTTCGGGTTTCATCTGTCGTCGGATTTCTATCAGTTGCCCTTTGCACTTGGTGCTTGTACGTATTGACTCATGATACACATAATGACCAAGTGTTTGCAACTGATAGAAATCCGACGACTGACGAGACACGAAGTTTGCCGAAGGACATTAAGAAAATGGTTGTACTGTACATAGTTTAGTTTTCTGTTTAGTGTTTATTCTACCCATGTAAGAATTTTATTTTTATTTATTTTCTTAATATTATACACCCTATAGGTATGTTATGTACGGATAGGTACTTTATTTTTATTTTATTTTATTTGTTAATCACATACAACAACAATAATAAACAATATTCTATTATATTCTAACTTCGGTTAACCAAGATTTTTTTAGATTTATGTTTGACATAACTTTACTCCGCGATGATTAGATTACATCAAGTCTGTATTCCATGAAAATGTAGGCTGAGTTTTATAATACATCGTCATTTTCCCTTGGTTTAAAAATATCAAACACAACCACCAAGACCTTTACGTTTTTTTTGAACTAATCAAAACTTTTAACTTTTTTCAACTAACAAATGTGGACAATACCAAAATCAAGACAATATTTTTGTGAAAAATAAAATTCGTGTCTTATTTGGTTGGCTGTTGATATTCCAGTCAAGTTTTGTATTAATTCGCTTCATGGAATTTGTATGCACTATTTTGCTTTTCAAAAACCGGGTGTTAGTGACAAAAATTGACAGGCTAACTCCAAAATTCAATTATACGTATCCGTGGGTATATCGGGATAAAAAGTATCCTATGTCCTAACACAAGTCATGGTCTACCCATGTGCAAAATTTCATCCAAATCCGTTCAACCGTTTTATCGTGACAAACATACAAAAAATCAAATCTTTTCTCGTTTTTATAATATACAGGGTGGGACGCGAAAACTGTTACCATGGATTCAGTACATGATTCTGAACTCTGAATTCAGTTTTTTTTTAACGCAGTGGTTAATATCTCTCGTCGGTTATTTTAAAAAAATCTGCTGTTCCATACATTTTGACCGTATAGCTATTGCACTTTTCTATGAAATCGACACAGGGGGTTTCAGACAGTCGTTATCGTCGTTTTCGTCGATGTCCCTACCACCCTGTATATTAGTTTTATTACTAGTAAGGATATACTAGCTGCTTCCCCCGGTTTCACCCACATAAGTCTTGATCCCGTGAGAATATTGGGTTAAAAATGTTCCTAAGATTTTTTAGTTTTTAACCCAAGTTAAGAAAAATTTATAGGCAGCAATACAACTAAGTATTTTAACTTTTCAGTCTCAGTGGTTTATTTATACTAAGCGTAGTTTGTGGATCCTTATAATAAATTACGGTTTTTTTGGTGTAAAGGTTAAAACAAACAAAATCCGAGGCTATTTTCTAGTGGCCTTGTATTGATATGCAATCTACTATGAAGCTAGTACTAAATTTAATCTGAGTTTAAATAATAAAGCACGTAATTAAATGCTCTGCAGATTGTTTGTTCTTCAAAGTCAGGTTACGTTGCTCTTGTCAGAATTAGTATGAAATCTATTTAAACATAGCAACAAGAAATATGTCTCCGTTATTAAATACGAAATCGAAATTGAAAAACTAATTTATGTATTGTCTTGAGTACATTTATTTTACACAAGATAATATTTATTTTTATTTATATAGCTAAGAGACTTAAAATAATATATTCATGTATAAAAAAAGGCATATTTTTGTAACTTAATATAAAATCAATCGTTCTTCAAGATTTATAAACATTTAGCTAAATTAGAGTGACAACTGCGCCTAAAATTGCCGTTTTTTTTTTTACATATTTATAATTGAGAATATCTTTTGTACCAACCTTTTAAAACAGACTTGCAACCACATCTACCATCCACCCGTGACCTACTAATATATGATCCCAGGTCGTCACCATAGAAGAGTACGGGGTATACACCATGCTGCCGGCGCAGCAGCTTCCTCCCATCAGCCCCTGGCCCCCAGACGGGAACCTGCTGGACAGAATGGATGACCTGGCGCACAAAGGTAAAGGTAATGGTGACTATATACCATGACTTGTTACCTATAGGTTAAGGTTGGTAGGACGGTCTTTGTATTTCGCAGTGGATGTATTATGAACATTGTGGAAGTTTCGAGAATGTACCATCAAAGTAAAATAAATAACCAGCTTCAAAACAAAATCCCGTGAACACGATGACCACATCTGTTACCGGCCCGGTTCTATAGTCGCCGAGCGCTGCAAGCAAGAATAGTCCTTACGGTGGTTAGATATGAACTTCTTTGATTGTACTTACTACTACTTTGCGACTCCTTTATAAATCACTGGAAGTCGGGAAGAGCCTTTTCTATGGTCATCACATGGTGACCACAGAAAAGTCTCATTCAATGGGATCATAGCCGGGAAGAGCCTTTTCTGAGGTCATCACATGGTCAGCATGATGACCACAGAAAAGGCTCTTCCCGATAACGCTACGGTCCCTTGATTGATTCGTGTGATTGTGACCTTGTTTTTGTAGGTAATAAATAGTCTGGCAATCCCGAAACAATCAGTTGAGTGTAAACGAAGGCTCATAATTTGATCACAGCAAAATACTCCACGGATTTTTAAAATTCTCAAGAACGATAGTACTAAAAACATTATTGATGAAAAACGTAATGTTTCTTTGAAACTGCATATCTACTGCGAAGTACATTGACATCGTTAGTATTAGCTCTATAAGAAATTATTAGAAATTATTCCGCACCTTTCTCTCCATGTTTGAATGAACAGTAATATATTCAATTATCCCTGTGTGAAAAACTAACTGAAGTAATGCCGTGTACGCCAAATAAATTGACGGACACACCTGGGTGTCTCTTGTTTCTACAGTAGCTTCCAACAGAATATTACTTATGTGTCCCTTTCTCTCTCCCTCTCTCTCCTCTGTCTCTCTCACTCTCTCTCTCTCTCTCTGAATGTTTACTGCCCATGACTGATATGTAAGGTGACACTGAAACTGAACATAAACTAATAAGCTGGTAACATCGTAGTGAGCATAACTAGATTACAGTAGACCGTAGCATACAAATTCTAATCTCAAAGTCCCCAAATAGTTCTTGCCACTGAGTTAAGCTTTTAGAAATAATAAACAGAATCCAAATCGAGCCAATAACATCGGAAACTTTACCTAAAAGAAGCTGTACGTAGAATCAAGGCAATCAGGCATCTTTGTGAAATGAAAAATTTACTCACAAACTCAACGGCAAAAGCCTATCACGAAAACTAAAAATATGTGATTAAGTAATTGGAGTAAACAGTAGTTTGGCACTAATTTAAAATGAAAAGAAACTAGATACCCCAAATGGTATCTTTGTCAAGGCAATACTCCAGAAGTCCCAGATATCTATGTGTAGAAAAAAACTCTAGACCGTAGTTTGAAAAAAAATGCCTCAAGAATACCCATCGCGTGATCATTGGAGCAGCTAGTGGTATATGGTGCCATTTACTTTAACTTAAAGAATGTATAAAGGGTGGGTTAGTGAAAGTAGACAGTAGCTTAAAAAGTCAGCCCCAAAGGCAAAACCCATCACATGAATCAAAACGCGTGATAAATTGGAGTAAGCAGTGGTATGGTGCCTCTTACTTGAACTAAAAGAATGTAAACCCACAGAGGGTGGCATCTTAGTGGACGTAGACAGTTGCCTAAAAATTCAGCTCCAAAGGCAAAGCCCATCCCAGGGTGGCATCTTAGTGAAAGTAGACAGTAGCTTAAAAATTCAGCCCCAAAGGCAAAGCCCATCACGTGAATCGAAACGCGTGATTAATTGGAGTAAGCAGTGGTATGGTGCGGCAGGTCACAGCGGTGTTAACCAGCTCGGCGGGGTGTTTGTAGGAGGCCGGCCGCTGCCCGACTCGACGCGCCAGAAGATCGTGGAGCTGGCGCACTCAGGCGCACGGCCCTGCGACATCAGCCGCATCTTGCAGGTCTCCAACGGCTGCGTCTCCAAGATACTCGGCAGGTCTGTATAACATTTGTAGATACCTAGTGATATTGTAGATAGCGGGAGTGTTGTTTTAAGAAATGTGGGGGATAAGAACTTGACAGATATTTGAGTAGTTTGTCGCTGACAATGGGCCTTGTTAGAAGGTTAAAAGTCACCCAAAGAGCAAAGGAGACGGCTATGCTTCTTTTTTTTTTTGAGGGTGGGGAATTGTCAAATAACTTCTCCCGCTCTGGGCGGAGCGGGAGGGCGTCTCAGACTCTTACTGACTAAAACCCACCCGTGTTCCTTCAGTTGCCTGTACGTTGCCAGGGGCCACGGTATCCCTTTTGGATTTTCCCGCGACCCCGGCAGGCATCGGTCCTAGCGGACCCCTTCCGCTAGAGAGGGCTATGCTTGGAGTTTCCCTACGTGATCGAATCAGAAATGAAGATATCCGTAGGAGAACCAAGGTAACCGACATAGCCCGAAGAATTGCCAAACTTAAGTGGTAATGGGCAGGGCAAATTGCTCGTAGAACAGATGAGGCTGATGGAGCCGACAGGTTCTGGAGTGGCGAACGCGTACCGGAAGACGAAGCGTTGGAAGGCCTCCCACACTGGTGGACCGATGACCCTGTGAAGGCCGCAGGAATCCGCTGGATGCGGAAAGCACAGAATCGGTCGAAGTGGCGGTGCTTGGGGGAGGTCTATGTTCAGCAGTGGACGTCTTTTGGCTGAAATGATGATGATGATATGAGTAGACGAGGGCAAACTTCTCGCTACACGTTTTTCTCAATTGCACTCCCAAAATCTCCAAGATTCGGCAGGTCTCTATGGCTTTTTAGAAGGATTGATGGGAGTGCAGTTTAGTGTAGGGTTCGTGGCTAAGTTATAACAGCCGCACGGGTCGATCGATTAGTCTGCCTGCATCTTGCCAAAGTTGGTCCGAAGATGAGTGACGATCTCTACATACCCGTGCCTCAGAAAGCACGTTAAGCCGTTGGTCCCGTCTGTCATTCATAAATCTTTGACAGTTGTTAGGCTAGGCAGACTTTGAAACTCCGTACTATACGCTAGGCCAGCTCAAAGTAAAATGACCTTGTGCGGAGTCTAAAGATGTGCGGTTGACTATACAACATCAAAGCTATAAAAATTGTATTTAGATTTTGTTTACTTACTAGATACATGAATACATATAAAGAATGATATTTTTCACACCGTACACTGAGAGAGATGAGAAAAAAGCAATTTAATTTTGGAAAAATCGTTGTTCAATTTTGCATTTTATAAATGACTAATAATATTCACCTATAAATCACAAACCAACAATAACATAAATAAACCAATAATTATTTTTAATTAAACCCCGTCTCAGTAACCGCAAAGACACAGACTAAAAAATGCCTTGGCATATTATAGCTAGATAAAAAGCTGAACTTCTCATGTTACCCGCCCGTCACTACTCTGTGCCGTCACCTCGCGGACAGCCAGTCACGGTAAACCATGGGGCCGGTTGTAACATACACAGAATAGTAAAGGTATTTTATGATGCTAGATAGGAAAATAAATCACTGGAGTAGGTAATTGCGAAGCACACTTACAATAGCAATACTATTCATTTTGACAGTTCAACAAAATTCATTGCGTTATTTACGATGATCAGCAGACGAATTTTCAAATATATGACAATCTGACCTTCGGATTGTACAAGTTTTGCGAATATTCAAGAAACAAGGTCGTTTTTGCACCTAAAATTAATTATAAAAAGTCCTGAAGAGGAGTAAACTAGAGAATTTTGACTTGATATAAGTAGTAGCAATAATTACACTTTCGCAATGCCGAACTTTTTCATTTGGCAACCCATTATTGTCGTGTCAAATTCAAAAGTCATTTATTCAAAATAGGCTGAGAGTCAGCACTTTTCGAACGTCAAAATTACATAAGACAGTCCCCCAAAAACGCCCACCCTTCACCAGTGCTTTAGCTGGGAAGAAGAAGTGGCGCAACAAACTCCCCAGCAGCACAGCTGTCTGTCCGTGCTGTTACAGGCATTTATAGCGTTTAAATCCACCGCATCACTTAACCTATGTCTATATTGTCTATGCTATGAAGCACACGGCCGCAAATGCGGCGGTTCTTTCCGGGGTCGTCATTGTGGTCAGATGCTATGAGACAGGGTATTAGGGTGAAATCATACCTGAATTTGTCGTAAAAGACCTTCCATATTTCCTTAAACCACCCTCTCACTTAACCTATGAAACACGTCAACCATGAGATACATGAGTAGATTTTAAACACTTCACTTCATACAATCGCTTTGCGAAGCTATGTGTGCGTGTGTGCGTAACGTCTTGAGTTCTCGAGGCGAATACCTACCTAAACACCATAGATCTCATGTTGAAAATTCAGCAATATATCTAGAAATTCTGTATTCCTAGATCAGTGCTATGGATAATAAGAATTGTTTAATTGCTATTGTGATTTCGAATGTGTTACGCAGTTACAGGTGGAATGAAAAATCTAGTCAGCTTCATGCACAACAGTGTCATTGAGTGGTGTGCCTATGGCAACGCGTTTGTTTATGGTCTTATGCACACTAATGCATTTAAAGTGAAAATGTGTTATTGTTGAATCTAGGAAAATATAGAAGTGTTTGCTGTGCCGCTTCAATAGAACGCTAACCTATGACAGCGGGATTTTAAAAGTTTAAAAAAGAAAGAAAAATATTTAGTAATAATAAAAAATTATAAAATAACAAAACAAAAAAGGAGCACTTCAAAAATGAACAGAATAACAATGACCTGTGCGAAGCCAAAAACGCTCCTATATCAGCATAATGCGGTGAACTTTAAAAAAAAAATACCGCAGCGCTGGTATTCTGATAGGGCCCACTGTGATGCCACGGACTCACCTACGGACTTAGATAAATCCCACAAAATAAATAAAGGGGATTACAAAATAAATAAAGCAATAAAAATAATAATAAAAACAAATATTTAAAAAAAACTGAAACTATGTACGTACAATAAATAAATGAATTTACTCGCGCCCGATAGCCGTTTAGTCTCTGTTGTATACCTACTCTAGGACCATAAGTACAGTTCTTTCCGGGCCGGTTGCGGTCAGCTATGAGGCGCGGCAGCTATGAGCCTGCGGTGGCGACCAGTTGCTAGAGGTGTACCTTACTGCATACCTCACATAGTTGCTTCGTTTGTTTACTAGTTGTGGACGTATGGACACTGCGGTTGATAGATTTAGTTGGATGATGAGGTTACAATTGGGGTTGTAAACAGAATTTTCGACGATTTTTTTTTATTTAAGAATTATTCTCATAAATTCAGCAAATTATGATTGATCCAACTATAAAATTTTTGGGACATTTGTTTTTTATTCAAAAAAAGAACCCAATCTTAAATAGATTATTTACATAATTGGTTCTTGAAATTGGATGAAGTACAATTCTGTGACTTTATTTTGAAAGAGTACTTTCAGCATCAGAGCCAAGTGTGAGTTGGACTAGCACACGAAAGGTTCAAGGAAAAAACGATTATTTTATATAATATTTTTTGTTGTTATAGTGGCAATAGAAATACATAATCTGTGTAAAATTCAACTGTCTATCTATTACAGTTCAAGAGATACAGCCCGCTGACAGACAGACGGACGGACGCACAGCGGAGGCTTAGCAATAGGGTTCCGTTTGGCATCCTTCGGGTACGGAACCCTAATAATAAAAAGTGAAAGGCTATTACTAACAACAATCGCACTTCCACTTACAAAAACAAAATTAAAAGTCTTCACTACCGCAATATAAAACCCGCGTCAGCTGGCGAGCAAAGCGAATAAAAAGTGCACTTACCTGACATCGAACCTGACACCGGCCACTCGCAACCCGACACCGACAGCAGTCTGCCCACCCTCTGGTGTAGGGGACTGATGGTGTAACCTGGTGACAGTTTAAGACCTAAATTCTAGATTGGCACTTAAGATATCTTGAAATTTTTGTCATGTAGGTAACGTATGGTCTGTTTCAAAAGTATGTGATGGAAATACAAACAAATGAATCAGAAAATCAACCTGTGGATGCCAATTTGTAGTGCTACATACAAATTGAATGTTTTGATTTGATTATTTGAATACTAAACTTGAAATTCCAATTTTAAATCCACGCGAAAGATGTTTTACATTTGTCAATTGAGGTTAACTTTATAACCTCAATTTTGTTCGATGATTCTTCAGTAACAATATAATAATGTAAATAAAACGATAATTGTTGGAAAAACTGGTGAGATATAAAGTTGAAACTTTCTTTATACAGATGAATGTTTTACTAATTCCGTTTAGTGAGTGATTGCGTAAGAATTTAATCTGAATAGACTTTGTTTACATTTTCATCTGATACTTTTGAAACACATTAAATTCTTATCTTCCCTTTACTCTTCACTTTATTTTCTAAAAGTCCGTTCACTTTATGTGTTGCCAAAGACGTCGTATCACGTCCATTTATATGATTAACAACCAAATAGACATACTAGTAGAAAAGTAGACCTCGCGAGCACAAACTTTTTTGCAACAATGAATACCAGTACCAGTAATTCTGAAAATTATTTTTCAGAATTCTCTAGTTTTGTGATGAGAAGGTGGGCCAGGTGCTCCATAAATCCCTACTTAGTAGTAAGAGGGCCGATTCCTCTGGTAAAAAACTAAAAGTGAGCAATTTACTGCATTTTGAGGAGCTGTTCTGCTCACCAAGCCGAAGATTCTCATCAGATCTATACCAAATTTTTATGAGACTAACTCAAAATTTTCAAATAAAAAAAGAATCATCGAAATTGAATCTCATAAGGCGGAGATATCCAGTAGCCCCCTTTCTGCCCCTTTTTGGAGGAATTTGCCCTCCAATCAAAAATCACCGAGGATAAAAAAAACAAGTCATAAAACCTGTATGCCAAGTTTCGGGTTTACTAATGTTTGCCATAATTTAAAATGCAACAATTTTATATACCATACTTGTATTTGCCATAATTTCATTAAAAATAACGCTTCAGTTGCCATAATCGTGAAATGACATAAAATTATTTTCACTAATTTCATTGGTCATAATCGATCAAGTGTCATACTATTTTTAATCCACAAATTTATTTGCTATATTTTTCATTTCAAAAATATAGTTTTCCATTACATTTATTCATCATAATATTCATTTGCCCATACTAGTACAACAATGTTAGTTCAATTGATTAATATATGATTATACTGCTGATCGCCACTGCTGATCATAAGGTCCTGGTTTCGATTCCCAGGTCGGGAAAAGTGTTATTGGGATTTCCCATCTGAAATTGCTTAGAAAAAAAAAAAATATGGTCGCGCAAAGTGTTATTGGATTTTTTCTTCAGGAATTTGTCAGTAGCAGCCCGGAGTCTGGATTTGTGCCCGGTTGATGGCAATGGGCTCGCCCTATATTACATGGGACTTAAACATAACTGGCGAAATGAAGGTGTACTATAGGCACACCTCTGCCTTACCCTATGGGGATTACAGGCGTGATGTTATGTATGTTATAAATATTATATTTTTAGTAAACCAATCACATGATTTTCACAATATCTGCACAAATAGGGATCATGACAAAAACAATGTTTGTCCGTCTTTGAGATTATAAAAAAATATTGGACACGTATTTTTTATTTTTTTACGTAATTTAAAGATTACGGCGATATATTGAGGTAAAAAGTGCCATTACGTCACGACTCCCACTCCCCAACCTAAAATGCGTTTTATCTAAGTAATTTTTTTATTAATATGATAAAGCAAAAAATACGTGTCTAATTCTTTTTTATTATTTAACTGACGGACTAATTAGATTTTTTTTTTTTACCCAGGCATCATCCCTATTGCACTATCTTAACTATCTACCAACCCACTCTGGGCCCGCCTGGTGGATTATAGCCCACTCCCTCTCGAACAGAGGAGGGCTGTGTCCCAACACTGGGAACATTATGGGCTGATTATTCTTATGCTACACAAATAATCAAAACTCCAATATATCAGATGCAAAACTTTCATGTTATGACGTCCTGTTGTAAGGTAGACAAAACTATACATATTGAATAGGATTTCTCGAGCCTACAGTTAGCTCTTAAAAATTCAATTACACTCAGCTAAAAATTCAACCTGAATCTGTCTTGAACTCTTCTTGCAAACCAAATTACGCTTTGAAATTCTAGAACCAAATCCTAATACATTACATTTTACATTTGAGGTAAAATTTAATTACAGTAGGTATAGATTACTTTATCCAGTACTAAACATACATTAATAAAATAAAAATATAATATCCTAACTTTACTAAAACATTAATATAGCGTCGATAACATATATCAAATTCAACTCATACTTAAACTCAAACTAAAAACCATTCATTTCAAATAAACCAACCACAGGCACTTTTTAATTGTCAAGGCGTCGGTCGGTCAGTCAAAAAGATGAAGCTAGTTGCCCATTCCAAAGCGTAGTAGGTACCTATGGAGAAGAATGCGCAAGAAACTCCACGGACACTCTTTTAAATCAAAATATTGGTTACGTCATAAATATAACCGAAAACCTGTGTAACGACTGTATTTTATTTTCTAACATAGCATGAAAGTACTTATAGTAATTACATAAATGCATATAAGAAATATTCATAAAATATTAACGAGGCGTTTATTTCAGACAAAATTTTACTACTTACTAGTTATGCAAAAAACACAGGTTTAGTTGAACGCAATGTAATATGTATAGTAATAATAATATCAATATAACAAAATTGTTTTAAAAAAAACATGAGACTGTTGTTGTTGTCTAAGAGGATTCGTTACCATTTTTGGTTTTGAAATGAAATTGTTTATTCTGTAAATAAGATATCGGAATCACTTTTACAAGTACTATTAAAAAAAATGAGCTAGGTGAGTTCGGCGTTTCCTATCCGACTACTCTGCGAAGAAAGGCCGAAACAAACTCAGAGGTCACAGTCTCTTTTAAAGTCCAGACATAAATCTTGGTCAAATCATGTGAAGACCATTAGTGTCTGAAATTGTCTTTTGAGGAAAGAACCACACAGATTTGAGTGGACCTGTCCAGTCAGTGCAAGCATTTGTCCGAAATCGTGGAACACAATTCAGGACTTGAAGAACAAATAACTGAAATCTTTTCAGAGATACAGATTAAACGCCATTGTTCAACGATCCTGTAGTATTTTTTTTATCGTTGAAATTCAAAAAATAATGTAAAACCACAGAGCACGCAGACACCTCCGCCGCTCCTAGAGGCGCATTGACAACACTCTCCATATAAACCAAGAATATCACCGTTCACTATGTGGATATTTTTCTTTTTTTTTTCCAATTCCAAAATAACATAAAAATATAATGATGGTCTGCCAGTTTGAGTAGTTTATGCGGCCTACCCAAATGTCCTTTCTTTGGTATTGTTCGTCGAGTTGAGCTCCTTATGTTCTGAGTTAAGCTCTACGATTACTGACAAATGCTTGCACTGACTGGACAGGTCCACTCAAATCTGTGTGGTTCTTTTCTCAAAAGACCATTTCAGACACTAATCTACATGGTCCTCATATGGCTTGACCAAGGTTATGTCTGGACTTTAAAAGAGACTGTGACTTCTGAGTTTGTTTCGGCCTTTCTTCTCAGAGTAGTCGGATAGGAAACGCCGAACTCATCTAGCCATTTTTTTTTATATCACGTGTAAAACTGATTCCTATAGCCTATTTACAGAATAAACAATTTCATTTCATTTCACTCGCAATACGACACTAATCAGAATCAGAATGTATTTATTTGTAAGACTGTAGTTTTACATAGTATGATATTAATAATTTTAGTGCTTCTGTGACTAACCTGGTGTCAGAGTTTTAAAGCCACCCATGGGCCTCTGACTTGGCTTCACATGCCGTCGAGAAATATCTCTCAGGCATGGCATGCCAGTTTCCTCACGATATTTTTCTTCACCGTTTTTGAAACTAGTGATAATTACACAATACGCACAGGAATCCGAAATGTCTGAGGTTGGAACTCGAAATGTATGACTTGGCAGTCCGACGTTCACACGTGGCTTTGAAAGGCGGACCGTGATAAAAGTAGAGCGCTCAACGCAGTTTGGGGGACATGAGTTTTATTAGTACTGCCATCACCAGAAGCTGCCGGCAATTCCGTGCTCTATAACTAAAATGCTTTATCACCAGACGTAAACATCTCACCATGAAAACTTAGGTGAAATGAGCTGTCAATAATGTCGAGGTGATTTCGATGTTTTTTATTGGTATACAACCTGCGCCCCGCGTTTTCACCCGCATAAGATTCGATCCCGTGGAAATATTGAGATAAAAAGTATTATATGTCTTAACCCAGGCCATGGTCTACCCATGTGCCAAATTTCATCCAAATCTGTTCAGCCGTTTTAGTGTGAAAGCGTGACAAAGAAACAAACTCACTTTCGCAAGTATAATAGTTAGGAAGTATTGGCGTGTGCTAGCTGACATATGGTAAATAAGTTAATTTAATGTTTTGTGTTGCGTAATGTAAATAATTTTTGCATACTATTGTATAGAATCAAGTTATTATAACTTAACTAGTTTGTGGCACCACTTCTTCTTCCCAGTTAAAGCACTAGGAAGTGGTGAAAAGCGGACATTTTGGGGGACTGTCTTATGTAATTTTGACGTTCGAAAAGTATAAATTCTCAGCCTCGTTTGAATAAATGACTTTTGATTTTGTTAATTTAGTATCAGGTGGAATGACAGTTCGCTTCAAGCTCATTTGACCTAAGTTTTCACGGCGAGCTTTTAAGAGCGTTTGTTCCGAAGGTGGGCAACGTCGCAAATAGATGTCAAATATTTCAGTTTAGATTAATTTGGCAATATTTCTGTGTGGAAATAAGAAATGTGGGTAACTAGCGAACTAGAATATTGATTACGAAATGCAATAATTAATATCGTAACACCGAATGTTTAGTTTTAGATGTAAAAAAACTATTTGGAAACTTTCCAAATGCGTTTTTTACACCTAAAATGGGTACAATATCAAATTCAATTTTATAATTGCAATTCATTATTAATATTCTAGTTCGTTAGTTAGCCACATTTCTTATTTCTATTCAGTAATATTGCTATATGAATCAAAACAGGTAAAAATATTTGACAGTTATTTACGACGTTGCCAACTTTTAGGATAAACCCTCTTAACAGAATATTTCGGCAGTTCCTACATCATTGGCCGTTTTTACATCGGGACGATATCGACATCGGGACGATATCGGTATGTGACATGATGTAACCAACAAATTATTGTCATGTGATATGCCACTGCAGCCTCGAGTAATCGCGTTGCGCCAGCAAAAGCTTACATCGCCACGCGATTCCAAAAGTGTAATAGTGTATTCGAGGTAATAATTGCAGCAGTCAATAAGTGCACTGTGTCGTCTTCCGATATCGATACGACAATCAATGTCGGCGACGATACCGGCACTACACCTGCAAACGTAGCATGACCACCGTAGAAACGGGTTTTGTCGACGGAAGAATAGACAAAATGACAGATTGTGATTGTTTAACTGCCATTTTGTCTATTCTTCCGTCGACAAAACTCGTTTCTAGGGTGGTCATGCTACGCGTGCAAGAGTGTGAAAGCGTTTAGTAGTAACTGTATGAAAATACCCGTCCGACATTGGACGACACGATATCGTATCGTGTCGTCCAATGTAAAAGCACCCATTTGGACAAACAAGTCTTAACGCTCTTTCTACTCACAGGTATTACGAGACGGGGTCAATAAGACCCCGTGCGATCGGGGGCTCCAAACCTCGGGTAGCAACAGCCGAGGTGGTCAGCAAGATAGCCCAGTACAAGAGGGAGTGTCCTTCGATCTTCGCGTGGGAGATCCGGGACCGTCTGCTGAGCGAAGGAGTCTGTACCTCGGATAATATACCTAGTGTAAGTGATATTATATTTTTTTATTAAGAATAATATTGAATTGGTGACGAGGAAATTTTCACATAGTGAGCAATGGTGGTCCAGTGGTAACGGCCTCGAATTACGAGTTGTAAGGTCGTGGGATCGAACTCAGGCAGGCGCTTTACTTTGTGTAAAAAAAATCATCACCACTGCGCTCAAAACGGTGAAGGAAAACATCGTGAGGAAACCGGCATGTACTAGAAACAAAAATTCGAAGACTAGTAACCCGCACTGGGCCCGCCCAGCCCACTCCCTCTCGAAGAGAGGTGGCCTGAGTCCCAGCAGTGGGAAACATTATAGGCTGATTATGCTGTTTTCACATTCGTGCCAAGCGATTGGAACTTAAAATATACGAAAGCACATTGTTTTTTGGAAAACTTTCAAAAGTATACAGGGTGTCAGGGACATCGACGCGAAGCCGGTTACCATGGATTCAGTACATGATTCTGAACCCCCTGCGTTGAAATTTTTGGTCGGTTATTTTTTTTTAAACAGCTGCTCCATACATTTTGACCGCGTAGGTATTGCACTTTTCTATGAAACAGCAGATTTTTTTTAAATAACAGACGATAAATTTCAACGCAGGGGGTTCAAAATCATGTACTGAATCCATGGTAGCCGGCTTCACGTCGATGTCCTTGCCACCCTGTATACTTGATTGCTTTTTATTTTTTTATACACTTGCAAAGCAAAATTCTGACAGCATCACATTGAATAAAAAAGCTCGATATAAGTTTTTCATTATTCCTTTTTTTTTATTGAATTTTTAGTAATTATACACCCACCTTTAATATACAACGGAATCTTCTAAAATATCGAGATCAGACAGTTACACTTTACCGAAACGCCTTTCAGAAAGTATGAAAAATACGAAAGGGCGCCTCATAAAATACAATGGGGTACAGCACCCCCAGCTATACGGCGGCTATATACAGGATGCTATAACGCCTTATCTTTCCCTGGCACTATACAGGACTCCCCTTTCTCCCCCTGTCCCCACCACTTGGCGGCAAAACAATATGACGTTATAACTTTTTTTTCTTCATTTTTTTCCCTTTTTTGAATACGGGGCCGCTCCCTACTGGGACATCCTTTAGACGTCGATACGTCTTGTTATAGAGGCTGCTCTTTGCGACAGATTTTTTATTGAAAAAATCATGTAGGGAGGCTTGTTGGTAACAAAAAATATGTTTTCCATCGGAAAACTCTAACGCAATAGAATCAAGGAAAAACCGATAGGTACTAAATTTCCGTAATAATTGTTTTAAATATTTAGTAGACCACGACATGTATAAAGGCCTTTAAAATAATTCCGGACACAAACACTTCCTTAGATTAAAATAAAGTAAATCTAGCTGAACATAAATCCACATTTTAACATCATTTCATGACTCAGCTTTTACATCTTTTTTACTTTATAGTCTATCCTTTATCAAGTGAATGTTAAGAGCGAAATACTGCCATGAATGCTAACCAGCCATTTACCTAACTCTTTCATAGTTATAAAAAAGCTACAAAAACATAAAGACGCCATAAAAGTTAACGTAGCGCAAAAGATACAGTAATAACACCGAGAACCTCGCAAAAATTACTTCGACATTTTACGACCTGTACCTCTGACTATTAATACAACACCCTTTAACAACAAATGTCGCCCTCTAGAATACTTAACATAAATTAATTAAGATATTCGCACAATCATCCTGTCGCTGACGGTTTTAAGAAAAAATGAAAGAACATTAAGTACTCTCACCGAGGAATATCGAGAAAAACATAAAAACCGAAACAGAGGGAAAATTTTGAGACGGAAATACATATTTTTAATGAGAGCGAAAGAGTTGGCGAGCTATCTCTTTTTTCCACCGTCTAAAGGGGGAAGACGGGGCGATTTTGACACGACATGAATAAAGAAAATATGAAGGCTTTTGTTGCCGTAAAAATTCCAGTACAGAGGATAAAGTCTTTAAGTTATCAGAGGGTACCGTTAAGGATCGTAGATGTAGATGTATAGCCAGGTAGGTAATATCGGCGCGAGGGCGTCTGATGGCTTCGTATTTACGAATATCGGGTTATATTGTGTTTACGTGGATTGTATAAGAGGTGCTTAACGTTGAATATATTAACGTCTAGGGATCGATTCGGTGGCGAAACGTCGCATTTTATTAACTCTGACGAGAAAGGTGAACGCTGTTTTATTAATATTCTAGTTCATTATAACTTTGAGTGCGATCGATATGGAAAAATATGTTCGTATTATAAAAAGCTTAAACAAACAAAAAAAAAACTATCGCTAAGTCTTTGCAGTAACGACCCTCAACAAAAAAATATAACGATACTAAACCTTGTTAACTATTCATACTACTATTAATATTTTTTGCAGTTTAAAATTGCATTCTATACGTAAGACAATAAAGTCTATATTTATTTATTGTCATAAAATATGTGGTGAGAGGGTCAATTGTCGTCACAGGGTCATATCGCGTTGGAACATGCGTTCCCGTAGCAAATCACTTCCGGGCCACTAAATTCAGGCCAAATTAATGCATTTAGCACGCTCCCCGGCCCTTTAACTGGGGATGACAACTTTATTTCATTGTATCGCGATATTTTCTTGTCACTTTAACATCAGTGACGGGACATTGTGATTTTTTGCTGTTAATGTCGACTTTTGGTTAAATGAATCATAATTCAAATAAATGGCGTACTGTTAAAATAAAATTCGTGTCATTTGACTTACTTAACTACTTTTACTTTAAATTGTTAGCATTTGACATTGTGTCAATAATATAGATATGGATGTATAATAAGCAGAGTTTTGAAATGATTACTACCGCGCTTGATATTATCGTATGGCGTGTAACTAGGACTAAAAAATATACTATCCTTACTGCATAAGTATATCCTTAAACATAATCTCGCTCTTCGTATCTGTCTCAGTGTGTGACCACATTGTTCTTCTAAACTACGCAACACGGATTTGAAAGTGGTTTTCACCATCATTTAGAGCATTTGTTCAGGAAGGTTATGTGTGAAAATCATTAATATGAAACTTCAATATAATAAATAAATCTCGATGTTTTGTCAAGTCGTATAAACCGTGCGATGCAGGGGTGGGTTGCTAGTAGGTAAATAAAAAGACAAAACAAAAGACATTCACCAACAGCTTAATAGTCAATATCTAGATACAAAATCCAATTTCCACGCCATAACAAACTCAATAAATAGCTCGTTCAAAACACTGATTTAAAATATCATTACGGATCATATCTGAGATTTGGATCTCAGGGGTCGGAAATATATATCGGCGCGGCAACAAATTGTAACAAAGGAGTCCGGCAAAGAAGATTATCGGAGATGACGCGTGTCGCGCACGTGACATGCATGTGGCCGATGATAGTGCCATCCACCCTACACTTTCCTACACATTCGAAAACATACCTTGCTTTTAAGAAATAAGGTTTCATTTTCCTTGATGGGAGTGGTAGAGCAAAGTCACAGTTACTGACAAGCAGAAATAGTTTTTATTCATGAAGTATTCGGTACAGTTTTGAATGAATGAAAAACTTATAAAAGTTACTTAAAACTAAGAAGTGTTGGAGGGAAATTAATACCACAATTCAAAGGATTTAAGGCTTACATTGATGTTGAGTGCGTAATCGGAAGAGCAAATAAATATATTTGGCGGTTGTATTTCTGTCATGTGCTGCTAATGTTGTTGTCACTTGCAGAAATACCTATGGGGTATCGTTGTATATCATAGTTTTTGTAATAGTGTTAATCGTATTTGTGATTAAAATAAACAATTTAAAACAAAAATTGTTTGTTTATTATTTGTGGAGTTCCACATAAAATACGTAGGTACATCATGTGTCCATGCTCTACATATAAACATGCAAACTCAAGTTAACATAAAACTACGTAATTATTTTTACAATGCATTTGCTCGAAAAGAGCCTTTTCCAAGCAGTAAATTAGTGCGGAAAGTGTCACTTTTTTTCACTAGTGCTTTTTACTTTTCTGTTTTTTTTTTTAATTTTTGTGGCCGTCGTCAGCCCGTTGCAGAGTTTTTATTATTTGAGAAAAGTTTTACGGCGATGGCAATGGCGGAGTCGAAGTCGAAGTCGAAGTCGAAGTCGAAGTCGAAGTCGAAGTCGAAGTCGAAGTCGAAGTCGAAGTCGAAGTCGAAGACGAAGTCGAAGTCGAAAGTCAAAGTCATGAATGTTGTTTTTATCATTTATATACGTCGTCATTATGTTAGATGTTACATCATCATCATCGTAAGGCTCACTCGTTTTTTTTTTTTTTTTTTCTCTCATTGCATAGTAAAACGTTGTATGATACACGTGCGTAAGATGATTTCCGACTCGTGTCGACTTATACACTCATCTGAAATCACCTACCTTCCGCACTTATAGCATAAATAACTATATTTTTTTTACATACTACGAGTATATGGCTAGATTTCGTGACAAACGCAAGTACTTAATAAACAAGTTACGATTGTCCTAAGATAACAAGTTATATTTAAATATTGTGTTTTATATATTTTTTTTTGTTTTTAACCTGCCCACTTTTTCATTCTACATAAATTTCCAGTATTCTACAATCATTATATTCTAGATTGAAAATTTCGACCCGATAGGTAACCCTCACATAGTACCTGTTTCTCCCAAATTCCTCTCAAAATCTCAACATATTATTAGTCGCACCCCCGCTAAACCGAACCAGTTAATTACGAGGTTTATACTCAATATAAAGTAATATAGGAACAACCCCCTGTACCCCCACACCCCTGTGACCCCCGCCGCGCAACACGTGTGTGATACCAATATTTGACGATTAAGTACCTACTTATTACAATGATTTGGAGTTTTAGACGTGGGCGAAGTTTTTGGTGTATTGATGATGACGTTGGCTAAAATTTGAATTGTACCAGAATAACCGTGAAATATAACAGTTTTTTTTATATTCATATTCTTTATGGCAGCTCTTTAGGCCATGAACCATCCGAATATCAAATATAGGCCTAGGTCTTTAGGGGGAGGTGTGAATATTGATTTGCTGTTACAATGTATAACATATGCTTTTATGTACCTACTTGTGCTGATGGAGTCACACAATTTTCTAAACACACAATTAAAAGTTGACATAGTTAATTGACTCAGGCGTGACTTTACGGAAATCCATGATAAAATGCAATAGACGACGTATATTTAGCAATCTAATCCGCTTAACTGTTCTTAAGGAGTCTTAAAGAACCCTGTAAGAAATCGACACGTGTTTTACCTCTCAACGAGGCATCCTCAGGATGACGATTGACTTGTTGCGAACCCGGACACGACGTGTTGTTTGGCATTTTATGTACTCACTACATTATCATCTACCTAGCCTTTTCCCAACTATGTTGAGGTCAGCTTCCAGTCTGACCGGATGCAGCTGAATACCAGTATTATACACAAAGCCAGCCTTGCATAATAGCCTGCGTCCACGCTTCTAGAACAAAACTCTGTCAGTATTCTCGACATCTCGATGTAAATTGATTTGATAGTAATTCGGTCCCAAATGTAGTCTAAAACCAAGCTTGAATATGGATCGATTGATTGACCTTTAAAGTTCCAAAACTAAGCGAAGCATCGTTCTAGAATCATCATCTGTCTAGCCTAACCCATCTACCTTGGGTTAGGCTTCCAGTCTAACCGGATAGAGCTGCAAACCAGTATTTTACATGAAGCAACTGTCTATCTGACCTCCACAAATCAGTTACTGGGGAACACGGTCTGGGTAAAGCAGTCTTACCAAGGGAAATCCCTTGGTAAGACTGCTTGTCAGACTGTCGGGTTTCTGACAACGTTCAAATCTAGTATGTGTCCCCAAAAAAAGAATTCAGCGAAATGTATTAGAACAATTAGGTCAGAACCGTCCAAAAAAAAACGTTAAATAAAATACAAAACGTTCAAAGTACAGTTCGCAAAAAAAATATTGACGTTGTTAGCCCAGCGATAGGGTGAGAAGCGAAGCGAGATAAGTATCGCTTCGGATCGCGTCGCCACGTGCGTCCTAAGCCGGGATATGCAATTTTTATATTATCCTCTTCTTATTATTATTGGCGTACAATTTCAGTGTTATTAAGTGTTTTATTATTTTATTTTTGGGTGAGATATCGTGCGATTTAGTGAGAAAATAATTATTGTTTTACTATTTTTTTTTAACAAGCGTAAGAGCAAGTTAGTTCGCTTCACTTTATAAACTACAACTTAATATCCTACAGCCATCCTCATCATATATTTATTAATTGGTTCTGATTTTTGTAACTATATTTTCAACGTTTTGGCTATATTTTCTTCCAGAAATTCAAAGGCCACTCCTCTACTAGCCACTCCATACAATTGTTTATAAAAAAAAAAATAACACCAGCCTATTTTTGGCCCACTGCAGGGCAAAGGCCTTTTCTCATACAGAGAAGCCACGAGCATTGATCACCAAGACGGGTTGGTGACTTCAGCGTAAATAAATAGATATAAATTATCGTCATGTTTTAACTTTTTTTTTTATAAAACTTCGTTTAAAATCAATTTGAATTCTTAACAAATAGAGTATAGAGTAAAAGCACCTACTGAAATATAACAACACATAAATACGTGTCTGTATGTATGTGTAAATAACAGATTCCGTGTATTAGTACAAAATCCGACCGCGCTGCCGATGCCGGGCCGGTT
This sequence comes from Agrochola macilenta, assembly GCA_916701695.1. Taxonomy (NCBI): domain Eukaryota; kingdom Metazoa; phylum Arthropoda; class Insecta; order Lepidoptera; family Noctuidae; genus Agrochola; species Agrochola macilenta. Next base: position 12,916,845 of record OU753564.1, read on the forward strand.
GGACGGATGATGTGGATCCCCAGTCTTGATCCCGGGGTAGCGGTAGCATCACTAGTCATGCATCAATTAATAAGTATTTATTTACTACAAAAGCATAGAAACTATGGAGTTTCTCGTGGCAAAAATGAGGATTTAAAAAAAAGCTTTTGGGTTTTTATAATAAAATTTTCTTTAGCCTTTTTTGCTATTCTTTTTTTATGCAATATGTCTGAAAAACAAATAGACGAATATTTTAAACTTATTTTTTAACAAAACGTATTAATTATACCAGTTATCTTATTTAAAAAATATTCATAGATTTTTATCGTATAAAAAATTTATTTAAACATCTTTAATCCCCTTCAGAAGACGATTAAATCTGAAAAAATAGTTTATCTTTACCGACTACAGAATAAATATAAAATTTATTCTGCTATCCGTACCCCAGATCCCTTGATCTGTAGCGATATTTAAATAACGATACCATCGCAGATATTAGATAAGATATCATTACAACAACTTGTTCAGACATATTGGGGTATTTTGTAGTATTAAACGATTAGTGTGTGAGAGAGATCGATGTAGATAATTTATTGAGATAGAATTCAATTAATGTAAAAAATCGGTAAAATTTGTAATAAATCGGTATTCAAAACTACTTAAGTTTTGAATACCGATTTATTACAAATTTTATTATAGACTTGACTAGACGTGTTATGAGTTATTTAAATTTTAACACTACGTTTCTCAGATTTTATTTATATTGTAAAATACAGTTTTACGATAATAATCCGTATTTATTTATTTAGCAACGTAACTTATGCATTCCTATTCATTTTACAATCACCATAGACAATAAACAACTAGACTGGAATCAGTGGAATGAAATGGGGGAGGCCTAAGCCAAAGAGGTGACTACTGCTTATAGGCGGGAACCACGTACTCCGATACATTATCATTTATGTTGAAAATTTCAAGTAGTAGAATAAATGCTTTTTATTTTATTTATTATTTAAGTAACAAAACAATACATAATTCTTATAAACTATTCTTCTGATAGGTTTATAGTGTTATTTTAAGTAGATACGAAGTTTGATACAGTTTGCTTAAAAAATAACTGTAACTTTCTAGACACAATAGTTTCCAAAAAACAAACTGTTCAAAACTTTCAATTTCACTACTTAACTTCAACTGACGTTTTACATAAACAATGCCTATATAAATCTACATAAAATGCCCAAATTGTAAGTTTAAGGCAGTGAGTGTTCTCCACAAGGCATTCTTAGGGCCCTCTCGGTCGGCTGCACATCAAACGGCTTGCGCCATCATAATCAGATGTTTAGGCTTTCTTTGATAACCGACATTAGCGTCTTAGCGGAATTTAATTTGTTTTCACTTGTCGCACAAGTTGGGTTCTCTGATGTTGGGCGAGGAGGCTGGTGGATCGTGATGGGATGAGGAGAAAGCTTGGCTTTATGGATAGAGTGTTCAAAATAAGTGTTGTTTTCTTTTGTTAGCTCCTTCTCCTTCCATCGTTCCCAAGCCCACGCGTCCTCCTTCCAGTTTTCGTAGAATCTGTCCATTTCATTCCACCATCTCCTACCTGGCCTGCCGCGATCGCGCCTCACCGCACCAGTTCAGTGCCATTGGGGCCCACATCTTGTCCCGATGCGGCAGACATGTTCTGCCCAGTCCCATTTAAATTGGGCAGCCTTTTGAGCCTCGTCAGTTATCTTTGTTTTGGAGCGCAGTGTTGTGTTTATTATGTATACTGCGCTCCTTTACTCGTTGGCAGAGCTTGAGTTTGAACTTCTGGATGTTAGTCAAATACCAAGTCTGTTACCATAGGTCAAGTGTTGTTATCAAGTAAAAATAATGTTAGAAACTGGATTTCCGTGAAGCCTCCTCGTGTGATATGTCTAAAGCGTATTTTAGACACCACATTAGGCACATTCGGTATTCAAAGCAATAATGTTGAAAGTATTTATTATATTTATACTGGTATTTAGCTGTATCCGGTTAGACTAGAAGTCGACCCCAACATAGTTAGGCATAGGCTAGGTAGATGATAATGTTAAAAGTTTTTGTGAGCTAAGTAAATAATATGCACTGTTTTTAATGCAGAAGTGTCAATCAATAATTTTAGTTCGAGAAACCACATAAAAATCAGTGCAATAAAATTAAACGTTTGGTAACACTAAATTGCATCCACATAAACTACATACCGACATAACATACCACATTTTTCTTTCATCACTGAAAACACAGTTTCAGCTGATTTCAGTTGACTTAATATGAATGTAAATTAGCAGACAGTTTAAAATTAAATCCTCACAAAACCCGCGCAATCGGATATGGCAATCAGTAAGTAGTGCGCTCAAATAAAGCTAGCGTTATCAAATCAGTGCCGACGCGATTTGTTTATCAAACGCGAGCTGAACAAGTGTAGTCGTTTAAGTAAAATCTTATTTCGTTACGGTGGGGTGGGTCCGTCCCCCGACAGTCGTACGTACCCACACATATGTTGGGAGTTTTACGCAGTTTTAATTTTAATCCCTCTACAGAGCTTGCAGGATGCGTTTGAATATTAAGTGGTTTTGATTAATGATTTTTTTTAAAGGTAGGATTGTAATGTTGTAGTGAATGGAGTTTCAAACAGAGATTCTACATAACACACTGGCTTCGTTGAGTAAGTTTGAAATTTAATATTTTGTTTTCATGTAGTTTTATTTTTCTTCTTTTTTAGACCTTATGTACTCTATGTAATAGTATAAAACTTGAAATATGTAAGTGCTGTGCACACCTGTAAATTTTAAATCTAAACGTTACAGGACCCCAAGAAATTTGTTAGTGAATAAGTCGTTGGAGTGCCATAATTAAATAAATAAATGTTTGTGTAATAAGTACACAGATTTTTATCTTGTTTACCTACATGAAATATGTAGTTATATTACATAAAAAAAAGAACTAAACACATCTTAAACCGCCTAGACTTCTAAAGAAAATTTGACAGTTATCATCAGAATTACTGACAGATGCTAAGGGATATCCTTTAAAATCTAATTATTTCTGTTAGTTGGTTAGCTCACCTTTCATACAAAATTGACCATCCTCTTTTTCGACGATTTCACTTTTAGGAGGTTACCTACCTACGTCTTTTAAAGAAATAAAAAGTATTTATTGAGACTCGCACAGGAAATCACACACTAAACTAAAAACACATTAAACATAAATAAAAAAAAAAGTAACATTAAAATTTAAAGAAGGAAGTTCTGTACGAGGCCAAAACGCTCCTATCTCAGCATGATGCCGCGACATTTAAAAATAAATAAAAATGTCGCAGCGCTGGTATTCTGATAGGGCCCGCAGTGATGCAACAGAACATTTCATTGCATAGTTTACATTGTGTGCATTTTAACAAAGATGCAACAGAAGATAACTCTACATACGTTACTACGTACACACTGCAATGTCCAGAACATTACTCACAATTCCATATCACCGCTTAATTTCCTTACCAATACCAATTACAATCTTTACCCAAACATCGTATCATGACCACGAAAAGCTGATTTAGTTGGCCGCAAAGCGTTCAATATCGGCCATTGGGCGGTGCGTAATTGCGGCCGGCCGGTATTGGGCATACGCGCGCCGCGGTCCGCGGCTCGGGCCATTCATTAGGCAATCTAGATTAGCATTCCAAACGGCTATTGTGTTTAGGTTTGGCTGGAATTACGCTCGCTGTGAAGGTAATGCATTTGTCAACTGCAGCTCGGTTTGCTGTGGTTTTGGTAATTAGTGAGCGTGGCTGTTTTTGATTACCTGTGTAAATTTTGTGATTCTGCTCAATTAACAGTGCCTAGCCTTTTCCCAACTACATATGTTGGGGTCGGCTTCCAGTCTAACCGGATGCAGCTGAATACCAGTATTTTACTGACTGCCTGTCTATCGGTAATAATAATAATACCTTGGTAATACCTTGGTAAGACTGGTGTCAGACTTTCGGGCTTCTGACGACTCGTACGACTGTCAAAGATCCACGAATGACAGCCGGGAGTAACCGCTTAACGTGATTTCCGAGGCACGGAGGAGTCTCGATGGTCACCCATCCACTGACCAACCCCGGCAAGCGTAGCTTAACCTGATGGATCGACCCGTGTGGTTGTTATTACTTAGCCACGAGCTCCTCAATTAACAGTATTAAAGTTGTAATTCACTTTAGTTGGTAATGGAAAACTGAGGAATAAATATTTTTTTGCAAAACCCCCGCCACGACGCCGACCGGCGTAGCCCGTAAGCGACTACGCAAATACGCCAACGGTTCACACAAATACGCCAACGGTTCACACAAATACGCCAACGGTTCACACAAATACGCCAACGGTTCACACAAATACGCCAACGGTTCACACAAACTATAGTAGTAATAATAAGATGGTATATTCTTCTGTCTTATACCACAGATGAATATAGATGTTCATTCCGCAAAATCATTTAAATAAAAAGCAACTTTTGCTACGACACAATAAAGTGCAATTCAGTACCGTTATAGTTGCTTATAACCGTTAGTAGTTATATTCACCTATAAGTTGCCTCTCTTTCTATCGCGTAAGTTTTATATCTTCTGACTACGTCACGCTCACGGTATTGACCCGACAAGACGGGCCCGCCGCGTACGTAGCTTCATACCTAAAATGCGAAGTGCGTCTTTCGTAGTATTCTGTGATTAAAAATAAAAAACTAAGTCGTGCAACCTCGACATTTGACAGTAAAGAATACTAACTATTATAGGTACGTATATACTACCCCAAAGTGCCCATATACCTACTTATTAAGAGCGTTTATTCTGAAGGTGGGCAACGTCGCAAATAGATGTCAAATACTTCACTGTTTTGATTAATTTAGCAATATTACTGTGTGGAAATAAAAAATGTGGCTAACTAGCGAACTAGAATATTGACTATGAAATGCAATAATTAATATCGTAACACCGAATGTTTAGTTTTAAATGTAAAAAAACTATTTGGAAACTTTCCAAATGCGTTTTTTACACCTAAAATGGGTACAACATCAAATTCAATGTTATAATTGCCGACGTTGCCTACTTTTAGGATAAACCCTCTTATTACTAACATACGAAAGAATCCAACAAATATGACAAACAAAAATAAACTTTAAATATTCTCCAACAATTTCACAGATGTTAATACTACCCCTAAGCGTAGAAAAACAGTTGACAGCGCGAAATCGTCACCCATCCGATAATAATAGGTTGTGATGTAAATCAAAATTCATAGTGATTACGACCCTAACACATGAGTTATGACTTATTAGGGACCCCACAGACACAAGAGACCCACTTGTAATAGCCCTGTATGTCTAAATGACGCGTCGATGTGTTGTCACCTTTGTATTTTCGAATGTAACTGGATTGTGGTGTTGCCATGCTGTTAGGCATTAAGGGAATGTGCAGGAAGTTTTTGGTAAGTATTTCATTTGATTTTTTAAAGAATAAAATATATATTTTATAATTGGGTGGAGAGCATTTAATTATTCTTTGTAAAATAACTGAGAATACAGTTTATACAGTTTCGTTTCTTTCTTACATCGAATTATTTGAATTTTAATGTATAATCAATGGTATTCATGAAGCAGTGTTAAAGTCATGAGTAACTGAATGAAATATTCATTTATGGTTCAATAGAAACATTCCATTATCTATGATTAAACGTCAAAGTTATCCCAAAGTCGAATATAGCCTGTCATAAACGAGCGTTTATTCTGAAGGTAGGCAATGTCGCAAATAGATGTCAAATATTTCACTGTTTTGATTAATTTAGCAATATTACTGTGTGGAAATAAAACATGTGGCTAACTACCGAACTAGAATATTGATTATGAAATGCAATAATTAATATCGTAACACCGAATGTTTAGTTTTACACCTAAAATGGATACAACATCAAATTAAATGTTATAATTGCAATTCATTATTAATATTCTAGTTCGCTATTTAGCCACTTTTCTTATTTCTATTCAGTAATATTGCTATATGAATCAAAACAGGTAAATATTTGGCAGTTATTTGCGACGTTGCCAACTTTTAGGATAAACCCTCCTATGTCATAAAAACACTCTATAGTTTGCATATAAAACTACAACCTTCAAAATACTCTTTAGAATATCAAATTACACAATATTTCAAATAGGTACACGTTTTCATTTTTTTAAACCGCAAACTTCAATCTTATTTCTCAAACAAGTTTCTTAGCCTGTGTTACTCAGCGATATTAGGTATATCATTCTCCGGCAACAGAATTTTTAAAATCTGTCCTTTAGTTTTTAAGTTTAATCATTAAAAACAAAAATACGTTTTTTTTTTTATAATCTTAGTTTGGTAATAACAATAATTGCAATCTATTTTCCAACGACAAGCCGTCAGAAATAGGACAAATCCACGCACAAGCAAGCCGCATGGCCCCCACACAGCTGCATGGGGCAGTCCAGTCCTTCCCGCTCGATCCCCACTGATATTTATTATAATTTTATGCGGCGTCCACGCTTCCCATCCCTTTGTGTGCTAAACGATGTCCTTGTCGCCTTTTTGTTGTTTCGAGGGGAATTAAATGTAATAACACAACTATCGAGATCTTTCGTGAATGTTAATGAGTTTTTTTCGCCGACTGTACGATATGATCTGACAATCAGTGTCAGTTGTCTATAATTACAGTTTGTTTAATGTGGTTTCGTGTTACAATGGGGTTTGTGGTGTTTGAAATTATTGGTTTTATTATAGTATGTTGTTAGTTAGTTTGGGAATTGCGGTGGCAGGGTGCAAAATCGGAATTTGTTTCGAATTTTAATAAAATTTTCATCGAGCTTAATAAGTTACGTAATATTTTTTTATAAAAAATATACGAAAATTTGTCACTTTTTATAACTAAATAACGAGGAAATGGGAAACATATTTTTTCTATGTATTTTGAAGTCTAAAGCCCCGTACGCTTTCAAATTTAACAATTATATTCAAGTCGAGAAAGGAAATAAAAAATAAGTCGTTACAATCCACTTTCTTGTGTATTACAATTGTTAACAATATCAAACAAAAAGAACGAAACTGTTTCTAAAAATAAAGAAAAAAAACCGTTGAAAGTTGTCATTCTGAATCACTCGAGCGTTCATCCCCGTGCCGATTGTAATAATACACTATTATATTATTTTAATAATAATAATTCCGACTATTATTGTCATTAAAATCATTATTATCGACTCGAGACCGGTTCGCCAACTAAACACAATTGACTTTTGCCATTTGGTTGGGTCACAAAGATTTAGGTTTTTAATTATATTGACCCCAGTATGTTTTCACTTCATTATTTTGCCATATTTCACACTTAAAACTATTATTTGTTTACAATGGGAAGTGCTTTTGAGCCAATTTTTATTTTTTGTTTTATTTCTTTGTTCTGCGAACTTTTGAAACGATGGTTAATGCACTGTTAAATAAGAAAGGGTAAATTAATAAAACTTTAAGCAATATCATTGCGTTAGTGAAAATAAAAGCAAAATACGTGTTTGCAATTTATAATTTGAACTGCATGGAAATAATTAACTCCTAGAGCTATTTTTGCAAAGAACTTTTCTTAAGACGCAGATATAGCCAGTGACCTTGAGTAGTTAGCTTGCGTGTTCTGTACTGAGCTCACGCAACGCGTCGTACGTCCAGCCAATAATAGGTCTCGCCCATCAAGGAGCGCTGTCCCAAATTAGACGCATTGTTAATTTATTATCCATAAAACAAAAGGTATTTTAACAAAAGACTTATACTAAAAGATCAATAATAAAATTATCTTTAAAATGGTGTAGGTTTCAGAAAAATACGCTTGATAGATTTTGCGTGATTCTCAGTTTTTTACCCGTGTTAGACATAACTTTACAAATTAATTTCACTATTTAATATAAACCTAATCTAAAACATTCTTACATTAAGTTATTAAGGAAATGCACAAATTAAGAAATTTAACATATTTTTTTTTTTACTTATATTAACACTTATACTTTACGTTTAGACGTGATCTTCAGTATAAAATCATTAAAAGTCTGTTATCGTCGCCTTAATTCCCCAAATCGGAATATTTTCTGCGAAAAAAGAACATTTCCTCCAGTGTATAAGTCCAATAAGGGTCATTCATAGAATCATAACATATTATTTATATTACCTACCATAAAAATTATTTCGTCACACGCCACTCCCTATTATTTTATAGCGACCAAACGTGACAAGACGACACCCGTATCTTCACTGAAATATAATATACACATAAATCAATAATCAATTTTACGCCAACGAGAACGGTCCGAAGTATTTTTGTCGGGATTTTATTATTCTGGCATCACATCTAGTGGAAAATCGCGTCCTGCCGCTATGACGGGAAAAACGCGGGAAAATCACACTTATTTGCGAATGTAGAATGTAACAAGGAGTTTGTATGCTCCGATTGATGCTTGCATAGCGTGAATTTGATGTTTGGTCACTTGATTTACCTGTTGGCCGTTGTTTCTTTGACTTTTTTAACGTAAATATAGATAGTGTATTGACTAACTTTAAGAAGTGGTGGAAGTAGATTACTTTTACAATTTGGTCATAATTATTGCTTACTGTAGCAACACTATAGCAATGTTGCCCGATATTTTAATAATATTTTAAGTGAGGGTTCAATGCCACGTTCAAGTGTCAGATTACCACTTCCTTTCAACTATTAATAAAATCAATCAAGTCGAAAATCTCCGAAAACATTTAGAGGTCAATATTTAATTTTATTGTCAAACAATACATCTTAGAGGCATTTACACGAATCACCCCACCTATGAGAACTAATAATAAATCTCTGCATATCATTTCACCCTCAAACGATTCCGAATACACTATTGTAGGTCGAACACATCGCCTTAAGTTAATACAGAGCATTATTGAGTGCCAACAGGACGCCCCCCACCGCGCCACAAAGCACAGACGTATTGACAAACTGCCTATAACTCCTATAAGTCTCAATCAAACAATGCCATTTACGAACTCCTTACGTTATTGACCTATTTCTTTGGCATAATAGAACGACAATTAAATTTAAATTTCGAATCGTGGGAATCACTCGAATTAACTGCAGTTTTGACTTTAGCTGTCATCTCGTATGGGCGGGAAAGTTTTTTTTTTCTAAACATAGGGAGGCGGTGTCGTGGTTTCCACAAGGCGGTCTTGCGTTCGCTTTCTTGTCCTGCAAATCTATTGTCAGCTGATGAATTTATTGTTGTTTAGCACTTCCTTATTTAACGTATTTATGGGTCACTTTTATTTGCAATTATTTTATTAATGCAGCGTCCGCGTCATAGATTATAATTATAATACATACATTTAAAAGGGCAATCGCACTTGTAGTGAATTTATTTGATACTAGGTATATACTAATAAACAGAAGCTTAATAACATCAACACCGTTCATTTGTTGTAATAAAACATGTTTAAATAATTATTTGGCTGAACGCAGGCTCTTATCTCTTAGAATACAGGCTATCCTAGTCTAAGAGACAGGGTTATATACCTAACAGGTCTCTCGTACATCCTAATCCTAACTTTTAAAACTGGGTCCTTACCTATGAAATTGGCGTTTTTTCTCACAAATAGAGAACCTCGTCACTTGATTATACACTATGATTTAAAATATTCATCAATTGCTTGGTATTATATCGAATAATGATCATCATAGACAACTACCAATAGTAAAAAAACCTTATTACTTAAGTTTTATAAACATAAAAAATACCTTAAAAAAAACTCCTCATTTTGTTAGCAGAAATGACCATTATTTGTTTTAACTAAGCCAAAACTAATTTTAGTCGCTTAATCCAAGTGGCATATTACGTTAACTTAGTTTTTAAACATAAGTGCATAAAAGTTTTAAAACATTCGTGTTATATAAATTAAGAAAATATTAGTAGGTATGAAAAATGCAACTTCTTTAAAATTATCCATACAAAACGCTGACTTCATAGGACCCAATATCGGACCTAATATCATAAATGTGAAGTGACTTCGTTGGTTACTCTTTCACGCTAAAACGGCTGAACGGTTTTTTTTTTTTTTTTTTATGGCATACCCCGAATGGCTTGGGGCATAGGCATACTTTTCATCCTGGATCGCAGACGAAGTCAGCAGCATATACATATAATAAAATAGTAACAAAGTCAAAACTGTACATTGAATGTTTTTGAAAAAAGTAATAGCTACGAGGTATGGGAACGAGTCTGATGCCGAAAATATAGTTTTTTAAATTTTTGCCCATTTTGATGTATATTCCGAATTAAAGTAAAAACAGCTGAACGGATTTGGATACAGATAGTATATAACCTGGATTAACATACGTATAGGGTACTTTGAATCCCGCTAGTACGTTCCCGTGGATTTTTTCCGGCGAAACCGCGGGCAAAAGATAGTTAAGAATATAATAGCAGAAATATTATCAAAACAAATTATTGATGTAGGTACCTAATTAAGTTTTTTTGTTAACCTCCTAGGAATCCTAAGAAAAAACTCTCTCTACCTCACTAGTTCTCTCTAGTTTCAGAATTTTCTATACAGACCCATATCTCAACAAATTATCCGATCGGTATACTCCAGTAGAACACCTACAGCACGCATAAAATTAAATATCCAATATTTTCCTTAGAATACAAAAATAATAGAAAATGCATGAAAGAGCAAAACAAACATGCACTCCAATTTCGAAAAATTTCGATTGCCACGCACAAAAAGTCCAAAAGACAAAAGAGTATAATCAATGCAACGAATAGCGAATAGAGGTGCGCATTTGTTCGCTTACTTCGCAAAACGGCGTGATGTCAAGGAGTCTTTCTACTTTCTAGTGAGGAGTCACTGACTCACCCAAAATATTGACTCGCAAAGTGCCGACTTTGGCGCACAATAGACACAGCAGGTTGCCTTTTGTAGGGGACCCTTCTGTACTTAACAATACCGGAGTAATGCACTGCTTTTTATTTTTTGCACATTAAAATTGTGAGTGGAGTAAACGAGCTTTGAATAGAGGAAAGTCTTTGGATTTTCTTTAAAATTTTATACTAAAGTGATTGTAAGTTTTATAAAACAAACCATTCCCTACAAAATTAATATTTATATTTTTATGAGATTATCTAAAAAGTAATTATTTCGAATTGCTGAGAAAAGGAAAAGTAATGAATGCTGCCCGAAGCGTAGTCGCTACGCTGAAACTAGTTCTATTAAATTAATAATAAATTGCCAGTTTTTCATTCAGTTTTTTTTTTAATTAAGTACCCCTTATTACGCATCTAGATGGAAATTAACAAATAGAAAAAAATACGATAACACAAACTAATAAAAACCCAATAACAAGAAAATCATATTACCGATAATAAAAAACTTATGCAGCAATCAGAGAAATCGAATCGATCAATAGGGACCCTCTATTTGCGCGTTCCGTTTTACACAACGCTCCACGCTTTACAAGATGGGTCTCGCTAAATAAAAAAAAACGCTCTCTAAGCTTATTGAAAAGTATTCTCGCCCTACGTTCACGGCGTCTGAGCAAATATAAGATAATTTTCGCGCTTCACCTCACCCGGTATTTAGGGGGCACCTTTCATACTTTTTACTGTGCCGTTTGATAGGTACCAACACGACACGGAACGTTCTAATGTAATTTATTTTGTATTCAGAATGCGTCGCTCGTTGTATCGCCGCGAAACGCCTTGATTGGCGGTTTGAATTTTCTTTCTTTTTTTTTGTGTTTCGATGAAAAATTGATTTGACATTTGATGAAAAGTTGACTTTTCTTCAAGTGTAATTACATTTTTTTTTTATATTTACGTACTTACATTAAAGGGGCCTTGATTTTGCCGGTAATTAAGGACTCATAGATGATCCAAAGCTTCCTATTTATTTTACTTAGTAAAGCCGATTAACAAGTCCTTAACTCCGGAAAACATAGTACGGTCCCCTATAACTATATACAGGTTGTTCGGCAGAAGGTTGAACATACGAAAATAGCGGATCCGTGGGGCCATCTACTACGTTTTTAAGCCCAATAATAAGACCCAGGCCACAAGGATTTTATTAAATGATTTTCTCGGAATTTGTCGTTGCCGAAACTTCAAATGACAATAATTTCATTTAAAAACAACAAAACTGGCAACATTTTATTTGTATTTTTATCTAAAGTAACTGTAGAATTTTATAAAATACTTATTTGACGCAGATGATTGCTAGAAAAGTAAATACGAGCCCTTAAACTACAAACAAATCAAAAATAAATACCGAAAGCCCGACTTTGAACTGCGTTAAAAAACAAAATAACAGTGATCGAGCACTTCTAATTTTAGGAAAATATCTTTGGTTCATGCCCAATTTAACGGTATGCAATATGCACAATTTCTTTTAAACCAACTAGAACAATTCGCCAATTTGAACTGCCTGGGACTTTTTTCACCGAAAGGATTGCGAAGGAAATTTGCGAAAAGTGAAATTAATTAATATACAAACCAAATTATTTTTTACATATTATATATTTATTATTTATTTTTACATAAAAAATTGCCAGTTTTGTTATTTTAAATGAAATTATTGACGTTTGAAATTCGAGCAACCACGAATTTCCTTTAAATTTAAAAAAATCCTTGTGGCCTGGGTCCTGTTATTGGATTTTCGTATGTTCAACCTTCTGCCGAACACCCTGTATATATAACACTTATGTTAATTTTATATTTTCATAATTTTTCTTTTATAAAGTCGCCCGGATAACGTCAGAATACAGACTCATATAATATAGCTGTTTACAAAGCATGCGTTACGATGTCTGTGGCTTTAAGAGGGTAACGTGTGATCACTTACCCTTTCGTGGTATTAGAAAAGATTAACCACATAAAGTAGACATTAATCCCAAAATACCCAACTACTGGAATTCAAAAACCGGACTAAATAATAAATAAAACCAATTAACCGTATATTTAATTCTGAAACCACAAAAAACTGCATTGGAAATTATTGGAATGAAATGAGCACAGACCTACCATTGTCGATGGGACATTGTCTAAGTTCATGCATCTAAAGAAAATTAATCCGTATACACATATAAACATATTTACTAAAAGGGATATTTACTAATTGGTGTATTAGTCGAGTACAATCGTGAAAACAAGTCAATCGGTCTGTGTAATTCGAATTAAGGGACTGTTTACACGTTTGTACTTTGCGTGGAGTTTATTTTTTTATAAACGGACAGCGCAGACTGTTTTCACACATGGCCACACTTTGCGAACGGGTCGCTTATTTATATCTATGCGTAATGAAATTCTGTTATGGGTATTGTTTTTTGGTATGGAGGTATGTAGTTTAATATGTTATTTAATTTAAATAAAAGTGTATATTTTTCTTTGCACTTTTTTGCTGTTGTTTTTATCCGTTATCTTTATGCTTCGGCGCACCCTGTGGGCGCACTTTATAATATAATACATCGCAGTATTGGAGTCTTTAACATCAAGGGTTTTTCAAGTTAACTTTTCAAAAGAATTTATGAAAAAAAAAAAAAATAACTAAGACAACATTATTTGTTTTGCAATTACAATGCGTCATCAATTTTCTTTACAAGGTGAAATCTTTACTGTGTTGCCAATTAATAAACAGAATAACAAACAAATAAGTATTTAATTGGCTCGAATCATTGACTCTTTCACAGTGTGCTTTCTTCAACAAACGTCTTGTTAAAAATTTCCATTTCATTTGTAAGAAAACTTCAACCCTTTCTTGCTATTTTTATTTTATTTACTATTTAATTTCACAGACGTCAGCCGTTTGACTTTTAATTATGCGTCTCGTTATAATTTTCTGATCGAACAAGTCTTTCATTTAAAAGTTTTAAATGAAATAGCTCTCTCTAACGATATTTTTATGATAACTGAAATATTTTAACTTTTTATTAAGTTTATTTTGCTCAGACGAATAACTTAGAATGGAATATTATTCATATCTTTTTAAATTACTTGATATTATTTATGAATATAATTAAAAATAATAGTTAGTCACCGCCGCGTGTGTACAACTGTTTATATCGACCTAGTAGCCGCAAAGTGCTAATAGCTTTTTTTACAAACAAATCAACATTCGAACTGTCAACAACACTATTCATAGACTAGGTAGAAAAAAATATAAGTAAAAAACAAAAAACAGCGTTCGTTTTTCAAACGTGGCGCGCTTTCTCGGTCCATCGGGCATTCCGTCATATGCCAGTCACGACGGTGCTCGGACCACCGCGAGTCGCGTCTCGGGTTACCGTCTATCGTCTTACCTTGCCTTCCTGCCCTACGTCTAAGTTACTACGTCGCGTCATATGCCGCGGTGACAGTTGGCGAGGTGATATTCGGTTTTGTTTCATATTTTTGGGAGTTTGGGTGGGCTGAAAAAAAGAAAGGCTTTAGCGGGTAGCTTTAACTTTAGCTACCTTCCTATCTACTAACTCTATGTGAGCATACAATGGCCATTGCGCACGCGCATTCTAATCATGTAACGATGTTTTGGAGAAAGACTCGTAAGATATTTTGTGCAATAAGGTTTTAATTTTTAATATTGTATGCATTCGATCTAAAAAATTCCCGTCATTTTAAGAACATTCGCCAACCTTTGGAACACTTTTCATTAGGTGAATTGCCCTTCAGATCAATACCTATGGTTTTTTTCTACTGATTTTACTGGTAAAGCTATAGAATGAAACATATTGAGATACTTTTATAATCATCTATTAATACGAGGTATCGGTAACTGATTACATCGCTCTGTCAGACCTATCCATTCGTGACAGTATCATGTAATAAATCTGTTAATAGCCATGTTGGTTGATAGATTCATATCAGATCAACTTATTATGATGATAGCTACTTGAACTTTGTCAAAGACAACCACGATGACGTTCAACGGAATATTGCCAAATATATAAGTTTAAACAAACTGATTGCAATGCGAAATAATTCAGTAGCTATCTCATCGGCTATTGTGTTGATAAACGCAAAAGCGGTGAGACGCACTGTGGATCGAAAAAAAGCTGTTGAAGACATGGGAGCTTAAATTTTAAAGTATCGGTTTTTTGCTTGGAATGGCTTCTAATAGCCAATATTATGCATAAATATATCGATACAATCAGGTAAGCAACTTATATTTTTTTCTGCAAAAAAATGTATGGAGCTAATGCGTTTATCGAAAAAACGAAGTACGTAAAAAAATCATAAATAAATAGTAACATCACCGTGTGCAAGGATATAACGGTTATTCTCTCCATTCCGGAGATATAAGCATTAGCTCAATTTTTTTTTTTTTTTTGTAAAGAAAATATAAGTTGCTAATTTGCCTACCAGATTGTATCCTATGATATATTTCAAGCAAAAACTTTAAAATTTATGCTCCTATGTCTGCGAGAACTTTTTTTCCACGGTCCACAGTGCGACGACGTCGCAACGCAAAAGCTTCGGGCATTTCCTAAGAAAATCTTAGAGTCATCGCTGTGTTTTGCAATGCTGCGTCGCAACGCTTTGAAAGCGATTGCCACTGGTCTAGGTCATCTAGCAAAGATACTGTATCTGCTTTAAAATCTAATAAATAATATCATTCGACATTAAAACAACTCTAAACAAAAAATCTCAAACGCTGCACCAATAAACATCTTTAACTTTAATCAATTTAGATCACGCCCTTCCGATCGCGTGTCATCACTACCCTGTATTATAAACATCGGGTATCATGGCACAGGCCCTCACTCATACAGCCAATAGGTTTTATCCTTATTTTGTTATCAAACCTCGACCTTTCTCATTAATCGAAGAGATTTCTGGGAATTCGTTCGATGTTCAAAAATTGGGACAGAGTTTTTTTTTTGATATGGATGATGAATTAGGTTAGGCTGTAAGGGATGATCAAGTTACGTTTTCATAATTTAAATTTCACAACCCTCAACCTCTGAGGGTTTGTTAGAGGTTTACCAAATATGATACACCTAGCTTACCGATTTTGCGATTAGATTACATGGGAAAGTGACGCGAAAGTGGCCTATTGGTACCTACCAATAGGCCACTTTCGTATACCTCACTTTCGTATACCTATACTATCCTGATATCAGGCTAGCCTGTAAGCACTAGTGAGTATCGTCAATGATGACTAGGACGTCAAAGGGATCCTTTCTGATGTTATTGGTAGAAAGAAAGATCGTATCGAATTGATATCACCAATCCATTCGCTCGTAGTGATTCCAACAGTATCTCATTAATAGGTTACATACTACTAGTACTGTTCAGATCTAAAAGAAAACTGTTAACATGCTTTATAACAATGTCATACCAAAATAATAGTACTAAATAACAGCATCGAATCGAAATGCCTTCTATTGCAGTCTTCCATAGTATTTCAGCTGGGTATAAACAGCACTCTCTAGTCTTTCATGCATTTATTAATAACCTAAACCCTCGTTCCCACCAGGTCTCCTCCATAAACCGGGTGCTCCGCAACCTAGCAGCCCAGAAAGAGAAGGCGAACAACCAGCAGCCATCTCCAGAGTGCTCTACCCCGGTCTACGAGCGCTTGCGACTGCTGGGTGCCCCGGGTGCGTCCCCGGCCTGGCCCCGCGCCCCCTGGCCTGCGCAGATTGACGCCAGAACCCCACCCTACCAGCTGCACAGTCTGAGTCCTGGGCCCCAGGCGATCAGCTGCAATGGAGGGGATATGACGGCGATGAAGAAAAGTAAGTGGAATAGTTTTATTTTCGTCGGTGATTTTTGTGGATATTGTTACGTTTTCTCTGTTTGTGGATGTGTGTTTTCAGGATTACCTGAAATATATATTGATTTATTTATCCCAGAAGCTGTAAATAACTTTCATTTCTCTGCCAAACCCTTTGGGGAATAAGGTGTGATGTTTATTTATTTATAATATTTCCTTATACTACTTTTGATGTTATCTATGTTTCGGGCAAATTTGAATATCTCGACTACTGCTACTTTTCTCTTCGAAGGAATACTTTAAAATAATGGCGGGCGATGACGTTTATGCATATTGTGTTGAATTATCATGGTAAAATAAGCCCTGGTCCGATCCTAATTAAATTAATTAATATTGCACAATAAATAACATGCCCAGTTTAAAATCCAAAAGTACATCAGCCCCAACCAGACATTATGCATAATCAATAACAACAAATGAAGTGCACAGCGTGGCCGAACATGGTCGTATACAACGCGTAATATATGCACACTGCAACAGCAAATTAACAGAAAAAATAAAATCGCAAAATCGCAACATAGGGAACCGTGCGGCTGGCGGTCACTGAGACCATCGCAACAAAACTTTTTCACCAGCATTTTGATAGTCGATTTGCGGCTCCCCTAGTGTGGGGAGACAGGGGAGGAGGGAGGGCTGCGGGGGACACGCCCGCCTACGGCACCGTCAAAAACATTACTCTGCCCATCCGCCTGGAAGATTTAATTTTCATTTTTATCTGAAACATCCCCCTTTGTAGTGGTCTGTACTCTGTATCCAATTAGGCGGCTTTGAGAATTTTTCTGGTACACCCACATAGCTGCAGCCGTTTAGAGATATGGTATTTTTAATTTCGATTCTGAGAACCAATTATAAACGATTTGTGCGATGTCTTAAACAAAGGAACGTTCATGTTACCTCGTAGCTAAAGCGGACGCTTTGTTGGAGGAATTTTCATAAAAATGTATTATCGTATTTGTTAGATAAAACGTCGAGAGTTTCCACGAGATTCTATATAATATGACCTTGAATCATTCAGCATTTTATTATATTCAGAGCCTACGTAACTATAAAGGTATGAGGAACAGGGTGTAAAGTTCACTCATCCTCTATAGAAAAAGAAGGATCCTCCGACCAGACGGGTGTCGTGTCTGGTGGGCCACTGCCCGACGATTGATGTCGGGAAGTTATATATTGTGATCGCGCGGTAAACTCTGCTTGCGCGTTGCATTATTTCGCGTGACGTCAGTTCGATGCGTAGTTCGCATGTGGCGAAGTAGATGCCGCCACATAACCGCCTTCTCCTGTGCAATTTGTTTTTTAAATCAACATCATGTTAGCATTTTTGACCTAGTATAACTCAATAGCGCTATACACAACTTTTTTTGTCTCCGTTTGCACTTAGGTAAATAGGTACACAGTTGGGCAATCAATCTGCCTAGCCTTCTCCCAACTATGTTGGGGTCGGCTTCCAGTCTAACCGGATGCAGCTGAATACCTGTATTTTACATGGAACGAAAGCCTATCTGACCTCCACAACCCAGTAACTGGGTAATACGATACCCCTTGGTAAGACTGGTGTCAAACTTTTGGGCTTCTGACGACTCGTAACGACTGTCAAAGATCCACGAATGACAGCCGGGACCAACGGCTTAACGTGCTTTCCGAGGCACGGAGGATTCTCGGTATGTAAACATGGTCACCCATCCACCGACCAACCCCGGCAAGCGTAGCTTAACCTGATGGATCGACCAGTGCGGCTGTTGTTACTTAGCCACGAGCTCCTCAGGTACACAGTTGGGCATTAGTACAAAAAGTTTTAATCCCTAGATTTAAATTGAAAATTAATTAAAGCAGTCTCTTCATTACTATTACTAACGGACATGAAACTTATCAAATAAAAAGTAACTATAAACATATAAAAATCCAATTGGAAAGTGTCACCGTCTCCACGTCGGGTTGCCAGTGCGTGAAAGTGCCGGTAAAGCCATAAGCCGATAGCCGATAGCCGTCCACCGGCTATGTCATGGCCGACTGACTGACACCTTCCGCGAAGGCGTTACATATTATAATAATTGTTTGGCTATTTGTTTCTGGGGCATCATATTTCTAAAGTATTCAAAAATTGCGGTTGAAATTGTCATTTAGTTGACTGATTGGTTTTGATGTCGTGATATAGCTATATCCCTAGAAATAACTATGTATATCACGGCTATAACCATACTTCAACCGTTACTTCGACTGATACAGTAGTAATAATATTTCCGCATGGACCTTGTTTTCTCATAAATAAAATAAGACTATAATGATTGCTATTTTAAATCGATATTATCAGACGGTAATCAGAAGGGCAGGGATCCCCGTCGTGAACCCGTTAATCGTCGCATGCAATGATATCGCAGAACGAAGATGACATAGTCCTACTACTTACTGGAATAAAGCTCAACTCAAACGTAGGACCTATAAGCACTGCACTGGATCTGGAGATAGAATGGTGAACGGCTTGAGTCGAGGCGAAATTCCTCATCTCAAGCCGCTCACCATTCTATCTATGAAACTCCATACTGAAACGCACACTTATCAGCACCGTAACAACTTCGCCTCGACTCGGGATCAGCTAATAAGCATCAAGTGAGGTGATGCCGATCCAGTGCAGTCCTTGTACAATATCGCCCATGGGCATGCCCACCATTATTTTTCTGAATATTCGTGACAAATTATCGAAAATTAACCTTAAAAGGGGGGTCTACCTTTAATTTTTTTTTGTGTCTTCGCCTCCGTTTTTTTTTCATAGTCAACAAACTTTATTAAACAATGTTAGTTAATCCGATAAAATAACAAATAAGCTTTTAGAAATATTAAACAGAATCCAAATTGAGCCAATAACATAGGAGATATGGCAAACGCTAGTAAAAAAATAAAACATTGAATAACATGAAAAATCCCCCCTTTAAAAGTTAATTTTTCATGAATATTCAGAAAAATACGGGCGGGTAACATGACCATGGGCGACATTGTATACGCGTGCTACTGAAATAGTCTTGCATTCTTTTGTTTTTTCTTTTGTCTTGTGCAAAAGGGAATTTCCCTTTCAAGAAAAGAGTAAGATAAAAAACCTTAAAAGATTTAAAGACCTTAAAGGGCAAACTATATACATAATACAATAGATTGTTAAAGGTAGATAGATTTCCAAGAAAAACCGTTCTACCAACAGTCATCCGTAGGTAAAGCTACTGGCAAGTAATTGGCCAACACAAAGTGGCGCCGGCGGCAGTACTTGAGGTAAAAGACAGCCAGCTTTGTGCCATAGAGTAACAAAGCTTTTGATAACGACTCACTCTTGACACCTTTGTATAACTGTTTAATAAACCATCTGTTGTTTTGGTGGTAACGTGATTCATAGACTATGAAAGCCATAGTCTATGATTTGAATCACGTTGGGTTGTGTGTCTACAGTTCGGCCGTTGAGAGAATGCATTCTTGACACCTGTCAGTTTCATATTAACGAATATATGTTTTGCGAATTTGATCCTAATCCCTAATCCTAAATCCTAAAATAATAATCTATCTGACGAACAAAAAAATTGTTTAGACAACATCCCTATTTGGCTATAGCCCTGCCATTGACTGCCTGGCTGTCATTTTAATCAAATCAATTCAATTCTAAATCACAACATAATAACATTATTGATTATAAAAAAGTTAAGTTTCTTAATTAAATTTTTTTTTACCGTATCATAAGTTTCGAAGTGCCATTCAGTTGTGGTTTTTTATTGAAAAGTAGACACTGTAAATAATTGAAACTGTCGCGCCAAATCTTCATACAACAGACATTACGATCGGAAAGAAAGCCTTTTCATTTCCCTCCATGTCTGCCATTAGCGGCAGAAAATATTGATTAATTCCATTTCCGTAGTTTAATTATTTCGTGTCCTATTCAGGATTTCTGCAACGAGATTCCTGGTAAAAACTGATCGATGATAATAACTAAAGTTATTCGAAAATATGTTAGTTCAACTAACTACATCAAATCATCATGATCTTGTTCGCATAGCATGACAACCATAGAAACGGGTTTTCTACGAGGTTTATATTCGGAAGAATAGACAAAATGACAGATTGTGATTGTTTATCTGTCGTGTTTGTGATTCGGACGTACAGAACTCTAAGACACAAAAATGAATTATCAAGAAAAACATACAGACGACTTGGCTAAGCTTTCCTTTTTGATGTCGGAAAAAATCGATCAGCATGCAAACATTTTCAATCTTTCCACAAGCTTTACATTCTTCACATTTCTGCAATACACGCGCACCGTTTGCGAGGTATGGACTACGCACCTGACCTTTTTGTTTATCTCCTACCAATGACATAAGTGTAGGTATACCTCACGACGTTTCTTCTGACATTTACCTTTCATTTATCCTCTGAAAAACCAAACCACTTATGGTATCAAGGTACTATGGGAGTACCCAGAGGGGGGGGGGCAGGGGAGGGGTGCTGCCCCCCCTACTGTTGTCAATAAAAGTTATTTTAGAGTCTCATTAAGACTTACATTGCAATTACATTAATTTTAGAAAAAAAAGCGCAGTGCGGCCTTTGATTTTATTAGCAATGCTTTATTCTACGGCTTCAATTGAATGGTCATTGAGTACACTGAGACGCGTATAAACAAGGCTTTTTTTTGACTGATGACTTCTCCCGCTCTGGGCAGAGCGAGAGGGCGTGTCAGACTTTTACTGACTAAAACCCACCCGTGTTCCTTCCGTTGCCTGTGTGCCGGGGCCACGATATCCCTTTCGGACAAACCCGCAACCCCAGCAGGCATTGGTCCTTACGGACCCCGTCAGTTGGTGCTGACATCTCTTTGAGGCGCGCGTGGAACACAACGCGCCGTTGACCCGGGCCTGGTTCTTATCGGACGGCGAGCTGCCCATTGCTCACCGTCCGCAAGCCCGCGCCTACGGTGGCCGGAAGTCAGCTCGTGACTCCCGACGCCCGGGGCGTCTCCTGCGGCGACAAGGGGCGCGAGGGCGTGCAGCTTACCTCTCCCTCGCGCGCTCCGCCTCCTCCTTCGCGAGCATAACTGCTTCGCAGAAGCAGGTGATGGCCTCCCATGCACTCTCGCTCCGGACCATGGCCTGCACCAGGGCCGGACGCGAGAGATCGCCGCCGCCGATCGCCTCCGTGAGGACACGGCGATGCCCCCCGCCCAAGCGTACAAACATGGCTGAGATCAACAATGGTCAAAGACAGGTTAAATGGGCTTTGCTCTGTCAGTCTTTGGTCAGTTCTATCTTGATCAAAATATGATTCTTGAATGTTCTCGATCATAACAAATATGTATTTACAGAATTGTATCTCTCTAAGTTAGATTTGTTCCATTGAATGGCTTTTTCATGGAATCATGAAATTTCAGAAAAAATCTAACTTAGAGAGATGTATTATGATTCTAAAGATTATAATTCTGTAAATAAAATACATTATCTGATAAGGTGCCGAATCATTTAAGATACAATCCTTGCAAATTGAAAAGACTTGCAAATTTTATTGCAAAAAACGTAAGAAATTTTGAACTTCGCGAAATTTCTGATTTGTCCCCTGGGCCAAAAACTGGGTACGTCCATAGCCTACATACTTAACATTTTTGACACCTCATTTTCTTTCACACCACAAAGATGTCTTTCTCCTATTTTTCTTCAGCTTTTCTTAAGTTTAAGTGTCTTAAGATGGATTCCTGCAAGCTGAATTTGGGTATACCCGTTTCAATTACAATACTTTTTTATTTTGGTAGCGCAGAGAACCTAATGCTGTAGCCATGTTCGTCTCCAAACTAGGAAACTAAAGGATTTCATTAAGACAGATGCAAGTATCGATATTTAATTTAACTAGGATTCCATAAATCTTAATCACCTCTTCATCACAAAGCAAATCACTTTTGATAAGAGATAAATAAAACAATTTTCCCATATCATCACAGATAAGTCTCGTGGGTGATAAGCAGTGTAACTAATTTTATTTGCGCGTCCCCTCCGTGAGGCGGTTGAGATCCCTAATTTATGACGTGTGGTGCAATAATGGCCCCATGATGCATCGTGTAGCTGTAATAGTCTATGTTTATGTCATTTTCGTTGAAACTTTATTTACATTTATTGAAGAGGTGATGAATTTTGATGTACAAGTAATAATTCAATCTGCCTAGCCTTTTCCCAACTATGTTGGGGTCGGCTTCCATTCTAACCGGATGCAGCTGAATACCAGCATTTTACATGGAGCGACTGCCTATCTGACCTCCACAACCCAGTAACTGGGTAATACGATACCCCTTGGTAAGACTGGTTGTCAGACTTTTGGACTTCTGACGACCCGTAACGCCTGTCAAAGATCCACGAATGACAGCCGGGACCAACGGCTTAACGTGCTTTCCGAGGCACGGAGGAGTCTCGGTATGTAAAGATGGTCACCCATCCACAGACCAACCCTGGCAAGCGTAGCTTGACCTGATGGTTAGACCCGTTCGGCTGTTGAAAAATTAGGTGCGCCCCCTATTACATGGGACTTTTAAACACAACTGGTGAAATGGGTGTACTATAGATAAAATTCAAATTCAAATTCAAAAGTCATTTATTGAAACTAGGCTGAGAATCAGCACTTTTCGAACGGCAAAATTACATAAGACAGTCCCCCAAAACGCCCACCGTTCACCACTTCCTAGTGCGTTAGCTGGGAAGAAGAAGTGGCGCAACAAACTCCCCAGCAGCACAGCTGTCTGTTCAGATAGAAGAAAAAAAAAAAGATTCTCTAAAATAGTATTCAAAATCATTTACATTACGCAACACAGAACATAATTTAAATTATTTGCCATATTTTAATAAACCAAACAAAATCATCGAGAACTATACTCAGGCAGAAATAAAAACTAAACGTAAACAGAACTTAATATCTAAATAAAAGCCTCCAGGCCTCTAAGTCGCGGGAGCGGGAGCGGGCACCGCTCACATATAGTTGTAACTGGAAGTTATAAATGATAAACTAGGACCATCGAGGTAAAATAAATAAAACAAACAGTTAATTACATAGGAACACCTCTACCTATCCCTTCGAGAATTACAGTCGTAATGTTATGTTTTGTTAGACACACGTCAATATAAAAAAAGATTACTCGAATTATGCCATTTTGTAGGTAAGTAAAATAAACTGGTGGACTGGTGGTAACATCAATCATGGCCCACTTTTCCGTTTTTTTTTTTCAGTTCTGTTTTCATTGATTTTAACAAGAATTTTATCCAAAGGGTACAGAAATAGAAAATAGTCGTTTTAAAAGTCCAGCTTTGAAATTTTAAAACAAATTTTTCACTCGTGCAGAATGCGTTACAAGTCGAAAATATTTCAAAGAAATAACTTCTGCGCCGCCCCCCCTCCCCTCTTCTGGTCCAATATTGAATTTTTCGTAGTTTTTTATTACCCGGAATCTGGATTTGTGCCTAGTTGATGGCAATAGGCTCGCCCCTTAATACATGGGACTAAAATGTGGGTGTACTATAGGTACACCTCTGCCCTATGGTAACCCTTCGGGGAATACAGGCGTGTTGTTATGTAATCTGCGTTCGCAATTTATTTGCCAAACATGTAAAAAAACACGAGTTTTCCACTTAGCCAAACATCAACTTTATGCAAGTGTAAATAAAGTTGATTTTAGACCGACTAGTATTGTTGAATAAGTCATAAAAAATTTGAAGTGGTAGCGCAAACTGAACCTTATGTGTATTAGGCATTACGGTTGTTTTTTCTAAAACTAGTGTTTGTTTACATGTTTGGCAAATGAATTTCGAACGCAGATTATGTATGTATGTAACTTCTACAACGTTGAATAAAAATTGATGTAAAGGAACCTGCATTGACATGGTACACGTGCTTCACTTGTGTCTTTACAAATCGTGCTTTTGACTTCCCATTTCAAAGAATAATAATATTAATACAAGTTCGTAACTTTCCATTTCTTCACTCTTTTCTCTTCGAAAACGACAACCGAATGCCAAAGACCCATGAATACCCGAATTTTCTCCCAAAGTTTCACGCAAACTGTCTTCAAGCGACCATTTATAAAGTCATCCCATACTTCTTGGTACAAAACTCCCATATAACACATCACCGACTTTCACCATAAGATCATTGGTCCTTCGAACTGCGAGACAAACACAAGGTCAAAGGACTGGGACGAATAAATCCATTAAGGGGCGAAAACTAAATAAAACGTACTGAATAAAGGAGGAGGAGGCAAGGTCCGTGATAAAATACTGAGGGAGAGGGATAGATAGATGTAAGTAAAGCTAAGAGGGAAAAGGATAGAGGCCAGTCTGGACTCTCAAGATAAGGCGAAGAAAAATGTCGTGAGATATTTATTCGCGGGGACCCGTGAATAGATGGTTATTATGGGGTTCAGTAGTAGTAAATTAGTGAGATGTATGGCGTCCGTGTTGAATATTTATTTATTGGACACGTAAGTTATTGTCCTTAACATCGTCGCCTCGGTTTTGGGGGAAATTGTCGGTTATTTACGGTGGTCATTTATTGAATTACTCGAGGAATAAGAGTTTTGGGAGAAAACCTACCAAAATGTCTATGTACGTGTTTTAATCTTTAGTAGATTTTCGTAAAAAAGTAATCAATTTGCAATACTAGACTAAGTATCAAAAAAGCTTGGTCCTATTTGACGTTTTACTATCGTGAGTCGATGCCCCAGCCGCTAAGCTATAATCGAGACGAGACAGACGATGTTAATTTAAAGCGTCTACTTTAGATAATGTTTAAAATTATTTGAAAGTTAAGATTTAAAACGTTGTTTTAATATTTTAGATAAAAATTAATTAATATTTTTGTTTTAAGATAAGACTGAATTTCTCTAAAGTTGCTAAATTATATCTAATAAGTAAATCTGTGAAAAACCTTTAAATTCTTAAATGTTTTGCATTCGGAGCCATATTTCTCCTGAGTTTTCCGATTGCAATAGTTATCTCTAGCCACTCTCAACAAAAATCCTTCAAATACCATCTTATTCTAAGCTGCAGGGTATGCAGCACCCAAACACGTCGACATAGACATTGAATACATACTATCTGATTTACATACATTGCCTTGTTTGTCGGCTGAAGTCGGGACATACTTGGGCCGACAGAATTTTTCCGTGTGCTACGTGTTTAGCTCTTTTGGTAAGATAATAGAAAGTTTTGTGAACTGAATTTTAGCTGAGGGCTGGTCGTCTCGTGTAGCAGAAATTACGTATTTCTTCATCGTTGCTGTTTTATTTAAGATACAAATTTAAAGGCTTCGCCGAATAGAACGCGAACTTAGCGCGCGTTAGCTATAGCGCCGAATTGTGTTGTACTATGATGTACGTTTACTGTCAAACAGAGCGCCAGCGCTAGACGTGCGTTACGCACGTTACGTTAGCGTGGTGTCAGGCTAGCGCTCTATGGCGAAGGCGAAGCCCTAAATGTCTTAAGTCTTTGGTAGTCATGACGACGTTAGTTTGTGTTAGTGCACATTAGCAAACATTCATGTTTAACTTGACACTTGGTGTGGTGTCGCGATTCTTTCATTCTGACTTAAGCTTTCTCTTGGAAGAGAAAGACCTCATATTGTAAATTGTAAATAATAAATAAAGTAAAGTGGAAGTGAGTAGTTGAAAAACATTTATATTTTACTTTTTTCAAATAATAATATAATATTAGCCCTCTTTCTCTATCCTATCTTGCTGTGCCCGACAGGGTCCACAATGATCTAAAATTATGTATATTTTATAATGTACCTACCACCTATGCTAACATTGTGGAACGCAAATAAATATATTGAATATTGTATTTCTGGCGATATGTAATTGTTCTAATAGGTATAAGCAGGAAGAGCCTGAATATTCGAATGATATGAATGAAGGTCTTCTTTGGAAACGGGACTACGTCGATCCATATATACAAGGGTAGGCGTAGCTTATGTAAAGGTTACATGCAAAGGGCGAACTTATGTCGTACAGGCTGATTGAAAAATAACTCTGGTTGCATTCGACCATTTTTATATATATATTTATATATATATATAAAAATATATATATAAATATATTTAGAGTATGGATTTCGATGATTTTGTTGGTTTAATGGCGTGTGCTAGCTGACATTTAGCAAATTATTATAATATTACATTTTAATTTAATGTTTTGTGTTGCATATAATGTATTATACATTATTTTGCATAGAATCAAGTTTTTCTAACTGAACAGACAGCTGTGCTGCTGGGGAGTTTGTTGCGCCACTTCTTCTTCCCAGCTAAGCACTAGGAAATGGTGAAGGGTGGGCGTTTTTGGGGGACTGTCTTATGTAATTTTGTCGTTCGAAAAGTGCAGATTCTCAGCCTAGTTTGAATAAATGACTTTTGAATTTGAACTCATTTTAAGTGAAAAAAAGTTTTGTGTTTATGAAAAAAATTGTGTTAAAATAGATTGCATAGAAGAGTGCACGTTTCTCTGAAATAAAACATTAAATAAATATGATATAAATTTCCCATCTATTATTCTACGCCCCCATATAACATCGCTCTACAGCTATCGCTTTTCTAGCGGTACAGTACTAAGAGTCTTTGTCTCTATAAATACCTTATATCCTTTCTCTTCGAGACGTGTATCCTATAGGTAGTACTTACAAAACCAACAAAGATACAAATACACAAAGGTATCTAAACATACACAAAGGATACAAAGGTCTATTACATACCGGCAGTTTCAAAACAGCATTACTACGAAAGAATATTATGCATATGGGACCAGTTATTTACAATAAAATACCTAATGACATTTAAAATGATACATCTCATTCTTTCAAAAATAAATTAACGAAACTACTAGTTGAAAAATGCTATTACGCTGTCAGTGAGTTTTTAAATGACAACACCCTATGAAATTGCTCAATAATGTTTCAGTTTGTTAAGTTTGATTCTTTAAACGATTACTATGACTATTATTTGCCGGTGAATTTAACGTTCAAGAAGATGACATTAAAAACTGATTACCTGACACTTATTCATTAATATAGATTTGCAATAATTATGATAGTTGCTTAATGTTGCATGCCATACGGTAGAATGTACTGGATCTTTTGTTTTTATTATTTTTACACCATGAAAACTATGTTTGTTACCTACATTCTTTGCAAATAAATGATTTCTGATTCTGATTCTGATACTTAGTTCTTTCCATTAGGTTGACTGCCAGCCTTTACACCAACCTTTAACTTAAAAAAACATTTTGTTTAATAGTATGTACCTTCTTGACTAGCATTTGCTCTACATTTTTTTCCGGATTCCCTTTCAAATTCCCACTGTTAGCAGCCTTTATAAGCTTGATAAGCTCTTATAATTCTTAAACTTCTCCACTCCTGGGACTACAAAAAACTTCCATTATCATGCTGTGATGGTAGCTACACTCCGCTCTTTAAAGTGGGCAATATAATGATAACGAAAGATTAGGTACGCTATTCTGAGCTAGTTTCAACTATAGACCTCTAATACCTATTCTAACTCACTATACTCCTTCCTTTTCACTTTCATCTCACGAAAACCCCTCACTACCTACCTAAACAGCTGTAGACCTCTTCAAATACACCCTCACACTATAATCTTCCCTTCAAATGAATTCACTAAACACCGAAACAGATCCACTCGTATATCTCAAAAGATATTTTAACCCTAAGATGGCGAACCGAAATAGAAGGGTTATATGTACTAGGCTGTATGTATGCCTGTATGTGCGGCAGATCAAAGGGTCTGCGCGGCGCGCTTTGAACATGCCGACATACCACGGCGGAGCATACGGAGTCTATGTGTGGTACATAAGCGTCTGTTTTGATACCATTTGATGATATTTAGGGATTATTAATGAGAATTATGTTATGTATTTACTGTTTGTTTTGGGGAAATGTCAAGTTTACATGATGTTGCAGGAAGAGTGTACCTAATATGTTGGAGTTTCCTGAATATTTAACACGTTTTTGGTTAGACAGAGAGAAGAGGCTTTTGCCCTGCAAAGGGACAATAATAAGCTGGTATTATATTATTATTTAAGTAGTGATCGCCTAGTGGTGTGACCGTCAGACTGTCAAGTCATAGGTCTCGAGTTCGAATCCAAGGCACGCACCTCTGACTTTTCGGCCTATCACTTGCTTTAAAAACGGTGAAGGAAAACATCGTGAGGAAACCGGCATGCCTGATAGATATTTCTCGACGGCATGTGAAGCCAAGTCAGAGGCCCATGAGCGGCTTTAAAACTCTGACACCAGGTTGGTCACTAAACACACGAAAAGAAGAAGAATATTATTATTATTTTCATTTAAGTCATTAAAGGCTTTGATAACAAATTATTGATTAACTACAACATTGTATTAAAGCAAAAATTCTTAAACATTGTTTTCACATTGTGGTAGCGAAATGGTTCAGCGGATATGTTATCTAAACGTTTAACAATATTTTAGGTTTTAAATACACATAACGACTGCCATATTGGCAGTCATCGATATCATGCCGCCATTGATTTTGATTTTTATTGAAATTATAACACCGCTGGATTGTTTTCCGAACTGCTCAACAAGTATCTTGACAAATGTAAGGGAATAGGGATGATGACAAAAAAAAATTTTTTGGACACGTATTTTTTCTTTTTTTACGTAATCTAAAGATTACGGCGATACATTGATGTAAAATGTGCCATGACGTCACGAGTATGTAGATTTTATACATGCTAGTGACGTAGCGACCCCCACTCCCCAACTTAAAATGCGTTTTATCTAAGTATTTTTTTATTAATATGATAAAGCAAAAAATACGTGTCTAATATTTTTTTATTATCTGACTGACGGACTAATTAGAATTTCATTTTTTTTACCCAGGCATCATCCCTATTGCTGCGATAAACACTATTACAACAATCATACATCATTCAATTAACCAAAAATCTATGCACACCAGACGGTCCTAATCCATTAAAAACCCACAAAACAAGCTACAGTGACAGAGGCAAGCATCCAAATCCGCAGATTAGCGCACATGAGACGACCACGGGCGGATAGATCCCGAGACAACCCTCCGTGGGACTGTACCGGTACCGACAAAATAGCAATTAAATTCGCCTTCATTACACAACCCTTCCATGATGACCATACGGAGAATTAGGGTGCGATACTTGAATATTACGATATGTGAGGTTGAGTGTTAATAAACTACTCTCACTCGAGACGAATGTTACAGGTTTCAAACATTTTCAGAATCCTGATAAAATCCGCATCAAAACTTTTATCCTGCGCATTGTGAAAATTTTATTGACCGTTCAAGACACTTTTTACGATAAAAAAAATTTAGTCCGTCAGTCAGATAATAAAAAAAATATTAGACACGTAGTTTTTGTTTTATCATATTTAATAAAAAATGGTTTTGATAAAACGCATTAAAGTTAGGGAGTGGCGGCTCGCTACGTCACATGTCAGTATAAAATCTACCGGGGAGTGACGTCATGCCACATTTTAACTCAATGTATTACAGTAATCTTTTGAATACGTAAAAAAATTAAAAATACGTGTCCAATATTTTTTTTACTTTCTGCCGTTTTATTTTGCACATCTATTTTAAGAAGAAAATTTCACATTGTTAAAGTTTTCAACTAGCTGCGAACTGAGCTTAACGTATCGCATTAGTTTGAGCTCACATTATGTGAACACCTCCTGTCACATGAACCACAAAATCAGTCTAGCCCTACATAGGTACCTAGCCAGGCTACAGGCGACCCTCAAAACAAAGTACAAATCCCCACTAATTACGTAAGCACGCACCGTGCCTCCGCGAACGTCCCGCACAAAGGGTTCCACACAACGCCAATAACGCATGAAACAGGATTAAAACATGTAAACGCTAAAGGGTTCCGTGCCCGTTTGTGTGTAATTATACATGTTAATTTACAGTTACGTACTTTGAACGTACTGTGGAGTAGGTATAGGGTGGTATAGGGAAGTATAGGGAGCCTGGTATAGGTTGGTGTAGGCTTCGTTTTTAGGGTTTCGCGCTCGAATAAGCGTGAGCCGTAAACGGTTTGTTTGGTGTCAGTTGAAACGTAAACGATTTGAAGAATGGTATATGAATTATGGATGTGGTTAGCACATGCGTATTTAATTTTTTAGTTTGAATATTTATTTCGTGAATTAAATCAAAGCGCAAGTAAGAAATATCTTGGGGAATATTGAAGTATACAGTGGTTGTAGATAGATTCCTGATACACTTACTATCGCTTGTGTTGTCTGTACAATTGAATGCAGTTGGAATTTTACTGACTAAAACCCACCCGTGTTCCTTCCGTTGCCTGTGTGCCGGGGCCGCGATATCCCTTTCGGACAAACCCGCAACCCCGGCAGGCATTGGTCCTTACGGACCCCATCAGTTGGTGCTGACATCTCTTTGAGGCGCGCGTGGAACACAACGCAACTCTTATGCCATGGTCATTACTTCAGTCAGCCAGCAACATTGGAAACAGGACTGTCGGCCTTGAGTAAGCTTTTAAATGTTCTTCAATCTTTTCTCTCACAAATGTCTTATACCAAACTGGCCACTGTAGCTCGGTGTTTTAAATTCGTAGATATTGGTTGAATGGTGTTAGTTTTCCAAGTGTAGATATTCAATCTTGCTCTAACAGTTTTGTCATCTGTCTGATGAGTCCGCTTTCCCAAATTATGTTATTGTAGGGTACTTACGAGTATGTCTATTTCAAACTATACTTAAACTTGATTTTAATAGGTAAAGATTAGTATGAATCTGTCATTTTTAAGCGAGATCTATGCTTGAGCATAAAATATGGGTTTAAAGTACCCTGTCCTCTGATTCTCTTCGTTTGTGTGTTGCTACTGCATCTACGTAGTTCAAATCCTTTCAAATCATTCGAAATTTAGTTTTAAAAAGCGAACACAGTTAGGCTGTTTCCGATTTGATTAAGGCTGTAGATAACTGTTGATGAAAAAGCACTAAGTATGTAAATGTTATGAACTGCAGAGCTGGTCTGCAGGTCAGCATTTAATTAAAAAAACCTACAATCAAGCCCAATTCTGTAATCTGTATCGAACCTATAACAGTTTGAAACTCTATACCAATATAGCAAATTAGAATGCGGTACCGTTTTACAATATTCCTTTAACAAGTATTTATTTAAAATACAAATGACAAAATATTGTAGGTTTAACATTACTGTAGCAGCTGACGCGTTCTCAATTTACAATCAACCTTCGCAAAATATATATAACTTAGCTACAGCAGCTATACATTCGCAGACTGCCAAAAGACACCTGTCTTTCCAGCCAGATATCTCTACTAACATAAAACCACAGCTTTCATACCCAGACCTCATTACTGTGAAAACAATGGATAAAAAAAGATATAATAAATAAAAAGGCGAGGGGCGGGGGGCGATGCCGCGCCGCCCACAGCTCCACCCACACAAACACGACACAACATATAATTATTATTGTGTGAACGCGATGCGGTTCCAAACATACACATACATGATGTACATACATACAATTATGATATCTTTGTAGCGAATCGGGAGTAGGAAACGGGATTAAGGTGTGAGCAGCATTGGAAGGTTGCTGGGTTAAAGGGAATTTTGTGGGATATAAGTACTCGTAGATTGAAAAGATTTAGCCAAAAAAAAGTCTTTAATAGAATAGGGATGATGACAAAAAAAAATTTTTTTGCCCGTCTTTGAGATTATAAAAAAATATTGGACACGTATTTTTTAATTTTTTTACGTGATCTAAAGATTACGGCGATACATTGAGGTAAAATGTGCCACGACGTCACGAGTATGTAGATTTTATACATACTAGCGACGTAGCGACCCCCACTCCCCAACTTAAAATGCGTTATAACTAAGTAATTTTTTATTAATATGATAAAGCAAAAAATACGTGTCTAATATTTTTTTATTATCTGACTGACGGACTTATTAGAATTTCATTTTTTTTACCCAGGCATCATCCCTATTGGCTTCATTTGGCTGTTTGAATCATACACCAAATAATCGTCTTCTTTGTCATGGTCCAGTTTATGACGTAATCCTCGCTTAAAATATATAACGATCGTAAACTTCGATCAATAATTGATCGAAGATCGTAAAGGATTTTTTCTCGACCTCAGTTACCACCAGTTAGGTATGTGTGTATATTAAGTTTATGTATTTACACAGTACTGAAGACTTGTGATTACCTATTGTTTATTCTTGTAAATATGTCGTTGGTCTGCCTTGCTCAGTAAAATAAAATATGTAGGTCTGGTCAACTATCTTAGAATATTGCGATGTCATAAAAATACTTGACGACTGGTTCTTCCATAAAAGCATAATCGACTATTTCTGTTGAGTTATGCATGAGCACGAGCTAGCCCCATTTGCCATTTAGTTGCTAAACATAAAGCTGCTATATAAGGCCAATATTTCCTCACCATCATCCAAAGCCTTTTTCGTCCCACTGCATAAGGCGAGCACTTCTCTCGTATCCACTGCAATCCTATCATCACAATATCTAAAAGCCACAATTTTAATCTGAAATCAAAGTAAAATCCAAACTTAATGTCCTGATGATACATTAATTTAAATAAATACCTACTTAATTCAATATTCCGTCGTATCGTATCGATGGCGGTTCCACCTGTGCGCACTCGAGCGTCGCGAGCCCTTTCCCGCCGTTTTCACGACAAAATGGCCGACACGTGACTAGACTGGCGAAACGTCCTTATTCATTCATAGCCGAGCACCGTAAATATTATGTGCTATTAAATTTAATTGTGGGGTGTCTTGAATATTCACTTATGCACCTGTATTTTTAAATTTCTTGATACTTTTTGCTGTAGTTGGTAAGTAATTTTCTGCGTTATTTATGCTTATTTTTATTTTGCTTGAGAATGCATACAATTCTTGCCTTAATAGACCAATTTGAACACCATAGCATATAGATAGTAATCTTATTAAAGTTATTTAATTGAAACGCTCTATAACTGAATACCAGACCTTACAAAAAGCGACATTCTATAAAAAAATAATTGTTTATTCTGCACAAATAAGACGCACAGCGATAACGTTGGTGGAAAAGTCTAAAATATATGGGACTAACATTAACTAACGGAAAGATTACGTCAATCCAGTTGAAAGACGTTGTAGAAATACAAAGCGCTTTGAAAGCGATTACTACTTGTCTCGGCCCTTAGATTAAATTATCGGCTCATCATCTAGGTATATTTAATCCTACTATCCTACTTCCTACTATCCTACTAATATTATAAACGCGAAAGTTTGTATGTATGTATGTGTGGATGTTTGTTACTCTTTCACGCAAAAACTACTGAACGGATTTGGATGAAATTTGACACACAGATAGTTTATAACCTGGATTAACACATAGGATGCTTTTTATCCCGATATTTTCACGGGATCGAGACTTATGCGGGTGAAACCGCGGGGCGCAGCTAGTATTACATACGAGTATATACATATTTTGACTGCCCCGTTGGTGTCGTGGTCGCAAACGCGACTGCTGAGCGTGAGGTCCTGGGTTCGATTCTCGGGTCGGGCAAAGTGTCATTGGGTTTTCCATTAGGAATTTCTTAGTAACAGCCTGGAGTTTGGAAGTTGGTGGTGTGATACCCCCGTGTCTCGGAGAGCACGTTAAGCCGTTGGTCCTGCGCAAAATCGCTCTCCGGATTCTCTCCGTGTCGGATTGCCGACCCATCGGACTATGAGAATGAGGGAAAATAAAGTGCACCTGTATCTACGCACACACTTGTGCACTATAATATGTCCCGCGCCGAAGGCTGGTCTCCGTTGAGATTGACCACCATGGCCTAAACACGTTGTGAAGGACTATATATACATATCATTCACATATTTCCCACAAACTAGAAGAAACACAGTCCCCTTAACTACAGCAGTATAATTATTATCGTTATCATCATTACTGGCAGCCTTGTTTCATCCACTGCTGAGTATAAACCCTTTTGTGCCATAATGCACTGGTCTGTACGAGTCTCATCTATAATAATTAAATCTTTCTTTTTAACCGACTTTCAAGAAGGAGGAGGTTCTGTGTTCGTAGCGTATATATTTTCTTTAATCCGTCAGTTGTGGACCGGTTTTGAAAATTCTTTTTTAGTTTGAAAGGGTATATGCTCTCGAGGTGGTTCCAGCCTTGCTTTGTTAGTTTTTGAGAAAGCTTCAATAATATGTATTTTTCCCACTAAGGTCTACGTAGATGACATGATGATAATTTTCTGTCACTGTTATTTACACAGAAGGTAGTGGTATTCGAACTTGTGTGGGGTAGGTAGAATAACTAAAAAGAAAAAAATAAAAACTTTTTACAAAAAAAAACAACCGACTTGCAAAAAAACACTTCAAAGTGGAAATTTACTTTAATTTTGGAACTCAAAACCAAAGACACCGACTTTCGAAATTAAAGTAATTTTTCACTTAATTTTGTACAATTTTTTTTTTATATAAAAATACACTAGGTATAAAAAGTCAAATAATCTGAGCCTTACAGATTAATTTTAACATCCAACGGCCATTTAGCTTTTTACAAAAACGCTCTCTGAAAACGTTAAAAAGCGATTAGCATTTTCGTTCACTCCTTTTTATGATTTTTAACCAACAGCTAATGTAATAGATAGTTACTTTTTCTTGCTGCTTTCCGGATAAAAAGAATTACGAGTTGCGTAGGTCCGTATTCCGAACCATTGATAGTTCAAGGTTTTAATATACGATTTGGTAAATTGTTACGTATGAATGTAATGTATGAATATTTAGCTTTCCGTTCACTACTTATGAGCCTACCCCTCATTGGTTTTTAAGCTATTGCATAGCTGCTATTGCGGGCCTTGAGCGTGGAGACCGAATCCAGAAATTCCGTAACGAAAATAACCTAACACCCCCCACTCCGACCGGCACAGCGGTGATACTTTTTTTGAAGTTATACTTCTTTAGGCGCGTTATGAAAAAATGATGAGAGTGAAATTTTAAGATGCGTGCGCATCACTGTGACACAAATTGCATAAGTTTATAAAAAATGCTATGCAATAAATAGCTTTACCGCGGCAGTCTCCGAGTGCCACACGTCTTTTTTTTTACTACTTATTTATATATTTTTTTTGTATATGGGTATATTGCCGGATATAAAACACATTTTTTTTTTTTTTTGTAATAGTCTGTCATAGCTTCTGTCATATTTCTCATTCTTTTTACCTATTGTGGAATAAAAATTATATTCTAGGTGCATCGTCCCCACATATAATTATTATTATATTATTATTGCAAAACATTTTAAAAGAGTAACGGTGGAGATGTTGCCCATTCTTCTCCATACGAAACTACGTTTTGGAAAGGGCGACTACAATCAATTATATTTTCTTTTTAATTTTTGACATTCAAAAGTGCCTTTTATGATGTGCCTGTTTGAAATAAATGTTTTGAATTTGACTTTAGTCTGTATAGAAATCATGCCCGTGGTTCCCGTAGCGGTAGGCAGACATTTTACCAGTTCTGTTTTAAGTCCCATGTCCTAAGAGGCAGACTCCAGGTTCCTACTGATACTTTCCATACATGATCAACGAGAGTGTCTAAAGGCAACACTGAACCACGCTTGCTCCAGAAATTAAAAAAATTGTGCTAAACGAACTTAAAACATTGTCCTATTTCTGTCAATCGTTTAAAGAAAAGGAGGAAAGATAAATTAGGTATTTATTGGGACTCGCGCAGGAAGTTTGTTCTTTTCCAAAAAAATATTTTTGAGGATTTTATCCAAAGTGGCATGTCAGCCATACACAGGAAGATAATATTACACAAACGACGAATAGACAGACAGAGAGGTTTTTAAATATAACACAACATCACGCCTGTATTTCCTGAAAGGTTAGGCAGAGGTGTACCTATAGGTAGTACACCCACATTTCGCCAGTTATGTTTAAGTCCCATGTAATAGGGGGCGAGCCTATTGAGCCATCAACCGGGCTACCGAGAAATTGTAGATGAAAAAATTCTTTTTTTTTTCCGACCCGTGTACCCAGGACCGGATTTTTAAAATATGTTTAGCGCTAAAGGTACTCGTATTTTGTGATTGTTGATGTGATATTACATACCAACCTCAAAAATCTATGAGTAATAATCTCTACACTACTAAAATCACTAACCCACATTCTTTAATTACATTAAAAGAAATGAATGACCAAAAACGAAAACCTAATCAAGTAAATGAGCAACCACAATAGTATCTATTTATCTAAATACCGCAGGAAAACTCCCCGACGGCACAGGGGAATCGCGAATGAAATACACGTCATAGACGACATTTTTGCGATAAGGCAACACTGCGCCCGTTTTGTTTATGGTTAGGGCCGCCATCTTGCGTGTCACGGCAAATAGGGTAGCCATGTATTGTTCGCTTTATTTCTCTATGGAAATATTCTTTTTCCTGGTTTTTCTTAGGGAGGGTGATAATAGCAGTTTTATGTTATATTCAGTTTTGGGTTTTGCTTTCTAAGTTAACTGAACTAATAATCTAGCATACACTAGAGAACACTTAAACATGGTGTATGGGATAAGTTTGACTTACACGATTCCCAACTGTTTTGAAAGTATAATGCGACAACGAAAACCTTTCTCAAAAAATCTCGCCAGTATTTTTCGCACAAATATGCAGAATACAGGAATAATTAACAAAACCACAAACAATCTACCATAAAGACAAAAACCCACCACCACTTTGAAACCCCATCTCATACATCCACAAAAACTAATTCAACATACGAAAACATTCCCATTCCGTGGCGACATTAATTCGCGTTACATTTCGCTCCCCGTAGACATTGAGTGACAGTAAATAGAGACATAGGCATGTCTATTATCTGATACCGATCTACACATACAGACTTCATGAAACATTAATGTCCCAGCATCCTGACAGATGGGCTCCTGATACAAAAACATTTTGATCCTTATATCTTCCTTTTCGAGCAATTTTGAACCTTAAAGCATTCTATTAAGGGTGTGAGAAAAGTTTTGTAGTGAAACAAAATGTTGTTGTCGTATTTCGAGGTGTCATATTCGGTGCGGTCGACAAATGAGCAGCACGATGAATGTTTTGATGGTATAGGGCTAAAATAAAATAGTTTTGGATGCGATTTATTTTTGAAAAATCAAAAAACATAATTTTTTCGAAGATTGTTCTATACTGCAGACGTAGGGTAATGCACCCAATTATCAAACTCGGTGTGGGACAACCCTGATCAAGCTAAAAAGCTAGACAATGATTTATTCAAAACAATGTTATGTAAATGTTGTGAGTTTTCCTCATTCCGAGTACAAAGGTAACGGGTCCACGCGTTTAAAATATTCATAAATTCATTAATTCATTGTACTTTTTGATATACATAGATAGCTACAAAGCATTGTTTTGTTTTCATGCTGTTTTGTTTCTACCTACTCTTTGTAAATTCACCATATAATTTTCACCACTAACATATAAATAAAAACCTCAAAAAATGTTAACCAGTGCAGTGCGTAGGTTCAAGAAACCACATTTATATTGTTAAATAATGTAAAGCAAAGTTCGGAGAACAAGCAAGAGTTACGGAACAAGAATCTTGAATTAAACCTACTACGAGTACTATTATAACCCATTCACTGTTTATTTTACCTTGTAGTGAAAATCTAAAAGAAAAAGGTTTAAAACCTATATTTACAAAATAACCTGCACTAAATAAAACATTATAATATGTTCGTCGCTGATCGTCAAAACATGCGCAAATCTAAACACACATACTCGTGTCGCGGGCCCTGCTGTAAAAACACTCCAGCCGCTACGAGAACCCTTACTATTACAACTCACACTCACTCACACCTCACTCACTTACGAACTGAAAAAGCATTAAGCTTTTAACAATATATCTTCTTCATACATGATCGTTTTCGGATTTAGATAAAAATTCTATAAAAAATCGAAATCATTAGGTAAAATTGAGTGGATTTTCTTCTTCAATAACAACCAAGAGTAAAAGATCTTCATTCGCAAGATGATAATTGACTTTCCAAGTAAAAATTATTAGCTGCAGAAAAAAAAGAAAACGATAAATTCATGGTCAACGTAAAAAAAAAGCTTGCTACGGCGTAGCAAGGTCTACGAATAGTGCTACGAACGGCTACGAAAGTTGTAGACGCTATAAAAAGGGAAAAAGTTATGTATTTTCTGGCCGCTGGCTGGAGGCTTTGAGTGTAGAAGCTTAAGGCAGCCACAGGATTGACCGGTTGAGTAGTCATGACCTTAGTGGTCAGCTACGAAATGCCCTACATAAAAAAATAAAATTAAAAAAAAAGTATTTTCTGGGTTCTTCATTAATCTTTTGTTCTCTTCTACCATTTTCAGTATATCTTAATGTTACCATTGAAATGGTGCACAACGTGGCAAAAATTACTTTGCCTACTTATAAACTTTTGACGCTATTTTAATATATTTCGGTGAACTAGGTACTATCTCAAAATTAATCTCAAAGAGAATCTGAACTAGACGGGTCTGACATGACATCAAACAGTTCACAAAGATAACTTTACTAGCCCTGTAAATTTCTCTAAAATAATTTCCATTACATTCAAGTCAGTCATAACTTAAAGCAAGCCTCGCGATAAGAATTGAAAATTCAACTCGTTGCTAATTCATTAAAATTTATAGGTATACTCTGTTATCTTCAGGTGTGACTGTGACCCTTGCCAAACTAAAGTGCACCTTGTCAAAACCGACTCGCTATTATTGGGCATACATTTTTAAGCAGCGATAACACTATCGCTGGCGGGTTACGTGGTAGGCCGGGCCACGTTATCGTCAGTTTCTGCATGAACGCGCCCGTTACGGCCCCCCCTTTCCCCCTTCGACCCCACCAGCTTCCCCCATCCCCCTTGCTATCCCGGTAGACGGCAACGCGGAGATTTTGACACTTGAACATAATTTATTCGATGCTAAAATAGTTTATGTTATCTAGACTGGCGATATCTCGGAATTTACGTGTCTGTGAAGTTTGTGAGTGCTGTTTGTTTATAATTATTGCATAATGGGGGTTAATATTATGTTGTGTGGTGATAGGGTTAACTGTACAAATGTGGAACGTGGAGTAACTTAATTTTATTATGACAAAGTTTTAATTTACACATAAACTTGCTTAATTGTGAATCTTTTGAAAACCGAACCAGTTAGATGCCACATTACGGCATTGTTGCTGTTGCCGTAGTCATACTAATTAGATTTATTAGTTAAAAAATTCGGGTTATTAAAAAAAAAATTGGGAGTATAATATTTAAACTGTTGCATTCTAGCATAGCACTTCTCATAACCACGATTCAAACAGTTTGAATTAGATGAACATGGGTAAAATAAAATACCATCAATTTCAAGTTTATTACAGTTGACTTATTTATTTAGCAAGTAAATTCAGGAAAAATCAATTATTGTTTATCAATTTAACTACCAACATAAATTGTCCGTATAAACAAATCCCAACTGTCATTCTTTGACAGTTGTTCGAAATGGCTGTACACGGCAAACTACGGTTCTCAATTCTCATAACAGTATGCGTTAACGATCAATCTAGATCGTCAGTAGGCGTTTGGTCGAGTAAGACAAACCAAGGACAAACCACTATTCATGACATATCCGGCGTGTACTTCCTGCGAATGCAACCTGACCAACTTATGTAGGTTACCTAAGTTAGGCTGAGAATACAATACATCATGAGGCGGGCATTGGATTAGGAGTA
Source organism: Agrochola macilenta (assembly GCA_916701695.1). NCBI lineage: Eukaryota > Metazoa > Arthropoda > Insecta > Lepidoptera > Noctuidae > Agrochola > Agrochola macilenta. Next base: position 12,957,508 of record OU753564.1, read on the forward strand.
TTCTACGGTATTGGTAGGTAGGTTCGGTAGAGAAGTGACACTGGACACTGAGTCAAATTAAATTAGCTATTTCACACACGTATCTAAAGCCGATAAAACAAAAAAGAAAAGAGTTTCTAAACTCATAATTTTAATCAACTATAGCTGATTACAACGTCATAAAGCTACTAGAAACTAGATTATAGATTTTTATCACCGTTTTATTTACAATTTTTTATTTCCATGACATATCGTGGGACACATTCGTGGTTATTGAAGGTTATATTAACGCTTTTTATGGACTACCTTTGGACTTGAACAAAGCCTCTTGCTGAGTACTCCGAAAAAATCTGACAAGCGGCACATTTTGGGCTCAAACGGAGCCCTAATTCGAGTGAAACTTGCTAACCTAACTTGAGTAGTGGAAAAACATTTATATTTTACTTTTTCAAATAATAATATAATATTAGCCCTCTTTCTCTATCCTATCTTGCTGTCCCCACAGGGTCCACAATGATCTAAAATTATGTATATTTTATAATGTACCTACCACCTATGTTAACATTGTGGAACGCAAATAAATGTAGTGAGTATTGAGTAACCAGCATAGCCACGTTTCAAATAGTTTGTTATAAATTTGTTTGTGAAAAATGCAGTGGGTAATAATCATATTTGATATGTTACCTACACGTTAAGACTACTGTTTGTTCTTGTGAAATAAAATAAAATAAAGCTACCCAATTATTGTAGAAAATATATTTGGTAAGCAAATATTCCTCCCGTGTCAATAACCTTCAGTCGTACTATTGGGAGGACATCCCGAAGGCGGACGCTTCCTACCGGATTACATACTGAAGGGACATTATAAGATATCGCGATATCTCATTGATAAATTATATCTAGATTTAAGATGGGGTTTTATCATAGTATCCTTGTTTGTATGGAAAAAAATGTTATATAATTCAAATTCCAATTCAAAAGTCAATTTAAAATAGGCTGAGAATCAGCACTTTTCAAACGTCAAAATTACTTAAGACAGTCCCCCAAAAACGCCCACCCTTCAGCACTTCCTAGTGCTCAGCTGGGAAGAAGAAGTGGCGCAACAAACTCCCCAGCAGCACAGCTGTCTGTTCAGTTAGGTTATGTACGTTAAAGGCCTGTGCAGACCAGCGCGACTTGTCGCGCGACGCGACACGAACAATACAATTTCTAAGAAAACTTCACAGTATAACAATAACCGGTGTCGCGTCGCGCGACAAGTCGCGCTGGTCCGCACAAGCCTTAACGTTTGCGTATACCTACTGTATACGCAATGTTATGGCGGCTATCTACCTTAAGGTAGCTAGGTATATATCCTATCTAAGTGAGGTACCGTAGGACCTAAATGAGAATTCAAATTAATAAAACGAGCTTTTTCTAATTTGCAATCTTTACGAGAGATCCACTTTCACAGTATTTAGAGGCTCCTGAAAAACGCATGTTGTCATGTAATATCTTGTAGTAACACATAGAAAACGTTTTATTCGATTAGGTACATGAAGTAACTAGGTACCTATAATTCTCATAGGATGCAAGCTTTCAATTATTATGAATTATCAAGTAAGAATTTCAAATGTACCTAATATTGTCAAACCAACAAATCCCAGCACAGCCCACCGTAAACCTCAAACACAAACAATTATTATTCAAACTTTTAATCAAGGTTTCATAATTGAATCCCTACCACTCCCGAAGTTGTAGGATAACGCAAATTTACGACTAAGCAGACCAAGATTAACATCGTAACTCGAATAAATCCGTGGTATCGGGCCTGTTTGCCGAATTAAACCTCGCTTGTTCACTTTGTGGGCATAACTTCGCGTCTTTGCTGACTGGTTACTAAGAGAGAGTTCTTAGAAACTTGTAATTCCTGTAAACGTTTGTATTATAGATATTTTGGAGGATTTTGGACGGTATTGTTAAGTTATTAATAGCTGTGAGAGATTGAAATAAAATTTGGAGTTTGAAGTTAATTTACAGGATAGCATTTAAATACAAAATGGATTAGGTATTTTTAGGAGGATAGATAGGTACATACTAATATCCTAGGACAGACTATAAAAGTGACAATAGGACTAGTTTATGCCAAATTATAAAATAAAAAAAACATAAAAATAAAAATTATGCCTAAGAAACAAAACAAACCCTTTAAAAAAACTTCAAAGTTTCAAGGCTGACTTCGATGTGCACGTGCTACCTCCTATATCATCAGGTAGCCACCTATTAAACGATTTATTTAGCACACGATTGCTCAAAAAAGAGTGAATTTTTATTTAATTTTCGATTTCAAGACATGCTGGATTTCGAAATATTTTAAGCCACACAAAGCATAAATTCCGCACATAATCCATCTTCATTTCTTTTGTCCTCAGACGAGGAGCCTCTGGAAGGTCTGGAAGGTCTACATTCAGACGAGACGGGGTCTGGAGACAACTCCAACGCGGGCTCCAGCGGAGCTGATGATGACGCGGCTCGGCTGAGACTCAAGCGCAAGCTGCAGAGGAACAGGACCAGCTTCACCAACGAGCAGATTGATAGCTTGGAGAGAGGTCTGTATATAGGAAGTAATACCTACCTAAGTTATAGTACCTATGTACTCTTTGTTAATACACCAAATGTGTTTTCCAGTAGTCCTCCCCCGTGTCCTAACCAAAGCGATCGACTACGCGATCGTCTCTTATATCCCTCATTTGTTCGGAAAACCGGACGGCCCGTCTGTCGGCGCTACGACCACGTTCGGATTCGCCGAACAAATTGAACGCGACGTTCGTGTGTCCTGTGATCGCGCGGCGATAGCTTTGGCCGTCAAGTGAAACACGCGTAGCGCATAAACCCGCAGTCAAGTGAAACACGCGTAACGCATAAACCCGCACTGGCGTGACGTCCGGCCGTCACAGGAGAAGCGTGTGCGCCGCACTCACGAGTCGCGTTACGTTTGCAGTTAAATCAGTAATTGCCTTATATTGCCAAACTACCCGGAATTCATTCATCAGGGTATTTTTGGTTTTGCCAAGATCAAACTCATATACAAGCACGCGAATCATTTTTAACCCCTTTATTCCAACGTAACATAACAAGTTTCTTGTTTGCCATAATTTACAGCACAGAGATTTACTACTGCAATCTAAGTTATTGTAAATTCGACACTCTATCTTTACAGAATTCGAAAGAACCCACTACCCAGATGTCTTCGCTCGCGAAAGACTCGCCGCAAAAATAGGCCTGCCTGAAGCTAGAATACAGGTGAGTTTCACAATTAAGTAGGTACTAATATGTGTAATAAGTACCTGTGATATAGGTAGATAGACCATACATAGACTGAAATCATCACATTCTTGTCGTAGTGCGCGCGATAATATTACCTACATACTGCAATATGTAGGTACCTAAACAGTAGGTAGGTAAATAGGTAATAACGCGTGTGTATGCCCGGCATGTATCCAGTTGAGTGATTTGATAGGTACTCGTATAAGATATAGGTAAAACTTATTAGGTTTATAATTATAATATTATGATGCAATAGTTAAACAGGCTTATACGTGCTAGGATTTTTTTAACTACAAATCTCCTGCATAACATAAAATAAAATGCGTTTTATACTATAACATCGTCTCGCAGTCACTCATCTTACAATTAACACGATGTTTATTACTTTCCACAAGTTCTACTACAATCTGTTCATATAGCTATACTAACGCCGCCATCTTGATTTTCATTTCAATACCTATCTACATTTCACAAAAGTTTACCAACACAGCGCTTCCTCAACGTCATTCGAGTGCCAATCGATCCTTGTAGCTTGATAGGTAGGTAGGTACGTCCAACATATTCAAAAATGTTCCCATTTAATTATGTAATTAGTATCACCAACAAGCCAGCCTTGTAACGATCCTAATGGCGCGTACCGCGCTTTGTGTTAACTTAACCCGACGTTAAGGTGTGGTTCTCGAATCGGCGCGCGAAGTGGCGGCGTGAGGAGAAGATCAGGTCGCAGCGGCGGAGCCCCGAGTGCGGCTACAGCGGCGCCGCCCCGCACGCGCCCGCGCACCACCCGCCGCCCGCGCACCCTGCGCACGCGCCGCATCCGCCGCACCAGCCATACCAGCCGCCGCTGAATGTTGATACTTACAGGTGAGTTGCATTGCACAACATTACGATGATCACACCTGTACTAAAAGTCAAGTTGGTATGGCGCTTTTGAAATGAGACCAACCCCCCCATGGATCACATTTAGATGTTTTAGGGTACCTACAGTCCTCATTGCTGTCTTTATACCTCCTGTTACTCTGTTAGCAATTTTAATAATAGGGGTTTTATACCTACACACAATCTTGACTAGTGACCCACCTTACATATCAGACAACCCACTGCCGAGTCTCAGGCCTACTTTCTGTAACAGGGAATTCCAGCTAAGAACAACTTTTCTGGCTTTCTCCAATACCTAAAAATCAATGGCAGCGCAATATTAGAACCGGCAATCTAATTCATTAAAATCTTAAATTCACTCACTGATAGGACAGACAACCCATAGCCTAAACCGCTGGCTGTTGAAACTTGAAATTTTGCACAAAAGTTCCATAAACAATATCGCCCATGGCCCGTATTTTTCTAAATATTCATGACAAATTATCGAAAATTAACTTTCATAGGGTGTCTATCTTTTTTTTCTTCTTCATATTTTCATGTTTTTTTTCAATATCCCCCTATGATTATATGGACTTACACTTCCGTTTTTAAAATAAATATTGTGTATGTTTTTTAGAAAAAAATATCTTCTCCTCCATTTTCTTTTTCATAGTCGACAAATTTGAATAAAAAATATTAGTTAATCCGATAAAATAACTCATAAGCATTTAGAAATAATAAACAGAATCCAAATCGAGCCAATAACATAGGTCCTAGGAGAAATGGCAACGCAACTAAAAAAAAAAAAAATTGAATACCTAACATGAAAAATCCCCCCTTTTAAAGTTATTTTTCATGAATATTTAGAAAAATAAGGGCAAGGACATGCCCATGGGCGACATTGTATAACGAAAAAGAGCAGGATTTTTGAAAATTCATTACAAAGGGATGAAAGTAGGTACGACATTTTTTTGAATGGGAAATCCCAATAACAGGCACACGGTTTGTAGGTAAAGGTAATAAAACTTCTCATTTGTAAAGTTCATAAAAATAACATCTAAAGTCCTATGTTCCCCAGCCCACTGACCCCCATGGGGTACGGAGGCGGCATGGTGCCCGAGACCCCAGTGTGTGACACGACGGAGGCCGAGCTGTGCAAGGGTGGGTTCCTGGGGTACCCGCGCTACGAGCTGGGGTACAGGCAGCCCCCGCACCCCTACGTCAACCATCATGGCTACCAGCACGAACCGGCGTCGCCTCCACCAGGTAAATAAAAATAGTTTACCTATACTTAGGAAAGTAAAAAAAAAAACTGTAGTCCAGATTACATAATCGCAACGTTTACACATAGATTTTAAATGTTCCGATTTTAGAAATGGAGAAATTACGAGTACGTATTCACGGATTTAGAAGAAGGACCACCAATAGCTATAGCGTGACTCGTTCCGATGGCTGGTGGCTACCATAATATACATTTCTCATTTGACCAGTTTTTAAAGCAGTCATTGTGAGGTCCATTGTTTAGAAATGGAAAATTATTGGGCAATATCGATATGAAGGAAGGTCGATCGATATTCTAGGTAATACTGCTGAGCTGAACAGAAGTCTGACAACCAGTCTAACCAAAGGGTATCGTTTTACCTAGACTGTGTTCTGGAGGTCAGATAGGCAGTCGCTCCACGTAAAGTACTGATATTCAGCTGTTTCCGGTAAGACTGGGAGCCGACTCTAACATAGTTGGGAAAAGGCTAGGCAAATTGATTGAATGCTTACAGATACTCCTAAGATAGACACTGCCAGGGACATTAAAGATTAGGTTAGACTATTTGTTTTGGATGGAAGCCACAAAAGGCCCAGCATCTAGACCATTCCTCAAACCCGGCTATACACCTTTATCTAATACAAGCCTATTTTCTATTCCAGAGCTAGGCGGTCTCCTAGGTACAGGGGTGTCAGTGCCCCTCGCAGTTCCCGGACAAGATACGCAGCAGTACTGGTCCCGCCTCCAGTGACCCTGGTGGAACTAGCCGAGCACATGACAACAGTACTCCTACGCTACTACCCGATGAAGAGCGGCCAATTTGGAACTGAGACACCAGATATTATGGCTTTGTCTCTGGAATGGCAAACGCACCTGCGATTCCTCTGCTGCCGTCATACGATGAAAGGCCGTAACTTCAAGTTGTTTTTGAGTAAGTGACAGTTTTGAAGTAAATTTTCAAGTTCAGTCGATAGTCTAACTTTAACAGTAGGTATGTATCTGCTACAAATTAAATATAGCTTTCCTATCACCTAGACAGTAATATAGTCCTCTCAACTCCGGCTGGTACCAGTAAACGCTTAACACCCTCAAGCCTGGCTGGTTCCATATGGTACCAGCACACCGTTTAATGCTGTATCCGGCCCTACATTTATCTCATTTTTTATAAAAATGTTAGGCCTTTCATCGTATGACGGTGTCATTTGGTATTTGTAGATGTCGAAAAGCAACGGCGACCTTACCATCAGGTCGGTCGCATGCTTGTTTACCGCCCAATAGCATCCAAAATATACCTGTGATTGGTTTATGAGCAGTAGCGTGTTATCAAGCCGGAAAAGTTGCTTTGTGGTCAAGAATGGATACCAACTGGATAAAACAAAGTGTGCTACTCGGTTCCAAAACGGTCCAACCTTCATAGTCGGGCTCGGGTAGTATATCATGAACAAAATATAATTTATTTTATTTTGAAGATTATTTCTTTACCAACATTAGCAACGCAGGCAAGGTCAAACCAAATAATTCTGACTTGAACACACGTCTTTATGCTTTTGCAGATTGATCTTCTTGCTATAAAAAAATACTTCTGTATTCATTCTTTGTGTTCCACTATGCCAACTATCAAAGAAATCTGTATCAGATAATAGTGATAAAACTATACAGATTTAAGGAAGTGAGTAAGTGGAACGTGATGCTTGCCTATAGACAATGAAGATTTTCCTTATTAAAATGAATAATTTTCTGTACGTTTGTTAAAGAGCATTGTTTTTTTTATACATACTTTACGGTGATATTTTTAATTATTTTAAAATGAGGGTAGATACTTAACTTACCAACTGTTGGAACACGTATAGTATAAAGAATTAACATATCCACTAGTTGCCACAAAACAGGACTCAGAGCACAAAAAATAGGCTCAAATTGTACTTATTAAAAATAAATTAGAATATTTCATTCAAAATATTAATTAATAAATCTCTCATAGATTTTCTACATTACCGTTATTGATGCACATGTAATGTTGTATCCTTAGCTTGTAACTTTGAATGAAATAATTTAATATTTCGGTGTAAGTGTTAAAAAATATTTTATTAACAATTAGATAGTTAGCTAAGATTAGCGTTAAATAAGTATTTAATTGTGTATATTTGTTGTAAATGTTTAAATAGCAATGCTGAGATAAAATGGATTAATTTTGAAATATTTGACAGATGTGGCTGAATATTTGTAGTACCTTTGCCTTATGTATCAAACAGTGGATGGTAGATACAAATCACATTGATTTACTCAATTATATCTGCTTATTCTCGAAACACAGGTGTGAAGAAAGGAATTACTTATTTATAAAAAATCCTTTGACGTTAAATTCTTAACATTATAGTAGCGATATAAATTTAGATTTTTTTATGAGAAACAGGGCTTGTTAGTTATAAGTACAGAAATGTAAATAGTTACTTTCGTGTAATTGTTCATTGTGATTATCCCATTGTAAATGTAATAAACGCGCAAGTATGATGTTTAAAACTTAGATAATTTTGGATATTTATTTTATTTTAACATTTAGTAGCAAAATATTTTTTCAAGGTTTTTTTTACAACATAGGGATTGTTTGCTATCCAACTTATGCTTTATAAAATTAGTGAAAATATTTCTTGTTTTAAACCTCACAGCTTATAAAATAAATCGATATGAGTTATAACAATAGCTTGAATCAACCTCAAGGTGTTAATTTCGAATTTACAATTAGTTTTTAATGTGTATATGTATTGATTATAAATAAAAATGTGAATAATTGTGTGATGTCGATGAAACGTTTTAATAACATTATATGAATACACTTTTGGATCAAAGTATTTGGTTGTTTTATTTGGTCACAGCAGCGCCATCTATGTGAATAAAGAGGAGTTTCTTGTCTTCATAGACAATGCTTGACGAGCAGTGGTGGTAACGACACCACTTATGTGGCATTCAACCCACGCAGGCACTTTGTGTAATTACAAAAAGTGCTGATTTCATCACCACTGCTCTCAAAACGGTGAAGGAAAACATAGTGAGGTAACCAGCACGTCCTTGAACCAAAAATTCGAAGACATGTGACATCCACCAACCTGCACTGGGCCCGCGTGGTAGATTATAGCCCGATCCTCACGGAGAGAAGGCCTGTGTCCCCAACAGTGGGACAATGCTTGACAAGGTTTTAATATTTGCAATAAAACTTCACCTTCTAGCAAAATTATTGTAATATTTCAATAGAATCAATTAAAGCTTTTAACACTCTACAATAATGTGAACAAAACACTAACGATTTAGCTTTCCTACCTAGTCAAAAAGTAAGTCACTTCTGTATTGCTTGTCACTTGTAGATACTACTATCGGCCAAACCCAATAACCTATCTATGAACAGTTTTGGCATACTGGACTTAGAAAAACCCGTGTAAAAAAGAATTTAAGGTCCTTATGGAATTGTGGGACGACTAGGCTAAGCGTATGCTGACACGCAGGTGACGCAGCACACACAGTACAGATTTTGCAGGGTAGGGCAGGCGAGGCAGACATAGGCCGCGAGCGTATGCTGCGACGCAGCTACACAGACATTCGTGTCCTTGCTAGTACAAACAATAGACGGTTGTGCTGCGTTACCTGCGTCTCAGCAAAAAAACAAAGCTGTCAGTACGTTCATGCATTATACCTAAAAACTGCTCTGCCCTGCGCTGCGTGGACCTGCGTCACCTGCGTCTCAGCATACGCTTAGCCTCAATGACAGATAGAATAAGGGCCGAGTCACACCGGAATGGCAGCGGCCGGCAGCGGCAGCCAGCGTCTGCCAGCGGCCTCCGGCGTCGCCGCTGGCGGCCTGGCGCGACCTCTAGATCCCACGTGCCTAGTCTCCTCTTGACTAGTTTAGTTTCTACATTACATACGCGCGGCAGCCCGCGGTGCCGCGAGCGGCCTCGCGTCGCCGCTGGCAGCCGCAGGCGGAATCACCGACAAGATGCGCCTGGCGGGCGACCTCGAGACCTTTTTAAGCTTTTCAAGCGATACTGGATACTGGTCTTTTAAGTATGTACGAGTAGATAAAGTTTAAAATTATTTCACACTAAAAGTGCTTGCCGCGTCGCTGCCGGCCGCTGCCATTCCGGTGTGACCCGACGCTTATACTGTCTACCATCAATAGCGATCTGTCTTTGACTGCAAATAGGTTATTGGGTTCGGCTGTTAGTATACCTACCTAGATCTTCCATAAACCTAAATATTGCTGTTATTAATCTAATTATGTTAAACAGGAAACTTTTGTACGAACATCTTTACTTAAAACTTCAAAGCCTAGTAGTAGTAGGCAATTAAAAATAAATGAAAATCATAAATCGTCATCCAACAAACTGTCAATGTCATTTAGAATGCTTTTTTCTGAGTTGTCTATTTTATTCAGTTGTTGGTGGCAGCTAACTACCACGTCCGGCATTACCGCGTTTTTACTCAGATCCAAGTCGAGGTCTGACGCAGTAATATCACTTTCATCCTGATCTTCACTGAGATCCACTACATCTATTGGTTCCCCTAGCCTAGTGGTTTCTAAATCTATTATTTCAGTGTCTGAATCTACCTTATCTAAATCTACAGAATTAATCTCGTTTAGTTCAACGCTAACAATTTGTACTTCCGAGTCTGAATCGTCTGTTTTGTTAAAGTCTAAATCATCGTATTTTGGTTCGTCAGTACTTATGTTTGAACTAGACAATCTGTGTCTTATAAGCCTGGGTTTGGCAGTTTGTCCTGTAAGCTTTATCCTCTTGAATTCGAAACAATTATCCACAAGTTCGTCTTCTTGTATTTCATAGATGTCACTTTGCTCTGATAATGTTCGTTTCCTATCGTTGGCATTATCACTTGGCTTCTGATCGACTTTAGTTTTGGACGCCGCTGGAGCATTGCGGTCGAGTTTCTTGTACACAATAGAGTTGCTTCGAACAACTTTGAGTATCTTATTGCCAGAGGTAGTGATAGTTTCGTGCGTAGAGAGCTTTCTTTTCCTACTCAGGTTGAGTGTGATAGGTTTACTATGTATGACGGTGTCGCTTTTCTTCCTGGCTCTTATTTCGTCGAGGGAGAGTACTTTGAAGTCGAGCGAGGCGCGCCGCTCCTGCGCCTGCTTGCCGGCGAGCTCGTCAAGCGACACGCGCTCGTACTTGGTGGCGAGGTTGGTGCGCACCAGCTTGGCCTTGGGGTCAGGCGGCGGCAACCCGTCGTAGCTGTAGAAGGCCGCGGCCTCCGCCTGTATTTTCTCAAGAAGCAATAACTCCTGAGACTTATTACGCGCTACTTTAGTCGCGTCGTCAGGCGACACAGTTTTAGTGGGCGTGGATGAGGGTGCGCTTTCGTTATCCGACTCTGCAAGAACACACCAACGAACCGCTTAGTCGTACGCGATAATCGAAACTTTCGAAATGATTTTCGTAATTAATTTTGATGCGACCCGGCCGGCAACTTTGCAACTTCGCGGTGTGTTCTCGTAACGTCTATCTGAAAGCGACTCTCGAAGGGTGGGCGGTCAAAAATAATTACAAAAATCATATTACGAAACATTTTTATTTACTCGTTGGTATATTAAACACAATTTGATTAAACAAAGCCAAAGTATAATATTCTGTTCCGTTACGAGTTCCTATATCAGTTTGAATATTAATTAGCTTAAATGAAAGGTACTAGACACGCGTTACTAATAATAAACATATTTTGAAATTCTTATTATAAAATAAGACTAAGATTAACATAACAACAACCCCGTATTATTTGAAACAAGAAACTATCAGTAGGCACTCGGACAGTTGGCAACGCGGTGACCCGGCGCGCACGGCAGTGTGCGCGCGCGCGGGTCGCTGGTTATATTCCCTTCGTCAACCAAAATGTCATGGAACACAACGTGTAAGTATCAAAAGTGCTGCATTACTAATTTCATTACATTTACCTCACTTTCGCACACATATACAAATCTTAGAAAATTCATTCGGATTCATAACCGATCATGAAGAAATGTGGATGTCAACTTTGACCTCAGTGACTAAAGTTCAAATCCTTCTTCCGATCGCTCCCGCCGATATCAGTTAATTATAATCAGCGAAGACAAAACATATTCAAGGAAAGCGCTCCACATTCAACAAAATCGGTTAGTAAAACATAGTAACCTATGCTGACATCATTATGAAATGTCGTACGACACGTCTGAACAATCACGTAATACATAATGTGTTACTTTTCAAGTCTTTTTCCACCAATTTTACAAAAACGCCGCCAAATAGAGTTTAGAAATAAGTAATTACGTAGTATAGATAATAGAAAGACAGTGATTCGTTCCATAATCGCAGTACATTTCACAAAGACTCAAGCGCTATCCGTATGACAGAAATTTAACTGTCTAACATAAAACATTAACATTCCAACAATTAATCTAAAGGTAAATAAATAGTTTATTAGTATAAAAAGAGACAAGACTACAACATTATACTAAATATAAAATGTATTGCTAAAGTTACGAGAGAAACCAATTTCTTTTTTTTTTTTTCAACAGCTGCCTCTTGTAGCAACCACCCTTTGTACTAATTCATTCTAAAATTATATTCCTAATAACTTCTCAGTACACTTTTCCGCTAATTTATATAAAACTTAAAATAATTTTACCTCCCTTTAAAGCGAACAAGAATTTGAAAAAACGTTGTGTGTAAAAACTGAGCATGTTAAAATAACACAAGATACCTCCGACTTAATCTATCCCCACCAATCGAGACTGTTATTTTAAATATTGATAAATAGTTTTATACATAAATAATGACTAGGCGTACCATGGACCATAACGCGAACCGATTCCTTTTTTTTATCCTGTCCTGTTCACACTTTTGCGATTTTGTAATAAATATAGGAACTTTACTCTCAGTGCAAAAAATATAAGAACTGAATCCTTTTTTTGCCAGATTGTTTTACACAAAAAATATATTTGACTAATCGCGTTCAATAAACATACCGAAGTGCTATCGTAGATACGGTAAATCGGAAGCGTTACCAGACGTTACCAAAGACCGCTAAGCAATCGAATGCTCTTTTTTTTTTTTGTTAACTTATCTCTTATCTCTTTTTTAATCATTCTAAATTGGTAATATGATCTTAAGCACGATTTTTTTTTTGTTATACGGGAGTCACAGCTTTATAATTCATGCTTATAGAACTGTGTTTCCCGTTGCGTATACCTAGAGATACATTTTTTTTCTTCATTTTATTAGCTCTATCTAAATCTCACGGTGCGAATATATAAAGTATTGGGGGCAGGTAGCAGTGGGTACCTTTATCAACTGCCAAAGCCCCTTAAAACATCCTACAGACTAACATACAAACAATTTAAAGGCATAAAGCTGTTTTTTTTTTCATTTTTTTTTTACCTATGTTAATGAGTTACAATAATCGTGTATATATATTTTTATTTGTATTTTATATGTTATTAAACCTATTTATTATGTACTTTTCTATCATAGACAAAGATTATATCAACATCTATTTAAAAAAGTATTGCAGTGATATTTTGAGAGAAAACTGAAAGTTTTTTTCTTAAAATATGACTGTAACTGTCTATCTATGTGATATAAATTGTTATATAACGATACAGTAAATGAAAAAGCGAGAGATATTAATGAATCTAATTAGCTAAGATATGAAAGAGATTATATTCTCTAATTTATTGCACATACAAAAATACCAACGTCGCTTTTTCTCCATATTATTTCTTGAATAAACTGTGAGAAGAGAGCTATCATAAATTCTTCGTGAGTCAAATATAATCTCACTTTGTTTAATCATTGTCTATGGTATAAAAAAACAGCTAAACATTGTCTAAGTTAGAGTCAACCAAAAAGCCGCCTCTTCCGGCAACATAAAAAAAAACAATATTGTATTTCGTTAAATTAATTTTGGATCCAGTTTCTAGTGTAACCGCCCGAACTCGTTAAATCCGCACCCACCATAATAATATTGAATACAAAAATCACGAAACTGAATCCAACTATAACTATACAATAAATATTATATTAATTGACTATTGGCGAAATAAAAACAATAATAATACCTTCCATAAACAGGTGTTAAGACGTCGCGTCGCGAACTGGGTGAACAAAAGAAATGTATTTTCTTTCTACAAAAGTTAAAATTAATAAAGCGGCAAGTTGTAACCCACCCGCGTAAAAATATATAAACAATAAATTCCCACTTCGCTAGCGACGACAATAAACGTAGGAAAAAATTCTTAACCAATAACGTGAATAAAGTAAATATATATTTTTTTAAAGTAATAAATCTAACACTTCCTCGGTCTTTTTTTTTACATAAATATGTTTTTATTGGCACAACAAAGGGTTTAATTCTAAAAAATAATATTGGAACCCTTTCAATGCGATCTACGACCAAGAATTTGACGAGAGGATCTAGTCAGCAGTGCCATAGTACATACATAAAGCATAGTGTTATATTTAGAAAACAAAAACAATAAATGAGCGTTTGAAATTTAACATCGTTAATGCTTAACCCTACGCACACCGCCCATAACATGACAATGCAGAGTTTTCAACTACAGAATTATTATAATAATGCATGTTAGGCTCGCTGTCCACTGGAGCGTATCATCAATCAACTCTAGTGTAAGGACATAAACAACGAACCAATTTTCCACGTAGAAAGAAGAATGCGTTCAAGCAAAACTTATCAAATCTTCGAGTTACATGGGAATAGGTATAGGCAGTGCATTGTATGACTAAATTAAATATAGTGCCGTTTACACGTCGTCGTCGAATCTCTTCACGAAATCGTTGATAGCGCAAAGTACGCACGCTTCAGTGGACAAGGAACCTAATGTTACAATCACATCGCCAGTAAGCGGTTGGCTCAAACATTAGACTTAGTGTCTGCGAGCCGTGATTTCGATATTACGAGCATATCTCTAAATGTCTATTGAAAACTCAAGTGCATTAGTACATAGTAATATTAATTTTACGTTTGGCTACAAGATTCGCTAATAACATTATTTGGAAAGACATCAAAATTACATTATCGTCAAACAAATCCAAAGTGTCCATCAATGTCGTGTATATAGTTCATATACCTAGCCGCTCACTTTCCAACTTGCATATCAAAATTATACATTTATACGATTGCTTTTTATATCACATAAAATCATGACGCATAAAACTTGCTTGCAATCCTTTACCCAGTGCTCTTAAATAGAAAATTGTAAAGTACAATGCCACATATGGAGAATATTCATACTACGTAATACTAGGAAACAAATTCACCATCAAATAGCTTTACCCACTTTTTCCTTACATTATCTTACATCACTGGTCCGAATTTAGTCCAAACTTATACTTATTTTGATGGCTTTTCAAATTAGTGACAGCAAATCGAGCCGTAAGCCCCAATCATACAATTTGAGAAGTCTGTTTGCTACCGCCGCCTGGCTCGGCGTCATCGTTGGTTCACACATTACACTATTGCCCCATCAATGACGCGAGTCCAAAGCAGTTCTAGAAGATTCCATTTTCAAAGTGCCACTTCACATAGTGGCAGCTTTAATCAAGACAACCGTAGTATCCCTCATTCTTTTTACAGAAATAGTTAACTTCTATAAAATAATCACTTTTTCTAAGAATCATTAATTCACACAACCATTGCTTTGACAGCAGCTATCGTAATTTCAACCATATTTAAGATTGACTTTCCACATCGAATTTCCTATACCATTTTTTTTCTTTTTAGAGACCGGTCCAAGCCTTCTTAAACGAAACGTGAAACACTAGTTTCCTACACCAACTTATATGGTGAAAGATTGCTTAATTGGAGACTTCTAGGTCTCATTAGCAACAAAACTTCAAAGGAAGTATAGCTACCTTCTACATCATCTTTAACAACATCAATAGTAACACCAAACACAACCATAGCTTGCAGTGGACCGGCTCCTCTCGGTCGTGGAATCTTTTAGAGCTGTGCTGGTCGGATGGTGTCAGTCGTAGCGTGGGATCGAGTTCTCAAATCGTCTGGCAGGGGCTTAGTACATATAGTTTCAGTAGAGGCGCATACCTTCTTCGAAGTTGACGACGAGCGGGTCGACGGGCATGGGCGCGTAGGGGTTGGCGGGCTGCTCGTGCGCGTGCGGCGGCAGCACGCGCCGCCCGCTCAGCAGCTCGCTGGACGCCGGCAGCACGCCCAGGATGGCCGAGTCCAGCACCACTGCTGGGGGACCGAAGCCTTGTATACTTTATATAAGGTATCTACTTCATCAAAATCTTAAATTAATTTACTGGAAGACTACGCGCAGCTTAAACCGCTGATTTTACAAGCATGATATTTCGCACAAGAGTCCCCTCCAAAAATATGTAAGCAAGCGTTTCATCTATTTTCCGCCAAATATAAATAATGTATATCCGTCTTTAATTAAACAAGGGTACTTAATGTTAATTATTTTATCTGACACGCAATCAATTTTTTTAATATGCAGTCATTTAAATAATTATATTGACATTTTCACACGGCAATTTAATATTTTTTCCGCCATGTAAACTAGACTTAATTTATGCCTTATTTAACACAATTCATACATACAGATTTGTTATCGTATTCAAACATAAAAATAATGTATATTGCGTGTATATCTAACGTGACACATCAACATCACACAAACGAATGGTGAATTAAACTGGACACTATGAATGGTATAAATAAATTTTGCAATAGGTACATAATTACATAACATCACGACTCACGAGAAACTGCAAAATACCATATGCCAAAGTCAGTATTATCATTTTGTTCAACATTATCCTGTTAAGGTTAAAGGGGGGCACCCAAAGGGAACTCCGTTCTAAGGATTTCAATAATACGTTTATTATTATTATTTTCTTTATATATTGGAAGGTGTGTATTACTAATATTATGTGAGACATGTGATAGTTTAGGTAAGGCTTTGGTCTCCTATTTTATGCTATATGCGACGTCCTACGTCAGCGTCAACGTTCCGATCGACGTCTGAACGCAAAAAGACGCTGACGTCGACGTGTGAAAGAGAGCACCACAGTACATTTCTATAGTAAGCATCGTGACGCGGCGTACGGCGTGCGGCACTGTAACCGGTTGACGGCGTTTATAGGAGACCATAGCCCAAAGGAGATGCACTTAGACTTACGGGAAAATACAGTCAACAATGGCCATTGAAGCGTCATTTATATTAACATAGTAATTTATGCCATTTTCAACTCTAATTCATCATTCCATTGAAGTAACATCCTATTACTATCCCACTGCAGGGCAAAGGCCTCTTCTCATACAGAGAAGGCAATGAGCATTGATCACCACGCTTGCTTATACATCCTGGTTTCGTCACGATGTTTTCCTTCACCGAGTAATGTCCAAGATAAACTTGGAAAGTACATATGAATTGAAAGTCATATTGGTACTTGACCCGTACATCCTCGTACATGAGCGGCGAGGTCTTAACCACTGGGCCCTCAGTACATTTCCCTCACTATTTTAAACTAAAATATGAGCATGATTGTTACCTTGGCGCTGTTGCTGCCACAGCAGCGGCACGGGCGCTGGGGCAGGCACGGGCGGCGCTACGCCCCCCATGGGCGGCTGTTCCGCAGACACGGGCTCCGGCACGTTCACCGACGTCGGCACTTGCTGCTGTTGGGAACGACGGGGCAACATTACTTGGTGTGTGGAGGTGGTACATGGTTTTTGTTGATAATCAGGGGGTATCTAGCTTGGTAGATGACGGGATAGCCATCTAACTTTATATCTTTTATGGGCAGAAGGCCCTTCGATGAGAAGTGACCTAAAGCATAATAAATTGATAATAGGTTGTCAACCTTAGAGACAATGTTAAGTGGTCTTGAGTCTATTTTCCCAACAAAACTTATGGTTTCCAAATGGGAATTCAACTGCTTAGTGGTAGAAATTATGTTAAGTCAGTTTGTTAGTTCCATAAAGGGAATTTGATACTTCTTCAAAAAATCAAGATTAAATTAAATAACCGGGTTAAAAGATGGACGGAAATATTAATAATGTGATGATTGGTGGTTTTCAAACCCTATAATATTGACTCAGTTTCAAAGAGATTATTAAAAAAATGGGTTACCTAATAGCAACAGATGTTAATGTGTGTAAATTCAGTCAGATATACACCATGCCTCTTTAGTAGCCAGGAAAACTTTCAAGGGTGATACTTCAGTCATAAACTTGCAAAAACAAACATTTTCTCATACAAACTGTAAAGTTTAGTATGACTTGTGATAAAAAAATTACATTATGATACTAAGTTATTTTGGACGAGTATCACCCCTGAAAGTTTTCCTAGTTTTCTAGTAAAAAAGGCACCGTGTATGGCGTGTAATGTATGTGTTGTCTCACGGGTTGAGGCGGCGCCGGCTGGCTGGGCGCGATACCATCGGTGCGCGCGTCGGGGTTCTTGTGCATGAACGGACAGTGGATCTTACGACAACCACCCGGCTGGTTCTCCCAATAGCATGGGATCTGCTTGCGGTTTTTCTAGAATGTGACAATTTTGTTACATTTATTAGAAGTTAAATAACACTTACATCTTCCGGTCGTCGTGTTGTCGTGGTATCCAGAAGATCTCGCAGGCACCAGCAACATTTGTCACGGTCACGCCAATTTTTTGAAATTCGGCTAATTCCAAGATTAAGCAGACATTTGTAGCAAGATCTCCAGTTATATATGAATAAAAATTGTTTACTTTCATGGGCAGGACAATCCAAAGCTAAGCAAAATCGCTAAGCATATAGGGACGCATTTTGTTTTGGTCATCAACAATAATTTATTTATTTATTTATTTATTTAATACTTTAAGCACATAAATGTACAGAGGCGGACTTAATGCCATAGGCATTTTCTACCAGTCAACCTTTGGGTGATGCAGAGATAAACAGTGGTAGGTGCAATATGAAAATTGTGGAATAAATATTTATTTAAATATAAGGATATACATATACCTATTAACCTATATATATAATAAAATATAAGTAAATACAAGAACAGATAAATACACATAAATACACGAATATACTAAAACAAATAAGACAAACAATGGGAAAACATTACCGTTGTTATGATACTGCCAGCTTCTTACGAATGTGCTCGCGGACTTTAACTTTAAAGGATAATCGGTTGGTTGCCATCCTGATTTCTTGGGGGAGCGCATTCCACAAGG
Organism: Agrochola macilenta; assembly: GCA_916701695.1. Classification (NCBI taxonomy): domain Eukaryota; kingdom Metazoa; phylum Arthropoda; class Insecta; order Lepidoptera; family Noctuidae; genus Agrochola; species Agrochola macilenta. The sequence continues at coordinate 12,976,167 of OU753564.1, forward strand.
AGATAGATTGAACGAAGAAGGAAGAGTGAATGAAGTCAGTGCGGTGAGTGGGTTATTGAAGAAGACGATTGTGTGATGAACGTAGGGTTCTATTGTGGTTTGCGCAAATGTACTGAAAGTGGGGGGCTAGATAACTAGGGGAAGAGGGAGAGTCAAGAAATGAAAACAAGGTGGTCAGCGCCCTTTGCTCTCTGCGCTGCCGTATAGGCAACCACTTTAGAAGGGATCGATGCGCAGAGACGTGATCATATTTACGAAGATTGAAAACGAATCGAATGCAGTTATTGAGAAGACGGTCTAGTTTGTCGAGGAGATCTGCATTCAGGTCATAGTAGCACACATCACCATAATCGATGATAGGGAAAATTAAGGACTGCACAAGCATTGTCTTGGTACTTGATGGTAATACATTTTTTAGCCGGTACAGAGCCCGCAGCGTTCCAGTAACCTTCTGGCTGACCCTAGCGACTTGAGTACGCCAGTTCAGGGTCCCATCGATGTGTAAGCCTAGGTTTTTCACGTCAGTGCTAAATGGAACGATCGTACCGTTGAAGAGAACTGGTGGCAAGATTGACTCATCCACCTTGCTAATACTACGAGGACTCCCAATTATGATTGCCTGACACTTATTAGGGTTTACTGCAACACCAAATCTATCATCCCAGGTTTTTATTGCAGCTAAGTCTCTATTTAACTTGTCGATAGCGTCAGGTATTTCATCAACCTTCCCTTGACAGTACAACTGCAAGTCATCCGCATACAGATGATACGCACACTGAAGCTCGGAAGTTATAAGATTAATAAAAATAGAGAACAGAAGAGGAGAAAGAATACCGCCTTGGGGAACGCCAGCTTCCAAATCACACCAGCATGATGAAGAATCTCCAATATGAATGGACTGCTGACGCTCCTGAAGATAAGAGGAGAACCATTCCAGTGCTTCGGGAGAGACCATAACATAGGACAGAATAGCTAACAGGATGTCGTGACTGACGGTATTAAAGCCATTCGAAAAATCAACCAACACTAGAGCAGTAACTTTGGTATCTTCTAGTCCTGCCCTTATATCGCCAGTCACTTTAAGGAGGGCGGAAACAGTGCTGTGTCCAGGCCTGAACCCAGATTGAAGAGGGCTAATTAGAGAGTTATGATGAACAAAATTGGAGAATTGTTTGTGTACACAGGCCTCGAGCACTTTGGATAGGAAGGGAAGTATAGAAATTGGACGGAAGTCGGTAGGAAGAGAGGGATTAGATACCTTAGGAAGTGGACGAACATAGGCTTTGCGCCACAGGGAAGGGAATACTCCGGTGTACAGGGAAAAATTTACAATATGGGTAATCGCGGGTAGGAGATGATCCAGAATAGCTATTATCATACCACGGGTGATATTGTCACATCCCACAACTTTGGATTTAATGGAGAGAATGATCTTTCTGATCACCCCCGACTCAACTGGAATGAAACTGAAAGGATTAATACAAGGACGCGTTAGACCAGATATTAACGACAAAGTTTGTTGCTTGGTTAGACGATCCATGGTAGAAACAGAGGAGAAGTGACGGTTGAGATCGTCTAAGTCAATTGAATTAGGAAGGTATAAATGTCGCGGTTTGCCGATACCAAGAGTTCCAAGAAAGTTCCAAATATCGGCAGAAGAGGAAGTATTGATAGTATCAAGAATATGGCGGCGTTTAGCGTTGCGTATCATCTGATTGCATCTATTCCTTGCAGTCTTGAATATTGTCCAGTTCTCATCAGTCCGATCTTTTTTAAATTTACGAAAAGCACGGTCCCTACGTCGCATTGCCATCTGTATTCCTCTTGTCATCCATGGTGCAGGTGGGCGTTTTAACTTTACTTTTTTTACAGGAGCATGGATGTTATAAAGAATTACTACAACATCATTGAAGATGGCAACCTTGTCGTCAACTGACGTGGCTTCCATCATAGGCTCCCAATCGACTACAGATGCATCCTCGTTGAGCTTCTCGACATTCATCCGCGCAAAACAACGCCTGTACAGAACCTTGGGTTTAGGTTTGGGAGGTTTCAGGACATAGGAAAGGAAAATCATGTCGTGATGAGAAAAGCCAGGAGCGTCCTGTTGACCATGGGAAGAAACGAGGGAAGGATTCGAGGTGAGGATCAGGTCGAGCCAGGTGTCATCGCCGACAGTATTGTGATGAGTAGGTTTGAGCGGCAAGACGTGTAGACTAGCTGACTCAATAAGATGGAGGAGCTTACGGGATCGAGGAGAGTTGTGGGCAAGGAGGTTTGTATTGAAATCACCCATGATGATGTGATGTGCATACTCCGAACCCAAGGATTCAAGTACTGATTCGAATTCAGTGAAATAATCAACAGAAGGAGGACAATAGACAACACCAATAATGGTTTAATAATTAACTATGAGTAAATCTTCGTTGGTCAGATCTGCTACTAGTAACTGTTTTTGAGCTGAAAATTTTGTCAAACCTGTTCCACGGTTAACATGCTACCAGCATTCTGATAAATCATATAGCCGTGTACGCACGAACGAAGAAGGACATCGAACACTTTGTTCGCATGTGCGTACCACTAACGAACATCAAACACTGTGTATGTCAAAAATGTTTGTGACGAATCCATGGCTACTAAAGAGAGCGGGGCGGGACGGTACACAAATCGAACTCTGTTCGTGTTCGCTTTGCTAATTTACGTCCACCCGTACAAACCAAATGTTCCGTGTTCGATATTCCTATGTTTTGTTCGTTTAAGCGTACCTACATGGCTTAAGGGTACCTACTGAAACATGTACAAACGCGCGCCATACAATACTGTCGCGCTCGCACACTTTCTCCTAAATATATATACCACCTTCAAAGATGTAGACGCCGCATTAGACGGACGTCACTTTGATATAATTTTTTTTCTGCATATCAAAAGTACGTAATACCCCTAACTAAATTTAATCCCCAGTATTAAAGATAAGAAATAAATAAAGAATTGCTTAACATCATAAACAATATGTGCATATCTTTCGGTTTAAAGATATGATTGATTATTATGCCGCCTTACTGAACTAGTGACCGAAAGAGTGGTTAATAAAATAGAAGTTCAATGTTTGTAGTTCAAAGTCAAATGTGGAGTTCAATGTTCTGGCAGAGTGGTCTCTTTTTTTATGAAATTGTTGTTGGAAGCAGCCAAGACCTATTTTATTTTTTAAATTACTTTGTATGAATGAAGTTTGCACATCACTAAGTTGCCAGTATTTCTTGGTTCTACCAGAGGTTAGAAATAGGTCCACATCATTAAAGCAAAGGCGAATTCACGAATCGAAAATTAACTCATGGTCTAATAAAACAAGGTCTGTCATTCCGGGACGAACACATGCTTACGTCACTATCCAGTTGCCACTCTATTGCAACAAAACACGATTAAGGAAAGATTTTCAGAAACCAAAGTTTTTAAATTGTCGTTTCGTGTGTCTAATCAAACGAAACAATTCAATTTAAACATAAACCTACGTAATTGTTAATTAAAACCTCATTGTTTTATCGGATTCGCACAGGTAATAAAGGTGGTTGGGGAGTTGTTATTACAAACTACTGGTAACACAGATGTGATGACGTAGCCTTGTGTTACCCACGTGACCACTCTGTTTCGGAATGCCATACCTGGCGAAGTATATTATTATACCATGAATTAACTGTTCTATTAACTTCTAATGAATCCTACATATATACAACGTGTCCCAAAATTCAACGATAAGCTGGTACCAGACGGTGGACCTGGTCATCACTACCCAAGAAAAAATAAAGAATAAAAAAAAACAATTAATTTTTGGAAATTATAAAACAGATTGAAATCCTTCGGAAATTGACACCTCTTAAGATATTTTGAACTACCAGTTCAAAATATCTTAAGGGGTGTCAATCAAAATGATATAGGCATTTTTTCCTAGAGTATTATACCATTTTGGAATCTTGATTAGTTGTGTAATTTTTTTTTTAAACTTTCCTTTGTAGTGTTCATACTTTTTTTTTACACCACGACGATTGAAAGTGGACTGAAAGTAAAAAACTTAGAAAATTTTAAGGAAAAAAATAATTTGGATTGATTTTTGTGTAAAAGCTTCAGGCATTCTGGGATTTTTAAGGGTTGTGGTGGATAGCAGTGCTACTTAGGTTGCCGATAGGAAAAAAAAAGAGAAATATTAGAAAAATTGTGGTCATGGTAGTTAAAAATATATTAAGGGGTGTAAATTTCCGAAGGATTTCAATGTATTTCTTGTAACTTCCAAAAAAAAGTTTCATAATTTTTTCTAGGGTAGTGATGAGCAGGTCCACCGTCTGGTGCCCGCTTATCGTTGAATTTTGGGACACGTTGTATATAATATTATAAACGCAAAAGTTTGTGAGTATGGATGGATGGATGTATGGACTTTTGTTACTCTTTCACGCAAAAACTACTGAACGGATTTGGATGAAATTTGGCACACAGATAGTTTATAACCTGGATATTAATCCAGGTTATAAACTATCGGGATAAAAAGTATCCTATGTTTTATGTATCCTATGTGTTATGTATCCTATGTGTTATGTATCCTATTTTAACACATAGGATACTTTTAATCCCGATATTCCCACGGGATCGAGACTTATGCGGGTGAAACCGCGGGGCACGGCTAGTATATACATATAGTCATGCCTTCTTCCCATCGGGGTACCACCTGCTACGATCCCTAACATACTCCTTTTCATTCTACTAACTAGTTTTCTGGTAAATAGTTATGGATTTAACTTCTATCACTTAACTTCATACTCTATTTCAACATCAACAGAGTACAATTTTGCAATCTGGTTTCTTATAGCTTGTCCAATGAAGAATGTTGTCAAATATGTAACCTATGCTGACCAAAATAAATCTTAACAACCAAATCCAATTATATTGGTTGCCTTGTTATAGAACAATAGGTAACATAAACTTCAGAACAGATTTACTAAGGACCTATACAAATGGCGTTTTTTATACGCGCGTCGGCGGAGCATTTTGTGTCTTGAAAAAGCAGCACAAGTTATGTTCGCAGCGCGTACACGCGCGTCGGCTGCGCATTAAAATAACGCTGTGTACTTAGGCCCATAGGCTTGAAAAATGCTTTCAGAAACCAATACTTATCTACGTAAACCTTGGAGAATTACAACTACTAAGTTACATAATCATTAATAATTGGTATGCGAGGTAATTAATTTCTATTACATAAAGATAAGGTACTAGTGTACTATTTGCACAGCTGTTTAAGCAGTTTTGTAAATACAAGTTAACAGGTATTCAAAATGATCACAAATAGTTAGTATTCTATACTTGGATAAAAAAAGAACATTTCCAAATGCCAACTTTTGAAGATTTAAGTACATAGTTTTATTATAGACTTTTTAATTCATATTTGTGAAACATGAAAAGAATATAGTTTTATAACTTTCAGTAGCCTCAAAGTACTACTAAAAAATAATAAAAAAATCTTTTAACAGACATCTACCAGATAAGTTCATCAGAACATATGAAACAGGCCCATGTATAATATAAAATGTAAATTTGAAAGAATATCACTATCTACAATGTTGATGTTTTCACTAGATGACAACAAACTTTGGAGCTGTTAAAGATACCAGGGAAACGGCCAAATTGGATTATCCTGTTTTTGTAAGACCTTAGAAAATCAGCTGTAATTCTTTCTGGATTCAACATCTGAGTCTTTAAATAACTCAATTTTTTGTTATTACCTTTGACATAATTATCCTCCAGAATATGACATTTATTTGAGTAACCTAAATATTAGCACGGCATCTTCATCAAACTTGTAACAAATGATAGAAGTTTGATCACACAAACACAATAAAAAACATCAACACGAAATCTGAAGAAAACAAATGCAACATTACATAATGTCACTTACATCTACTTCTATACATACCCTCAATTCCATGTGACGTAGTTTGCAACGTTTATCAAGGCATTTGCCCTGCTGCCAAGCTGTGCACATTGTCTCGCATCCCAGCGCTGACGGTTCGTGGCGAAACACACAGTTGTCCCCCTTCATAACATATAAAGTAAGTACCTTTACTGAACGTTTTGTTAAACTTATTACATTAAATGTAAACCATATGTAATGTGATATTTGCTCCTTGTTTTAAACCTAATTACTGGCTGACAAGCATTCGACACTAGTGCTGTTACTTGAAAAGAAACAAAAGCTAGATGTTATAGGTTCACTTGACATCATGATATGCAAATAAAAAGAACTTTGACCTGTCCAGGGTATGTTCCAAGACATTATATGAAAGACCAACCTGTGTAAAAGCTTTGGGAACAACAGAATCCAACGTCTCTACTTGTATACAGCAAATATGTGAGTAGTCTCAAAGAAATGTTCTGTTAATTTCTTAGACTGGTACAGAAGTATTTAAGTAAAATAAATGTATGGGCTTCCTTCCTTGGAATCACTTTAACCCTCAAGAAAGATGTGCTTTATGAGTTTCCATAGATATCTTACTATCAAGTGACATTTTTTTGCCAGCATGTAAAAAAGGTCACCAATGCTAATTTTACCCTCAAATACCTAATAGTTTCATCACAAAATCTGCTAGTATTGTTTTTATAATTTTTGTAAAAATTTAGTAATATTTGATAGATATCTTTCAATGTCAATAAAACATTCTAACCATAAAATATTAAATGAAACAGTGCATAACACGTTACCTTCCATGATTTTTATCAGAGATTCAGAATATAAACAATATGACAAGAGTTACATTTATGATAGAACATGAAATCATGAATATTTGCTTACCTTCGTACATGTGGAGTAGTAGTAAAAATAGCAATCGTTGAATTTCCGTGGAGACTCCATGGTGTTATCCGCCGTCGAGGGTCTGTGAAATATTGGGTACACCGTCTAATAATGCCGACACCAATTTTTTTTGTATTACTCAATAGGCACTGTTAAACGCTACAAAATACGTCACGAGAGTAGTCTAGTGGATCCAATTTATAAATAACACATACAATAAGGCTGTAGTTACGTTAAAACTAAGATTTTTCCATTTTGACAATACGTAAAGCACGGCGCGGACAAACAAGTTCCAAATTAAAAACTATCAATATGTCAAAACCAGATTGCACACTTTACTCACCGCGTATTAGATAAACTAAAAAAATAATTAAATTATACAACGAATATCTACACAATAACGCTATCTAACACAAAATAATATGAACGTCACTATTAGAAAGAAGATGTAGTAGATATGGCGGACATGTGGCGGACTTTCATTTCGTTTCGTCCGCCCCACCGTTTGATTGGTTGATCACTTGTCTATTTTGTACCATAGAGTGAGATTTTACTTTTTCGTAGTAATCGAGATTATGACCAAGTACAGGCGCCAGTTTATAACGTGGAAATTTCAAACGACTTTAACGTGATGGCAATACGGCCAATAGGCCATATTACAAAGTACTCTGTGCAATAGGCCGATATTGCCGTCAAGTTGAAGTCGTTGAGTTGTATGCTATAGTCGTAAGAACGTACGCACCGCTGCAATGCAGTTTTCCGCTTACTGCGGTCTTACGTTAAATTTATTCATCTCACCCATGGTATAATAATATATAGACCATGATCTCACCTAAAATCGTGCCCACCCCTTGCGGTTGCTATTTTAAAGCTCATAAATTCCGATTTTTTTAACACCGAACTAAACCGACTCTTCTCTTTATCTTTTTGTAACTAAGTGTTACCGTTGAGACTATCATAAATAAGATTCTTTCGTTAAGATTTTTCCAGCTTAGACGACCTCACTGTTATTGAGGGGACACGAGGCCGCCCACACCACCCACGAATAGCGACGCCATTGATCTATGTAATATATTGTCCATAGGAAACACGGAATTTAGTCCAGCGTGGGATGGTCAGGGATACACAGGGATCAATCCTTGTGGCGAGTGTGGAGCACTTGCCGCAAGGATTCCTCAATAATACTTAATATATTAATAATCTGTAGCGCTTATTAGGCCATAGTGTAGACAGGGCCATAGGTTAAATCACAGAATTCGTATACGAATAGATGCTAAGTTATATGGTCTTGGTCTAAGCGTGCAGGTGATTTACAATCATTCGTCTAGCTCTAGCCTTTCGGGAGGGCAATCCAAATATAGGATCTGATTCTGATATGATACAATTTTGATTATTCTAAAATTTCATCATAACATTATTAATATCATCAAATATCACCATTATTAAAAAAAAAAAAAAAATTGACTAATGTCGTGATGGCCCAGTAGTTAAGGCGTCGCCTATCTTGCACGAGGTTGTGGGTTCAAATCCGGGCAAATACCAATGTGACTTTTTCAATTCATATGTACTTTCCTTAGAGTATATTGGAGAAGCCTTACGAACACTTCCCCTCTGTAAAAGTACAAGAACAAATGTTCTAGTACGTTCATAAAAACTACTTTCAAATCGATTCTAACGCACTTCGTGAATCGTTTTAAAGGCGCGCGGAGCTCCGTGAAAATGCCTATTTATACTGTTAAATGGTGTAAAAAGCTTTCAAATACGTAAAATTTACCTAAAGAACTGAATAATTTTCCCTAAGCAGTTTTTTTTTTCTAAGATTTAGTCATGTTTTTATTGAAATTTTAAATCCTAACCTCATAATACAATTCGATTTTTCATTCGATTCAACCATGATTCAATATAAAACGTAGCATGAATCGAGTATTTTCCTCACGTTGCTTCTGTGACGTCACCGAGTCAAGCTACATCTCGTTTTTATGTTCGTAAAGATCAAAATACTTTTCTTTTGCATTACGAAAATATACGTCAAATCAGCAAAACTTACACGCACTTGACATGCGATTATGTCCTCTAGTAAAAATGTTAACGAGACTACCGTAGTGTTGTGGTCATGTTTGAAACCAAAATTGACATATCACATATTGACATAATTTCCTAGTAAAAATTACTTAACTAGTAATTATTTTTGTTTATTTTTTTTTATTGTTCAATGTTTTATAATTTGTTTAAGTCCATTGAAGTGTTTGTATATAAAAATATAAAAAATTGAACATGATCTAATTTTTTATTGAGATTATTTACTTATTACAAATTTAGTTACTTTTATTTAATTGAAGTTATTTTCTCTTCTTATTAAAATTTAACTATTTTATGCAACAGCTGTTTTATTTCTGGGTTCAAGCAAAATTCCGAATGAATATCGATATCGATAAAAATAAAAAATATGGTACGGACTTCTCTATCCGGGCGAGCAGCTATTGTTATTTTTGACAGTAGCTACCCCGTCCCCCACAAAAAGTGACAGACTTTTTTGTTCGGAATATTGCGCTTATGGCTTCTCCAGTGATATACTCTTAATTAAGTTATTGATGGTTAGCTGTTCAAACGACAAGTTTTGAAAATATTAGTGATTTACTCTTGTTTTTAGTTTTAATTAAGTTGAATAATTTAAAAAATCTTATTTATATCGACTATTCTAAAACTTTAATTTGTTTTGATTATTTTACGTCATTTCGTATTTTTATTTAAGAAAACATAATTTTAATTTTTTTTTTAAATAATTAATAATAATATTTATAATTATTTTTTTTTTTTTTTTTTAATATTAAAAATTATATTAAGGTACTTTCTGAGTTTATCTTGGACATTACTGACATCGGTGAAGGAATACATCGTGAGGAAACCTGGACTTATAGTTAATATAAGTCTGAAATAGCCAACCCGTCTTGAGCAAACGTGGTGATCAATGCTCGTGCCTTCTCTGTATGAGAATAGGCCTTTGCCCTGCAGTGGGACAGTAACAGGCTGGTATTATTATTATTATTTATGAATTCGAATTAACTATCGCACCGCGATTGTGAGGTACACAAGGCTACACATCAAGCTATACACTTCCAGTATAAGCTGACCTCGCATTGTACGGAAATCTTAAACAATGCGAGATCAGCATAAACTGGAAATGCTTGCTGTGTAGCCGTGTGTACCTAAATCATCATTCTCCTGCCCTTATCCCAATTTATTTGGTGTCGGCGCAGTGTAAGTATATCTTTTTTAAGCTATTGCATAGCTTCTATCGCGGGCCTTGAGCGTGGAGACCGAATCCAGAAATTCCGTAACGAAAATAACCTAACACCCCCCACTCCGACCGGCACAGCGGTGATACTCTTTTTGAAGTTATACTTCTTTAGGCACGTTATGAAAAAATGATGAGAGTGAAATTTTAAGATGCGCGCGCATCACTGTGACACAAATTGCATAAGTTGATAAAAAATGCTATGCAATAGCTTTACCGCGGCAGTCTCCGAGTGCCACACGTCTTTTTTTTTTCATACTTCTCTATTACTTCACTTCTCAGTAGTCACCCCCTTTCTAACCATATCATCTTTCACACAGTCCATCCATCGTTTCTTTGGTCGAGCGACGAAGAGCATAATAGATACTACGGAGGCATTAAACGAGGGTCAAATTCTTGGAGGTGTTTATTCAAATAAATTATTCCCACTTACTCAGCAAGAAGTTTATTATACAGGCTTGTATTATAAGCTTCTTGGTTCCTTACGATAAAGTAGCACCACTTAATATGTTTCAAACATCCCATCAGATTTCCACTAGGCCACCTAAGGGCCTAGCGCCAGCAATAGGCTGGCCGCCACATATTGCTACCGAACACCACGTTTGTTTGCTTACATGGAATCAATATGTACTATACGTTGCTTGTTGCTCAAGGGAGTCGAGCATTTTTACGGGCAGGTTCTCATAAAAATGCTAGTCAACGCCGACAGCGAAACCAGCGGAACATAGTGCAGATGACCATCGAGCCGAAATAACGCGCCAATACACGGAGGACATCCCAGATGTCGACCCAGTGCGAGATTAGGGCGGCTCTCGAGCAGCTAAAGAACAACCTACCCTAATTGCGTAATACACGATCAATCAGAATCTCAATCGTTTTGAAACAGATTGCTAATCCATTGATTCATAAGTTCGAAAAAAGAATCTGCTCATCAATGTAAATAACGCAATGAATGTTGTTGAACTGTCAAAATGAAACGGATTACTCATAATCGTTTACTAAAATGTTGTAATGTTGTAAATGTGTAAGTGTTGCGTAAAGAAAATTATGATATCAAATTCAGATATAATATGGCAGTGACCTTGAGTGAGGTTTATAGGTATTGCCATTTGTCAACAGTATTTTTCTCTGATTTTTTTATCATCATTAAGTAGGTACCTTATGTTTTTTTTTAACTTATAATACCGATAAATAATTCAGTAACTACCCGTATGAGTGTTTCGTTTTACATACTAAAGTAAAGGTTAGAAATAAAGTATGTGAAAATACTTTATTTCTAACCTTTACTTTTATGCAAAAGTATAAAGTAGGTATATTTATCGAAAATAAATTAGCGACTAATTTTTTGTGTAATTTAAATCAAAATCCCTGATGGTGGCCCTGCCAGAGTCAATGACACGATACTTGTGTCATTGACTCTGGCAGGGCCACCATCAGGGATTTTAATTTTGATTACACAAAAAAATTGTCGTTAATTAGTCGAAATTTGTCGCCAAATATCAGAATTTGCCGGTCACTGGTTCAAAAGATATAAGGGTTTATAGGTGGCCGATCTGAAGAAGAGGTCTCCCCAACAGGGCCACATTTATATCTCAAAAACTAAGGCACCTAGAGAAGATCTGTTTTCTCCCATATTTTGTCGTTAATTAGTCGAAATTTGTCGCCAAATATCAAAATTTGTCGGTCACTGGTTCAAAGGATAAGGGTTTATTTTTTCTTGGCAATTTTTCGTGAACTCTTCGACTATAGCTCTTGGACTATACCTTACTAATTGAACTCATTATATCTCCTAAACTAAGACCCGATTAAATCTGTGACTTGGAGACAAATTGCGACTAATTGGCGACAAAATATGGGAGAAAACACATCTTCGCTAGGTTTCCTAGTTTATGAGATATAAATGTGGCCCTGCTGGGGAGACTCTCCAGATCGGCCATCTATAAACCCTTATATCTTTTGAACCAGTGACCGACAAATTCTGATATTTGGCGACAAATTTCGAATAATTAGCGACAATTTTTTTGTGTAATTTAAATTATAAACCCTGATAGTAGCCGTGCCAGAGTCAATGACACGGGATACTTCATTATATAGTATGGTTGGCAGCCCTAACCATCCCTTTCTACTTCTCACTAGTAGTGTTGTCATACCAATCTTCTACCTACAATAACATCTCTCGTATCTTGTGTGTTGCCATTTCATTATTCATTCCGAAGTAGCTTACTTCATGATCTTAATAGTAACAATTGAAGTGTTTTTATATATAATTTTATTATAAGGTATTTTTTGCTGAAATAGTAAGTAAGCAAGATATGTGGAACTTCTTATATTTAAGTTAAGACCTATTTATTATGTACCATATTTTATGCAAAATAAAGAAATTCAATTCAATTACCATTGTGATGTTCAGAAGTTGTTACACCGTAAAGTCAACCCCGCTGCCCAAAGATTTAAATCGCTAGATTTTCCCTCTCCGTACTTAGTCACGCGAAAAAGTGTCATAATGTGAGGAATGAGCTCACACATTATTAAAATTCAATAACGTTCCCATGACAATCAAGCCAAGTCACTGCGTCATTGTGTCATAGGTGTCAAAATGAAAAAAAAATAAAAAATTGACGCAGTAGGGCGAATCTAACGACTGAAATCTTTGTCGCTGCCAACAGTACGGCCGTTATGTGCGGCCACCGCTCTTCTAGAAAACCGTAGCTTTACTCGAATACTTTTTTGCAAGTTATAGTTGTATTTAAGGCTTTTTTTTTTTTTTTTTTTTTTTTTTTTGGGTGGGAAATCATCAAATGACTCCTCCCGCTCTGGGCAGAGCGAGAGGGAGTGTCAGACTTTTACTGACTAAAACCCACCCGTGTTCCTTCCGTTGCCTATGTGCTGGGGCCGCGATATCCCTCTCAGACAAACCCGCAACCCCAGCAGGCATTGGTCCTTCCGGACCCCGTCAGTTGTTTACTTGATGTTTCGCTTGGCTGCCATGTAGAACTTAATTGGCGAACAGCGCGTTTACCGCTTGACCGTCGTTATGGAGTACCTACTTAGGAAATTCTTCAATTCAAAACAGATTCTCAGTGTTGTATGAACTTTATTTATAATAATTAATATTACATCATGATTTAAACATTAATTTACATAATACAATAAATAAATGCTCACAATAATCAATATGAAGTCATGTTTAAAAAGCGAATGTTTATACTAAAGACAATAATACAAATTAACCTAATTTAACGAATCAAAATTGGAATCAAGAATAATGTATCGAATAAAATGAAATCTAAAAAAACATAACGAAGGGATTTTTCACTATAGTATCTGTAGCGTAACGTTTAATAGTAATCGCAAAGAGTAAGTTCCTTAACTACAAGCAATTCAAATATTTTTTTAACATATCGAGTACAATGTTTCCATTAAAATTATGTAAGGAAACTACTTCAAACTCATACTACAGGATAAGTAAATAAACAATGGGAAATAACGTAACAAAACGCTAAATACTTTTATCTTTCATTATCAATCTTTTCAGTACAGGCATAGATGAATGCATATGGTTCACTCCGCATTTTAGGTATGAAGCTACAAATACGCGGCGGGCTCGACTTGTCAGGTCAATATTAGTCGGAATATCTGAGTTACGTGATAGAACGAGAGGCAACTTCTAGGTGAATATAACTGTAGGTAATTAGCGCTGTGAGACCTGAATTGCACTTTATTGTGTCGTAGCAAGTCGCTTTTTATTTAAATGATTTTGCGGAGTGAACCATCTGTAGGTATTCATCTGTGGTACAGGAGGATATTGAATTTCACATCCCAAAAATAAGGAAGGTTATTATATAATTATTGCTTTTTTTGAATGATCATTAAAATGGCATTCTATATAACTTAGAACAAAATCATTACCACTGTTGGATTAAAAGAGGGAAAATGAGTGAAGATGGCAGCATAAATAGTTTGATGAAAATGGACACACAATTTTGTACACAAAAATCCAATACTGGGAGGAATGTATCGATTATATTTCAGCTAGTTAATGAAACGTGGGGTATTAAAAATATTAATATTATGGCCTCATCTCAGCTCTTAAAGTTTTCTAACAAACCTACTGGATGACGACTGGTCGTGCATCAACGAAACTAAACTCAACACTCCAAACACAACTCTTCAAACATCAATCATTGAGTAAAATCAACAAATAAGCAGGTGAATCAGATGGTTGTTGCTATGACTATTGTGTTAGCGATAAAAACGTCAACAACGGAAAGGAAACGAAATCATTAACTCAAAAATAACATGAATTTTTGATCATCATTTAAATATCAAGGCCCAAAAAAAATATTAAAAGATATTATGACCGTTTAAAAGAAACGTTTTATCGCCCAACAACCATCAATTCCACCCTACACGAGTATTGCTAAATCATACCGCAAACTCTTAAAACAGTCTTCGAACACAAACAACCGAAAAACTCAACACAAATCCAATAAAAAAATACATAAAAAATTAACTCACATAAATTGTTATTAGTAATACATGACCTACATACATCAATAATAGTTTTCAAATCGAATGAAAACTACATTGAACAATCGTTGATACAAAACTAGGACCATTGCTCTCGCTGAAGGCTATTTTTCATATCATTCATTATTATTATTTAACCATTTATTATTGTGTCGATAGGCTAACGGATACGTATTACGTTACTACTACGTTTTCATAGTAAAAACACTGACTAACATTTTATGTCGTTTATATAATTTGGTTTATACACTGGGAATTTAATTTTCTACACCACAGAAGTTAGTACCATACGATTTTAATTTTAGGTATAAACAATTATTTTTAGATACCAGTAGCCTAATGAATGACGAATAAACGGAGAATATTTACAGCACAAATAATTTTGAAACAATGAAATGACTTCGTAAACTTTTTTTTTTTTTTTTTTCATAATTAATACAACCTAGTATAATTTCATTGTATAACCATCAGTAAATAAATATTGCCATTTACTTCTACGTATGGACGTGAATGGGGCACGACTGCTTACAGTACAAAATACATGATTATTTGTTCAAAGGTGCCACACAGATTAGTAAACAAATGGATGACTAACGTTTTGTAAAACACAGTATGATGCCGCGCGATTCACGAGCCGGAGCGCCATAGGCCCGGTTTTCACCAAAGGCGGAGAGATTTCCCGAACAACTATTAGGTTTGCGTTATTGCGACATATTAACTTCAACGCAAAGCGTACGAATTATTATCTCATCCTCGCTTTTGTTATTCCAACTGAACAGACAAGTGCTGCTGGGGAGTTTGTTGCGCCACTTCTTCTTCCCAGCTTAAGCACTAGGAAGTGGTGAAGGCGTGGAGTTTTTGGGGGACCGTCTTATGTAATTTTGACGTTCGAAAAGCGTTGATTTGAATAAATAACTTTTGAATTTTGTGATAACCTTAAGACATTTCCAGACATCCCACGACTATAGCGCCCTATAATTTAGATTAGCATTCCATTTGCTTACTACTCCGTGAAAGTGCGACATTGAGTGCAATGAAACACACAGTGGAATATACATTTGTGAACATTATTATTATATTGTATCCAACGTGCCTACGGTTGGCCAGGTCTAAATTAATAGCACATTATTTTCAAAGTAATATTCGATCGACATTTCAATAATCTCATCGATACAGATAGTGCAATTCACGAAGACGCGCCCCACTCCGCGACAACTGTACTGTAAGCTGTACTTTAGTACGGAGCGGAGCGGAGTGGGGCGCGTCTTCGTGGATTGCACTATCTGTAAAATGGAATTGCGTCATATTTGTCTTGTTATTTTTTTTTTTGGGAGTACTATCACGGTTTTTTTCGATATCGGAGTGCGAATTCTTTACACACGGTACACGCTTAATTTTAACATCCAAATTCTCACTGTTTCACTAACATAGATAAATCAGGGCAAGTAACGCATACTCAGCAACAAATGTATTTTGACTATAGTGAATTACGTAATGGTAAAATAATGTTAGTGTAAGTTATTTTTATTATTAAAATAGTATAATCATAGTCTATTAGTATTGTTAGCTACATCTGTTGCTGACCGACATTGAATTATATCCAATCATCACGTATTTCTATGCAAACACAGACCTCGCTCAATTTAAAACATTTATACTCCGAACTCGTAATGTAGCTAGACATGACTTAGTTAGCACCCATTTTTCAATAATATTGATGTACTGCAGCTCTCCTAGGGCATTAATCTCGTTTTACGCGAAGATTATACCATTATTTTGGTCTGAGTATCATCAACAGCACAATACATCAGCGAATTTTGGATGATACCAAATCAGTTGTATTCCTGAACATAATCGATCGGACGAGTGTGTTCTCCACTTTTGTCGCCAAAAGCTCTTAAAATGAAAATGGTGCTGAAAGGGGTCGTCCATTAATCATGATGTTTTACCAACTTTTTAACCCCTCCTCCCTCTGGTAAGGTTTTAGACTAACTCGGTTTAAAAATTACGCGTTCAACGAAAAATTCAATACTCGTGATATCTCACTACACCCCCCTCCCCCATTGTGATATTTCCGAAACCCCTCCCCCCTCCCCCTTTCGAGCCTCACGTGAATAACGGACGATTCCTAAGTCATATCAAGCCACAAAAATCCAACATTCAAATTGTCAAGCATTGACTGCAAGACACAACAATGTTTAACCAAGAGGGACAGATTCTATCCTTACCGAGTCAACCAAATGATCCCTAACCAAGACATACGTTCATACATGAAGCGTAATACCCTGTGCAAGGCGATACTGTTTAATTATATTGTCATGTTCTTAACTTGAGTTCAGATTCTTAGATAATTATCATGTTTTGGAACTACAAACTCTATGGCATGTTTGATAAAGTTCAAATTCCATTGCAATTATGTTTTAGGATACTTTTACTGGAAATCGTCACTTAAAAATCAACTTAGACAACATTTCGTTAAAGTAGAAAGTTGAGTGGCAATGAATGTCAACTATCTAGGACTCTGAATTCAAGTATTCTTAGCAAGGGTTCACAACAATGGACGCTTGGACGCTACGTCGGACCACGCATAGGCCTCTAACATAGACTTAGAAACTAGATGAGAATGGACACGGTCTAAAATGAGATTAAAATTTCGAGTTATTTCAGGCAAGCCGAAAAATAGTCGATTTACGAAATTAAACAAGCATTGAGTGTAGACACGACTTAAAACGAGAGTGAACGTACATTTTTATAGTCGATGCTAAATTCGACTAGTTTTTCAGTTGTTTAGTTTTAGTCGAGTAATTATCAAAATCGACATTTTTCAGTTGTTTCACTCTCTAGTGTTTGAACGCGATAGTGCAAGTTAATTAATGACGTAATGAGAGAGCTACCAAATCCGCGGTATGGTGTGCGCGTGAGCACTCTTATCTCTTGGAGGAGCTCTTGATTTGTTGCAGCTTGA
Organism: Agrochola macilenta; assembly: GCA_916701695.1. NCBI lineage: Eukaryota > Metazoa > Arthropoda > Insecta > Lepidoptera > Noctuidae > Agrochola > Agrochola macilenta. Next base: position 12,993,789 of record OU753564.1, read on the forward strand.
GGCGTAGCGCGTCCACTTCGGCTTCGTTGCGTTGGGAGAGCGTCTGTGTTGTGTGCAGCTGGAAACAAAATAGCTTATAATACATAACGGAGTTGATCTTGAGATATTCCAGACCAAAAGTGATAGATCTTCGAGTCCTGGTACAATGGTGATGATTAGGATACTCTAGGCTTCTCTCGCTTTATTTGTTATCTAGTTTACGCAGTTGTTTGCGCTGTTCAATAAACCATTCTATGGGATCGTTTTCCCATCAAATCCATCTGGATTGGAAGTATGCCAATGTCTAGGTGTTGAGACCGTATACGCATTGGACACTTCTATTACCAAGGAGGGATTCGATTTGTACAGATTGAATAGCACCATCTTTGTTTCGCAACGGAATAATAATAATTGCTTCATGGTACTCACGATTCGAAAAACAATCAAAATTCAAAATATTTTATTTCACATAAACCTACAAGGGCACTTAAGAAACGTCAGAAGCACGGTTCCAATTGGTCGTTTCCTATGGAGAAGAGCCGGCAAGAAACTCCACGGTTATTCTTTTAAAAGTAAATGGTTTTTACAATATTTTCAAATTACAGTGTTAAAAGGTATGAGAGGACAGTGTAGGCCTATAAACAAGTACCAGGTACTTAGCAAAATATAAAATGGTCCACATTCGGCGGTCGGTTCGGTCACATTTGGCGTGACCTGTAACCCTTCGAAATCAGGCGTAGCTATTGGCGTCTGACATTGGTTCTTCTAATACAAATCTTATAACATTGATAAATACTTACATCAAGTTGTGGGTCGATGCTGTGTGTTCGTGGTAATGTGTTCTCGTTGATGGAGTCAGTGAGCGTTCTGTTGTCGCCGACCGGCGTGCGGGGCTGTGACGACGGTGATGACTCTGTTTTTAAACCGGCTTTGGCCTGTAATAAAGGATTTTTTCATTTAACAGTTCGTAGAAGGCACTCGACATAGTATTTTCATGTAATTATAATAAGCGAAAGTAGTAGTCGTGAGTCGTATCGATGATTCCTCATATCTATATAAGGTATATTTATAACCTTCCAATTGATGTTATTTCCACAAAAACAAACATCAACTTTATGCAAGTGTAAATTAAATTGATTTTTGACTGAATAGTACTGTTGAAAAATTCAATTTGTATATTCAAGTTGTAGCGTAAACTGAACCTTATGAGTAAGCATTACAGTTGTTTTTCCTAAAACTCATGTTTGTTTACATATTTGGCAAATAAATTGCGAACGCAGATTGCATAGATGTTTCGAGTCGACCAGCTTTAAATTGCGATATAAGAAACAAACCTGCAAAGCTCGAAGTCTTTCCAAGAATATCACGTGTGATTTTTCGTCGTTTTCATTACTTATGTCTGCAACAAAGTACAAAATATTAGATTACAGCAGTCGCTCCTAATGGTCTTGTCTTAGTTGTATGAGTGCAAAACAGATTGTTATTTAAATATATCGACAATCGATATCGACATTTTCAATAGTAGTGTTGCTAAATTGAAAAAAACTTTAGCTAATGGCTTCTTTGAGCATAAATAGTAATTTTTCTGTTTTGTGTTATTTATGGTCTATTATAAACTTTCTGTTTCATAAATGATTTATATACTATATGTGGAAACTTGTAATTGGCCATATTTTGTATAAACTATTTCTTACTGTATCTGTTTAGCTGTAAGTTTTCCTTAAAATTAAATAAATAAATAAATATAGAGGACCTGAGACAACTATCGTAATCCCGCTCCCTAATTGCATTTGCAGTCACTCATACATTCCTCTACATTATGTTTAAAAAATTCGTCTACTCATCAACATCAATACCGCAATGAATGCTGATGAACTGTTAAAATGCAAGGCTTGTTTTGAATATGTAACCATGAACAAACGTTGACCGTACGGACTACACGGTAATTGAACGCAGTCAGTTCATACAGAAATATATTTTTTATTGACTCACCGATATTTTCAGACTTGTAGTCGTGTTTGTAGATGGGCATAGAGGCGAGTTTCCTCTGCTCGGCCACCTCGCGCAGCCCTCTCTCTACGTAGTTGCGGAAGTAGAACGATGACCCTTGCATGAACGTCCAGATGTCTACTTCTGGATGACGCTCCTGAAAGACAAAGAATACATAGGTTAGATGCTTTCAAAGGTTTTAACAAACTGTAAAGTATAGTAGAGAGCATTCCGTTCATTTTTCATGTTTGTTAAATGATAAATCTTATGTTTCTAGTGCAGGAGTCACCAAATGGCGGAGTCACTAAATGGCAGACCGCCAACCTATTTTGTAAAATCATTAAAAAAAAAAAAGTTATTCCTAGTAATCGTCTACAAAACGGACCGCGGCAGCTATATTTTTTTTTTTAAACGGACCTCCAATAAAACTAATTGATGATCCCTGCTCTAGTGTTACAAACATAGCTATACATTTATGAACGCAGTGTCGTTTCCAAAGCTGGAGTCTGAGACCTGTGTAATACCATCTTTATGTAAACAGTTTACGGACATTGCAGTGATAGCCTAGTGGTGTAACCGTCGGACTGCCAAGTCATAGGTCTCGAGTTCGAACCCAAGGCACGCACTTCTGACTTTTCGGATTCATGTGCGTATTGTATAATTATCACTTGCTTCAAAAACGGTGACGGAAAACATCGTGAGGAAACCATGCCTGAGAGATATTTCTCAACGGCATGTGAAGCCAAGTCAGAGGCCCATGGGCGGCTTTAAAACTCTGACACCAGGTTAGTCACTAACCACACGAAATGAAGATTTTTTTTTTTACTTATCTTCTATGTAACTTTTTTCTCTTTCATTTAGCGTATAAGCGATTTGGTGTTTATATACTGTAAGCATATTTTGTAATGTAAATGAATCAATTGTTCTAAAAGTGTGTCAACGCGCATACACGCGTGCTCCTAAGCGGTAAAAAGGCCGATAAAGGTCCCCGGCGAAATCTTCAATAGGATATGTGGTTAGGTATAGGAAATTTTCAATACGCCATGTCGATAAAGAGCGAAATCGTATGGTTTCTCTACTCCACTCTATTCTTCTTACCCTCAAGTCATACAGCTGCGACAAGGCGTCCTTATTATGCTCCTTAGTGCCGATCCTCTTCAGTATGAGCGCTAGTTCCTCGTGCACGGCTCGCGGCAGTCTGCCGGCCGCTAAAGCCGCGTTATTTGGTGGAACGGACGCTAGGACTGAGCTGCCGTTTAGAGCGTCTGATGTGTTCTCCTTTTTTTCGTCAAGTTTTAGTTGCTGTGAAGAGAATAACGTTTTTTTAATAACAGATATAATTATACTTTTTATTAGGACAAGGGAGTCATACTGTTCATATACTGGTAACTCCTGTAAGCCAGTATCTGCGATAGCCACAGAACAGAAAAAACAGTAGAAGTAGCATAGCGCTTCATTGGTATCGGAACCAGCGTACCCCAACTCACACAAATACAAGTTAATTGTATTTCGTAACACTAAGAAATCTTTGGTGTGATTGGTAGTTTAACATTGAATGAAAGTAGGAAATAATGTCAGTCGTCGCATATTTGAAAATAAACCACAACTTATAGACAATAGAGTTGTTTATTGTCTACTCTTTTTACTTATTTATTACTTTTTCCGTTTAAAGCAGACACTGAATAGTTTCATGAGCAAGTTACGCTACCCGCCGCTAGATGTCACTATATTAAATGCATTCAATTTCAATCTGTATTTCGTTACAAATAAGATTCATATTTGCGTAACGAGGTCATTACTATTCGTCCTCCTCTAGGGATGTACCACTGTCGATGACTTATTTATCGACATTTCGTTTTATTTTCAAACAAAATACAGTCAACAGCTAGAGTCGATAAATATTATTATGTTCGAAATCAAGTGTTAATATTTTATTCTAATACATACGATTTACAGAAAGTATAATTAAGAATTGTTATGTTAAACTACTGATCTGAATTTGAAAATTACTACTATCGTCGATTGAGAGTGTCTGGTCTGCACCAAGTGCAAAGGCAACTGATAGAAATCCAACGACTGACGAAACACGAAGTTTGCCGAGGAACATTTAGAAAATAGTTGTATTGTACCTATTTATTTTTCACTTTGTCGAAACTTAGGTTATTACTAACTTAAGTTTCGACAAAGTGAAAAATGATTATTGTATAAGTATATTGTAGATTTAGAAAGCGGTTGTCTTTTTTATCACGACTATTCATGTCGTCGTTGCGACTTTAAGACCTTTTATGTGTCACTTTTGGCAAAATCAGTTTTTTACGCCAGCCGATCTAAATATGATGTTGATCTAAATGTGATTCGCGGCCGTATCAAATATTAATTTATAGAATTATAATTAAAAAAAGACGTGTGGCACTCGGAGACTGCCGCGGTAAAGCTATTGCATAGCATTTTTTATCAACTTATGCAATTTGTGTCGCAGTGATGCGCGCGCATCTTAAAATTTCACTCTATGGGGGTGTTAGGTTATTTTCGTTACGGAATTTCTGGATTCGGTCTCCACGCTCAAGGCCCGCGATAGAAGCTATGCAATAGCTTAAAAATCACCAATACAAAAGAATCCCTCTACGTTCATAAAATCCTATAATTATTGAATGACTATTTCATGAAATCATGACATTTTAGGATTATTCTAATATAAAAGTTGTTATTATGTTTGTTGCTGATTCTAATGATTATAATTCTCTGAAGCCATATTTGTTACGGTCTCGAATCATATTTTAATCAACATACAACCTGACACTGACTTACAAATTGCAAATAACGTAAGCAAATTTGAATTTCGCGGGCTACCTTAGCGCGTCCCCTTTAAAATATCGATAGCTCATTATCGATAACGGTAATCTCTAATTGAGTAGCTGACTGTGACATGTGCATAGTTGGAATCTTCGCGAAGAATATGTTTGAGTTTGACCTTAAATTTAATAACATAAAGTCCACTTTTACTTGTCTTGTTTAATAAAATATTATTTTTCAAATTTTAATCGAAATAAAATCAATTAAGACTTACTGACGGTATGACATACCTCTATTTGATATATTTTTGGTTCTGCTATCGTGTTTACATTCTAAAACAGCACAATAGGGCATCTTTGTATTTTTTTTTCAAGTTCTTTTCACCGTGTCGGTTGTAACGAGACTGATTTGCGTGTTGTGTGCGCGGAGCAGACATATGCGGATCTTCGCAAAACTCGGGGTACGCGGGCCCCGCCTACTTGCGACTTCTACTGTTTTTTCTGTTCTGTGGCGATAGCAATCACCACAAAACAAAAGCCCTGAAACAATGAAATTCAACGATTCCCGGAGATATTATTCAACTGTCTTTTTTTTTGAGGGTGGGAAATTATCAAATAACTTCTCCCACTCTGGGCGGAGCGGGAGGGCATGTCAGACTTTTACTGACTAAAACCCACCCGTGTTCCTTCCGTTGCCTGTGTGCCGGGGCCGCGATATCCCTTTCGGACAAACTCGCAACCCCGGCAGGCATTCGCCCTAACGGACCCAGTCAGTTGTCTGTGTATTCAACAGTCTTGGAATCTACATCGAAATGAGTCAAAACATAATATATTTCATTCAGAATTCGTAATATCCGATGATACTAATAAGCATTAAAGGTGACAAAAAAACTAAGAGGATGATGAACTCAAGTCTATAATAAAATATTTACCTTGAGCACTTTCAGTAGGTACGGATAGAGATCGGATTCGTTGACGTCAGGTATTTGTGTGAGGTGGTTCGTGATGGAGCCGCCCTTCATTTTGACTAGAGTATGCACCAATGTTTTCACTGTCCTGTAACATTCAATAATTTTATTAATATTTTTGTGCCTTACCTCTTGAAGAATCGTTCAAAACAATTACTGTGTGACTTGATACACAGATATTGTTTTGAATTATTGCTCCGGTCGTGTCCGAAACTAATTGTGGTCGTAAAAGGCAAATAAAGAGATTATCTTTTCATGACAAACATGGCAGGGAATATGGATAAAGATAAATTGGTCCTACGCACGCAGCTTATGAAATAAATGATGATATCCGAACTTTTAATCATATACCGTACATATTTTATAGTATGTAACACTGCATTGTCTACTGCATATGTTTGCAAAAGTAAAAATATGCTGCGGTCTTGGGCCATGTCTGCCTGCCTATAGTGATGTTCATGGACAAATATGAGGTTACATACCTGTATGGCGTATCACTAATATCCGGGTTCTTTTTCCAGTAGCTATTAGGGTATGCCTTATAGAACAGGTGTATCCTGTACAGCACCGCGTCGTAGTCTATAGAGTTGACATCCCACGTGGAGATCATCTTGAGGGTCTTCCAGAAGCATTTGAGGAGTAGGTCTTGGTAACGAGGGTACGCGGGGTCTGAGACGCCGATTGACTCGTGGAGGAGGGATACTATAGCACTGTGGGAGATAGAAATTTTGTTATTATTTAGGGTTAATTTCGTTTTGGTGTATTCTTTATGAATCAAGGCTTATTATAATGTGTATGCCATTTACTACACATAACACTTCTTCAAGAATCCCTGCATGTTGTGTTGCAAGTCCAAAATAGCTTCAAAACTATACAGGTCCTTATTAAACGTCAGTGTAATTTGAACCTTACATTTCTTTCAACTAGAACCCCAGTTGAATACAGATGGTTCACTCCGCATTTTAGGTATGAAGCTACAAGTACGCGGCGGGCCCGTCTTGTCGGGCCAATTCAGTGAGTGTAACTTAGTCTGAAGATCTATGAGTTACGTGATATAAAGACAGGCAACTTCTAGGTGAATACAACTGTAGGTAATTAAAAAAATTGCACTTTATTGTGTCGTAGCAACTTGCTTTTTATTTAAAAGATTTTGTGGAGTGAACAATCTGTGCTAGAATTGAAAAATGAGTACAGTATGCTCTGAAGATCGTTACTGAACACGTTTGTGAGTTCTCATTTAGTCTTTATAGTGTTTTCTTTTTTAGCTCTTCCAAAACATGCTCTCCACCTTAAGCCTACTACAGCAGACTGTGATAAGTTATGTAACATACCACAACAGAGGCGTCCTCGGTGAATGCTCCAGTACCCTCACACACACATTATTCAGTATGCGCACCAGCCGCTCCGCCTCCGCGCCAGTGCCGGCCGCGCCCGCGCCCAGCACTCGCAGCAGCTCGCCCACGAGCGAACATAGCGCTGCCTCGCCTACGTGGGAACCGCAGCCAGATGTCTCGTAGAACTGGAGTAAGGAATATTAGTGTCTTTAGGAATATTCTGTTGATATTAAAAGTATTGGAATTCATTTTCTAGATTTATAATTTTCTTGTTTCGAGGATTTAGTACGCTAGTAATTGGTGATCGTCGAAAGAACTTCTACTAAGTTACGTAGCGACGTCTAATGTTTTGTGGTACTGAACGCGTCTGAGTTCCAGTACCACAAAACATTAGACGTCGCTACGTAACTTAGTAGAAGTTCTTTGTTTACAAAATTTATTGCTTGTCGTGGCGGGGACTTTAGTTAAGACGAATTACACGACACACCCATATTTGGCAGGATTAACTGCACCTTTAACAAAAAACCAAGTGCCTTTCCGGAGTTATATGTACCATCAAAGAAGTTCATAACTAACCACCGTAAGGACTATTTTTGCTTGCAGCGCTCGGCAGCTATAGAACCGGGCCGGTAACATATGTGGTCATCGTGTTCACGGGATTTTGTTTTCAAACTGGTTAGATATGAACTTCTTTGATGGTACATACATTTTTTTTTTTTTTTAATATATTTCTGAGTAGTTTAACATAACGTGTGACATAGTTACTAATAGTTAGCGAGATACCCTTTTATCATCATCCACAACCCGAATTCACCTTCGGCTGAACATAAGGCCTTTCTTAGATTGTGTTCAATCAAGCGCGTCCAGAGTCCACAGTCCACAGTCCACAGAGTCGTGGCCTGTGGCTAGTTGGCTGTTGCGCGATTCGTATCGGTTTCTATAATTTATCTGGTCGCGGTCGTAGTTGTGGCCGTGTAGTGCGCGAGATCCCTTAATGCCATGAACATTTTCTACCAGTCAACCTTTGTTCGTTTTAGGGATACTGCAAAGGTCAAAACCTTACCGTAGTGAGTGCACTGGCTAGATACTTGTAAGCAGGTAACGCGTCTTGTGGCGGTGCAGTTCGTAGTCTTCGTACTTGCGCTGCGATAGCGCTGATCAATCGCGCCTCGTGCGGGGCCAAGGCTCCACCACGACCCGATACCAACGCGCCCGATATTAGGGATAGGGCACGGATCGCCGCCTGTAAAATGAAATATATTTCTTATATATAGATGCGATGAATATAAGAGTTTTATTTGCACATTACGTCGTATAAGAAGCGAATCGCTTCGAGCTGCAATAGCCCAATGGACATTATTTATTTTACTGTAAGCCTATTCATATCACGTTAGCACATTATCACTGTTTTGGAGCAACAAATACTCAATTTATTTATTTATTGAATAAACATTTGTAGACATAACAGGTCAACCCAAGGCGTCTACAAACAAGTTCCATTTTCGTAATAGACGCGTAGAGTTACAATTGGTGCTTAACATATTATTATTTGGTATACATTTTTGTATCTTCTTGAGGAGCTCGTGGCTAAGTAACAACATCCGCACTGGTCCATCCATCAGGTTAAGCTACGCTTGCCGGGGTTGGTCAGTGGATGGGTGACCATCTTTACATATCGAGAATCCTCCGTGCCTCGGAAAGCACGTTAAGCCGTTGGTCCCGGCTGTCATTCGTGGATCTTTGACAGTCGTTACGAGTCGTCAGAAGCCCGAAAGTCTGACACCAGTCTTACCAAGGGGTATCGTATTACCCAGTTACTGGGTTGTGGAGGTCGGATAGGCAGTCGCTCCATGTAAAATACTGGTATTCAGCTGCATCCGGTTAGACTGGAAGCCGACCCCAACATAGTTGGGAAAAGGCTAGGCAGATTGATTGATACATTTTTGTATCTTATTATTATTATCTATTGGATACTAACACAAAATAAATACAGATCAGCTCAGTTTCGTCGATATCATTTAACTTGTATGACAGTGGTGCCGATTCTCTTGTCACAAATGCCTCTAAACTAGACTAAAAATCACTAAAATTAAGTTTAATCCTGTCAAACGACGATTTCCCATTCTGAAATAGACTAAAGTGACACAATTAAACTATATTTTAGTTTGAAAGCACTAAGATAGTACTGAGTTTTTAGTTTAGTGAAAATGGCAATTTTGCTATTCTGAAAATTACATTTTTCACCTAAAATTTTGATTGTAAAATACCAAACCAGACTAATTCTGACAATTTATAATCGCGATTAAAAAGGTGTGGTGTAAAATAAGTTGTCATGAACTAAAATTCACACCAACACCTCGACTTCACGTGCAAAAACAGTACTGTATTTATTTTTTCTTTTGCTTATATCTCGAAAATGGTGCGTCCTCTCGCAAAAATAATGAAAATTTCGACCCCCATTATGAAACCCTTAAACCCCTCAACCTGAACATGTAGGTAATATTTTTTCATGTTTTCCATACAAAAAGTGAAAAATTCCATATAAAACACGTCGAGGCGGCACCCCCTGCGCGCCTCCGGCTCTAAAAAACATCACGGGTGAGGGCAAACCACGGGTACCACGTGGTTTCGCGATTGTCAAATTCTATTTTAGTTGTGTCAAAATATTTTTTTAGTTTAGAGAATTTTATTTACAGAATAGCTCTAAGATTCTCATAGCCTAAAGTAAGGAATTTTAGTGATAGTTTAGTTAGTTTAGTTCGTTGTACAAGAGAATCGGCACCACTGTGTGAGGTGGACATTTGCCGCAAATATAATTTTGCACAGTTTGTCAGTGAACAGGTCCACATCTTGAGTAAGTATGATTGAGTTGAGGACCGTAAGAGTACGTCGCGGTCATGAAAAGTGCGAATTAAGGATCCATACACAAGTTACAGATGCGCGTGTTTTAGATTAATTATATACCTGTCGCTGATAAATTCTTGAAAGTTGATAGTTAAACCTATTTCAGTATGGAGTATCTAGACTCTGTTACTCCAAATACCTAAAAAAATACAAAATACTCACGTTCAAATCCGGACTGGCTATAGAATGAATAGTATCAGCTAGTTGCGAGTCGTCCACGTGTGAGCTGAGCGAGTGTGGCTGTGGCGTGGCCAGCGGGTGTGGCGCCGTGTTGCGGGGCGGCGACATTGCTGCCATACTGGAGAGGTACAACACAGGTTAGTATTAGCGTCATTTCGTAATTAATCTAAAATAATATTATAAAGAGAAAAGAATAGTTTTTTTTGTATGTTTGTTTGTAATGAATAATCTCAAAACTACTGAACCGATTTTAAAATGATTGTATTATCACTGAGTAACATAGGTTATAATTTGTAAAGATATCACGCGGGTGAGGCCGCTAGCGGAGGCTATAAGAGATAAAAGTATTTTGTACAGTTTGAAATTACTTACGAAAGAAAGTTCAAGTTTAAATATTTACTTGCCTAAAAGCAAGCTTGTGTATTCTGAAGCTAACGTATCGCTTTTTAACCGACTTCCAAAAAGGAGGAGGTTATATGTTCGATGTATGTCCATCGATTTCTCCGTCAATTGTGAACCGATTTTGAAAATTCTTTTTTTGTTTGAAAGGGTATGCTCCCGGATTGGTCCCATATAAATTTTATTAACTTTGCTGGGATAGTTTTTGAGTAAGCTTCAATAATACGTATTTTTCCCACTTAGTATATGTGGATGATATGATGATAACTTCCTGTGACTGTTATTTACATAGCAGGTACTGGTATTCGACTTTGTGTGGGGTAGGTACCACAACTATAAAGTGAAAAATAAAAACTTTTTACAAAAAAATCCAATCGACTTCCGAAAAAAAAACACTACAAAGTGAAAAATAACTTTAATTTCGGAAGTCGGTGGCAAAAAACGAAAATTCAAAACCAAAGACACCGACTTCCGAAATTAAAGTAATTTTTCACTTTGTAGTGTTTTTTTCGGAAGTCGGTTGGATTTTTTTTAATAATAAAACTCGCCTGAATTCTGAACGAAACTTAGGGAATTCTTTGAGACTTAGATGAAACAGATTGCGTCATTGACAGCTAATTCGACGGCACTTTCATCACTTCATTATTATTAAACCACACGTGAAACTAAACGATTGCTTTTTGCTGAATAGATCAACTAATCAAAGACGTCCATCAAAAGTATAATGCTGCGTAAACCCGTCGTTAACTTAGAGCCTCCTAACATAGTTTCGATGCAACCACGCCTGCGCGCATCAACGTAACGTTGCGTCGACAACTTTACTGAACATACGCTCAGTGTGAAAATGCTATTATACATTCTGTGATTTCTTGACCTCACACACTGACTTATTAATATTACTTGTTAAAGTGTGTAGCGTTGTGAGGGAACTTAGGTGCAAGTAGTCGAGTGATAAAATATCAAAATTAGTAAGTTCCTAGTCACATCACTAAAAACGGGGAACAACACTATCCTTCCGGAGACGCTCGAGCATTTCGTTTCCGCTGGCAAGGACGACAACAGTTGTTCCCTGACCCTCAGAATCCTATGTGCCCCGACCTAGGGGTTCTCCGTACGGGCTGAGGGCAGGACCCCCTTACTTGATCCTGCACCCTACCTACGCACGCTAACAATGGCCTGCCCTACCTGCGGCCTACCGCCGCAAGCTACCTGCGGCCTACCACCGCGTGCTACCGACGACACTACCTGTCGGTCTTAGGAAGGCCGTCCAGCCTACCACTAAGCCTGTGCTGACAGGCCTCCACGTCTGCCACGTGCTACCAAGGACGGTACCCTTCCTATACTAAGTGTGCGAGTGCTCAAGACTCAGTGTGTAGGACCTTACCCACGACTTAGCCGTGTTACTTAATCTCTAACTACCTATCTACCAATATATATATGTTTACCTATATTGCTGTTTTAATTATTCTACTTCTACCTATCTATCCGTTAACGGCCTGCGCAGCCTACCCTGCGCAGCCCTAGCCGTTACAAGTGTTAGGAATATCGTATAATTTTACAATGTTTGTAAATATGTGAGCACCATGTATCTATCACATAATTAATTTATCTGACATTGCTTCATTTTTTTTGCATTCTTTTTTACTTATCGTGGTATAGTAATCTTATTCTAGATGCATAGTCTTCACATATAATTATATAATTCATGTTTACAAAATATTGTAAAAACATTTTAAAAGAGTAAGTAACGGAAGAGTTTCTTGCCCATTCTTCTCCATACGAAAACTACCTTTTGAAAGGGGCGACTAGTTTTTTTTTTTTTTTTTTTGTAATATTGACGTTCAATCAGTCAACTTATTTCAATTAGGCACATAAAAGGCACTTACCTTTTATGTGTCTAATTGAAATAAGTTGACTTTGACTTTGAATACACTGCTGGGTTATAATCCACCACGCGGGCCCAGTGCGGGTTGGCGGATGTCAAATGTCTTCGAATTTTTAGGTCTAAGACATGCCGGTTTCCTCACGATGTTTTCCTTCTCCGCGAGAGCAGTGGTGATGAAGCAGTGGAAACCCACAACCTACAACTCGTTAGACCACTACTGCTCGTCAAGCATTGTCTATGAAGACAAGAAAGTAACAAAGATGCTATTGCAAACTTTTCATTTCTCACCTGGACCTAATAGGCGGCTGTGTGTGCGACATCTGCGTTCTAACCCCACCAGTGGAAATGGGAATGGGCTCGTCCAGGAACTTCAGGTCTATCTCAGCGACGTCCGGCTGTCTTAGCACGGGCACTGCCGCGTCCAGTTGCGCTATCAGTTCCGGGTCGAGGCCGAACGGACCCGTTATGATACGAGGTTCGGGTGGTATGCTGCGGAAGATATTATTATTAGAATACCTATATTCAGATATGCGATTTTGTAGAGCGTTGTCTTGTTCTACATAAACGAACTTTTTGAAAATCTATGAGCCATATACGACCGCGTTTAAATGTTTGAGAAGTTGGCTAGATATGAGGGATACGGACGAGCTGCTGTCAATTAACGGCCGCACCCAATAACCTCTTGTCAGTAAGACAGATCGCTATTGATGGATTATTGGTAGATTTTTCTATCTCCAGAATGCCAAAACTGGTGATAGATAGATTATTGGCAGTTAGTGGGTTCGGCCATTAGACGTCCGTGACGTGACACCCGCACATTATTGTAAACAAACTACAGAAAAAGTTTTTTTAATGCGTTTAAAAAAAAATTGCGGGCGGTAGTTTGATACTTGTGAAAGACAAATGAAAGGATATTTTACCGGAAGAAACTTTTCACTTGGGAACCATCAGTTCACAACGTGCCTTTCCGAGATTATGCGTGAGGGGTACCTAATCAATATAAAACATTTGCAAGAGTACTCACATGGGCATCGGCGCGGCTGGTGGAGGCAGTTCCTCCTCCTCTTCCTCTTCGTAATCAGCCGGGGTCGTGTCCACTGATATCACACGTCTGGGTGGTGGCTCGGGCTCCTAATAACATGATATAATTAAACAATTTTAAAACCTATTAGATTAGTTATCCAATAGCCTCTGATGCACACTGCTTACAGAAAAAAAATTGACTGAAAAACCCAAAAACACCATGAATTTAAAAAACAAAACCTAGGACCCATACTCAATGCAAAAACATCATGTTAAATAATATGTAGCAGCATATATTATTTAACATTATTTGATCGAATCATAATTTACAAACCTCGTGTTGTATTTGCATAGGCCGGCCGGACGCTGAAAGTGGGACGAGCATAGACCGTCTTGACTCAGCACTGCGTGACTTGCTGGCACGCTTGATACGCTCCTCTAGCAAGGACAGATCCTTGTCCGAAATCTGAAATTGTAGCATTGATTTGGGTAAGTTTCAAAAGGTGTTATAAAAAACTTTTTAACAAAAAAATACACCGTCGAAAAAAGCGAAATATTTAATTAATAAACCTTTTAATAATAAATTAATGCAAGTAACTAATTTTAACGGCGTTAAAGAAGCAGAGAGAACTTTCTCCTTTTTTTCGTCGGTCAAAAAAGATGGAGATAACGTCATATGCGGTAGGGTTGCAGCGATTGACTTGAATTGAACCCAGATAAGCAGTAGGTCATAACAGGTATGTCGAATTGCAATTGATAAAAACCACGCGGTGGCCATTCTCATCACACATGCGTCAGGATTTATTGACAATTTTCTAAATTTTAACAAATAGATTAATCTTGTATTTTTTATATTACCTGTCCAATCATCTTGTAAACCTTCTCCCCCTCTAAGAAGTAGGCCGAGGCGACACAGTTGAGCGCGGCCGAGCGCACGGCGTTGTCGCGGTCGCCGATGTGGCGCGCGAGCTCCTTCAGGGCGCCGCCGCCGCCGCTGCCCATCACCGTCGAGCCGTACGTCTCTAGCAAGTGGCCTATGCACTCTAGACATTCTGTGGAAAATGTACTATTAGAATTAACCTTTGATGTGCTAACATAACATAAACATAGCATCACGATTATATTCCCCGCAGAGTTAGGCAGAGGTGCCATCAAAGGAGTTCATATCTAACCAGTTTAAAAACAAAATCACGTGAACACGATGACCACATCTATTACCGGCCCGGTTCTATAGACGCCGAGCGCTGCAAGCAAGAATAGTCCTTACGGGTGGTTAGTTATGAACTTCTTAGACAGTACACCTCTGCCTAACCCCGGGGGCGAGCCTATTACCAACAACCGGGCACAAATCTAGACTAAAAGGTATATTGCAAATAATATTTACGTAAGGAGTTTTTAGACCAATTTATTAAAACAGTGAAATTGCCTTAGAATTGTGGCGATAATCAGAAAATATTATCTGCACTGTGTAACAAGTATTCAAGTAGTACTTTAACTACATAAAAACAGTTACTTATAGCTCAAGACACTTCTAAAGATACTTTTAATAGAGAGAGATATTTATAGAATGTTATTTAAAGAAAGTTCTTCAAAACGAAATTATTTGGCTAAAAGTAAGAATAATCCCACTTACCAGCCCTTTGTCGTGCATTCTTGGATTTCAGTCCTTCCATCAAGTAACCAAACAGCTTTGTTACGGAGTAAACGACGCATATTTGTTTAAATAGAGCTTTCACACCGTTGCGAACTGTATCCTTAGGATCACCCACCTGTTAACACCACAAAAAAAAAAATACTTCCCAATATAAATAGATTTTACCCAAAAAAAAAATACAAAAAAAAAAAATGTGTGACGGCAACTGTATCTGAACTTGTACGCAACAAATACTTCACTGACATAATCAGTTGATAATCATTACAATTTATGCAAAATATAAACATATCATTGCCAATTCATATTGTAGATTATGAAACAGTATCTAGCACTATTATCAGATACACTTATCTTTATAGTCATTGTGAATTATATGTATTAATCATGTTACAGTTATGTACTGAGTATTTTTTTTAAAGCTAGAGACAACATTTTGAATAAAACTTAAGTCGGGACTGACAGACGCGATTTACACACTGTTGGTCACAGGTGATATATTCACTGGGCTACCCAGCAGCAGTACAGGAGGACAATGAGTCCGTAACACATAGAAAAATCTGGCAAGCTACATTTTCGCTGGACGTCTTAAGGCTCCTACACACTATGCCGTGCGGCACGTACCCCCGGCTTTTGCGCCTGCATTATCTTTGCGATCCTTTGTGCGGCAGGGCCGGGCGCGCCGCGGCTGGCTTAATAGCTCATTATAGTTTACAAGCACGTGTAGGATGTTAGGACCAGAAACAGCATCAGTCACTACCGTCAGTCGCAACTATAACTTGCATTCGATAGTTTGCTTTACCTATACACACTATATTATAATCAATCAACAATTCAACTTACCTTGAGGACAAGATAAGGTACAAAGCAGTTAGCTTCATATTCCGGCATAGTATAATCACTGTCCATAAGATAGGTGAACACTACAGACAAATACTCCAGACCCTTGAGGATGACTGAAGGGTTGGTGTCGAAGAACTTCAGAGTCAACCATTTGAGGACCAAGTCTAAGTTCGCCATTAACGCTTGGCCGTTTTCGTGTAAGTCTTCTGATAGTGCTTCTATTGCTTTTAGATGGTATCTGTGGAGATAAGGTCAAATTAATGCTGAACGTCAACTAAGGTACTAAAAACTCGGGGAGACCACTTGGATGGAGTATTTATGATTATTAAGGGTCGTCAATTAATTACGTGAGGCGATTTTGGCGATTTATCGACCCCTCTCCCCCCTTTGTGAGATGTCGCGAGATTAGGCTCGACTCCCCCCCACCCTAATCTCACGTAAGATTTTTCAAAATGCGTGTTTTTGTGTAAATACGATAACCATATAAAAAAAAAATTACATACCTGAAGTCACTATGGAACATGTTCCCGATCAGTTGCTTGTTCATTCCAGCGGTCGTCATTTGCTCCTTTAGAAGCTCGAAGAATTCCTCGCGAGGAGTTGTGAAGTTCCATTTCAATACTGACACAGATATAAAGCATGTTTAGGGTAAGGTTTTGAACACAATACACAGTTTTCCTTCTTTTTATCATGCTTTTATAGTTATGTTCTGGACTGGAGTGACGAGAATATTTTTTTTAACTCTCGTATAACAACTTGAATAAACAAAACTATTTCAGTTTCTCCTAGATCAGTTTACTGGCACACATCTCACATGCAAGAACGGCACAACCAACTTTTAAATATATTTCTTTAAGAGGGTTTATCCTAAAAGTTGGCAACGTCGCAAATAACTGTCAAATATTTACCTGTTTTGATTCTTATAGCAATATAT
This sequence comes from Agrochola macilenta, assembly GCA_916701695.1. Classification (NCBI taxonomy): domain Eukaryota; kingdom Metazoa; phylum Arthropoda; class Insecta; order Lepidoptera; family Noctuidae; genus Agrochola; species Agrochola macilenta. The sequence continues at coordinate 13,010,670 of OU753564.1, forward strand.
TCAGTAGAATAGAAATAAGAAATGAGGCTAACTAGCGAACTAGAATATTAATAATAAATTGCAATTATAACATTGAATTTGATGTTGTACCCATTTTAGGTGTAAAAAACGCATTTGGAAAGTTTCCAAATAGTTTTTTTACTTCTAAAACTAAACATTCGGTGTTACGATATTAATTATTGCATTTCATAATCAATATTCTAGTTCCCTAGTTAGCCACATTTTTTATTTCCATACAATAATATTGCTAAATTAATCAAAACAGTGAAATATTTGACATCTATTTGCGACGTTGCCCACCTTCAGAATAAACGCTCTTAAGACTCAACGTCGTTTCCTGGTTTTTTTTTACTGTGTGTTCATAAATAATAAAATCAACAATTCTGTTTTGTTATAACTTAATCCGTTCTAAACTAGCACTTACACATCAACCATACCCTATACAAACACGACAAATAGTTAAAATTATTATGTAACAGAATACCTTTATATTAATCTTACAAGTAGTATGTAAGTAGATCAACCACCAATCCTCGTCGCACACGCAGCAAAAACGTATTTCGATTTGAAGAAAATTAAACCATATACAATGAAGGGTAACTAAAAACAGGGTTATTTTGTTCTAGAAAGTGCTAACCTTTAAGTTTCTGATCATCAATGATTCGCTGGTTCTTAGCGTTGTTGTTTGGTAGTAGTGGAGAGAAATCCTCGTCGTCTTTCTTGCCTCGATTTGATGCTGAGGCGGATTTTGCTGGTCCCTGTAAGAGATGAGAATTAAATAATATTCGTAACGAAACAGCAAGGTTACATATCAAAAATTGTAGCTTCTGTCAAAATCCAGTGCAGACCATAGCATTACACCAAATTGGTGTTACTGCTATTTCGATATTAATTTTAATCTTATTCTGCTGTCCGTAAAGTTGAATTTCAATAATTATTTATTTATTAAAACTTTATGCACAAGTAAAAATAAATACCGTACAAAGGCGGACTTTTCATTTGTACTAGGTTGAGTCAAAACGATTCCGATTCTGGTGGTGAACGCCAAAGCTAAGGCCACAAAGGCTTTAAGAGCGTTTATTCTGAAGGTGGGCAACATCGCAAATAGATGCCAAATATCTCAGTTTTGATTAATTTAGCAATATTGAGTGGAAATAAAAAATGTGGCTAAATGTAAATGTGGCTATGTAACACCGAATGTTTAGTTTTAGATGTAAAAAAAACTATCTGGAAACTTTCCAAATGCGTTTTATACACCTAAAATGGGTACAACATCAAATTCAATGTTATAATTGCAATTCATTATTAATATTCTAGTTCTCTAGTTAGTCACATTTCTTATTTCTATTCAGTAATATTGCTATAAGAATCAAAACAGGCAAATATTTGACAGTTATTTGCGCCGCGCTGTTGCCAACTTTTAGGATAAACCCTCTTAAGAGTTTACCATTGATAAGGTAAGCTTAATGACTGCAATGACTGAGCAGGATGGCAATATAATTGCGAGTTAAGTAGTTGTAGGACCGTTTTATAGTAATATGATGCAGTAGCTCGAATACCGCGCCGGGAATCCGCACTTTCCCATTCACACTATGTGTATTTCGGACAGCCTCACATTCAATCCTTGGTCCTTACCTTGCCCTTAACAACAGCGCCTTTCTTCTCAGCCTCCTTCTTCAGAGCGCCGGCTGACTTGACGCCGCGCGGATCTTCCTTCTTGCTCTTAGATGGTGGTAGCGGCTGCACTGGTAAGCTGGGACGAGCCTTATCTAAGGCTGCTTGTACGACGGTTTTGGAGCCGGGCTGAAGGGAGAAAAATTGGCTCAGTAAAGTAAGTAGCATAATATGGGGCTTAGTTACGAGATTAACACTTATGAGGCCTTTACACAAACTACATGCCGCGACGATTTTTTTTTAAACTAGTCTCAAGAGTCGCGGACAAATATTGTTTTAATTTTCTTTCATTCTTTTATTTTTTGTGGTTTCGACTGGCAAAGAAGTAGGCGGTTTACTTGAAGGTAAGTGATCAACGCCGGTAATAAACACCTGCAATACATTACAGGTCCATTACTATTTTATCAAAGTTGAAATGCGTATTTTTTTTTTACAGAATATATTGTTTTGTTTCATTTCGGCAAAAAATAAATTTGGTGGAAATACTACCCGGTACAAGCTCCTTAACAAAGAGCTCTATAACTATCAAAATTCAATTCTACATGACTTCCACTGTTTGTCCACCGCTCCGTGAACGGGAAGTCAACGAGAAACGAGATAACGCGGCCATAGTAAATGTTCTGTGGCTACTTCGGCTTCGTCATCTCGTTCTCGTCGACGTCCCAGTCACGGGGTGGTGGACAAACGGCCTTACCTTCAACTTATCAAGCTGTTTGTGCATGACCTCGTACCCGAGATGCAACATGAACGGTAACACACAGTCGCCCGTCACTTTACGCACGTCGACGGCGCGGTCTTCTAGACACGCGTATATTATTGGCAGGCACACTGTCAGCTCTTCACGGGCGAAGGTTTTTGGAGGCACTATAAACAAAAGCAGGATTAAAGGCCTATTCAGATATAAGCGATATTGCTGTCGCGCTCGGTAGCGATAATGGTCCACAGTGACTAACCAGAAGGCGGACCAGTATCGAGCGTGACAGTGATATCGCTTAAAGTTTTGGGGGAATATTTCTAATATTCGAATAGGCCTTAAAGTTTTGGGGGTGTTCGTAGTTCAAGTGTTACCAACGAATAATCAAGATTACTTAAATTTTAAATAAGCGTAGGTACAGTCACGAGCACCAATATGTATCCACTTAGCAAAATTCAAAAGCGATTTTTGCATGCAATAACGACTGCAACTTTGAGATAAGACCTATTTCATATTAGTGTGGGTTCCAAAAAACTATGTTCGTAAAAACATAAAATTACGATAACCACAGTAGGAGAAAATCACTTTTAAAAGTTGCTAAGTGTATACATATTGGTGCTCGTGACTGTACGTAAGCGTAAGTGTTATGCTGCCATCAGTCACTCTCAGATAAATAAAGTATCGTTTGTTTTCAGAAGATATTCGTGAATGTGTTAGTGTTAAGATCAGTAGTAGATAGTGCTAGATCAATTTCATTTGAAAGCTAGAGAAAGCAGGTTTGCCTTTGTGCAGAATTTCCTTTTTAGAAAACGTTACATCTTTCCTTAACATATTCATGAATGAAATGGACCAACCCCAGATTGGTTTAACCACACTAGATAAATCGAATGAACCCCAAAAATTGCACTAGCCCCTGGAACCTCATGCTTCATGGGGCTACCGAGGCCATTGCATATCAAGGAGTAGACCGGGGGGCGCGGTAATGGTAGGGAAGACGTGCCCGGAGGATATGGAAGGATTTGAGAGTACAAAATATATATAAAATTGAAGTCTGTTCGTAAAGTCAAAATAATCGCTTTTGACTATATGCATATGAAAGTATATACGGTACAACAAAAATAAAATTTTTTTTTTGTCTCTCTGTTTGTTTGTTTCTAATTTCCGAAAGGGCTGAACCGATTTTGACGGGACTTTCACTGGCAGATTGCTGATGTTATAGGGAGTAACTTTTATTTAAGAACATTATTTAGGGTCAACGCAGGCGAAGCCGTGGCTAGCAGCTAATCTACTTAATAAAAATCTTTATTTCATTCATTTATTTATTGACGCACAACGCTCAGTCTAAACAGCTGAGGGTTTAGAAGCAAAATTTTTTCATAAAATTTCCTTTTATTACGAAGATGAGCACTAAGCCAATTTTTTTTAAAATTCATCCTCAAAAGGGATTAAATAGGGGATGAAAGTTTCTATGGAACCTAGCCTTTATTCCTCACATAGAATTGCACGGTGGCTCGATTTAGGAGTCCGGGAACATATGTATTAACAAGTGATAACTTACCATTAGGTAGATGTTCAGCCAGCCACTGCAGAAGGGTAGCTCTTAACAGCGGACTGCCGGACTTGAGCGCGTCCAATAACATCTCTCCTTCTAACGGAGCGTGTGCGCCGGCCTCGCGACACCATGTCTCTACGCAGGACACGGCTGCTGTGCGGATCCATTGCTTGCTGTCGCCGAAAGCTGGTAGGAAATAAACATGATATTAAAATATACACGGTACTCCTGAGTTTATTGGAATTTAGTGGGGAAATCAAATTTATATTTAATTATAAAATTTAAAAAATCTTTATTACTATAAAGCCCAAAAACAGAACAAAACAGTTTGGCAACTACTGATTACTTTTATATGTGTAATATTTTTTGGAAAACAATGAACAAACAAACGGCTTCAATTGAACCCGCTAAATATCGCAAAACAGTTCATTCTGTATTATTACATCCAGTAGTGTTGAGGAAGGGGATGATATCTTAAAAGTCATCATCATTCTCTCTGCGATCTTTCGCTCGATGCGAGCGCGAGATCCTCCACTCGACTGTTTGCTTTTTCGTGAATTCCTTGTTACAGTAGTCAGTGCCGCGAGCCGAGGTGCACAATGGAGCAAAAACAAAAATGAAGAACGCTTGAGTAAAGTGCTCGAAGCGAGCGGTTTCCACGTTTAGTGTATCGCCGTTTTGTAACCAAGCTCGGATCGAACATTAACGTAGCAAATCCAATAATGATTATTCTTCAGTTTCGTGTCTACTTTTAAATACGTTTTTAAGATATTTACCTTGAAAGAAAGCTGGGAAAAACGTCCTGACATGTGATTTACTTTTCGTATTCATTGCTGTGGCCAATGCCTCACATATTTGTAGCGCACTTTGCGCCAGTTTCGAGTTGGAATCAAGTAGGCGCGCTGATAACGCAGCCGGTAGCTCTCCTAAAGATGATTTGATTGGTGCTGAGTTGATTATTATAGCTTTCGTCTTGTCTAGGGCTTCGTTGCGGACCTGCAAAGAAGAATTTATCAATAATTATGACGCTCTCACCCACCATTGTGTGGTTAGATGTTTTATAATACAAAAAAAAAAACCATGTGACTGTTCCTAAATTACCCTAGACTTTCTTTCTTTTTGGCGTGGTTAGTGACCAACCTGGTGAGTTTTTATGCCGCCCATAGGCCTCTGACTTGGCTTCACATGCCATCGAGAAATATCTCTCAGGCATGCCGGTTTCCTCACGATGTTTTCCTTCACCGTTTTTGAAGCAAGTGATAATTATACAATACGCACATGAATTCGAAAAGTCAAAGGTCTTGGGTTCGAACTCAAGACCTATGACTTGGCCGTCCGATGGTCACACTATCACTGCTACCTAGATCACTGCACCCTAGGCTGATAAAATGCATTTTTTTTCTAATTATGATAATATTAGTGTTAAAGTCGGTTTCCCTTCAGGTTGTTTACAGTTAGTCTGTCAGTTAGGCACTAGTTCCTATTAAAAAGGAAAGCAAAGCCTGTGTCAGATATTTAGTAAACAATGAGGATGTCCATCAATAAGATATTATTTAGTCAAAGAAGTTGGATAGCCATCACACTATTCGCAACATTCTTGTACTATTTGCTATTACACTTTGAATTCCAGAGTTGCTTGCAAAATATATTTAGCTATATGTTCCAAACAATACAGGTTAGCTAAAAAAAAAAGAATATCAATACGGGTATTTTTTCGTTTACAATATTTTATATTGTTACAGGTATTTTAAAAGGTTACCTTAAAGTGAATACAACCAGTTTAAAACCGGTTACCATAATAAAAATGACCTCTATCTTACAGTCGGCATTCGTCAAATGGCGCGCATGGCCTGTGTGTGTAGAAGGTATTAAAACGGTAACATGTTTGTTCTTGGTTACCCAGATAGCGGTACCCTTAATCGTAGAAGTAACCAAAATTCTACGAAACCTGTACCGTAATTTATAATGGTTTTCGGTCCCTGCTTATGACTTAATGAATAAGGTCATATACCTTCCAGTTCTTGTCGTTGATCTCGGCAATAAGCGCGTCAGTGATGAGCGGCGCGAGGTCGGTGCGCGGTCTGTTGTCTTCTACGACCGGGGGCTCGTCGTCAGCGGCGTCTTCGAATACTTCCTCGATCTCGTCACCTACTGAAGCTTTACTTGCAGACTGAATAAGAAAAAGTGTTTAGTGAGTCAAAGTGCGAAGACCAAAATCATGAACGCTTCTGTTGGCAATGAGTATGGCTTTGAATCTTGCTAAGAGGAGGATTGAAAAGCAAATACAAAGCTGCAATAACCGTTATTCACGTCAGTTATTATTTAAAAATCCTAAAAAGAAAGTGTCTGCGTAACTTTATAATAAAAAATACGTTTGTTTGGCACATATTGTGGGCTAGAAACACATTTAAACAAATGAAAAACTAACAGAAACTTAAAATATAGTATCATGTATCTCACGGTCACGCCCATTAGGCAAATTTCAGCAATATATTTCAAAAATATTTCTGATGCTGATTTGTAATGACTGACGTCGACTGAAGTCTGACACGAAAAAACTACAAGCGCCACAGGTTTATCTTACCTTAGTTACAGTTCCAAGCTGCCTCGTAGGCGTAGGAGGCGAGCTATTAGCATGCTTATCTAGTTCCAAACTGATCAGCTGTCGTGTCGCTGGCTTCTCAGTATCAAAGTGACTGATAAGCGAAGGTCCCACGTAGAGAGACAGAATTCCTAGGAAGTTCACCGCGGAGGTACGGACGTTCGGGTTCGTCGCTGTGAGGGCTTTCTTACAGTGAGCGATTATTGATTTTATGTTCATGCTGTAACAAAATATAAAATATTATTAGAAAAGTTTTGTTGAGGGTGTGGCGGCCATCTAAATCGCCACATGCGAACTACGCATTAAAGACCTGACCTGACGTCACGCAAATCCTGCATCGCGCGCGCAATTAGAGTTTACAGCGCAAACAGCTTATTTATAACTTCCCCGACATCAATCATTGGGCAGTTGCCCGCCAGACACGACTCTGGTCGGAGGATCCTCCCTTTTCTATAGACGATGAGTAAACTTTATACCCTGATCCTCATGCCTCTAAAAGGGCAAAAATAACCCTGATTTTCGGTACACTATGCAAGGTCCTACAGTTCGGAGCCATCTTTCGGTATAAGAAAGAAATGTGGCCATATGAATGAATAGCACCATCACTTTTTCACAAGGGATCTAATAACTTTAAATCTTTATAGTACAGTCCCTAATATTGATTGAACAATTTTAGCCTTTGGCAATATTCATTTGTATACCAAGTCATCTGACTCTTGCGTATTTTAAGTTTAGTGCTAAACAAAGAATTTACATACACAGGACTTCACAGAGTTTTATTTATTCCTAAATTGTGCTACGACATTGTGTCTAGTCTTATTACAGATAAATAATACAGATGGTTCACTCCGCATTTTAGATATGAATCTACAAGTACGCGGCGGGCTCGACTTGTCGGGCCAATTCAGTGAGTGTAACGCAGTCAGAAGATCTAAGATTTACGCGGCAGAAAGAGAGGCAACTTCAGGTGAATATCACTGTACTGAATTGCACTTTATTGTTTCGTAGCAAGAGTCGCTTTTTATTTAAATGATTTTGCGGAGCGAACCATCTGAATCAATCTGTGGTCTTACAACAACCAGTAATAAAATCAAACTTACTTGAAACCAAACTCTTTAATCGCGTTGGCCATCCAGTTGAACATCTCAGACTGTACTTTAGGGTTCTTCTGTGAGTCCATAGCGAAGGTAAGTCCTTCGTTGAGGACGTGTTCGAGCCCACAAGCCTCGGCTAAGGATGTTAGGCATTCGGCACATATGGCCGCGCATGACGCCTCGCCGAGTTTTGTTACGACGTCTTGGAGAACGAAATCTGCGGCTGTCCTGTAGGGGAAATACAGGAAGAGTTTTTAACCAGTGCGCAATTTTTTTTTTGGTGGTTCAAAATCAGTAATAGAACACATTTCCATTATTTATTCAATATTTTTTAATTTTTTTTATCCTACTTTAAATCAGCAAAATATGGACACAATCTATTCGTAATAATATCAATGGGCGCGCGCGGTGCGGCGGCCGGCCCAAGCGGCGGTGTTGAACCTCCCCTCCCTCCCCGGGCGGCAAGGCGACGCCCGCGCGCCGGGCGCTGTGACCGACATCCACAGTCCGCTCATCGCACGCGCTGTCGTGTGACGTCGCGTCTAATCGCTTTCCCGCGCTGCACGTGTGTCGTACTTGTACAGACCTACCGGTCACGATGTCAGACTTCACTAACCGCGAGTTTTATGAGATGGTGCGAGTGTATGTACTGAGTGGTGAAAGTTTGCGAGCAGCTCACAGAGCATACCTCGAATCCTTAATGCCCATGCCCATGGAATCCTTAACCCCGTGAAAGGAAAAGACCATTTTAGCGGCATAAGGTATTAAGTAATGTAAATTTAATTGATAATAATGCTTTATTTTCTGTATTTTGATGGTCCTAAGCCCATTAAAGTATGAAGGAAAAATTGGAATTACTCTTCAAATAACTTCAGGTCACAATTTTTTTTAATGACTTTTTCAAGAGTACTAGGTACTCTTGAAAAAGTCATAAAAAAAAATTCTGTCAGTCTAAAATCAACTTTATTTACACTACCATTAAGTTGATGTTAGTTCAAGTGGAAATAACATCCGTTAGAAACAAGGATATAAATTAACCATATAATGTTCCCACTGCTGGGGCCCAGGCCTCCTCTCTGTGAGAGGAAGTGGGCCGTAATCCACCACGCGGGCCCAGTGCGGGTTGGTAGATGTCACATGTCTTCGAACTTTTGGTTCTTGGACATGCCGGTTTCCTTCTTGATGTTTTCCTTCACCGTTTTAAGAGCAGTGATGATGAAATAATTCACACAAAGTAAAGCGTCTGTCAGGGTTCAAACCTATGACCTACAACTCGTAATTCGCGGCCGTTACCACTGAGCCACCTCTGCCCTCGCTTACGCCACTAGTTGATTTCATAATAAACTGGTACTGGTAATATTATGGTGGCACTTCACATCGCTATTCGGAATTCACGTTTTTAACTGAGTTTTATTCGGCTATATAGTGCAGAAGTCCGAATCCACACATCATCATGAACAGCGAATATGCCGAACATTCAAGAATATTTTTGCTTATCTGGTAAAGATGGACGTGTTGACGGCAGGAGCGACTTATTATTTCCTCTGTTTTAATAACCGATACATGCTATGCGTACATAAAACACCGCACTCTACTGAGCAAGCCATGTGTGGATGGTAAACGAACTTATTCGGTATATTCGCAATCCTTTGATATGTGACAAAAAACCGAAAACATATGGGTGTTCGTGTATTTGCCGTATATCGTCGTCTTAGAGTGAAAACCTCATAAATGCGAAAAACTGGTGGGCAACTGGGAAGTTTTAAATATGCTCATCGCGCGGTAAAATCTGCTTACGCGATGCAGGATTTTGTGTAACGTTAGTATGATGCGTTTGCCGCATTTGGTGATATAGATGCCGCCACAAAACTAGGGCGTGCGATGCTAGGATTTTTTTCCAAAAATGTAGTAAAATAAAAAGTCAAAGTTGCATTCCAGAGCTTTTCACTCTAAGGCGAGGCCTCAAAGACCTCAAAGAAAGCCTCAAAGAGATGTCAGCACCAACTGACGGATTGGCCTGCCAGGGTTGCGGGTTTGTCCGAAAGGGATATCGCGGCCCCGGCACACAGGCAACGGAAGGAACACGGGTGGGTTTTAGTCAGTAAAAGTCTGACACTCCCTCTCGCTCCGCCCAGAGCGGGAGGAGTCATTTGATGATTTCCCACCAAAAAAAAAAAAAAAAAGGCGACTATATTCGTCATATACGCGTGAAAAATTGGCAAATATAAATAGGCGAATAAAGTAACTTCACATCGTCGTATTATTTTAGTAAGTGCCACCATTATACAAAAAAACTTACGTAGAAACAGGGAAGTTCTCGGTAATATATTTGCAGGCTTCAAGTCTGGCCTTCAAAACTTGCACATTGGTGTCTTTCAGACCTGGCTTTCTGTTCAAAGTGCGGTATAGTACTTGTGAGGTTGCATCACTTGTTGATAAACCTTGGATCGTCGAGTGCAAGCTCTGGACTGAGGTCAGGCGGGTCTTCCAGTTACCGTCGCCAAGGCCTGTCAATGGAATGAGAAAAAAGGGAATAAGAAATAAATCATGGAAAAATACTTCGATAAATAGAGATAGAAATAAATATGATAGAGACAAAATCTTCTCATTAACAGCATCCAGATGGGTTTCCATTATCCCATACGCATGTATTAATAAAAGACATTAATACAAACCCAAGAAAAATATTAAAAGACAAATTGAACTACTGCTTATAGAGGCAAAAAACAAAAAAACTACAATTTTCTACTACAGTTCAAACGTCCGTTTCTATAGCGGTCATTTTGTGACGTCATTTGGCACGTTGCTGCTTTGTTTACATCTGTTCTTCTCAAAAGATCTACGTTTTGGAATGGGCAACTAGCTTTAACTTTCTGACAAACTGACCGCCTATTTGACAAAAGTGCCTGTAAATGGTTTAATTAAAACAAATGCTTTGAGTTTAAGTTTATAAATTAAATAATTTTTTGTGCTTTATAAAAGCAGAAATCGCACTTACTTATTTTAGTGCGATTTCAAGAACTTTGCAAAGAATAGATTTTTATTCAAATAGTTTTTTACGTTACTTCCGTCATTGTCGATGGCGGCGTGTTTTGCGTTTGCGTTCCGTTCCACCAAAAAAACACGCAAAATAAAATAATGAATTGTAAAATAAGTAATGCATAAAAACATAGTAATAATAGGAATTTGTTTCTCGACTCATATACAATGTATATTTAAATAATGATTAAGTTTTGAATTACGTGCATCTATATTATGTTCACTGCAATACCCTGCCAGGTTAACAAACCACGTCATCTCGCGTCGGAAAGAGACATGAATATGTTTGAGATAATGTTAGGACAAAACAAATTATCCTACTTACATTTCAAATTCATGTTATTTTTCCTTTGTATTTCTTTCAAGCAAGAACAGAGCGGTTCGACCAGATTTTTTGTATAAAGATAGGATGTGGACCCGAGAGTGGCCAAGATACTTTTTATCCCAAAAAATCTATCACGATTTCTGTGGGATAGACCTGGAAGCCGCGGATAAAAGCTAGTAATATACCTGTAACAATATCACCAGGGAACAGCATCTCAGCCTTGGCATCAACCTCCTCTTGCGACAGCTCCTGTTCTCGCGGAGGACTGGGCTGCGCGCGAGACGCCGGCGCTTTCTTAGCCGGGGCCTTTGCTGGAAATCAATTTATTTTTTTTATTTTTTGTGGGAGTCTTTAATATCTCACATTGCTTAGCATGATTCTCCGTTATATGGAAAATACTGGAGCAATTATTTTGAAATAATTATATGGTAAAGTTGAGGATTAATGTTAAGTACTATGTGTGACGAAAAAGAGATTCCATAAAATTTTAATTCCATTATGCACCTAAATTTCAGAGGCTGCCTTTCCACCAAAGATGAGCGAGGATGCGTAGCAAGGGATGTGTGTGAGAAACTAACCAATACCATCGCTTCGCTGTCATAGCTTGGGCTAAGTTAGTGTTGTTATTGGTTTCACACACATCCCTCGCTACGCATCCTAGTTCATCTCTGGTGGAAACGCAGCCTTAAAGTGTTAATGAAAACTGCGCAAACGCGGAGGAGATTCGAAAACGAAGTTTACAGTCGGTCAAAGTACCAAAAGTATTTAAATTCTCATTTTTTATTGAATTGGATTCATAATTACCTACCGCTCAAAGTAACCTCGTGATATAAATACACAGAAAATTAAAAAATTATTCTTCTTACTAGTATTAGGTCGTCTGACAGGTTTCGGGTTTGATGATCCGGCCGTAGTCTTGGCATCGCCTTTACCTGACGGTGACGCTACCGCTTTAGATTTACCCTCTTTCTTAGGAGCTGCGACCTTCACTTGTATTACAGCCTGAAATATAAGGTTTTGAAACGTGTAAAAAACTTGTAATAACCATTCATTTTGTAGTATTATTTTACTGATGTAAGGATTTCCTTTCAGGTCAGCCTTTTTACCAGAAATACCAATAAATTAGACTGCCACACGATTTTTAAGATTGCATCTGCAACCTATTTAGATTGGAAATATTAGAGAACCAATCATACCATACCCGCTGATGTGCTTTAAATCAGCCTATATGAGTGTGGATACATGTACTATCGAAGAACTTCATAATTATCTAAGCAGTTTGAAAACAAAATCCCGTGAGCACGATGACCACAACCGTTACCGCCCCGGTTCTATAGCGGCCGAGCGCTGCAAGCAGAAATAGTCCTTTCGGTGTAAAGATATGAAATTCTTCGATGGTACGTCCAGTACACCTTGAGCACTCTAAAAATTCTTATGGCATAGTATTCTCATATAGTTCGTGCCGATACGAGAGCAGCACAGCAGCTCAGAGTGGCCATTCCCGTATTTTTAAGACAATCTTTGGGTGACGACGTATTCTAATGTGTCAATCTGACAAAGATACTTGAAATTTTTATACATTTTTGTCATTGATTGCCGTTGAGATTGCGACTAGATTTCAAACGTTTTTAATTACGGTATTTGGCCTTCTGATGCAGATAGAATACCACCAGGGGTTAAGACCTTTTCCTTCCGCCGCAATGAGAGGGGTACTATACTACTCGTCTAGTACTACAACCTCAACATTGCACATGCACTAACCCGCGAGATCCATACCTTGTCCGCAAACTCTTTGATCTTCTGTTCTTTCAAGTTGTCTAGTTTGCCGATGTGGGGGGCTATATTTTTCTCGCCCACTAGTTTGGTAGCGGTACCTAGGGCTTCGGCTGCGGCGTCGCGTACGGTAGGATCTAAAAAGGGAAGGTAACAAATTGTTTAAAATCAGTAACATGCGAACTACGCATCAAAGACCTGACGTCACACAAATCCTGCATCGCGCAATTAGAGTTTACCGCGCGATGGACATATATACAAGCTCTCGACTTCAACCTCTGGGCAGTTGCCCGCCAGACACGACACCCGTCTGATCGGAGGATCCTCCCTTTTCAATAGAGGATGAGTGAACTTTAGACCCTGTTCCTCATACCTCTAAAATACTATCCAATTATAATTTGATTTATTAAGAAAATATACAAACAAATGTCTGTGTCTAAAAACAATATGAAATATCAAAATTAACCAAGACAATAAAAGTCCGGAGTGTACGAAGCAAACTCCCTAATCATCTCGTAAATAATTAAATTAGGTAAATTTTTACTAGACGACGGCGCAGCAAATAGATCCGGCCTGATCAAAGACATAAGCTTTGTTTACTCCAGTGACATTAACGAATCTGTTTTATTTTATTGTAAAATGCCTACATTACCTATTCCTTATTATTATTATTCTACTTTTTACTACCTGACTTTACTTATGCAATCTGACAAAAAATGACGATACGTGTGTTATTGTGTATTGTTTATAACTATTAATTGGACATCATAACGACTTCTAGATAATTATGTATTAGTTTTTTATTTGATTTTTTAATTCTTGAATTGTATTGAAATGTAGTTCATCAAATCGAAATCGAATCAAACCTTGACGGATGCAGTTCATCAAATCGCCACCCTGTATACATAAAATCTTACCAGCACTCTCCAGTAGTTTCAACAAGCCAGCCACATAACCCTTGACGAGCTTCTTGCCAAAAGCGGCGGGTTGCGTGTGGCACAGAGCCCTGGCTAAGAACAGGGAGCTCTCTGCTTTTATTGAAGGGTTCTTATTGTCGAAGGCTGCTAGCATATCCTCCATTATCGTTTCGAGGTTTGTCTGGAGGAATACCAAGATATGTGATTGATTTTTGTCATGGTGATGTAGAAGAATCTAAGTGCACTTTCAATAACATTTGGCAAAGATTTTTTTAAATCCTATTTCGGGGTCATGTAGAATGTGTTTTCTTTTTATCCGCTTTGATTGCTTACATTTTTACTCATGCATGAGCATAGTTTGAGAACAAAAAACATTCTTAAAATATGCTTATTCATTGTGAATTTCTAACCACTCGCTAGGAGTGCGAATTTCTAACTTATGAGTTAAGAAATTAGCACTCCTTCATTAGTGAGGTTTCTAAGTCGAGTATTCCATTTTTGGCATAAACAACCTTAAAAAAAACATGAACTCGATAGAAAGAGTTATACAAACTTTTGAAACTTTTCTAGAAAATGATGAGGAATTTCAAGTGAGCCACTAGTCATATGGTAATGTAAAATATAATCATACTCACGCTAGGATAAATAGCATCGATAGCTTCTCTCAACGCCGTCACGACATTAGTCTTCTTGTCTTTAAACTTCTCTAGAATAGCTTGCACGCACGCGCATGCGTACGGCGAGAACTTGTTACGTAGGCCGGTAGCGACCTGCCCGAGGAGACGACCGCCTAACGCGACCAGCATGACGTTTGAGTCTTTTGATATCACCTGGAAGGAGGGAAGTTGGTGTTGTATGTAGAAATTTCAATCAATCAATCTGCCTAGCCTTTTCCCAACTATGTTATGGTCGGCTTCCAATCTAACTGCATGCAGCTGAATACTAGTATTTTACATGGAGCGGCTGCCTATCTGATCTCCACAACCCAGTAACTGGGTAATACGATACCCCTTGGTAAGACTGGTTGTCAGACATTCGGGCTTCAGACAACCCGTAACGACTGTCAAAGATCCACGAATGACAGCCAGGGACCAATGGCTTAACATGCTTTCCGAAGCACGGAGGGGTCTCGGTATGTAAAGATGGTGACGCATCCACGGACCAACCCCAGCAAGTGTAGCTTAACCTGATGGATCGACTCAGTAGGAAATTCAAATGGTTAATAATTTATTTTTAGAAGCCGAGAATCAGGACTATATAAAGGTTAAAAGTAACAAAAAGTGCCAAACTCTTACTGACTAAAATCCACCCGTGTTCCTTCAGTTGCCTGTACGTTGCTATGGGCCACGGTATCCCTATCAGACTCTCCCGCGACAAAAAAAAAAAAACGACCACCCTAATATTCCTACTGTTACAACGCGAAGAAAAAGCGCAATACTCTCCAGGAAACTTTTATAGAATAAAATAATATAAACATTGGCTAAAACAGCTCTTTTAGTTAGGGAATTAAAATTTATATGGAATTTATCCTAAGACAGATGCTGTCAGGTATCCACGTAATATTGTTCTATGTTATAGGGTTGGTTTCCGGACTTAGTCCGTCAGGTGGACCATTGTGCGTGGGCCATGGCGGCCGTTTGGTGGTTATTCCAACCAGCCCACCTCCCTCCAGAATATTAACTCCACGTAATATTATTTTATTATATTATAATATGTGATCCCCGAAACAACCTTTTCTGGTATGCTCCGCTCCGTAATTCAAGTACAGCTTAAGTTATAAAAGTACAGTAACCGCGGAGTGGCGAGCGTCTTCGTCGATGATAGTATCTGTACTACTCGTTACTTCTCTACTCTTTTGGAGCATTCAGGTAAAAGAGGGAGGTTAAAGGATATCCCTAGACCCAAGCCCAAAATGAATTCCAAATTACACAATACCTTTTTCAAAGCCCTGACCAAATCCGCATAATCTCCCGGTTCAAGTCTAGGTGCAGTCTTGAGCAAGTTATCTAAGGCATCTAGAGCCTCTTTCCTTTCCTGCCACTTCTTTGCTTCCAGTTTATCGTAGAAGTCTTTGGGTATTTTGGATATGATCTCCACTGGGTCCAGTAGGTCGTAAGGGTCCATTTCGCCTGAATCTCCACCGCCTGTTTCGGCATCATCGTCTTCTGTGGTACCTGAAATATTTATAAGATTTGGAATAGTTTTGTAGGAAAACAATGTCTAATGAATGAAATGAATGGTCATTATCAAATGTTTCTTTACAGCTACAGATTGATGTGAATCTATTTTTTTGCTGTAGATGTTTCTGTCCGTATCCATGGTCTATTAGCTTCCAATTTACTGGTCAAGGCTTTATAAGGCTGCCATTCCGGACACTGGGATAAGTCTCACGACCGTAAAATAGGCGTTAAACGAAAGTTTGTTCTTTTTTAAGTTTTTTTATCTACATAAAAATTCTAACAAGGCTCTATAAATGATTTTATTTCTGTTAGTAGGTTTGAACAAACACTTTTACAAGTCAATCATATTTATAGTGTAACTTACCATCAGCACAGTCAGCAGCTGGTGTATCCCTCACTCTGTTCTGCTGTGACCTGAGGTAGCGCGTCGGTTGAGCGACACCACCGCCAGTACTGAACGCTTCTCTTAGTTCCTGTTGTATTACAGCTTGGAGGGATGCTATGTGAGGCTCTATGGCTGCGCCAATCCATCTGTGAAATAAGGTTAGTTTCTTTAGAAATGGCTTATATATATTCAGAATATCTTTCTATATTTTGTCGACACGAAATGTAAAAAAACTATTACGAGATGGCTACTTGAATTGGATTATGCTGAAACTGAAAATAGTCTACCGGGAATATTCACCTACTCAAATTAATCTTTGATCGCGTTTCAACTGTTTAACACACACACTCACTCTCGGGCAAGTAGGTGCTCGAGCCCAGGGCCCTTCGCGGGTGCTGGGTGCGAGGACTTACGAGTATATTGCACTCACGGACACACTATACTCTCCAAAGACACATATATCACATCTCCTTTTGTTTTGTTTTGTATTGTATAGTTATTTCCCTTCCTCTCAGTACTTGGAGCTATTACAATGCTGTAGTATGTAAGTGCAATTCAATGCTGAAAGTTTAAGGGTGTGAGCCTGGAGATCTGTCATACAGGTCCCGAACCCAGTATAGACTCCAGCTCTCACAAAGGTTTGAATCTGCGTGTAACTTATATACTACGTACAACAAAGTAGTGAGTTATATAGTCACAAATTAATACAGATAGTTCAATCAGAATTTTAGGTATGAAGCTACAAGTACGCGGTGGGCTCGCCTTGTTGGGCCAATTCAGTGAGTGTTACATAGTCAGAAGATCTAGGAATAACGCGATAGAAAGAGAGGCAACTTGTAGGTAAATATAACTGTAGGTAATTAGCGCTGTGCGACCTGAATTGTACTTTATTGTGTCGTAGCAAGATTAGCTTTTTATTTAAATGATTTTGCAGACTGAACCATCTGTATTCACCTGTGGTATTGTGGTTATTGCAAATTGTATCTGACGTATAAGAGTGAGAAAACCAATTATTTGTAAATTAAAGAATGATTTTGGACTAAAAACTAAATCCAATGACGTATAATAAATCACTAGCACGTTCGTTTGCGTGGACACTACAATATACCAAAATAACAGCCACGTTTCCCGCCCGACCTATTACTTCGTTTTCACTTAGCCTTCTTTCAAATTTTTACTCTGCTCCTAGTGGTCGTAGCGTGTTAAATAGCCTTTAACCTTCCTCAAAAATTGGGCTATCAAATACAAAAACAATTTTTCAAATCCGTCTGATAGTTCCAGAGATTAGCGCGTTCAGACAAACAAACTCATCAGTTTTATTACATTAAGTATAGAAAAGTTCTTATTCGCTATATTAAATTAGCCGTATCATCGCAATACCAAATAAGCTACTGTTATAAATACTTGCTCTTACATCTCTATAAGATGAACGAGGTCAATCATAAATGGAAATGTAGCACAAAATTCATATTAGTATTGATGCATGTTTTAAAGTTTGACCGAGATCGCTGTTCACGGGAGCAGTGTTGACGAATGAGCGGCGGGCGGTACGCCGCGTGCATTGAGCGTTGACGAATGAGCGTCCTGCACTGCCGCCCCCCCCCCCCGTCTTACCGCGTACATACCTAAGGCGCAGATTAGCGGTATCGGTCAAACTATAGTAAAGCGACATCTTAAAACATGGCTTTGTATGAGCAGTAGATTATTGTACTCCTGTTTCCACTAACTGTAAACTGATTTCACCAAACTGATGATTCTGGCAACGTCTTATGACCTTTTTGGCGTCCCATTAGAAATGCTACGTAGTGTATATATGTGATCATATAAATGTTTCATGTTATTTACAAACTTTTATAAATTAGGTTTAAAACACATTTAAGAGCGTTTATTCTGAAGGTGTTTATTTCACTGTTTTGATTAGTTTAGCAATATTAATGTGTGGAAATAAAAAATGTGGCTAACTAGCGAACTAGAATATTGATTATGAAATGCAATACATAATATCGTAACACCAAATGTTTAGTTTTAGATATAAAAAAACTATTTGGAAACTTTCCAAATGCGTTTTTTACACCTAAAATGGGTACAACATCAAATTCAATGTTATAATTGCAATTCATTATTAATATTCTAGTTCTCTAGTTAGCCACATTTCTTATTTCTATTCAGTAACATTGCTATAAGAATCAAAACAAGTAAATATTTGACAGTTATTTGCGACGTTGCCAACTTTAAGGATAAACCCTCTTAACAATAATACATAACATCACGACTGCTTTCCCCGAAGGGTTAGGCAGAGGTACACCTATATAGTACACCCACATTTCGCCAGTTATGTTTTGGTCCCACTCCCACGTAATAGGGGGCGAGCCTATAGCCATCAACTGGGCACAAATCCAGGCACCGGTCTGCTACTGAGAAGTTCCAGATGAAAAAACCCAATGACACTTTGCCCGACCGACAAATATCAACGTTGCATGCCTAAAAATAAAGTTGAGAATAAATAATCTGAGACACGCCTCTTTCCGCTTAGACGCTCTCGAGCTAATGGAAGTTTATTTCTTTTCAACTTTATTTCAAGTGCTGCAAGGTCGATATTTGTTTGGCGGTGACGAATGCGCAGCGCTGCGCCTCGCCAGATGTGCGCCAGCCATAACACAGTTAACAATAGTGCAAATTCAAATTACCTGTGCATCTCAACAACGAGCGCCTTCATCTCATCTCTAACACCCTTATCTCTGTCAGACAACAGTATAGAAATTTTCTTCACCATAGGCTTGATGGCTATCACTTTGTTACCAAACTGTTTCAGTGCCGTGTGTAAGGCAGATACACATGCTGCTACCACTTTAGGGTTCTTCTGCTCCATGCCTTTGATTAGCTCCTCTTCTACTGTCTCGTGTTTCTCTATTTCTATGTACATTAAGGTTATCTGTAAAAGAAAAATGAAAGTTGTTATTATTTTTGGAAATGATAATTTAACTGCCCTATTTATCAAAAATTACGCTATGAAAATTCCGCGTAGTTTGTTTTGTTTTCACGCATTTTACGCGACGTAATTTCGGCCTCATGTGCGATAGATAATTTTAAAAGCATTGAAGGGGTAAACAAGCGTAACTTTCAGTCACTTTACGCAAGTCACTGCTAGAATTTATGGGCATTATTGTCTTTTAAAATTTAAGTATGATTCCATTTTCTACTCGTCTGACCGAAAAAGGTCATAATCCTCCGTCATCAACAACAAAAGCTGACCAAGTAGTAATCTCGGTAGATGTGTTGCTGAACTCAGTGATTTTGTCCTATTGTCATACCTAGGGACGCTACAAAAGCAACTTAGAAGGTCATAAACTAGACTTTAAGAATACAGATGCAAAAACTGATACCATCAGTTCAGTACATAATTCTGAGTCTCCCTGCGTAGAATTTCAACGCAGGGGAGTTCAGTATCATGTACCGAATCCATGGTATCAGTTTTCGTGTCGACGTTCCTGTCACCCTGAATAGTATTGATTTTTTATGGTATACTTTGGGGCGTCAATGTCCGATTATCAACTCATTAATTTGTATTGCAATGGTTAAAGGTAAAGTTTTTACAATTTCTATGTTCCTTTAGTAGATGCTTACTTAGAAATTATTGTTTCTAAAAGTACAGTTTTCATTTTGATGATGAGCAATTACATGTTAGTACACTCATAATACGCGTATGTAGTGCATTAAAACCTTTTTTCCATCGAAAACTATTCGTAATTTTGTGACAGGTACAATGACTTGTACAATTCACTGAGGAATGGCCTTGTTACAGATCGTTCCGAATAAACCAGGCCAAGTAAACCACAGCAATAATATATTATAAGTAACTAAGTTAAATGTAAAAGAATTTGAAATGATGACTTTTGCTTTGTGGTCAGACATTGTAGGTACTCTCGATTTCTTAAGTACGCATGAGTGCCGTTCGAAGAAATAATGGTGATAGACTTTCACTGAAACACACAATAATAACATATTTAATAACAACTAAAATATTAAAGGCAAAGCAAACTGTCTCATTTTTTAACCGACTTCCAAAAAGGAGGAGGTTATATGTTCGACGCGTATGTATGTTATTTTTTTTTTTAAACGTTAGTATGAGATTATGGATAAGTGGATTATATAATGATAACTTCCTCTGACTGTTATTTACATAGCAGGTAGTGGTATTCGAATTTGTGTGGGGTAGGTACCACAACTAAAAAGTGAATAATTTAAACTTTTTACAAAAAATAAAAACAACTGACTTCCGAAAAAAAAAACACTACAAAGTGAAAAATAACTTTAATTTCGGAAGTCGGTGGCAAAAAACGAAAATTCAAAACCAAAGACACCGACTTCCGAAATTAAAGTAATTTTTCACTTTGTAGTGTTTTTTTTAATGTAATGATGGGTACTTCAATGCGCGTCCAGTGTGAGCAGTCAGCATCGCTTCCATCTTGCTGACCGACGAAAATGTTTACAGAGGCATAAGCTAGTCTCGTATAATCCGTGCGGATACTAGAAGAGATGCAGACGAGAGAAGAGGAATAAATGTCACGCTACTGACCTGTAGCGCGATGTCTTTAGTTTTGGTCCTGGGCGCGGCGATGCACTTGGCGACGATGCCAGACATCACCTCGCCGGTCGTCTTGCCGGCGTGCCCGCAGTTCTCAACGAACACCAGCGCAGCTTCCAGACCTGCAACATGATTTAAAAGGCATGAGAGCGCGTCAATCTTTGTAATGTTGAAAAACCTTAAGTCAATGTTCATAAAAGTCACATGAAGCACGCTTGTGAACTGCACCAACGAAGTATATCAATAATATAATGGCTAAATACAACTGCATACAGTAAACATTGCGCTTGTAATAGCTGACCGGTTAAACAGGATAACAATAAATGCCAAGGTACTACCTATCTGAAGTCATTTGCATAAGATATGACTATAATAAAACTGCAGGAGTCACAAGGCATTCTCTAAATTACGGATTTAGAGAATACCTTGTGACTCCTACAGTCAGCATTTGTGGGCTTAGCCTGCTACTAATCGATTAATTAGAGTAACTTTTCTTTAAAGGACTTAACCAAATCCTACGCAAAAGATTTAACAGTTAATCCATGTCATTTAATCGTAGATTATCGTCGAAGTTTCATAATTAATCATATTATACATGCGAAAGTGAATTTGTTTAATACGCTTTCACACTAAAACGGCTGAACAGATTTGGATGAAATTTGGTACATGGGTAGACCATGCCCTGGATTAGGACATAGGCTACTTTTTATCTCGATATTCCCACGGGATCGAGACTTATGCGGGTGAAACCGCGGGGCGCAGCTAATAGTAACCAATATTATTGATCGGTATCTCAGTAGTTAAAATAAGCATTAGAAAAACTTCAGCCCTTTGGAAATACTTAGTAAGTTCGATAGCGTGACTGTGAAGTATTTCCATGAAAATATTTATCGGTCGATGCCCTTTAGTTGTAATATGTCGACCGGCGACGCACAAACAACAATAAACATCGATCGGCATTTTTTGTTAATGTTATCAAATGAGAACAAGTTTGATCAGCGTTTGTTTTAAATTCTTCATAACTCCTAATGAAAGCGGTTTAGGTTAACTTTACGATGTAAAAGATTTCTTAAATAAACATGATGATTTCCCGATATTTGCGCTAATTCTGTATAGTCACTGTAACTGAAAGCCGACAATAATAACTGCACTCCACACAGTTAATCGTCGCCGTCGTACATTATATGCTCACTATACTGTTACTTTTGTATCCTTACTACATTTTACCGATAAAATCATCTATGACAATCATTCAGTCAAATCTCGAAAGTCCACGAATGAATACAACACCGGAACTACTTCCCGCATCCAGCGGAATCCCGCGACCTTCACCATGCTGTCGGCTCACCTAACAAGGGGTCTACCCACGCTGCTCCTTCCTTCTGTAATGGCGATCGCGAACAGAAAATTTGCATCAAAGCAACAAAAATCCTAGCTTAATATTTTTAATGCGAAAGTAGTCTGTCTGTCTGTTACCATAATTATCACGCCTCAAAATTTGGCACACAGGTAGACCATATCCTGGGTTAGGCCATACAATACTTGTTATCCAGTAGTACATTCCGGGGGAATAATTTCCGATCTCTAAGCGAGCGAAGCCGCGGACAAAAGCTAGTAAAGTATACAAAAATCTCAACAACACTTTTGACGGTCGAGGTCAAATTCATGAAAGGCAATACGTATACACATAACTGGATCATGTATTAACTCCATTCAACTATATTTACTCGACGTTTGGACACATCACGTGCGATACCATACAACAATAAGAGGTGGTCAAAGCCATTATGTGATCCAACATGTGACTGAAGAAACCTTGCAACCATAATTACTAAAAACGTTCCGAACATTGAGACAGTTCTATTGGATTATAAGTATAAGAACTGCGTTTTAAATGAGTCATACATACGTTCTAGACATAAAGAATTAAAGTTGTTGATGATGGAGGATAATGACCTTTTTCGGTCAGACGAGTAGAAAGTGGAATCATACATTTTAAAAGACAATAATGTCTATAAATTCTAGCAGTGACTTGCGTAAAGTGAAATATTAGAGGTTTGATTATTAGAAAGTAGCAATCGGCGTTAATTCCACTTGACCGATTGGAAATTGCGACCATTTCGATCTCTAGATCCAATTACCACGTAAGAGCTTACGACTGCTGAGGTCCTGGCTTCGATACCCAAATTTTAAAACATATACTGGAATTGTATAGCTTGATATGTAGCCGTGTGTACCCAATAGCTGTTTATTACAACTATCATATTATCGTTTACGTGTATCGGCATCCACACGCTACAGAATGTGAGCACGATTTTAAACGGGATCTATCTATACGAAATGCTACATTGGACATCATGAACGGTGTTAGTGAAATCAATAAATCTCAAGTATAACTATAGCTATTTCCCCCCTAACCTTGAACGTAGACGCATCGTTTTCCATTATTAAAAAATGGTGCAGGTAATATTCAAGGTAGAGTTATAAACCCAAGATAAAGTACAGTAAAGTACTCCTGACTACTAACAACTTCAGAAGACAATAATTCTTAACCCAGACACCCTATTGAGTGTAAATGAGTAATTACTTTTTATGCAGATTAGTAATATTACAATCATGACATAAAAATCAACCCAAAAATCCAACATGGCGAACATAAAAATTTGAACAGAATCAGATGTTTTACGAGGGGTATTCAATAAATAGTGAGAATGCGATACATTCTCCTTGGAAAGAAAAAAAATAAATACTGGCGCCTGCCAGTATTTTTTTATTTTATATACAGAGTTGATATGACAGAGGGGCATTAAATAACACTACGTATACTATACGTGTTTAGTATTAATTCGATACGGTATAAAAATAAAAAGCACCTAAAATGAGTTTTTTTTTTTTTCAAACAAACTAAATAGCTTACAAATCAGAGTAAAACGCAACCACCCTTTGAAAATAAATTTAACTGACCTACAGATACCTAGGTAACAGCGGCAACGTCGCGCGCGTCGGCGTGTGTTATCTCGTCAAAGCGGGCGGCCGCCCGCCGCGCGCCGGCCCGCGCCGGCGCGGCGGCGGTGGCGCGGGCGGCGCCTCCGCTCGCGGCGGCTCCTCGGCTCGCAGCTTTTGTATTAGGTATGGTTTTGAAGTACAACAATCACAAAAAATTAAATTCTCGATGTGTCATTCACATGAATGCACAAATTATACCGACGGAGAATATTGTTACTTATTTTTCTAATTAAAAATCATGTCAGTGTATTCTAACGCCGTGTAAGTTACACGAGGCATTGTTGAACACTTTAATTACACACACACACACACAAAACCAAAGTTTAATTACGTGTCGTATCACAATAAAAGCAGTCGATCACAAAAAAAAACACTAACACTAAATAATAATAATCCCAAGTTACGTGTCCTGTCACAATAAAAAAAGAAATACTGTCTTAAACTTGTTTAGTGTCCTATCACAATAATAAAACTAAATCCCAATTGTCAGCGCGCGAGTTCGACAATACGGAGGCCGCGCAGGTACTTCCGTGTTACGTAACATAAGTACGTTCCGAAAGAATGGCATCGGCGCACTGAAAAAAACAGTTTTTAGAAGCCCCACTCACTTACCGATCGCAACCCCTGCCCCTCGTCGCTAGGATGCAATAGCAACACACTGACCTATTTCTATTTCTTTTACCCACGGTGAGTTTGCTATGATTTTCACACTCGTAATGAAAATGCAAGTGTGTGTGTATTTATTGCTTCCTTGTTTGCATTGTCATCTTTTTAGCGAGAATATTTGGTTGTACTTGTGACTTGCGTCACAGCGGCAACAACGCATAGGTTATACTCAGATTTATCGTTTTAAGGTGCATGACCTATGCGTATAGACATAATCAGCTGTTAGGAAAGATACATCGTGTTCAAACGGGGCAAAAACTTAAAAAATCATTTGCGACTAAACTACTGCTCCTATTTAATTGATTTTTGGTACAGAGCTTGAAAATGGTACCTAGTATACTCAGTTTAAAGAAAAGCCCCTCCGTCGTATCAACTTTGTATATAGCTCAGACATTTTTTTAGTTTTTTTTTTTTAGTTAAGATGATAATAAAAAAAGCAATTAATTCTCTTTTGTTTTTTAAAAATAGAAGTATATTGTTTGCGTCGTTTCGGAACGTGTTCATAAAAATGGATAAAATTGAAGTTCGCGCGGTAATAAAATATCTCTGCTTGAAAAATTTTACTACGGAGCAGGTAAATCAAGACTTGAGAGCAACATTAGGGGTTCATGCTCCTCCATATTCTACGGTTGCGCGTTGGTGTGCTGAGTTCAAGCGAGGAAGAACTTCCACTAACGACGACCCACGAACGGCAGTGACTGAACAAATGATTAAAAAAGTTGAAATTATTGTCTTGGCGGATCGTCGTCTCCGTGTCGTGTGTGTGTCGGTTTTGAATGTTCGTTTTTTGCCACCGACTTCCGAAATTAATTAAAGTTATTTTTTTCGGAAGTCGGTTGTTTTTTTTTTTTGGAAAAAGTTTTTATTTTTCACTTTTTAGTTGTGGTACCTACCCCACACAAATTCGAATACCAGTACCTGCTATGTAAATAACAGTCACAGGAAGTTATCATCATATCATCCACATATACTAACTGGGAAAAATAAGTATTATTGAAGCTTACTCAAAAACTATCCAAGCAAAGTTAATAAAATTTATATGGGACCAATCCGGGAGCATACCCTTTCATACAAAAAAAGAATTTAAAAAAATAAAAATACATACATACGCATCGAACATATAACTTCCTCCTTTTTGGAAGTCGATTAAAAAATCTATTTCATATACAGGCCAAAATATTCATATTTCCACTACACTGTCAGGTACTATTGATTTTTATTGTGTATTTTTACATCGCCCAACTCACAACAGTTTCTAATCATGCATAGTTATAAAGCAACATGGGTGTTTCAAATTTTAGGTCACACACATGTTTGAAAGCGTCTAATATCCCTACCGCAGCTTACACAAAAGAGCTGATGATCTTGAAACGGCTGAACCAATTTTGATAAAACATGTCTAAGAACCATCGCAAGAAAACCTGCTTTCAAATAAAAAAAAACCGCATTCAAATCAGTTCACCCGTTTATGAGCTACGGTGCCACAGACACACATAGCGGTCAAACTTATAACACCCCTCCTTTTGCTTCGGGGATTAAAAAGTAATTGCAAGTTATATATACCAACCATATATATACCAGTTTGTTCGACGAAAACAATTAACGATTTTCTCGAGAAACAATGATTGCAACTTTGAGAAAATACCTATTTCCTAATAGGTAGTATTCTAAAATACAATGTTTGTAACACCATAAAAAAACCATCAATACTTTAGGAGAAAATCGTGACTGTATGTGTACATGTATTCCTCATAGCCCTAAGTCTACACTACTACACCCAATTCGTGAATAACCTGGCGCATGACCAAGAATAACATTCAAACTCGTCTGTGAAAGGAACAGTTACTTGTAAGTCGTAAACGTCCCAAAGGATTCCCAGACTTTATGATCCAGAATTAATGATCAGAATATTAACCTACATTTTAAACGATTTCGTATTGTTGGTGCAGTTACATACATACAGACAGCTCACTTGCACATACACAAAGACTAGGAACAATTAATAACTGTCTTTAAGTGATAAAATAGTTCCTTGTGTAGAGAATTCAACCTACTTAATCAATTCTTAGTCAGATGTTTAGAAGGGGCTCGTGGATAACAGCCGCACCGGTCGATCGAAAGTTAAGCTACTCTTGCCGCGGTCGGTTTGTAGATGGATGACCATTCATTACATATCGAGACCCATCCAATTCTATCATGTGAATCAATCAGTATCATTATGTTACCTGGCAAACTCTAGAACATCTAAATAAAGATAAAATATAGCTGTTTGTCAGCAAACACTTAAATGCCGCCAATGAGATATTATCACTGACTTAAAAAAAGTGTTTTAAGAATAAATTGCTAGCTATTGTAGCAAAATAAACAAGTCAGTTGTTGCCAAAACTAAATGTCTTCTGTTTGAATAGAACGCAATTCATTCAGCTTCCCATCTCAGTTTTATTTATAACCAGATCAAAAAATATTATAATGCATTTAATATTCTTTAATTCATTTCAAAATGAAATATATTCTGAGGAATGATGTGATAAGGCAATGGTGTGATTTAAAAGAAGATGTAGTGCTAAAAATTGGAAAGAGTATGCTTAGATGCTTGGTAATGTTGAGAGGATGAAATCATATAGAGGTGGGTAGGCCACATGATGAGAGAGAATAGTAATAAATGGACAAAAGATATTACAGAGTGGACGCCTAGATTCCAAACAAAGAGAAAAAGAGGAAGACAAAGAAAACATTGGTCTGATGACATCAAAAAGATTGCAGGTTCAATATGGCACAGAACAACTCAAACAAGAGCAAACTGGAAAGAGCTGGAGGAGCCCTTCGTGTCGCAAAGACACGCCGACGCTCAGTAACTAATATACAAGCTTAATTACTTAGATTGTTTAATAACTAATTTTATTGTTAAAAATTCTATAATTTAAGATTGAAAATTGTGTTGGCAATAAAGGTTTAATAATAATAAATGTTGGTAGTATGAATGAAAGCGACTAACAAAAGGTATTTACAAGGCAGATGTGAGTGGAAACGCCGGATGAGGGCACCGAAGAGGATACATATAATAGTGACCTTATTGGCGATGTTCTGTAGAAAGGTCAGGTCCAGATGTATGAACGTAAACGAGGCAAAAGTAGTATGTAAGGATCGTAGCAGGTAGCGGTCTGTAGATTCTGCCTATCCCAATGGGAAGAAGGTATGACTTTATGTATGTATTATCGAAGAACTTCATATCTAAGCAGTTTGAAAACAAAATCCCGTGGACGCGATGACTACATCTGTTACCGGCCCGGTTCTATGGCGGCCGAGCGCTGCAAGCAGAAATAGTCCTTACAGTGTATAGATATGAACTTCTTCGATGGTACTTAATTCTAGTGAGGAAAATATGAAACATTAACAACTAAATCCTTTGTTTACAAATGTGAATTACCTACACAAAATAGATATTAGCACACTGCCAGCTAGTAAAGACTAATTTGCAGTAACTTTTCTCCAAATAAGATTTAAAGAATATATAGAACTAGCTATGTCCTTTTCCAGATTATGGTGTGCACCCATGTGCCGTTTTAGCGTGAAAGTGTAACAAACAAACTCACTTTCGCATTTAGAATATTAGTTAGGATTTAAAGACCTAATAAATTGCATGACTCACTAACGGAATAATGTTATTATCATTACTTATTTATTTTGATACACACAATTTTCAGGAAAAAGAGCTCAAAACAGTCAGTAGTCATTTAAGTAAATATGTGTGCATTAAACAGCAAGAATGTATAATGTAAATAAATAGCAAAGTCAGCCACAAATGCAGTTTGGATGTTACACATTAAAGTAATTACCACTAAGAAGCTGTAACTAAAAATAAACAGCATTTTCTATAAAAATACTCCAAATAAATCAGATTCAACTAACAACTTGACTGACTGTGAGGTTTATAAACTTGAATCTGTGTAAAAAAAAAATATACGGATCTGTCTACACCCTATGAGCTAAAAGAAATGCTTCACCTAACTGATTACCTAGATCTGTTGTACTTTCTTTTGGAATAACATTATTTGATTTTTGAATAATATCACAAACTACTTGGTTTCTGTACATAATTTTTGGGTGACCACTGAAATTTTGTGCTGTGCTGTGGGTCATAACACAGCCTCAAGCTGAGTGGAAGGAAGCGTTCTTGTGACAGCCACGATGAGCCAGCTCTTTTCTTTGTGCTTTTATTGATATATTTGTATCCTTTTCCCACTATATATGCTTCTGTGACAATAAATAAATGTTTCTTTCTCTCATAGGAAGATCTAGGTTTTGATGATGAAACAGAAATTGTATTAGGCACGTTTAGCAGCAGACATAAACAGGATAAAAAATAAACTCCTATGCATGAAACAAAAAAGTAAACAAACAAATTTTGAACCACATACCTTTCTCCTGAGCCACAGCATTGCTGTCAGTGACAAACTTCTTGATCAGTCCCAAGTATTTACTCCATTCAGGAGACTTCTCATCGTCAATCTGGTTGAATAGCTTGATAGCCTCCTCATAGCCCGCTACCCTAGCCTTCCATAGCTTGTGAACACATTTATCTTCTGTCGGCAATTTCTTATATTCATTCTCATCCTCCATTATGGGTTTGTGTGCCTAGTCAAATTTGAATCTAAACTGGAGAAAAAAAATAAGGGTTTAGTTAGTAGGAATATTAAGCTGTTTGCAGTTTTAGTCAGGTTTATCAACTTGGGTCGGTCAGTTTTCTTTATAAGGTCCTGTCTACCAATAACCTAAACTGGGCTAAAAGAAATGCATCACCTAATTGATTATTTAGATCTATTGGGAAACTAATTAACATCTTCAGTTAGTAAGTTAGTACTTTCTTTAGGAATAACATTACTTGAATGTCATTTTTGAATAATATCACAAATGCTAGTCGAGTTCCAAGATATAAATAAAATATCAAAGACACTGGGGATTTATGAACAGCATGTGTAGCATTACAACACGGCTTCTCTATAGGTTTTCCAGTGGAAGAATAGACAAAATAACAGATTCTTCTTGTTTACCTGTCATTTTGTCTATTCTTCGACAAAACCCGTTTCTATTGTGGTCATGCTAAGAGTGCTGTTACGATAATATATTTTTATAAATCCGAGTTATATGAAATGTTTAAACCGTATGGTGTATTTTTCTTTAATTTGGAATATGGAGTCAGTCCTGTTTCATACTTGATTGCTTTGATTTGGCAATCATATGCTCAAATCTGACTGAAAGATGGCACTTTAATATGACCTAATTGTGTCATCATGAGGGTACAATTAACAAAGACTGTATGTGGGTAAGTGACCATTTTAATCATGATTCCCTAAAAGGATTCATGTTAGCCCTGAATACAATTACATGTGCATAACTTACAATTTGCGTTTGACCTTTTAGTGCAAGATTGCAGTTTCCCTAACAAGGTCATGAGTGTATGCTTCTTACTAAATAAGGGTAGAAGGAAGATTGTATGTAAAACCTCAGATAAAACGCTGACTTATCGATATTCGTAGAACAATACTATCGTAAACAATGCACATGTAACACACCTACTGTTGAATTTTAATATCAATGACTGACTCACACAACATGGAATGTGCAACTAATTAGTAAATAACATCCAACTATTGTGTATCAACTTTCTTAACGCGTAGGCGTAAAACTTCGACAACTGCGATCAATTTAACGAATCACAAATACGTTAATACGTAAGAAACGGTGATTCAACCGATCCAACGACACCTGCTTTCGAATATAATAATGGCTACCTAGCCAATATTGCGGAACAAATAGTTAATTACAAGCCGGTTCATTTATAGCCGTGCCCGTTTTACACCGAGATGTGAAATTGGATCGCATCTCAGCCGACTGAGAACGCCCGACAAACGGTCACTTTCTCACTTTACAAACAAATCCAGTCAAATGTCAGGAAACTTACCGTTATCAAGCTTTTTCTGCGGAGTCCTCTTGATAAAACTAAATTTATTAAAACTAAACAACATAAACGATAGTTAGCTCACATTATCCAGCAACAAGCTTTATTTTAACTGACAAAAAGAAATGCCTTTTTCTTTTTCGTCGTCGTTTTTTTAAGTTTGCGAAATGAAAATGGACGGAAGATTAATGTTGCCAGAAATTAATTTTACATAAACCATAACTGTCAAAATAAAACAAAGATTTGTTGGAAAATTATTTTTTGACGTGTTGTGTTTGAATATAATAAAATTTATCTAAAGTGCATGTCGTGGACAATGAAAGAAACACTGTTATTTATATCAATGTGTATTATATAATTGATAAAATAAATACATACGCTGTTTACGATGTATATATGATAAAAATCAAAACAAAATTGAAGAAAAGCAATTCGTTTAACTGTGAGAAAATGTAAAGTAAAATTTGTTGTAATAGAAATCTGATTTCCTTTAGTAGTCATAGACACGCTCTGTGTGCTCGTTTAGTAGTTTGTTTAAAAAAATATTATATATAATTTTAGCTTGGCAACCTCTTACGAAATACCTCTGAGCGAAATACTTCACACCGTTCATTCAACCATTCTATTTTGCCATTATCATTCGTTCTTTTGTTGATTTCCTTCAATCCCGAACACCGAGAATTTTGAACAAAATAAAATAGTTCGTTCTGAGAACATCAGCGAGCGAGACGTGCGTCGCGTCGTTATCGTGACAACTGTGCGTTCGCAGTTCTTACAGTCGACAAAAATAAATAGTACCGCTGAATGTAATTGTTTTGATTTCATTACAGCTATTTGTGTGTTGAAATGTTTATTATGATAATGAAGTAATTAATTTACTAATGGAGCTTGTTTAAAATAGACTAAATAAACAGGAGTGTTGTGTTTTCGTTCGGCGTTGGGGCGATATCGGAGAGAGAAGGGAATTCAACAGCTGTCTGTGCATAGTATGCTTCATATTGTGAGTATGTTATGCTGTTCTGAACATAAATATGTTAATAATTTACTCGTTAATTGAAGCGGTACTATCAGTTTAAACGATATTTTAGCACTAATTGTTTATCTTACGTTATAATAGCGTTCTTTGTTTTTGAAATGTTGAAGTTAAAATTAGTAAACATTGGGCAATGTTAGCAATGGATAAGTAATAAAATTGAATCTAACTATCTGTATCGGAGGTTTCCCATTTTATAACTTGCTTCAAACTACGTAGGTCTGTAGGCTTATCCAGTTACCTATGTTTAATTCAATCTAGCTTGACATACAAAAAAAAAACCAGGGTCTTTGTTACGTGAGTGACATGAACGAACGAACATCATAATTTACAAGTTTTATAATTTTTGAGATAATTATCAAGTAGGTAGGTACCTATGTAAGACTATTAAATTAATCTCTTAAAAAACTTCCTGCATATGCAATAGTTACCTACAAAACGCGTATTATTTTAATGTCATCCCGTTTAGATAACGTTTCTCAGTTTACTGGATAATGTACCTACTTGCTTTCTCATAACTGATAACGATACATTCAACCCATTACATAAAAATACCTAGACTTTCTTCAAGATAAACAAAACAAAATGAATACCGTTTTGGTTGATGGGCTTATTGGTGATTGGAATTGTCACTTGAAATTTATTTTTCTTGAGGCGATTCGCTCGACGTTAAGGCGAATCGATTGCTGGAGTAGGTACCTAAGTTGTCGATTCGCCTACAAATAAATTAACTTCGAAAACCGGTTCTATTACATTTTTAATAAATGGCAAGCAACGTCGATGTCGATTATTCTGCCAATGTCTAAAGTGCGTTGGAAAAAGTAAGTATGTTATATAAAAAAAAAGTTATAAACAAATAAAAATAGGTACCTAAGTTGTCGATTCGCCTACAAATAAATTAACTTCGAAAACCGGTTCTATTACATTTTTAATAAATGGCAAGCAACGTCGATGTCGATTATTCTGCCAATGTCTAAAGTGCGTTGGAAAAAGTAAGTATGTTATATAAAAAAAAAGTTATAAACAAATAAAAATTCTTCCATTGATACAGTTGAACAAAACCGGTTGATGCCTACAATACCAAAAATACTACGCACACCTTCCTACCTAAGATACCTACATACATTTGCCATCAAGGAGTAAAGGCTTGTGCAGACAAGCGCGACGCGACGGCGCGACGCGACTCGAACAATACAATTTCTAAGAAAACTTCACGGTATAACAATAACCGGTGTCGCGTCGCGCTAGTCTGCCGAAGCTACCTACCTGTTCTCTGTCTGTCCTTACATAAAAATTTAAATTTTCATAAGTTTATTTTGCACTTTGCAGGTCATTGTAAGGTTATTTAATGATCAAAACCTGTCCTTTACCTTAAATAAATTTTTTCTTAAGTTAAATGCAATTTGCAGGTCAGTATAATGTTTTATGTTGATCAAAATAGATTCGCGACCGAATTTTAATAAAAACACTCGGAGGTAGAATTGGCATCTAATGTCATGATTTCATGAAATATTAATATATACAAGAGTAATTTGAAGTTAGAGAGTTATGGTCGACATCGGCTTTGCTTGCCATAATAAAGAATAGAATAGAAGTTAGAGAGTTATATTGATGAGTAGCTGGTGCCCGCTACTTCGTCTGCGATCCAGGATGAAAAGTAGCCTATGTCCATCTCCAGGTCATGTCTACCCATGTGCCAAATTTCATCCAAATCCGCAAAAATCAAACGCACTTTCGCATTTATAATATTAGTTAGATAGGATTTGAATGATTGTTATTTTGTAAATACATTTTTATTACGAACGCGAACAAATATGTATTTACAGAACGAATCAGATTTCAATCAACATACAACCTAACAATGACCTACAAATTGCAAAAAAAACGTAAGAGAATTGAATTTCGGGGGTTATCTTAGACCTACTATTCGTACTACCTACCTACCTACCTACCAGTCCCTACTTTTATTCCATTTACTGCAACAGGATATGTACTCACTGTTACACTATCCCTTATCACCTTCATCATAATATATTGATAGTAGGCATTGATAAGCAGCTAGGTACTTATCTTATCGTAATAAGATCTAACAAGACAATCCAGATGTATCTTTATACCGTTTTGTAATTTCGTTGAGGACAAAAGATCAGATTTCGACATTGTAGGTAGGTACCTAATTGGTGTCAAATTTAATAAATACGGTTGACACCAACCCATGATTCATAATGAGAAAAACAGCGACCTGCCTCCCCTTCTTGCCACGTTTTTTAAGACTACAAAACATTAAGATTTGTTTATTTTAATTATGTACTTTAATGTTTTATGTACACGTAAGCTTTCTGGAATTCATTCTCAAAATTATGGAGAAAAGACCATCAAAATCCGTTGCATAGTTTAGAAAAACAACGCGGTGACACAGACAGACACGAAAAGCGACTTTTTAAAATGTGTATAGATACATAAGCAGCTAGGTATCTAAGAGCATTCGAAACCATCGGAAACATTGTCGCGATTTTGTTAGAACAATTTCCATGAATTTTTCATAGAAATTGTTCTACCAAAAACGTCGCGTCGCGCCTGTCTGCGGAACCTTTATTTCAGCGTCTAAGAAAAAAAACCATTGCTAATACCTAAGCATTGCTATTCTTTAAGAAAAAAAAAATTTGTCACTTTGCAATCATCAGTGTCATTCCTATCACCAATGGAAACTGAAAGAAGGTCATCAATCATCTCTGAAAACTGAAAATTACGAAGTTATTTGACACTTTCTACGCCGTCTACGAGCCTACGCCCCTCCCTATAGACTGGTAGTACTCGCAAACCAATTCAATTTTCAAATAGAAATGATCAAAATTAAAGCGATTACCGGCTTACGTACCAATTTTTCGTGGTTAATCGAATAAAGTATTGAAGGCAAATGAGTATTTTTTAAACGAAAACTGCTTAGTAATTAAACAGTATAAAACTCGGTATATGAAACCAAAGAAGGCCAGTCTGTTCTTATGGAATAGCTTCACATAACAATAATTCCTACAAAGTCGTGATTTTTTTACACGCAGTAGACGTGTAATAAAAACGACTTGCACCAAATATCTAGTGATCTAGAAAACTTTGGCGATAAAATCTTAAAAATGGCCCATATTTTTACACGGTAATCTGACTTCCCGTGTGGTTCACAAACAAATCGTTAACATGGTGCGTCTATTTACAATTCAGTTTCTAGGGTCACCACATGTTAGAGATTAAGGTGGACTACCCAGATGTTTTTATGGGGCCCAAATTTTTTACGCAAACATTGATTGCTTACGGGACGCGAGGCGAAAACATGAGAGCTTCAAATCCTTGTACTATTTTGTTGTTCAAATATGATTTAAGGCTTGTGCAGACCAGCGCGACTTGTCGCGCGACGCGACACGAACAATACAATTTCTAAGAAAACTTCACAGTATAACAATAACCGGTGTCGCGTCACGCGACAAGTCGCGCTGGTCTGCACAAGCTTTAAATCCTCTCGTAACTGACGGATGACTATAAACGGCTACAAAGTCAGATACATTTATCTAGGCTAATGACTAGCTAGATAACCTAATTAGTCTATTTAGAATGCGTCCAATTAGTACTATTAAGTACGAGTCGACTCGTATCACACATAGTCAAAATCAAAGGGCTACTGAAAGTGTTTTAGCTATACCAAATAGGCAGAGATTTTGTGAAGATATTTGAAGTTCTTCAAACACTGTATTTGATACATGTAGTATAATATATGTAATATTGACCTAGGACCAACAATTCGAAGTCTGTGACATTACCAACCCACATAGTGAGTCCGTCTCACAGAGATGAGTCCTGAAGACCAGAGTTCCAGGCTGATTTCACTTTATATTCAAGTCTACATTCACCGTAACTTTGTTATGGCTACTTAATAAAATTCATTTGAAACACAGTTTATAAGTTAATCAATATTTACTCGCTATCTAAACGATAAATTAATGCTACGACCCATGCTTATCAAATACGAGACGAAGAAAAATATGTTATCGGAACAGCATAATTGACACTTAGGATGAGGATATGGTAGTACAAAAAACAATAAATCAATGCATGTCATGAACTCATGATGCGATGACTAAATGAACCATGAGACAGTCAATTGTCGACGATAAAATTAATGAAGTTCACGTCAGTGCATTCGGTATAATATCCTGCGTGATCATCAAATTGAATTAAATATCTGTTAACTCTATTAGACGATACGGGCTCATAATCGTTTCTATTAGTCGATTCATCATAATCGATTCATTATTCTGTTTTCTTTGAATCTAGTTAGCAGTTAGTTACACCTGTTGTAACATCAAACGGTAGTTTCCACGGTTCTTCCGCAAACTTTTTCTCAGTCTCTATTCAATCAATTTTTTGTCACTAACTACGATAATTGAAGTTCAGTTAGTGTAAGGTCATTAATTAGTGGTATCGATGGGAACTCCCGGATGGTGAGGTTCATCAAATTGTGTTAGTTCCGATGCCTGATTGCTTTAACAGAGTTATGGCGAGCAATGGAGCGCGAGAAGACGCGTGTTCCAGTTTCCTCGCTTTTGTAAAAATGTTGTGGTTATTTCTGAAAGATCGAATAGGATGGGAATTAACTCTATTGTGTGGAAAATTATACCCATATTCTTTTATTTGAAAGTCTTTTGTATTGATCTTGGCCAAATCTATATTAAGAAAATATCAATATGATCAGGCGACTTTCGATGTCTAATATTGTGTCAACCTTATAATTTTACTGCCTCGAAAAATAAATAAAGTTGTTACCATGTCGCGGAAGTTAGAAAATCGATAGAAATGAGGTACATAACTAAGGTGCAGTAGCCACTAGAAAGCAATTACGGCTCCATTACCGTCTTTTCAAGTGAAACTACAAAAGGTGGCCTTTACTGCTGCCAATGTCGGTTAAAGCTACATATCTTTCAAGGCGTAGAATGACTCATTCTTACTGTGTTTCTTTTAACCTGTTTGGCACGAAGCGTATATAAATAGTACGTAATATTGGGAAAATACATTGTCTTTATTTTAATTTCAATGATAAGTCTGACCTCCATGAGCCTGTTGCTGAAGTCTTCAAAATAAACATCATTATAAACGATGTAAAAATTCAGAATGTACGTATATGAGGTGACGAAAACATGAAAAGATGATAGAAGATTCACTGACTAATAGTATTATTATTTAAGTGCGTTGCCCGACCTTTATGCCGATCTAATATATTTTTATTAGATTAAAAATACGAGCCGACCACACGCAGATGTTTAATCAAGGATTTTAATAAGTTCTGTCGTATAGCTAAGTGTGCCAATATTAATCGATCGTTGAAGTTCATTGAGCTCGTAAAGCCACTCTTTTGATATAGGGCTTTCTTGCGCTGAACTTTCGCCTGAAGATTATTTTATATCCACAAGTGAACTAGAGTCTAACATGTCTTTTGTGTTATCTATCATTCTTAATGAGAAATTGACGTTTGGTTCAGCATCCCAAAATTTCTTTGTATTATCTCGAAATATTTTTCTCGTTTCATAATTCCATTTTCAAGTCAAGCCATATTTTTTACTTTGCATTGAGCCCTAAAGCGTGAGCAGTCGCAATTGTCAGGTGGATTATAACATTGTGGCACATGGTCAATTAAATTGGATTACGGTGGCTGTCTAACTGATTTAAGCCCAGCTTAGTGTCAAATAGACGAGCAAACGCACACAAATATTGTACATAGTACAATATTTACATTGTATTTCATAGTTTTCGTCACTACTCCGAGTACCCGACCTTCGAAGGGACTGTTCTAAGTTATCATTGATATGCTTGCGTGTCTTAGCCTTTCCTAAGATGTGGAGACATTAGCAATCAAGGTATCGTGATTAAAAAACATGTTACCGGTCACGTATACGGCACACCTCATATCGAATATGGATAATGCAATCCCAACGCAATCCCCGCTACCGGGGCGGCCATGTTGCAGCCGCCATATTTGTGAATCATGCGCACGCGCGGATCGCTGGACTCTTTATTATCTAAGGATGCAGTCTTGAAGACAATGCGTTTCGTCGTTAAATATTAATAGACTAATTAATGCGTCCGTTGTTGTAACTTTGTAACAACATTGTTATGTGCGTGTGTATTATGTCGTATGTTTTTTTTTAATGTTGTCTGCCTCTTCGTCTTCAGTTAACAGCTGAATACTTATCATGGTCTCTTTAAGTTATTTATTAGACTACTTAGAGTTAAAATGTCCACTGGAAATTACTGAATCACGTCAAGGTCCAGGTGGAATTCTATTAGAATATTTTGAAAATAATTCAAACTGTCAGTAAGAAGGTTTCACTGACTAAATTATTGACTATAGCACGAGCGTCAGTGTGGACTCTTTTAATGCCAAAGAAAATAAAAACATATTCTACAACAGTCCTGTGAAAAGCTTTTATAATGTAATGAGATTTATGTATCGTGTGACATGTGAGCATTGCTCGGGATTCCTCGTGCTCTGATTTGATTAATGCCATGTACGTGATGCATGCTTTGTAAATCATTGGCCCGTTGATGGAATAACTAAGTAAGGATTTCTTTTCGGATTTTTGATGTGAAAGAGTATCTTTGGTCTACCGTCTCACCTGATGCTGATGGTTAGCGATGACGATGGTGCACGCTTGTCTAGAAGCAACTTATCCCTCAAGACTTGGAAGACTCCCTTGTTATACCTATCGGGAAACACAAACAGACGAGAGAACAGTAAATTGTCATACAATTATCTATGCTGCCAACCGCACCATACATATTACTTCAAACGACTTCTCTTAAGTCTTGATCTAAAAATAGAAATATTGCATTAGCTTTGACAAGTCGACCCATTACAATTACTTGAATTGAAATATGACATTCGGTTTAATTTGTGTACTTCAGATAATTTTCTTCTTCCTCGTGCAGGGGACATAACGTTTGTTAGTTTATTAACTAGATACTTTTACGGGGTCAACTGAGTGAGTTGTCTACTGCCTTCTTCAAGTGTTGCCGGAAGCCACAGTGTCTGCGAGATTGATCTTGTAATCTACTGAATATTATTTCAAGAGTAGGCATTGCAGTGCTGATTTAACAATAGAAGAAAATGGCTCGGCAAATTGCAAATGGCGGCCGTAAAACTGATCAGGATTTTTTTTCTATTGATTCAACATATTTGAACGTCTACGTCGCTTGTATTGTTATTTAAATCAATTTATTTATTGCACGTATTCGTCTGGTTTCAGGGCGGATGCAGACATCTTAAAAATATCTTTAAGGTTCCTTGAGTTCGTTTCGATAAGCAATAAATATTCTGTCAAAGAATTTCCTTGTTCCAATTCGTCTACAAGGACCCATAAGAGATTATCAGAAAGGACCTGTTCATCGAGTTTTCCAATTAATTTCTATTAAGATTGTAAAAGCTTATTGAGCAGCCAGTGTGATGAGCAATTTCGGGTTTCGATCCAGTCTTTGTATTTTAACTGGCGAAAATGTTTAATTTTCTAATTATTACTTTTCGTAATTAAACTTGAAGGTATAATTTACGGTAGATAGAAAATCTACTTCTGAATAAATTTAATTTCTCTGCCTGAAATTGGGATAAGAAGTTTACTGACTTCCTGCAATTTTATTACTGACATCGACACGCCTAAATGTCCATGTTTTAATGTTTAATTCCTACTAGGTACTCCGTCTCTTCCTTATTTAAATTTTTTAAACAACATTTTTAATTGTGTTTACCGTACACAGTTCGGACGCCACCTAGTTTAATGGCCGTTCAATTTCCTGGTGTTTTATTGTCGATAACCGCATGGAAGCTGCGGCAGCTGGTCGATATCCGATACTTTCGCAATAAAAAAAATAGCTTTATCTTATACATACAGGTCAATGATTTCAGTATATCCGATCGGGTTGAACGACACCGCAATGATCTAAATCGGATGACCGAAATATGTTCGGTATTCCACAAACATCAACCAAATGTGTGGGAGCTCAATACTCACATTTTATTCACGAAATGTATGTAAACATATACAATTTGTAACTGTCTGACCTATTTGCTATTCTAGAAATCTATAATTCATAAATGTACTTGCACATCCGGCCTTACATTAATGAAAATGATTCATACTGTGATTCAACTGAGCACTCTTCAGTGAATTTTAAGTGAATGTCTCATTAAAATTTCAACTTTTAATTTCAGTAACAAACTGTTGTGAGAGCGGAGTTTCGAGACTCGAGAGTGTTCAAACAGAATAAAAAAACATTGCGAGAAAAAGTAACCGAGCACTTCACTCACGCCAATATCATTGAATTTGAATAAGCATTTTTTATTTTATGTATTCCCCTTTTGTTTTCAATAAAATTGCTAATGCATAGTTATTTTTCTTTAATTTATTAAGACATTCAGCATTGAAAACTATATCGACCAATATTATTTTACTAGCTACTGAGATTTTTCACTCAGCTCAATCATTTGCCATTCGACTTTTTGTTCAACACCTAGCAAAAGAAAAAACAATCGCCTCGAATACCTCGAATTCAATATTCTACTATCATAATCGAAGAAAAAAACAAACGATTGTTTGAAAATCGAATGAGCCATTTAAAATCAGAGTTTAACAATAGGAAGCGTTGGCAAGTTCCGTTTGGTCGCGCATGGCATAAGATTAAGAAACCGTTTTTGAGTTAACTTCCTGCGATGGAGGACTATTTATAAACTAATATGGCGGCACGGAAGCACCATGACCTCGGTTACGATACTTAAATGGAATATTGAGTAGTTGCCCGCTATCTGAAATAAATATTGGACTTAAGTGTTTATCATACTCAAGTGGCATTTAAATCAGACTCGTTGTAAGTCATACGTCACTTACACCTCGAACTTCTTATGAGGACAGTCGAATACATCGGCATTAAGGGAAATTAAATTGTCGCAGTGCACTATTGCTGATGCTGCTAACACTATGTAGCTTTGAAAAGTAAAACAAATTTGGAATACACAGAAGATTTATTGATACAACAAAATGAAGATAAAATAGGTAATTGCTATGAACTTTATTCCCACAAAGTGGTGGTAGATATTAGATAAGACGCGGGTTAATTCTCAACCTTCTTAATTGGCTTGTGATTAAATAAATTAATACTGGCACGTTATTATTGGATATGTACTCTTACTTCAAAACAGTGCAAATGCACTAGAAGAATATACGTTCGTATCCAATATTTCGTCAAAAGAGAGCATCAAATCTCGAGATGCGGAAAAAAAAAAACATTTTTCTGGTGAAAATAGATGCATAAACGCACTGTCATGTTTGTCATTCAAGATACCACTCCCAAATTTCACTAAGGATAGTAGAAGGTGACCATATTATTCCGGAGTGTCACGACCTTGAAAGAAAGTAGTTCTAAATGAGACAAGACTCGTGGCACATTTCCAATCCAAAGTTGCGACTGAAATTGCAAAAAGACCGATGACTTCTCCAAAATGTTACGAAATAACATCGCACCAGCGAAATTCTAATTATCTTAGATTTTTTGCAATTTGCAGGTCAGTATCAGGTTGTACCTATCTTGATCAAAATATGATTCGCGACAATAACAGATATGTATTTACAGAATTATAATCATTGGAATCATTAATACATATCTCCAAGTTACATTTGTTCCATAAGAACAAATTTCTCATGGTTCAAAAGTTCTTAGAGCAAGATGAGAATACTGCGGGACAGATTTTGTTCTTCTACCAAGAATCATGAGAATAACCAAACAACAATTTGTCCAACCAAGGGATTGAAATCAGGACCCTCAGGCTCTGCAGTCATGCTTGCGATCACAAGACATAAGAGGCAGACAAAGTTAGAACAGTGACTTCAAAACATGACATTATGTTATCTCCTATAACTGAAAGCGCGCGGTTAGACTTTCAATTCAACGCTTGGCTCAGCGCCGAAAGTTGAAAATCCTACAGCGCACTTTTATTTAGGCATTCATTTAGGTGAAATAAAACGGGCAATAGATATACAAGCAAGTACAGATATGTTGAAATTCGGACATTTCAGAAATAGGTCACTACACAGCCACGTAGCCATCACATGGCTGCCTTCTGGAAGGTTCAAATCAAAAGTCCAAATGAACCATTTGGCATGACACACGGCAGTTGTCTGCCAACAGATACGGTACAGAGCTTTCAATCTACATTTTAATTTGCATCGATTATTTCATTCGTGATGCTTCGTCAATCTTCGTTGGTACTGATTGCATTTAGAGGGCGACAAAAAAAAAACCACTGTTTCTCTATCTCGAAATATGGGTCATGATGATGGAGTTATCCGTTTTTGTTTATGGAGTTCTTAAGTTGGATATCAACTTAACCGTTTCAAATTTTCGTATCGAAGAAAAGGACATAATTTTCAACATCTACCAAGTCAAACATCTAATTTGCATTAGAACTCTCGCTGCATTAATATTCTACTACCTATACGTGAGCCTTCGATCAACAAAGACGTGAGCCCTTAATGAGCATAGCACTTATTTCACACACCAACACAAAGTTAGTTCTTGTTTGAAGCGAAATACGAGCATAACGGTCTGCGCCAATGTAATTTTAGAGCGGCTAATTACTTCGTCTACTTCTAAACTTCAACAATGCAACTGTTGGATACGATTAAAAATGACTATTTCATTAACTTAAAAGGATATTTGGCCACACGAGACGCAGTTGTTTGTAATGTAGGTAATGTATATTTGTAAATGCATCAATTTTGAACCTTGTAGGCCTGGCCTTGTGTTGTCCCCTATATAAGGGACTTTGTATTGTACTGAGAATCATAACGAGGGTTGTTTAATACTCTTCTTCCTCTTCATCATTATATTTTCATAAATATCGTTCTTATAAAAGGATGCCATCTTGTTTTATTTTCATTACATCGATCAATGAAAGACGAGCAGCTGCTTAAATCTGTTTATGATAAAGATGACTTGTTGCTATAGCAACTTTTTCTCTTTCGCTTATTTTTGAGTCATCTTTGTGGGATATTCTATCTTTAACATGCTTCGGGCTGCTTTTCCACCAGAGATGTGCTATGGATGTTGCTATGGATGGTGGAAACGGGTTCAACTAAGCTAGGTTTTTTATATGGAAGGCTGTGTGATATGCTGATAGACGCTGAACGTAAATGATCTTTCACCCACCCATAAAACAGAAATGTAAGTGCCATAATTTTATGACGAGCAGATGACACATCGTTCCCAGCCCAGCGTGTGTTATTTTTTCAGCTTGTCTCCGGGAGACGCAATAAACAGGGTGTGGGTGTACTGAACCACTTATACCATACGTAATGTTTGATAGTCCCTTGATGGTACTACTTGGCACTAAATGTGTCTGGCTAAATTCGTTCAAGAACAGCCCTAATTCTGTAATTAGAAGCGTGATGCGTGACTTCATGCTTCACGGCGCTAATTATAATACTGACGATAAGTGTTGAGTAATTTTGAAGAGTGGAATAGATTATGAAATAGGGAATGAGTCTATAATTGAATCGGAATAAAAATTGTGTCGTTCGGCTTCCCGAGTTCAAATTACATTTGCATGTTTCACTTCTTTGTTATGGAGTTGGAATCTGCATTGAAGTAATAGAATACTCAGCACATACAAAACCTACAGTTTCCACTGTTTCCATAATAATCGTCGGATTCAATACAATGCAATTGTGTAACAATATAATTTTCCAGTGACATTGTCTCTTCTCATTTTGTTCGAAATTGCACAAAGCGATGGCGACCACTGGCTAGTTGCAATCAATTTACTTCTTACTGTATGCCATTCGTTGAAACGAGTAAACTCGGGAACGATCTCATCTTCTTGGTATTCTTTTTAATTATCGGGTACTGGATCTTTTGTTTAGTTCACTGACTTAGCAACAGTAGCAATAGCAATGTTTCGAACTGTCTTTAAGAGTATTTTTTTTATTAAAACCTCAGTTGGAAATGTTAGAATGCTCAAAGACAACTTCTATATCTTCTTCTTCATATCATAAATTAAATTCGGTTTTTGTGTCTGTCTGTCTGACCGCGATTTTCTCCTAAACAATACAACGGATTTTGATGCGGTTTTCCAACCACACGGTTTAAAAAGTACATATAATAAGCTTCTAGCCGCGACTTCGTCCGCGAGCCTATAACCTTCCTCAAGAATTAGGATATCCAATACAAAAATAAATAAAAAATCCGGCTGGTAGTTCTGGAGATTACCCCGTAAATACAAACAACCAAATTTTACCTCTTCATAATATTAGTGTAGATAAATCTCGATGTTTTGCAAGATGTAAAGACCGTGCGAAGCAAGCGCGGGTTGCTAGTGAAAATAAATCAGGGACAGAGTTTTTCAGTATTCCTCGCCGCTACCTTGACCAGATCACTGGGCCATTATTCTCTTGCACACAAGCACTATCTGTAATTAAATACAGATCTATATAGTCCCGAGTAATAACATTGAGTAGGTCATTACCTCTTGTCTCCAGTTGAAGCGAATACATTATGTTGTCTTGTTATTTGACCGCGAGACCGCGATGCTAGAGGCGCCAGCTCGTGTGTTGGCAGCACTGACTGGAGTTCAAGTGCCAAACAATGCCGTCACTTGATATTCTGAGATTACTGTAAAAGGAATATTAACACTAACGACTAGGACAATAGAAAACTAACTGTGAATTGCCAACATCTTCTTAATTTTCTTGCAAAGTTGGACTTTGTGCATGTTGACACCATGCTGGGACTGCATTCATGTCTAACGGATGACGGAATTACGTAATTTATTTGGAAGGCCCGTTTCCATCCTTCATCATATCAAATTGTAAATATTCCATAATTTATTTTCTGTCGGATCAGTTACTGATCATATTGAAGTTAATCACTGTTAGCCTTAGAGTATATAACACTGGAGAAGCCTTACGAACACTTCCCCTCTGTAAAAGTACAAGAACAAATGTTCTAGTACGTTCATAAAAACTACTTTCAAATCGATTCTAACGCACTTCGTGAATCGTTTTAAAGGCGCGCGGAGCTCCGTGAAAATGCCAATTTGTACTGTTAAATGGTGTAAAAAGCGTTCAAATACGTCAAATTTACCTAAAGAACTGAATAACTTTCCATAAGCAGATTTTTTTTTCTAAGATTTTTTCATGTTTTTATTGAAATTTAAAATCCTAACCTCATAATACAATTCGATTTTTCATTCGATTCAACCATGATTCAATATAAAACGTAGCATGAATCGAGTATTTTCCTCACGTTGCTTCTGTGACGTAACCGAGTCTCGCTACATCTCGTTTTTATGTTCGTAAAGATCAAAATACTTTTCTTTTGCATTACGAAAATATACGTCAAATCAGCAAAACTTACACGCACTTGACATGCGATTATGT
Source organism: Agrochola macilenta (assembly GCA_916701695.1). Taxonomy (NCBI): domain Eukaryota; kingdom Metazoa; phylum Arthropoda; class Insecta; order Lepidoptera; family Noctuidae; genus Agrochola; species Agrochola macilenta. Next base: position 13,055,620 of record OU753564.1, read on the forward strand.
CCTCTAGTAAAAATGTTAACGAGACTACCGTAGTGTTGAGGTCATGTTTGAAACCAAAATTGACATGTCGATAATTTCCTAGTAAAAATTACTTAGTAATTATTTTTTTTATTTATTTTTTTTATTTATTTTTTATTGTTCAATGTTTTATAATTTGTTTATGTCCATTGAAGTGTTTGTATATTAAAAAAATCAAAAATTTAACTTGATCTAATTTTTTATTGAGATTACTTACTTATTACAAATTTAGTTACTTTTATTTAATTGAAGTTATTTTCTCTTCTTATTAAAATGTAACTATTTTATGCAAAAGCTGTTTTATTTCTGGGTTCAAGCAAAATTCCGAATGAATATCGATATCGATAAAAAAAAAAAATGGTACGGACTTCTCTATCCGAGCGAGCAGCTATTGTTTTTGACAGTAGCTACCCCGTCCCCCGCAAAAAGTGACAGACTTTTTTGTTCGGAATATTGCGCTTATGGCTTCTCCAGTGATATATACTCTAAGCTGTTAGCTTAGAACCAAGAGGATATGGCTTCCCCCTTCTTGGCATAATCTATATGTTTCCTTACGACATCCAGTAATTTTGGCTTGCAATGCAACTATTAGGACTTGAGATGTTACGGAGGTTATTTTACCGGAACCAGAGCCGGAAATTTTAAATTTGATTGAATGGAGTCGGAACCGGAGTCGGAGGCGGAGGTAGAAGAAAGATGTTCCATATAACACTCTTTATGACTTCATATGGCAATTAACTAATCACAACAATTAAACTAATTAATACACCGTTCTTAACTTAATTTAACAAATTCACGTGACCTGTCTGACTTACACAAAACCAACCAAAACCGAGACTTCGAGCGCGAGCGTGTATAAAAATTACCCGGGCGACAATAAAAAATTGTTTGTACGCGCTCTAGTGACGTGCATCGCTGCGTTTCGAGTTTCGGTATAATATAACTCCGATTCAAAATGATCGAAGCAGAAGTCGGAGTCGGAGGTGTAATATTAATCGGAAGTTCCAACCTTTCGGAGTCGGAATCCTAACAAACAGATAATATCGCAACATTTTATAATCAAACTCCAAGCTAAACATTTTAGCCTCAGATGATTCAGGCTTAAAGACCACTAAAGATATTCAAATGTTACCCTTTACAAAGTACAATCCGACACATATCCTCCGTATATCATAGATCAAATAGCTTCCAACAATCCTCTAGTTAACTACGACAACTTCAAATGTAACCCGCAAGCGTGCTGGGTAGTATTAGCAAAGATTAAAGGATCGACATGACAGGTAGAATGCGCGGCTTACACAATCCTACGTTGGGTAGACTATTAACTGGCTTGTTATATCTATTCGCTTAGCATTTCATGTAGCAGGACACGTAGTGAGGTCTTGTTGTTATGCAGCGTTTCTAAGCCTAATGCCTCGGCCTGTTTCGCTTAAAACAACTGGCATAGTGGCCGTGCGCTCATTAGGGGCATCCATAAGGTGTCGAGTGTTCATATTTTCACGCCTAATTACCACACAGGCTTTAGTGCATCAACACTAAGGTAAATCACCTGGAATACCTAACACTGCCTTTAACCTATTTGTCCGTGGAGTTCTTGTGACTAATTCATCGTCCTTTTTGGCAGCGGTCATGCCTTAGACCATTACTGTTATAGAACGTCGATAATAATGACGTCGTCATCCGCGTCTGCCTCTGATATAACCCTTCCATCTTCATTTACGACATCTACTTTAAGATGGGCTATAGAACTTGCATAATTCGGTAAAGCAACCGTGTAAAATTATGCTGTTTCTAAATAGACGTGAATGACATAGTATTCTTGATGTTTGCTACAGTAGCCTAGCCTTGTATCTAATAAGATTCCAACAGCATTTAAAGTAGGCATGTCACATGATATTGTCCTATTGGTTTGTTCAGGAGATAGTTTGTGATTAGTCTCTTGATTAATAAGTTGTGATGCATTTGTCTGGCTAGTAATCTTTTCTGGTTAATCGCTTTGGTTGGGAAACTTATACTACTAGTATGTCGTTTATTGGTTGCATCAATACTTAGGCGATTGACCATGGCTCGCTGACCGTGGAAACTTGTGACTTCTTGAGTAATGTTCACATACGAAATGTCAATATTATAAAATACCATGTTGATTTCACTATATACCCAGGTATATGGAAAAGTCTGCAAAATTGCAGAGAAATGTCAATGTTATTTTGACTTCTTGCTTTTGGTCGGTATTTTACCACCTACCTACGCACCATTGATTCATAATCACGTTTGCTAAACGTCAATCTCTCGTCAAAATTGCAATAGACAGCTAGGCTGCACTGCCAGCGATGTCATGTCAGCCCATCCGACGGACGCTGTTTGACTATCTAGTGCGTTTTCTGATTAATTCATCAAATTAGCATCTCCAACACGTTTCTTGCATTTGCGATTTGCATGTTAACCATCTACTTGATGTACCTACTCTTTCGGTGTTTTTGTAGGTATTCTGAATTTAGACATTTTAAACGTAGATCTTAAAATGACCATTCGGTAATATAAACTTTCGACATTTTAAACTGCAGCCATTAAAATCGTTCGGTGTTTTGAACCCCTATTAGAATTTTAATATTTAGATACCTACTTGTTTAATTACTGACTATCGATTATAGATATAATCGTCTAGACTCTAGATTCGAGATATAGATACAGTAATTTTCCAAAACACAAATCATGTATGTAAATTATTCTGCAATAGTCAAATAACAATATTTGATTATTGATTCAGTGGCAAATAGACGAAAATACTCATACAAGTTTGATAACATGATATTATTTTTATGGTGTAAGAAACTTGAATTTTGTAAACGGTTCCATAGAAAACTGATGCTGGCATGATTTCATGAAAAATGCGTTTCAGTAATAAACTACGATGGATATAATTAATTTATGACAGTGAACAGTATTTTTAGAACAGAATATTTTTTTAATTTACTTTCCACATGCTGGCAGAAGTACGAGTGGCTGATGCTGGCAGATGACCACCTACTGCGTTTAAAAATAAAAATAAAACACTACTCAACTCCAATATTATCTATACTTCAATAAAGTACATTGTACACACAAGAGCTAGTTCATAACCTAATGGGTACCACTCGAACCGAAATCCTTGAATTAACAACGCTGTTAAGTACTATGTACATACACCAGGTTACATAGTAACATGACGTGTGATGCAATACAAATGCGTTCGTTTATTTTAGGTTGATCTTATCTCCTGCGTGATGTCCTATTTTAGACTTAAAGCTGTTTGAATGGAGTTTATAATCGAGTGTACAAGAACGTTCTACATTTAAGCTTGTGAGTGCATTGCGGATTATATACCAAACTAGGTGGGATTTGATATTAGCTTTTTGTAACTGTTTGGAAATCATTAAACTGTTCTAGATACAGTATTTGCTGCAAATTCTACAGAATTTAGGTCGAGAGATATAGTTTAAAAAATAAATAAAAGTTGGTATATTTTCAACATTTGCACGATGTCGAAAATCAATCAATTACTTATGTTAGATTTGGAATGCATTGGTAACTATTACACATGTTTGTCGCAAATATATTAGATTAGCCAAACGTTATCGGCACAAAACTGATAACAGTATTGGTGCACTGTGTGAGATATGCATCGAAAACGCGAAATGGGTGCCAAACGATGTTATAATTTACAAATTGCAAGACTGAATATTGGCAAAGTTAATTATATTTAGGGTAATACTGATACTATCTTTGACGTAATTTATCGGCATGTTTTTATCAACACATTGCAGGCAGTATTGCACTTTTCTGTAGCAATCATTCTGCTGCATAATTATTATTCTTCATTCCAAGAGTGGATCTCTTGGAATGAAGAATAATAATAATAGAATAAGAATAAAGAAAAGACTTGTGAAGCGCATACCTGTATAGAAAAATCGCCCTTATTATGTACCAGCATCAACTAACTTTTGCTGTAAACGTTGCTAATCTTTTGGAAGCTATTAATATGCTACCTTCATTAACAAATGATTCAGGACATAGGAAACTGACGATCGTGTCCCATTTGACTATTGAGGAAATATTTTCCTACCAATATATCTTAAAGCAACATTGTCTTGGCTGCTTTCGATTTACCTCCACAGCAAGTCATCCTAGAGCCAATCTTCTTCCGCATTGGCGCTAAAGACCAGATTTCGTTGGCATTGATGTTAAAAGCTATGTTGAAAGCCTGTCTTCACATCTTTAAGTACTTTTATATGACGATATAAATAAGTGGATTTAAGATTTCCTTGTTTATAGACTCAAATCAATGTTTGTGTCATGATGGCCCAGTGGTTAAGGCCTCGCCTCTCATGCACGAGGTTGTGGGTTATCCGGGCAAGTACCAATGTGACTTTTTCAATTCATATGTACTTTCTGAGTTTATCTTGGACATTACTTACATCGGTGAAGGAAAACATCGTGAGGAAACCTGGACTTATAGTTAATATAAGTCTGAAATCACCAACCCGTCTTGAGCAAGCGTGGTGATCAATGCTCGTGCCTTCTCTGTGTGAGAAGAGGCCTTTGCCCTGCAGTGGGACAGTAACAGGCTGATATTATTATTATTATAGACTCAAAGCATAATGCACCGTGGGTCAGCCTCGACCACGCAGATCACAGTCACAGGCCAATAAACTATGGATCGTTGATCGAACGCTTGCGCAAACGCATTTGAAACTGTCCATACACATCACAGCCATTGTTTATTTTTGTTTGATCGTAAAAATATCTGTAAAACATTTAGAAACATGGAGTTAGTGCGTTCTAGAATAGACTTGTGTCACAAATAATTTTATTGGTTGGCAATCTCGAGTGTTTACTCTGTGGTATAAGTGTTCAAATTAATTGTGTTTAGGTATTCTGTTTTTGTTAAACAAGATCGCGTATTTGTTTATTTTAAGAGAGACTTGGGAACCCGCTTTTTTGCTAAAAGTTTCGGATCGGCGTACAAAAATATAATTGCATCAACAGGAAGGCGCTAAACCTTCAACGATCAACGTCATTCAAATCGCCATCCGTCTTAATTAAGGATGCATTGCATGACCATTTGACATTAAGGAACTTAAATAGATTTATTAGCATTCAATAAAACGAAGGCAATAGACTTATTTATAAGTAGACATTGACGAATTTAAAACAGCTAGACATCGATCTCTCACCTGTTTTCCACGTGCTATTTAATAGGTAAAACATATTATAACTGTCAATAAATAACTAGTACATGAAACTAACACATTTGAGGAAATATTAAAGACAAATGATTAAGTATGCAGTCGCTCCATGTAAAATACTGGTATTGAGCTGCATCCGGTTAGACTGGAAGCCGACCTCTGGGAAAAGGTTGATTGATTGATGTATGCAATTTGTTAATTAAAAATCATAAACAAAGGAAGCATTAGCAGCTCTTAAAATATCCAGTGTTGGACATATGCCTCTTAAAAACTGCTGTTGGGAAAAGTGAAAGGGAAAATGCCATTTAAATCGTCAAGGTCGGCAGATAAATTTGTGATCGTTAAATTGTCATAATTTTCAAGTGAGTATTCTGTGTTGCATACGAATTAGTTATCGTTATTTACTTTTAATACACGATGGATGCTGCTGCGTTTCGAAATCTCGCGGTGAAAACAGGAATTGGCTCATCCATGTAACCATACTGGTATTCAGCTGCATCTGGTTAGACTGGAACCCGATCCCAACATAGTTGGGAAAAGGATGGTGACGGTGAAAACCGGAGTTGAGTGATCCTCTGCCAAAGATTACTTTATGCTATCTGTTTATTTATTTATTTATTATTTATTAATTACAAGGCAACTACAACAGGTAACAATCACAGTATATCATATATATATATATCTGTTCTGGGATCCATTAGCTTTTGCCCGCGGCTTCGCCCGCGTGGAGATCGAGATTTATCCCACTGAAAGGCACTACTAGGATAATAATTATACTAAGTCCTAAGCCACACATCGAAATCCGTTAAAGCGTGAAAAGGACAGACCGAGTTACTTTCGCATTTATAATAATAATCAAAGAATGAATGAAATGAACCGACCCCAGCGTGGTCTAACTAGACTCCATTAATCAAATGAACCTCAAGATTTGCACTCACCCATGCTTCATGGGGCTACCGAGACCATTGCATATCAAGGAGTAGACCGGGGGGCGCGGTAATGGTAGGGATGAGTGCCTTTAGGATATGGAAGGATTTGCATGTCGTACAGGATATGCATCCTAGAGTAGGCAATGGAATAGATGGATATATCTCTTTAGTATCATCTTCAACAAACTACTTTTCTTTAAGATGCAGAGCACGCTTTTTGTAGGGTGAGAGACATAGAAATTAATCCTATAAGGTTTTTCTTCATGATGTACTATCGAAGAATTTCATATCTAAGCAGTTTGAAAACAAATTCCCGTGAACGCGATGACCACATCTGTTACCACCCCGGTTCTATGGCGGCCGAGCACTGCAAGCAGAAATAGTCCTTACGGTGTATAGATATGAACTTCTTCGATGGTACACTCGTATTTCTTGGTAGCGTCTAATGTATAACGTGTGACGACACGGTTGGCGCAAAAGCTGAGTGATCGACTGCTGTGCAACGTGTCGCGGGTTCGATCCCCGCACGGAACAAATATTTGCATGATCTGCAAGTAGTTGTTCCGGGTCTGGGTGTTAGTGTATGTGAGTTTCTATGTTTGTAAACGCACCCACGATACAAGAAGAAATTCTTAGTGTGGGGCAACGTTAAAAAAAAAAAAAAAAAAATAGATATAAAATATTTGTTTTAGTAACAAGAGAACTGTTTTGAGACTATTTGGAATGCAAGTAGCAATGTATACAGTTTGTTTTTCAATTCAGATTCTGACGATTCGTCATACTACGGAAGTTATACGTAAGTGTGTGACATAGTGAAAGACTCATCTCGATGTCCATACTCATCATGATGTCACAACTCATAATATTTATTTTCATTAAGTCTTACCAAAACGGCATGTCCTAGAACTACGAAAATCGAAGACATGTGACATCTACCAACCCGCACTGGGCCCCCGTGGTGGATTACGGCCCACTCCCTCTCACAGAGAGGAGGGATGGTCCCAGCAGTGGGAACAATATGGGCGAATTATGCTATAGTTATGCTTATTAAAGCAGATATAAATCCCTTCTGAAGTCACATCATGAAGTCTCGTAACTTTTGCATAATTGGACACCTTTCCTACAGAGGAACAAATAAATTAATCCTGTTTATTTGCGACACTCCGTATGTCAGAAATAACCACTTGAAGGGGCGATGAATTCATAATACGCCTCTTTTCACGAGGTTTTTGACCTGAGCGTTTATACAGGGTGTATTTATAACCGGCAGCGGTATACAGTGTGACAAGCATATTCGTGACATTGCTGTCATCATATACCTAGACTTTTGCTTACTATGTTGGGGTCGGCTTCCAAACTAACCGTATGCAACTGAGTACCAGTATTTTACATAAAGAGACTGCCTCTCTGACCAACCCAGTTACCGGGTAATACGAAACCTCTTGGTAAGACTGGTTGTCAGACTTTCGGATGACACGTAACGACTGTCAAAGATCCACAAATGACAGCCGGGACCAACGGCTTAACGTGGTTTTCGAGGCACGGAGGGGTCTCGGTATGTAAAGGTGGTCACCCATCCACGGACCAACCGCGGCAAGCGTAGCTTAACCTGATAGATCGATCCGTGCGGCGGTTTTTACTTAGCCACGAGCCCCCTATTGCTGTATTATGTATCAATAATCAAACGCTACGTGATTTCGCGATCGTGTTACATTACTTCCTAGTGTTTTACTGAAACGTTACGTCACGTAACAATGGACATAGTTTATGCAGTAGGGTTGTACGGACAATTACTTAACGAGCTTTAATTAACCGTTTAAATGTCGGTCTCCAAATTTATGCGATTCTATTCAGAAGAGACGTTGAAATTGAGTACAAGACTATTTGTTTTATTGATTTTCTGTAATTGACTTGGGTTTTCGTGAGTAAATGGTTGTCAAGAGACACTTGAATAACCTCGTAATGGCAATAAATACCTTAAAGGCTCGTGCAAACTGGTGCGACACGGCTCTAGTAGAACAATTTTTATGAAAACTTCATGGAAAATGTTCTACCAGAATTGCGTCGCGTCTGTCTGCAGAAGGCTAAGAAATAGGTAAATGAACTCCAAATCTCAAAAAAATAAAAAGAAGTCCTTGAAAAGACACAAGATATTATCTTCTCATTGTGTAATTTAAATAATATTATTATTAAATATTCATCACATCATCACACATTAAAATTACGATTGGATTTTGAGCAGCCCTACAGGTTGTTTGTGGTTATCAGAAAAAGTACTTGTACGTGATTCCGTCCACCTTTGTATTATCGACCTCCTACGACCTCGCGTACTCTATTAGTATCTGAACTTGACAGGGAGTGACTTGGACTGCTATGAAGTTATGAAGGCATGTTAAAGGTTTCAACCTCCACGAAGGTTGGGTAAACAAAGAGTTTGTAACCTTTGTTACACTACACATCCGGGCTGAAAAAATAATAGTAAGTAATAATAATAGTACATAGATTTTTTTCTTTACTTTTGTGGCTTCTTTTGATGATCAACTAATCAATAGTGCTGTTATAGGTTGGTTATCTTGAAAATGGCCTTTCTGAACACTCATTTACATCATGAAAAGAAGAACATCGGTAAAATTTGTAACTTTGTTGAATCAATAGCTAGAGCGTTATTAATAATGATGTGTTGTAATTTCTCAAAAACTTATATATCGACATGGTTTGAAGTTTTCTAGTTTTCAGGCTAAAATTGCAGGTCTTGTAGACAACCTAGATTCCATCTTTCAACTGTATTTTTGCTCGTTCCATGTCTACAATCATAGATAGGCAATACATCTCAGATTGTATTACTACGAATTGAATCCATATAACCCTAAAAATAACAGTACAATAACAGTTTCCCACCAACTCAATCTTAACACAGTTATTAGACATAAAAACAGCTACAACTGGATTTCGGTCTAGTTTCCTGAACACAAGTAATAACTCAATGTACTTTATTGATACGAAACACACTATATTGTCTCTGGTATTTTCGTTTCTAGTAAAGACTGATTTACATTGATCCAGTATTTTACTCCAGCGCTGAAATCCAGTGACACTAGATCGATATTTGAACAATCATTATCTTCCAGCCCTTGTTCCATGTTACTTGGGGGCGGAGCAAAATTTTTTTGTTTTCCATTCTCCGCTGTCAACCTATGCTATTACTCCTTTTTCTTTTTCATCTTTTCTTTGATCTTCCTCTCCCTCTCCATCCATCAACATTTATATTCATCACTCTTTTAGTCACATGCGTTACATGTCTCCTCATCACATACCCATGCCAAGACAAACGATATTTTGACACACGTTTCAATCCAGTCCAGCATCCAGTAGCGCTGCATTGAAGTTGAAAATGAAAGCAAAACAAATTCATTTGACACACATAAAAAAAAAAACTATGCCCGGCCGCTAATTGGCCAATGGCTAATCCCCTGCCAGTAGGTTCAAACGTTGCACTGGATTGGAATACTGGATCAATGTAAATCAGCCTTAACTGTAAACAAGTTTCGAAAGGGATGTGTATGTAGATATTCGACTAACATTTCCTTCGACTGTTGTATAATCTCCTTCCTTTTACTACGGTTTGATTTCAAGCGATTTTAATTGGTGCTAGAGTTCTGTAACTTTAACAATAGCTTTCTAGTTATTAGAAGGATTTCAAGTATCAGCATTAGTTGCTTTTCCATATAAGTTTTTGTAGAAAAATGCAGAAATTTCCTCTCTTAACATTTCCAATTACAGAACTTCCAATGTCTTCACTAATCATTTCTTGAAACACAATTTAATTTCGTTGAATGTTATCACATTGTTTGTGAGTTCAAAATCAAAAGGCTTCATTTCTCCAGTGGATATTTTGTTAATTATCACCAAACATAGCTTTTCTACGAGTGAAGTCAGCTTAAGACGACGCACATTAAATTTCGAGAAATTCACACCTCCCTTTAAATTTTACTGCTTCCGAAGCACGCACGTTTCGACCTTTAATTTAATTTTAATTAATGTCGCTTCCAGTGAAAGTTCCTTTAATTCGGTCAAGGTGGTATTATGGGTTTTTTGTGGTCGCGTGGAATGGCATCCTCCTTCATTGGTCAACTTTAATGGTATTCTGTATCATGCCAAGGGCATAATGCAGATGATATAATAATCATACCTTACCACGTATTTGTTAGCTGTTAGCACGCACATTAGAAACATTTTTATTACATTTTCATGAGCCAACAATTTGATAAGTGTAACATTTCGAACGAATGTTCGTTACGTGAGTGTGTGTAATTAAATGCCACGCGGAAAACACTAACAAAACTTTTAAAACGTTATAACTTATTTTTTTTCTTACCATATTTCCTAACACTTAGATAAAATAACATTTATTCACCATAATACGTTAATGATTTTATAAATTTATGAAAATCCAATGGCAGTACAGATCCTCATTGCACAAATGATTACCAACAGCGCCCCCCTGTCAACGTCATCCGAGCGCCAAAAGATAGCAGTGTCTCAATGAAGTAGAAATGTCAGCGTCATACATTCGTAATTATTAATCTGAATAGTCTGGCGTTAGTAACATCACATTACATCACGCCTTGTTCCCTCGATGGGGTGGGCAGAGGTGTATGTGTACCATCGAAGAACTTCAGCTATACACCGTAAGGACTATTTCTGCTTGCAGCGCTCGGCGGCTATGTGTTCACAGGATTTTGTTTTCAAACTGCTTAGATATAAAGTTCTTCGATAGTACCTATAGTAGGTACATAAGTACACCCACATTTTGTTTGTTATACGATAATGAAAAAGCTTTGCACAGGTTTGATGTGCCATAGAGACGTATAGAACAAATTATTACGGCGTTTATGAGTGCGACTGAGTCGTAAATGGTTTCTTAGTAATGCTAAGAAGAAACATGTTAGTGGAAATTTTAATGTCTTCAAAAATATAAAATGAAATAAATGTCCAACCAATCAATCTGCCTAGTCTTTTCCCAACTATGTTGGGGTCGGCTTCCAGTCTAACCGGATGCAGCTGAATACCAGTATTTTACATGGAGCGACTGCCTATCTGACCTCCACAACCCAGTAACTGGGTAATACGATACCCCTTGGTAAGACTGGTGTCAGACTTTCGGGCTTCTGACGACTCGTAACGACTGTCTAAGATCTACGAATGACAGCCGGGACCAACGGCTTAACGTGCTTTCCGAGGCACGGAGGATTCTCGGTATGTAAAGATGGTCACCCATCCACTGACCAACCCCGGCAAGCGTAGCTTAACCTGATGGATCGACCAGTGCGGCTGTTGTTACTTAGCCACGAGCTCCTCAAATAAATGTCCAACCATAATTTTTATACCATGTTTTTAAATTAGAGTAATTTCCTTAACAGTTTGTAGCCAGGAGTGTGTGTTTAGCATACTCAGCATAATTTTCCCACTGCTGGGACATAGGCCTCCTCTCTGTGAGAGCGAGTGGGCCATAATCCACCACGCGGGCCCAGTGCGGGTTAGTGAACTCCATAGAAATAGAAATAACAGTGAAATCTGTCATTGTGTCCGATTCAGGGCAATAGACTCGCCCCCTGTTCCATGGGACTTAAACTTAAACATTACCAGCGAGTGGGATTTCCTACCGGACCGTTTATCGAAACATACAGACATAATTCAAAACTCAAACTCAAAGCATTTATTTCAATTAAACCATTTACAGGCACTTCTGAATTGTCAAATAGTCGCGTCAGTTAGTCAGAAAGTTGAAGCTAGTTGCCCATTCCAAAACGTATGTTGTACGTTAATGTTATGTTAATAATAATAATAATACCAGCCTGTTATTGTCCCACCGCAGAGCAATGGCCTTTTCTCATAAAACAGAACGGATGAGCATTGATCACCATGCTCAAGACGGGTTGGTGATTTCAGGCTAATATGGTTTCCTCACGATGTTTTTCCTTCTGTTATATCACGGTAAATGTTATTCAATACCTACCTGTGGTTTTCTTACAAGATTAAAGTAACGTTTCTCCCAACATCCATTATAATGTTTTGAATCTTTTGAGTTCTCCCATTCGCTTCGGTCCGGCGTGCAATAGAGTAACAAACCGGTCTTGGTTCAGCTTGACTCTTGTATTCGATCGAGTGGCTTTGAACCTTCGATGGTTATCAAAACGTTTAGCTACGTGTTTTTCTGAATAGGTGATCATGTATTAAGTAACTTTATTTGACAAGATGTCGGTAGCATTTTGACATGATGCTTAAAATAACTTGTTTTGATTTGTGTTAAGTTTGTTCCCATGGTTTATCTCCTTAAGTACTTAATTATTTTTTGTTTTAATTTAACCTTCACTGCAATAAGATGTCGCAGGATTATAAATAAAAGTCATAGCATTAATTGAAAGACTTTCCGCCTTTCTTGAAGTCGGTTAAAACTAGTCACTAGACAGTAGGGAATGGTCATCTCTTAGCTACCATGGCTTATTTAAATTTTTGAATAGTTTTTATCTTTTCATTACGGACGCTTTTAACGTGCACGTCTTTCTACATTGTTCTCACATGTATAATTTCAACATGAATGATGTACTTAACCAATATTTTGATTTAAAGGAGTTTCTTGCCCGTTCGTCTCCATAGGAACCTACTACGCTTTGGAATGGGCAACTAGCTTCATCTTTCTGACTGACCGACCCTTTGACAATTCAAAAGTGCCTGTAATTGGTTTATTTGAAATAAATGCTTTGAGGAGTGTGACAGACGTCCATCCTCTCATCCCAGACAAGTTAAGACTAACCATCCAAAAATATCTGGCAACAAAATTCTCAGGCTAACCACGTGAAATAATCTGCGCAATAAAACGTTATATGAGTTTAACAAGAAAAAGGCCGAGTCAAAGAGGTTTGGACTAGCGAGAAGATTACGAAAAGCTCTTTACACACGCTTGACCTAATACAAGCGCGTTTTATGGACTTACAAAATGTTCTGGTACTTGCAACTGAACTGTCTGTAGAGGGCTTAATGCCCGCTTGAACGACCAGTGTTGCGCCATCTTAGATGAAATTCCACGTGAGGTACTTATCGAGAAAATTTTAAAACATATGTTAGTATAAAGATGTGAAATCAGAATATTTTTAAACGCTTTTCCGTGTACATCATTTGCATATAAACGATCAGTTCTCACATTTGTATCACGCACCCATATCGGAGTTTTATGTTTCTACGCACTGTATATAAATAAAACTTACGACGAAACATAGGAAAATCGCCTCTAAACTCTTCTCTGACGACCTGTATTAGCTTGGAGGAAAAATGTATGAACTTATGTGCATAAAGTAGATGCAGAATGTGTCTTTATGTCGAAACCACTTATACTTACTTCCTACTGGCCTCAAGGATCTTCCTACTCGCCTGCAATTATGTACTACACCATAGATATTCATGGGGTCATAACTTCTTAAGTATGTTTAATTGCGTCTGTTTTCCGAGTTAATGATATTTGTTCCGTAAACCGAAGGAAAGTACTGAAGTGGAGTCGTAGTTATACCTTTTTATTTATTTTTATTTTTTGGGTGGGAATTTACCGTTATACCTGGAATATTAAAATTTATTTTAACATTGCAGTTTTTCAGTACTTATACAACCTTAGTTTTTGTTTATACTAAACCTCTTAAGGGGTCATTGTACTCATCATTATGAACAACTTTCACTATGGGCACAAAGCTGAAATCGCGAAAAAAAAATCAGCTGTTGTATGTGTGTGTGTATTTCGACGAGATATGCGAACATAAATGTAGGGAACAGCAGATTTAGCGATTCCAGCGTTGGTTGGTCCCATAGTGAAAGTTGTTCATAATGATGAGTACAATGATTAAGAGGTTTAGTATAAACAAAAACTAAGGTTGTATAAATAAATTTCATACACGACGAATATGCAATAAGGTCTAATTTTGTATTTTTTACGACACCTACTTAAACTATAAATACCTAATTTTAATTGTTATTTTCCGTGCAGTTTGTGGCAAAAAAATCGACAAATGTTATCGATATAAACGAGTACTACTAATACTCGCCAACCCTATCGTTTGAAAAGTACAAGGGACAAAGTTTCGCTTTGTGTAAAACCACTTAACATATTAACATGAATGAAGGACTGGTTATGCTTTTACTGATAATTAATTAAACGCCATGTTCTTGTCATAATGAAACTGAAATTATAGAATATGTCGGGTTGTAGAGAATTGAAATGAGCTTTTATTATGCAGAGGGTTGAACATTTGTATGGGTGACAATGATACTTCTTAAACCTTTGTCCGGAACGTAGATCCACGCGAGACACAATGGCTTTTTAATTGTTTCTGTAATCACGGCATACGACAAGTTAAAGCAGTCAAAGCATTTATATCGACAGAACAAATTTCTTGTGGAAAAGTTCATATGTAACAAATCTAACTTAGAGCGAGGTAATTATGATTCCAATGATAATAATTCTGCAAATACATACCTGATAGAGTGCAAATCATAATTTGATCAAGATACAAACTGACACTGAGTTGCAAATTACAAAAAAACGTAAGGAAATTTTAATTTTGCGGGCTGCAACTGCGGATTCACCTTAACATTATAAAATTGCGTCGTAGTTTTTTTTGCCCTGTAAGGACCTCGAAGGTTTTCCTACACAAATCGAACAAAAAGATAACAATACGTCAAACGTCTCTGTCATGAGAATTACATAGCGACCTTGGAATAATAAAATTCAAATCAGTTATTCGACTGGTTTCGTATAAAAATACAATAAACTCTGTTGCTACCACTTTAAATTGTTTCATTTATTTTGTTTTCGAATTCACGTCCGACATTGTTTTGTTTTCGTGAAGCTGGGATCAAGAACAAAAGAATATCAGGTTATCATGACGTAGGAAGATGGATGGGTGTTCTTTCAGCACTGGTTGATACTGTAGCAAGTGCTATAAGCCAGTTAGCAATGTAGGTAGATGCTGCTGCATTTACTTAAGGCTTGTGCAGACCAGCGCGACTTGTCGCGCGACGCGACACGAACAATACAATTTCTAAGAAAACTTCACAGTATAACAATAACCGGTGTCGCGTCGCGCGACAAGTCGCGCTGGTCTGCACAAGCTTTTATTCTACACATTATTTGCAGCTCTCATTATTTAGTTTCTTTTCCACAATGGATTTTTTCTTTTCTCTTGGCCTACATCTTACCTGCTGGTAAGTCATGACCATGCCAACGGTTAAAGCGAGCTTCACCTGGAATCCTCAATCGCAGAGGAACTGGCTATCTTACCTCCAACTGTCGACACAACAATGCTGTTAACATTGTTGTTATGATGGTGACAGACTTAGATAAGGAGGTTGATAGCTAGCCAGGCGAACTTAGAACAAGCTCTACCACCAACCAAATTTTGAAGCTCTTTTAAGTTCATCAACAACCCCAGCCTTCATTTTATGGTCAGCCTTTACTAAGTCTCCTTTTGTGTCAGCTTCTGTATCGTTATGGCAAATAATCATCTTGTTCATGTCTTCCGCCATTCTTGGGTAGATAAGGAATCAAAATAGTTTTGTTACAAATATTTTCTGGTGTTCCATGCCTTGTACCATTATCACCATAAAACCACATTGTGTTATAATCGAGCTGCATTGTAGACTGAAGCATATATGCAAGTATCCATACATATAGTCTCCGATTCAACGATATATGCAACAGCGTGAATAACAAGGGGAGTAAAGCTTACCCGCATAATTTTACGGCATATGAGTATATGAGTCATGTCAGTTTTGTTAAACAGAGGCTAAACATATGCTAATACATTGTTCGTATGTTCATTGATGTTAATCAATAGAACAATTGTTACTAGCTGATCGTTGTACAATTATATCAGTTGTTATAATTATCATCATGTTTTTGTGTTTTTTAGGTACTCGGTTCCTTAATCTTCTGGTTTCCGGCAGTCATTCGTAGATCTTTGACAGTCGTTACGAGTAGCCAGAAGCCCAGAAGTCTGACCACCAGTCTTTCCAAGGGGTATCGTGTTACTCAGTAGCTGTGGAAGTCAGATAGGCAGTCTCTCCATGTAATATACTGTCATTCAGCTGCATCCAGTTAGACTGAAAGCCGACCCTAACATAATTGGGAAAAAGCTAGCCAGATTTGATGTATCCTTTATCTTCTGTTTGGTTTACTATGCTGATCTAATAAACTACTCTATTGATATGAGTTAGTTTATTTAACAAGAGTCTGGCTGAGGCAGTGACGCCATTGTTCAGCCTGCATAATATGTTTTCGGGGATGAAATTTCCTTTATCCTTTAACCTTTTGCGATTATCATCTTTCATTAAAATCGACGCAGTAAGAACCTTCTTTATTTGTGAAAATGCAAAACAGAGCAAGTAGATTGAATTTTAGCATGAGATTTTTTCTATACTATGATGTCAAGGTATGGACCGAAATTCAACGGCTCACCTCGTTGCGCTGCCGTCAGCAGATGACGGTGGCAGAATAGTCTACATCGGGTCAGTTGCTAAAGAAGCAAAAAAAAACTCTTTGATTTGATAAAAATATGTAGGTAATTTCCTACAGTTGATAAAAAAATGGTATCTACAAGATAAGCCAGGGTGGTCTATCTTCTCAAACCTCACGGCAAATCGTTTAGCATTTTCTATAAAACAGGTACACTTTAGATTCCAGACTGACATTGTGAAACATCGTGTGTGTGGCTTACAAATGTATGTATGAGATTCATGTGATTTGTTTGTGTAAATTCTTGTTTGAATGAGCAAAATGTATTGCGTTTGAGAATTTGTATCTTTGTGGTGTTTGATGTACAAAGTCAGGCTGGTGATAGATTTAGTAAATGCGAAAATTCCTATTGAGAAATCGATTTCGAAGAAAATGTACGGAAAAATACGAAAATGTTTTTTTTACTGCGTAAATATGTAGTTTATTTGCAAATAACTTGAGCCTTAGTTTCTAAGCTCATCGGAATATTTATAAAATTCTATGTTTTATTTATGAAGGACCAAGAAGTGTGAACTAGTATAATGTTAATGTATTACAATGGATACGCAAGTACAGTGTGACCAGAATATCTTGATATTCCACGATGGCGCTGTAAGCTAAAGAAAATTGTCACCTGTGCGTCACATGCAGTACATTTGTGAATTTAGTTCCAATTTTCGCCGTATGTTCTACATAATGGCATTTATTGGACCTTGGGTAGTCCATTAACTCGTTTAAAATGACTATGTGCATGTATTACAAGATAGTGCAAAGTGAAGTGCTACTAACATAGTCTAAGCTTTATTTATTAACACAAGTTTTTTGCTTATATTAAAATATGTATGTTTAGGTTAAGGTATTTTTCTATGGGCCTGTGTCGCCTGAAATAAATGGTATTATTATTATTATTTATTATTATTATTACCAGTCGTTCATTATGTTGATTAGTCAAGAAACTTGATAATTACTTTGTTGAGTCATTACTGCGTTATAATTAGCAATTTGTATAAATAAATAAATAAATACTATTGTTATTTCCTTATTAAGTAAAATGGCCTACGTTTTTTTTATTATTATTGCTATAAGTGTATCTTTAATTGTTATTGTTGAAGGTATTAAGTGTCAGTTTAATTGATAAGCACCTATATTTTATTGCCTTCATAATTTATTGAAAAAAATAACGACGCCAATGCATCTGGAATCTGATAAAAATACGGTAAATACCACGACTCGTTTATATGAATCGGAACAATGCAAGCCTGTAGGACCATCATGTCAAAAATAAAGTTTTTTGGTAAACTATAATAATAATACCAGCCTATTATTGCCCCACTGCAGGGCAAAGGCCTCTTCTCATATAGAGAAGGCACGAGCATTGATCACCACGCTTGCTCAAGACGGGTCAGTGATTTCAGACTTATATTAACTCTATAACTCCAGTTACTCTAGACAAAATCAAACTGGTTGCGAATTTAAGTTTTATAAATTATTATATTTTATTATATGACATTGATTTTACATTCTGTGATGACTTCCTCACACACTGACTTATTAATTGTAACTTTTTTTTATTTTTTTTTGGGAAATCGTCTTCTTTTACAATGTTTGTAAATATGTGAGAACCATGTATCTATCACATAGGTAATTAAATTATCTGTTGTTGCTCTCTTTTTAAATTTATTTTTACCTATTGTGGTATGGTAAATTTTATTTTTTTTGTTTTTAGATGCATCGTCTTCACATATAATTATATAACTAATGTACCTACATATATACGAAATATTGTAAAACATTTTAAAAGAGTAACGGTGGAGTTTCTTGCCCATTCTTCTCCATACGAAAACTACCTTTTGGAAGGGGCGACTAGAATCAATTCATTTTTTTTGTAATTTTTGACGTTCAAAAGTGCCTTGCAAGGGCCTATTTGAAATAAATGATTTGACTTTGACTTACCTAATTAAGTTACATATGTTCGTAAACGATTACGACAAATCTATTTCAATTTGACAGTTTAACAACATTAATTGCGTTATTTACGTTGTTGAGCAGATTTTGTTTTTCAAACTTATGAAGCAATGGATTAGCAATCAGTTTCAAAACGATTCAGATTCTGATTGATCGTGTATTACGTCATTAGGGTACAGGTTTCCTCACAATGTTTTCTCAAGGATTGTTTTAAATTTCTAGGATGAGTGGCTAAACTCTCTAATTATTATATTTTACAACTAACTACACTAAATAAAACCTTCGTGAGTGTGAACCCTATGACAGGCTTAGGGTTATCACAAATAGAAATTCTTTGTAATGGAGAATGTTTTATCGATTACAGATAACATATGCGAACCGAGATCAAGGTGTCTATTCATTTCAGTCATTGTATAATAAATTATTGAAAAGAATAATGTCACCAATCTGTCTGAAATCTGAAAATAGCTAAGTCAGAAACCCTAGCCCTCGCTCAAATGAATCAGAATTTAAATAACCCTGTAGAAAGCTTTGTGCAGACTAGCGCGACGCGACACCGGTTATTGTTATACCGTGAAGTTTTCTTAAGTGGGTGATAGACGTGGTAATTTAAAGTACGCGGTTTTTAAGTTCGCGAACTTACTCGGCTCGTCTTCGGTGACACACATGAAGCTTGCTCACACTGTATCGCGATGTTATCGAATTTTCTGAACCAAACTAAAGAAACATTACACAAATGTCGAAATAAAATGACGGCTCGCGACTCGCGGCGATGACTACGTACGAAACTACGAACTAAGGCGGGCTACGAGCAAAATTTCAAACCATCGCCGACGAACTTACTCAGCGGTTTTAATGTGAGCGTACTTAGTATGACACACGGGCGAGTAAGGGTAGGGTAAGCCATAAGTACGCGTACTTGCTCGCACGTCTATCACCCCTTTTAGAAATTGTATTGTTCAAGGCGCGTCGCGCTAGTCTGCACGAAACTTAATACGGCGGTGTCATCATACCAAAAATAATCTGTTGGGGTCGGCTTCCAGTCTAACCGGATGCAGCTGAATACCAGTATTTTACATGGAGCGACTGCCTATCTGACCTCCACAACCCAGTAACTGGGTAATACGATACCCCTTGGTAAGACTGGTGTCAGACTTTCGTGCTTTCTGAGGCACGGAGGAGTCTCGGTATGTAGACATGGACACCCATCCACTGACCAACCCCGGCAAGCGTAGCGTAACCTGATGGATCGACCAGTGTGGCTGTTGTTACTTAGCCACGAGCTCCTCCAATCCTCAATCTAAAAGAGACTGTGATCAAGCAAAGTGCTGTTATACCAAGGATTATAAAAACAAGAAAACTCCCTAACTATCAAGTATCAGATTTCGCAACTAACAACACTTAATAAAATATACTGGAGTGCGAATCCTAGGCATAGAGTTACGAATCACAAAGAGAAATTCTTTGTAACCGATACTTAAGTACCTCTGACTTGAAGAATGCTTTATCAATACAGATAAAATATGCAAGGCGAGATTAAGTGTCTAGTCAGAGTCAGCATTGAAAGGCCTTTGCCCCCGTGTGAACTGCATACTATGCAAGTACTGTCACGGACATAAATAATGTGTAAAATGATAAATTCATCTGGCGATTTTCTTCAAAATCTAAAGTATTGATTGAAATGATTAGGTTGCACACACAAAGTAAGTACCTTCCAACTAATCTAAATCTATACTAATAATAAAGCTGAAGAGTTTTTTTTTGTTTGTTTGAACGCGCTAATCTCTGGAACTACCATTTTACCAGGACTTGAAAAAATCTTTATGCATTTGATAGCCCAGATTTTGAGGAAGGTTATAAGCTATTTAACATCACACTGCGACCCTTAGGAGACGAGCAAAAATAAAACAAGTCTGAAAGAACGCTAAGGCCTAAGCGAAAACGAAGTAATCGCCTGGGCGGGCGATGCGATGCTACGGGATGGGACGGGGGACCACGAAATTAGGCAAAAGCTAGTACTATCTTGAAATACGAGTAGGTGTTATTTCAAAGTTTTAACTTAAGTTATTCCATGAGAAAATCGTTTTTCAGATTAACCTGTGAGTTTGTTTCGGTCTTTCTTCATAGAGTAGTCTGTAGGAAACACCGGACTCGTCTAGTTTTACGAGTAAAACATAATTAATTTTTGACGTGTGAACGTGTTTGTACAAACCTAGTGACAGAAAAAAATCATTGATCATTTTTATTTTTTTTGAATACATTTCGTGTGAGAAATTATACAGAATGATTTTTTAATTTTGCAAAAGCATTACATGTTTAATATGTTTTTGCTCGTGACCGTCCCTTATAATATCATATCATATTAAGTTACAGTACTTAATGTTTTGCTGAGAAAGCACAGGATTCAATTTCATGTATTGTGCACATTGTTAAGGAGGAAGGGAAATTGTGACGGCAGACAATGGAGGTGTCGGATTACTGAGCTTTCCTTACTGTTCATAATTCTCATTTTATTGTGTATGGGTAGTGTCTGGAGTGAAAGGTTAAAGGAATTATGTTTTATTATGAGATACAACACCTCATATTTCGTGCCGATATTGGTTTAACCCTGCATATGGGGCTCTATTTGAAATTCGTGTAAACAGCACCTACTTTTATTCATTAAAAATCGTAAGCCCAGCCCAGCCCACCCCAAATATGATTCGCGGCCGTATAAAATATTTATTTATAGAATTATATTCATAAAAATCATCAATACAACTCTCTAAGTTCTTATAATCCTTTTGAATGACTATTTCATGAAATTATGACATTTTGGAATTATGCTAACATAAGGAGTTGTATTGCTGATTCTAATGATTATAATCCTGTAAAGCCATATTCGTTACGATCGCGAATCATATTTTAATCAAGATACAACCTGACACTGACCTGCAAATTGAGGAAGAAACGTAAGAAAATTTAATTTCGCGGTATAACTTAGCGCATCCCCCTAAGCAGTAACATTGGCTTCAGTTCAATCTGATTAAAGGCTGCGATGCCACTCCAAGCTCCGGTAGAAAATTTTCCATGAAGTTTTCATAGAAATTGTTCTGCCACAATTGCATCGCACCGTCGCGTCGCGCCTTAAGACCAATCAAAGTAATTAATATTCAGCGTTAATCGGGCATAAATCGTAACAAGATCGTCGTCAAATTGCCAAACAAACATGTGAGCAAATCCGTAAGATTGTCTTATTTTGCCATGACCGATGCAGGTTATTGACATTTTAAACGACATTATTCGTTTATAGCTTCCGGGATCATACTGGTCGGAACAGACAAAGAAGCATCTTCATTTCCTAAATAAGTTATTGACAATAAACCGGTCAACAGATTTATGAGAAGACATATTTATAGAGCCATTTAAGTAAGCTTTATATTTTTTTGAACTTCCTGGTCTACTAGTTCATAATTCGCCTTATAAGTGTTGAAATAGCCATGTGATGCGGAGGAATGAGGAAAATATCGTCAGGAAAGCAGTGTAGGAGAAGACCAAAGAAAAGATGGATGGACTGTATGACAGATGAATAGAAAGGGTATGGATGAAAAAGACAAATGATATAAGAATTTATATTTCTATGGTGAACCCCGAATAAATTGGGGTGCGGGCGGGCGAATGTTGATGATGGCAAAATCTGCCTAACCTTTTCCCAACTATGTTGGGGTCAGCTTCCAGTCTAACCGGATGCAGCTGAATACCAGTATTTTACATGGAGTGACTGCCTATCCGCCACCACAACTCAGTAACCGGGTAATACTAATCTGACGACCCGTAACGACTGTCAAAGATCCACGAATGACAGCTGGGACCAACGGATTAACGTGCTTTCCGAGGCACGGAAGGGTCGTGTAAAGATCGTCACCCATCCACAGACCAGCTTAACCTGATGGATGGACTCGTGTGGCTGTTATTACTTACCCTCGAACGATGATGATGATGATGAGTGTTAAATTCATGTCTTCCCAATATATTGACTTATCGAAGAGATATCTACGTAGAGAGAGGTACAGCCTTTATCATTGCAAGAATCAAAATGGCGGTTGCAGCCTTGCACTTAAGATATTATTCCTCAATTTGTGAAAAACATTACGCAGTGCTGAATATAAAAAGGAATACATTTGAGATCCGTATTTTTCACCGCTGGCCTCATAGATAACTGAAATATGTATTAAATAATAACTTGTATTCTTCCGATTTCTTGCAGCTTGGTATTTGGTCTCTTGAAATCTTAAACCAAATAAAAGACCAAGACAGCGCTGCGAACAATACAGTGAAGCATGCTAAAACTTCACCTCCACTCTGTGCATACACGCTCACACGCACACATTTATAATCAAACTATACCTCACTAAGTGCACACATGTTTACAAACCGGCCTCACGTCACTGTTGACAGCGCTCTATCTTGGTTTTTTATTTGGTCTGAGCTTGAAATCTTGGTTTATTTTGCAGGGCCTTTTTCATTTTAGCCTGTATCTGAAACACTTTTTGGAAGCAATTTTAATTTTATTTTATCAATTTACGAACAGATCGCCAATAATATTAATGTAAGTACTAACATGTCATTATTGGCAATGTGTTGGCAAATTGATAAAATTAAATAAAAATACGATAACACTTAACTGAAATTTCAGTTTATACTTTTACCATCACCAATCAATCAATCTGCCTAGCGTTTTCCGAAAAATTTTGGGGTCTGTTTTCAGTCTAACCGGATGCAGCAGAAAATCAGCATTTTACATGGAGTGGCTATCTATCTGACTTTCACAACCCAGTTACTGGGTAACATGATATCCCTTGATAATACCATCTCCTATATAAAACCTAATATTTTATTTCTCCTATAAGCAAGCGTGGGAGCTAATACACGGCAAGTATCGATATAAGCCTTGTACAGCCGCAATAATTGTAGGAATCAACGCAATACGCACACAATGGGGCAATTATCTCATGAGTAGATAGCTTGAACCTTGGCTGGTTTACTTTACAGGCTAAGTATAAGTAAGCCTTCATTATATGACAACTGAGAGATTACTCAACTGACACCTAATGAGGTGGTATAACTAGTATCGGACGAGTTAGAATAGGTATTCTATTGGTATTATACAGCGTGATTTAAAATCGCCTCCGCGAGTCGGGATCGTGGCTAAGTAATAACAGCTGCACGGCCGATCGAAGGTTAAGCTACACTTGCCGAGGTCGTTCTGTGGATGGGTGCCCATCCATTACATATCGATACCCCTCCGTGCCTCATAAAGCTGTTGGTTCCGGCTGTATTTCAAAGTTCGTCGTTACGGGTAGTTAGGAGTGTGGAAGAGTGACAACCAGTCTTGGCAAGGAGTATCGTGTTCCCGAGTCCTTGGATTGGATTGCGGTGGTCCGACAGGGTCCATATCAAGTTCTGTTATTCATCATCATCATCATCATCATTTCAGCTGAAAGACGTCCCCTGCTGAACATAGGCCTCCCCCAAGCACCGCCACTTCGACCGGTTCTGTGCTTCCCGCATCCAGCGGATCCCTGCTGCCTTCACAAGGTCGTCGGTCGACTCTGTGGGAGGTTACTGATATTCAGCTGCATTCATTTAGAAACCGACTCCAAAATAGTTGGGAAAAAGTTACGTAGATGATGAGTACAGATACTTAAATTTTCGTCCGGCGCAGAATGGGCCACCCGTTACCACCTCAAAAATATTTTACGACGGCATGCCTTTTTTTTTTTTTTTTGCTGGTAAATTATCAAATAACTCCTCCCGCTCTGGGCGGAGCGAGAGGGAGTGTCAGACTTTTACTGACTAAAACC
Organism: Agrochola macilenta; assembly: GCA_916701695.1. Classification (NCBI taxonomy): domain Eukaryota; kingdom Metazoa; phylum Arthropoda; class Insecta; order Lepidoptera; family Noctuidae; genus Agrochola; species Agrochola macilenta. Next base: position 13,080,137 of record OU753564.1, read on the forward strand.
CACCCGTGTTCCTTCCGTTGCCTGTGTGCCGGGGCCGCGATATCCCTTTCGGACAAACCCGCAACCCTGGCAGGCCAATCCGTCAGTTGGTGCTGACATCTCTTTGAGGCTTTCTTTGAGGTCTTTGAGGCCTCGCCTTAGAGTGAAAAGCTCTGGAATGCAACTTTGACTTTTTATTTTACTACATTTTTGGAAAAAAATCCTAGCATCGCACGCCCTAGTTTTGTGGCGGCATCTATATCACCAAATGCGGCAAACGCATCATACTAACGTTACACAAAATCCTGCATCGCGTAAGCAGATTTTTTTTTGCTGGTAAATTATCAAATAACTCCTCCCGCTCTGGGCGGAGCGGGAGGGTGTGTGACTTTTACTGACTAAAACCCACCCCTGTTCCTTCCGTTGCCTGTGTGCCGGGGCCGCGATATTTTCGGACAAACTCGCAACCCTGGCAGGCATTGGCCATTACAGACCCCGTCAGACCACGGCATGCCTAACTACCTATTCTTATGAGATGAAAGCAGGTGACTACCGAGATGACTACTAATAGAGAAGTGTGGAAGAAAAAGACATGTTGGCTCGACCACATATAAATTAGGATAAGGACAGGAGAATGGATGGACCTATTCTTATGACGTCAGTGACGTCACGGGATAAGAAGTTTGATTTCTGTTTTTGACTTATTCTCCCGTCATTGATTAGGTAAAAGCCTCTGAGGTGAAGTTTCAAGCTCTGTCGATAGTCTTAACTTTAAGAGTATGTATGACGCTGGCAGAACAGTCGACACCGGCTCAATTGCAAAAATAAAACTGTGTTTTCGGCTACGAACTAAATAGAGCTTTATCACCTAGGCAGGAAGATACAGAATTTGCATGCAGAATCTGGTTCGGATTCCCTTACCTTTAATAAACAAATTTTTCATAAAATTTTTAGTTACGGTCTTTAACCGTATGACGGCAGTATTGTACTTGATTGTTGTTGTAGCTCGGTCCAAAAGACATAAACGAGACATATTTTACGGAGCCTATTCTCAACTACACTAGAACATCATAGACAATAATAGAATATACAGTACCTTTAAGTATGCACACCAATACAGACATAAGTGTAGAATTTACATTGGGTGACAGAATGGTCTTCTCGCTAAAAGTGATCTTTACCCGATTGCCCCAGAAGGAGAATAATGTTTTTCGAGAGTATCTAAGTATGTATGTCTTATTTCTTTGACACGCTCTGTAGCCTAAACGGCTTGATTTAACTAATTTTAACATATGAGGTGTCGTTTGATTCGTCATAAGGCGCGACACCGGTAGTTGTTCTACCGTGAAGATTTCTTAGAAATTGTATTATTAGAATCGCGTCGCGCCTGTTTGTGGGAGCCTTTAACTGTGGGAGTGACAAAGGTTATATGTATAATATAAAATACAGGGTGGCAGGGACATCTACGCGAAAACTGTTACTATGGATTCAGTTCATGATTCTGAACTGCTTTGAAATTTTTCGTAAGTTATAAAAAAAAAAAAAATATGCTGTTCCATACATTTTGAACGCGTAGGTTTTGCACTTTTCTATTAAACAGTAGGTTTTTTTTTATAACCGATGAAAATTTTCAACGCAGTGGGGTTCATAATCATCATAACTATCGAATCCATGGTAACAGTTTTCGCTTCGATGCCACCCTGTATTTATAATATAATAGTACATCAAAAATATGTAAAAAAAAGTAGGTACTTAAATTATTAAAATTAAAAACCAGTCTGCGTAGTGAACTTTAAAAAAGCAATTTAATGCTATCGGAGCCATCTTCTTAAAGAAGAACGGCAGTGTCAGTGTCGCTATATTTGAGAAACGAGCCTGAACTAAATTATATGCATTATATAGATCAAGTTCAGTAGTTTATTTTCCTGATTAAAGTTTTATTTTATTTTGTGGGAAAAGAGAAAAATATATAAAAATATATTTTTGTTAAATCAGAAGTAAAAGTAGCAATAACTAAACGTAAAATAGCGTTGTTGAAGTAGTCATTGCCATTTTCAGTAGAATAATACATATTAGTAGAATGTGATTGTTGGCTGGATGGTTAAAAACTAAAAATTGTTTTATAATAACATTATGAACACATTTTTTCTTTTTATATTAATAGAAATTAATGAGATTGCAATATTCCAATCTTAACTGTAAACCGTATTCTTAAGTAATTAAAGAAAACATAATATAATCGTTAGTTTTTACAGTTAGTACCTGGCAACATTGAACAATGTATTTCTGACAAGTGACAACTGTCATCAGTGATCTGTCACAGTCGTCGTACGTATCTCTTCCGATTTGTTTGGCGTCTGTTATTTGTTTACTTTCCAACTCATTATTGTTTACTTGCATTGTTTATTCCGCGTTCAGTTGAGCTTTCGAGTTCCTGCGTGTTGAGTACTTGTGATAGTGAACATATATTTAGGTTTGAAATTATTTGAAATTATATAAAATATATAAATTATATAAAATTATATAAAAAATTTGAACATAGGTTTTGCCAATCTTCTTTAACAATAAATACCTTATTGGCTAGAACTTGATCGGATTTATTGACTTTTTAAATTATTGTTTATTCTGTTATTTGTTTACTTTCCAACTCATTATTGTTTACTTGCATTGATTATTCCGCGTTCAGTTGAGCTTTCGAGTTCCTGCGTGTTGAGTACTTGTGATAGTGAACATATATTTAGGTTTGAAATTATTTGAAATTATATAAAATATATAAATTATATAAAATTATATAAAAAATTTGAACATAGGTTTTGCCAATCTTCTTTAACAATAAATACCTTATTGGCTAGAACTTGATCGGATTTATTGACTTTTTAAATTTACTTTTTTTTAAGACTATCTTTGGATGGATTAAATAAAGTCGTCGTACTTACAAGGAGCGACTACAATATGACCTCTGCAACCCAAACATTCTTAAAAAGCAAATAAAAATAATCGAGATTTACATAAACAAGTTGGCGTCTAAAAGAAATCTTCTTCGTTAGTATTTCGACTGGTAACAAATATTGCATATCCATCTAATTAAATCTCCAATCGGCTATAAATATCATAAATTGTGACTATGAATAACGCAAGCGGGTTATAGATTATAGACCACAGGTCACAGTTGTGTAATAGATACTATGTTATTATTATTTATGTAAATTATAAGTTGTGGTTTTGTGGTTTGGAAAAAAAAATTGCTGAGCTTTTTCTTATACTATTAAATGAGCAATATTTGTATACATATAAATGTGTGTCTAGTAAATACGTCTCATATCTACATACACAGGTTGATTAAATAACAGATTAGATCAGCTAAGCTGTTATTTCACACCAAGTTGTTATAAGGAAATAGTTATTTATGCTATAAGTGCGGAAATCATCTTACGCACGTGTATCATACAACGTTTTACTATGCATTGTGCGAGGAAATTAAAAAAAACTTGAGAGGTGTCAAGGGACACCCGGATGGAACGAAGTTCCTCTTTCTATGAGAGAGAGAGAGAGAGAGAGACAAACACGCGCACGCCGCACGGCTTACAGCTATAGCAAAAAGTGTCGTTACAACTTTTGGTCTTAATTTTTTCTAAACTCTAAGGTCTCTAGACTTTGACTCCGACTCCGACTGACTCCGACTCCGACTCCGACTGACTCCGACTCCGACTCCGACTGACTCCGACCGACTTCGACTGACTCCGTCTGACTCCGACTGACTCCGACCGACTCCGACCGACTCCAACTGACTCCGACCGACTCAGACTACGACTCCGACTGACTCCGACTCCGACTCACTCCGACTCTGACTCCGACTCCGACTGACTCCGACTCCGACCGACTCCGACTGACTCCGACTGACTCCGACCGACTCCGACTGACTCCGACCGACTCCGACTCGCGACTCCGACTCCGACTGACTCCAACCGACTCCGACCAACTCCGACCGACTCCGACTGACTCCGACTGACTCCGACCGACTCCGACCGACTCCGACTGTCTCCGACAGACTCCGACCGACTCCAACAGTCTCCGACCGACTTCGACTGACTCCGACCGACTCCGACCGACTCCGACTCCGACTCCGACTGACTCCGACCGACTCCGACCGACTCCGACTGACTCCGACCGACTCCGACCGACTCCGACCGAATCCGACTGACTTCGACTTCGACTCCGACTCCGACTTTGACTTTGACTTCGACTTTGACTTTGACTCCGCCATTGCCATCGCCATCGTCATCGATATCGTCATCGCCGTCGCCATCGTTATCATCATCTGATTTGTAAAACTTTTCTCTTACTTTTTCTTGTTTTCAAATAATAAACACTCTTTGCAACGGGCTGACGACGGCCACAAAAATTAAAAAAAAACAGAAAAGTAAAAAGCACTAGTGAAAAAAAGTGACACTTTCCGCACTAATTTACTGCTTGGAAAAGGCTCTTTTCGAGCAAATGCATTGTAAAATATTATAAATTGCTGTCCCTATAATTATGTGACATTACGTTTCTTGTTTATGTAGGTTTTCGTGTTAAATGAGTTAACATTATTAAACACTTAGAAGCCTCCAATAACGTTTCATATACGAAAAAGGGTTTTCTTTTGCGCCCAATATTTGTATACATATAAATGTGTGTTTGTAATCACGTTCTCGATAGTTACGGAAATAGGGGCACGCAAAATGGATCTAGGTATCATATCTAGGCAAATTAGTTTTCTCGATTTTCACCCAAGCAGAACTCGGTCGCCTAGCTATATATTACGGAAAAATATCGGAAAAGCGTCGTTGCAGTTATAGAAATCAATAATAATACCTAAAAAAAAAAAAAAAAAAATATTATCTAATAGTATTTTTTTTTAAGTTTTCAGTTCCTCAGCTCCACTCCCTCTCACCGAGAGAGGCCTATGTCCAGCTGTGGGAATATTAAAGGTTGATTATGCTACTGCTTTCGATGGTCATCATACTTTGAGTTTGCCTTTACAAATAACGTTTACCTTCAAGGCATTTTGTTAAATATGTATTCATCTGAACGTCAACAGACGGCGCGCAGTCGTTTATAATTATTTAAATACTTAATAAGTAAGCAAGGAATTATTTACAACCGATATTAGTTGATTAATGATTATAGACAGAAAAGTTGATGAACATGTTCTAGATTGGTTTGACATTTTGATGACTGGTTTAATAAAAATAAAAAATAAAGTATTTTCCGTCGATATTCGATTTGGCAGAAAAATTATGACAAAGATTAAGTTGGTAAGCCTATAATGTATAAATAAATAATCATCACTACGGCGCGGCGCGGCGCAAAAGAAAACCCTTTTTCGTATATGAAACGTTATTGGAGTATTCTAAGTGTTTAATAATGTTAACTAATTTAACACGAAAACCTACATAAACAAGAAACGCAATGTCACATATAGGGACAGCTATTTATAATATTTTTCCTTATAACAACTTGGTGTGAAATAACAGCTGAGCTAATCTGTTATTTAATCAACCTGTAGTGTATAAGTAGACATGAGACGTATTTACTAGAACAAGTATGCGCACTAGGTATTTTTCTGGACTAGGTACTAGTGACTAGGTAGTCGATACGTCAAGTAGGAAGTACATCGAGTATTTTCTAATCAAAGCGAGAGTTTTATCAATAGTGATTACTTATTATTTGTGCCATTTTAATGTTAATAGCGCTTTACAATGTCATCCCTTAAACATCACACAGTTTTCATTCTTAAAATTCTCGACTTTCATCAAAACTATCCTGATTTAATATTACTACCGATACGGGATGCGATCCGTAGAGTCCGTATTGAAGTATTGGCTAAGTATTTGGCGTATTGAAGACGAAGCGACGGCACACCTCTACGTGTATCATACTCATCATAAACAAAAAGCATTCTACATCGCAGGTACTTTATTTTATTAAAAACAAAAGAGGCACGTCGACTCCATAGCCAATGTGTTTTCAAATTCAAACGCATTCCTTTTTACTGACGGTACTTGTCAGTTGATACCTGCATAACATTTTTATTCCCCGACTATAAATCTGCATGCTCTGGACTCGACACCACGTTATCAAGTAAACTGGTTAATATTTTCACCATGAGCTCATCTGTCTAGACTCTTCGTTTCTTCGTCTTTTCCCAACTATGTTGGGGTCGGCTTCCAGTCTAAACGGATGCAGTGGAATAAGTATTTTACATGGAACGACTGCCTATCTGAACTCTACAACCTAGTTACTGGGTAATACGATACCCCTGGGTAAGGCTGGTTGTCAAACTTCCGGGCTCCAGACTACCCGTAATGACTGTCCTTTTATAGTATATAATCTACAAATGACAGCCGGAATCGAGGCATGGAGGGACTCAATATGTAATGTATGGTCACCCATCTAAAAACCGACCTCGCAAAACGTAGCTAAACCTCCACTCGACCCGTGTGCGGCTGTTATTACTTAGCCACGAACCCCGTTCATCATAAGCTATTCTCATAATTATAAATCGTCCCGAAACAAAATAAGAACAATCTCTTTGACCATTTCAACGTTGCGTTACCGCAGACCACGCAACTCGTGCGCTGAAGGCGTAACTGCCATTGTTCTGATCCACCGATTGATTCCCACTATACCAACGTACTACCTACCATTATATTGTTTATGTCGATTTTTCTAACAAAGACAATTTATTAATCGTTTGTATGTAGTGTCTGATTATTACGACAGGTATGGTAACGTGATAGAAACACGTTCTTCTTGACATTTCAATAATACATAGATATGTATTGGTAATGATGAGCCACAGTACGAGTGGGGAACAGCATCGCAACCGATGTATCTCTTGTCGTGCTCTCTGTGCACTAACACCTGCACTATGGAAGACCTTTGCGATGCCAACGATAAAGGCTTGTGCAGACCAGCGCGACTTGTCGCGCGACGCGACACGAACAATACAATTTCTAAGAAAACTTCACAGTATAACAATAACCGGTGTCGCGTCGCGCGACAAGTCGCGCTGGTCTGCACAAGCCTTAACGCTGTTGAACTTTCTGAATTTTGGTCGAAGCTAATTTAAAACTAGTTTCCGCCGCCAGTGGCTCAGCCCCCGTGATGTCTTTATAAATTATAGCCTACTAGCTGCGCCCCGCGTTTTCAGCCGCATAAGTAAAAGCTTGTGCAGACCAGCGCGACTTGTCGCGCGACGCGACACCGGTTATTGTTATACTGTGAAGTTTTCTTAGAAATTGTATTGTTCGTGTCGCGTCGCGCGACAAGTCGCACTGGTCTGCACAAGCCTTTAAGTCCCCACGGGAATATTTTGATAAAAAGTATAATATGTCCTAACACAGGTCATGGTTTGCCCATGTGCCAAATTTCATCCAAATCCAAATACGTTCAGCCGTTTTAGCGTGAAAGTGAAACATTAGTTAGGATGATCACAGTGATAATATACCATTTTTATGGTAAAAGCATTTTTAAAAGAGGTTCAGTAGTTTTTGAGTTTATTCATTACTAGCTGCGCCCCGCGGTTTCACCCGAATAGGTCTCGACCCTGTGGGACCCAGGTCATGGTCTGCCCATGTGCCAAATTACATCCAAATCCGTTCAGCCGTTTTAGCGTGAAAGCGTTACAAATAAACTCACTTTCGCATTTATAATAATTGTTAGTTAGGTAGGATAAAAAAGTACAAATGTTTTCTCTTTACAATATAAGTGCAGACCAGCTATCTAATTACGTAACACATTTTCGTAAACGATTATGACTAATCTGTTTCATTTTGACAGTTCAACAACATTCATTGCGTTATTTACGATGTTGAACAGATTTTTTTTTTTACTTATGAAGCAATGGATTATCATCTGTTTTAAAACTATTCAGATTCTGGTTGATCGTCGATCTAGATATCTGTGTTTATTGATATATTTATAAGAAAGTATTAAGAAATTAAATACTTACTTATTATCTGCGGATGTGGATTATTCCATTCATAGAGATCCAAAATTTTAGTCATGACCTGCTCCGTTATCCACACATTCATACCAATTCTTCAGTACATTTATGTAAACAAAGTTATTGTTCCTCGGAGCACTTTGCGGTAACAAGCCAACAGAATATATCGCTATGTCCCTTTATAGTTAGTGGCTGCTTTGATGACCTATTTCAAGATGTAAATATAGCAAATATGGACATTTTATAAACTGCTGTACCTACAGAGCAAACACGAAGTGTGTCTCTCTTTGTTGACGGTTTACCATCCGGTCTATTCCGTAAAAATCTCACCCTGAAAACTTAGGTGAAGTGAGCTATACAATTCCGTAGCCGACTGAAGGCAGCAACAGCGACGTGTCGCCGCGACACTACTGGTTTTTATGTATTTCTATGAAATACCTTCCGTAGTCGTTTGGCATGTCGTGTTTCATAGAAATACATAGAAACCAGTAGTGTCGCGGCGACACGTCGTCTGCTGTCATGGCTGCCTGCAGTCGGCTACGGAATTGTACCTTTATGCTAGGGATTGACACTATAGACGAAAGCTCATTTCGAGCTCACTTCACCTACGTTTTCACGCTAAGTAAGGTCTTTACATAATAGATCGCCTGAAGCCCATTATGAAATCCGGTCCTATAGAATCTCATACTGTACTTACCTTAGAAATATCAAAAGTACTTACATTAGACGTCGCAAATATTTACCTGTTCTGATTAATTTTGCAATATAATATTACTGTATGGAAATAAGAAATATGGCTAACTAGTGAACTAAAATATTAATAATTAATTGCAAAAACAATTATAACACTGAATTTGATGTTTTAACCGTTTTAGGTGTAAAAAAGGCATTTCCAAATGCTTTTTTACCTACATCTAAAACTAAATATTCGGTGTTACGATATTAATTATTGCATTTCATAATCAATATTCTAGTTCACTAGATAGCCATATTTCTTATTTCCATACAGTTATACTGGCAAATTAATCAAACCAGGTAAATACTTATTTGACAGCTATTTGCGATGTTGCTCACTTTCTGCCACCGGTCAATCAAATTACTTAAAGGCTTGTGCAGACCAGCGCGACTTGTCGCGCGACGCGACACCGGTTATTGTTATACTGTGAAGTTTTCTTAGAAATTGTATTGTTCGTGTCTCGTCGCGCTACAAGTCGCGCTGGTCTGTACAAGCCTTTACACTTGCAATAAATACGATGGATAAACTATTTTATGTTAGGTAAGTAATGTTATGTTATATTCCGATGATGTAAATAAATTTGTGAAAAAAAAAAGAACTAGATGGACGCCATATTTTTTAAGTTTTGAAAACTCGGTATTTAATTGCTCTTATTGCATTTTGCGTTAGAATGAGCAAACCGATAAAATAATTTATTCTAATTATCGTTATAAGTCCACTGACTCACTCATCACCAGTATCTTTTAATTCAAAAAAACCTCCAATTAAATACAATAAGGCCATTCAACCAACTGGACTTATCTAAATAAATGCGTCAGAACGCTCTTCTATACCAAAACAACAGAACCTATTTAAAAGACAGTAGGTATCTACTTCCATTTTCAAACGACTTCCATTTTCAAACAATAGAATTGTGGAGACCGATGGTCGTACCCGTGACCCAGAGAACCCTGACCTATCGGAGACAGCAACTGGTTGGCACACGAGGTCGTTTCTAACTCCTAATTATTCTAATAAAATTAAGTACTAGCATTTAGCACTTTGATAACGCAAGAGGCGCTTGCGGTTGTGCATTCGTTGATAATCAGAGTAGATGCACTGTTGCGTAAATATGTGTTGTAATAATTGTAATGTCACGCACTTGTAGGTTTACTGCGGTTTTTATAGATTTTATCAGAACACCGACATGTGGACATGCCTATTAAAAATAACCCTCATGAATGTTGCGCATTCATATCATGCAAGCTATATTTAGTCAATAGGACCAGGCACAAATCATATTCTGTAGACCAAATATAAATAAATAAATAAAATAAACAAGCTTTAATTATAATCATGAAAATTAAGTTTTACGTTCTTAATATTTATTACTATTTGATTTCATAATTATTACCAAATATACCTACTTGATTTTAATGATGGGTGACTGACTACAGCCAATTATCTCCTGAAAAAATAGGTAAAAATTCAAAAGAAACTGCATAGTAACACTGAGCAAGGACATTTTTACTTCGGAGTGCCCATGAATAATAATTTCCTAAAAATAAAAATATTTTCTTTTAGTCACACTCACAATCCAAAGGTAACCTCGATTCAATTACTTTAGATAGGTACATCTAATTTAATTATATTTATTAAATTGCAGTTGACCCATAAATAAAACGAAAACAAACTACCAACTACTGAAATAGAAGCTGCGCCCTTGACAAGTATTAATTTAATGTATCCAACATTAAAATAATGAATTTATTCTATACCCATCACTATGGCAACGGAGTCACAATATTTTCTTTTGAATACGGAACTCATTGGTGCGTTACTTACTACTGGCCGCTACAGAAAAAGTGGTCAATTATTAGTTTTCGCTCCATTTCTCGATGTGATTGGCTGGCGCTGGGGCAAAAAGATGCCATGAGGAAGTGAACTACGGTTGACGAGTGATGACACAATTTGATGGGAAATTCGACGATCAGTATAGTATTTTCAACGACGCGCGCTTTACTTGTGGTTATCAAGTATACAAACACCCTGTGAATGTGGTAATTGGTACAGTCAGCATCAAAAGTTGATGACCACATTTAGATTTTCAAAATCGCTGTACACCGTATTCACTATTAATGCCAATGCCAATAAACGCATTTTTCTTTCTTAGCACTTCACTATACAGCGATTTTGAAAATCTAAATGTGTTCATCAACTTTTGATGCTGACTGTAACGTCCGAGACACGGGTGAAATCAGAAGTGTGTTATGTGCTGACGCTACTCGTCTTCACGCACATACGAGTATACACAGTGTTTTTCCAGTTGGTTAACACAAGTAAAGCGCGCGCCGCTTCGTGAGATAAAAATACTGTAACAACCTTCGGAAAGACTTGTACCTAGATGTTTTTAAATAAATAAAATGTTGCTATTTGTATGGGACTAACTGTCCAATAGATAAATCCAGAACATAGCTTGAAAAATACAGAACCTAATTACCTATGCACTGTTTTTAAGTTGATGTAAATGAACATCATAGGCCGGGGAAATTAGGTATTCAGAACCCTGCACTAAATCTTAACAGCGACTTTTTTTCTTAAACCGTGTTTGTTGAACTTAGCTCAAAAAATAATAATTTTAAGTCCCCATCAAGGAAAAATAAAGAAACAAAAACACGTTTTTGTGGATGAAAATTGGGCAAAACAGGAAAATTTTGGTTAAAATATGTAAAAAATTGGTAAAACAATTTTATTTTTCAGAATTAAACATTCCTGTCCACGAAAATTTCGACCAAATAAAATTACGAAACCAGGAAAAAGAAACATTTATTTTTATCTAAAATTGAGAAGTACGAAATGATAAAACTTGTTATTTGAACTCCCAACTTTATTTCTTGATTTTTGACCTACTCTGAGAATTCCTCATGCGGAGCTATTTATGCTTTGACAATAATTCCTAGGTAAATATTAACGATCTCATCAAATAAACTTAATATACCTAGCCCAAAGATAAAAGAATGTGCGCGCGTGTTAATAGCTTCACTTTCCACATTACCCGCGCTACACCGGTAAATAAAGTTTAAGTATCAATTTGGCGGTAGCGAAGCCGCCATCTTTGTAATGAGAACATTACACACGAAGATTCTTCGGCTTTCTTTGAATGCTGAATTTTTATGACACATAATTACTCAAATTTTAAATGTTCTCCGGGCCTGAAATATTAAAATACCTACTTCATTGTTAATAGTTTGTTGGATTCAAAAGTTTTTGCGTTATTTTTATCTTACTTCATCAGCCATCATGATTCATGGATCATACACGTGATTTTCGTAGGTTTTTCATGAAGATAATTAATGTAGTAAAGAAGTGACAACGGGTATGGCGACTGAGTTTGTAATTAATTTAATGTTACACATTCAATTAATTACAAACTCTAGTCCTTCTTGACTATTCCCATTTTTTGTACTTTTTCCGTCACCATAAACCATGACTGAGTTATTGATCACCTAGCGTTAGTTATTGGCAGCCATATAATTATTACAGGCAGTAAATCTAGCTTTCAAGACCCACCTGCAAAATCTAAAACAGTCGCATGCACCGAACTCATAAAACGTGCAGTAGTAAAAACCGCGACACCTAAACACCCCCTTAATAGCTGGGGCATAAACTCCCATAGACCATGGCCGTAGGGTGGCCCAATGCCAGTCAGCCCATTAGCCACACAAGTTCAGGGCAACCTTGGTGTGAAGTTCATGATCGAATGGAGTCACGCGATGCCACGACCCTTGCTAGAGAGGGGCTCGAATCTATCGACCAGTTTGTTTATAATTTCAATTTTTTTATGGCTGGTATGGAATGTGATGCTGAGGATTGAGGGACGTGTCGTGGGGAAAGTTTTGAGTATGAGAGGGAAGGACGAAGAAACGAGGGCTGGATTGCGTGAGAGATTACGGCTAATAGAGTCGTATGGAAGAACGCAAGAGACATGCTGCGCGCACTCCAAATAAATTGAAATAAGATCAAGAGGATGATGAACTGGATTCTATTTTGTAGACGATATAATTTTGAATCATGTGACTTTGTGTTTATTTTGGGTTTAACTGAATATTGATCGAATCTTTATAAATGATGTGGATGCTACAAAGTTAATGCACAGCACATTCAAAGTAATTAAGTTAAATAATTTGAGAAGGAATAAAAATAGAACTTGAAAGGTTGATTGATGACTGAATTGGCTGTTTGTTTATTGCTTTCTTCACGCGAATAGATCATGCCATGAATATTTAAACATATTTAAAAGTTAATTTCATTATTTACAAGGGTAGATCCGTAGCCAAAAGTCAATACATTTAAAGGTAAACAAACAAAAATATCTCCCCATCAAGGCAACATTACCCCCTGGGCGTCTAACAAGGACAGGGTCGCAGTCACGGCCGCCATACAGCCTTGTTATATCATGGTATTATGAGCTTCCGCATTCATTTCACCCCTTTTTCGGCCTACGACAATGTTGGGGTAGTTTTGCAATTTTGTTGTACTGTTTATGAATCACTACCTTCTGCCCGCAACTGAAGATCGCGTGTGTTTAGCATGAAATCATTTTTTTCATGCATATCTAGGACGAAAAGCAACTTTATGTCCTTCAAGCCCCAGGCTGCCTATCTGTCAATTTCATGGTTTAGGCATTAAATATAACAAACAAACAGACAGACTTGCTTTCGCATTTATAATTAAAAAACTTTTTACAAAAAAAAAACAACCGACTTCCAAAAAAAAAACACTACAAAGTGATAAATAACTATTATTTCGGAAGTCGGTGCATTTGGTTTAAAATTTACGTTTTTGGCCACCGACTTCCGAAATAATAGTTCTTTATCACTTTGTAGTGTTTTTTTTTTTGGAAGTCGGTTGTTTTTTTTTAATAAAAAGTTTTTATTTTTCACTTTTTATTTGTGGTACCTACCCCACACAAATTCGAACAACTGCAACAGTCACAGGAAGTTATCATCATATCATCCACATAATACTAACTGGGAAAAATACGTATTATTGAAGCTTACTCAAAAACTATCCCAGAAAAGTTAATACAATTTATATGGGACCAATCCCGGAGCATACCCTTTCAAACAAAAAAATAATTTTCAAAATCGGTCCACAATTGACGGAGAAATCGACGAACATACATAAAAAAATAAAAATAAAAAAAACATACATACGCGTCGAACATATAACCTCCTCCTTTTTGGAAGTCTGTTAATTAGTAGAAATTGTATGTGCCAAATATTTTCATTTTGCTTTGTTGCTCTTGTCGAGGACCAAATATTTTCATTTCGGCTTATTCTCGATGGCACATAATTTTATGTAAGTCAAGCTGATGGGGAAGTAAACAAAAGTTTCACGCCTCGTGTAGACGTGTTACTAGTAGTAGATACTAGGAGAAAGTTTATCTGTTTGTTTGCCAAGTTTTCTCCGCTAATCTACCGAATCGCTTTGGATGATTAGATACTGGTGAGAGTCGAACTCGCTGCATAGAAAAATTCACTTCTCATCCTGGAAAATTAAAAAAACCTGACAACGGACTAGTAAGCAATCCTTGAAGATAGTGTCAATCTATAGACCCGATAAAGACACCAATAACCCTGAGATTGTTTCCTGAAGGACAGCCGCTGTCATGGCCGCCACACGGCCTTGTCGAAACACCATGCCATTAAGAACTTCCGTCTTTACGTCCAGGGTGAAACCACAGGTTGTGTTTTGATTTTAGCATGGAGCATCAAGGAATGTTCTTCTATTTTCGCAGTTATTTTGAAGATTTTAATTGAGAAACTTTTATAATTGGGTTTTCGGCCCCAGCAGACGTTATGAACACGCAAAATTTTAAGAAATACTCTTGGTCCTAGGGGTAATATGCCTAGATTTTCATTGTTTGACAAAAAATTACAAACGTTTTAGCTTGCTTTTCAATTCGTAACCGTTTATGGCCGAAGTTTTTTAATTTCTGTTGTTTTTCTTTTCGAATTTTTCTTTTCATCTAAGTGTAATTGAAAAGAGAAAATTGCGGTCGCTTTTCCGAGAACTGTTTACCTACCTTCTCGTACGATTTTATCGCCTTTTATTAGGTTTTACTGAGGTATTATTACAACTACTATTTGAGTAATGGATCTTTCAACTTTGTCTGGACGAAGTAATTGATTCTCATAATTAACCGACTTCCATAAAGGAGGAGGTTATATGTTCGACGCATGTGTGTTTGTTTTTTGTTTATGTCCGCCGATTTCTTCGTCAATTGTGGACCGTGTTTGAAAATTCTGTTTTTGTTTGAAAGGGTATGCTCCCGGATTGGTCCCATATAAATTTTATTAACTTTGCTGGGATAGTTTTTGAGTAAGCTTCAATAATACGTATATTTCCCACTTAGTATATGTGGATGATTATGATGATAACTACCTGTGACTTATTTACATAGCAGGTACTGGTATTCGAATTTGTGTGGGGTAGGTACCACAACTAAAGAGCGAAAAATAAAAACTTTTTACAAAAAAAAAAAACAACCGACCTCCGAAAAAAAAACACTACAAAGTGAAAAATAATTTTAATTTCGGAAGTCGGTGGCAAAAAACGAAAATTCAAAACCAAAGACACCGACTTCCGAAATTAAAATAATTTTTCACTTTGTTGTTTTTTTTTTGTAAAAAGTTTTTCTCTTTGCATTTACTAAATAAGAAAATTCGTAGATTCGATATCGGGATAAAATAACTTTTTATTTTAGTTTAAACAATTCGTTTATTCTACAATTTCTATCTCGAAATTGCTGCTTGTGGCTCGTAAAAATCCGTGGTTCCGTTTGTTCAGCTGCCAACAGTAAAATTCGACGTCGGAGCTCCTAGTCCAACGTCCAACCATGTGCAAATGTAAACATAGTCACTACCCACAGTTTGGTAAATATTGTATTAATTACGGACGGCGTTTTGATAACAGCCTCCCGGTAACGGAATAGTGAATTCATAAAACATGAATATGTAGAAGGAAAACATTAAATGCTAGTTGCTATTTTATATTTAGAGATCGATTATGTAATTGCATCGTCCACAGTGTGGACTAACATGTCGCACATACCTAAGTTTTACTAAGCTCGCTGTTGGATTTTCAACTTCTGGTGCTGATTTAGAGTGAAAATGGGCATTACCATTTTTGCTGGACTCTTTCGTAAATTCTCTTAGTTTGCGATACACTAGCAAGATCATTATACTCTTCAGGCAGTCTGAGTTCTTCTGGAACTGTGTGTGTGTTTTGCTTTGATAATATTATGATGCAAACACTGGCCACTTACGGTAACCCAAAACTTAAAATACACATCTTGATAATTTTCTTCAAGTTCCAAATTTGATTTCTGCGCGGTCTTGAACCTCTTATCAGAGTCTGTACCAATTAATCCTTCTGTTCTAGTTGTTTAGTGTTTACCGATGTGAGAGGTCATTCGCACTGCCGCAGAGTCGTTCACCTAATAACAAGATAATTTAAAACATGCGTGAAACAGTTTCGGTTTCAATTTTGTGTTTTAGCCAGATTAGATAACTTGTAATTAATCATGTTGAACCGAAATTATTAAAAATGGTCCCCTTCATAATCAGTCTTTAATGTTGCCACTGCTGTGACAGGCCTCCTCTTTTCGAGAGGGACTGGGCTGTAATCTACCATGCGGGCCCAGGTAGATGTCACAATGTCTTCGATTTTTTGGTTCTAGGACATGCCGGTTGTCTCACACATAAACACACTTCATGGACATAGACATTTTCTTTTTCTCTAATAAAAAATTCAAAACTCTCGCTATAACTTCATTACCATGAAAACTTTAAATTAGCACTTGATTCAAATAACTTAGTACAATATTCTTTAAATCAGCTTCCGTTTTTCACTTATTTGATTAATCCGTGGACAATAGTGTGGGTTATATGTTTAACTATTTATCTTAAGAATATTGTTGTATAACCTTAACATGTCCCTAATAAATAAATAAAATAAAATAAAATACCGAAATTTGCTTTTCTTACCCCCATTAAATGATAACAAGCAATTGGCTCTTATGTTTTTCTTTCGCCCCGAGATACGCAATGTACACAAAAGGGCGAAACTGTTATCTCAATTTCAGCGGCTCTTAATTAAATTCATTTAATATTAATTGAACATTTGCTACGAGAAAAGGGCTGCGAACGTCGATTGTTTTGTTTTCTGCGTAACATGAACAGAATTTATCATCTACGAGTATATCTATAAAAACAAAAAATCTAAAATTAGTATCTCTAATCTAAAATAGGTAGGTAGGTAGGGTAGGGGTAGGTAAGGTAGGTAGGGTGGGTAGGGTAGGTAGGGTTTAAAGCTACCCGTGCGAAGTCGGGGCGGGTAAAGCTAGTTTCCATATAAATGATAAATCCTTTGTGGTTACGTTAAAACCATTTGATAAAGTACAAATAAGTAGGTACCTTTTTTTTTCGTGGGGAAATATATCATGGATATCATCTGTTTTTATTGGGAGAACGGAGGGTTATGTCGGACTCCTACCGACTAAAACCCCAATGTTCCTACTAGTATCATGTGTCGGGGCCGGGGAGATACTTGTACATTCGTCGCACCCCCGACTGGTATCAGCCCGCCATGCCCAGCGAGCCCCATCACCCAGTGCGGCCTATCCCAAGACCGCACGTCCTCCCGTGTAGGCGTCCATGGAACACTGCATGTTCCCTCTTTGAGCCTGACTGTTGGAGCGCTGACACAGCCCCAATTTCGGCCCCCGCCAGTCGGAATACCTACCAACTTTTAAAACTTAAACCTATTTAATTTGCCCTGCCAGAGCAGTGGTGGTCCAATGGTAACGGCCCCCCCCGACTTACGAGTTGTAGGTCATGGGTTCAAAACCAGACAGGCGCTTTAAATTGTGTAAATAATTTCATCACCACTGCTCTCAAAACGGTGAAGGAAAACATCGTGAGGAAACCGGCATGTCCTAGAGCCAAAAATCCGAAGACATGTGAAATCTGCCAACCCGCACTGGGCCCGCGTGGTAGATTACATATATTATACATATTATTTAATTTACCAGAACTTTGTGACCTTAAACTGGTATTTTTACGTGATAATATACTAGTGTCTTAACCTTTTTTTTTTTTTTTTGGTTGGGAAATCATCAAATGACTCCTACCGCTCTGGGCGGAGCGAGAGGGAGTGTCAGACTTTTACTGACTAAAACCCACCCGTGTTCCTTCCGTTGCCTGTGTGCCGGGGCGGCAATATCCCTTTCAGACAAACCCGCAACCCTAGCAGACTAGTGTCTAACCTCATAACATAACACTCATAAAGTCATAACTAATTAATAATTTGGCTGAGTGGAAATAAATATGAGACTAAGTAAGATGACCGTACACTTATTTTTGTATTGATTATGACTAACGTTATGATGATTGATGTCGTTAAAAGTACATTAAAACTGTAAACCGATCATCCTTTGCAAAAACCGTTAACCAATCATTAGGATTACATTACTTTACTTCATAAAAAAACTAATTACTTACCGTTTTATTTATCTTGCGGAAAAAAGAGTATTATTACGATTACTCAACTTGAGATAACTGAACCTAAGACAAACAGAACAATGCGGTAGTCTAATAAGATAAGTTTATATATTTAGTTTTTCTTGTCGATGTACTGTACCGCCTTGTATTAAATATTAATGAATAATAAAACAATCAAGTATAGTCTTGTTTCCAATGGCTGCCAACGGAATCCTATTACTAAGGCTCTGCTGTCCGTGCGTCTGTCACAGGGCTGTATCTTTTGAGCCGTAATAGGTACTCTTGAAATTTTCACTGAGTGTAAACTACTATGGCCGCTTTAACAAAAAAAAAATTAAGTAACAAAAAAAGGTCATATTTTTTTTTACTTTATTTAATTTTTACAAGAAACGAGTTTTTTTTTTTGCTGCTGAATAATGTACAGGGTGCCACGGACATCGACGCGAAAACTGTTACCATGGATTCAGTACGTCATTCTGAACCCCCTGCGTTGAATTATATCGTCGTTTTTTTTTTAATCTGCTGTTTCATACATTTTGACGTAGGTATTGCACTTTTCTATGAAATAGCAGATTTTTTTTAATAACCGACGAAAAATTTCGTTTCGAAAAACAGTTTTCGCGTCGATGTCCCTGACACCCAGTATAGTGTTAAATATTGTACGGTGTTACAGAACCCTTCGTGTTCGAGTCAGGCTAGCAAATGGCCGCTTTTTCATACAAATAAAACCGTCACTTCCTAAGCCTCTTTTATCATTTCACGTAACATAACAAACATGTCATTATTAATCTTTTAAAAATAAAAGAAACTGAGATAATTAATATAACACCTTACGTAATCTTTTACAAGGAAGTTGTACTTTGACATTGCTAATGTATTAATTTAATATTTTAATTACCAGAAATGTTTTTTGGCTTATAAAGGAGTAAATTGTATTTGATCAGGATGAAAAATCACTGAAACGGGAAAGATTTAGTTGAGAAAAGAATGTATTTGTTTTTTGATAAGTTAATTGCTTGTGAATAACGTTGCATTCTAGTTCTCTAATCCTTCGTGTAGGAAATTATACAAGAGATTTTATCTTTTATCACGAAACATTTTATTCTTCTACTCCAAATCGATGTATATCCGTAATAGGGACGACGATTATAATAAATAATGGACAGGTTTTTTTTTTACCTAAGTAACCAAAAGAGATTACAGCAATACATTGAGTTAAAATGTGGCATGACGTCACTCACCGGTAGATTTTATACTGACTTGTGACGTAGCGGGCCGTCACTCCCCAACTTTAATGCATTTTATCTAAACCATTTTTATACAAGCAAAAAATACGTGACTAATATTTTTTTAATATCTGACTGAGAGACAAAATTGATTTTGTTTTCCCCACTCAACATCCTTATTATTTAGAGAACCATAATAAGAAACTACAAAGGTATTTACAAAGCAGATGTGAGTGGAAACGCCCGGGAGGGGACGCTCTAGAAGGGCGTATACTGATGTATACTGACCTTATCGGTGACGTTCTTCAGAAAGGTCAGGTGCGTAGTACTTGCAACCGGCGTGCGTGTATGACCAGATGTATGGACGTAAACGACGCAGAAGGAGTATGTAAGCATCGTAGCAGGTGGAGGTCTGTAGTTTCTGCCTATACCCATGGCAAAATAGCGTGAATTTATATGTTGAAATGATATCTACAATATAAGGCTAGTGCCGCCATCTATGTTGTCTATGTATCTAATATGTTGTAAAAAAAAAATATAGTCATGAGTCTGTCTCTACCAAGTGACGCTGTTTTATTTTAGGTTATGGGCCCAGCACGCTTCCACTGCGCTGCAGTTTTAATATAAGAAACTAATAAGTATGATTTAGAAAGAATATTATCTGAATGATCTGTATCTATGCCTATTTATTTACACTAGTGGTCGCCCAGAGGTCGAAATTCGACCATAATTCATTTAAATGTCATGATGAGGAAGCCATCTTGTGTCAAACGCATGGTAGTGTGTGTAAGGATTTTTTTATTAATTGAATTTATCTTTAATGTAAATTATATAATAATATTAGCTTTCTGCACTCCTTCTTCATATAAACTTTAACTGTGCCAAATTTCATACTCCTCCGCCCGCGTAATTTTCGTAAAAAAGGGTACAAAGTTTTTGTTTGACGTATTAATATAATAATTTCAGCATAATGTTAATCTTGAGATTTCCTGCACAAAATACATCCTTTATATAACAAAAATAATTAAAGCTACTTTATTTTAAGAACGTATACATAACAGGAAACAGTATAACGACGCCATTATTAAAGGCAGGTATACAATGCCAGTTTTCTTTTACGACGCACATCCCCAATTTCCGTCAGTTACCGGCGCGGTGTGTTCTGCCATTTATAGCTTTTTCACGAGCGATTAGCTTAAAACTTTTTCTTTTTTCATAGGCTACTTTATATGGAGAGTGACGATTAGGTTTTATGGGTCTTCAAAGGTCAAAACATATAAGGAAAATATTAGTGTAGGTACAGTCAGCAACACATGAGTAAAGTCAGCGGCTCGTGGCTATATGGTAAGGCGATTAACACACAGCACCGCGCACCGCCGCGGTAGGCGGTGAAGCGGATCTCATGTCGCATTGGCCTCTAATAAATCCATTGATGCCTAACACACGTACACCGCCCGGCCGCGCGGTCGAAGCGGCGCTCTCACCTTTACCTCCGCAGCGGTGAGCGGTGCCGCGTGTTAATCGCCTTACAGCCACACGGGTCGGCTACGCTTGCCGCGGTTAGATCGTGGATGGGTGACCATCCATTACATATCGAGACCCCTCTATTCTTCGAAATGCCGGTGGCTCCCGCTGTCATTCATAGATCTTTGTCAGTCGTTACATAGTCAGAAGCCCAAGTCTGACAACCAGTCTTACCGAGGGGTATCGTGTTACCCAGTAACTGGGTTGTGGAGGTCAGATAGGCAGTCGCTCCATGTAAAATCTAAGCTGCATTCGGTTAGACTGGAAGTCGACCCCAACATAGTCGGGAAAAGCTTAGGCAGATTGATTGGAGTCAGCAATGAAAGTGTTTTTTTTTTGTGATTAGTGTGTTGCCAGTTGCCAGCAACGGTGACATTTCCAAATTCCAATGTGACGTTTCGAATCGATATGTTATCGTACAAATGCGATTGTCTTTGGAACTAAACATCATTCGTATCGGGGTTATCGTTATCGATAATGTGAATGCTCTCATTATTTCTGCTTTATTATAAGTACACTTGTATTCATATTATGGGAGCGATATCGTAGCCATGTGATACATACAGTCATGAGCACCAATATGTATACACTTAGCAACTTTAAAAACTGATTTTCTCCTACTGTGGTGATTGTAACTTTATGTTGTTACGAACATAGTATTTTGGAACTCACACTAATATGAAATAGGTCTTATCTTAAAGTTGCAGTCGTTATTCCATGCGAACATCGCTTTTGAATTTTGTTAAGTGAACATATTGGTGCTCGTGACTGTACACCGTGTATCATAAATATTAATGTATGGTAATATTTAAGGGTGTGGTTAGTCCCATAGAGAACGTTGTTCATTTTGATTGTCAGTACCTTAAATTTCACCACATTGCTGATTCATCCAAATTAATAATAAAAAGAAAAAAGATTTGATTTTTTGTATGTTTGTTTATTACGCTTTCACGCTAAAACGGCTGAACAGATTTGTATGAAATTTGGTGCACAGACAGTTTATAACCTGGATTAACACATAGGATACTTTTTATCCCGATTTTCCCACGGAATCGACACTGCTAGTGTTGTATAAAGTGTTGATATCTTACTCGCCAGACTATTTCATCACATCAACGCTTTTCGTGTGAAAAATTGAAGGGAATTTATGATACTATAAAACATTTGGCACTACTGCCATTTACATTTTTTTGTTGACCATATTATGTGCCAAACTTTTGTAAATAGATGACATTCTCTTTCACTACATAGGTAGGTATCGAGTCTACTTCTGAAACTGCGGTAAAAAGAGAATTTTGACATTAATTAGCTTTGACATTGACTTATAAAAGTGAGTTCAGTCGCGTGTTTATTAAAACCAATTGTATGTTTTTTTGTTAACTTTCACGCGAAAATGGCTGAACGGATTTGAATGAAATTTGGCACATAGGTAGACCATGACCTGGGTTAGGACATAGGATACTTTTTATCCCGATATTCCCACGGGATCGAGACTTATGCGGGTGAAACCGCGGGGCACGGCTAATATCTTGTATAAAATAACAAAAATAAGGCGATAGATAGATAGAATACTCTTTATAATGCACACCATAAGAATTACAGATATAATGTAGACATTTTACATAGCGTGACACAATGGGCGATCTTTTACAGACAACCTTTAGATAGATTAGAGGAAGAAAGAGTACAATATTTATACTTTCTGTATTTGTGCATTCATCGTCAACATGATTAGACTATTTTTACAAGATATCATTGTGCGTGGCTTGAAAAATATCTCATAAGACAAACAGTAGCCAAATAAATATGCTTTACCTTTGAGCCTTCAGTACTACTATTTGCTCTGACGTCAGAAGTCAGTTCAAACTAGATCTTTACACCGTGAGATGCGTGAAAAGGCAAACAAAAAGTAGTACACGTAAAAAACATGTCAAAATATTTGTATAGCGTTCTTATTCGTCTGACAAACTGTCAGACGAATAAGAGTAGAGGGTATTTTTCGAATTTTTAATACTTTTTTATATCATATTAAGTTAACGGATTGGTACTGTTTAACTCTTCATTAATAACCCGTTAATATTTCTTGTCTCAAGTTATTAAATTTATGTTTATTGACCAAATAAAGAATCTTTACATTTCCTTAAAAGTAATACAAATAAACTATTCCTAATATTAAATAATATGTACAAGTATATAAGAAAGGGGTTGGGGGGGAACAATCATAGGGCATCAAAAAATTCGTCCGCATCGTTGTCAACAGGAAAAGTGCCCAAAAGGCTGGCAGCATTGCCACGCTGTATGGCAATGCTGATTCTCTGGCCGAAGAATAGGCCAGCCTTCTGGTCACATGAAGAGTCGACCAACCGCTTTGCGATGTCTTGAAAGACTAAGTGGGCACTCGGACCCCATGGCCCTAGTGTTTCAACCCCAAACGGCTCAAACATATAAGTCCCAATAAGATTGGAGTATTTGCGCCGTTTGAGGTTTTCCGCACCTGCAGCAGCAGCCCCAGCACAGCCCACCGTGCTAGGAAGATGGGATGGCGCAAGGGTGTCGACACACGTTGCATCCCACACCAATGGCCTACCTACCTTCCAAGGCATTATGGTCATTCCGTCTGGTCTCTTCCCATCGTCGCGTGCCAAGCCGTTGGGTTCTAGAACAGCTGGCACCCCGGCGGTGACAAGAGCACGACGGATGGTGTCATTAATGCTGGCGTGCCGTGCTCTCCGGCCTGCGCTTTTACTGCAGGATAGACCATGGTGTCCGAGACAGTCGACTGCTTCACCGCATTGACAGCGATGCGGGGCCACACAAGGAGCGCCCAGACGCAGACAGGTAGCGAGCCGGAAAGTGGTGTCACCCAGCATAGTCCCTATGTTGGGTGACGGTAGCGCCTGAAGCCAAAGGCCCGACTCCCACTCACCCACAGCCAGCAGGCGGGCACGCTCAGCAGTATTGGTGGACGTATTAATAAGATTGTTCCGTACCAACCTGCAGAGCGGCTCATCCCACTGCCTCTGGGAGGACAGGTTCACAGGCCGATCTGTATTCGGGCAAGCCGTTTTCCAGGCGTTCTCCGCATCAGTCAAGCACGGCACTTCAGAGTCGACCAGGCAGGGGGCTAAAATTTTCCCGGTCAACTTTTCAGTGCTGTGGACAGAGGACAGGAACGCGGGTAAGCTAATACTTGTAATTTTGCGGACACCGAGGCCACCGAAACGGATGGGTAGTGTGGCTTGCAGCCACGCCCGGTCGTCCAAGGCCACATTTAAAATGGATGTTAGGGTGCTGCGAATAATTTGGTCAATTTTGTCCAAGAGGTGTGGCTGCTTCCATAAAGGTGAAGAGCGTAAAAAATATATGAAATTTGGACCAAAACAACAGTATCTGATCAGGGTGAAAGCCGAATGTAAGTTAATTTTAGAGAGTCTGTCCGAAATGTCGTTGAAATTTTTGATTTTTTCGTCGATGAAGGGAGAAAAGCTGTCTTCTAAGATTGGGGAACCTAGGAGCTGAAGTGAACTTTTTTTTTTAATTTTGATTTGTGGGGCTATTGCATTAAATTTCTCAAGTGTCAATTGTCTGTCGGTAATGTCAGAAAGGTAAATTTCGCATTTTGATGGGTTAAGGTCCAAGCCAATGGATTTAAATTGTTGTTTGAGGAGTTGTAAGTCGTTCAAAACGGTGTCTACATCACCTCCTAGTGTTCCATCATCTAAATACCATACGTTAAATTTTGAATTTAGTCTCTGGATAATTGGATGAATAGCCAAGCTGAAAATGACTGGCCCGAGCGGATCACCTTGTTGGCATCCTACTGCAGATTCCAAAACATTGTCCTTGTATAATAATTTAGAGGGGTACCTGTAACACTGCCACATAAAACCATAAATTTCGGGTAGTTCTTTTTTTATTTCAGCCAACAAAGTGTCCCTGTTTACAGAGTTAAAGGCATTCTTAACGTCAACCTTGAGGATAACCTCACCTTTGTTCGAGTTCAAAAAGGTGGAAAGGGCATGCACGGCAGCCTCACAGCCCCCTCTCGAGCCGAAACCAAGCTGCAGGGGCTGAAACTTGGTTGTGAGGGATTCACTGTAAAGCTTACAGCATATTTTGGCTGCCGTACGCCTGTAGGTGCATCCAACGGCGATGGGACGAATGCCGCCGTCCTTCTTTCGCAAGGCACATAGGTTGGCCCCGTATAAGACATCGACGACAGCCTCGTTCACACCGCCGGTGAGCATGAGGTTAATCAGGGCCGCAAGCTCCTTCAGAAGCGACTCACCAGCGTCCCCGGCGCCTGAACTCAATAGATCCTTTAGATGTTGTGGAGTCAGGCCGTCGAGGCCGCCAGCGGAACCGCTCCGGAAGGAGCCGACGGCTGCAATCAACTGGGGCGCCGAAACATTTAGGAAGGTTGAATTTAGGTCGGGAGGGTCGGGGGGATCGGGGAAGGTGAGATTATCCGCAGGCGCTGGATGTTTACTCTCTAGGGCTGTTAGTGTTTCTGGAGAGTAAGGCGCCACCACATCGCTGCTGAACAGTATCCTGGCCGCTCCCCTGATGTCACCTTCACTTAATTTGGATTCCACATGTGAACATAAGCTTTTTCGTGATTGGTTATTGAATGCAGGTAATTTTGGATCTAAAATTAGGGTCGAATTGTTACAATTTTCTTTAATTTGGTTCGTTAAGTTTTTTTTTGTTGCCAAATTTTTTTGGACATGCAGAATCCTATAAGGGAAGGTAAGTAATTGCTCCCAGGCACTTTGTGAGTTCTCCTGGGTCGCAAGGCGGAGACATTGTGTCAAATTCAGTGCGACAGACCGTCTTGCGCCCCGGGGAACTCTCTTTAGCACTGGGGTAGAATTTTTAAATTTTGCAAGCGTTTTCCACAAGTTTTTCTCTAGACGTGTTGATGTTGGTAATGTGGCTGGGGGGCACAGAGGTACACTATGTTGTTTGTGAACTTTGCCATAGTGTATCCGTAGCCCCCGTTCGCCTTTAAAGAAGCGCGGCTGGGAGCAATGGGGACATCTCACCTGGACATCGAACAATGTGGCAGGTTGACTAGCGCTATTTCCGGCGTCGCTACAGCCGGCATTTAACATAAATGTATTAATAAACTTACCTAGATGAAAAAATAACCATTCTGCAAAAAAATAATCACTTAAACACTTATTTATAAAAAAAATCACAAAATAAAACTATGCAAATAAATTTTGTCAAATGTCACTTTTTTTTTGACGGAGGTGGCGCACCGACGCAGACGCGCGGGCCTAGGGCGCCGCGTGTGTAGGATGCAGCCTTCTTGTTCTTTTTACTATAGGTATTCGCCCAAAAAGTTTCACAATTTTTCTTTGATCTCATTGGTTTGCATTTTATTTAATAAACTTGATATATGAATATTTGTACGACTCTGGTTTCGATATACTCGTACGAGTACAGTTTAAGATTATCGGTTTGCGAAACTTCCAAGTCAGAGATTGAGGTATTTGCGTAGGAGCTTTTTTCCAACTGTACGGCTCCGACAGAATGTTCTTTATGAATCTACTTAGAGATATGTATGTAGAATCTCATTATCATTATTATTATCTTTATTTAAATTATTTTGGGGTAAAATCACAACTGGCATCTTTGACAGTTCAATTTCAAAGAGCAATTATTTATATGGTAGGTAACTCTTGTTGTCTCTAAATAAAATAATAAATAAATAAAAACGTTCATTGCAGAAACTTGTACAACTTGTACAGTAAATGTTACATAGGCACCTCCTTTTAAATAAAAGATATACCTGTGCTAGATGATCCCGCTCTTCAATGACAAATTATTAAATGATAAAAGTGGTGATCCATTTTTATCACAATCAATATTTGCCTCAAAAAATACACAATTTATTTTCAGACTAGCGAGACGCGACTCGAAAAACACAATTACTAAGAAAACTTCATGGTATAACAATAACCGGTGTCGCGCTAGTCTGCACGAAGCTTTAGACGAAGTGGAATCATGGTCTGGCGATAGGCTAATGGCAGTTACCTGCTTTTTATTAAGGTTCCGTACCCAAAGGATGCAAGCGGGACTCTATTACTAAGCGTCCGCTGTCCGTCTGTCTGTCACAGGGTTGTTTCTTTTGAACCCTTAAATCACAGAGTGTGTATTATAAAACTGATTTACATCCGTCACATCACACTCTCAGGTCCAGTTGAAAACCAGCGTCAGGCACTTATAGTTATCTGGCATTTTTGCTGAACTGGGCCTTTTTGGCGCAGCCCTGAGGCACACTCCCCATCAAATTTCTGCTTACATCGCACTTAACACTTTCTATTTGATTTTTTATTTTTATGTTTTAATTTGCTGTGTATTATATTGTGTGTGTTTTAGTCTGTGCTAAATAAATGTATTTTCTTTCTTTTTTTTTTCTTTTTTTGTACTACAAATAATAAAAATAAAATAAAGTTAAAAATTAAAGCGGATCCCAAAAGAAGTGCGTTTATTACGGCGGCTTTTTTTAATACTAATGTTCTAAAAGAAAAATGTAGTGTTGAATATTGGACTGTGGTACGGAAACCTTCGTGTGAGAGTCCGCCTCGCACTTGTTGTTCCCTTTAATTACACCCTGTGTTCTGAGCCATAATTTCTGATTACCCTTAAAGACGAAGGCAATGAACTTCCACAGTTCCATGTTCTATGTTCCCATTTCGCAAGTTCAAGAACGATTCGACGATTCCTTATTACGGAGCAATGATCCGAATCTAAAATTAAATAGCTTTTCGTAAAATTGGAACAAAAATCTCGAGTGAATGAACATATTTTGTTGACAAATAAACTATTCAGGAGAAATAATTATTCTGACTAGCAACCCGCCCCCGCTTCACCCAGATTTTACGACTAGATTTCTTCATTATATGTAAATATATTATATACATAAACCTTCCGGAATAAATTCTCTAAATTATGGTGAAAACACTATACTCTAAGTGAAAACCGCATCAAAATTCGCTGCGTTGTTTAGAAAAACAACGCGGTCACACACACAGACACGAAAAGGGACTTTAATTTGTAATGTTTATTAATTAACAAGAAACTGATATTTAGGTACAATTATTTTAGTTAATGAGTAAGCTAAAATATCGTATACGATTATCAGTTGAAATAAATCTACTTAAATATATGTATGAAGAAGGTAACAATTCTGAGATCATGGCCGACCATCTCCGGTCAATGATATTTACCTTCAACCATCAAGATATTTTATTTATTATTTATTTACGTGTACACTTTACTCGCTTGTAAACCTGCCTGCATCCATATTTATAATAACAACAATGGAAAATAAAACTATCTTCAATGATTCATGTATTGTATTGACGATACTTTTTACTTCGTGGTCAGTGCGTGATCTCGCTCCTACCGTACCTACCCTTATTTTTATTTTTTTTGAGGTTGGGAAGTCATCAAATGACTTCTCCCGCTCCGGGCGGAGCGAGAGGGCGTGTCAGACTTTTACTGACTAAAACCCACCCGTGTTCCTTCCGTTGCCTGTGTGCCGGGGCCGCGATGGGATTTTAGACAAACCCGCAACCCCAGCAGGATCGTACCTACCCTTTTTTTTTTTTTTTTGGTTGTGAAATCATCAAATGACTCCTCCCGCTCTGGGCGGAGCGAGAGGGCGTGTCAGACTTTTACTGACTAAAACCCACCCGTGTTCCTTCCGTTGCCTGTGTGCCGGGGCCGCGATGGGATTTTAGACAAACCCGTTTTTTTTTTGGTTGCGAAATCATCAAATGACTCCTCCCGCTCTGGGCGGAGCGATAGGGAGTGTCAGACTTTTACTGACTAAAACCCACCCGTGTTCCTTCCGTTGCCTGTGTGCCGGGGCCGCGATATCCCTTTCGGACAAACTCGCAACCCTGGCAGGCATTGGCCCTTACGGACCCCGTCAGTTGGTGCTGACATCTCTTTGAGGCGCGCGTGGAACACAACGCGCCGTCGACCCGGGCCTGGTCCTAATCGGACGGCGAGCTACCCATTGCCCACCGTCCGCAAGCCCGCGCTTACGGTGGCCGGAAGTCGGCTCGCGACTATCGACGCCCGGGGCGTCTCCTGCGGCGACTAGGGGCGCGAGGGCGCGCATCTTGCATTTCCCCAGCAGGACCGTACCTACCCTACCACTCATAATCAGCCAGTATACTGTTCCCACTGTTGGGCCTCCTGTCGTGATCCCTTTGAGAAGGAGTGGGCCGTGATCCACCACACGGGTCCAGTGCGGGTTACATGTGACGTCTACCATTGGCCGGCAAACACAGCAGTAATCCGGCATGTCATGCCGGTTTCCTCACGATGTTTTCCCTCACCGTTTTGAGAGCAGCCTGTCTGGGTTCGAACATACGACCTAGTAAGTCGGGCCACAGCTGGGTCATCGACCTAATAATACATATATATGTAGACAGTAGATATCTAGCTAGTTAGACTACGCCTTTATCAGCCATACTTATCTCTTAATACGGCATTTTATATTAAAAGTCGTTCCACTGGTTTTACGAATAAATTAAATGTCCTTTTGACCCACTTAGCTTGAACGGTTTAGTGGAAAATTGAGTTTTATTGTTGGTGTGTGAGGCCTCGAGCAAAAAGTTTTTGAATGTCAAGAACAATATTTTGAATGAAGAACCTGAAAGATTTAGAAGGATTGTCTGTGGTGCTCGTGAAAAGTGTCATAAAGGCAGTTAAGGCTGTTACAGACAGGCGCGACGCGATTCTAATAGAACCATTTGCAAGAAGTTTTCATAGAAATTGTTTTACTAGAGTCGTCGTTTACACTGATGATAATGATGATGTTATAAATAATAAATAAGAAAATTATGATATTATAAGAAATTAAACAAGGCTCTTCTATTCAATTTCGCACCACAATAAACTCGGGTTACCCGTAATGTGAATAGGTAATTCTTCTGGTTGTTAAACCAGTCTGTATAATTTAAAACCAGTCACCATTTGTTTTGATAGTAATAAACCCTATTATTTATTATTAACGTATGATCGTAGTCTCACGAATTGAGTGCGCACACTGAATACGTTTTTCTCCGTCAATTAGGTAGTGTTCCGGGAATATCGCATTGAACGCACGAAAAATCCCAACAAGTTCGGATTGTTTTCGACTACGACTAACTCGAACTCAGTCTGTGCGCTCCCTTAGTACGTGGAAGGTTGGGATCGTTCGTGCCCGTGCGTGTTCGTATGTGTAACGAGTAAAATTCGCACGAAAACGCGTCCAAAGTGCGCACGGTCTAAGTCCCATATAATAGGGAGCGAGCCTATTGCCACCAACCGAGCACAAATTTTAAACTCTTGGCGAAATGTGGGTGTACTATATGTACACCTCTGCTTAAACCTCCGGGGAAACAAGGCGTGATGTTATGTTAGTGTATGCTATTTAAACAAAAAAATAAAATTGAAGTGTTTGTAATGTCAAATAACAACTTTTTACTAAATGCACATGAAAGTACATAAGGTACTTATACATTATATTATACATACATAAATACTACATCCAAATAAATAAAATTGAAGTGACTGTTTGTAATATCAAAATAACAGGATTTTACGTTCCGAAAGTTTATACGTTACTTAAAACAAAAAACATTTTTTTACATTTTTGTCTGCCTGTTATTTCCGGCTTATCTCCGAAACGCCTGGACCAATTTTGACGAAAGTTTCTTTGGCAGATAGGTGATGTTATAGGGAGTAACTTAGGTTACTTTTTTATTTCAGAAAAAGAGTTAATGTTCAAGTGGGCGAAGCCGCAGGCAGTAGCTAGTTTATTATAATAAAGTTATCTTCTTAGGATGTAAAACAACAAGTGAAGTCTTGTTGACTTAAAAAACAATGAAGATAGTTTATCAATATGGAATTAAAGTACATTTTTTTTAGTTTACGACTTGTTTTTACCATCTTTTAGTCTTAACTCTAATTAAAAAAGTAATTTTAGTAACAAACAACTTTTTATCTTCCTGCTAATTCTAGAACCAATGAGATAAGCCGTGTATATACTCGTATATATTTTTTTCATTTCGACATCGAAGATCGCCCCCCGACGACTGTAATAGAATAATTTCTATGAAAACTTCATGGAAATTTTCTATCAGAATCGCGTCGCACCGTCGCGCGCCGCGCGCGCCTATCTGTGGGAGTCTTTAGGAATCTGAAACAGGCAAAATGAAGGTAGTGAAAAGCTTAATCTTGAAAACAATGACAGAAACCTTAGTATGAATGATAGAGCACTTTATTATTATCTAGTTGTTCTTATTTTTATTGATAAGGAAGGGCAAACAATACACACAATATAACGAATACAATAATAAACGTTTGTACATATTTTTCTGTGCTTTTCTTCTTGTCTGTTTACATACTTTATGTGTCATATGTGTGTACTTAAATGGATAAATAAATAAATAAACATAGAAACGTTTCCAAATCACCGTTTGCTTACACAGAAAAGTTTCGCCAAGTACTTTCACATTTACACCGTATGACTGAATTCACTTCGCGAACTGTAAAATATAATTGTACGTAGTTACACAATAATGTAAACATAGTACCGGTTCTTATCATGTATCATTCTTATGCGTAGCCTATAAGCAATTGAAATCACCGCCTATTCTGCCTACGTGACCATAAACCGAATTACTATTCTACTATAATTCTGACGTCACGTTTCTATTGTTTCAGCTGCCCGCTGCTGTGAAGTTCCTGGCCGGTTATGGGGCAGCAATCGACTTCAACAACAATACAGAACAGAGCTAACGAAAGATAATGCGGCACTACTGGCCGAAACTATCATAATCTTTGCCTGTTAAAAAAAAAAACAAAGTCGACGTTTGAAAGTGGAACGCAAAACCGCAACAGAACTTTAGTCGCACCAAAGAGTTCCCACAGGAAGCTAGTGTTGTGCTAAAAAGTGAGTTCGCAACAATAACGTTATCGCGTTCTCAACTAAATCCATTGCGTCTGTTTTCGTTAACCGATAGCGGTGCTGATAAAGTCTTGTCGAGTTTTCATTTAGCGTCACACCGTAGACGGTCGCGGATCTACCGAGACGTGTTAAAATAGTGCTGGTGTACGACGATATCATTTCGCTCGCCAATGTTTAAAAACATATCGACCGTTAGCCAAGTGTGTTCGTTTACGGTTCGAGTGAAGGCTACGTTGTGTAGTGAAACATTATTTTAGTGTATGTTGTAAAAATGCGTGGGTTGTGGTCTCGTTTTGTGGCGTTGGGGTGGGTGGTGTCTCTGGTGGGATGCCACACTCCTGGGAGTGAGCTGGAGTCTGTGCGGTACGGGCCCACGGATGACCGGTTCATCAGTGACACGTACACAGTCTGCAACATCAATATCACGTATAAAGATGAACATGGAGAGGAGTACACGGAGACATCTGAGGTGAGTGTCCTTATTTTCTTTTTTTGATATTTCTTTTTCATAGTCAAACATTTGTCTCGTAAAATAAGAAAAATAAATTGTTTGTAGTGGCCAAAGCCTACTGTCGAATAGAGGTCCACAACCTCTTTGTTCGGCTGATAGAGGTACATAAATAAGATTATTTTTACTCAAGTCATTACTTCATTAAACAGAATTAGGATATGATTTAAAATAGTTCAGTGTGTAATTTGTTTCCGAAATCGTTTAGGTAAAAATAGACGTACAGGTAATATTATTTTTTTCCTGCCCTCAGATAAATAAAAGTGATTCATGACTTCCATCACGTAGTCTTTTGTACTAAGAATTCTAGAATGGGAAAATTACGCCCCTTTACTTATTACTTACTTTATTTTAATCAGATTTCCTAGATGTGTAAAATTTATGTATTTTTACACTTAAGTATAGTACTTTATTTTCTACGTAAACTGGTTTTCTATAAGAATCTTTTACTCAACACACCATTAATTATAAAAACGCTGTTATTTGAAATTATCATAACACACTTTCTGATGTTTTGATTTCCTAAACATACGGTTTACTTCATTTTGTGATTACGGTAAATTCGCGTTTCGATAATTAAAACAAATTAATTATTATTACCCTCTCACCGAGAGGAAAATTATAGGCTGATTCTAATGACGACAATTTTTTTTTTTTTATCTTTGTTAACCCACTGCAGGGCAAAGTTCGCCCATTCTCTTTTCCACTTCTCTGTCTTGAGCTAGTGTGGAGCAATGCTGTCTGTAGGCGTCAAACTCGTCCCGCCATCTTCTCCTGGGTCCGCCTCGACGTTGTCGGACGTTTTCTAGGACCCACATCGTGGTAGATTTGGAATTACTTAATTACATCTTTAAATGCGTAAAAAGTATTTAATGTTTGATTAGATACGGTGATATCTGTCTCAGGAAACAAGTATTTCTAGATAAAAATAATGAGATAAGATCTGATGACATTTTCTTAACGAACGGCTTTTATCATGTTTTTTTGTGAAATACCTAATCAAATATACTTATTAAGCAGGTATTTACAGTAGAATATTACGTTATGATACGTTATCTAGTAACTATGAATTAAAATAGTGCTGTTAGGCGGTTACGTCTAAACACCCGCATGGCAGCATCCCACATAAACTATGATGCCCATAACTAAGTGAATAAATGGTAAATAATTAATTCCGATATTTACTAGAAGCCCCAGTTTAGCCCAGAATATCATGGACAATAACAATAACGCTACTTGCAAAGGAAAATGCCACCACTTTTCATACACACTATACTTAGTTAGTCTTTTTTTCTAAATCTTCATACAATGACACGCTCAATATAATTATTCCCAAAACTGTTAGGCTAGATTTTGATGATGTTTTAATAAAAATATATACTTGAAAAGTGTACTTAAAAATTTAATAATATGAACCAAATTCGAATGTTGTTCAAAGACCATTTCTGCTTCATTTATGGCCAGTGTCCTTTAGTTCTCCATTTCGCCGTCTACCAAGATATTTTGGGCTGTATACTTCTAAGTCATCTTATGGCCAAAATCGTTCGATTTTTATCTGACACATCCACTGATTTACATAGATAGGGACAGATATTGCACACTTCTCTGACAAATATTTAATGAACCACATTTGATTTTGAATATCAGCGTCAGGTATATTTGCCTGACACATGCTGAGCTGGACTCCCATTTGGACCAACCTTCAAACGCACACCGCAATTTTTTATGATCATTGATCCATTATTTTATAGAGTGTCATAGCCAATAGTGTCATCACAATGTATATTGGCACCTTGTAGCGATTTCCTAATATATAGTTATTATTTAATCGTGATTTTGTATGTTTTACTATGTCTTTTGTGTGCACCAAATAAACAATATATCTATCTATCGATCTATTCGGATTGTTCATAGACGATCCATCCATGACTAATGTCTTTTACTTCATCACTCTCGTCTACCAAAATATTTTGAGCTGTGTCCTCACTGTATGCTTCTCCTTCATCATAAAACCAAAATCGTTCGATTTTTATCTGACACGTCCAATGATTTACATATACAGGGACAGATATTGCGCACTTGTCTCATTGGAAAAATGCATTCAATTTGCAATGACGTAAAATGGTTTACGAAACCCTATAGGTCTATTGTGTTAATCTATAATTAAATCATAATAGACTGGTGACGCATTTGTGTTTGCCTTTCTTTTCCTGTTAATACAGATGTCTTGAATTATTATCGTAATTATTGTAATTAATTAAATAATTACTTAAACAAAGGTGACTTGTGACGTCGGTACTTACTTTGTATTAATACTGTGGTTTATCTCGACCATGTGTGTGGCTTATCAGAATGTTGAGTGAAAATGCGTAGTATTAACATTTGTTAATTTCATTTGGTACAATATTAAATCTTTTGCAACATTCAGTACATTAAAAAAAGCAGATTCAAAAGTATAAAGGCTCGTGCAGACTAGCACGAGTTGTCGCGCGACGCGAAACCGGTAATTGTTTACAGTGAAGTTATCTTAGAAATTGTTTTGTTAGAATCGCGTTGCGCCGGTCTGCACGACGCTTTATAGAATGAAAATACTTGAAAAACCGATAACCAAACCAGGTAACTGCCAAAGATTAAAAGGCAGATAAGTAACGGTTATTCGCGTTAACACCGCTTGCGAGACTGTTTATATAGCGCAGTTCTGACCCACATAACGTTGAACGCAGAATCACAGCAGCAGCACACACACATAATACGTAAATTGTAGAAAAAGTCAGTAGTTGGCGCGCACGACGTGTCCTGAGGAATGCAATCAATTTTGTTTATTATCAGCGTGGGGTGACATGCGATCAGCCGGTAGATGATGCTGCAGGCCAATTAGAAATTATAATTGGAAAGCAAATTCTACGTAAGATCGGTTAGGAAGGAAAAGGAAGTAAGGTTATGACGAGAGAAGGTTTCATCTCTAACAGCATGGAAATCTGTATCAGATACCCAGATATAGATTTCCATCTTCTGTTCGTAGGTAAGCGCATAACTTCAGAACGGCTGGACCGATTTAGAAAATTTTGGTTTTAAAATGTTCTTAATAGTGCGAATCAGGTTCTTGCGGAAGAAAAGTTGCAAAATTCGTAACGTACTTTTTTTATGGGATTTTTGTATGAACTCAAAACCATATTGAAATTTTAACAGGACATCGCCTGTTTGGTCACCTAGTTAATTAATATTATTTAACCAAACGGCAAACCCGTTTGGTTAAATAATATTAATTAACTAGGTAATAATATTAAGTAACAATTGAGCAAACAGGTTTGTAATGCCACTACTGGCCAGTATAAATCTTTCCATTTTCAAAATATAAAAGGAAATAAACTTCACGCAGCCCAGGCAGGCCAGGCTGTCCCCAAGGAATAAAGTTATTGTCTATAAATCTGAGAGACTAACTATTTATTTCCTACGCCATGAAGTTTAATGTCCTCTCATATCCACTTAATAAGGTGACATCTGCTCATACGCAGATATAACGTTTATATACTCATCAAATATTAGTAGTACCGTATTAACAATCGAAGCTGCGAAGATGGAAGTATTGTACGTTGATCGTGAGTCCAATGACGGCTAGAGAATGTTTGCATAATGAATCAATGATGAACAATAATATTTTGGTTAGGTAATTTATTTAGAGATAAATATTACATACATACATCAAGAAAAAGAAAGAAAATACATTTATTTAGCACAGACTAAGAGGCACACAACACTATAAAAGAAAGAAAACAAATAAAAAGTGTAAAGTGCGTTCTAATATATTAGCAGGAAAGTGTGCCTTGTGGCTGCGCCAAATAGGCCTAGTTCAGCAAAAATGCCAGACAACTAGTGCCTGACGCTGGTTTTCAACTAGACCTGTCATCAACTCACACCTCATCATCATAGGGGTAGACAGAAACTAATGAACCTGCTGCGATCCTTTCATACTCCTTGCTTTGAGTAACGCGTCTCGTATTTAGGTTTCGTGTTAACTGCGTCGGAAGTAACATTCCAATTGAAATTATACCTAATCTTGGGTTTTCCGAAACTAACCATCAAGGAAATAATTGCCACAAGAGAAAAAAATTCAGTTATGGGCGAAAATAGAACCTCCTCCTGTTTTTAATCGGTTAAAAATAAATCACTGCTAGGTTACGTGGCTTAACAATACACACAATATAGGTATATGGATTTCCTGACTTAATTCCTAAATTTCTACGACCACTGTAAAAACCTCGTGCCTCACACACATCAAACAGTTGAAAGTAGAAGTTATTGATTGTGAACAAAACAATAACGTCAATATCGTGAACTTTCAAGATCAAAGTTTTTATGGTATCCATTTCAAAAGCCACTTGACTATGAAAGTTTTGCAAGGACTTAGCTACTTAGCTACACATTTGTAATAATAATAATAACTACTTGTCGTAACGGCCAATGGCCTGATGACCGAAAGCCTCAATCAACATCTCTTGAGGCTCTCGTTAGGCGGTTGGATCAAGGGCCTGATTCAGAATTAGCTTGAACCCTGTTCCCGACACCGGCGGACCACAATTTTTTTATATTTTTAAATGTCGTTTTGTGCTTTATAATTGAAGTAATATTTTAAAATGTAATTTAATAGGAATCAAAATGAATTAACGAAATAATAAGTACAATTTATTTAAATATTGTTACAAAATTATTACCTTAAAATTAGTTTTTCATAATAATAATTCTGTCTGAAACATTCATTTTGTTGGTGACATTCATTTTGTTATGCGGTGGTCCCCAAACTAGCTGGAGCCTGTATCTTGGGGACCTGCGGGTTAATTGCGTAACACACATAAAATGACAATTGATTGCAATTTTCTTTCATTTTGACAGTTCTGCCACGTTCATTGCGTTATTTACGTTGCTTAACAGACGAATTTATTAAATTTATGAAACAATGGATTAGAAATATCTTTCAAAACTCTCGGATTGTGATTGAAACTGTGTTACGCAATTAGCTTGCTGAGTTGTGATACATAATTCTGTTAATTATTTTTTTATGTTATTATGCAAATAAGTAATTAATTGCAAACATTTATAAAATCCCTAAATTAATGTTTGAAATGAGAGCAATGTGATAGGACCTCGACCTTTTTGAATACAAATGTTTTCTCTAAGGTTTCAAATAACATCTCTATAATTATAAACCGTAAATTAATTATAATTAAGCTTCAAAGGAAATTTATACATGTATAATTCACAGAGCGAAGTCTGGTCCTCCGTTTGTTCTAAAGGGCACATTTGAGCTGCTTCGTAACTCATTAGTAGGTCACCGCACATTATAAAATCATCCGTAGGGGGGAGGGGGGACTTAGCTTTAATCTTTATACGTTTCATAAAGTCCAAAACTTTTGATAAAGGTGGTTACCCGACTACGGCGGAACCAAAAAGAAGGGAAGCCGAAGTCACATGTAATCAGTATAATTTATGCCTTAATTACATGACTTAGTAATGACGTGTGACTCCGGTTATGCAAAAACGAAGGAAAATTGATAATAAATAAATAATAATAATAAAGTTTTATTGATAAGTTTAGGTTACAGTACACCGGTAATACATATTTACATAGTACATATTATAGGGCACACTCACCTACGTTCAACTACACTAAGTTCGAACCCATCTATAACAAGTAGCAAGGGGAGTAGAAGAACAGTTAAATTATAATAATGCTA
This sequence comes from Agrochola macilenta, assembly GCA_916701695.1. Classification (NCBI taxonomy): domain Eukaryota; kingdom Metazoa; phylum Arthropoda; class Insecta; order Lepidoptera; family Noctuidae; genus Agrochola; species Agrochola macilenta. The sequence goes on from OU753564.1 coordinate 13,118,355, forward strand.
ACACAAGTAAAGCAATGGTTCACATACTTGATAAAATATATAAATGCCCAATGACGGTATACAGAGAAAAGTTCTTTACAGTCTCTCGTGCTAGTCCAGGACTGTGATACGGCAAGGTAAGATTCTCGCTCATGGAATAGTAGACATAATGTAAACACGTTAAGACACTTTTTACCAATTACATTTGTTTTGCTGTGAATCATAGATGACGATAACGAGTTACAAGCTTAGCGTAAACAAGTAGTATACGTAAAGAAATCAGACAATGCAACTACTAACGTTATTTCAATGTAAACAAAGTGTTTTCACAAAAACAATATTTGTTTAGAATTTGTATTAAGACAAATACGTAACGTGTTAAAAATAAAATAAAATAATAAAAAAAGGTGTGTCTAAAACTAAAATAATAAAATTAAAAGTAAGAGCATAAAGTTAAATAAAAGCTAAGTTAAGTTAGCTAAAGTTGTAATTTTTTTTATTGTTTTTTCAGCATAGAAATACGTTAAAAGCGAAAAGTTCTAATGTAATGTATTTACTGTACGTGTATATATGTATATATTTAGAATACAAATAATGTTTGTGTACTAATCTTCAATTAATAATGATTACTTACCTATATATTTATATATATTACTTACATATATTCATATAATGTTTTTATTGTTTATATAAGCTTATTTAGTACTTATCGATATTCAATAAAATATATTTTTATATAAATAATTATATATTACTGACATATTTGTACAAGTTTTTCAGTCTGTTCATAATCCAAGTCACTCAGAAACTCATCCAGAGCCCTTCTACACACAAATCTCGTCGTATCTTTAAGAGGTTTAATTTTACTTATGCGATTGTACAATAGAGGAGCCAAGAAATAAGAGAAACACTGTGCAAAAGTGGTTTTGCATGCTGGGACGTCATATACCTCATGCTCTCTTCTGAGAGATTGGAAACAGGTTTTTCGTAGAAATGTTGTCTCAGGACTATTTTTTTTATAAAGAGTTGGCGAATATTTAGGAGTTCAAACTCTTTGTACAACGCAATTGTAGGATATCTATTTTTTTTTAAATTAATCAATTTTAGAATACATCTAATGGCCCTTTCTATTTTTATAATGGTACTTTTCCTAGCACCACCCCAGGCTGAGATACCATAAGTTACTATCGATTGGCACAGTGCAAAATATACAGTTTAGTTCGTAGCTTTGTCTTTTAAGTTTCTTATTCTTTTAAAAATCGGTATAAGTTTACGAATGCGAGATTTTAGATTATGAATATGTTGTTTCCAATTTAAATTTTCATCAATCTCAATTCCAAGGTATTTTATACTTTTACTAGGAGATAAAACAGGGCACCCGCAAGTACTTGCAGCAGAACAATTAGAGGAATGAGCTTTTAAATTAAAGTCGGTAGGTTGCAAATCATTATTTATACTAAATGTTATAAATTTTGTTTTTTTAAGATTTAATGTAAGCAGATTGCAATCAAGCCATTCAATTATATTTTTAAGACCAATCTCGGCTGACGATTTGACATCACTCCATATTTTTTGTTAAAATAAGATTACAGTATCGTCAGCAAAAGTGATCACTTTTGAACCGGGTAATGCAATGTTACAAAGATTATTAACATAAATCAAGAATAATGTTGGTCCAAGTACTGATCCTTGCAGCACACCGAAACCAACATTAAGCTTAGCGCTAAGGTTATTACCAATTTTTACAGCCTGTGTCCTATTACTAAGATAGTTTTTAAAAAGATCAAGTGGTACACCTCGAATACCTATAGCCTCCAACTTGCAAATAAGCAGAGGGATTGAGACAGTATCAAAGGCTTTGCCTAAATCCAGAAAAACACCAACACATTTATTCTTGTGTTCGAGATTACTAGCTACATTGGTAACTAGATGTTCAACCACATCTATTGTTGATTTGTTCCTTCTAAAACCAAATTGATTATTAGAAAGAACATTATTTTTCTCCATATAATTTACAAGCCTAATGTTTATTAGCTTCTCCAGGACTTTAGCCATAGTAGGTAGAAGAGATATCGGACGATAATTAGCGATACTGTCTCTTTCCCCCGACTTGAAAACTGGTATAACAATTGAGTCCTTTAACACATTAGGAAACTTTCCACACGTAAAACATAAGTTGATTAAGTGTGTCAAAGGTTTACTGAGAAGGTTTACACTTCTTTTCAAGAACACAGAAGATATTCCATCCCAACCAGTAGAATTGAATTGGTACTTTTTAAGGACATAACAATTTTATAAACTTCTGTTTCATCAGTTTCCAATAACACAAAAGATGATATCGATGTCTTGTTTCTTTTTATTTGGGTTTTTTGTTGTACTGGGCATTTGGCATCTTCTGGGTTTGCTCGTTTCATCAAAGACCTCATCCATCGCTTTAACAACCAAATTAAAAAAAAAATGTTGACGAAGACGATTACGTGCCGCGGACCCACACCGGTATCTGCGAAAAATAAAACAAATATTACTTTCATATACAAGGCGATTTGTAAAAACAATTAGATAGGTACACTTAGAAGTATATGAAACAATGAACTATACATTTTTTTTACTGAAAAGGTAATGAAAATTGTAGTGAATTTAGATCCCGTACTTCAATCAAAGCAGTGTCCAGAATTAATCAGTCGTCATAGGTTTGCGATACCTGTCATTAAATGACAGGTTGAAGCGTCTGTTATCGGCTTAATGATTATGAGCGTTTATCCTAAAACTTGGCAACATCGCAAATAGCTATCATATTTTGACTGTTTTGATTAATTTGGCAATATTACTGTATGGAAACAAAAAATGTGGGTAACTAGCCAACTAGAATATTAATAATGACTTGCAATTAAAACATTGAATTTGATGTTGTAACCGTTTTAGGTGTAAAAAAGGCATTTGGAAAGTTTCCAAATACTTTTTTACATCTAAAACTAAATATTCGGTGTTACGATATTAATTATTGCATTTAATAATTTTTATGCAGATGCTTCAATCGATTGAACGTTCATTTTTGTTTCATTCTACGATTTAAATTACATTACCACCATTTAATTAATTTGTTTACCTGCATAATAATGACATAGTAACTTCAGGTACTTACTCTTTATTTTTAAGTAAGATAATAATACTTATTGTTTAATGTAATTTATTAATTATTCATTTACATAAGTAGGTATGTATGTTTTTGTTTACCGTATTGCAATAAGCGTAGGTAATGTTTTATTCATACGTAAATAATTATTAAATATTTAAAGGCAATACGTCGTCTTTATCAGAAGAGCCCGCAAACCCACACATAACAGAAAATAAGACCATTTTCTGTTCAACTGACTGCACTGCAAGGGTAGTCTAGTCACCCTGCTGGGGTCGCGGGTTTGTCTGAAAGGGATATCGCGGCCCCAGCACATAGGCAACGGAAGGAACACGGGTGGGTTTTAGTCAGTAAAAGTCTGACTTATTCCAGTCGCCATTATCACAGTCATCTTCCAAACTGCTGACTGGCAATATAGAAACTAGTTCATTTCGTGGTTACATTCGTTTTATACCACGCAATGAGATACTTTCTATACGCCACATTGACCATTAAATTCATAGGTTATAAAGACCTTCACCACACTAGACAGACTGGTGAAATTAGTTTATCTTTCTGTGGTAATCTCTCGACAAAAACCCTCCCATATTTTCAAAACCCCGGAAGGTTTCCCATTGCAGGAAACCAAACTGCCCCGTGCTCAATTTAAATAACCATTTCTTACCAGTAACCGTTTCGGTTATCACACATACGAGAAGCAGTAATTACAATTATGCACGCGTTTTAACAGTAGCGGTTATGGCGCAACTTATTGTATAAACTGTATATTGTTATGTCCACTAGTTGATTGTAAGCCCCTCGCTCCCCAGTCCACACCTAGCCTTGTTACATCATACTGTATTGTTTCAACCTGTTCTTTTTCCAAACGTAATGAAATATTGACTAACAGCCTTACTAATAAAAATAAGTTAAACATCTGTTTAACGGTTGTATTGTTATACAATGTTTAAGCTGTGAATAGGCGTTACACACTACCCTTACTAATAATCAGTATTTAAACAATGAGTAGTTACCCACTGCTTATGACAGAAACCACTGGCAACATTAGAAGGTGCGTTCTGAAATTGGTACTGCATAATATCAAAGACATTATTTTATTTGGGAAAACATTTATAATTTTGTACTTATATGTTTGAAAAATGTAAATTTAAATAATTACGTTAATTTTATTTCCAATACTACTGGTTTTGCGTTATTTTACGGATAAAAAAATATATTTATTGTTAATTCACTAATGAAGCATGCATTAGGTTAAGAACGCAACCGTAAAAGCTGTTATTGTCAATCTTGAACGTCAAATTATCTCAAAAGTCAAATTCAGTACGATTTAAATTATATATTATTGGAGATATTTTTTTTCTATAATATTGAATGGCTGAAACGAATGATATTCAACTAATAAAAAAAAAATCTTGCATATTCTTTGCTGAACTTATGTTTTAACCGAAACTTATTTTCTTGCTAACAGAAAGGATCTTAACGATTTTTGTAACATTTTCTTTTTCTTGGTGGTTCTTCATTGCCAATTTCATAAAAAATATCGAAATATTGTAAAAAATCCATGGTTTTAAAACTCAATACGACAAAGGCAACTAGATATTTTAGGTTATACAATCGCTATACAAGGTCCGAGGGCTGAATAACGATTGTACAAAATCTCATTGTTTAAAGACGTCTGTTACACCAGATGTACACAACTGAAACGTCAAATATCGTTTATTGGTAACGTTGATGTTATAAGCTTGGTATACGCCGTGCGTAAAAGTTTATTAGTAAGGCTGTTAGTGTATTAGGAATTTATGAAATTGTACGAGGTGTCGAAGGTACAACTGCGATGATCAAACTGTTTGTCAAATATGGAGTGATGCGACTGCCTATCCACAACCCAGTTACTGGTTAACACGATACCCTCTATGTAAGACTGGTTGTCAGAAAGAATGAAGAGAAGAAAAAGAAAGAAAATATGTATATTTTCGGTAAGCATATCGCAACGAAAGAACACAAACACAAAAAAAAAAATTGGGGGTAAATATGCATCACATCGACGTAAAACGGCCACTTTTGGGCTTCTGAGTACCCGTAACAACTGTCAAAGATTTACGAATGACAGCCGGGACCAACGGAATAACCTGGTTTCTGAGGTGATTGCAATAGTATCGGAGGACCATTTATTGGTCTTCTCACACTGCAAGGACCAATTTCTGCTTACCATTATCTGCAGTAATAGTTGAAAGAAGGCACTAGATTATGAGTCGTTCTATTCTATAATACTTAAAAGAAGGTAGAGTAGAACCAGTGACTAAATTTGTTAATTCATGTCGTTAAAATGTCATTATTGTTTTAAGTTAGTTGAATGAAAAATTTTATCACACATGCCAGCTGTTTGGACATGTGACGACTATTGTCTTGAGCAGTCTAATTAATAAACAAACATACATAAAACAAATGTAGTACACCGTGAAACTAGTAATATTCGTCATGCATAACATAATACCGTAAAATATGTTCACACGAAACAAGGCGGAGGTTGCAGTCTGTATTTGTGCCCGGTTGATGGCAGTAGGCTCGCCCCCTATTACATAGGACTTTAACCTAATTGGCGGAATGTGGGTGTACTATAGGTACACTCCTGCCTAACCCTTCGGGGAAATACTGGCGTGATGTTATGTCACGAAACAAAGGACCAGTGCAGTAAGTGTGTCATAAGTTACACTTGCATCATAATGTACCTATAATGGAAATTAAATTTTTAGTATCGGTGGAAAGTGCGTACGTAGTACCTAAACTACGCATGTAGTTAATTGATTATGACACAGTTGAAACAGCCATGGTTTAATAAACTGAAATAATACTGTTATTAATTCGTCCCTTCGCTTGTCACCATAGATAAGAAATACTCTATACTATGGACAAGTGATGTTGGAACGTCGGGCGTGTATAGATTCATTTATTTATTACTCGGTTTCAGTTTTTATTTGTATTTTATTATTTTGTCTATCCCATAATGGGATTTATCTAAGTCCGTAGGTGTGTCCGTGACATCACAGTGGGCCCTATCAGAATACCAGCGATTATTTTTAAATATCGCCGCATTATGCTGAGACAGTGGCCTTTTTGCCTCGCACAGGTCGTTACTATTCTGTTTGTATTTTAATTTTATATTTTTTTATTATTACTTACTGTTTGTATTTCCTGTGCGTGTCCTAAGTAAAATATTTTTATTTCTTTTTTTTTTTTTCTTTCTTTCTTTAATTTAGGTAATATTCGTAGGTTAGGTGAAATTTGTTAATCCCAAACTTCGCCACTGTCACGGCATCCGCCGTACTGCCGCTTCGTCCCACTTGGGTTCGGAGGTGGTTCAAAGACTTCCTTTCTAGCCATATCATCTTTCACTCAGGCCATCCATTGTTTCTTTGGTCTTCCCCTACTCATATAACTTTCCTCACGACATTTTCTTCATTCCTCCGCATGACATGCCCATACCATGACAACCGATTTCCACACTACTTTTCAGTCTTTGTGTCACTTTCAGACTTCCTCTTAAACAATATGTAAAAAAAAACCCTGTCTGATCCGAAAGGGGGACATAGGTATTGGAATAACATTACCAAAAAGTAATAAACAATCTTATTATTATTGAAAATAAAAAAGTTATTGCTATTTCAAATTCACATTTTTATTACCAAAATTACCCCAAATCCATAAAAAAATTTCAAATTTTCAACAGGGGTCATAAGTTATGACTTGTAGACATCCGCTAAATGACAGCCGCCCGCGCACCGTGTACTAACCCGGTAATATTCTCATATTTATTATTTCCACACAATATTGCCAAATTAACCAAAACAGTGAAATATTTGACATCTATTTGCGACGTTGCCCACCTTCAGAATAAACGCTCTTAACGAAAAAAAAATACTTTTGCTTATTTTATGGACAAGGCTTGAGATTATCTCTAGTAAATTATATTGTATCTAGTACAATTACACGTGTAAAAGGCTATGGACCTTTGTGTTTCCCGATAGCGATAATGTTATTATACCAGTGAAAAGACATTGTATTTATATACAGAAATACACCTGTTAAAACAATTACATCATGTCTTTACGAAAAAACAGGTGTCCAGTTTAAAAAATAATTTTAATAATTTATATCCAAAAAGTGTGGTGGGTAAAGTCTGTTACAATAAATATAATTTTGCAATTTACGCATAAAGGCTTGTGCAGACCAGCGCGACTTGTCGCGCGACGCGACACGAACAATACAATTTCTAAGAAAACTTCACAGTATAACAATAACCGGTGTCGCGTCGCGCTGGTCTGCACAAGCCTTAAATCGTAAAGAGAGTACCTAACAGAATTTAATTTGGCGTTCTAGCTAGGTTACTTATAGTCCAGCAATAAAAAAATTACAACGACAGACGCTTTAGTTTCCTCTTGTTTTAATATTTATGATTTGTATAGTTAGCTAGTTAGTCATTTAATTTAGAACCTAGTGTAAAAAAATTGTTGTAAAATAATTGTATATAAGTATTTTAAGTTTAATAAAATATCTAGTTTACTCGTACTTCATAAGATACAGAAATAGTTCGTTTTAAAAATATATCTTCAACTCGGCGACTCACTTCCTAAACGATTGTTTCTTGCGTGATAGTCAAAAGTAGAATTTATTTAAAGAATCGGAACATTGATTTGGCGCGCGGTACGCGTGTCCTAACGATAGAGTCCGACCGAATATGTTTTTTTCGGCCGAAAACGAAAACGTAATTCGGTCTATGGTAAAAGTTTATTTTTTTCAATACACTCATTAATAATCAAACAATCTGATGTTATATGCGTTAAAAAGAAATTTGTAACAGTTATTGTGATCTAACTTTAGATTTTCTCTGAATGAATTGAGACATTTGCCGGTACCTAATTTATTTCGGCCGGAAATAGATATTTCGGCCGAAAAATTGCCGAAAACCGTAAACGAAATTCGGTCTCTACTCGACCCAACGATTCGTTCCGGTCCGGTCCGGTGCCGTTCACCGCTATAGGTGGGTTGGCTAGCTAATAATGTTAAACGGCTGATTAAAATAACTTAGTGATAGTAAGTTGCGTAACACTGACTTTACACCGTGTCCTCGCTTTTATTCTAATTCGGGATAAACGTGCTGAGTATGCATTTTTTGTGCGATGTCGAGAATAATGATGGAAGAGCCTTAAGTAAGTGATAAAGGTGCGTTATATCTCTGAACCTGACGTTATTAGTTCGAGTTTTATGATATATTTAAAAAAAGTCGATAAAATATTAAATTACTAACATAACAATAAGCTAAAAATTTTAAATAATTTTAATTGGAATAAGATACTTTAGAGCAGTTCCGAGGGAACGGAATGGAACGGAGGAATTTGGTCCTTTTGTCAAACGTAAAGAACTAATTACTAAGTTCTGAAAACAAAAATGCTAATCTGCTCTGATTTTTTTTGTCGCTTCCTCTCACGGCAGAATAGGCCCAAGCGTAACTTAAGAGTTAATAGTACTTATAAATAAATACGTGGGTATTTGGATCAACTGATTGAAGTCGACACGACACCCACGCGATAAGTTGCGAATCTTATTCAGGCAATAAGATTCGCAACTTATCGCGTGGGTGTAGTGTCGACTATTCTTAGGATCAATCGAAAGTATAATTTTTAGAATTATCCAGGGAAATGTGCAGCGTAAACAAATTTTCTTTGACATCGCCCCTTTTTTTCCTGATAGTTTTATTGGGGTTGGTTATCAAATGAGAATTTGGGATCCAAAACCGTTTCATGTCAATATAATCTATATATATAAAAGAAAGTCGTGTTAGTTACACTATTTATAACTCAATAACGGCTGAACCGATTTAGCTGAAAATTGGTGGAGAGGTAGCTTAGAACCAGGAGTCTAACATAGGATACTTTTTATCCCGAAAACCACCCTCTAAAGGGGTGAAAAGAGGGTTGAAAGTTTGTATGGGAAATTAAAAACTGATGACTGGATTTGGATGAAAATTTTCAATTAGATAGGTGAGATACTGAGATAAAGGATAGGATACTTTTTATTAACAGGGGGATGAAAAGGGGTGGGATAGGGATAAAAAATGACGACTATCGATATTGGTATCATTTCCGAGGTTTCTGGGTCGTTTATTAAAAAAATGATATCTATTTTTAAATCCGAAATGTTAGAAGTAAAATATTATCATCCCTTAATGGGGCGGAAAGGGGTCGAACTGTTTAAAAATCAACATTGTCGTTTTCATGGCTTTTCCCATACATTGTCTAAGTTCTCAAAAAACTAAATAAATGAATAGGTATATGTTTCCTGCTTTCTAAAAAATTACCCTTAGGGGGTGAAAAAGGGGTGTGCTAGGGATAAAAATGTAAAAAATCGATATGGGTATCATTTTCGAGGAATTTTGGGTCGTTGATTTCGAAAATTACATCTATTTTAAAGAGGGTTGAAAAATGGATGTGATAGGGGTAATAAATGTGAATAATTAATATGGGTATCATTTTTGAAGTTTTTGAGGTCGTTTATTTTGAAAATCTATATCTGTAGGTAGGTAGGTTGGTACCTACCAACCTACCTACCTACCTATAGGTAGGGTAGATTTTCAAAATAAACGACCCCAAAAACTTCAAAAATTATACCCATATTAATTATTCACATTTATTACCCCTATCACATCCATTTTTCAACCCTCATTAAAATAGATGACCCTAACTACCTAGGTAGGGTAGGTAGGGTTTTTTATATTTGATTGAATGCGGAACAAAGTTCGCCGGGTCAGCTAGTACCTACATAAACATAAGAATAAGATCAAGCCTGTATTCCTCGAAAGGTTAGGCAGAGGTGTACCTAAGGTACACCCACATTTCGCCAGTTATGTTTAACTTAAGCACAGTTCAAGCCATCAAGTACAGCGCATTGAGGAGCTGATCTTGGTAACTGAGATACTGTACTCATGTGTTTATTAATTAGCAATGATCTTGAGATGCTGATATCGTAATAATGGCGTATCAAATGATTACGCACTTGAGTACGTTGTTGAGGACCGTTTATTAATACGGGCCTTAGTTCCATGTAATCGGAGGCGAGCCTATTGCCGTCAACCGGGCACAAATCCAGACTCCGGGCTGCTACTGAGAAAACGTGTTGTCCTAACTACCTAATGTAGGTATGTTATAAACTTGACGATTGATTAAAGTTGTGATTAAATTAATCTCACAGTTATTTTAACATTTTGTTTAGTGCATTAAAGTCGTGCCCACCCTAGCATGAAATTATCCATCGCTGAAAAAACATGTCAAAGACACAATCTGTCAAGTCATACAAAGTAAACTGTTCTGAAAAACTGAAACGATTCTTCGCTAACTTTAATAAAACACAATGAAAGTCTTCAGTAGATTACACTTAAACGCACTAATTAAAATTTATTCGAAGCCCCGTTTAATCCAATTACATTTATCTTCATTTCGTAAAGGACTTTACACCAATTATATTTAATTATTAAAGGTCTTGGTCTATTTGTAAGAAACAGTTACCTGAGGGTTATTGAGGGGGCGAAGGACCAAGATTTTTGACATGAAAAAAGAAAGGCCTAATATTTAATAGTACTTACTAAGAGTCTCTGAGCTAAGCCGCGGACAGACAGACACACAGACGGACATGGCGAAACTATAAGGGTTCCTTGTTGACTACGGAACTTTAAAAGTGGTGTCATAATAATGACGATTTTAGCTCTAAAGAAGCCTAACCATAAATAATAGCCATTGAGCAAAGGCTCTCTGAAAAGAAGGCTAAAGAACCAACGGTTAGGGCGCGTTCCCACTATGTCGTGACGATTAATTTATCGTTGGATTTTACAGTTAATCGTGTCGTGAACACCTCCATTTAAATACACAAGCCACGACGTTTTAAACGACACGATAATCTGTCGTCACGACATAGTGGGAACGGGGGCTTAGGTTATATCATAGTTGGTTACGGTTTTGCCATAAACAACGGATTGTTTGCCAAACTATGCTGTTAATAAGTCCTTAGAATCGAGATGTCTCTTATGGAGTTCGACGGGTAGTTACAGATTAGTTTATTCGATGCCTACATGGAACGGTATTAAAATAATTATATACCACGGACTGTCTCGTTGGTGTAGAGGTCGCAATCGCTACTCGGGTCGAGCAGAGTGTTATGGGGTTTTCCGTCTGGAATTTCTCAGTAGCAGCCCGGAGTCTGGATTTGAACCCGGTTGATGGCAATAGGCTCGCTCCCTATTCCAGGCGAAATGGTATCGTGGTAGCGTTCCGGGAGCGGCGGTATGACCCGGCCCGCGCGCAATTCTATTGCACTATGTTTACAAATATTGAATTTAAATTTTTTACTTGTGTTGTTATAGAAAAATAAGTTCATAATTCCTTAAGGGCGCGTTTGCAAATTGGACAAAATTATGCTGTTTTTCGGTAGATTTTGTGACAAAACTAAACCGAATCAAATATAACTAATAACTACCACATATAGGTTGGTTCTTCATCTTCAAATGATAGGAACTTTTTTGTTAAAAATTATAGTTTTTTATATTGTAAAAACGATTTTCCGTTGCCATTTTCCACAAAATTAACGTTATCGGGTTGAGTTTAGGTAAATTTTTTGTTCTATTATCAATATATTTTAAGATTTCTAAAAATACTATTAGTAGGCAGACATGTTCAATTTTAAACCTTAGGAAAAAAATGTTTCAAAATGTCACAAATAGCCGCAAAAAAAAAAAAAAAACGAAACTAACTTTTTCACATATTTTGCTATTACGGATGAATCGTAATCGATTGTATTAAGGGTTATTTTATTTTTGGTCTGTTTTGATTTATTTCACAAATATTTCGAAAGAAACCTCAGTCCGCGCTTGGCCGCTGTCGGTGGTGGACCCTGTGTTGCCTTTTTGCAGCGGCTCGTGTGGAAAAAGATCGTTGTACAAATACAAAATATTCGATAAACCAAATTTGATATTTGCTATGGTAAGATAATTTTGCATTCACAGATTTTTATAATAATAATAAATAATTATTTTATTTCGGTAAAAGTAAGTACGGTTTATTCGACTGGGACTTGATGGAGTGACCTGTGTACTTCGGTGACTGCTACTGGAACTCCTCGACGAGTAGAACTAGGTGTACCGAGTCTGGGCTCGTTTTGTTAGTTATGATGAGACCTTACCTCCAGACTTGATGGAGTGACCTGAAGGTGTACTTCGGTGACTACTACTGGAACTCCTCGACGAGTAGAACTAGGTGTGCCGAGTCTGGGCTCGTTTTGTTAGTTATAATGAGATCTTACCTCCGGTTTGATGGAGTGACCTGAAGGTGTACTTCGGTGACTGCTACTGGAACTCCTCGACGAGTAGAACTAGGTGTGCCGAGTTTGGGCTCGTTTTGTTGTACACCTTCAGGTCACTCCATCTAGTCCGGAGGTAAGATCTCATCATAACTAACAAAACGAGCCCAAACTCGTCACACCTAGTTCTACTCGTCGAGGAGTTCCAGTAGCAGTCACCGCAGTACACCTTCAGGTCATTCCATCTAGTCCGGAGGTAAGATCTCATCATAACTAACAAAACGAGCCCAAACTCGGCACACCTAGTTCTACTCATCGAGGAGTTCCAGTAGCAGTCACCGACGTACACCTTCAGGTCATTCCATCTAGTCCGGAGGTAAAGTCTCATCATAACTAACAAAACGAGCTCTAACTCGGCACACCTAGTTCTACTCGTCGAGGAGTTCTAGTAGCAGTCACCGAAATACACCTTCAGGTCACTTCATCTAGTCCGGAGGTAAGATCTCATCATAACTAACAAAACGAGCCCAAACTCGGCACACCTAGTTCTACTCGTCGAGGAGTTCCAGTAGCAGTCACCGAAGTACACCTTCAGGTCACTTCATCTAGTCCGGAGGTAAGATCTCATCATAACTAACAAAACGAGCCCAAACTCGGCACACCTAGTTCTACTCATCTAGCAGTTCCAGTAGCAGTCACCGAAGTACACCTTCAGGTCACTGCATCAAGTCCGGAGGTTAGTAAAAATATAAAGAACAGTACTAAAATGTTTTTTGTAGGTACCAAGTAATATAAAGACATTAGAAAAAAAAACTATTTTCCAAAGTATCAAAATTAGTTCACTTCGCTACTATTCCCGCAGCTAACCGAGCGTACACTTGTGTGTGTGACCTGTGTCGACGTAGTAGTTCGATTCTATACCTATCAATTTTGCAAACGCGTCCTTAAAGTATTTAATAGTGAACCCGTACACAACATTTTAATACAATTGCTTTGATAACAATCGAAGGGAATAGGTTTTTCTCTTAGTGGTTGTAACAAAAAAAGCAGATTTTACGGTAACTTTGCCGTTTTTTTCTATCGAGGAAAGTTTTGTCAATCGTGTTTCGGGCCTCATACTTCACTAAGGACACTCTTCAATTTTCGTAATCATAAAAAAATATACGTAAATTCATTGTTTTTTTAAGAGAAACATTGATTTTGCGTGAAGTCGAAACATCTGCTTTGGAACCCATTTCACCTTAAACATAACTGGCGAAATGTGGGTGTACTATAGGTACATCTCTGCCTAACCCTTCAGTAATGCAGGCGTGATGTGATGTTATGTGAATTACAAACTACGTTGGAGGTCTACCAACGGTCAATGCTTTTTCATTTGTACTGTTTTCGTTCAAAATAATAAACGTATGCGACTGTTCCTTACGAAGCGTCGCACACGCACTTCATAACAACAACCAATGTGATAGGAAACTATGCCTTATAGGCCGGGACTTAGGACTAAAAATTCTGTGCCGGGTTTTTTTTTAGAGTGTATGCTTTGTACTGGTCGTTCTTCGACAAACGTATACTTATATCGGTGTTATTCAAGAGTCATGTTTTGATTAACCCTGCGGTACTAATCGTAAGGAATCCTCTTTGTTTTGTTAGAATAATTAACTTTATAACGAGATATTGAGGTTCACGCTTCATATAAAAAACACTATTTAACGTTCATTCGTTTCTTGTTTCTTTGATCAGAAACCTGTTGTTAAATGCCATGATTCTTTTATTTATTGGAAATTGTAAGTAAATAGTAGATTGTTTGCCTAGGGAGCAAACAACTATTTTAAAGACGAGAGTATTTCTCTGAATCCAGAGCGGAGCGAAGGATTTTAGAGTAGAATCCTAAGCGCAGCGAAGTATTCAAAGTACGTCACTCGAGCTTAAAATTGTGTTGCTCCTGAGGTGGACACTCTACTTTTTATCACACTCTATGAGAAAATAAGTAAGTGCAACTTATGAATAAGAATTACGTTTAGTTATTTACATACAATTAGGAACAAGAAGACTTTTTTTTTCTCGCGTACGTATTAGTTTATCTTCATCATACAGCCTGTTACTTGTTCATACAATATTCGTGATTGATCTGAAATGAGTGATTGGAACTTTTACTAACAATATCTACATTTTAAATTAAAATCACTTTTAGTCCCTAGGGATTAAAGAGCTATTTGGTCCCTGTTTACGAAGAATAAACTAGTTCTCTTTGAATAGATGTGATAAAAAAAAACATTTTATTTATTAATATTTATATATACTTTATTGTACACCAGAAAATACATATAAAATAGTAACTTTAATACTACAAAACATACAATGGGCGGCCTTATCGCTTTCTGCGATCTCTTTCAGGCAACCTTGATTCATTTTATTTTTCACTTGGACTTATTTTTCATGGATTTTGAAAAAGATCATTGCAAGGAATGCATGTCAATGAGACTGGGGAAATCAGTTGGGAAAACTTCATTGCAAAACAATGGGCAAAAATTACAGTTTTCCAATAAACGTTTTCATAGAAACCAACTTTCATTATTGCAATATCGGTCTAAAGATTTTTTATCGGAATAACTTTATCAATCGAGGACATTTTTTCTTGAAATTATACGCATTTATTACAGATACCTACGACGTACGAGCCCTGTTTTAGCCAAGGATTGGTCGTGTACACATTTATATTTTATCCACTCGTATCGCAATATTGCATAACCAATATAATATCTATCTAAATACATTTTCCATTTTAGTTTCCTAAAAATATTATTGAACACTTATATACATATTTTTTTTTTTTTTTTTTTTAAAACGTTGCCCCACACTAAGAATTTCTTCCTGTATCGTGGTTGCGTTTACAAACATAGAAACTCACATGATACACTAACACCCAGACCCGGAACAACTACCTTCTTGCAGATCATACAAATATTTGTTCCGTGCGGGGATAGAACCCGCGACACGTTGCGCAGCAGTCGATCACTCAGCCACTGCGCCAACCGTGTCGTCACAATAATAATGATTGTGTCTCGTTTTGTGAACCTCAAATAATTACTATTTTGGCGACCTAAAAATACTAAGTAGCCAAGTAAGCCTAGGTCCTCACGGCCGTATTTTTTTCGCAGCAATTTTTATTTCCGGCATTGGATTTTCGACGGTCTGCTTAGCACTGAGAGTTGAATATCCAACCGTGTGTTTTTTGACGCGCTGGGATACGCGCTCTATTGGATTCTTAATGCTTGACTCAATACCGAGAGTTGAAAAGCCAGTGTACGAAAAAAAATCGCCGCGATAAAAATACGTCCGTGCGAAGCTGCGACCATTGCATGTAGCGCTCGCCGGTCTCTGCCACGGCTCTAGAAGCGAAATAAGTTATTAAAGGATCAGTTAAATATTTCCCAATAATACGAGTATCAGGGGAAAAGAGAGGAGATTCTTTTTTCCAAGAATTTGTGAAAGGGTTCACCAATTCTTGGAAAACTCTGGTAGTTTTAAAATTAAAATAGATGGCAAACAGATTGCTAATCCATAGCAATCTGTTTCAAAACGATTCAGATTCTGATTGATCACAAAAAAAAAAAAAAATGAGCGAAGGACCAGTCCTTCGCTCATTATTTTTGCCACAAAATTAAAGTTAAATAAAACTGGTTTCTTTTAACTTAATTTTTTAATCCCAGCGATGAGGAAGGAAAACTTAGACTGAACTGAAAACAAACCTTTTCCAACTTAAAACTAACCTAGTTTCCAGGCATGGTGCAACCTTATCATGAGTAAACGTTTACAACTTTAAACCGTTGTTTAAACTGGAAGGCTTTAGTTTGTTTATACAGTTGCACCAAGTAAGGAAGCGGAAATACTGCGAAGCTATTTGACATGGCGATCACGGTGAACGAACGACACTACAATACGTAATGCACTACGTCAGGGATTGTCAACATTTGAACAATGTTGTATGGCAGAACTTCAAGACTAGCCGTTGTCCGGACTTCGGTTAAATGAGTACTGAAAAACGAAAGATTAGAAAAATAAAGTATCCGGATATTTTTGCAAATGTCCGGGATTTTGTTAGGAACTATACTTGGTAAGTGTCTAGGATGTTCGGTCAAGAAATTGTTTCACCTATTACACCCTGTAAGAAACAATTTTTTTTTCAAATACAGAAGGTATTGTTGGCTGTGGGTTGAAAAAGGGTATTGAGATGATGAATTTTAATTAATTTAGAGTACTGCTATCTTAATAGATATTGATTCCGATTATCTGGTCACAAAATTCTGTAAACTAGACAAAAATTTAGTTATTAAGTTTATTCCTGTCAAACGAATTAACCCATTCTGAAATTGACAAAAAAGTAACACAACATAACTTTATTATAGTTTGACAGCACTAATGTCATTTTAGTTAGTCAATTTAGTCAAAATGGCAATTTTGCTATTCTGAATTTGACGTTTTCTACCTACAATTTTGACCTACCTATGATTTCACGAATGAAATTGTGTACAATATTCCATAACAATTTTGACACTGACAGCTCTTGAACCCGTTTTAGAAATGCTGGTCGCGTTCAGTTTCATTGTTGAAATCAGCCCTAGATCAGACTATTATTAATCGTGATTAAAAAGGTGTGGAATAAAATCAGTTGTTACAAAGCACATTTCTCTTCTAGTTCATGAAAGTTTTGATAGTTTGTGAGTTTGGAAATGATAGTAAAGAGCTATGTATGGGTATTCTCCCTTGCATACATTGTTACCCTTGTCTTTATAAACAAGATCATAAAACAGATTGACGCATAAGGACTTTCCACATCGATTCACTTTCAGGTCGAATCAACTTATCTTGTTAGTACATTATAAATCTAATCGCAACGAAGTCTGTTACGATAAGGATAGTTTGCGATCATTCGCTTGTATTTATAACATTAATAACTTGTTTGTAAAAACAGTATAGTTAATCTATCCTTACACGTAAATACGAGTAAATGTTTTCCAAGTAGAATAAAAGAAAACTTATTTTATTTAGGTTTAAAAAAAAATATGGTTAAGCCTCGTGCAGACTGGCGCGACGCGACTCCGAACAAAACAATTTTTAAGAAAACTCGTATAACAAACTGGTGTCGCGTCGCGCTGTTTCGTCGCGCTAGTGTGCACGGAGCTTAATTATTAATGCTTTCGTAAATAATTGCACTTTACCGTTTTGGTTGAACAACACTTGACCTATGATTCATTGACATTATTCAATTACTCGTTTGGCAGCTCCATAATTTAGAAAATGTCTATTATCCGATGCAACGACTCAGGCGTCGGATCGATGCAACAAAAGTCCTTCATTTAAAACAGTCATTATTATGAACACACATTTGGCAACATAAAGTGTAAAATAATGACGTTATTGGACGATTTCATAGTTTTATAGTTACTTAGCAGTTTAAGTTATCGGTATTTAAATTACTTATTAGCTACAAGGCTAGATTTTAATGTGAATAAAGTATCACCGACTGTGAAGGCTCAGCGACAATTTCTATGAAACATTCACGGAAATTGTTCTACCGGTGTCGCGTCGCGCCTGTCTACAGGAGCCTTGATACTTTATAAAAGAAACAAGTGCGTGTCGGACCACGCACAATTAAGGGTTCCGTAGTTGGGATGAATAAAATTTATCCCAAGAACAAACTTAACATTGTAGTTGAAAAGTATGTTCCCCCATACATTCCAACTGTAAATGTAAGTTTGTACGCACAATATTGAGTGATTTACCATGTTATTTTAAGGCAATAGACTTCCTATAGGTTTTCCTGTAATCTATAAGCAAAGCCAAAGAACTATTCTCAGTATTTTTTTCAAAATTTTAGGATGAGTAGTTTCGGAGATAAGGGTGGGGGGGAATGGAAAATTTTCATCTATTTTCTTATATATCTTTAAAAGTATTTATTTTAAAATGATAAAAAAAAATGTATTTGAGATTCTCGCAAAAAGCCCTTTCATTTGATATGTCACACGGTACAGTTCGCAAAACTTAAAAAAAAAAAAACTTGTTTGACCCCCAAAAGTGACCCCTATATTAAAAAATCATTTATTTATGTTACACGTCCGTGTTTGGGTCACAGATATACGTATGTGTACCAAATTTCAACTTAATCGGTCAATTAGATTCGGAGCAAAGTGGCTGTGAGAGACGGACAGACAGACAGACAGACAGACACACGAGTGATCCTATAAAGGTTCCATTTTTTCCTTTTGAGGTACGGAACCCTAAAAATACATTTGGCAACAAAACCAAGATGCAGTATGTAATAAAGTTTTATAATATATTGGGCATCTATTCTGCAAGTACTCCTATATTTATTTATATTTTAAACAAATTATGTCGCACTACAAAGAATTGCATACGTCAAGCTCGCCGGTCATATAATATATTTACATTTTAATTTATATGTAAATTTCGTTTACGGCTGTTAGGTGCTGACTGGTACCTAGTACGAGAACCTAGTGCCTTTTGGTCCCTAATAAAAATCACTGGATTTCGAGGACTGTTCCAATCCATCGAGTTCATGAGAACCTGCTGTCTGATAACGTAACACATTTCGTAAATGATGACGACTAATCTGTTTCATTTTGACAGTTCAACAACATTCATTGCGTTATTTACGTTGTTGAGCAGTTTTTTTTTTCGAACTTTTGAAGCAATGGATTAGCAATCTGTTTCAAAACGAATTCAGATTCTGATTGATCCGGTCTTAAGCAATTATTGTACTGGTTGCGTATCTTCTTCTTCTTCTTCTGCTTCTTATACGAAGAATTAAACCAAAATGAAAACAGGAAGATTAAAGGAAGAAGGACTGTTTTTTGTATGACATTCGAAAATTTGTATTTGGCTAGTAATTTACATCTGTATGTGGTGATTTAATTATCCCAACTTACCTACATTTAATTTAATATTATAAATGCGAAACTGTTTGTTTGTTTTTTTTTGTTACGCTTTCACGCTAGAACGGCGGCACGGATTTGGATGAAATTTGGCACATGGGTAGACCATGACCTGGAGAAGGACATAGTATACTTTTATTCTGACATCCCCACGGGATATGCGGGTGAAACTGCGGGGCGCAGCTAGTAGAATATAATTGGTGCTTTCAGAACCCTCAGTCACATAAAATAAAAAATCCAACTCAAAGCATTTATTTCAATTAAACCATTTACAAGCACTTTTGAACTGTCAAGGAGTCGCTCAGTCAGAAAGATGGAGCTTATTGTCCATTTCAAAGCGTAGTAGGTTCCTATGGAGAAGAACGGGAAAGCTGAACAAACAGCTGTGCTGCTGGGGAGTTTGTTGCGCCACTTCTTCTTCCCAGCTAAGCACTAGGAAGTGTGGAAGGGTGGGCGTTTTTGGGGGACTGTCTTATGTAATTTTGACGTTTGAAAAGTGCTGATTCTCAGCCTTTTGAATAAATGAAATTTGAATTTGAAGAAACTTCATGGACACACTTTTAAACATACTTGCAGCGTTGCGGTTAGGTACTTTTTTCCAGTCGTTTCGTCTACAAGATTTCGAAGCACGATATTATCATAAGGTATTCTAGCATCGTCTTAAATTGTAATTTTAAATTTGGTTGTGGCAGCGCGGATGTGGCGGCGGCTGGCGTGCCTATTGAATAAACATCAGGCCCCAAGGCCTCATCTCAGGCCTTCTGCGTCAGAAACTGAAGTAAATGAAGACATCTTGGTTGTCTTTGTTACTGGGTTATTGTTTTAGGGCCTGATACTGATATAGAGATATGATTGACTAGCTGTTGTTCGCGACTTCTTCTGCATTAATTAATTTGTTAAATGAAATTGCAAATTTGTTAAAAAAAAAAAAAAAACTAGTCGAAGTCAGTCATGCAGATGAAAGTAGCCCATGTTCTTCTCGAGGTCCCAACCCAGGCTACCTATCTGTCAAATTTAATAACGATCATTTCAGCGGTTTAGGCGTGAAAAGGTGAAATTAAATTAAATTGTTTATTCTGTATTACACTAATAATAAACTCAGAGGTCGAAGTCCAGACATAATCTTGGTCAGGCCATATGAGGATTAGAATCATGTAGATTAGGGTCTGAAATGGTCTTTTGAGGAAAGAACCACACATATTTGAGTGGACCCGTCCAGTCGGTGCAAGCATTTGTCAATAATCGTGTAGCTCAACTCAGAACTTGAGCAGGTCAACTAGCTAGCAGTTAGACAAACAGACACACTTTCGCATTTATAATTAAGTACCTATGGATAAATTATAATTTTAATCGATATCAGTATCGTGAAATTTGATTGGGATCTTTGACAGCCTACCGTGGCCTTTGTAACGAAGAGCTAATCGGTAGATGTACAATGAGGGTGATGAGATAGGTGCTGTATGTGGAATACCCCAGGTGCCATTTGCTCAGGTGCCGTTTAAGCGGGTGCCCAATGTGGTATACGTCTAAATTCCGTTTTATCGTAAAAGGGACAGTTATGTTTAAGTCGCCATGTAATGGGGGCTCCGGACTCCGGGCTACTACTTACAAATTCCAGATGGAAAAACTCAATAATACTTTGCACCTCATGCTACATACTACATAAATAATACACGTTATAATATAGTAAATCTTCATTAGAAAACAGACCTGTTTAAATAATACTCGTTAAGATCAAAGACAATGCTAATTGTAACCAGTAATTAATAATTACATTCTACTTAATTTAGCTTGCGAGGCCTTTACCAAAGCATCAGATTCTGTATAGTGAGGTGAAATTAATTAGGCCTAATTACTTTTAATAATAAATTGAATATGAACTATTTGCTGGTCTAGAAAGGAAATAATTATGTTATCGAGTTATATGTTGGTTAATCTTAGTAAATAAGTACTAACTGTAATTTCTGTAAAATAAATAAAACTTTATTTTGAATTCTTCTTTTTCGACGTGTCCACGATTTCATTTATCTGTTTGCGCAACTTTGACAGCGCTGGCCTCGTAAAGGTCTTCCATAGTGCAGGTGTTAGTGCACAGAAAGCACGACAAGAGGTGAGGCATCCTTTGCGATGCTGCTCCACAGTCGCACTGTGGCTCATCGGATCTTACCTGACTAAGTTTGAATTATGAATTGAAAATGTAACTATCTAACTAAATTCTAGACTGTAGATTGCACTGAGGTTACCTATTAAAATAGAAGGTTAGAATACTACTTACCTACTTACATATATTATTATTTTAGTAAGTACCTACATAGTTTTAAACTATGTAGGCCAGTTATTTGTCATTTGAACATTTCAAAGAAAATTACACATTATTTATACGGGGATTCACGAAGAAATTCGTAGTACAAATATTAATTTAATAAATAATTTATTTATCATAAAATATGTAAGGAACACTAAAGTAGGTAACGCATGGGTGATTCAACAGTCACATAGTGAAAAAGATTGAGTAAATAGTTTACTTACAAAATACATCAGCTGATAACTATGATCAAAGTGCAAAGTAATGTATAAATAATCATCTCACATACAGGTAACATAATATTGTTGATTTTGTGATAAGTATATCAGAATCATGGTCACATTCCATGGACACAAATTTCTGCTGAAATTGTAACTGAAATGGAGCAAAGATATCTGTTTTGTTTCCCTGCAATGGTCCTTCTTACCTAGCTTTAAACATTTATAGATATCTAAGAGCGCTAACACACTGGGACGCCATGGCGACGTCGCCGGCTATGTATCCAAACAATTCGTATTGAAATGTATGACAGTTAAGTCATTTGGCCATGGTATGGCGACGTCGCCATTTTGGAAGCGTAGCTACGACCGACCGGCCCTTACATGGACACTGGATACGCTGACGACCTGGCGACGCGTAGCCTAGTCGCCAGTATTTTGTATACAAGTAAGTTACGTCTCCCTCATCCCTCACTCACTCAGTCAGTGTTGCCGTTAGCGTACATTTTACACATTTGACGTACCTTTTAAGCCTCCCATGTGTAATGTGTAATGGGGTCTATTATACGTACCTTTTCAACTTAACATCCGAAATCATGTGTAAAATCGTGGCTTAAAGACTATTTTACGTACCTTCTTGAAACCACCGCCAAAACGTGAAAACGAGATAGCATCTTCGGTTTCAAGTACCTGTGGCCAGTGAAGTCACAGACCTACTTATTGTGGGAATGTAAAATAGCTTTTTCTCGCTTCCGCCGAGAGTGTAGGCTATGAACATTGTACCGTGTATCCGACCGGCCCGAGCGGCGCGCTCTTTCGGTGTGCTCACCAAGTTAAGACAGACACAGAACACTACTCTACTCACAGGGCGCGCTTGTTTGGGCACGCCACAATTGTGGCGATAAGTCCCCTCTTTGAGGAGTGGCTAGAGAGGCGCCACGGCGTCCTCACCTTCCACCTGACGCAGGTCCTCACCAGACACGGTTGTTTCGGGAGGTTCCTGTTCCGCATAAGGCGGAAGGAAACACCCGGGTGTCAGCACTGTGTGGAACGCCCGGAGGACACGGTGGAGCATACGGTGGAGGTCTGCCCGGCTTGGGCGGAGCACCGCCGTGTCCTCACAGAGGCGATCAGCGGCGGCGATCTCTCGGGTCCGGCCCTGGTTCAGACCATGGTTCGGAGCGAGAGTGCATGGGAGGCCGTCACGTCCTTCTGCGAAGCAGTAATGCTTGCGAAGGAGGAGGCAGAACGCGTGAGGGAGAGGCAAAATTCGCGCCCTCGCACCCCTAGCCGTCGCAGGAGACGCCCCGGGCTTCGGGAGTCGCAAGCCGACTTCCGGCCACCGTAGGCGCGGGCTTGCGGACGGTGAGCGATGGGTAGCTCGCCGTCCGATAAGGACCAGGCCCGGGTCGACAGCGCGTTGTGTTCCACGCGCGCCTCAAAGAGATGTCAGCACCAACTGACGGGGCCGTTAGGGCCAATGCCTGCCAGGGTTACGAGTTTGTCCGAAAGGGATATCGTGGCCCCGGCACACAGGCAATGGAAGGAACACGGGTGGGTTTTAGTCAGTAAAAGTCTGACACACCCTCCCGCTCCGCCCAGAGCGGGAGAAGTTATTTGTCAATTTTCATCCCAAAAAAAAAAAAAAGGGCGCACTTGTTTGCAAAGTGGATAAGTTTTGATAGGTACATTTTGAATTAACCACGAGAAACAATTCAACGAGTACCTATCATAAAACTGCGGGGATTAATTTTTTTTATTAAAGATAAGTTTTATAACGCCTAGAATCCAAAAAATAGAACTGCTGGGGAGCAGGCAGTCTCTCCCTGTCTCGCATTAATTGCGAGAGAGCGAGAGATGCAGTAGTGAATGATTTTAGTAAAATCATTGCTTATGTACCTTTTGAACCCAAAATGTACCTTTTCAGCGCTGGATATGTACCTTTTGGGAACTCAGTTGTGGCAACACTGCACTCAGTGTCCAACTGATCGGCAGGACGAACGCCCGCGTATTACTGGCTACTTATTTGGCTACGGTAGTTAGTCAAAGGTAGCCATAGCTACGTAGCCAGCGACGTCGCCATGGCGTCTCAGTGTGCTAGCGGTCTTAATCATCATCATCAATCAGCCTAATATGATAATTATCTACTTAATATAAATCTTAAATTCACGAACAGAAAACGCACAGCCTAAATCGCTGGGTCTATAGGCTTGACATTTTGCACAAAGTTCCTTTTGTAACGAAGGTGAGCACCAAGGAATGATTTTTGAATATTCATCCCCTAAGGAGATTAAATAGGGGATGAAAGTTCGTAATTTTTTCCGATAAGACATCCCATCGGGAATACGGCTTGTATACAATATCTAACTTAATGAAAATGTCAAATATATATTTTTAATATTTGTTGTCACCTCAATGACTTTGCTTGACACCAGATCAACATCCTTATCGAAAAACTCACAAAGATTGACAGCTCTATGCATAACAAAAACCTGTATCAATTTACATATGGTAAGTAAGAATTCACTTAAGTAAATGGATTATAAAAATATTTATGGTTAAAAGCTTGTGCAGACCAGCGCGACTTGTCGCGCGACGCGACACCGGTTATTGTTATACTGTGAAGTTTTCTTAGAAATTGTATTGTTCGTGTCGCGTCGCGCCCTCCAACTTTTTTTTTATTTTTAGGACAAATTTTAAAATAAAGTTGTCATAATTAGTTTATATTTAGGCTATGCAAAAATAGCATGCTAATAATATCTTGTATAAAAAATAATATCTTAACATGGCTGGCGAGGTTGTCGACATGTGGGACGTGGAATCAGCGATCAATTGACCTGCTACAATAATTTGAGAAACCAAGGAGTTCTTACTCCTATGTATATGTAACACAAAAGAAACTTTGATAGCGGGAATGGAAACAATAGTTTATTCCGAAATGTAAGATCGAAGAACCTGAAAACCTAAGGTGGGTTATTTGGTCGTTAAATCCTTGCATGTTCCCTTTGGTATGATGATTATCAAATCTTCTGGGGCAGTGAGGCTTCGGACCTCTGTGGATGCGCAGCCGTGAGGCACACAATACTGTATTCAGTTTTTCTGTTTTTTGTTTTTGTGTGAATATTGTGCGCCTTAACCTGGGACAAATACATTTATTTTCTTCTTTCTTTGTTTCTTTCTTTCTATAAGGTGAAACGATTACCAGGACTAACGTAGTTCGAAGTAACCTGGAAATTGTCATGGAGACGCCCCAATATGGATGATGACAAAAAATTTTTTTTAGTCCGTCTTTGAGATTATAAAAAAATATTGAACACGTGTTTTTTATTTTTTTTACGTAATCTAAAGATTACGGCGATACATTGAGGTAAAATGTGCCATGACGTCACAAGTATGTAGATTTTATACATGCTAGTGACGTAGCGACCCCCACTCCCCAACTTAAAATGCGTTATAACTAAGTAATTTTTTGTTAATATGATAAAGCAAAAAATACGTGTCTAAGATTTTTTATTATCTGACTGACGGACTAATTAGAATTTCATTTTTTTTACCCAGGCATCCCTATTATTAAAAGAGGAGTTACTACTAACAAGGTTATAAAAAGGTGGCATTGATGGACGAGCAAAAACTTTCTTCACCTTTTCTTGAATCATTATTTTAAAGTCCTCGTGACGAATTATTTAATAAAATCCGCGGAATTAAACAACACATAAGTGTTAATCAAACGGACGAGGAAATATCCTTAATTGCTATTTTAATCATGTCATCTTAAATTGATCGATTATCAATTTCGTTCTTTATTTATTTATTGAGCAAGACATAGCAATGACATATTTACAAGAATAAACAATAGGTAATCACAAATCTTCAATACTGTGTGTGACTCACGAGGTCAGTAAAAATGTATGTAGTGTGTCATTGACTGGTGCGTCAGCACCGGTCAAAATGACCATGGTGGTCTTACCATGTTTAATGCAATGCATGTGCATGTTCTAAGTTTGTATTTTTTTTTTGTTTCGTTGGTGGCTAACCTGGTGTCAGAGTTTTTATGCCGCCCATGGGCCTCTAACTTGGCTTCACATGCCGTCGATAAATCTTCTGTGGATAAATGATCATGAATGATCTACGTCTGGGGAGAAGCGAGTGTTATGTCGGACTCCTTTTGAATAAAACCCACGTTTCCTGCATCCAGGATTTAGGATTTAGGAATATCTAGAGGTGCTGAATGAATTGCTGTCCTAGTATATTCATCATTTCAGCCGAAAGACGTCCACTGCTGGACCCAGGCCTCCCCCAAACGGGGGTTTGCCATAATCGCCACGCTTGGCAGGCGGGTTGGCGATCGCAGTATGGCGTTAAAATGCATAGAGAACGCTGCTGCCCATTCTCTAGTGAGTCCCTCAGTCGCCTTTTACGACACCCACGGGATGAAATGGGATAGTATATTACTACGATACTACTTGTATACGTATATACTACGATCTACAGTCTACAACAACCGTATTAAAGTATTATTTAATTTATACAGGCTTGAATACATAATTACACTCCGCTACAACTATCAGGCTGAAATGTAATTCATTGGCAATATTTTAACCACGTATTCTAACCATGATACTTCTTCAATCAGGCCAACAATATAGAAAAAAAATGTTTTTTTTGTCTTGTTTAAAAAAAAAAGTTTTTTTTATTTAAGTTTACATACCTATCTTTTTTTTTCTCCCACTCCACTTTTGCCGCGCATATTGAAACTCATTATTGGAACATTACCCGTACACAATCACCTGATAACACTTGTTTTTCACTAATAAAGTACAAATTAATCACTCCGACAAATTAAATACACAATCTTCCATTGTAAAGACAGGGAAATTATTTTTTATCAAATTGAGTAGCGAGTTAGCGACTTTAAATATTGTCCGTTTATTCAAAATATCACAAATAAAATCTACATGGTACTCACATGATCTGACCAAGATTATGTCTGGATTTTAAATTAAAAGAGACTGGCCACTGAGTTTGTTTTGCCATTTCTTCTCAGGGGTTAAGTCAGATATGTAAACTCGACAAAATCTAGCATTTTTTTTTAATATTACGTTTAAATTGATTCCGATATCCTATTTACAGAATTAACGATTTCAACTATCATTCTACACAGCACAGACAGACAATAGGGATGTTGACAAAAATTGTTTTTTTTTTTGTCCGTCAGGTAGATTATTAAAAAATATTGGACACGTATTTTTTATTTTTTTACGTAATGAAAAGATTACGACTATACTATTGAGTAAGCAATACGTTAAAATGTGGCATGACATCACTCCCGGGGGGTAGATTTTATACTGACTTGTGACTTAGCGAACCCCCCACTGCCCCAAATTTAATGCGTTTTTATCTAAACCATTTTTTATTAATATGATAAAGCAAAAAATACATGTCTAATATTTTTTTATTATCTGACTGACGGACTAAATAGTTTTTTTTCCAGTCAACATCTCTGTTGTATGAAACGGCCAAATCACGGCAAATTGACGTAGTGAGTCAATTTGATTAACAATTGATTCGTACCCTGCCATATACCTCATGTACGTAATAATTTTTGTTACAAACATTGATTTATGTTATAATAATGATTGACACAAAAACATAGCCTTGATCTGTATTGTTAATCTTGTATCCGATTATAAACCGGTTTTCAATAGGTGCTTATATTAATGGGTATTGAACCGATTTCAACTATCTGCTGGCCTTATAATAGATTCGTTGTGGCTGTGATCGGATTAGAAGTCATTATGAATGATTTTGTATCGGGCTGCATTGTTTTACCAAGTTTTTTTATTTATTTATTCATACAGCGGCCGGCCCCTGTTCGCATGGTTTTTACGACTTGATAAATCATCGAGAATTATGTATTATATTTAAGTTTAATATGAATATATTAAACACATAAACTTTCCGGAATAAATTCTCTAAATTATGTTCAAACCCCCCTTTCAGAACACCACCACAGTCAGAACCAAATCCGTTGCGTAGTTTACAACAACAACGCGCTCACACAGACAGACACAAAAAGCGACTTTAATTTATAATATCTATAGATATAATAAGTTGTTCCATGATAAATCATGAGTATTGACTATTAAAGAAAATATAGTTAGCGTATATACAGGTGTCAGGGACATCGACGCGAAGCCGGTTACCATGGATAAAAAAAAAAACTGCTGTTTCATAGAAAAATGTAATACCTACGCAGTGGAGCAGCTGTTTTTTTATTTTTATAACCTACTAAAAATTTCAACGCAGGGGGGTTCAGAATCATGTACTGAATCATTGGTAGCCGGTTTCGCGTCGATGTCCCTGCCACCCTGTATAGCGTTCCCACTACTGTTAGAACTTAGCCACTCAGGCCTCCTCTTTGAGAGAAGGCGTGGGAGTAATCAACCACGCCAACCCAGTTGATGGATGTTTTTTTTTAGTTTATCCACCATCTACTTAATAAAAACCGGCCGACACCGTACCACCGTACAATATTAAGCTAAAAACGCCGAAAAAAAAAACACGTTTCTTGTTTTGGGACCCCCTTTAATTTTTAGTTGTTATAGCGGCAATAGAAATACTCAAATACACAATCTGTAAAAAATTCAACCGTCTACCTATTACAGTTCATAAGATACAGCCCGCTGACAGACAGACGGACAGCAATACACCTTAAAAATATTAAATTCGCTGACAGACAACGCAGAACCTTAAACGCTGGGTCTAGAAGTATGCACAAGTTTGCACAAGAGCTCCTTTAAAATTTTTGAATTTTTGTAAATTCATCCCCTAAAGGGGTTAAATATGATGTCTGTATGTAAGTTCGAAACGTGGAAACACGCTCATCTTCTTATGTAAAAAGTTCATAAATCGTCATTTTTTGAT
The DNA here is from genome assembly GCA_916701695.1 of Agrochola macilenta. Lineage (NCBI taxonomy): Eukaryota > Metazoa > Arthropoda > Insecta > Lepidoptera > Noctuidae > Agrochola > Agrochola macilenta. The sequence goes on from OU753564.1 coordinate 13,147,206, forward strand.
ATTGACTCCTGAAGAAGAGAAGTTGCCGAAGAAATCCCACACGGCTCGTTTTGAGATAAAATATACCTGACCGTAAAACATTGTCAACAGTAAAGTTCCTACTTACCGAATTCATTTATTACTTTCCAAACAAGGGACATAAATAGAGCTACTTCCTTTGTTTATTTCCTTTGTTAGTAAAAAAACTACGTGTTTTTAGCTCGAGGCAGGAAGTTTCGGAGGCTCTAGGGAACTGGATACCTTTTTCCCTTGTCCCTAAGGATGCTGTCAAGCGATTAAATACCTAAGTACTTTGTAAATAGGTATAGTTTTGTTAGGAGTTTATTCAGTCATTAGTTAATCATGTTTCAGCTCATTGCTTGTGTAGGAAGTTAGGATTGGCAAACACATTATCTTGATCAAAGAAAACATGGTTACTTACAAACTTTTTGTGTTCAATCTGTTCTGGACTCTTGCTGCAATCTTCTGCGTCTTGTTGCTATTGTGAACTTTTCTAGCTTCTTATATGTACAGTACATAGCAGTCTTCTTTGTGGGTAGCTCCTCATGAAATCCCTCTGTCTGGGTAGAAAGGAAGGTCTTCTGGAACTTCCACCTTCTAAAATCCTAGAATGTTCCTCTTTAGCAGGAAATCTGCGGTGGTGTCGAATACCAGATTCCATTTTTTATTATTTTTTTCTTCTGGAAGATACAGGTGCTGACGGAATCTTTCATTATACTGTATTGTTGATCACCCAAGCCACAATTCAATACCTAGTGATTCATAGATTTCTAATTTCACTCTTCCTTTTTGCTCCGCTCGAGTTACGGTTACGCATAATCAGTGGATTATATCATTATACACTACATGTATGCGTACTTTTTTCTATTCGGTATTGCAATAATCGTAATCGACATAATAACGAATATTGGTAATATCAATAACGTATTCGGTGTTTGGAATTAAATGAGTTAGAGTTGTACCGAGGAGTCGATTAACGTGGTGATAGTTATAAACATTTTCTTTTATTTTTGAATGATAAATTAAATCACCGTATTAAACTTTATAAATGATGCTTATTCGCCTTTATATCTCTTCCAAATTATTAGCATGTAACTTAATGATAATTGGTTAATCCATTAAGTGTAAGTAGATATTTTTGGGCGAATTCTAGTTTCGAGACGGTCAGGTTAAATAGATAGATTAAATCTTCATGTCAGAATTTGGAGCTGTTGAGAACTTTAGATATAAATTAAATAGATTTGGAGCTCCTGGGAATTATCCAATTAGATATCGTCGTACGTCTTTAGGTTTGACTTTGCAACCTTATTTGGAATTAATTTAGACGCCAAATTAACAATTCGATCATCCACCTCTTTGAATAACCACATCTAATTACAAACAAAACCGCCAATCAACCTAAGGTTTCTCGGCAACCTTTGGCATAATGAATGTGGTCCAATCACTGACCTTCCTCCCACAACCGCGTGGTCAGCTTTGAAACTTTATCCGACAACTAGCCCTAACAACGACCCACGCAGATCATTCAGGTGATTGGTCGCTATATCAAAAGGTGTAAAATACACCTTTGTTCCTTTTTTGTCAATCAGATTGAGTGGGATAAGGTTTGACCTATATGGTGCGGACGGTAAATAAATGCCAGAGACCGCAAAGTATTTATATCGGTTTATTTTAATCCATATACACTGACGAGCAATACAAAAAAGCCAGTAACTTATCATGAAGTATTTCCGAAACCACGCAAGATGGCTTCTTGAAGTACGACTCCGAGAAACTCGAGTGTTCGCTGTAAGGTATGCCTGAAAACAGTGGAAATATTTATTAAAATAACAGAAAAACGTAATCACCTTTAGAAGGCTTTATTCCTATGAAGAATAAAAAGTCATTTTTTGCATGGTATTTTTTCTTTTTATACGTAAACAATAGATTACGGCCATGCATTGAGTTCGTAAAAGGCAACATTCAACTGTATTTAATAGCGCATAAAAAAACACATATAATACTGTTTTCAAGATTTTTTTTACTTCATGTAGCTAAGTTGCGTGGTTTAGGAGATATTTAGATTTTTTTGGCACTTTGCTTTTTTATATTACTCGTCAGTTTATATATTATTTCCTATAAACCGCACCAGCGGGTTAAGAATTTCATTTTCCGATGTGAAATCCTTTATAGTTAATTCTTTGTCAGTTTACCTGAAAATGCGTACTAAGTATATCCGTAGAAGACATTGATAAGACGGGTTTATCTGCTACAGCGTGTATATTACCAACCCGTTTAATCAAATTATCCACACTTGAATGTTTGTAGGTACTTACTTATATTGGCAATGTATTATTAGCCCTTTCTTAACAATAAGTAACTCCATTACACACCTTATCAGCAGAAATTATTCTGTTATCTTGTAAATATTTTCCACACGTAATACAATATCGGTAGGTACTGACAGCCAAACTATATCGATACTTCTGATAGTTATTTATATTCCGTCTGGACTTTCTAGAAGACGATAGTATTGATAAAATTGTGACGATGCCGCCGTGACGTTGTCGTCACGAATTTTTGAACAGCTATCTACGCAGTTAGAATGCTCAGACTGAGGGAAAGATATCGGATGAAATGTTTGTTTGATAAGATCAACAGGTATTGGGAGAATCTAATAAGGTACTCGTATGTATGGGGTTTCGTATATTTACATGGCACGTTTTCCGAGTCTGTTTTCGAGATTTTACATGTGATGTGAAAAGCAGTGAAATAAAGATTGGGTAGTAAAGGATCTCGTGCACTAGACGGCCACGGCTCCGGCCACCGGGCATGGTGTGCGACTAGTTGTCCGTTGCGACCAAGTGCACGATTCCCGTCGTATCTGTTTCTATAGTTTACTTGGTCGCTACGATCACTGATCGTGGTCGTGCGTGGCTGTCTAGTGCGCGAGATCCCTAAGAGTTCTTGCTCGCGCCTGGGGCCTATTTACTAAACTACCAATGTGTCATGTGTTTTTTTATACACGTTTTCACGAAAGATGCTTCTTAATAAAGCACAAAAACTATGACAAAAACTTGTAAAACTGTCGAACAGGGATGATGACTAAAAATATAATTTTTTGTCCATCAGGTAGATTATTAAAAAATATTGACTACATATTTTTCTTTTTTTACGTTAACAAAAGATTACGGCGATAAATTGAGTTAAAATGTGCCATGACGTCACAATTATGTAGATTTTATACTTACTTGTGCCGTAGCGACCCCCACTCCTCAACTTTAATGCGTTCTATTTATGTCATTTTTTATTAATATGACAAAGAAAAAAATACGTGACTTATATTTTTTTATTATCTGACTACCGGACTTAATAGTTTTTTTTTTTGACCCAGGCATCATCCGTATTGTCGCCTGTCGGTTTTATTAAATAGGCCCTTCGTTGTAACTCCCGTTGTTGAGGTTTTTCTTTGTCTATTTAGCTACTCTATTTCTGCTATGTGGCAAGGGAACATACAATAAGTACTCAATTTACGTAGTCAATCACGTCTGCGTAAGATTCAGGGTTTTTTTTTTGGTTGGGAAATCATCAAAAGACTCCTCCCGCTCTGGGCGGAGCGAGAGGGAGTGTCAGACTTTTACTGACTAAAACCCACCCGTGTTCCTTCCGTTGCCTGTGTGCTGGGGCCGCGATATCCCTTACAGACAAACCCGCAACCCCAGCAGACAAACCCGCTACCCCAGCAGAAGATTCAGGGTAAACTCAATATCACACATACATAAAGTTTAATTATTTATTAATACTTCATGTACAATAGTGGTACATAATGTAACAAGGCATTCTCTTTCCTCTACGTTTAGATTGTGCAATACAATACCATCCTACATTTAACGGCACCCTAACTTGCAAATATGAGAATTTCGCTGCAGACACCTTATGGCGACAAAGTCGTTTTCAGCTAGAAATAACACACTCTAACCTATGTTGTAGCTCCCTAACTAGTCTAATTCTAACTAATATTATAAATGCGAAAGTGAGTTTTTTTGTTTGTTACGCTTTCACGCTAAAACGGCTGAACGGATTTGGATGAAATTTGGCAAATGGGTAGACCATGACCTGGATTAGGACATAGGATACTTTTAATCCCGATATTCCCACGGGATCGAGACTTATGCGGGTGAAACCGCGGGTCGCAGCTAGTACTTGATAAAGTATGATGGGATTGGCTTATGGATAAAAAACCCATTTTGAAAATGAAGAAAACAAAACATGACTTCGTCTACTTCTGCCCTTTCAAGGGGACCAGTAATTAGATAGTTTCCATGCCAGTTACGCGCACTGCATAAGATTTGCATTCAGTAATTGATTTCTGATAATGTCTTAATTTGTTGTCCTCGTTGATTGACTTGGGACCAAATTCACCATGGATGTAGTTTATTATGCTGCGATTGGTTGAAGAAATAAGATGAAGAAGGCCCAATTTTATCTTTAATTATTTATAAATGTAATTTATGTGCAAGTATATGCTAAAAGACTTAAAATACTTAATAGTAGTAATATGTACGTGTATATAAAAAAGGAGGGGAAGGAAACATCTTTTATCTTAAAGGCTCCGGCAGACAGGCGCGACGCAACCCTCGTGGAACAATTTCTATGAAAACTTCTCGGAAATTGTTCTATCGGTGTCGCGTCGCGCCTGTCTTAAAACGGCGACGCTGCGAGTAAAGACAGCCAGTGATGAATCCATATTTTTGCTTATGATTTGCTTAATACTTGACATATCGATGGTCGATGACCTCTCTGCCTATTTATTTTTAAATCTAGACATCGATCTATCCGACCTATCCGATTTCCGATAACGGAAAAGTCATATCAATCGGATAAGCTGCTTACCGGTTTACTCGGTAAACAAACACGCCAATTCTTTTTCGTAAAATATTATGAAAAGCATTTAGCAGACCGACAGGGCGTCATGAAAAACAAATATTTTGATGAAGTCAAATTGAGGATGTTTTTTAGACGAACTAAAGGTATTGATTAAACGAAATTTGTTAATAGAATGTGTGGTAATTATCGTTATCTTGATGTTCCTACAAATCGTAAACGAGGTACGCGCACTAGGAGGATCTATATCTCGAGAGACAACGAAAGGTGTTAGAAAATTAAGTTGGATAATTTTAGGGATTGGTGTTTTCAAACGGAAATTCTATAATTGTACTTACAATTGTACGCAATCCAATATTTTAGAGATCACTTACCTGAATTACATAGAATCATCTGATGCTTGGAATGTAAGTGATCCATCTGTCGCCCACGCGTAATGAATGATTGATTTTCTCGATCCTCAATTCTATTTATAATGTATAAAAGTGTTTGTATTCAGCTCGTAGAAACACAGAATTGGTGAATATTTTCTGCAATGAACAAAGTGTCGTCTTTTCTTCCACCTGCCTCAGTGACATTCTCCGTGTTTGATGAAGTCTTCGTATAAATACTTTCAATTTCCTTGAAAATAAATTACCAATTTTAGCTTCGTGCAGACTAGCGCGACACGGCAGTGCGACGAGACACCCGTTATTTTTATACAGTGAAGTTTTCTTAGAAATTGTACTGTTCGAGTCGCGCTGGTCTGCACGAGCCTTTACTTACTGAAACACCGTTTTAAGTATTACCCTCTGCTGGGGTTGCGGGTTTGTCTGAAAGGGATATCGCGACCCCGGCACACAGGCAACGGAAGGAACACGGGTGGGTTTTAGTCAGTAAAAGTCTGACACTCGCTCCGCCCAGAGCGGGAGGAGTAATTTGATGATTTCCGACCCAAAATAAAAAAGGCTTCTATGAAGCAAATCTCAATGTAATTAACAGAAGGCAAAGCAGATATCCCACCCTGTATGGACCTGTTCCAATCTAGTTCATAACTGCATCTGTGCCTACCAGATAACCTTTTAGCCACATACCTGCAATGCAAAACCAGCAAACTTCTCGTTTTATTCTACATACAAACAAACACAAATTCATAAAACATAAAGCCTCGTTAGATCTCATTAGCTACTTATGTGAGTATATAGGCAGACTGGCTTGGCATGAAGCCAGCCAGATGGCAGGCTCAAGGCAACCTAATGTGCTGAGGTTGTGTATTAATTAATGGCGGTGAATGACAATTAGGTGTAACGTCATCTTGTGTTAGCGACCGTGCGTGGTACGAGTATATAGGCAATCGATTATTGAAATGGAATTCTTCTTCAACTAAGTGATGGTGACGAAAACACCTGTAGTCTATCACTAAAGCGTCGTACAGACCGTCGCGAGGCGTCTCTAACAAAAAAAAATCTAAGAAAGAACAATTACCGGTGTCGTTTTTTACCGGTGTGTAATTAAGTTCCGCTAGTGTGCATTGTTGGAGTATAGCAAAAACAAATCGATCCTACTTCAACACAGTCTGTCTCTTTCTAAGTCATAAATATTTTTATCTATCTGAGCCCGCCCTTAACCACTTGATGAAATCCTTACTTTCTCATAGTGACGGTACTATACTTTTAGCCTTGTGTGGTCCCCACACGTTTCACATAATACTAGTAGAACACACCTTCCAATATACGAGTATATATTTATTATATAAAATAATAACAAACGTATTATTGAAATCCTTAGAACGGTCTTTCCTTTAGTGTCCAACCTTTAACCCTAACATGCACGAGTCTTAACACGTGTGAGGAACTTACTTAGATTGATTTTGATTTTTGTAAGCGGAATTCTTCTTCAGCCAAGCTATGGAGACGAAAACGCGTGTTGTACTTATATGGTATTTAATAGGCTGTTGGAGAAGTTTCCTAGAAATATTTTCAGGAGGATTCATTAATCATTGTAATCGATAATTAGTGACAAATACAACTCGAGATGAAAATTAAGATGTCTCGAGAGGAAAACTCTTTGTTTCTGTTTAGACATCTATCTCTAATCTGTTTTTTAATTAGATAAATCCGTTGTCATCGGTTACAAATTCTACCTAAGCTCGATATTTTAATTAAGTTGTTAGATTATTCTGTCTTAAGACTATACTATTTTCGTTTTACCAGCAACGAAGTATTCCACGATAAGCTTAAATCTATTCGTAAGCAACTTTTTCTTTTTACCAAAGTTTAACTCCTATTTTCTTTCTTTTCAGTCTGGTAAATACGGCGAGGGCTACATCGGGTCATCGCGGGGGCTGGCGGTGCACGTGCGAGCGAAAGGCGCTGGGGGAGAGAGGGACCACACTGGCTGCACATGGCCATTGCTGTCAGCAGCCGCGCCCAACGACCCTCTGCCCACGGAGCCGTGGATCGCGGTCATTAGGAGAGGAAGCTGCAATTTTGAAATCAAGGTGTGATATTATGTATTTTCCGCAATATTGGTGATCGTGGCAAAATATGGTTGCTGTGATGACGTCTAAGGTTTCATCATCAAGTCAGGGGAAGCGTCAAAGATGCCTGTTGTAATAGTAGAAGAGTTATTTTTGAAGGAACTGATCCGTGAAGTACTTTATGTTTTTCATGGTGTGGGTTCCGGTGTAATTACAAGCACACGAGAAACTCGTTTGTCTCTGGAAGGCAATTTATACAACGTATCCGCCATGTCTCTAGTTTTGTAGAGGTCTTTTGGTAACCTAACATACAAAAAAAATGGGGTGTGGCTGTGTCGTGGACAGGGACGTGTAACTTAGAGTAATATTTTCTTTGAGACGAATTCTTTGATCCATTAGCTATCGAGTGGTGTAATTAAATTTTTGATGTAGATGATAGATGTGTAGCTGCAGCATAAAACAGTTTCCCCCGATTTTGCTATCATCAGTTTTTTTAATTGCCTCCCACTATGTAAGCAAGCCGTATTGACGTCAAAAAAACATGCAATTTAATAACGTGATGATTTTGGCTAGCACTGAATAGTTGACACGGGTAGGATTAGAACTTGATAGAGGCACACCTTTTTCTTTCACTCTCATCCTTATTTCCTCTGACAGTTGCCTCTCAAAACCCATATTTGGAATAGACATGACAGGTTCATTAAAGTGCATAAAGAACATTGCAATAATCAGTTTTAGATCTAAGCAGTTAACGAAGCCGGTGGCTCAGTCATGCTAATGCAATTAGCTGCTATACTCGTTAGCAAAGTTCTTGTGCGCAAGGCGCATGCATATGCACATAATACAGTATTTATACGAGTATTTGTTGTAATAATATGGATGTTCTTGATACAAGTTAGAGGGTAAAATCGATGAGAATCGAATGAGGCCAAAGTCGGTAAGAAGGGGTTCGCTAAAGAGTCGAGGAGCCTTCTGAAGGTTGGTGGAAGGACGGCTGGTGTAACTGCCAAACTAGTGAAGATCAAAACTACATAAATCTGATGCACTTATGCACTCAAAAATAACGTGTTACTAACTCAAATCACCAATCAGTAGAATGTCACTAAAGAGCAAAAAGCACTATAGTCCGCGCGCGACTGCTAGTCACCGACTGAGGTATAAGCGGTGAGACGGGGAGGTATTTGTCACCGTCTGACCGCTCACATACAATACGGCCGATATACCTTGGCAGTTCTGAACATAGGCACTACGAACTTTCGCGCATGTTCTCTCACTCACACTCGCCTCATATCCCCATTTGGTTCCTAAAAAATTTTATTGCGCAGCCTTCTGCGCGAAGTTCGGAACTGCCAAGAAGTTATATCAACCGTATTGTACCTCAGGCGGTGACTAGACGTCGCGCACGCGGACTAAAGTCTGTCAATAGCGGTCCGTACACAACGCAACCAATCACAAACTATACCACTTACGTTAGTAACTAAATTACGCGTTAGTTAATTGCGTCGTGTACTTGAATTAGCTAGTCGTGCAAATGTGTGCGATGAGTACGTTCTCCCACTATTGACTCACACATGAAGTCTCACATCACTAACGACATTCAAGTCAATAACAGATCAAACGTAGATATATTATACACCCGTCTAGACTAAAGGCAACACACCCTTACAAGACACAGACGTTATAATGAACTTGTCACCAGCATGTACCGACCCAACTCAACGAAAATAAATACTCTAGTGAAATGGGTGACTAACAAATATACATTAGTCTTAACAAAGGGCTGTGTAAAAATAGCTTTTAATCCCGACTTTGTTGCGTGGATATCGGATATCTATAATTATAATGTTTCCAGGTAATTTTCTATACAAAATTCTTTAACCAAGTCGTTTCACCACTTCAGGGATTGATTTTTGAACAGCAGGTCTTAAAGTTACTGTTTTAGGCAGGATGGCAGGGACATCGACGCGAAGACTGTTACCATGGATTCAGAACGTGATTCTGAAACGCCTTCGTTGAAATTTTTCGTCGGTTATTTGATTTATAAAAAATCTGCTGTTCAATCATTTTGACCGCGTATGTATTGCACTTTTCTATGAAACAGAAAGATATACAAAAAGATAATAAACTCGAATACAAAAATAAAACAATATACATATCTACATATAATCACGAGCACAAAACAGAAATAGTCGACAGCTGCACGTCATGACTGTGACAAGAAGGCTTCCACTCAGCATGATGCTGTGCTATGGGGACCCACAGCACAGCGCTGAGTTTCAGTGGTCACCCGTATTGCATTCCACAATATGTACTTAGATGATAGCTTAAAATTATTGAGAAGATTATGGAACCCGTCCCGCCCGTGGCGCAGGAGGTTTTAAAAAACTTAACTTTAATCAGTCTTAACGAAATCTAATAGAATAGTGAGCCGCTGTAGAATAATCCGTAATACGCTGCTCTCTCTAAAAGAGTTCCCTCTCTTCATTATAAAATTACTTCATTTTTCATACTTTATCCTTTCAAGTGGCGAGACAAACATTTGCTTATAGTTTGTGATGTAATATATAGTTTTACTCACAGCCACTTATGCGTCTTATCTCGGTTATAACTATGTACCTCTGACCGTTCATTGCAGCGGTCATTGGAAGACCTATTACTACTGATCATCCTCCGGCCCCACTCGCATTTTATTAGGGTGCAGCGCAGCATGGCTTCTTCCATACATGTCTATCAGTCGCCGTCTCAGTATACATCCCCTTTCTACCTATATCATCTTTCACTTAATCCCTCTGTCGTTTCTATGGTCTTTCTAGACATCATCATCATCAACCAATTGCACTCCATTCAGCTCGATTCCGGCAACTCTAATCCAGACATAGACGTCCACATTTATTTTCAAAAACGTCCAAGGTTGCCGGTTGGTCGGTCTCCTACTTACCGATACAGGCGTGTTTAATATTTTCTTCTCCATGATACAGGCGTCTTTAATATTTTCTTCTCCATATAAATAGTCATAGGTATATTGTTTAGAAAATATACCAAAGCCCTAAGTTAAAACCAGGGGGATGCGATGAGGTAGCCCGCGAAATTAAAATTTTCTTACGTAATTTTTTACGGTTACGAATCGTATTTTAATCAACATACAAACTGATACTGACCTGCATATTGAAAAAAACATTAGAAAATTTGAATTTCGTGGGTTCCGCTTACGCTTTAGCCTTAATATTTTCTTCTCCAAGCCATAGCTATATTGTTTTGAAAATCTACTAAAGCCGTAAGTTTAAATCAGTTTCAAGCCAACGCATGTGACTGCTTACGCTGTTAATGGACTTAGAGCTAATCCTAGGTTTAGTAGCAACGCTGTGTCTCGAAGATTAAAGAACGCAAAGAATGACTGAAGACGGTTAGCAAACAATTTTGATTGATTAAGTAACACAGTTGACGCTTTCTAAATATTTAGGGATTAAAATGATAATGAATCGTAACTTCTGACATAAGTCCTTATGCAATTTTATATAGGGTCAGTGTTTGTAGCAAAAAGGTGTTCTACAGACCATCAATTTGTACATCTGTCTCCATAGGACAAACATAGTTATCGCGAAAAAAAACATCAAATGTCTCATACAAAACTTCAAAATCTACTTGACCAAAATGTATGGAACGGCTGATTATTTTATCGTGAGTAATCATAATCATAAATCGTTATTTATCTCAACATCATATTACAGGCTCTGGTTAATAAAATGCACAATATTAAATAGAGAAAGGTGTCTGAGGTAGGAGGATCCTGAGTTACAGATCACTCCGCTCCCTTAGGTAGGACATGTTAATTTAGAAAACAGTAGAGTCAAGATATTATTGGTATAACAAAAGTTTTAAGGACCTAACAAAATTAAAACAAAATCAAAGATAAACAAGTACATAAAATCAAAGAAATATAGATATTATGTAGGTACATTACGTACCTATATTATGAAAAGAAAAGAAAATAATAATGAGCATAACAAAAAATTAAGAATGGAATTGGGGAAATGTTGTGTGTATTGAATGTTTGTGAGTGTAGGTGTGTGGTGTTATGTGATAACGATATTAGTACGTACCACACCCTTCAATACGACCACACCTATCTGACATATGCTGTATTCACTGTATCAAACGAAATTATTTTGTCCGCAAATTAATGAAAAAACAGTCCAGTGATAGCCTAATGGTGTGAACGTCAAACTGCCAAGTCATAGGGCTCAAGTTCGCACACACGCTCCTCTGACTTTTCGGATTCATGTGCGTATTGTATAATCATCAGTTGCTTCAAAAACGGTCATGGAAAACATCGTGAGGAAACCGGCATGTCTGGGAGATATTTCTCGACGGCATATGAAGCCAAGTCAGAGGCCCATGGACGGCTTTAAAACTCTGACATCAGGTTAGTCAATAACCACACGAAAAGAAGAAGAATGAAAAAACAAATTAACTCGTATATCTTTATCCGAGGATAAACAGCAAGGATTATTTGTCGCACAAGTGTGTCTGATACCAACGATTGATCACAAGATAACGGCCGATAGCGAAATAAATAGGACTCAATGATGTGTTGAATTAGGTACACACGGCTACGTAACAAGCTATACATTTCCAGTATAACCTGACCTCGCATTGTACGGAAATCCTATACAATGAGAATGCTTGATGAGTAGTCGTGTGTACTATACAGGGTGACTTTGAATTCATTGGCAAAGTTTCAGGAGGTTAAAGTGCTTATTAGTAAAGTATGAATAACTTTAACATAACATGACATCACACCTGTTTTCCCCGAAGGGTTAGGCAGAGGTGTGCCTATAGCACACCCACATTTCGCCAGTTATATTTAAGTCCCATTTAATAGAGGGCGACCCTATTGCCATCAACCGGGCATAAATCTAAACACTGGGCTGCTACTGAGAAATTCCACATGGAAAAACCCTTTGCTCCACCCGGGAGTTGAACCTAGGACATACTCAGCAGCAGAATAACTTTTTAGAGGCATGAGGAACAGGGTGTAAAGTTCACTCATGCTCTATAGACAAGGGAGGATCCTCCGACCAGACGGGTGTCATGTATACCGGGCAACTGACCAACGATTGATGTCGGATAGTCTTATGTATGTCGTTCGCGCGGTAAACTCTTATTGCGCGATGCAGGATTTTGTGTAACGTCAGATCTTTGATGCGTAGTTCGCATGTGGCGATGTATATGCCGCCACAACTTGTAACTAAGTATGGGACTAATTCTGAAATTGTGAAAAGAAAAGTATCTCTTTCATACAGCCAAGAAACGATATAAGGAAATACTTGATACTTGATTTTCTATTTCTAAAAACATTATAGTAATCAGCGTAATTGGCTTTATGTCGTTCTGGTTCAATAAATTAAAACATTTCTATTAGACAAAGAAGTATATAATTTTTGTATGAAAAAGCAGAATTGTTTTTCTATATTTCAGTGTTGGTCAGCCTGTATACTATCCAAAAACGTTCAATATTACGATAACGGAGTTTTTTCAGGATTATTATATATATATATCCATAGTATTATTAAGTACCGCAATATTGTTTTTCGTTATCAAAAATATTACATAACATGTTTTAAGTGGGTGCCCCCGCTTTGAGTTCGAGAGAACATTGCATGTATTGTAATATATTTTACAATGCATTTGCTCGAAAAGAGCCTTTTCCAAGCAGTAAATTAGTGCGGAAAGTGTAACTTTTTTTCACTAGTGCTTTTTACTTTTCTGTTTTTTTTTGTTTTTTGTGGCCGTCGGCGTCGTCAGCCCGTTGCACAGTTTTTATTATTTGAGAAAAGTTTTACAAATCAGATGATGATGATGATAACGATGACGATGGCTAAGGCGATGGCGGAGTCTAAAGTCAAAGTCAAATTCAAAGTCGAAGTCGAAAGTCAAAGTCATGAATGTTGTTTTTATCATTTATATACGTCGTCATTATGTTAGATGTACACATCATCGTAAGGCTCACTCAATTTTTTTTTTCCTCTCACAATGCATAGTAAAACGTTGCATGATACACGTGCGTAAGATGATTTCCGACTCGTGTCGACTTATACACTCGCTCGCTACGCTCGCTCGTGGATAAAATGTTGCTCATCGGAAATCACCTACCTTCCGCACTTATAGCATAAATAACTATTACAATGCATTTGCTCGAAAAGAGCCTTTTCAAGCAGTCAATTAGTGCGGAAAGTGTCACTTTTTTCACTAGTGCTTTTTACTTTTCTGTTTTTTTTTTAATTTTTATGGCCGTCGTCAGCCCGTTGCAAAGAGTTTTTATTACTCGTATTTGAGAAAAGTTTTACAAATCAGATGATGATGATAACGATGACGATGGCGATGACGATGGCGATGGCGATGGCGATGGCAATGGCGGAGTCGGAGTCAAAGTCAAAGTCGAAGTCGAAAGTCAAAGTCATGAATGTTGTTTTTATCATTTATATACGTCGTCATTATGTTAGATGTTACACATCATCGTAAGGCTCACTCAATTTTTTTTTTCCTCTCACAATGCATAGTAAAACGTTGCATGATACACGTGCGTAAGATGATTTCCGACTCGTGTCGGAAATCAACAAAAATGCCACTCATCGGAAATCACCTACCTTCCGCACTTATAGCATAAATAACTATTAAAAGAAGGTCCATGGAGTTTCTTGCCCGTTCTTCTTCAAAGGAGCCAAAGTACGCTTTGGAATGAGCAACTAGCTTCATCTTTCTGACTGACTCCTTTGACAATTCAAAAGTGCCTGTAAATAGTTTAATTAAAATAAATGCTTTGAGTTTGAGTTATAAAAACAGTAAACTGAATGTAAACTTGAAAATACATAATCGGATCCTAAATCCTTGATAAATGGCGTTTTTCTGATTATTTACGTCACGACCTAGACTACGTCGTATCTTACCTTCTAAAGTCTATTGTCACCACTTAAGTCAGTGATGTCATTCCTGACTGTGACATCAATGAATTGGTCACCATAGTCTTTCTGACAACCAGTCTTACCATCTTATCGTGTAACGCCGTAACCGAGGCCAGATAGGCAGGCTTTCCATATAAAAGTACAGTGTACAAGTATGTACCTGTCCTCCCATACCTATTAAACTATGTTGAAAACATTTTAAAACCCGAATATTAAAAAAAAAGTAAACGTGCAGTTTCTTGCCGACTATTTTCCATAGAACCGTGCACCTAGCTTCTGACGTTTCATATCATTTCTAACTGAACAGACAGCTGTGCTGCTGGGGAGTTAGTTGCGCCACTTCTTCTTTCCAGCTTAGCACTAGGAAGTGGTGAAGGGTGGGCGTTTTTGGGGGACTGTCTTATGTAATTTTGACGTTCGTAAAGTGCTGATTCTCAGCCTATTTTGAATAAATGACTTTTGAATTTGAATTCATAAGTCGTGTGAATGCCCGTTTATGTGAATGGGGGGATCAGGCGAAGCAGCTTACTAGGTCTCAAATCGAATACTACATTTCTTAATGCAATCGACTTGCATCAAGGTAAGCGTGTAAAAACTCTCGTATACCGTAGGAAACAGCCTGATACCGCTCATTTCTAAGATTTACTTCTTACTCGTGGATTTACTGAGAGCTTGCGGTAAAAAAGTTAATTGCAGATACTTTAGATAGCTGTGTCGATGGAACTTACAAATTGCAACATGTTACTTTTTACGTCACGCTTGTATCACCGAAGGGATAGGCAGTGGTGTACCTATAGTACACCCACATTTCGTCAGTTATGTTTAAGTCTCATGTAATAGGGGGCGAACCTATTGCTATCAACAGGGCACAAATCCAGACTCCGGGCTGCTACCTGCCACTGAGAAATACTTTAGTAAGTAGGTATAGAGGGTTATTGGTTATATGTCAGCAATCCGTTAAGGGGATGTAGGAGAGGTCATTTCCAACCAAATGACGCATTTTTTTTTTTTGGGTGGGGAAATATCAAATAATTTCGCCCGCTCTGGACGGAGCGGGCGTGTCAGACTCTTACTGACTAAAACCCACCCGTGTTCCCTCAGTTGCCTGTACGTTGTCAGGGGCCACGGTATCCCTTTCGGGCTTTCCCGCGAACCAAATTACCTCCGATAATCCCTATGCGAATGTCAACCATTTTCGAGTAATTTGACAATTTTATATTTTAAAATGAATGAAATAAAAATATAAAATGTCAAATGACTCGATTTTTTTTGACATTTGCATACGAGTCAAAAGGGGTCATTTGGTTGAAAATTACCTTTCCTACATTTAATAGATTGTTACATTTTTTGGAGGGCTCGTGGCTAAGTAACAACAGGCGCACTGGTTGATCCATCAGGTTAAGCTACGCTTGCCGGGGTTGGTCAGTGGATGGGTGACCATCTTTGCATACCGAGAATCCTCCGTGCCTCGGAAAGCACGTTAAGCCGTTGGTCCCGGCTGTCATTCGTAGATCTTTGACAGTCGTTACGAGTCGTCAGAAGCCTGAAAGTCTGACACCAGTCTTGCCAAGGGGTATCGTATTACCCAGTTACTGGGTTGTGGAGGTCAGATAGGCAGTCGCTCCATGTAAAATACTGGTATTCAGCAGCATCCGGTTAGACTGGAAGCCGACCCCAACATAGTTGGGAAAAGGCTAAGCAGATTGATTGGATTGCTGACATATAATCAATAACTCTATTTAATAAGTTTAGATTATAGGCATGGCTTTAGAATGTCTTTACCTATGATGCAAATAATAAAACAAAGTGACTACATATTACCGCAGTAGCTATTTCAATATAAACCTAGTTATTATTATATGCAAGACCGGTCTAGTAGGTAGCAATATAATAATATTTATACGTCCCGGTTATCATTAGTGAAGTGAAAGGTTGTAGGAAATGCAAAGTGGTCAGACCAGTAGGTCGCCATGACGGCAAGATGCAACAATATTATACGGTGGATAAATGTTAGGATATTCTGTATGTCTTCATTTGTCTTTTTTGTATAGTTAGTAGAATTCCCATGGGCAGTGAAATGTGGACTTAGTAAACTAACTGAACTCATTAGCACACGGAGCATAGTCCTGGCTATAGTAATAACTGCTGCACGGGTTGATCCATCAGGTTAAGCTACGCTTGCTGGGGTAGGTCCGTGGATGGGTATCTTTACATACCGAGACTCCTCCGTGCTTCGGAGAGCACGTTAAACCGTTGGTCCCGGCTGTCATTCGTGGATCTTTAACAGTCGTTATGGGTCGTCAGAATCCCGAAAGTCTGACAACCACTCTTACCAATACGATGTATTACCCAGTTACTGGGTTGTGTAGGTCAGACAGGCAGTCGCTCCGTGGTAAATACTGGTATTTTGCTGCATCCGGTTAGACTGGAAGCCGACCCCAACATAGTTTGGAAAAGGTTAGGCAGATTAATAATGACGGGATTAAATAACTCACACTCACAGTAGATTTTATTTCGATATTCCAGACTTGGTCCTGTAGTAAAAGTAATTTATATTCATGAATTCTTTCAGCCGGAAGGGTGCCTCAAAGTTAGTCTGTATATTGGGAATTTAAAGTACCGCACAGTTAAATAAAAGTAGCCTCCAATCTCCCTTGAACTTTTCCATAACTGAAAACGTTTTAAGTTATTTATTTTATTTGTATTTCAGGTGCAGAATGCATGGCGGGCGAACGCGACCGCGGTCCTTATTTACAACGACCGGGATACGACTCTATTGGAGAAGATGAAGTTATCTACCGACAATGGACGTAAGTGCAACTTATCATAATTTATAATAAATAATAAACAAGAGACCTACAAAAAAACCGCTGAAACTCCTCTCGATCGGCCCGGCACGAACTATATGAGAATTGCGTAAAACAATTAGCCAGTCAGTAAGGAGTTAAAGGGCCTGCCTGACTGTCCACTAACCAGGGTGCAACTTATGTAGATTTTAGTATCCTCACTTGTAGAAGGTTGTTGATTGCACACATAATGCCCCTCCAATGATGCAAGATGTTAAGCATCTCATGCCTCTGCGACATTTTTGTTCTTCCTTATATTCGTGATCGCTTCAAAATCTACGACATATAAAAAATATGCTAAAGCCTAAGCTACATACTACACTGAATGAATGAATGCATTTTAAACGTCAACAAAGGAAACTTCCCAGAAGGGAGAATCTCAAGAATGCATAAAATTCTCAGTAAACTATAATCATTTCAAAATATGACTCGATAAGTATAATGTATTAATTAATAATCCTTGCGTTATCTTGCACAATGCAAATGAAAATGCGGAAGACACGTATAGTGCGACCAGTTTATCTTGACAGGTGGTGAAATATGAATCTAAATTTAAACGCACTCAATTCCAAGCAAGCTCGTGGCTAAATGATAACAGCCGCACTGATCGATCGATCGTAGGTAAAAGCTACGCTTGCCGCGATCGGTACGTGGATCCATCCGTGCCTTGAAAAGAACGTTTACAACCGTTGGTCCTGGCTGTCATTCTTTACGGGTAGTCAGAAGCCCAAAAGTCTGAAAATCAGCCTAGGGGCTTCGTGTTACCCAGTAACGGGGTTGTGGAGGTCAGATAGGCAGTCGCTCCATGTTAAATACTGGTATTCAGCTGCATCCAGTTAGATTCGAAACCGACCTCAATATAATTGGGAAAAGGCTAGGCAGCTTGAATTTCAAACAAGCAGCACCGTCATAAAGCAATTAATATATACTGGACACAGTGACACACTATGGTATCGTAACTTTCGTAGGACCAGTACATTTCTCAAGGAGAACGTGGTCGGTACAAGCGTATATTGCCGGCTTATGTTATTTATTGCGCGGTACAATAACGCTTCCATTACATAAATCGGTTACCCTTTAATGTTGGCTTCCTTGTGTGACGACAGTGGTATTAAATCTGTTGAGGTTGTCTGCGAAGATGTTTATGGTAACTGCAGTGGTAACTGCAATGTATTGCAAGCGTCATACCACTGTGGATTAATGTCGTACAAAAAAAAACATTGACTGATCAATCGTGAGGAAACCGGCATGCCTGAGAGATATTTATCGACGGCATGTGAAGCCAAGTCAGAGGCCCATGGGCTGCATAAAAACTGTGACATCAGGTTAGTCACTAACCACACGGAAAAGAAGATCGAACGAAAAAGAACTCCCGTTCTCCTTTCCATTTTCTTGGGTACTAGCGGTGAATCTAAAAATAAATTACCTTTTAATATTCCTTCCATCTTATAAATGGTAACTAAATACGCCTGTAGGAGTTTTTCTGAATTTATCTGGTATCGCAGAATCGGGTAGAAGCAAAACCAATTGACGTCCACTTGATCAACGCCAACGCAATTGAGAATGTCTTAATCAAGATTTCTTCCCTTTTACTCCATTCTGTCAATAAGATGGCCTGCGACGATAAGAAAAAAATAAATACAAATTTAAAATAAACAGTACTAGGTATACTGCATGCGGTGTAGCATGGTGCAGGTGACAGGTGGTAGAAAGGGTAAATTTATTTAATTTACTACAGTTATTACTGATTCCGTATTTTACAACTATGATACATACGTAGGAGATTGTGTACATAACACATAATCAGTAGTAACTGTCGTAAATTAAATAAATTTACCCTTTCTGTCACCCGAACCGTGCTACACCGCGACCAGTGTAGGGATTTTTTATCTCATACATTTTGTAACTATTATTAGTGTCCAGTCAGCCACAAGACAAAAAGCTCTATAATTTATCATTCCTGCAGCTGTCGCTCGCGTACAAATTGTTCGCCAGACAGCAAGACAATTGAAGCTCTCGCGCTTTGTGCGAAATTAATTCAATCGCCACACGTGGCTTTCGTAAGTCGCCAACTACTATTGGGTCACCTGATCTATCATTATATTATGTTTTGGAAGCAGTCATTTCATTGCCTAGGAAAAGGTCGAAGTCAAATTGTATATTTCAACTAGTTGTTGTCCGCGCCTTCACCCGCGTGGGCCCTAATTTTTTTTCTAAAATAAAAGTAGCCCAAATTCTTCCAAAATCGGTCCAGCCGTTTTGGTGATTAGCCGGAACAAACAGACAGATGACAGACAAAAAAAAATCTGCTGTTTCATAGAAAAGTGCAATACTTACGCGGTCAAAATGTATGGAACAGGTGATTTTTTTTTAATTTCAATTTCGGCGAAAAATTTCAACGCAGGTTGTTTGGAATCATGTGCTGAATCCTTGGTATCAGGCTTCGCGTCGATGTCCCTGCCACCCTGTATACTTTCAAATTCAGATACATATAAAAGAATATACAGTAATTAAATAGTAGAGTATATTACATAGTAAAAAGCTGTTATTTTGACATTACAAAAAGACACGACCATAAAAAGGAAGAACAGATTCTAGTTCTCCCGTCCAATTGGTAGTTTCGAAGAAGAATAGACAACAATCTCCATAGTTACTCTTTAAAACAAATAACATATGGTTCTACAATATTTTATTTACATTAATATTATTATCATCATACTCGTCTAAGGTGACAATGTACCTAGACTAGAATAAAATTATCTTTATTACAATAGGTAATAAAACATGTATTTGCAAATTAAGCAATAACAGATCAATTAATTTTGTTGATACTTACTTATTAGTTATTACACATATTTACAAATATTGAACTGTAGAAGATTATTACTATCATTTTAACAAACAATGAAAGTTATAATCGTGCATGATTTTTGGTTGCCTATCTTCAATAACTTCTACAACATCCAGCTTCTCTAGATTACCAGTTTTTCCAGTAAAGTGATGAAAACTAGCATCATCTTTAACTGGATCGTTTATAATATCAAAAACATTACGGAGACTCAGTTCACCAGTACCTGCTACAGTTATGGCACACAAGGCCGACCGGTCAGTCCCGTCGTATTGTTCACTCGCTCGCCTAATAGGACAATGAATTACAATCATTATCATATTATTTAAATACCTCTGCTTAGGTACAGATAGGATGTAAGTACTTGGACGGGCTCTGAAGTTATGCAATTTTAGCGTGGTAAAGATGGTCCCAGAGTTTTGCTGTTATTCGTAAAGCCTTCAGACGCTTCATTCGAGTGAAGATCCATTTTTGTTTCAGTCCGCGTTCGTACGACACTGACAAAATAACATAGGAATTCACGTTCCTTTGAGCTCTTTTCATTTCATTTTAGATCATTCGGTAGGCTAGTGAAATCAAACGAGGTTGGATCGGTTCACTAATGAATAAATTATTTCATCATTCGGTAGGTGAGTGAAAGATGCAGTTCCGAAATCAAACGAGGCTGGATCGGTTCACTAATGAATTTTTCGATCATTCGGTACGTGAGTGAAAGATGCAGTTCCGAAATGAAACGTGGTTGGATCGGTTCACTAATTAATGAATTTTTCGATCATTCGGTAGGTAAGTGAAATATGCAGTTCCGAAACGTGAAATATGCAGTTCCGAAACGAAACGTGGCTGGATCGGTTCACTAATTAATTAATTTTTCGATCATTCGGTAGGTGAGTGAAATATGCAGTTCCGAAACGAAACGTGGCTGGATCGGTTCACTAATTAATTAAATTTTCGATCATTCGGTACGTGAATGAAAGATGCAGTTCCGAAATCAAACGTGGGGGGATCGGTTCACTAATGAATACATTTTTCACTTTTGATGATTCATTTTATGGTCAGACGTTTCACTTCGAAGTGAAAGATAATAAAAACTGAAGCGTTTGATATCGGCTTCAAACAAGAGCAAGCGAGCGAGCCAGTATTCTCTGAAATTCATGCATGAACTCAAGGCCTTTACTCACGGGGCTACGATCCGTACATATTCCTCTTGCTTCCTTCCCACGCTAGTACATTTTGACATACACGCGCGCCGTTTGAGAGTACCCATAAAGGTCAGGTACCTTTATGAAAACTTCACAGTAATGTCAATGTGTAAGTAAGTCTATTTTCAGTGTATGTCCTCAAATAGAAGCAAAGTATTTTTTTCATTCGATTATAAAAGGTTTACTGTAATAAGACACAGACATAATATGTAAAACAAAAACGTGAATTATATTTGTTACTCTACAAAAGATCATCAGAATCGAAAGTTGAACTACATTCGAAACATATTATAAAGTTGTTTTAAACCGAGTATCCCAACTCGTTGAAATGCACAAGTGCTCTCAGAAACGTGTGTTCTTTGTGTAGTGCATCCCAAAACTTCATTCTTTCGTGGAATGGATTCCTTCCTTTTGTGAGTTCTGATCCTATGCTGAGGTAGTTCAGCCTTTCTTTGTTTTCAACAGGGTCCCAAGTTATTGGTAGCAGTGGGTCATCTTCATCTGGTGTGGGGTTTCTGAAAAACAAATGAATTATGAAAATTTTGCAAAGTCACCACCATTGATGATTATATGATTTCTCTTGAAACTTACCCAGTTTTGGCAAAATTGGTCCACATTTTGATAACTCTTTTTCTTGTTTTTACTGAATCTCGACTACCTTTGCATACTTCTGGCATTTTTATACGAAACAGGAAAGATAGTTCTGCACCATGTCCAGTGGAGTTCAAGAAATTTAATTTCTTCGGTACTGCCCATTCGCCAGTGTAGTTGAGAATATAGTAGTATATGGGACAGCCAGCCGTACGGAGCAGTCTTACTGTTTTATTGACATAGTATGAAAAATAGTAATCACTTATCAGTTGTAAGTATTGTGTCCTTGTATCTGCTCGTAAATGTTCTTCGCCGTCCAAGTAAAATTTCAGTAACTGATGTCCTATACTTTCTGATGACTTATCCTTCCTTGCTAACTCTCTTGGCACAAGAAGCCTGACATTTTCGTTATACTTTTCGAAATTAGAATAAAAATTCTCAACAACATGTTGTAACACAGCTCCTTCTATGTTATTGCTACCAATAATACAAGGTACTTTATTAAAATTACCAGATTTAAGTAACAAAAGTGGACTCCTTGTAAGAAATGCAGCTTGTCCTTCGAGGTCAACTTCAATGCATGGTTTGAAGACAGGATCAATCAAATCCCTATCGGCTCCTTCACCACTTTCTATTTTAAAGTTTTGAAAAGCTATGGTTATATCCATCGCAGGAATAGTACGTAGCTCTTCAACTATTTCTTCTTTACAAGTTTTCTCGATGCCGAGTATTTTTGCCAGTTCTATTACGGCTAGTGAAGGATTTTTGGCTAAAGACCAATTATTCAATACACTGGCGCTTTGTATAATAGCTTTGTGAAAAAGTCCGGTCGCTATAGGTGATAACATCATGAAATTGACAATAGATCCACCTGATGAACTTCCAAAGATTGTAACATTATTTGGGTCACCTCCAAAGGCACTTATATTTCTTTTGACCCACTTTAGAGCCATAACTATATCTTTAAGTCCGCAATTTCCTGGTGCTGCATAGTCGTTTATGGAGAGGAAACCAAAAGGTCCTGTTCTGTAGCCGCATCGTACGAAGACAATGTTCTGGTCATTGATTAAAGTTGCATCAAATATGTGATCTAAGATGCAAGCGTAGCCGTAACCTCCAATCCAAAACATAACGGGTATGGCTTTATCAGGATTGACACTTGGTGTGGAAAGTTCTATGTAAAGACAGTCTTCAGACCCAGATATGACATCAGTCACTGATCGACAAATAGGTAGAGGTGCGTCTTGCGTGCAGTCCAATACTTCTTTCCATGGCTGAATTGGCGATGGTGGCTGTAAAAGAAAAATTTTACATTTATGTTCATTTACTCTAGAAGAAAGATGACCGGCAAATTAAATATTGTCCGTTTCGTTTATGGATTAATTTGATGATGTGGTTCATATTACAATGATTAAGACATGACGGAACGATTTCTTAATTTTATAGTTACTTTGCCATTTAAGTTATAAGTATTTAAATTACTTATTAGCTAGGCTAGATTGTAATATAAATGAAATATCACCAATAGGGATGTTGACTGGAGAGAAAAAAACTATTTAGTCCGGCAGTCAGATAATAAAAATATATTAGACACGTAAGTATTTTTTGCTTTATCATATTAATAAAAAAATATTTAGATAAAACGCATTGAGGTTGGGGAGTGGGGGCTCGCTACGTCACATTTCAGTATAAAATCTACCGGGGGGTGACGTCATGCCACATTTTAGCTCAATGTATTGCCATAATCTTTTGATTACGTAAAAAAAGAAAAAAAAAACAATATTTTTTTAATAATCTATCTGACGGACAAAAAACATAAATAAAGGGGTAAAAAATGGGTTCAAAAATCCCTTGTAACTTACCAAGAATCGTAATTTGCTTACTGGTGGTTTAGCATACGGTATACTTTTAAACTTGTAACAAGTACCTTCATCAGTTTTTTCAGAATATCCGCAAACGGGACCATCTTTTGTTTCCACTACACATTTTGCAGCCTCTGGTATTGAAGCCATTTTTTTCACTTCCCTGCAAACTTCAATAATCAAATCAATTTAGGGAATATTTTACTTCTTTACATTGTTTGTACCCTGTTTGTTTGTAATAACCTGTACGTAGTTATATGTGACGTGTAGGCCATGTTAATTATGTTCTTTCATTCATTATAATTGTAGGATCTATTTCATCTAGCTAGCAGGAAAATCATAATAATGTTATGTTTATTGATCGCGTAATTTTATACGCGATTCGAATCTCTGTGGTAATTAAAACGTTACAAAAACTACTATACCTACTCGGCGTTCTATTTTTAAAGTTTAGGTTTTAGTTTTGATTGGCTTTCCTGTTTGAAGACGACGAACTACCTACAAATATTACACACAAAAAGTATTAAAACTTTTTATATATTTTTACCTAAATATAAATGTTCCGTTCGTTTATGATGATCACGTGTGTAGTATTAATAAAAATAATATCTATGTTTGTGTTTTTGGCATAGTAACAAAATTAATTCAGACACAAGGAAAACAAACGTAATTTTCCTACCTACAAATATTACACACAAAAAGTATTAAAACTTTTTATATATTTTTACCTAAATATGAATGTTCCGTTCGTTTATGATGATCACGTGTGTAGTATTAATAAAAATAATATCTATGTTTGTGTTTTTGGCATAGTAACAAAATTAATTCAGACACAAGGAAAACAAACGTAATTTTCCATAAAAAATTTAATCGCGCGTCGACATTTTTTTAAGAAATGGATTGTTGACTTAATTCAATCAAAATGTGTAGGTACCAAGACATGTAGGTATATATTTTCGTCTCCGTAAGAATAACATTCTATAGCAGGAAAATCATTAAACGATGTTGAAGGAAAACAATACACCCAGTCAAGGTAATTGACATAAGACAAACACCATAATTATATTTTTAGAACAAAAATACTTACCTACTCGTACGATAGAAAAAGAAGTTGGTACCAACTGGGATTTAGATGCAATATTGATAATTAATTGTACCATTAAGACACTTTTAAGTTATGAAGTACCAAAGAGACGTTAAATATCAGAATCACATGAAAACATTTAAAATCACACAATACACGGACGTCAGACCAGTGTGAAACACACAAACAAACTGGTATAACTAGACTCAATCCTTGATATTGTTAGGCATAGAAAGGTCAATATTGCTAGCGTTAGGTGGGGCCAATTATTTCTTAGATTAGGAAATTCATTACATTACAAAAAGTTTTTTTTTTTTTTTTTTATAAATATTTGATGATTTATTTTGTATTTCGAATGCTGCCTGTCATTTGCGGTTCTTAGCCGCTCTGCTTGTCAATGTCACCATTATAATGTCAAATTCAGTCAAAGTAGAAAGAAAAAAATAGGTGTTTTATATAAAAAAGTATTACAGAGATCTCTATGTTTTACAGTTAAGAGCGTTTATTCTGGAAGTGGGCAAAGTCGCAGATAGATGTCAAATATTTCGCTGGTTTGATTAATTTGGCAATATTACTGTAAGGAAATAAGAAATATGGCTAACTAGCGAACTAGAATATTAATAATGAATTGCAATTATACACTCAGCACCTACAGGATGAATTGTTTGTAAGGGAATATGCTCTAAAGGATATCTTTAGTAAATATGAGACTTGTCAACAAGACCTAAGTAAGCGTATGCAGGAGGCCAATGAGTTGGCAGACCTGGTCAAGTACAATGCAGAGATTTATGAGTCTCTGACAAATAACCTTTCTTTTAGCTGCGCCTCCTCTCAGGAAACTCAGCCTGAAGTTGTTACGCCCACACCCTCAGTGGTTCAGAATGTAGGTAGCTGTATTAATAATGTTAATAATAGTAGGAATAATTTGATTAACACAACATATGTATTTTCTGACAAATTTGGTCAAGGTTTTGGTAGAGTATTTAATCAGTGTTCACAACAATATGTTATAAATAATTGTATACCCGGTGCCAGTGTTAGCCAATTAATTAGTAGTATTAAATTGACAAAAATAAACCCCAGTTCAACTGTTATTTTATTATATGGGGATAGTTTAACTGTAAGAAAAAAGGACATAATTGAATGTGTCCATTTGATGTTACATCTTAATGAGACCAATAGTTGTAAATTTATTTTCTGTGCCTTGCCTTATTCTCAATATTTGTCTGATGAGCAAAATAGGCACATTTATAATTTAAATATGTTAATTTATAATAGGACATGTCGTCAGACAGTGACGCTATTTTATATTTTGATTGTAATCAATTTATTACTGATTACAAACTGACAAATTATACAATGTATTTGCCACCTAGTTGTAGGAGACAAATTGCTAATCTCTTAGCATAGAATATACAGAGTGACACTGGTACCTGTAGTGTACCACCGATTACTGTTGGTACTAACACTACTTTTGATATATAGCCTTATAGTTTAAACTATTAGGAGCGACAACGGGTGAGCCGCATATTTTGAATGTAGTTCATCAAAATATGCAGGGTCTGTCCGGCAAAGAGCTAGAGTTAAGTTTATTTATAGAGAACTATGATGTTCAAGTGTTATGTTTGACTGAACACTGGTTGAAAGAACATGAAGTAGTGTTTATCAATGATGATAATTTTACTGTACAAAGTGCGTTTGTAAGGAAAAGCGCCATTCGCGGTGGATCTTTAGTTCTTGTTTCAAATAAGTTGAAATGTAAACAACGTTTAGATTTAGTTAATCTTTCCATCGAGCGCACCATTGAGTTGTCTTGTGTTGAACTCGAGCGATACGTTATAATTTGCGTTTATCGACCCCCCTCTGGTGATTTTATTAGTTTCGAATCGGTAATGGAGGATTCACTCAATAGGTTAAAAAAATCAAGTAATAAAACTATAATTTTATGTGGAGATTTTAATATTAATATTTTAGATGTTACTCCATTAAGTATTAGACTTCTTAATCTGTTGAGGTCTTATAATTTAATAAACTTGTTTTTTGAACCTACTAGGATCACGGCATCTTTTTCAACTTGTCTAGATAATATATTTAGTGATTGTGATGCCAAAAATAAAATAGTGTTAAGTGACTTAACGTCTGACCACTGTGGTTTATTAGCTAGCTTCCCCATGCCATTACATAAAAAGCCGCATAAAATTGAATGCAGGCCTTATACAGCTAGTCGTTGCAATAAGTTTAAAAATAATATAGCTCACAGAATTACACCATCTATAGTAGAACACGAGAATCCCAATGAAATCTATGGAGCCCTTTTTGATGTTGTGCAAAAAGAGTACCAATCTACTTTCAAGTCCAAAACTATTCAAATTAATGGCACCTCTGTTGGCTTTAACCAATGGGCCACTCCAGGAATTTATAAAAGTAGAGCGAGACTATACGAGTTATATGGTTTGAAAAAATACAGGTTTGATACTCCTTTCCTAGAGTATGTCAAAAATTATTCAAAATTATTTAAAAAGGTGTGTGTTTTTGCTAAATCTAAATTTTTAAGCGATACAATTAAAAAATCCAATAATAAAGTAAAAACCACTTGGAAAATTATTAACAATGAAACGGGTAAGTCGGTTAAACAAGATAAACAACTTGAGATTATGGTCGACAATAAATTAGTTAATAAAGCAGCTGACGTAGCTGAGGCGTTTAATGAGTTTTTTGCCAACATACCTGTAACTACCACTCGCTCCTTAAATTCATCCCCGTCTAAAGCGGAAAACCTTTTGCTTAGTAGTGTGTCTAAAAATAGTCCCTTATTTAGCTTCGAACATGTAACGCCTCGTGATGTAGTTAATGTTTTTAACACACTCAAGTCTAAAAACACTGGTGATTACTGGGGCATCTCCATTAAACTTTTAAGTAATATAATAGACATCGTAGCCCCCTATCTAGCTGTTACTTTTAATAAATGTGTTGATTTAGGAACTTTTCCTGACCTCATGAAGAATAGTAAAGTCATACCATTATTTAAATCAGGTAATAAAAGTGACGTTGGCAATTTCAGGCCTATTTCTATCTTACCAGCATTTAGCAAAATATTTGAAAAGTTAATACTCAAGCAGTTGCTTAGACATTTTAATTTAAATAGCCTCCTTCATAATGAACAATATGGCTTTACAAAAGCTCGTTCGACTAAAAAAATTTTAATTAAAAAATTTTAAATTCGTATTTACATAATAGGTCCCAATGTGTAGATGTTGATGGTGTGAAATCTTCTGGGCTACCAGTTCAGTTAGGTGTACCTCAAGGCTCAATACTGGGTCCATTCTTGTTCTTAGTGTATATCAGTGACTTACCATTCTATTTAAAGGGTATCTGTGAAGTTGTACTGTTCGCAGATGATACCTCTCTTATTTTTAAAGTAGACAGGAATAGACAAGATTTTGACGATGTAAACAGTGCACTCTCAATGGTTACGGATTGGTTTACGACAAATAACCTAGTTCTAAATACTAAGAAAACGAAACGTGTAAAGTTTGCCTTACCAAATGTTAGAAATCTAGGTCCCAACATCGTCTTAGATAAAGAGGTGCTTGAATCTGTAAACTCGGCGGTTTTTCTGGGCATAACAGTAGATGCCAAACTTCAGTGGGGCCCACATATATCGAGCCTAGCGGGAAGGCTCAGTTCAGCCGCCTACGCCGTCAGGAAAGTAAGACAATACACTGACGTCGGATACAGCTCGGTTAGTCTATTTTAGTTATTTTCATAGCGTTATGTCCTACGGTCTTCTGCTGTGGGGCAAAGCTGCTGATATTCAAAATATATTTGTTCTTCAAAAACGAGCTGTTCGCGCTATTTACCAGCTTGGTGCCAGAGTTTCTCTGAGAGATTTTTTCAAAGATATTGGTATCCTCACGGTTGCATCTCAATTCATCTTCGCCAATATCTTATATATTAGGCAAAATATACACTTATACACTAAAAACAGTGATCTTCACAATGTTAACACTAGAAATAAGGACAAACTACGAGCTCCCTTTCACCGGCTTCATAAGGTTCATAACTCATTTGTTGGGCTTGGTATAACCTTTTATAACAAGCTACCCTCTTCTTTGCTAGATTTGCCTTTTAATGCGTTTAAAACGAAAGTAAAATCCAATCTTTGTTCAAAGGCATACTATTCTATCAACGACTACTTAAATGATAAGAATAGTTGGTCGCTGTGATTAACTCAAGACAATGTTTATGTTCTTTCTCCAGCTTACGTACTGACAAGTTATATGAGTTTATATAATTGTTTATTT
Source organism: Agrochola macilenta (assembly GCA_916701695.1). NCBI lineage: Eukaryota > Metazoa > Arthropoda > Insecta > Lepidoptera > Noctuidae > Agrochola > Agrochola macilenta. Next base: position 13,176,223 of record OU753564.1, read on the forward strand.
TATTTGACTTTTTAAGTCAAGTTATTTTAATTTAACTTTAATTTATTTTTGACAAAATCTACTCATCACACTGTTTTTTTATGAGTTGTATTGCAATATATGGTTAGCTAGTGACCTCGACAATAATTGATCATATTATTTACTGTTATTAGTAATTAACTCTTTGTTTATTTATTTTACATCGATGGTCCTAGTTTATCATTTATAACTTCCAGTTACAACTATATGTAAGCGGGCACGCCCTTTATGCCTGGAGGCTTTTTTATTTAGATATTAAATTCTGTTTACGTTTAGTTTTTTTATTTCGGCCTGAGTATCGATGATTGATTGATTGAGTTCTCGATGATTTTGTTTGGTATATTGGCGTGTGCTAGCTAACATATGGCTAATAATTTGAATTATGTTTTGTGTTGCGTAATGTAAATTATTTTGAATACTATTATATAGAATCTTTTTTTTTGTTCTTCTAACTGAACAGACAGCTGTGCTGCTGGGGAGTTTGTTGCGCCACTTCTTCTTCCCAGCTAATGCACTAGGAAGTGGTGAAGGGTGGGCGTTTTGGGGGACTGTCTTATGTAATTTTGACGTTCGAAAAGTGCTGATTCTCAGCCTAGTTTGAATAAATGACTTTTGAATTTGAATTTGAACACTGAATTTGATGTTGTAACCGTTTTAGGTGTAAAAAAGGCATTTGGAAAGTTTCTAAATACTTTTTTTAAATCTAAAACTAAATATTCGGTGTTACGATATTAATATTATTGCATATCATAATCAATATTTTAGTTCACTAGTTACCACATTTCTTATTTACATACAGTACCTAATATTGGCAAATTAATCAAAACAGGTAAATATTTGACAGCTATTTGCGACGTTGTCAACTTTTAGAAAGCGCTCTTAACGGCGTACAAATATAAAATACGATTTAATGACAAGCAAAGCTAGGCAGTACATTTCAATTTAGAATAAATATATTAGATCCTTTTTCTTAAGATTGTGTTATGAATTTCAACATGAATATCTTTTCACACCGGTAGTTTGCTCTTTTATTATTTTAAAAATAAAAGTAAAAATTTGTTAAATTTCAGAATATTTTGTAATCTAGTATTATCTTAATACTATGTTGGTACGAGGCGAAAAATCTGAGGTACAATAAAGAAAAAAAACCGGCCAAGTGCGTGTAGAACCACGCAAAATGAAGTGTTCCGTAGTTGGGATGGATTTATACTAAGAACAAACTTAACTTTGTAGTTGAAAAACACGTTCTACAACATGTTTTTGCAACTACAAATCTGAGTTGGTTGTAAGTAACAAAGTAATTATGGTTGACAGCAACGCGGGTGCAGCGGTAGGAGTCAATGACCTTTTCCTCCATCCACTCGGGCGAAGCCGCGGGCAAAAGCTAGTTAAATATAAACGAACGATGTACCATTGAAGAAGTTCATATCTAAAACCACCGTAAGGACTATTTTTGTTTACAGCGCTCGGCGGCTATAGAACCGCGCCGGTAACATATGTGGTCATCGCGTTCACGGGATTTTGTTTTGATAACTTCTTTGATGGTACTTGTAAAAGCGGATGTTTAGTCAGATGGTGTAATTAGCTGCATGTTGTTGTAATTAGTCTCTTCAAAGACTTTAATTAAGTAAACTGGCTTTGAATTGTTCGACTCCATAAATTGAGGATAATATAATTATTACCGCGTGTATTCACGTGCCTTCTTCTATTGTTGTTGAAAGCGTGTGTTTAGATTTAAGTACGGAAGCACTGGACAATTATGTTAAAGTGGTACCATTTGTAGCCGACTGCAGGCAGCAACAGCCGGCGACTTCATAGAAATGCGATTCGATTTCATAGAAATACTTAGAAACCAGAATGTCGCAGCGACACGTCGCCTGCTGCTGCTGCCTGCAGTCAGCTACGGAACGGTACCTTAAATTTTCGTGCAGACTAGCGCGGCGCGACTCTAACAAAACAATTTCGAAGAAAACTTCACAGTGGAACAATTACCGGTGTCGCGTCGCGCCAGTCTGGACGAGGCTTAATTTTTTTTTTAATGTCCATACATCTCTTCATCTGTTATCGCTCTTTATCAACTTCCTAGTCATATCATCTTCCACATTTTCTTTAACCTGTCTTTTTTCATTCGGTCCACACTTGTCTGTCAATAATAATTTATTCATATTCAATAAATCTCTTTGAAAGGGATAATGCGAAATTGAATGCTCTTGGGATTGTTCAATGATTCTCATGTTCTGGAAAAGTTTTTATAGTGACTATCCCATCCAACAACTGGTAAAATAAATAACAACATAGCTACGTTTCCCAAAAGATCGATGACAATATTTTGGAAAAAATCTAAAAATTAAAATCTAAAGAACTGAACTGATGTTATACACTCGAAATTTCTTCTAACGATAAGTTACAGCGCTGCGGTTCGAAATTTGAAAAGTCCTGATAACTTTTAAATCTCTCTGTTTATGTACTCATTTGCATTTTTCTATTTTCAAAAATAATCCCATTAAGTCAAAAAGTTCGGACATATTTCATACGGAGACCAAAAAGCCATCCAGACGGAACCTATGCACCGTAGAGTCCAAGCTAAAATCGTTCTCTCAATATAAAACACCACAACTAATCGCCTACACATTCCGCCATTCAACCCTAACTCGCTTAAAAGTCTATTTTTACTTGAGTATATTCTATAATCTGCCTTACGTGGCGTTGCCTTGACTGTGAAACCCGACGTGGTCACATTAGTGCACATGTTGTGTGTAGGCGCAGCTTAGCCGGCTCTGGGAACTGTTGGCTGGTACCGACATTAAGTATCTTAGCATTTTCTGAGACGTAGAAATGTAAGTACGTACACTTGCAGTGTTATGTAAAGACAGCTATATTAATTAGTTACCCTGTCGTATGGAAATAACAAAAAAAAAAGTAGATCTGAAACCCGACTGCGTAAAAAGTGAACTTTAAAAAAAATAAAAAGATGACCCATTCCTCTCTCCAATCTCACCCTTACTAAATATAAACAATCTCATGCCGTCGGATGCATCTTAGATACCTATTGCCTACATGAGATTGTGTAAGTGGTTCCGTGTGGTGCCGGACGTAAAGAATAGCACTAACCTATTTCTTCCCGTGGGTGTCGTAAAAGGCGAGTAAGGGACTTACTAGAGAATGGGCAGCAGTGTTCTCTACGCGTTTTAACACCATACTGCGATCGCCAACCCGCCTGCCAAGCGTGGCGATTATGGCAAACCCCCGTTTGGGGGAGGCCTGGGTCCAGCAGTGGACGTCTTTCGGCTGAAATGATGATTAAGTTGTTATATCATGTACGAGTAAAACAAAAAGAGGAAGGTCCAAGGTTGCCTGGAAGAGATCGCAGTAAGCGACAAGGCCGCCCATTGTATATTACTTTTTCTTTATGTAATGTATAATCTGGTGTACAATAAAGTATATATAAATAAATAAATAAATAAAAAGAGTTAATTATGTTAAATAAAGATAAAAGAAAGAAAGAAAACGTTTATTTGGACACAGTTCGTGAAACACAAAATAAAAACAAAGTAAAATTGATAGGAATCTTGTGTTTTGTGTAAATCTGATGATAACATCTTGTGATAGTCCACTGCTGATATTATGACTATTTCTGTCAACACATTTACATACGCACGTCGCGCTCTATTGAGAAAAACGGACGTTGCACAATAGATTCCGAACAATAGGGTTTTAAGCCGAAATTATAATGGTTAAAGTCCGGGGGATTATCTTGAAGAAGAGTCACTGTTGCTGTGCAGTAGATAATCTAAGATTACATTAGATGTGTGATGAAATATCGTCATGAATAAAGCTGACTAAACATCTGAGCATCATACCTGTACCTCCCTCTCACAGAGGGCACCTTTGGGACATAGGCGTCCTCTGTGAGAGGAGAAGAAGGGGGGAAGAGAGGAAGAAGTGGGAAGTTGAGCTGCACGGTCACTGACAAATGCGTGCACTGACTGGATAGGTCCTCTCAATCTGTGTGGTTCTTTCCTCAAAAAACCATCTCAGACACGACAGACACCAATCTACATGATCTTCACATGATCTGACCAAGATTTTGTCTGGACTTTAAAAGAGACTGTGACTTCTGAGTTTGTTTCGGCCTTTCTTCTCGGAATAGTCAGATAGGAAACGCCGACCTCATCTAGTTTAAAAAAATATGATTGACGTGTCAGTGTTTTGTCCAAACCCACTTACAGAAATAAAATCATTTATCATTTAACGTTATAGGCTAATCATGCTTATGCCAAAGAGATTTATGAAGGTACTAATTTAGATATGATCTTAAGCTTGTGCTTACCCCTTTATTCAAATAGTTTTCACTTGTAGCGATACTTAAATGTAGACTGTACACCCGGCGAAGGGCTAACCCTGAAAACTCAGCCCCAACACCGCCTTTCTGACTGGCAAATATTTTTTCCGTGAGCTTCTGTTACAGTTCGTGCCGAGACAAGAACAAAAAATCTGAACAAGTTCTTAGGACCTTAATGCACGTGGATATCGCCACAATCATGCTTGACCCATATACAGGGTGGCAGGGACATCGACGCGAAAACCGATACCATGGATTTAGTACATGATTCTGAACCCCCCTGAGTTGACATTTTACGTCGGTTTAAAAAAAAAAATCTGCTGTTTCATAGAAGAAAAGTGCAATACCTACGCGGTCAAAATGTTGGAACAGCTGATTTTTTTTAAATAACCGACTGAATCCATGGTAACAGTTTTCGCATGTCCCTGCCACCCGTATATCGACGATCGTACGTCTTCTGTGTTTTGGATGACACATTATCCTGGGCACTACGAAGCAGTCAGCCCCACTACTTACTTACAAACTTGCTGACCTGCATATCTAACCAGAACACAAACTTAACCCATTTTCTCCGATTACAGGTAACATAAGTGCAGTGTTCACATACAAGTGGAAAGGCGAGGAGATAGCGCGTCTGGTGGACAACGGCACGAGGGTCATGATCGGTATCATCAAGTCGAGGACTTACGCTCACGTCACCAACAATATTAACAAGTACGTATCTTAGACATGTACCCCTGTACGAAAGATTCTGTATATTTCAACTCAAATCTAGTCATGTTTTCGCCTCGCTATGAAAGCTCAAATTCAAATTTCAAATTCAAATAATTTATTTTCTTTTCACAAACATTGACATGATAAATTATTTAAAACAAGCTTAAAAATTACGTAACAAAGTTTGTGAGAGACTGGTGTCTGCACTAGGAATACCTGTATAGCAGATCACCAGGGTCCCACCACGCGGAATGTAAACATAATTAGTTATTGTTGTGTTGTGAAGTGTTATAGTAAATGTGAAGGAGCTGAGCATAAAATATACTAAAAAAACATAAAACAAAACAATAAAGAAGTGGAAAAATGCGTGAAATACTCGTATGATGTGTGGATGTGGATGTTTTTGGATGAGTAAGTAATTCCTCAGTTGCTTTATAATCCAACTTAAAAGCGTAAGCGTGACAGGACCACGGTCCTTTCTGTAGTTCTTCAGAAAAGCCCGCGAATTCAAATTTTCTTACGCGTTTTTGCAATTTGCAGATCAGTATCAGGTTGTATGTTGATCTAAATATGTTTCGCTGCCGTATCAAATATGTATTTATAGAATCATAAAAATCATTAATACAACTCTCTAAGTTCATATAATCCTATTGAATGACTATTTCATGAAATCATGACATGACATTTTAGGATTATTCTAACATAAGGAGTTGTATTGCTGATTCTAATAATTATAATTATGTAAAGCCATATTTATTACGGTCGCGAATCATATTTAAATCAAGAGACAACCTGACACTGACCTGCAAATTGTAAAAAACGTAAGAAAAATTTAATTTCGCGGGCTACCTTAGCGCAACCCCCTAAGCGGTAACATTGGCTTCAGTTCAATCTGATTAGCGCTTCCCCCTTAACAACAGTAATTTTGCCTCTGATTTTGTTTCACAGTGATCTTTAAAAACGTTGTTATAAGGTTGCTGTTGCATTGCGGCTTGGGTTGCTGTCAGAGGTAAAAAAAAATGCGAAAAGACTTCAGAATCGAGTCGAGATTAGTACATAATCTGTCATTTTTTGAAATTCGAATCGAGGTTCATGCTCGCATCTATAAAGAGTAGCCTTTGATAGCTAATGTATCTACTGTTTTTTGGATAAGTCAACATGAGTCTTGCGGGATGTACTTTCTATTTAGAATTGAATATATTTATTTTGAAACACTCTTCATCCTGTCTTCCAGTTTTATGATACATTTAATATTTTTAATATTTACTTCAACCCCATTGCACGCGATGGAACCGTTAAAAGGTTGATAAACCTAACTTATAACTCAGTGGTCCTACAGTAACACTCTCTATTCAGTCTAAATAAATAGGTACTACTAGAACTGCATATAAAACATCCATCCATACTACCTATAATAATATTATAAATATGAAACTAACTGTCTGGCCTTCCCATAGATATAAAAAAGAAGTATATTTCTATGGTCCTTCCACAACTAAACCCAGGTTCAATGTAAACTAGAGACGGTATTACAAACAAAAGATGTGTCCCGTCCCTACGGATGTCAAATGTGACAACCGCAGTGAATGCGTATTCAGGTTGTAGACTGAGACGTTTGTTGTCCCGGACAACAAAATGTTGCGCAATTTTTTTGTTGCGGTGTGTGCTCTAGTTTACATTGAACTTTAATGCCTACGATGAAACGCTCGTTACGTTTGACAGATAGGTAAAGCCTGGGAACTAAAGAAGGACATAATATGCTAGTTTTCTTCCTGGACATTTTTTATACAAAATATATTAAATACGCGCTCACGAAGTATGGGCAACAGCTAGTATTATTATAAATAACATTCATCTCAGTTTAATGAGTCTCCCACCATGCGGAAAAATAAGGAACTATCATTCTATTCTTCCCTACGGCAATGGTGGCGATGTCGACAATTCTGCCAATGTCAGATGTGTGGAGAAAACGAGCGAAGTAGAGAAACAAACAACAAAAAAAATTGTAGGTAGAAGCTAAAATCAAATACCACTAATAATGTGAAATTTGTTGACGGGTATTAGTACACTGAAACAAACAGATAAAAAATATTGTTATTTATATGATTAATTATGTACATAAATGGCCACACAAAAATCATCATAATTTGATTTCATTGACACGAATAAAAAACATCAAAGCTGCAAAGAGCTTTGTGGAAGAATGGGTTAGCAGGGATTTTTTTTTTTTTTGGTGGGAAATCATCAAATGACTCCTCCCGCTCTGGGCGGAGCGAGAGGGAGTGTCAGACTTTTACTGACTAAAACCCACCCGTGTTCCTTCCGTTGCCTGTGTGCCGGGGCCGCGATATCCCTTTCGGACAAACCCGCAACCCCAGCAGGCATTGGTCCTTACGGACCCCGTCAGGGATGGAAAGTTAGTTGGGACAGGGATTTTTAACTTTAGGAAGATGACTATATAAGTTATGGGCTGGGCTTATTAAAGAGCAGTTAAAAAAGATGTGCTCCAAAGTACCTTCATCCAACCCACATTCGCAGAGCGATGAGTCTCTGACCCAGATTTTATGAAGGAAAACCGGAGAACAACAGTGGCCTATACGGAGACGACAAAGAATTGAAATTGCTTTCTTGGATATTTTTTTGAAGGGATAAAAACAAGGCATGTGTGTAACATTGGGCTGTATTGCGTGATAAAAAGCTCCTTTTTGTTTACTTGAATTTTGCCACTGAACTTGCCATGAGGTTAGCAATCTCTTTTTGGGAAGGCTCAGCAAGTCATAGCCCTGAACTTGGAAGTGTTTAAGGTCAAAGTCTTGGGACGTAACAGCATCCTTAGCAAGAGCATCAACATATTCGTTTCCTCTTATGCCACAATGACTTGGAATCCAAACCAAGTGTACGGTTTTGTGATTCTTGACACAGGAGAAAAGGGACTTTTTGATTTGAAGCAGTACTGCACTATGAAGTTTACTCTTAAAGGCTTGTGCAGACCAGCGCGACTTGTCGCGCGACGCGACACCGGTTATTGTTATACTGTGAGGTTTTCTTAGAAATTGTATTGTTCGTGTCGCGTCGCGCGACAAGTCGCTCTGGTCTGCACAAGCCTTTAAACGATTCTGCAAGGAACTAACATTCAAAAAGCACTGCAGCGCCACTACAAAATGTCAAGATATATTGGACAATAATTGTAATTGCATTTCGTATGCGGAATGCATGTGATGACAGTAGACGATGCCAATTCTAAAATAAACAAACAGATTATAGTCTTTAGAGTGTTATTAATTATTGCGCGTATGTTCTAAGTGCCTGCAAATAAGCATACAGGGTGATTGGTAATATGTCGGCAATCCAAAACGAGGATGTAGGAGAGGTCATGTGCAATCAAATGACCTCGTATAACTCGGCAAATGTCAACCATTTAGAAATGAAAGAAATAAAAATTAAATTAATTTTAAAATTAGTTGGTTCGCTATTATTAAGCAGAAATGTCCTAAGGTTTAGCAAAATTAAATATATTGCTAAGCTACCTTTCGTTAGTCTTGCACTCCTGTGTCCTCACGTTTACTAGCACTGATGGTACCGAAGTACTTGAACATAACTTTTGAGTACTGAACACTTAAAAGTGCCACTTCATTAACAGGTTAATTTGTTATTACACTAATGAATAATAGAAGTGTCTATACTTCCTTAGTTATTGTTGTTTGCATGTCACATGCAACGATTATGCAATCTTATCTGCTGCAACTGTTTTTCTACAATAAATAATAGTAGGTATAAAGTACCCGGCACCAAAATTGCGTAATACACGATCAATAAAAAATCTGTATCATTTTGAAACAGATTGCTAATCCATTGCTTCACAAGTTTGGAAAAAAAAAACTGTTCAACAACGTAAATAACGCAATGAATGTTGTTGAACTGTCAAAATGAAACAGATTAGTCGTCATCATTTACGAAAATGTGTTACGTTATTAGAGGGTTAGGGTTTATGTAATCGTAATAAAATCAAAAAAATATTAATTGTTATTTGTTTATAAAATATAGTAATTATCGTGAGAAAAAATTAAATAGATCAGTTACTAAAGTACTAATAGTGTGTTTTTACTAACCTGCATGGTCCTCATATGGCCTGACCAAGATTATCTCTAGACTTTAAAAGAGACTGTGATCTCTGAGTTTGTTTCGGTCTTTCTTCTCAGAGTAGTCGGGGAAGAAACATTGAAGTCATCTATACTCCATTTGAAATACGTTTAGACATTTAAACAAACCTTTTTTACAATCCGTTCAAACGATTTTGACTTAATTCTATACCGTAAGCATAAGGATGGCATTCAAAGAAAAAAAGTGGTTACATTGTTGCCAACTGTTGTACTGCAGCTGCTATTTGTCATGCATCCAACGCAATAGAAATCAAAATCGGTAGAACGGATTGTAAAAAAGATTTATTTAAATGGAGGAGCTCGTGGCTAAGTAACAACAGCCGCACTGGTCGATCCATCAGGTTAAGCTACGCTTGCCGGGGTTGGTCAGTGGATGGGTGACCATCTTTACATACCGAGAATCCTCCGTGTCTCGGAAAGCACGTTAAGCCGTTCCCCGGTCCCGGCTGTCATTCGTGGATCTTTGACAGTCGTTACGAGTCGTCAGAAGCCCGAAAGTCTGACACCAGTCTTACCATGGGGTATCGTATTACCCAGTTACTGGGTTGTGGAGGTCAGATGGGCATGTAAAATACTGGTATTCAGCTGATAATATAATACCCAACATAGTTGGGAAAAGGCTAGGCAGATTGATTGTCTAATCTCATTTCAAATGGAGTATAGTTTTAAAATATAATTATTTTTTGCCCTGTAAAAGTGTTTTTTTTACCCATATTTTTGTCTCAATGCCCTACCACAGCAAGATTGTTTTAAAGGGGCACCGGTACTTCTGGAAGCTGTTCATTTCGTTTCTTATGTAATGTATAACAAATGTGTGTGTTGTTTCAGAACGTCTGTGCTGTTCGTGTCCATATCCTTCATCGTGCTGATGGTGATATCCCTCGCCTGGCTGGTCTTCTACTACATACAACGCTTCAGATACATACACGCCAAAGACAGGCTCTCTGTAAGTACATCCAGTTATTTACAAGAACTTGAAAGAACTGCCTCATTTATAAACTTGGGGACTGTCGAGGTCCTGGCTTTGATTCGCACGTTGAGGGCGGTTTAATTGATTTCCTCTTCAGCTTGTAACGGGGTGCAGTGTCAAACCCTAGCAGAAAATCTAGCGTGATGATTGTCATGATTGCTTATTACTAAAACTAGTATGACGAAATGCTTATAACAATGAAACTAATAGGAAGGAAAGATAATAAACTTGGCATTCTAATTTAACATTGACCTGTCACTTTGTTGGCACCAGCACTTCAAAATTGACATTATTTTATTATATCCTTACCATTGAAAAAGATAAATCGAAGGTACTTTAGCAATACCTGAAGTGCTAAAAGAAATGGTGTTATCTGTCGTATACCTCCATCTCTCTCTTATACCGGAACTGTCATGGTTCTGAAACGTCATAAAACGGCCCCGAAGCATCGGAGGATTAAAAACCTCGATATTTATCGTAAAGTAAAATCAAACAATAACAAAGTAAACAAATTAATATTAACAATCAAATTAATATTAATCATTGAGGGAGTCCTTTGCATAACAATAGAAAATTGTTATCTACAAAAATAGTTTCTAGAATAACACCCGGTTTCTGAAAGTATAATCAATAATTAATTAATCAGCACATTTATTAGTTATGTATCAGACTGTCAAACAATAACTAAGTGATAGTGTTGTTATTACTCTCAGCCTCAGAGTAATCTCTCAGCTAATGAATATGTGACAGTCTCTGTCAGGAAATTCTGTTGATGATGGTCGCCAATTATTTTTATTTATTTTATTTTGTATTTTTATTAATTATTTTAATGTCAATATTAATTGGCTAATTTTATTTTATTTCAGAAACGTCTTTGTTGTGCAGCCAAGAAGGCGTTATCAAAAATACCTGTTAAGAGCTTAAAGACTGAAGATAGGGTAAGTTACGGGTAATTTAATATCACACATATATAATTTACCGACGCATCTTGTGTGGGGCATTCTTAACACAAATGGCAATAATACTTAGAAACACACTTAAGTACGTTTTTTATTTGTTCTTAAAATAAGTAAAATATGCTTTTTTATCTGAAGTAGCGACATTTTATGACTTTTTCATGCTCACTTTACGACGGTTAACACTGTATATTTCGTAATATGTAATAACATTTTGTAATAACGTTGTTTTATTGTTCACAGGAAGTTCAAGGCGACGGCGAGTGCTGCGCCATCTGTATAGAACCTTACAAAGTGTCTGAAACACTTAGATCTCTTCCTTGTAGGTTGGTATTAAACTTTTCTACTCGACCTATCGTTCCATAACAACCAGTCATCGCTACAAATAGCTGTTATGAATCACCGAACTTGGAAAAAAGTATTGGTGATGAAAGCAAGTTGATTTTAGTTTTGAGCCAACAAAAGAACAATGACAAAATCACTATGGGAAGTGCCGCATTTGGTTTTATACCACGGCCATTGGAAAAACCTATCACGAAAATAAATTGATAAACGATTTTCCAACAAATGCAACAAATATACCATTTTTGGTCATTGGCTTTTTATACACTGTCTTGCCACCGACACAACGAAGAAGTACAGCAAAATGGATGCTGCTGATTATCCGTTTGATTAATTCATGCTAGTGCATCTGAATGTCAGAGGATGGTGCCAGAGTAACCATCCCTTTCTATTGCATTTTTTTTTGTTACGATAAACACTAAAAGCATGGATGGTAAATTCAATACCGCCCGGTGGTAACTAAAAATACCCAGAGTAGGTACTTGGGATCATTAAAAGATGATGATTGAATTTTACTCGACTTGGCGGAGCACTGCCGTGCCCCCACCAGATCCCATTAAAACAGGGACTTACTAATCGGTTTGCACAATACTAGACAAGAAGATACGAAATACTTTCTGTAATAAATTCTATACTGTTGTTTTGTTCCAGACACGACTTCCACAAGAACTGCATAGATCCGTGGTTGTTGGAGCACCGCACTTGTCCCATGTGCAAGATGGACATACTCAAGTATTACGGCTTTGTGGTCAGTTAACAACATTTGACATTTTCTTTTTTCTTTATAGATAAGCTTGCAGTTCCCTTCTGTTCCCCTTAAAGCCTGAACAGTAAGTTCACACTTAGTTCAAGCACTGAGCAGTGTGAAAATAACCTAGAACTCCATGAACTCCTAGAAGTATACGGATTGATGTGCATGTGAATAAATTTAAAATTCATAATATCTATCCTTAACTAAGTATTTTGTCATTTGGAAACAATCGAAGGGCGCTTTCCGAATAAGAACGTAATCGCTCACAGCACTGACATCAATATTTGGCGTTCCGAGTTAGATATCACGATTATGACAGCTGAGGGCTGTCATCAATTCGGAACGCTCGTGAACGCTTTCACGGTGCTCGCTCAACGTCAAAACTTGCTTATCATATTTCTTTGTGTTTATACTACACATTTCTTCTTCTTCGTTGGTTAGGTGGCCACGGTAGCCAGAAGCACAATTTCGAAGATGCTACGTTTGTCTAAAGTTATTATGCGACTCAAAACAAAACAGCACAACTGTCATCTTTGACAGCGCTCACGGTGATATTAGTAAAAGGCATGGTCAGCGTTATCGCAAGATGGCGCATGTCATGACGTCATCTATGACGATTCACAATACATCGTTATCGCGCTAAGGCTTATTCGGAACGGTCGTTAGCACGCTCAAATCGATTACAGCCTAACTCGGAATGCGGGGGAAATCTTTTCAGAAGTTAGTTTTGTTTATTAACATTGGTTCGGTTTGTGAAGACCGCGGGAAACCGAAGGATGCGAGAAGCGCAGTACCAGTCGATGTGGCGACGGTTGGGGGAGGCCTATGTTCAGCAGGGGACGTCTTATGCTAAAGGATAGTGACCAAAATTGGTCACATCCAATTTTCCCAGACAAATATTTCAAAAAAAAAACTTGAGGGGTGTCAAGGGACACCCGGATGGAACGAAGTTCAGAGAGAGAGAGAGACAGACAGAGAAACACGCGCACGCCGCACGGCTTACAACTATAGCAAAAAGTGTCGTTACAACTTTTGGTCTTAATTTTTTCCATCTAGCCCCCTTTCGTAACGCGCGTTATGGAACTTCGTTCCAAAAATGTGCATCAAACAGCGTAATTACTAACATAGAACAGTGGTGGCTCAGTGGTAACGGCCGCGACTTACAAGTTGCAGGTCGTCGGTTCGAACCCTGACAGGTGCTTTACTTTGTGTAAAGTATTTCATCACCACTGCTCTCAAAACGGTGAAGGAAAACATCGTGAGGAAACCGGCATGTCTTAGTACCAAAAAATCGAAGACATGTGACATCTACCAACCCGCACTGGACCCGCGTGGTGGATTACGGTCCTCTGATTATGCTTATGTTAAGTAATAGTGTACTGGGCCAATTAATTAATGATTTATTTTTATATTTTCAGTTCACAGGCAGCCAGGAGAGCATACTGCAGCTGGAGGTGGAGGAGGCGCGGTCCCGCGCGCTGTCGCCCGCGCGCAACCGGCACCCGCTCACACTCGTAAATGTTATACATACTTTATTATATCTATATGTGTGCTTGTGATCCCGTATTGGTCTTAACAAACAAATAACAAATAACCAGTATTCCTGTAGTACAATACTAGTATTCCTGCTTATCATTACACTTAATCTAGAGCCTTGTTTGCACAAGATGAGTTCTGGAGAGATAGTCGAGAATGTCCATCGGACTGTGGAGACACTCTCTTCGTGTTAACGCACTTTAACTATTCTTGTGTAGTAAATAAAACTGGCTTGAAGTACCTTATTAAAATGGTGTGGGTTTTTATTGTCCTGCAATAAGTTTGACGAGTTGTTTTCTTTTTGAGAATCTGTCAGTAGTAAAAGAATGTCTCTTAATTCAGTATATTTTTTTCGTGCTATTTTTGCTATCGAAACGCTAAAAAGAAGTTCAGTATGCCTTGGCAAAGGAGCCTTCTCTTATCAAACAGCTTTTTACATACTTAAAAAATACATTAGACGTAGATTATTTACTATTCTAAAGAGTATAAAAAAATCGACACGTGTTTCACCTCTCAACGAGTCAAGTCAATCGTCATCCTGAGAATGCCTCTTGAGAGGTGAAACAGGTGTCGATTTCTTACAGGTTTTTTTTAGACTCTTTAGGAATATTAAGCGGAATAGGTTACTAAATATATCTACGGCTATTGTATTTTATTTATCATGGATTTCCGCAAGGTCACGCCTGAATTAATTAATTATTACATACTTATTATTTACCATCCCGTATTAATTAACTAACCTTGAAATTTTATATCAACAGTTAACAAGCGACAATTCGTACGAGGAGGCTGGCAGCGAGCGCAGCAGTCGCGCGTCGTCTCCGGACGAGCTGGTGCCGTCGCTGGCGAGGACTTGCGACACGCCCAGACATGTTAGCAGGTAACCTATTTATTACAAGCCGTGTGCCTGATGAGATCTCCCATCGGCAACTTCTAAGGAGGCTTAGTGATGAGTTACAAAAAAATCGATCATACAACAAACTTTTATTATTAAACGGAAGCGTAAACTACAATTTCTGAAAGAATTTTCACAAAAATCCTTCCTTACTTTCGGTAAAATTTCAAGCTTCTTGAGCCAGCGGTTCAAGCTATGAATTGTCTGTCAGTGAATTTAAGAAGATTCAAATACTGACGATTATTTTAGCCCATTCTAAAAGAATTACAACTACTTCCAGATCGTGCACATCATCACCGTCAGGTTCACCTCGAGCGGAGACGTCTCTTCAAGAAGCCGCGTCGAGCTCAACCGTGCAGGAGTGAGCGGAGTGCCAAACAGTAGTGATACAGTGACAGATGTGATGTGTTCATTAATAAATACTCAACAAGAGACAGAGGACCTCCAGTGATGTGACGCTCGGTGAACGGTGGACAAGTGATATTTTTGTAATTAAGGACGTATAGCGTAGGATATTTGGCGTTTTGGATATTCACCGCAACTCCGCCTAGTCAACGAAATAAGTGTTCTTCCTAACGCTTGTGACCTATCATCAGTTTTGTAATTAAAAAATCAATTTAAAAAAACGACCTTTTTATTTGAAATCAATCAATCGTCGTACTTAATTATTGTTTTTGATTGGTTCGTGATCTCATAAGTTAATCGTATCCTATGTTTCTGCAGTAACTTTCAACGTGTGACTAATTTAAAAATATAGTCGTTGTGGTGGCCCTTCGTTTTGTAATTCTAACTCGTGTATTGGATTAAGGGTATCCGTCCATATGATAATAACTAACAAAATAAATACAGTTTGTACTGCCTCGTCTGCTGTGTTCTGACACTGAGTCAAGCCATAACATGTATACGCGTAGGTGTTAAAATGCAGCAGATTGTATCCTTTCTACTAAACATCTATCCTAAGGGCTGCTTTGTAATTGTCATAACTTTATGATTTAGACGTAAGAGTTTTCTACATTTGTCAGCCATATAAATATTGTAAGCTATAAATGTTCAGTAACTGTTATAACATGAAAGACTATAATCATATTGATGTGTAAAGGGGGCCATATCGCAACCGAATTCGTTTTTAATGTCAACGTAAATTGTACAGTTTGTATGTAGTAGCTAAGTTCCTTTGGAACATTATATATATTTGGTGTACCTATTTCCGCATGGTGCATGTTTGTGAAAATTTTAACATATAACACTAATTTCGTGACTCCGAAAATATGTAGCTAATAAAATCTAGTCTGAAGATATGTCGCTTTTAAATTCAGTTATTTATGATTTAGTAGTTTGATATAATATGAAGTTTAAAGTACTTTTGAAACATGAACTGATTGTATATTCGATTCTGAACATCCAAAACTCTTAATGATAGATAGGAATGCTTTATACTGTTCTGAATATCGAATATACAAACAAGTCGATAACTGTTTCAAGTGTAAAAACCTTGTATAAATAAGAGATAGGACCGATGAAGCGCCTTTTGCGACTATCGCGACAGTTTCTCGTAATCAAAAGTGTTGTGTTCACCCAAACTGTGTTTAAAAGCGACTTAGTACGTTCAAACTGTCTTTATCTTAAATAAAAGAAAAAAATATGTTACTTTAAGGTATTTTAAGTGAGCATTTAAGTTATTATGTTTGAACATAGACAGAGGTACTTAAATCCATTGGATTTTTATATAAAACAAGGAGACTGGTATGTACTTTTTAATAACAGAAAATTTGTGTAAAGATGTTTACATTCCCATTCTTTTTCAAGTCGAGTGTTCTGCGTAACTCCACGTGTGAGCATAATGTGTTGAAATAAAAACCAATACAGTATTGAGATTTGTCTTTTATTGTGAACACCCCTTACAAAACTTACACTTTTTGACCATGGTCGGTAAAATCTTCAGAAATCAGAATACCACCTGCCATGATTCTTATCAACATCCCGTCAACTGAAATATATTGTGTTATTGACTCTGGCAGGGCCACCAACAGGGATTTTGATTACACAAAAATTTAGTCGCTAATTTGTCGAAATTTGTCGCCAAATATCAGAATTTGTCGGTCACTGGTTCAAAAGATATAAGGGTTTATAGGTGGCCGATCTGGAGAGAGTCTCCCCAGCAGGGCCAAATTTATATCTCAAAAACTAAGGCACCTAGCGAAGATCTGTTTTCTCGCATATTTTGTCGTTAATTTGTCGAAATTTGTCGCCAAATATCAGAATTTGTCTGTCACTGGTTCAAAAGATATAAGTGTTTATAGGTGGCCGATCTGGAGAGAGTCTCCCCAGCAGGGCCAAATTTATATCTCAAAAACTAAGGCACCTGGCGAAGATCTGTTTTCTCCCATATTTTGTCGTTAATTTGTCGAAATTTGTCGCCAAATATCAGTATTTGTCGGGTCTTAGTTTAGGAGATATAATGAGTTCAATTAGTAAGGTATAGTCCAAGAGCTAGATCGAAGAGTTCACGAAAAACTGGCAAGAGAAAATATTTCTATTAATATGTGTAATATACTTCTAGTTTTATCGGTCTACAGTCCTTAGAAATGTCCGAGAGACATAAATTCTCAATTAAATACATGTTTTTATGTTTTAAATAATAGTTTAAAGTGGCTTAAACTTGTTTGAAAACATTAAACCTTGCTCTTGGTCTATTTGGTGTCAAGATGTACAGTCGCATGCAACTGTTTTATGAGTGTGTTTTTTTTTTGTGTGATGTTATGCTATGTACCTATGTTAATTTCACTACATAGGTACACAAACTTAAAATTTCAGATATAATCTTAACATTCAATAGATACCTATTGATAAGGTACCTACTAAATGGTTCGTCCTAAATGAGCATATCCTCGCGAGGCATATACAACATGTAACTGGAATAATGCACACCCTGCCCGATACACCCCAATTAGAAAATTAGGTTACAGTCATAATTTATGCACTGAAGCACGTAAGTAGTGTTTTTTATTGTTCCGTACCCAAAGGGTAAAACGGGACCCTATTACTAAGACTCCGCTGTCTGTCTGTCTGTCACCAGGCTATATCTCATGAACCGTGATAGTTAGACAGTTGAAATTTTCATAGATGATGTATGTCTGTTGCGGCTGTAACAACAAATACTAAAAAAACAGAATAAAATAAATATTTAAGGGGGCTCACATACAACAAACGTGATGTTTTTGCTCGATATTATTGAAATATTCACAGAATATTTAGTTATATATTCACTTTAAAAATATATATATACAGAGTTGATATGACAGAGGGGCATTAAATAACACTACGTATACTATACGTGTTTAGTATTAATTCGATACGGTATAAAAATAAAAAGCACCTAAAATGAGTTTTTTTTTTTTTCAAACAAACTAAATAGCTTACAAATCAGAGTAAAACGCAACCACCCTTTGAAAATAAATTTAACTGACCTACAGATACCTAGGTAACAGCGGCAACGTCGCGCGCGTCGGCGTGTGTTATCTCGTCAAAGCGGGCGGCGGCGGTTGCGCGGGCGGCGCCCCCGCTCGCGGCGGCTCCTCGGCTCGCGGGTTTTTGTTTTAGGTATGGTTTTGAAGTACAACAATCACAAAAAAAATAAATTCTCGATGTGTCATTCACATGAATGCACAAATTATACCGACAGAGAATAATGTTATTTATTTTTCTAATTAAAAATCATGTCAGTGTATTCTAACGCCGTGTAAGTTACACGAGGCATTGTTGAACACTTTAATTACACACACACACACACACACAAACCCAAAGTTTAATTACGTGTCGTATCACAATAAAAGCAGTCGATCACAAAAAAAAACACTAACACTAAATAATAATAATCCCAAGTTACGTGTCCTGTCACAATAAAAAAAGAAATACTGTCTTAAACTTATTTAGTGTCCTATCACAATAACAAAACAAAATCCCAATTGTCAGCGCGCGAGTTCGACAAAACGCGTACGTTCCGAAAGAATAGCGTCGGCGCACTGAAAAAAACAGTTTTTAGAAGCCCCACTGCCCCAGCCCCACTTACCGATCGCAACCCCTGCCCCTCGATCGCTAGGATGCAATAGCAACACACTGACCTATTTCTATTTCTTTTACGCGTGGTGTTTTGCAGATGATTGTCCCTCTCTTAATGAAAATGCAAGTGTGTGTGTATTTATTGCTTCCTTGTTTGCATTGTCATCTTTTTAGCGAAAATATTTGGTTGTACTTGTGACTTGCGTCACAACGGCAACAACGCATAGGTTATACTCAGATTTATCGTTTTAAGGTGCATGACCTATGCGTATAGACATAATCAGCTGTTAGGAAAGATACATCGTGTTCAAACGGGGCAAAAACTTAAAAAATCATTTGCGACTAAACTACTGCTCCTATTTAATTGATTTTTGGTACAGAGCTTGAAAATGGTACCTAGTATACTCAGTTTAAAGAAAAGCCCCTCTGTCGTATCAACTTTGTATATAGACTTTTATTTGCCGTTTTTATAGATAATGGTACGGAACCCTTCGTGCGCGAGTCAGACTCGCAATTGGCCGGTTTAAAAAAAAATTGCAATTGTAGCCAAATAATATATGGACATCGACGGACTACATTAGTAGGTAGCGCCTCGGTATTTGTATCTAAAGGCACACACACAAACACGCTATTGACGTGAAAAATCAAGGTAACTTACATATTAATCTGCAATCATACGGTGCGGCGGCGTCCTCTTTTCAAAACACTCAAATTGTCCACCACCTTGTTCAATGCACTTAAATGCCTCATTCGTAATTGTTCTTTCAATTTTTTACACAAACAAACCTCGCTGTACTCCCGGTGGAGGAATAAAGAAGAAATCCTTTAGAGCAAGTTTGTTTATTTACCTATTCTTTTTTAAGTACTTTGAGCGGCGCGAACGCCGAAGCGCCGCGCCGGTGACGTGAAGCAGGGGAAACCCTCGTTCTATCTCGCACTTTTCCTCGTTTTTGTAATTGCGGAATACCTAGAGATAACAATACTCGAGTTCGTGACTATTCATAATAAGTTCCACTTTAATTAAACTGGCTGACTTTAACTTACGTGACGGGCAACTCGTTATAAGTAGCTCGTCTGTACACGCGCATCTACCTCTTTCTTACTTACCGTAAATGAAACGGAGCGCAGCGATCTATTTGCCAGCGACTAAGTGGTAAATGGACATTGTGTTAGATAAATAATTACATATATTTATTGTAGATTTATTTATAGGTAATGAATACAGCTTTCCTTTGGTGGTTGAAATTATAGAATAAGTTTATATTTATTTAATTCGAGTTTCAACATTCCTCAATATGACGTCATAGATACTGTCTAGAAACTACATAAAGTATTTTGTACTTGCTTTACCACTGGGAAATTGAATTCTTTAATATCTTTTTAATTACACACCGACAAAATCTGTAAATTGGCGACACATTTCGACAAATTGGCGACAAAATATTGGAGAAAACAGATCTTCGCTAGGTGCCCTAGTTTTTGAGATATAAATTTGGCCCTGCTGGGGAGACTCTCTCCAGATCGGCCACCTATAAACCCTTATATCTTTTGAACCAGTGACCGACAAATTCTGATATTTGGCGACAAATTAGCGACAAAATTTTTGTGTAATCAAAATTAAAATCCCTGTTGGTGGCCCTGCCAGAGTCAATGAAATTAAATGACTTCAATTTACAAGTAAACACATTTTTTTTGGGTTTTGGTCTAAAAAGGACGCTATTAATAATTCAAAACCGACAGCCATGGAATAAATGTATACCGACAGTTCAGGAACGCCAGTTGCGTTTGGCCGAAACCAGTTTTTTTTGGTCGCAACCGACCCTTTGGTTGGACACTAGAATATGTATCGGAGGAGGTCGTGGACAAGTAATAAAAGTCGCACGGATAGGTCAAAGCTTTAAATCCAACTACTATAAATTGGATAAAAAATTAAAATTTCAAACACGTTCTTAAAGAAAAAATATATTTTATTGACATCTAAACTTGATACAGAGAAACGCCAATACATTATATACAAGAAAGTATAAAACAAGATCTTTAATGATGTAACAAGTCTGTTACAATTAACATACCGTCTTTTTACCATAATATTAACTTACAAAATCCAGAAAAATCACAATTTTCACAATGAACCAACATCCATTTTATTTAACCGGCTTCAAAAGGGACGATGTAATTTTACTCTAAAGAGAATCACAAATGTATTTTACTTTACCACTACATACACCTTTAACAACAATTTATTTGATAAAACATTTAAGTTAAACAGTTATTTCATTACATATTTTATGATATTTGATTAAATATCTTTTGCTAGGATTACAATGATAGTATTTTATAAGCTACAGGTACATAAAGTAGTATACCAGTCTGGTATATTAAGTTATTTTAAAACTTATCTACAGAAGTAATTAATTTGAATCTAGAGGAAAAAGTATAATTTACTTAACGTTACAGTCAGCAACAGCAGTCGATTAACACTTCTATACGAAGCCTTAGCAATTACTAGTTTTCCATACGTCACTCCTCAGATTTCTTAAATTTAACTATAGTCGGCACGCGACTGCTTGTCACCGCCCGAGGTATGTGACCGGTGAGACGGTGGAGGTAGACAAAAGCCAAGTTAACTCAGTCTGAAATTTTTGTCAATGGCGCCCTTCCCCGTCTCACCGCTCACATAACTAGGCAGTGACTAGCAGTCGCGCACAGACTATATAACATATTGAAAAAAAAAAAAAAAATTGGTAAGTCTGTTTGACTTTTTGCTGACAGTACAAACACTATCAATGATTAATTTTATACCTAGGCAAGTTGAATAAAAAATAAAACTTGCTAACACAACAAAATCCACAAAACCTACATAACATGTCGCCTGTATTCCCCGACAGGATAGACAGATATTTTAGACACATTACTTATTACAATGATCAAAAACTAACTAACAAAAATATACAATATACACTCAATGGAAACAAAAATAGCAATAACTCGCTGTTTCGTTAAACAAAAACTTATCAGTCTTAGTATGTACAAAGCTTTTAAATTACTACATCTTTCTTAGTCATACAATATACGTAATATCGAAAATTCTTCTCTACAATTATGTATTTATTATGAGGAGAAATAAGAATCTATTGGTGGATCTATTTATTATAAGAATGTATTTTCTACTTACTTATGTTTTACATTAGATTGGAAAAAGGAAAATTGCTAGAAGACCGTTTTTTCCGTTCTTATTATGTATGGATTATTACTAATAATCATTTGAGCAAATAAAAGAAAACAATATGCATTGTTACGGGCAGATACAGGATAATGTAATTAATCTTAAGTTTATAGAAAATTTCTTACGGGATGAGCAGAACAACACACCAATATTTATCATTATTTTCTTGCAAGAGACTCCGATAAAATGAGTCTTAATTTTTTTACTCAACTGGTTGTTAACCTAATAGTATTCGATCAGAATAATAAAAAGATGGACTATTTCGTCATATCGTCGCCTTTTATCCATGAAATTAACTTCAAGTACAACGCGTTAGTGAATACAAGGTCAAAATTAATTACTTAGCGAAACTCCGCAGACGTGGTGGCATCGCCATCGAAATATGATGAAAAAATAAATTAAAAAAATCTTTTTATTACTAACAGTCAATGAAAAATGAACTTAATTTACATAAGGCTATAGTAGATAGTTGAAAAAAGTGGTAATACATGAAAATTATCTAAGATTGGGTATTCATGAATAGTTCTCTTCCCATCGCAATATTTCGGTCATTATAATTTTCTATCCGCTCATCCCTCATCGTTACCTACTCACGTTGGTCGGTGTCTGGTCGCGCGCCGTTGACCTCGAGCGCGAAAAACGCGTCGAAGTTAAACTCAGATCATTTGTCCCACAGACCAGCCTCCTTCATCTTAGTGTGGAAGTATTTCTCCAGGGTGTTAGCGCATCTGTTGAAAGAGAAAATAACAGTAACAGACAGACAAGAGTTGCTTTCGCATTTATAATATTATTATAGTACCCAACCGAACCAAAGGCACGCACCTCACCTCTGACTTTTCAGACACATGTGCGTATTGTATAATTATAACTTGCTTCAAAAACGGTGAAGGAAAACATCGTGAGGAAACTGCCTGAGAGATATTCCTCGACCTCGCCAAGTCAGAGGCCCATGGGCGGCTTTAAAACTCTGACACCAGGTTAGTCACTAACCACACGAAAATAAGAGTATGAGAGGAGAATCAAATGTATATTTTAGTTTTAGTAAAGGGGTACTTTAATAGGCTGTAAATATCGAATTTAATAAATAAAATATATAATTATAGGAATAATACCGAGTTCAATGGTCTTTGGCAAGGATTTGTGCTTCAATAATCGACACATTTGAAGTCTAGATTAAAATTTACACTATTTTGCAATATCAATCAGATTTTTTTTCTAGAAAATTTAATAGCAAGTCCGCAAGCTAGCAATATGCGTAGCTTTTTCCCAACTATGTTCGGGTCGGTTTCCAGTATAACCGGATGCAGCTGAATACCAGTTTTTTTACATGGAGCGACTGCCTATCTGACCTCCACAACCCAGTTACTGGGTAACACGATGCCCCTCGGTAAGACTGGTTGTCAGACTTTCGAGCTTCCGACTACCCGTAACGACTGTCAAAGATTTATCATTTATCATTTACGAATGACAGCCGCGACCAAAGGCATAACGTGCTTTCCGAGGCACGCAGGGGTCTCGAAATGTAATGGATAGTCACCCATCCATGAACCGACCGCGACAAGAGTAGCTTTAGCTTCGATTGAGCCGTGAGGCTGTTATTATTTAGCGACGAGCTATTCATAGCAAGAGTATGTCTAATGTATATAGGTATAATACATGAGGTCTATTTAAACAAACATCAACTTTATACAAGTGTAAATAAAGTTGATTTTAGACTGACTAGTACTGTTGAAAAATGACAGAAAAAATATGAAGTTGTAGCGCAAACTGAACCTTATATGTAGGCATTACAGTTGTTTTTCCTAAATCTCGTGTTTGTTTATATTTTTTGCAAATAATTAGCGAATGCAGATTACATATAACTCCCGCCTTCTTCCCATGGACCCTAGACAGAAATTATAGAACGCCACCGGCCACGGTCCTTACATACCCCTTTTGCTATTAATCTAATAACACACGTACCTGTAATAATCAGTATCCGGTGAGTTGTAAAGCCGGCAGTTGGTGAAGATCCTGGTCATATCAGCTATGAACAATCGCTTTGACACGTAGTATCGCGCCTTTAGACGCTCGCCCATAGTGCGTAGATCTGAAAATGTAGCAAAAATAGAGTTATAGCCTCTTTCGTCAATGTTCACTTGATGTAAATGTAAACAAACACGAGTTTTAGAAAAAACAACTGTAATGCCTACACACAAGGTTCAGTTTGCGCTACAACTTCATATTTTTTTGTGACTTTTTCAACAATACTAGTCGGTCTAAAATCAACTTTATTTACACTCGCATAAAGTTGATGTTTGCCTAAGTGGAAAACACGTGTTTGTTTACATGTTTGGTAAATAAATTGCGTACGCAGATTAGATCCTTTTCCCGAATGTAATTTTAAGACCATGCAAATCTATTGTATATGAATTCAAGTCTTACAAAAAAAAAAAAAACTACATAACTATTAGGCTTAGCGTATGCTGAGACGCAGTTGACACAGATCCACGCAGCGCAGATTTTGTAATGTATGAACATACTGAGAGCTGTGTACGCTGCGGCGCGGGCACGTGCCACGCAGACACGTGTCTGTGCTGCTCTGCGTCTCGTTGTAGTGCCGGCACAGATTTCTGCACGAGGCGTGGAGTTCGTCACGTGTTTTTTACCACACGTCTATTGTTTGTACTAGCTAGGACGCGAATGTGTCTGTGTAGCTGCGTCTCAGCATACGCTTGGCCTTAATCGCCACCTTTCTAAACATATTATCTTTCATACAGTCCATCCATCATTTTTGTGGTCTTCCTCTACTCTTATAACTATCAAAATTCAAAATATTTTATTTCACATAAACCTACAAGGGCACTTGAAACGTCAGAAGCTAGGTGCACGGTTCCAATTGGTCGTTTCCTATGGAGAAGAGCCGGCAAGAAACTCCACGGTTACTCTTTTAAAAGTAAATGGTTTTACAGTGTTAAAAGGTATGAGAGGACAGTGTAGGCCTATCAACAAGTACCAGGTACTTAGCAAAATGTAAAATGGTCCACAGATCTACAGTCTGTTAAGCCTACAACGTTCTCACATTCACAATATCTCAAAAATTCATGTATCCTCAAGCCTTGTGTAGATGTTAGCATGAAAACTTTCAGTTTTGATTCGAGATTTACGCTAAAGTATCGTTTTAAAATTAACGCATTACGGCAAACTTACCCATGGGATATTTGATGTGATCGTAGTAATCTGGCACTTCAGACTTGTCAACTGGTTTCAAGAAGGGCCAAGCTGTTGCATGGTTCTTGATCTGGAAACAATAATAAAATTATTTATTATCTTTATGTAACTGGGTGACAAACAAGCAGGCGATCCACTTGATGTTAATTGTTGACCACCTTTCTAAGTTAGATTTATTCCATAAGAAATTTGTTCTTATGGAACAAATCTATCTTACAGAGATGTATAAATGATTTTAATTCTGTAAATACATATCTGTTATGGTCGCGAATCATATTTTGATCAAGATACAACCTGACACTGACCTGCAAATTGCAAAAAACGTAAGAAAATTTGAATTTCGCAGGCTACAACCAATCGTCTCCGGTAACAATTTTACATTTTTCGTAGTCAGTTTTCGCAATTAAAGTGTTGCTATCGACGTGTGGTGTTAACCATAAGTTGTAAGATAAATATAGTTACCCCATGCAGTAAGTTCCTGAGCGTGGCGGGGTCAGGCTCAGGCTCGTGCTCGGTCGCGTGCGGCCGGCCCGCGCCGCGCCAGCCTGTCTCGCGCAGGCCTGGGATGCATTCTGTTGGGATGCTGCGGACCTGCAACCGGACAATATAAGAAGTTGGTTAGGATGTAATAAGATAGAGGTCTTCGCCTAGGCATCCCTTGGGTCCAAGTTAGAAAAAAAAAATGGTTTTTGAATCGATAGTTTCTAGGATATTTCACTATAGTTGTTGTATTTTAGCATAGCAATAGCGGTAATTCCCCTAACGCCCCTGATGTCTCTTCATAAGCACCCGAACAAAAATCTAAGTTTCGTTTTTCATTAGTTAAAAATGTTGAGGATCACGATGGATGTCGATTCAGGACAGTAGCGGACTTTATTTCCGTTTTTGAAATGAAGAATACTAGAATGTCAATAAATGTATGTTGGGTTACTACCGCGATTGCCACGATAAAACGCAACAACTGTAGAATAGTGGTTCCTCATTTGAAATCTTTATCATAGATGGGGAGATGGGTTAAGAAGTGTTTCGTTCTACTTACCCCTTCCTTGAAGCATGTCATTCCAGGGTGAATTTTTCTGACATCTTTTTGCCGCATATCAATCAACTTTTTCACGATCTGTAAAATAGATCATAATCACTAATGGACAAATAATTTCTTACAAAATTGTTTATATCCTGTTCTAAACGGTCATAAGAATAATCCATCAAGCGTTAAAAAGTGGAGAGGGTTCGGTTCCCGCACAGTACAATTATTTGTATAACAAACTGATATGTAGGAATTAATAATAAAAGGGCAACACACAAGATATTTTAGAAGATGGGTATGACAACACTGTGCGAGAGAGATGGAATGACAGACAAGATGGACGACGGTTATGAGAAGACGAACGTGCACGATTGAAAAGACTATAATTTTTTTAAAGAAGTTTAACAAGTTTGCTTTTTATTTACAACTATCACTACAGATGTTTGTACAGATGCGACATTTGCCTGCAAAGGCACCCATGATATAGGATAAATGCCTAGTTTCAAAAGATTTTTAAATGATTAATTTCAACCAACCTCTTTCTGCCTGCGTATAATGCTAGTAAACTGCGTGTACACGATGCGTGGGTTTAGTTCGCAGTGCATGAGGGTGGCGCCTTCATAGTCCTTTATGTAGCCCTGGTACATAGCGCGCGGGAGTTTGATGTCCTTGCTGAAGCCTTGTTTCTTGAAGTAGCCTGGAACAGGACAAAAAATCTTGTAAGTAAAAGGCGAAAGAAAGATTAAAATTGATTTTTATTTAATTTACTTACATAACCTTAGGCCTACGATACACCTCTGCCTAGAGGTGAACGCCCACTTATTGCCAAAAGTCTTATAAGATCAATCAATCAATCTGCCTAGCCATTACAAGTAAAGACTCCGGGCTGCTATTGCGAATTTCCTATAGGGAATACCCTAATATCACTTTGTCTAACCCACGTTGAAACCTAGGATGGGGTCGTTAGCAGTCGTGCTTGTTACCACAAAACCAACATGGCAGCGATAACATTTTTATCGAAAATCATGAGCTGTTTTTTTTTGCCAAATAGCGATGATGACTAAAATTTTGTTTTTAGTCTGTCATGGAGTATATTAAAAAATATTAGACACGTATTTTTAATTTTTTTACGAGATCTAAGGATTACGGCGATACATGGAGTTAAAATGTGCCATGACGTCACGAGTATGTAGATTTTATACTTGTGACGTAGCGAGCCCCACTCCCAAACTTAAAATGCGTTTTATCTAAGTAATTTTTTCTTAATATAATAAAGCAAAAATACGTATCTAATATTTTTTTATTCTCTGACTGACGGACTAATTAGAAGTTCTTTTTTTTACACAGGCATCAACCCTATTACACAAGACACAATTAAAAAAAAATGCTCCTAATTCTTACCGATAGCGAACTCGTCAGCGAAGGTCAGGAAGTGCAGTATATTGTTCCTGATGTGGTGGTCTTTCAGATGGTTCATGAGATGTGTGCCGTAGCCTTTCACTTGCTCGTTGGAAGTCACCGCGCAGAATACTATCTCGCTGAAGCCCTGTAAAGACAATATTGATGAAACTATTTAGGACATGTTAATTAAAACCTACCAGCCGGTCGATTCTGTAAAAATATCACCGTGAAACTTAGGTGAAGTGAGCTTTCAATAGTGTTAATCCCTAGCACCAGCCGGTCGATTCTGTGACAGTGACAGCTCACTTCACCTAAGTTTCACGGTGATATTTTTACAGTATCAATCGACAGTTCCTTAGGTTTAAGGTATAGCCAGTTCCTCTGTGCTTCAGGATTTCAGGTGAAGCTCGCTTCCACCTTTAGCCTGATCATCACATACCATGAGGTGAGATGAAGGCCAAGAACGTCCAAGTCGCGGTAAAAAAAAAAGGTGTTTTTGGTTCTAACGCCAATAAAAGCAAGTTGTATTCTTGATATTACTGTTTGACTAATTTAGCTAATGATTCAAGAATCCCCGGATATTTAATTTCCATCACCGGCCCAGCTTTTTCTATACTCTGTTGCGGTCGGATATTTCTCCTACTTAGCATAAACATTATCAGAATATAACCCACAAAAAGTTGGAGCATCTACTACAGTATAAAATATCATAGAAAAAGGACATTATCAAGAAAGGAGAGAGATAATACTTTAGAAATGATTAATTTACTTGCCTGTGCACTAAATGTCCTGAAGCAAATCCCTCCGATTGGCCTGCCTTCCTTGATAAGGGCAAGTGTTTTATGTTTGCTATAAATAAAACGAAACAAACATTATTTAAGTGTCAAATAATTATCCAGTTATAACACAAGATATCGCTAGATCACAAGAATATTATTAACTCTAAATTTATTTTAGTTACTTGATTGACAAAATTTAAGTAATTAGTTTGTAGTAAATAAAACTTACGGATCAAAAACTAATTGCGAAATATATTCTTTAGTCATCTCGGGTAGCTGATGAGAGAATACGTTGTGAAGACCTAAAACAAAGCAGTAATAAAAAACAAAAATAAACTTAAACGTGTCCTATAACATTGAGGCTGCACTCGCTGAAAATAAAAAAGAAATTAAATTAAATATTTAATAAATATTTTTTTACAAAAAAAGTAATGGTTTCTTACCTATAAGCCAGAGCATGGTCTGTTTGTTGACGGGTCCGGTGAGCGAGTTCCCGATCACGTGAAATTCGATGAGCTTGCGTTGTTCTTCTAATTTGGCTGCCTCATCGCGGGGCGCTTGCATTTGAAATAACGCCTAGAATATAAAATATTTATTAATAACAAATTATGTTCAGGTACCACACAAATCTTGCACGAATCCTGTTAAACACACACAGAGTCTGAAATAAAAAAGCTCGTTGAATGCATAACCTCCTCCTTTTTTAAGAAGAAGTCGGTTGAAAATATTGCAATCTTTTACTCACAAGCGAAATAAGACATAAAAATGGTTTTACTTAGTTTAGCTAGGGAAAATTTGTCAGTTAGAACATAGGTAACCGAAAATAAACGATACATGAATAGTATCGATAATTTTGTTTATATATTTGAGTAGTATTCTCTTGGTTCGAGTATTAGCAATACTTTGGATTCAATACATTTTTCAATTCCCGATTTGTATTGAAAGTTTGAAATCGATACCCTATTTACAGACCACGGCGAGGTCCACGGTGTACTAATGAGTCAGAAGTCCGACAGTGCCCCGGGCTGGGACGGTATACCGGTTAGTTTCTTAAAGGCAGCACACAAACTCATCGTCCCAATAATAACTCACCTAACAAATATATGCTTTGAACAAGCGTCTTTTCCGAAGGCTCTAAAACTTGCTTTAATAACTCCCGTTCACAAGAGCGGGGGTAAGAGTGATCCGTCGAACTACAGGCCTATATCAGTATTGCCATCCTTGTCGAAGATTTTGGAAAGGATAATCAATTCAATAAGACCAAGCTATTATCACCTTCACAATTTGGTTTTCGGCAGGGAAGGTCTACTGAAGACGCGGTGCTGGCACTTGCCTCCACTGTTACCACTAAAGTGGATAGTGGAGATAAATGTCTTGTTGTCTTCCTGGACCTTAAAAAGGCGTTCGACACAGTCTCTGTCCCTCTTCTTCTAGTCCGTCTAGAAACATACGGTATAAGAGGTCCACCTCTGGCTCTCCTTGCGGATTATTTAAGCGGTCGCAAACAAAAAGTTAAAATTGATAAAGTCGTAAGCTCTGAAGAAACAGTTACTTACGGAGTAGGTCAAGGAAGTGTTCTCGGCCCGCCATTATTCCTTCTCTACATAAACAACCTTTGTAATTTGAAAATACAAGATGGTAACATTTTCTCATACGCCGATGACACCGCCATAGTTTTTAGTGGCACAACTTGGAGCAACGGCCAAAAATCCACTGAGGACGGTCTGAAAAACATTGCTACCTGGCTCGACCTTAACCTTCTAACCCTAAACACTTCCAAAACGAACTTCATATGCTTCTCTAAGTACGATTCCTCCCAACCGCCAGCAGATTTCAACATTAAAATACACAAATGCCGCTACCCCGCTGGCTCGATATGCTCTTGCGACGTAATTACTAAAGTTAAATTTACAAAATATCTGGGCATAATGATTGATCAACGCCTGACTTGGCACAGCCACACAGAATTATTAATGAATAGAGTTAGAAAACTCATCTGGACCTTCAAAACATTACGTTATGTAACTTCCAAACGCCTTCTGCTTCAGATATACACTTCGCTAGCACAGTCGGTTCTTTCATATTGTCTACCGGTCTGGGGAGGAGCAACAAAAATTAAATTCCTAGAGCTAGAGAGAGCCCAGAGGTCTCTGCTTAAAGTCATGCTTTTCAAACCGTATCGATTTCCGACAGAAAGCCTTTTTAAGATATCTGACCTCCTGACAGTTAGAAAGATGTATGTACTGCATATAATTCTAAAGCAGCATAAATCTCTCACATTTGACCCCTTAAAGCTCAAAGGCAGAAGAAAGAATAAGGTTGCCCCAGCAATAACGATTAAATCAACATTTGCAAAAAGACAATACGCAAGTCAATCATCTCGATTATATAACCTGCTTAACAAAGAATTAGGTATTTACTCCCGTACACAGCGCGACTGCAAAAGTATTACTACGAAATGGCTTAAAGCGAAAACGTACGAAGAAGTTGAATGTTTAATATCAACATTAAGCAGCGGTTAGTGGAAGATGTTGACCTACAACATCTTCCGATCCCAAGACTTGTCGTAGGGCTAACTCCAAACTCCAAACTAATACTTCGATCTCTTATCTCACTCACACCCCAAAGTGCAAACACACTGAAATCCTCAACACCTTCCCTCCCCTGTTACACCAATCCTCTCCCGCCACTCACACCATAGACCTTACATACACATACACACACACACACACCCGCACGCAGCCACACACAGATACTCACTCGCACACACACACACATAGACAGACCCAAGTGCGCGCGCTCACTTAAACTACCCTCTTTTCATTTTGCTTTTTGTTTTGTTTACTTTAGACTCCTTTGAAATTGAGGATTTTTCTTCTTCTTCTTTTAATTAGATTAAATTAAGTTGTATCGTTTATTATCCTAAATACAATTGACACTATATCCATTGGAAGGGCGGAATGTCCTAACACAAGCATTTGTTTTGCTTAAAAGGACATTTCTAATACTAAGAATGTAACTAATTGTAAGTTGTGGAAATAAACATTTATTATTATATTATTATTATACCCGACTAGAATCGATACTTATACTTCCAGCACGCATAGCATGACAACCATTGAAACGGGTTTTGTCGACGGAAGAATAGAGAAAATGACTGATAAACAATCACAATCTGTAATTTTGTCTATTCTTCCGATCGATAGTTTTCATTCGCTACCCGAGAGGTATCGATAGCTTTCATTCGGTACCAGAGAGGTATCGATAGTTTTCATTCGCTACCCGAGAGGTATCCATAGTTTTCATTCGCTACCCGAGAGGTATCGATAGTTTTCATTCGCTACCCGAGAGGTATCGATAGTTTTCATTCGCTACCCGAGAGGTATCTCGACTCAATATCTGAGTAGCATCGATAGTATTCAACCGATACCATTTCTCTAAGGCCTATTGATCATTATTCCCATATTAAAATATTTTCGTATGTGTCACTCACATCAGGTCCACACATATAGTTGGGGTCGGTGATGGTGGCGACAATATCTGCGACAGTACGTTCGCTGACGTCATCAGCGGGCTCGTCCGCGATGCGCCTGCGCTTGGCCGCGCCAGCAATCGGTGTGTCGCCTGCGCGTTTACCGCCTTCTGTTTTTATGGAACCTGGTGACCAGTTATTAATTAATTGAATGGAATAATGATATATAATAGAACTACAGTTGAACCTCGTTATTTTGGAGTTAGTAGATTGGATTAAGATTTGTTATAGTTTAAGTTTAACATTATACTGAAATTTAGGATTCTGGCTGGTGTTATTATATTTTCATCATAATATTTTTTCTTTAAAACGTATTTTACCTGAAGAAAGTGTGACCGTAGTGAAGCCATCTTTGCTGTCACCCGAAGCAGTTACACGTTCGAACTCGCCTCGCCTACCAGCTGTGATAGTAAATTGTATTCATGTTTATATTGTACCAAACAAAACGAGTTATAACATTCCAAGTAGTTTAACCGACTCGGATTGTTAAGGAAATTAAAGTGAAACTGTTCAAATGCTACGACGAATGTACCGTTTTTAAATAAGAGTGCAGTTCGCTATACTCTTCAAAAAATATAAACAGTTCCACAAACGAATGTTTGTTCGTTTTGCTACAACATCTCAAATATCCACTCAGAATAAATATGATTTACATGGTGCCATACCATAAGTTGATGTTAGAATAAAAGTTGCACCATCCACAGTGTTTAAACGAAGAAAGTTATTTGTTGCTTCCTTGCAGGCTTCCAGGCCGGCTTCCAGGCCAGAAAGTTGCATCATGTAAATGGGGCTTTAGTAGTCAAAACTCACGGTTCTTATTATCGAATATGGCTTGCAGATGGTTCGGTGGGATCTGCTTGAACTCGGGGTCCCATATTGGTGAGTTGGTGCTGAAGATCTCCTCCTCAAGTAATGCCAGGAATCGAGGGAAGTGGGTTAGGACTAGCACCTGTGTAAGAAGTTTAGATACTATTAAGATAACACGAATCGGGATAAATTCATCCCAACTACGACTACACCATAACCCTTCATTGTGCGTGGTCTGACACGCACTTGGCCAGTTTTTTCCGGGATGAAAGAGGGCTAATTTCACGTTCAATTTCATTGGTGATATCCGCACTAAGTTACTTACTTACTTGAAGTTTAGGTAAATATACTCTACCTATTGCGATCTCTGATCATTAGTTAAGTGGTAATTGAGTAGCATACAATGAGAAAAATTAATATGATCCTTTTCATGGTATATGTGAAAGACTTCAATCAAGTAGCTTTTTGGTCAGTCACCGTGTTGGAAGGTTTGTTTTACTGACTTACCCTCTTTTCAGGCGGCATACGATCCCTTTCAGAATGGCACTTATCCATCAGTTGCCGACAGACAGACTTGAATACAGCCCGTAGTAACGTTCGACCAAATACCAGCGAGGTATCGTAGTGAGGCAGCGAATCGCAGAAAGCGGGGACGTGGCAGAATACTAGCCATCTGGAAGATTGGATATACATTAGATTTTTAAATTGTTTTTCTTTAGCCTCGTTGGTCTAATCGCAAGCGCTTCTGCTGAGCATGAAGTCCAGCCGAGCAAAGTTTTATTATTATAATTTTTTGGTTAGGCACACTAGCAGCTAATTAGCTGATGCGTGTGTATCAAATAGCTTGGACATATTTAATATATCCAGTTGATTTCAAGAATCGACTGGATAGATTAAATATCCCCATCTCCCAGCCGTTCAGTGTTACTTGGTTTTTCTATCAAGAATTTCCCAGCAGCAGCCTGGAGTCTTGATTTGGGCCCGGTGGATGGCAATAGGCTTGCCCCCGATTACAAGGGACTTAAACATAACTGGTGAACTAACCCTTAGGGGAATACAGGGGTGTTTTTATTATGTATCCTGATTGTATTGTGGTGTTCATCTCTTGTATCGACACGTAATTCGTGTCGATACAGATTAGAATTGGCAATGCTATGGGTAACATTTTAGCCAGTCAGTGAGGTAGGAGTGTGGCTGACTGTTTGCCAGACGTACCTATGGCATTTTAATGCAGTGGTGTACTTTTTTGGCCAGCATTCTATCACCATTCGTTTATTCGAAATGGCCAAGAATCGGCACATTTCGACCAACAAAATTAATAATTATTAAAGCACCCGAAAAGATAACCATTCACAAGATAACTTTATACAATTGATGGTCGTCTCACGAAACAGGTTCTTCGACTAACGAAACAACAGCTTCGTACGGTTACAGCAGCTGTAACTGGCCATGTTTCATTTAATAAACACCTCTTTGTCATAGGATTCACAGACAGTCCGCTGTGCAGAGCCTGCATGGAGGACGACGAGACAGCAGCTCATGTGCTATTATACTGCCCGGTGGTCGCCACATACAGGGCAAAGTACTTCGGTAACCCAGCTACCCTACGTGAGATTGTCAGTGCCACCAAGGCGTTGCTGGCCTTCTTTGTGGAGCTGGGGTGGATCGAATAACCAATTTCCCCACACGTACGCAAAATACGCGCTTAGACGTGCAGTTGCGGATACCAGCCCGTATTACCTATTCCTAAGATAACTTTAACTTATAAAATTTGTTAAACATATTGAAAATAAACATACCTTGTATAATTGATTTGGTATGCAGATATGTCTTCAGGATTCGACACTTGCTGAAATTAAATATTCATTGTTTACATTTCAACATTGCAATACTGAAAAATTGCAATATATAATAGTTTTGTAGCATGAAATTGCCAATTAACTTCAGTTAGATGATTATTTATGCACTATTTATTGTGTTAGAATTCGGTCGCATTTTTGACCGACTTTATGTTACTAATAAAATTATCAAACTGCATGAAGTAATACTGAAGTAAAGCATATATTATAAGTTAAAATTGTATATAAAAGACGTTCATCATCATCGTCATCTACAGCCTGCACCTACTGAGCACAGGCCTCTCTATTCCCGTGCCAATCCCTGCACGTCTAATCCAGGTGTTACCGAATAAAAAAAAATACAAAGAAGATTTTCATTGAAGTTATAACACTATCATTAATAAAATAATTAAAAACTTACCAATTTCCGCACACTTGGTGTCTCAAAGTTCCAATGGTTGAAACAATGTAAGAACATCTTGGCCAGATCATACATGGTCTGCCATTCCCTCTGCGGGAGGCTGTTGAACTTGAAGAGCACAAAGTTTGTGATAGCCTTGGCTATTGAGGGCCTCTCGAAAGGTGGCTGGCCTAGTGGACCTTCGATCCGCGGGTGGGAACGGGTAAGGATGCATTTGCGGAGTATCTGGGGAAGAGTATTTTGATTTATTAATTTAAATGATTTATCCCTTGGGATTTACAGGCTAGTGTACTTATTTATACATCTGTGCCTACCCATTCCGGGACTAAAGCCACCATTTAAATATTTTAATGCATATGGTGGCAGACAAAAAGGTAGAAATCATGATTAAAATACTCATTAGGCTTCATATAATAAAGTACACACAAAACTATCATATGATTAGACCCTGATTTTATTAGTTAAATATTTGTCTCTGGTTAAAGTATAACAGTGGATGTATTTGTATTGTATTGGCAAGTAAAAGATTGGCTGGGTTAAGATTTCATTGCTTAAGTTTACACTGCCTTCTTCTACTGAAAGGGCTGCAAAACACTATTTAATACTGTGTTCGCAGTTCATTTGCCAAACACATAAACAAACACGAGTGTAAAAAAATATGAAGTTGTAACGCAAACTCAACCTTATATGTAGATATAAGGTTGAGTTTGCGTTACAACTTCATATTTTATTTTATGACTTTTTCAACAGTACTAGTCGGTCTAAAATCAACTTCATTTACACGTACATAAAGTTGATTTTTGTCTCAGTGGAAAACTAGTGTTTGTTTACTTGTTTGGCAGATATATTGCGAACGCAGATTAGTTACTTACCTTGAATAAATAATAGTACACCCGCTTAGTGTCATGGTCATCCTCTCTGTGCATAGACATGAAGATGTTCTCCACATCAACCACAGCTCCAAGTAGTCTGTTTACTTCAGCCACTGGAAGACCTTGCAGTTGAGTTACATGTTTTTCTGAAAACAAAGCATTTGTTGTAGAGAATTTTATCTACTACTCCTAATTTTATCATTACTCCACAAAAAAATCATTTTGACAATACAACAAAATGCATTGCGCCATAATTATTATGTTTGATATATTAATCTGCACCACAATAGGGATGTTGACTAAAAATATATTTTTTTGTACTCTAGGTAGATTATTAAAAAATATTGGACACGTATTTTTTTTCTTTTTTGTACGTATTCACAAGATTACGGCAATACATTGAGTTAAAATGTGGCATGACGTCACTCCCTGGTAGATTTAACACTGACTTGTGACGTAGCGAGCCTCCGCTCCCCAACTTTAATGTGTTTTATCAAAAAAAATATGTGTCTAATATTTTATTATTATCTGACTGATGGACTAAATTGTTTTTTTTTTCCCAGTCAACATCCCAACTAGATGTGTATAATGCAATAAGCTTGCGGGTTTTAATAAAAAATGAATGTGGTGAAGCCCAGCACACACAATCAAAAATTTGTGATGTCTTCAAAAAGGTTAGGTGTTGCAACTGGTGGTAGTATGTATAATGGCTTGATGTACATGTGAATAAAGTATTATTTTATGGATTGGAGCATATCCTCCTATAGCTTTTGCTTACTTCCATGGTAAAAAGGTGTGCGTATATGATTGTATGTGATTACCAACCTAGTACATGATTGCAGTTGCGACATGGATCATTGAAGTTGGCTGGAGGCTGGTTGTCAGCTCGTGGGTTGCCTTTCACTGTTTGCTGAGGCGCAGGAGTCTTCCACCCATTACATGAGCAGTCTGGTGTCTGAGAAAAAACTCATAAGTTAGCCCCAACTCAGTATTTTTTACATGAACTGTTGGGTCCTAACACCTATGAAGCAGTTTCAACACAGATCCAGTTGAAAATCAGCATCTGGCACTAATTGTTTGGCATTTTTGGTTTATTTGTAGTATAATATGTTGTGTTTATTTTAGTCTGTACTAAATAAATGTATTTTCTTCCTTCCACTATAAATTCTTAGTTGATGTAGTATCTGCTTTTACTTTTAATTGGTTAAAGGACACTGAACGAGACAGAAAAGATGTTTTATTGTTATTACATCTGGGGCGGGCCCTTTAGTGTCTGGAAAATGCTTTAAAATATGTTTTTTTTTGTATATTTGGACTTGGTATTTTATTTATATTCATGTACTTGTTATCATTTAATTGTGCCTTTGAGTGTTGTGCTATTTCTTTTGTATGTCTTAAATAAATTATCTATCTTTCTTTCTATGAACACCAAATAATAGTTGCATTGGGAAATTACAACACCTGAGAAAGTTACCAGAACTTCAGGCATAAATATAATTGTATTAATATAATACAATGTTACAGTTCTGTGATGTTTGTAAATTATATAGCTTTTGCAACATATATCGTAGTTTCTAGGGCACCACAGTTATCTGGGTCAAAGATTTGACATTTTGATGCAGTCGAATTGCCATATGTAAGGAACTTTATTCATTTCTTTCTTCTTGTTATCACTGCATAGAATTTAGGGCTTCCCTCAGTTTGAATGGTTCCCCATTTACACTATAGAAATTGATAAAGCATAAGTTACCTGGCACTCCGAGTAAATAGCCAACTTGAGTAGTTTCTTATTATGCGGCCAGTTATACACTTGCTGTTTCCTCTGTTGAATGCGCTGCAGGTTTGATTGCCTGGAGGCCTGACCCTCACTACCTGCTGGCGTGGCAGCATTGCTCGACGATGCATCATCTGCATTTACACTTGATGTTGCTAAAACAATCAAAATTGGGATTTAACTTTTGCTGTTATATTGTAACTATGCTTAGGCTAGGTAATTAGTTTCGATGTATTATAGTTGTAACGTCTATGAGATGAGTTTAACTAAGGCTGAGTATGATATTATGTGTTTATTCTGTTTGTAATGTTCTAAAACAGTCAACAGAAGTTATTGTACAATTAATGTTGTGGACATCTTTATTGAACTTAAAAAGTAATACAACTAGTATGTTTTTACCGGCAACAATTGTACAGTTACTGAAATTGTTTGTTGTTATTATATAATTGTAAATTGTTTATTTACCTTCGTGCCCGTGTGTTTGTGAAGAATCTGCTTCAGTGCTTGTCATAGCAATGTCCGCAATTTCGTCGTTGATTTGAGAAGACATATTAAATGCTTCGTAGTTTTAGTCCGCTAAGGCATTTACAGTTTTAGCTCTATCTACGATAGAAACACGAGCACAAATAGCATTTTTGATAATTTATTTCACGAAAATCCATATAAATTTGACGTTTTTTATCTGTGAAAGTTTACGGGCGCGGCGAAACATTAACAGATAATAAATGGCGTGATATTCTCTGCGTTCTTACCGAGATCATAGATAAGGCAGATTGAAAAAAATCGACTAAATCAGTGTGGTGATACTCTTATCATGTAAACGTCAAACATTTTTACCGGGAAAATAGAGCGGGATATTTTAAACGAAAAGGTTTTCTTTATGGAAAATGTTACTGATTTGGAAATTAATTATTTGTATAATTAATAACGAATTCAAAATTAATAAAAAGTACGATGTGTTTTATCGAGTTAATCTGAGTAATTCATTAAAAAAATTGGCATGAACATAAACATTTTCCATTGTTACATAACAAAATAAATAATATTTTTAAAGAAATACGTAATTAAAAAACATAATGTAATATTAATTATGTTTCTGCCCAATTACTGTATACCGTCTTCCTAAAATTCCACATGTTCATGACAATCGAATAATGTTCCGTAGTCGTCAGTCCAGGAAGTTTCAGTTTCAGCAGCTGTATCAGTACGCGCGGGAATTCGGATGAATCGGTCACGTTCTCTGCGGTTTCGAATATCACCAACTTTTCGTAATACCGTTTGAAGTAAGGTATATATTCAATTATTTTGAGCTGTTACTAATAAAAATATTTAGTGAAAGTACCTGTTAAACAATTTTTTTCAATATTATCTCCGAAACTTTTATTTTTAAAACTTTTGTGACGAACAATTTAAAAATGGAATCAAAGTTATTCCTTCGAGGAAACGAGACTTTAGACGATTTTTTTAATCGTTGCAACAATTTATCTCATTTTGACTGTAGTGAGGAAGAAATGCTATGGTGGTTGATGGGATCCAGACGTTTACCGTTGAAAGAAATAGTGCCGATCAGTGTAATATTAGTCGTAATATTTTTGACTGGAGTGGTCGGTAATGCGTGCGTTTGTGTAGTTATTGTGAAGCATCCCGGGTTGCATACTGCGACCAACTATTACCTCTTCAGTTTGGCTGTTAGCGATCTATTGCTGCTGATGTTTGGTGAGTACCGACCAGCACATAAATTATTTCTAGACAATAAATAGATAATTATGTCAACAAAAATATATATTATATACACTTAATTTTTAAACTGCGTATAGTAATTAATACAGTGAGTAAGTTACTGATACTTAAACTGTATGCTGCTTAGCGTCTTTTTGATTTTTTTTTGAACTTTTGGAAATATTTTTTTACCTGAGCACCTACGCGTCTCGACTATAATCGACGCAAAGTCAAAGTGAAAACAATAATTTTAATTTAACGAAAAAATTACAAGAAAATAGAATTGATTCCAGTTGCCCCTTCGAAAATATAGTTTCGTATGAAGAAGAATGGGCAAGAAACTCCTCAGTTACTCTTTTAAATGTTTAACTTGAATTTGTATACATTAATTAATAATTATGTGAAGACGCATCTACTTAGGTAGGTGTAAGGATCAAGACTTTCATACATGGTTTTATTTTACGAGTTCGAATTTTCATGCGGTTATTTTTTGCACGAAAAAAAACTCACCAATCTGGCATAAATAAACCATCAGTCAGACCTCTAGACTATTTTAGTTAGTAAAGTAATCTAATCTTTAGCGATTATGTAATCGGTAGCGGTAAATTATGGGTCTCTAAAGAGTGCTCGTAGTAATGTTACCACGAGCAAGAGCAGATGTGCCAATATTAACCAATAGAATCAATAGAAAACTCCGCTCCAGAGTTTTTATTCTATTTTTTTATTTAAATTCTCTCGTCTGCGCTCCAGTGGACAGGCAGCCTTAGAGACCCATAATTTTTGACGAGATTGAATATGTAATGAAGTACAATACGTGCCAATAGCACACAGGGGGTTTCATGGGACATTTCACATGGTAATTTTTCATCCTCTCTCTGGAATACGAAATTTAAAAAAATAAGTATATCTTATCCTTATTTTCTTTTTCCAAGGAGTATGTAAGGATCGGGATCAGGTTCAGGCAGGTGCAGGTTCTGAAGTCTTTCTGAGAAGAAGCCGTGATTTAATTTATGTATGAAAGCATATCTTATCCTCTTTATTACAAAATAAAATACCGTCCTAGACAGGTATTTTGACTATACAATGTCGCCCATGGGCATGTTAATTTTTGTTAATTAAGTTAATTTTCGATAATTTTTCATGAATATTCAGAAAAATACGGGCGGGCGGCCATGGGCCGCATTGTATAAATACAGTCCTCTGAAGACCGAAGAGGTCCATTTAACTTAGAGGAATCATAAGAAGCGGTCCTCACTAATGGCAGAAAGCTGTTTTTGCAGAATCTAATTGTTCTGTTCAATGTGTAGGTTGAGAGAGTCAACATTAGGTTCCTTTGCTGTTGAAGAGGTCTATTCGAGAGGTAGGAGGAAGCTAGGCCGAGTTCACGTATTTTTCCGCATCGCCTCTCCGCTTCCCCGCTCCGTTTCCCCGCTCCGTTTCCCCGCTCCGCCTCCCCTCTCTGCTTCTCCGCTCCATTTCCATGCTACGCTTCCCCTCTCCGCTTCTCCGCTCCGTTTCCCCGCTCCGCTTCCCGGTTTTGTATGAATTTTTAAACTAGTTTGCAAATCCCTGTCCACTGAACCGAAGCGAAGGTTTTATGCAATTCCATTGGTTAATATTGACACACCGCTACTCCGCTCCTCTCCTCTCCGCTCCAGTGGACAGGCAGCCTAAGGCACCTACTTAGTTTTCTCTTGGTTTTCAAGTCACTTTAAATTCAAGTTTTGAGGCCTAATTACTTAAAAGGTAAGTACTAGATGTGATTCGTTTAGGTTTACTTCTCTGAGTAACTTTTTACACATAGAATCTACTTTGTCGAGTTTAGTACCTACCTAAAACTTTATTTTTGCGTCAAGTCCCGATGTACCTATGCTAATATCTTCATTAGCTAAGTAATTAGTAGGTACCGTCTGGAGTACTTAAGAAATGTTTGAGGAAAGGTGGAAAATATCGAGAGCTTTTGTGGCAGATAGTTCAAAATTTTAAAACGGTGAAGAATAGTGTAAATGTTTATGCACCGCAAAAATACTGAAAAAACACTGTAGAATGATCTTCTTTTTTCTTCTTGTCGTGTGGTTAATGACTAACCTGTTGCCAGAGTTTTAAAGCCGCCCATGGGCCTCTGACTTGGCTTCGCATGCCGTCGAGAAATATTTCTCAGGCATGCCGGTTTCCTCACGAAAATGAAAAATTACACATGACACACGTGACACATGTCTCATGTAGAATGATGAAAATGTATAATACTTACATACATTTTTCCTGTTTATTAAAGTTTTAGATCCGTTTCTGTCCTGCTGAGCATGGGGTCATAGGTTCGACACTAAAGGTCAGGCAGTTTTTTTTTAGCTTTTGTTTAAATCAATGTCTCAGTAGTAGTTTGGAGACTGATTTGTGCCCGGTTGATGGAAATAGGCTCGCTGGCCCTCTAGTTGGTGTACCTGACGTCACACAAATCCTGCAACGCGCAATTAGAGTTTACCGCGTGAACGACTTAAATAAGACTATCCGACATCAATCGTCGGGCAGTTGCCCGCCAGACACGACACCCATCTGGTCGGAGGATCCTCACTTTTTTTCATTCCCTCATTATATTATTTATTTTTACTGCGATGGTCCTAGTTTATCATTTGGGACGTCGAGTTACAGCTTTAATAGCTATATGTAAACGCGCACGTCCTTTATGCCTGGAGGCTTTCATTCGGGTATTAAGTTCTGTTTACTTTTTATTTTCGCTTGAGTATAGATCTCGATGATTTTTTTTTGGTATATTGGCATGTGCTAGGTGATATATAGCAATTAATTTAATTTAATGTCTTATGTTGCATATTGTACATTGTTTTGCATTTAAGTACTATTGTATAGAATCAAGTTTTTCTAACTGAACAGACTGCTGTGCTGCTGGGGAGTTTGTTGCGCCACTTCTTCTTCCCAGCTAAGAACTAGGAAGTGGTGAAGGGTGGGCGTTTTTGGGGGTCTGTCTTATGTAATTTTGACGTTCGAAAAGTGCTGATTCTCACCCTAGTTTGAATAAATGACATTTGAATTTTTTCTATGGAGTATGAGTGAACTTTACACCCTGTTCCTCATACCCTCCCAAACATACCCTACGCCTCAGTAGCCTTAGTAGCTTAGTTCTTAGGGAATAAGGGTATGTTGTGTATACCTTCCAAAATACTTTTCTCCTAGATTCTTCATCGGTTTAAAGGCCACTGAACGAGACACAATAAAAGTTTTATTGTTATTACGTCTGGCCTCTGGGGGCCTTTAGTGTCCCGTAAAGTGCTAAGTAACAGACGATTTTTGACATAATAAACTAGTCTATTCAGTAAAACTCACACCGTGAAAAAGTATGTCAAGACAGCTTAAAGTAAGCTGTCATTCCACCTGATACTAGGGATTGATACTAGGGTTGATGAGCATTCCTCTTCCTCATCCTAATAATGCGGTAGTTCCTCTTTTTTTTGTGATTCCTCATCCTCTTTGACATCCCCAAAATTAGGCATAAAATATGACTCTTCCTCTTCCGTAAGTTATGAGGAAGTGTCGTTGACGTATTCAATGAAATTAAAAGTAATCTCCGTCTTTTGTTTGCTGCATTAGGTAGTTACAGTGAAAATACGATAAAAATATGAATTACGTACCTACTACTTTCTTGATCGGGCACGAATGTATCTCAACGTTTTTTAGTAATATAATACAGCACGAGCACGCCATATTGTGTACGTAGCCTGCACTGTCGCCAGTCATAAATTAGTTTGGTTTTTGAGTGATTTGGTAATTGTCATTAAATTCAACCCCCATTGTGAATGGGCGATTAAATTGTTTTTTTTTTCTAAAAATTAAAGGGCCCATTCGCATTTTTTTTTTTTTTTTTTCTATTTGAAATCACAGGTTCTACCTTCCTCATCTGCATCCTCTTCCGCCTCCTCGTATCGTCATCCACTTCCTCAAAACATTTCTAATACTTCCTCATCAATCCAAATTGACACTGCTTATAGCTTACTTCACCAAAATTTTTGCAGTGATATTTTAACAAATAGATCGGCAGATATCGGTTTCATCTTCGCGTATAGATCTTCGAATATCTACGATGAAGATATAATATACGTAGAGCATACCTCAAAGTCGTAAATCAGTGAATCGCGATTTTGTGTAAGATAAATCTGCTCTTCGAAGCTGCTCTTCGCTTTGAAGGAAATTCGTGTACGCTCTTTTGCATTTCTATTTTGATCTCATCATCATCATTTCAGCCCGGAATCACCCACTGCTGGGTATAGGCCTCCCCCTTTTTCCGCCATACTTCCCGGTTCCGTGCGTCTCTCATCCAGGTGTTTCCCACGACTTTGACGATATCATCGACCCAACGCGCTTTTGGACTACCTTGGTTTCTTTTGCCTAACCTTGGCCACCATTCGGTCACAACTTTACTCCATCGGCCATCTCGGCGTCTGACTAGATGTCCTGCCCAACTCCACTTGAGGCGCATCGCCCTGTCTCCGACTTTCGACCTGCGACGGATTTCGGTGTTACGCACTCGGTCTAGTATGGTTAAGCCAAGCATGGCTCGCTCCATGACCCTTTGTGATACTCGTATGCGGTGGACAGTTTCCTTTGTGAGCGTCCATGTCTCGGCACCGTAGGTCATTGTAGGCAGGACACACTGGTTGAAAAGGCGGGTTTTTTTATGCACTGTGGGATGTTTTTGGATCGAAAAATATGTTTCAGCTTTCCAAATGCACCCAAGCTGTATTCTCCTAGAGATCTCTTTGTTGGGATGCTCCGTGTCAAAAGATAGAACATGTCCTAAATAAACGTAATGGTCAACCATCTCCAGACGCTCGTTTC
The DNA here is from genome assembly GCA_916701695.1 of Agrochola macilenta. Taxonomy (NCBI): domain Eukaryota; kingdom Metazoa; phylum Arthropoda; class Insecta; order Lepidoptera; family Noctuidae; genus Agrochola; species Agrochola macilenta. The sequence continues at coordinate 13,220,420 of OU753564.1, forward strand.
CAACCATAACAGCTGAAACTGAGTCATCCGGGTCGCCTAACATCACCCTCGTCTTGGATATATTCATTCTCAAGCCAACTTGTAAGGAAGCATCATAAAGTTCTTTTAACATGCGTTGGAGGTCTTCCAGGGATTCGGCGAATAAAATTAGGTCATCCGCAAACCGAAGGTGCGACAAGTGTACACCATTGATGTTTATTTTATTTTGATCTAAACTTCTTAAAACGCTTGACATCTACCTATTACAGATTTTTCCGAATCTATACAATATTCGACATTTTACTGGTGGGTATTTAAGCAAAATGTAGCCTCCAAGAGTGGCCATACTAGAAAATGTAAGTACTATCAGCATTTCTGAACCGTCATCCATATTCAAGAATTCTTGCTCAGCCATATATACAACAAAGCGGTAAGAATGTGTGGTATCAGTAACTCTAGAACAAGCCAAGTAAAAAATATTGTTCGCAAATGGCTGCTAGCCCAATCATATGGTGAATCTGAATCTCTTTTAAAGGTAATTTCATAATACACTAACACATGCCTACACACACTCACACTCTCTCTCACTCACAAACACTCACTCACATTCTTACACATAGTGCACATTGCCATAATATTCTGTTAACCTACTTTTTGTTTTAATCTTTTTTTTTTTTTTTTTACTGTTTTAATTGCATTTTTAAACCTAAACAATGTTTTAATTCCATAATTATGTATCAATGTAATGCGCATTTTCACTATATGGTAATACCACCCATTGACTCCACGAGACAGGCTCGACCTAGTGTGGATTTCATAAGCAAAATGCTTCCTTTGCGTCTTATTTTGTTTTTGTAAACCTAGCTATTAATGTAGACTATAAGGAAATGTAATCACTGTTTTTGGCAAATAAACATTATTATTATTATTATTATATTGCTGACTGAAGGCCATATTACAGAACCTCACGCAAGACTCATTACTTAAAACTAGTTTCAACCAATCAAAAGGCTTTAAACGAGTTTTAAGTAATGCTAGTATCTTTTATCACGGTATTATTTAGTTCGAATTGTAGCAAGATATACGAGCTAGACCCACACTCCGTGTTATGTGCTACTTCTTACAACTAAACTTCTAAAGTAATGCCAGAACTGTTCACTACTCATGAGGAAGTCTTTGTCAATTTACATCTAAGTAGTTACTAACACAAAGTAATTTTAGCCTCAGTCTCACATATCCGATAGAACTCGAACCGTTACGTGACATGAAAACTAGTAGCCTCAGTAAATGCTGTCATAAATAAAACATAAATTCTTTCTTCGTTTTTCCTTCTTTTTCTTTCAAGTTTTGAGGGTTCCAGGTATTTATTTTCTTCTAATATAAAAAAAATATGTTTTTTTGTAGTACGCCGTTTTAATAAAGTCAGAATTAACAAATGTCAATTAAAATATTTGACCACTTAATAGAAATGAATAATTGGATAAATAATGAAAATCCTACTAAAACAGCGGCATTGTATGATGGCGCCTGGGACAGTTTACAAATTATAATAAAATTATTGTCGTGTAAAATCCACCATTTTGATTTTATAAAAACAAAACCGAGCGCGACCTAGACGAGCCGATGGACACCTCGTGTATTCAAAATCTTTCCGGCCATTAGAATGCTTCGAAGGTATAAAGAATCCAACATACAAAGATACATAGAGACATGAAAAACATAACCCTGTCTTTGTTAACGCGCAGACGGATAAAAATACAGCTTTTCGATTCGATAAATGAAATTATAGATCCAGCAGTACGTACGACTTTATTGCGGTCGGAATAGCTGGTATGGCGTCTGTTTCCTCACATTTACCATCATAAATAGCAAACGTCACAAGCCATCATGCAGTGCCACCATTGTACCTAAGTAGATATTATGTTGATGTCGGTCGATACGCAGAGAGCACACGAGTGACCGCGATCGATGGCAGTATGTTTTGCTTTTTAAATTGTTCCTGCCTATCACACGAGTTCATGAATTTAATTGGTTTTATATAGTGCTTTATGTATGAGCTATGTGGTGCTCATAATTGCCTGTCGATTTCATTCTTTTTGCTGTGCATTGTAGGTTTACCATCAGTCCGGATTTGTCCGGACTTATGGATTAAAGGGTTTAAAAAATATACAACGTGTTCATTTTGATATCCAACTAGCATATAAATTATTTTTAAGCTAAGAAAATGCGACGTTGTCATATTTTCTATTTATTAACAAAAACAGTTGGAATTAAATGTTTTATTTTATTTTTTATATTTCACCTAAGTGTTTTTTACATAAATAATCGTGACTTTGTCGAATTATTTCATAATAGTAGTTAGAATGATTCCTAATAAAAAAATATCATTCGCCGGTTGATTCTTTGATACGGTCTCATTAAATTGATATCATAGAGTAATGAGATATAAAAAAAAAACAGCTCGTATATACCTACATAATTCCTCGTTGTCTCGTTGGTCTAGTGGTCGCAAGCGCTATTGCTGAGCATGAGGTCTTGGGTTCAATTCCGAGGCCGAGCAAATTGTTATTGGGTTTTTCCATCAGGAATTTCTCACTAGTAGAGTCTAGATTTGCGCTCAGATGATGGCAATAGGCTAGCCCGCTATTACATAGGACTTACAAATAACAGGTGAAATGTGGGTGTACTATAAAGTATGAATAAGTAGTAGCTTCGGGGAAAAACACGCAACGTTATAACTTGATAATCCCGTCCCGTATAGATTCTAGGAATATTCGAGCTGCTGTCTAATCTAAAACAGTTTAGTATTCATAATTCAGGATCGCTCCTATTTATTAGATTGTTAGACTTGATTTTAAACTAAGATAAAAGGGAATCTGAAACCAGCACTTACAGTTGAATAAACTTTAAAGCTACCTTCCAATTTATATTTTGTTTTCATAATCCACGTGAAAACCAGGTTGAATTTTGAAAGACCTTTTTATGAAAAACAGTATCGCAAAATAAGATTCATTCTAACTAATATTATAAATGCGAAATTAAGTTTGTTTGTTACGCTTTCACGCTAAAATGGCTAAGCAGATTTGGATGAAATTTGGCACATGGGTAGACCATGACCTGGGTTAGGATATAGGATACTTTTTATCCCGATATTCTCACGGGATCGAGAGTTATGCGGGTGAAACCACGGGCCGCAGCTAGTTGACTTATAAATACCTAAACTAGCAACCCGGATCCCCCGGATGCCCCTGGATCGCACGGTTTTTACGACTTGACGAAACATTGACATTTCTTTATTAATAATAATAGTTAGTTAAGAGCGTTTATTCTGAAGGTAGGCAACGTCGCAAATAGATGACAAATATTTCACTGTTTTGATTAATTTAGCAATATTACTGTGTGGAAATAAAAAATGAGGCTAACTGGCGAACTAGAATATTGATTATGAACTGCAATAATTAATATCGTAACACCGAATTTTTAGTTTTAGATGTAAAAAAATAATTTGGAAACTTTCCAAATGCGTTTTTTACACCTAAAATGGGTACAACATCAAATTTAATGTTATAATTGCAATTCATTATTAATATTCTAGTTCGCTAGTTAGCCACATTTCTTATTTCTATTCAGTAATATTGCTTTATGAATCAAAACAGGTAAATATTTGACAGCTATTTGCGACGTTGCCAACGTTTAGGATGAACCCTCTTAAATAATGTTAAGTTTAATGTTTATGTAGGTACTATACACATAAACGTTGCGGAATAAATTCTATAAATGATGGTGAAATGAAAACCACACCAATATCCGTTGCGTACGCGGTCGCCACTCTAGAAACTTTCGGCCCCATCGGCCATCTGTTCTGCGAGCAATGTGCCCTGCCCAGGCAATTTTTATTCAATTCTATAGCTAGCTATTAAATAGTTATCTACCTACTCAAGTTCCTACCTACCTAAGGCCCAACAATAAAGGATCATGTTTAGTTGTCGGAGATAGGAATGGGGCATTTAAGAATAGTTTGGCGTAAAGAACAAAACTCTGCAATAACTTTGTCCTTTTCTTTTCATTATATTACGGCCAACAATTTCCTGAAAGGCTAAGTTTGTAAATAAATACTTAGTTGTTGTTTCTTTTCGCTATGTGCTCTTAATATTTCGTAAGTGCGTCTGAAATACTTTTATTTCAGACGCACTTACGAAATATTAAGAGCTAAAAAAAAACTTAAAAGGGTCTTTCCCTTTTAAGTTTTTTTTTGTATTTTAAGGCAAACCCTTCCATCATCGGTTGAGTCTTTTATTTTCTTTTGTACTTAACATTCCTGACTTCCTAAGAATTTAGTAGCTACCAATATATTATGCATTATTATCTTTGCAAAAATATAAAAACGACGTTTTTTTTTTTAAGGTATAATAAAATGTTGGTTTTGTGATTTTAGTTCGTAATGGATCGAGATTTCAGGCTGAGAGGCTAAGTTATTTCAGGCTGATTTAGGTAAATCGAATTTTATCTCTATTCATGAAGCTATTATAAACAGAATTAAGACCGAACTTAATTAAACCATTTAATCCGATTACGTTTACGTACCTACTCGGATTTTTATTTTTATTATGATTTTATATAAAATCTAGGCGAGATTACCGATAATATCTTTAATTAATATTTGAATGGGTCTACTAATTCTACTACGCAATTTCAAATGATGTTGTTGCCCCCACGCAGATGCTAAAAACCGTTTATAATTTTACGACGCAACCAAACGTATCGAATGAGACCTTTATTTTTTTTCCGTAAGGCTATCCTCATAGATGCCCTCCGTCTTGGGAGAACGGAGGGTTATGTCGGACTCCTACCGACTGAAATCCCACTGTTCCTGCTACTACCACAAGTCGGGGACCCAGGACATACTTGTACATTCGCCGCACCCCCGACTAATATCAGCCCGCCATGCCTAGCGTGCCCCATCACCAAGTGCCGCCGAATGCACGTTTTCATCGAATGATACCTACTGGATCAAATGATGTTGTTGCGAACCAAGGTGGAGCGAAAAACGTTTCGAATTTTTCCTCGGAGTTTATTTAGGATTGAATTAGCCCACATTGTTTTAACTTAAAACGATTTTCACACATCATTTAACATCATTACGGTATATGGAAAAATAGGCTCTAATGGTCTGTTATATTTGTTTAACATTATAATTAAAACGTAAATTGACCGTAACGTTCTCCTGTAAATTGCTTAAAATTATGTTGTGGCAATTAGTAGATCATATCTAATGAAACCATTTAAAGTATTCTGAATAAAATGTTAATTAGAATAAAGATGTGTTTTTCTTCGACTACCTCGTTTTTCTGGCTATTAGTGGCAGTAGACTCGTCTCCTAACCCTACGATAATGAGATGTAAACAAAACTGGCATAATGTGGATATATCTACTCTACGAGTGTATAGTAGAGCAGTGGTAACGGCCGTGACACTCGAGTTTTAAGTCGTAGGTTCGAACTCTGACAGGCGCTGTACTGTATGTGTAAATTATTTCATCACCTCACTGCTCTCAAAACGGTGAACGATAACATGAGGAAACCGGGATGTCCTAGAACCAAAAATTCAAAGACATGCCTACATCTACCAATCCGCACTGGGCTCGCGTGGTGGATTACAGCCCACTCCCTATCATAGAGAGGTGTCCCAGCAGTGGGCAGTGGACTGATTACCATAGTAGATATATCCAGCCTAACCCTACAGGAAATATAGGTGTACCTATTTTGTTCATTGCCTGAGCTATTTCATTAAAGGTCTGTTCGCGGCTTGAATCAAAGTTTTATTTTTGTTCAATGCAATTTCTTTTCCATTAAAGTTTTTAATCTGTTATCTCTCCATCGTTTATCGTCGTGTTGGCTCGAGTTGTTTTGAACGAAACATGGTTAATTTGATAAGAACTGGATAAAGTTGTTTCTGGCTCTAATTTTGTTTTCTAACTTGTTGAGCTTGTATTTGTGACGGTCCTTTTTTCAACGAGGGTGGGTTGAATTTAAAGAAGTAATAAAAGTTACTAGACTTAAGTAACTAGAAGGAACTGGAAGGTGAAAAGAAGAAGGAGAACTGGGAGGTCTATTTAAGTACCTAACTACTTATTTTGTTGAAAAGATAAGGCAGACGTTACGACTACGAGTAGTCAGAAGCCCGAATGTCTGACAACTGGTTCCAAGGGGCAAGGGGTATCGTGTTACGGTGGGCAATGGGTAGCTCGCCGACCGATTAGGACCAGGCCCGGGTCAGCGGCGCGTTGTGTTCCACGCGCGCCTCAAAGAGATGTCAGCACCAACTGCCGGGGTCCGTAAGGGCCAATGCCTGCCAGGGTTGCGAGTTTGTCCGAAAGGGATATCGCGGCCCCGGCACACAGGCAACGGAAGGAACACGGGTGGGTTTTAGTCATTAAAAGTCTGACACTCCCTCTCGCTCCGCCCAGAGCGGGAGGAGTCATTTGATGATTTCCCACCCAAAAAAAAAGGGGTATCTTGTTACCCATTACCCAATGGGTCGTGCTTGGAGGTCGGATTGGCAGTTGTTCCATGTAAAATACTGGTATTCAGCTGCATCCGGTCCGACTAGAAGCCGACTATAAAATATTTGATAGTAAAGATATAAAAGGAAAGCATCGGAACAATTTTAATTGACAGTCGAATGCATCGCAGATTCGCAGTGCGCCCGCGTCCCATCGCTTGTCACCATAGATAAGTCTATACTATGGACAAGTGATGTTGGGACGTCGGGCGAGAGCAGATTAATTTATTTATCGTACGAGTACATCATTTCAGTTTTTATTTATATTTGTTTTTGATTGTTTTATTTATTTTGTAATCCCCTAGTGAGATTTATCTAAGTCCGTAGTGTCCGTGGCATCACAGTGGGTCCTATCAGAATAAATATTGCCACATTATGCTGAGATAGGAGCCATTTTGGCCAGGCACAGGTCGTTATTATTCTGTTAGTTTTTAAATGCTCCTTTTTTGTTTTAATTTTTTTTAATTATTATTTACTGTTTGTATTTCCTGTGCGTGTCCCAAATAAAATATCTTTCTTTCTTTCTCAAGAAAGAAAGAAAGATATTTTATTTAGTAGTAGACGTTGTGAAGAAGTTTACATAATTTCTACGACCGTTTCAGTGTTTTACCTATTTTTTTCTGAGGCACGCAGGTATCTTGAATGAATAAACCATTGCTTCATATGAATGTTTAAATCACTCCTATCAACCTGTATTTTGCTTCAAATCATATCTTAGTGTTCCTTTATGTAATCAATATCTAAGTATATAGGGTTCTATATAATCTTTAACGATGCAGGCTATGCACCCCATACACTTTGCAACCTTGAGTCATGTGCAATCTTTACGGCCGCGAAAGAAGTTATTATTAAACGTTTGAGCTCCTCGTTAGGGTTAAGATCTACCCCCATGTCCCAGCTCAAAACGGGAACTATTGTTTTGTTTACGAGTAAGTAAGTTACTTCTACACAAGCGAGACTCGGCGCGAAATGAAAAACCATGTCCCGTAAAACTTTCCATTTCTGCGGTTTTCAAAGCACCGTTCGTCATTGGATCTCTTTTCTTAGCTTCTGTGCCCTTCGTACTTTTTAGAGTTTTTAACACTTTGCGGGACACTAAATGCCCCCAGGCGTTTAATTTTAGTTTAATTTGTATAGTGTCCTTCAACCGATTATGTGTGACGCCAATTTTAATTGGATTTTTTTATTTGGGCAGTAATGTAGCTGGCTGAATGTGTTAAAGCCCCGAAGCATTATCTACATTCTACCAATAGGGATGTTGACAATTTTTTTTGTCCGTCATCTATATTATTAAAAAATATTGAACACGTATTTTTTATTTTTTTACGTAATCAAAAGATTACAGCAATACATTGAGTTAAAATGTGGCATGACGTCACTCTTCGGTAGATTTTATACTGAACTAGCTTTCGCCCGCGTGGAGGGCGGATATTATTCCATGGGAACGAACTACCGGCATAAAAAGTATTCTATATGTTAATCCAGGTTATAAACTATCTGTATGCCAAATTTCATTCAAATCCGTTCAGCCGATTTTGCGTCATTGTGTAACAAACATCCAAACATACAAACTTTCACATTTGTAGAATATACTCGTATGTACTAAACTATATACAGGGTGTCAGTTAGTAGTTACCATGGATTCAGTACATGATTCTGAACCCCCCTGCGTTGAAATTTTTCGTCGGTTATTAAAAAAAAAAACAGCTGCTCCATACATTTTGACCGCGTAGGTATTGCACTTTTCTATGAAACAGCTGTTTTTTTTTTATAATGTATATTACTAGGCTTCGCCCGCGTGGAGTTCGGAAATTATCCCACGGGATAAAAAGTACCCTAAGTGTTAATCCAGGTTATAAACTCATACATATCTGATTAGCGGTTTTTGCGTAATTAAGTAACAAACATCCAAACATACAAACTTTCACATTTAAAATATTAGTAGGAAGGATATAATTATAATAGGATTATCTGATTGACGGACTAAATCGTTTTTTTTGTTTTACCCAGTCAACATCCAGCATCCCTATTCATGTAGCTCGTTATATTCGCATCGCGAAACACCGCGTGCTAAAGAGAGATTTCCCGCCCTAGTTCCGTATTTATTGCGTTTTAGGAGCCGTTCCCATACGGTACACAAATGGTGTACTAAACCGTACGAACAAAACTGTTTGCAATAGCCATAACGTTACACATTACCTACATATTGTATTACTTATAGCATGTTCTGGTACACTGTTACAACATCGTCTAACCATGTAGGTAATATACCTCGTTACTGAAGTACACTGATGTATGGGTCCTTGAAGTTTTCTTATTGAAGGATAGATCCTTGAAATGTTTTCTTTGAAATAGGAAATATAAACTACTTGTTAGATACTCGTAAAGGAGTAATTGGGTTGTTTGTTGGAAACTAGTTTGTTCTAGTCTTCGTTCATGGGCAACATGAGGTCTGCTTCTACGGCCGTCAAATTTTTCTCTCTTTCCTTTTAAATAAACGAGCGTTTTTTTGTTTCAGGTCTTCCAAATGATTTGTCGGTGTACTGGCACCAATATCCATACAGTTTGGGTATCGTCTTCTGCAAGCTGAGGGCCCTGATCTCTGAAGCGTAAGTATACCTTATCACTTTTACCTTGGTCACGGTATACTACTGTATAGTGACAGTTTCACCACTGGATGTAGGAAATTTTATCGTATGCCTCGAGGGAGGTGCAATCGCCGCAAATAATTGAAGCATTGTATTTAGCTCCTACCTATTTAGTTATACTCTGATACTTAGATGTAATTACAACCTTTTAAAAAGTGGTTTCTGGTAGCGTTTAAAATAGCGTAAAAAGGTTTAGAACTTAGCTGAGCCAAAAAGTTTACCGAATGTTACGTACTGGTTTATGTACATTATTATAAGAGCTGTACTGTGACAAATACTGTGTACTGTAAAAAAATATTACGCACCTACCTAATTAGTTTAGTACAGGCACTTGTCCATGCCATAGGTTTTTGTAGGTACGGAGCTAACTTCAAGTTCATAATCGTCATTTAACTCAAAATCAAACTCAAACTCAAGGCATTTATTTCAAATAAACCAATTACAGGCACTTTTGAATTGTCAAGGGGTCGGTAAGTCAGAAAGATGAAGGTTCCATTCCAAAGCAAAAAAAAAAGAAGAATTTGAGTAACGAGGCAGGTTTCTCCAAGTAATCCCTGAAATATCTTAATCTTTGAAAAATTAATTTTAAAACAAATGTTAGGACATTCCAATGCACATAATTTACTTCATTTGAAACAGTTTGGTTTTACAAAGAGTCGTTCAACTACAGACGCGGGCGTGGAATTACTGAAGAGCATATTCGAGGCCTGGGAGAATTCGCAAGATGCTCTTGGCATTTTCTGCGACTTGTCCAAGGCCTTCGATTGCGTTCATCATGATACTCTTATCAGGAAACTGTACCATTATGGCATGAGGGGCAAGGCTCTTGACCTTCTGACTTCTTATCTGAATAACAGAATTCAGAGGGTCGATGTTAATGGCAAGAGATCTGCAGGAACTGCGGTCACCATAGGCGTTCCGCAGGGTTCAATTATGGGTCCTTCCTTATTTCTAATTTACATAAATGACTTACCTTACTACATAAGGGATAATCACAAGATAGTATTATTCGCAGATGACACTTCCCTCATTTTTTAAATCAAACGTCAGTTAGTCAACTTTGAACAAGTCAACGATGCACTCTCTAAAGTTGTGCATTGGTTTAATGTAAATACCGGTGGACATTTTAAACACCAAGGATCTCCCACTATTCAAATATAAATTGCGTAACTTTTTAATTGACAAAGCTTACTACACGATCCAAGATTTTCTTAATAATTAGTACCTACTACAATCTGTCACTATACACCTAATTGTTATTCTATATGAAATGTTTTATATGTGATACCTAAGAATTGTTTTGTACTGCATGTTGACATAATTAATTATTGTATGCCAATTAGGCAGGACATAATGGAACTGTAATTTATCTAACATCTGTCTGTATTACCTATGCCCACAATAAAAAGATTTGATTTGATTTGATTTGATTTGAAATAATCTTCTCCTGAACGAAAAAAATACTAAACTCATTAAATTTTCAACGCCAAATGTCAGGCAGCTAACTACCAATGTTCAAGTTAATGGAATAGAGTTGGACCCTGTTGAGTCAACAGTTTTTCTTGGAATAACTATTGACGGTAAATTACAATGGGGCCCACACATAGAAAAATTGTCAGGAAGGCTTAGTTCGGCCGCCTATGCTGTTAAAAAAATTAGACAGATAGCTGACGTAGATACAGCCAGAATTGTTTATTTTAGTTACTTTCATAGTCTTGTCATATGGAATTCTTCTTTGGGGAACCAGTGCGGACATTAATCTATATCTACTACTATCTTTGTTCTACAGAAAAGGGCTGTTCGAGCCATTTACAATCTAGGTCCAAGAGAAATTCAGAGAAATAAATATTCTGACTGTAGCCTCACAATATATTTTTGAAAACCTATTGTATGTACACAAAAATAAATCAAATTTTAAGAAAATGTCCGATATTCATAGTTTAAATACCAGGAATAAACACAACCTTGCTGTACATCGCACACGTCTCCACAGAGTAAGCAACTCGTTCATGGGTCAATGTATACGCTTTTATAACAAACTTCCCATTGACATTCGAAACTTACCCATTAAACGATTTAAAAGCTGTATTAAAACCAAACTTTGTAAAAAAGGGTACTATAAAATTTCAGATTATTTAGAAGATAAAAAAGCTTGGGATTGAGCTGCTCGCTCTGCTAAGCCTTGTGAAAACCATAAAACTTGACATTTTAATTATTCATCACAATAAACCAGTTTTATGTACACATTGACATTGTTGAAAATAATAATATTCAAAATGACACGATTACTTTGTAAAGTATTATATTATTTTAATTATTGTGAATGTGAGGACTATGTGGATATTTTTTTTTTTCCCTTTTCATTTCTTTTTTCTTTCTCAGTTTTAATGATGGTCTGGCAGTTTGAGTACTTTATGCGGCCTACCCAAATATCCTTTCCTTGGTATTGTTCGTCGAGTTGAGCTCCTTAAGTTCTGAGTTGAGCTCCACGATTACTGACAAATGCTTGCACTGACTGGACAGGTCCACTCAAATTTGTGTGGTTCATTCCTCAAAAGACCATTTCAGACACTAATCTACATGGTCCTCACATGGCTTGACCAAGATTATGTCTGGACTTTAAAAGAGACTGCGACCTCTGAATTTGTTTCGGCCTTTCTTCTCAGAGTAGTCAGATAGGAAACACCGACCTCACCTAGCTTATTTTTAATATTTTTTTATATGACGTGTAAAAGTGATTCCGATATCCTATTTACAGAATAAACAATTTCATTTCATTTCATTTCAATAATATCAGATTGCTACGTAAATATAACTCAGCTTAGGTAAATATACCTTATAATAGTAGCTAGATAAAACACGTACAAACCACAAATCAAAGCCACAAATATTGGGAAAATTTCTATATAATCTGAAGTCAAGTACAAACTGTATATTTAGCTGTAGAATTTTCTAAAATATGGTTCATTAATGCATATAATAATGAGATGTCAAACGCTCCCTTAAAAAGATGTCAATTAGCTTTGATAAATGATGATGCATTACCAGGCAGTTAAAAAAAAGTTCGGATACAGAAAAGGAAGTTTAAAAAAAGCCTCACATCATGTGGGTCGTTGTTGCAAAATAATTAGGTTTATGCTACAAGTACAATTATTGATAAACAAGTAATTTTTATTTTATAAGTTTATTTTTTATTTTAATCACCAACTTGCACTAACAGTAGTAAGACACCAAACATACAAGTTATAGGCTAATAAGAGACAATCATGAAATTAAAACAAGACAAAACTAAGTTTACTCGCAATTGTACAAAATTAAATAGAATTATACAAAATTAAATAGAATTATACAAGATTAAATAGAATTATACAAAATTAAATAGAATTATACAAAATTAAATAGAATTATACAAAATTAAATAGGATTATACAAAATTAAATAGGATTAAACAAGTAATATAGAGCTATACAAAATTAAGTTAAATAAAAATTTCTGGAAGAAGTAAAGAAAGAAAGAAAGAAGTTCTGGAGTCTGGTTCTGGCGTCCCACAAGATGGACCGATGACCTTGTGAAGGCTGCAGAAATTCGCGGGACGCGAGAAGTACAGAACCGGAAGAAGCGGCGGTGCTTGGGGGAGTCCTATGTCCAGCAGAGGACGTCTTTCGGCTGAAATATGATGATGATAATGATGCTACGAGTAGGTTCACGCCAACTAGTGCAATAGACAGGAACCTGACTCGACCTGTCGCTCGAAAGTCGAAACACTACACCAATATGACAAAGTTCAGGGAAATCGATTAACTTTCATTGAAATATGATTGAAAGAATTTCAGAAATGATGGGATGACACGTTGTTTTTTTTTATCTTTATTTAAGGAGCTTGGTCAACAAGACTAAGTCGCTCCGTTCAGCTTTCTTATAATTTAATACACCATTCTATAAATATAATACAGTTTTTTTTTTTTATATGAGTAATCTTCTACGCATACCAATCCGCACAAGTTTATACAATAGTCTTGCTGTTTCTGACAAGGGGAATGCTAGGATATTATTGCATCTTCCCACCTCTCTAACATCAATACCGAAGTGTGTCAATAATTCAGCTCTAAGATCTTCGTTCCGGGCACACTCCACCATGATGTGAAGGACGTCTTCCACCTTTCCACACTCTGTGCAGTTAGGGAAGGAACTTTTTTCATTAAGTAGACACGTTGATTTAATTCATGTTTACCGACACGATTTAATTTGGTTGCTTCGGCCAAATTGAAGGCTATTGAAAGCACTTTGTGTCTCTAATGATAATAAAATAATTTTTCAAATTTCTCACAAATTTTTACGACCGAAAAATCTGCCATGACCTAAAACAAAATGTTCATTGCCGGCACGTTTTTAATTAAATGAAGCGAAGTCACATTGACACAGGCGGATACGTAACTGCGCGATATTATCAAACAGTAGGCAAATTTTGGCTCTCATGAATACCAAATAAGTATTGGCATATGACATTGGGGAAAACGGAAATGATTTTGAATTATTTGGAGACGGAATGGTTCGTGAAACATAATTTGGGAGTTTTCATCTGTTTCTAATTCTCTGTAGACGTGATTACCTAATGTCAGATTGATTGCGAAAGTGAGTTTGTTTGTTTGTTATGCTTTCACGCTAAAACGGATAAACTGATTTGGATGAAATTTGGTACATGGGTAGACCATGACCTGGGTTAGGAAAGATACTTTTTATCCCGATATTCCCAAGGGATAGAAAATTGTGCGGGCGAAACCGCAGGGCGCAGCTAGTTTTACATACATGGGACTTAAGCATAGCTGGCAAAATGTTTGTGACCCTTGCTTACCCCTTCGGAGAAAACAGCGTGATGTCATATTTATTTGGGCGCCATATTCAATCAACTCCCCTGGGTCACTATTCAATCTCTGGTTGCTATGGGCTTTTTCCAGACCTGATATAGTCGACTAGCCGCGGGCTGCGTACAGTTGGCGTAGGATGCATGCTCCATGTAATCTATTCAGCAATTCATGCACTGTAGGCACGGAATCGTATGTAGGTAGATGAAATGTTTATCGGTAATGTTGGGCTATTTTCTAAATATAGACCATTAATATTCAGCGCTAATACTTACCTTTAATTTTGATTTTTTGTCATCATTTAGAAAATGATATCTAGAAAAGTTAAACTTATAATCAAACAAACGAACAAGATCACGAGACCAAGATCTAACAAGATCACAAGATAACAACAACACGATAGGTAACAAGATCTCTAAGACTGTGTTCTGTGCTTAAAAACTAACTGACTTTAGTTTTCATCAGCACTCGTTGCAGGCGTCGAATTGAATAGGTACCTTGTGCGAATGCAAAATGTCAATTGATCGTTTCCTTGCTGTTGGGTAGTGTCCGTAACTATGTTTATTGCACCGAAGTTTTCAATTTCAGTGCCGGAATTTATCCTTTTGAATTGCCAGTTGAATTGTTTTTGCAAACAAGTGAGAATTTGCAGCAAGTGAACACACAAATGGTGTGAGATTTAATCAGATTGCAGTCAAAATGTAGGCATAGAGGTGCAGTTGAATTTTCTTTCTTTTGAGTTCGGAAATAAAAGAAAATAGACCGCCAAACTCGTTAGAAAAATCGTTAGATCGATATAATAAACTAGCTTCGCCCCGCGGTGGCAATATCGGGATAAAAAGTATCCTATGTCCTAACCCTATGTGAAAAATGTCATCCAAATTCGTTCAGCCGTTTTAGCGTGAAAGCGTTGCAAACAAACTCACTTTCGCATTAATAATATTAGTTTGGATGCACACAGTTTATATTGGCACCGTTTCAAACCATCTTCACACCTCACCCATGTTTCAACCTCAAGCTGCTACAAAATCTTATATTTCCCTTGGGAACAAAATGATACTGGTTTTGTCACTGATACGTGTTATTCCGAAACGATATAATCTATTTGATTTGGGCGCCTTTTATACAAATTTGTTCAGCCGTTATTTCGTGATTGAGTAACATGAACACACTTTCACGTTATTAAAGCAAGGATTAATATAAGTCACGAGAGAGTGACGACGGCTCTCTTATTACTCTAACTATCTGTGTCACAAGATTGTAATTATCTACCATTGTTATTGACCGTTAATAATATTGTCTGGAGGTCAACTTCTTTCGTGATAGAAAAGCGAGTCACAAATTAACAATCAAAAGAGACAATAATAATTACAAATTACTTTGGAAATTGATAGCAATTTCCCCAAAAAGTTACCTTGTCCTTGTAACACTACATATTATAAAACTTAGTCCGTCCACCGCGTCTGTCTGTCTGTACGCGATAAACGCAAAAACTACCGAACTTATTTTCGTACAGTTTTTACCAATGAACGGAGTGATTTTTAAGGAAGGTTTACGTGTATAATTAATTAAGATTTTGTGTAAATTGGCTGAAATATGACGATGGTTGTTGAAGATGTCGGGAAAAATCATGCCAACTAGGAGCTTTACCGCGCCGCATAAATCAATACAGTTATTATATGATCACAATATATTACATAATTAATACATTGTTTACATGGTAAACAATGTATTAATTATGTAATATATTGTGATCATATAATAACATTGTGTAATAACATTGTTTACATGGTAAACAATGTACCCATAGGGCAGTTTTAATCCTGGTACGTTCCCGTGGGATACCGACCACCACGCGCGGGCAAAAGCTATTGATAAATAATAATAATAAATATAATAATAATTATGCGCACTTATTACATTCCTCATATTTTCACGTAATAATTATGCAACAGAAACATCAGCTGTGATAGCCTAGTGGTGTAACCGTCGGACTGCAAAGTCATAGGTCTCGAGTTCAAACCCAAGGCACGCACCTCTGACTTCGGATTCATGTGCTCATGAACAATTATCACTTGCTTGACCATCGGTGAAGGAAAAAATTGTGAGGAAACCGGCATGCCTGAGAGATATTTCTCGACGGCATGTGAAGCCAAGTCAGAGGCTCATGGGTGGTATGAAAACTCTGACAGCAGGTTAGTCACCAACCACACGAAAAAGAAAAGAAGTATCATTCTTGGTTCCGTAATAATTATCGTGTCCATGGCATAATAATATACTTCGCCAGGTATAGCATTCCGAAACACAGTGGTCACGTGGGTAACACAAGTCTACGTCATCACATCTGTGCTACCAGAAGTTTGTAATAATAACTCCCCAACCACCTTTATTACCTGTGCGAATCCGATAAAACAATGAGGTTTTAATTAACAATTACGTTGTTTTATGTTTAAATTGAATTGTTTCGTTTGATTAGACACACGAAACGTCAATTTAAAAGCTTTTTACATATTTTTTAACAGAACGGTGGCTGAAAATCTTTCCTTATTCGTGTTTTGTTGCAATAAAGTGGCAACTGGATAGTGACGTAAGCATGTGTTAGTCCCGGAATGCCAGACCTTGTTTTATTAGTCCATGATCGTGTCCATCATCATGATCTGTCTAGCCTTTTCCCAACTATGTTGGGGGCGGTTTGCTATCGTGTCACCCAAATTACATAAGAAACCCGAGTAACATTTTGTTGGACAACTTCCTTTTTCTTCCTTCCTTCATCTTTGTTTTACGTGAAAAATAAACAAAAACATGATTGATATGCTTTGGAAGAAAGTTTGTTTGTTAATTCAATAGAATCAAACAAAACCTTATGTAAGAATAAACTCGAGTCTAAGTTGGCCTAGTTTTGAATCTAGATTAAAAAAGTTAGATATTCTACTAATATCAACTCAAATAAAAAAATAGGTCCCAAGTACCTATACTTCATATGTTTAGGTAGATAAATAAAGGTAAACAAAAAAAACCACGTGCCGAGATAGCTGTCAAGTAACCGACTAAACGTAATACATGTCACTTCAGCTGTCATGCTACGTCACAGTTGTACTCTTCAATTTAGTAACGTTATAATTAGTTGACGTTTAGAGTTTAGGCTCTTTACTATAGACAGATTACAAAATAAAATAAAAAATTGTGCAGTTACATCTACTAAAGTAGTTTAAGAATAAATGATAAAGTTTAACATACATTAATTTAAGAGAAACTATTGAAAAATCTAAAATTCGGTTTTCTAAACAAGAAAGTGTCATCTATATAAACCCTTTTTACGATTTGTTTACCTTTATTGATTACCTAATCCTAATAGTACGTAAATCTTTGATAAGCAATAATACTCGTAATATTCCTACTTTATTTTCAATATGATCTTTAACATTTTGTTTAATCTATTTATATAAAATGCTTTGTCCTGAATGACTGACTGACGGATCAACGCACAGCCTAAACCGCTAATCGTAGAGACCTGAAACTTGGAGGGTGTGTTCTTTGTATGACGTAGGCATCCGATAAGAAAGGATTTTTCGAAATTCTACCCCTAAGGGGGTGTAAAAGGTGGGCAAAGTTTGTATGGGACAACGTGATTCCTTGGTCCAATCTACTTCAAATTTTGCATAAACATTCTTTAACAGAATTAATGGAAGACCTGTTTCGTATTTTATTGAAATTCATCCTCTAACGGGGTTAAATAGGGGTAGAAAGTTATTTTGGGAGTGATTTGCTTCGAAG
Organism: Agrochola macilenta; assembly: GCA_916701695.1. NCBI lineage: Eukaryota > Metazoa > Arthropoda > Insecta > Lepidoptera > Noctuidae > Agrochola > Agrochola macilenta. Next base: position 13,238,243 of record OU753564.1, read on the forward strand.
TTGATATCAATACTCCTTAGTGCTTTTGATTTAAATTACATTTTATTTTGACCTTAGATTTTGACACAAGTTTGAAAAGTCAATCGGATTTTATAAAAAAAAAAAGTTGAACTCACATACAGGCTTGGTGCTTGCAATGCACCAACTCATGACTCTTTAAAATTGGAATGTCTCGAAAGTCACCGTATACATACGAGACGGATAGACTATATTTAGCGGCTATTATTTAGCGGCCGTTATGCGGCGGCCGTTATGTGGCGGCCGTTATATGGCGGCCGCTATATGGCGGCCGTTATGTGGCGGCCGTTATGTGGCGGCCGTTATATAGCGGCCGTTATATGGTGGCCGTTATATAGCGGCCGTTATATGGCGGCCGTTATATGGCGGCCGTTACATAGTGGCCGTTATATAGCGGCCGTTATGTGGCGACCGTTATATGGCGGTCGTTAAATGGCGGCCGCTATAAGGCGGCCGTTATATGTCGGCCGTTATGTGGCGGCCGTTATTTGGCGGCCGTTATATGGCGGCCATTATTTAGCGGCCGTTATGTTACGGCCGTTATGCGGCGGCCGTTATATAGCGGCCGTTAATGGCGGCCGTTATGTGGCGGCCGTTATGTGGCGGCCGTTATATAGCGGCCGTTATATGGCGGCCGTTATATAGCGGCCGTTATATGGCGGCTGTTATGTGGCGGCCGTTATATAGCGGCCGTTATGTTGCGGCCGCTATGTGGCGGCCGTTATATAGCGGCCGTTATTTAGCGGCCGTTATGTTGCGGCCGCTATGTGGCGGCCGTTATATAGCGGCCGTTATGTGGTGGCCGTTATATGGTGGCCGCCACACATCACCAACAACAATCTATTCTCGTCTTATATTGGGTATGCGACGATCGCATAGGACTAAGGTTGCCAACTTTTATATCAATACACTTTATACAATTTTTACGAAGCTATCGCCAGTAAATAAATAGAAGATGGCGAAAAAAAAATAGTGTATATGTTCCAAAAACATTATCCGTCTTATTACAAAAAACTGCATAAGTAATGGTTTAAATCAAGCCTAAAAGGTCTTGGATTGTTACGGTAACAAAGCTACGAGTAGTACCAGCCTCAAAATGTGTCCCGATTACCAATAAAACGAAGACCAATCGAGGATCCAAAGAAGGTTTATGGTTCAAACTCAGAGTAATAACTAAGGTTCAAATAATATCCACAGATAAGAAACATTATTGGCATACTTTCATTCGTTCACGCAGGCTTTATTTCTGAGCTTTATTTGAAGCAACGTTCTGTTTCTCTAAATACTGATATTGTAATAACACTTGAAATGCATAAATAATTATTTATCAATACCAAAATATGTCCTAAATTGTTCTTTGTTTAGGTTACAATTATTTATGTTTAATGTGTTTTTAGTTGTGATTTCCTGTGCGAGTCACAATAAAAACTTTTTCTTTCTTTAATTTCTTTCTCTTAAACGGGGAATACTGTTAGTGCAATATGGCGCGCTTCAACAATTTCAAGCGGAATACCGGAAAAAAATTGTAAAGAAAATTTATTGTTTTTATTATTTTCGTAAGCTGGAGAAAGAACATAAACATTGTCTTGAGTTAATCACAGCGACCAACTATTCTTATCATTTAAGTAGTCGTTGATAGAATAGTATGCCTTTGAACAAAGATTTGATTTTATTTTCGTTTTAAACGCATTAAAAGGCAAATCTAGCAAAGAAGAGGGTAGCTTGTTATAAAAGGTTATACCAAGCCCAACAAATGAGTTATGTACCTTATGAAACCGGTGAAAGGGCGCTCGTAGTTTGTCCTTATTTCTAGTGTTAACATTGTGAAATTCACTGTTTTTAGTGTATAAGTGTATATTTTGCCTAATACACACATCAACACGGTCTAGGGATATTTTTAAAAAAGCGAATTACTATCAATGTGTTAATTATTTATATGACATGTATATACACACATCAACACGGTCTAGGGATATTTTTAAAAAAGCGAATTACTATCAATGTGTTAATTATTTATATGACATGTATATATTTAAAAGATACATTATTTAATATTCTACCATTTTTTAATAATGGTTAAGATACTTCGATTGAAATCTCAGGATTTTATGGAAAAAAAATGAAGCATAGACGGAAACCGTATATGAATTAACTTTTAATTTATGAGTAAAAACTGAAAAAAATAGAAAAATCATTTAATTTGTGTTTATAAACTTGAAGTTAGTAGTCTGAGAAAGCGCCCATGATGTTCATAACACATCGGCAACGATTCGGCATGCTCAGAACAAGGTTGTCAATGTCTTGCTGCGGAATATTGTCCCATGTCCTTCTGAGGTGCGCAAAAAGTTGATCTTCTGTAGCCAGATTTTCAGGAACTTCCTTCAGAGCTCTTCTTTGCAGCATATCCCACGCATGCTCAATGGGATTTAGATCTGGCGATTGAGCAGGCCAGTCTAAGGCCCTAACATTGTGTGTATGTAACCAAGCTGCTACCGTTCTCGCCGTGTGAGCCCGGGCATTGTCGTGCATGAGCAGGAAATCTTGCCCCATTTGTGTTCTGTGGGGCAAGATTACGGGCCCCAGCACCTGTTGGACGTATCGTTTTGCCGTCATATTGCCCCGCACCCAAACGAGATCCGTCCGTCCTCCAAGACGAATTCCTGCCCAAACCATAATTGTTCCTCCTTGGTATGAGTGAAGTTCCTGAGGGTTCTGAAGACGGCTCCATCGTCCAGGAACTCGCCAAACACGCGTCCTTCGTGAATCTGGATGGAAGCCGCACCTGGATTCATCCGTGAACAGCATATTGGACCATTGCTCACGGCCCCAGTCCAAGTGGTTCCGAACCCATTCTTATCGTCGTCCACGATTGCCTCCCCGTAAAGGTGGGACCCGGAGTGGTCTACGAGAGCGTAGATTGCTTTCATGCAGTCGCCTTCTTACAGTTTGGTCACTCACAAGCACTTGGTGTTCCACTCGCAGCCTTTGGACCAATTGAGTCACCGTTGCATTTGGTTGAGCTCGCGCGGTAATTTGCAAAAATCGGTCTTGTCTGGGGGTAATGATGCGACTTGGCCCCCGGTGCCTCTCCGCTACTTCACCTGTGGCACGATAGCGTGTCCACAATCTTGAAATTACATTTTGGTGGGTCCCTATGGCCTCAGCAACATTACGCTGAACAGACCCAGCTTCCAGCATTCCCACAGCTCGTAACATCTCCGCCCTCGTCAAATGTTGGCGTTGCATGGCTACAATACTTCAATTTTAACTTTATCTTTCGTTTAAAAATGAAAAAAAACTTTAACTAAACGTAATTCGTATTGTTTTCTAAATTTCGCACAAATGAAAATTCCCTCTCCTACACATCAAGACATTTTTATGCCACTGAAACAAAAGAATTTTCAAAAATTTGAATTTGGAATTAGTCTGAGATAAATTACAAACAAATCGGTGTATAAAAGATTCCAATGCGGCCAGTACTTTTCGAGTTATTTAATTGAGTATGAAATATCCCTAGACCGTGTTGATGTGTGTATTTAAGAGATACGTTATTTAATATTCTACCTTTTTTTAATAATGGTTAAGGTACTTCGATTGAAATCTCAGGATTTTATGGAAAAAAAATGAAGCATAGACGGAAACCGTATATGAATTAACTTTTAATTTATGAGTAAAAACTGAAAAAAATAGAAAAATCATTTAATTTGTGTTTATAAACTTGAAGTTAGTAGTCTGAGAAAGCGCCCATGATGTTCATAACACATCGGCAACGATTCGGCATGCTCAGAACAAGGTTGTCAATGTCTTGCTGCGGAATATTGTCCCATGTCCTTCTGAGGTGCGCAAAAAGTTGATCTTCTGTAGCCAGATTTTCAGGAACTTCCTTCAGAGCTCTTCTTTGCAGCATATCCCACGCATGCTCAATGGGATTTAGATCTGGCGATTGAGCAGGCCAGTCTAAGGCCCTAACATTGTGTGTATGTAACCAAGCTGCTACCGTTCTCGCCGTGTGAGCCCGGGCATTGTCGTGCATGAGCAGGAAATCTTGCCCCATTTGTGTTCTGTGGGGCAAGATTACGGGCCCCAGCACCTGTTGGACGTATCGTTTTGCCGTCATATTGCCCCGCACCCAAACGAGATCCGTCCGTCCTCCAAGACGAATTCCTGCCCAAACCATAATTGTTCCTCCTTGGTATGAGTGAAGTTCCTGAGGGTTCTGAAGACGGCTCCATCGTCCAGGAACTCGCCAAACACGCGTCCTTCGTGAATCTGGATGGAAGCCGCACCTGGATTCATCCGTGAACAGCACATTGGACCATTGCTCACGGCCCCAGTCCAAGTGGTTCCGAACCCATTCTTATCGTCGTCCACGATTGCCTCTCCGTAAAGGTGGGACCCGGAGTGGTCTACGAGAGCGTAGATTGCTTTCATGCAGTCGCCTTCTTACAGTTTGGTCACTCACAAGCACTTGGTGTTCCACTCGCAGCCTTTGGACCAATTGAGTCACCGTTGCATTTGGTTGAGCTCGCGCGGTAATTTGCAAAAATCGGTCTTGTCTGGGGGTAATGATGCGACTTGGCCCCCGGTGCCTCTCCGCTACTTCACCTGTGGCACGATAGCGTGTCCACAATCTTGAAATTACATTTTGGTGGGTCCCTATGGCCTCAGCAACATTACGCTGAACAGGCCCAGCTTCCAGCATTCCCACAGCTCGTAACATCTCCGCCCTCGTCAAATGTTGGCGTTGCATGGCTACAATACTTCAATTTTAACTTTATCTTTCGTTTAAAAATGAAAAAAAACTTTAACTAAACGTAATTCGTATTGTTTTCTAAATTTCGCACAAATGAAAATTCCCTCTCCTACACATCAAGACATTTTTATGCCACTGAAACAAAAGAATTTTCAAAAATTTGAATTTGGAATTAGTCTGAGATAAATTACAAACAAATCGGTGTATAAAAGATTCCAATGCGGCCAGTACTTTTCGAGTTATTTAATTGAGTATGAAATATCCCTAGACCGTGTTGATGTGTGTATATAAGATATTGGCGAAGATGAATTGAGATGCCACCGTGAGGATACCAATATCTTTGAAAAAATCTCTCAGAGAAACTCTGGCACCAAGCTGGTAAATAGCGCGAACAGCTCGTTTTTGAAGAACAAATATATTTTGAATATCAGCAGCTTTGCCCCACAGCAGAAGACCGTAGGACATAACGCTATGAAAATAACTAAAATAGACTAACCGAGCTGTATCGACGTCAGTGTATTGTCTTACTTCCTGACGGCGTAGGCGGCTGAACTGAGCCTTCCCGCTAGGCTCTATATATGTGGGCCCCACTGAAGTTTGGCATCTACTGTTATGCCCAGAAAAACCACCGAGTTTACAGATTCAAGCACCTCTTTATCTAAGACGATGTTGGGACCTAGATTTATAACATTTGGTAAGGCAAACGTTACACATTTCGTTTTCTTAGTATTTAGAACTAGGTTATTTGTCGTAAACCAATCCGTAACCATTGAGACTGCACTGTTTACATCGTCAAAATCTTGTCTATTCCTGTCTACTTTAAAAATAAGAGAGGTATCATCTGCGAACAGTACAACTTCACAGATACCCTTTAAATAGAATGGTAAGTCATTGATATACACTAAGAACAAGAATGGACCCAGTATTGAGCCTTGAGGTGCACCTAACTGAACTGGTAGCCCAGAAGATTTCACACCATCAGCATCTACACATTGGGACCTATTATGTAAATACGAATTTAAAACGTTGAGAGCTTCGTTTTGCACACCGTAATGATGCAGTTTACGCAAAAGCGTGTCATGGTGCACGCAATCAAAAATAGGACACTATACTATTGCGGGTTAACGGAAACGCTCTCTATTAGTTAACATACTGTATATTCAGATTAGTAGACGTGTGTGTAGAATTCTACCGACTGTACTTTGACTGACGAATTGAATAAAACTGACGAATCGACGACAACTGGCAAACAGTGGAAACTGTCGAGTTAATGAAACTGTCTAATCGATAAAACTGACGAATCAGTGAAACTGACTAATCAACGAAATTGGCGAATTAAATAAACTGACGACTGAGGGACACTGACCAGAAGCGTTTTCTGCCCTTCCCGCATCCGCTCCCACTGTGTTTGTACACTAACTTGAATACAACTTACGTACCTTTTCTTTTCAACTATTATTTAAATTATAATAATAGTTCAAAAGAAAATGTACGTAAGTTGTATTCGAACCGTTTTATCCCAATACCCTTGTTACACCTACAAACTAAACGTAGGTAAATTCTACTGAATAATCACTTATCACTGAATGTCCAACCTAACCATTTATTTGTCTCCGTCCCTTAGAGTAATAAACTAATAACTAACAGTTATTACTCTGAGCTCCGTCCTAATGTGACCCGCAAGTGATTTGGCAGTCTGGCAAGTGACAGCTAAGTGACACACGTGAGAAAACATAAAAAAAGATTGGTCACATTTTAGGCTCATTTATACCAGAAAAGTTTCTCGCCTCGAATAGGTTAACGCCTATCTATCTATCGGCTAACTTTTAACGTTTTTCGCTTTTCAATAGTGCGTACGATAAACTCATGTTGAAACCAAGAATCACCTAGACTTTGAAAATTGAAAGCATCCGCCAAAGGAAGTTCTGCGAGTTTTTGAGTGCGATCCTCGCAGCCACGTTACGATACATTCTCGTCTCTCGATGTGTGAAAAACTCTCTTCATATTTCTTTTATATTATTTTCATTGTTTCGTGTACTTTGATCATAGACAATCAGACTATAATGGTTCTGTTTCTGATCATACTCGTAGCTCTCGTATGTTTTATTTGAAATGTAATCTTTAGTGATTTTACAATGGGAGCCTGTGTTTCATTTTATTCTGGAAATATTCAGACGTCTGGGATTTTCATGCTTTGACTTTTATTCTATAAATCGTTTTCGTTTTATTGCTTCTAGAAGCACTTGAGTACCTACGTACATTGATTTTTGATAATCGAGACACAATAGATATCAAGTATTTTTAATCATAAAGAACTACAGTAATTTTCACATTTCTTCCAGTATTTAAAAAATCTTATTGTATTTTATTTTTATATATTGAATTTCAATAGAGATTCCCTAGCTGTTTAATATCAATGGAAATTTGAGAGAGACTTTTCTAGAATTCTAATTTTATTTTAAAAGCACACAAAATCAATCTTGTAAAAAGGTCTAGAATACTCGTACAATAACAATAAATTTTTCATTTGTTACAGGGCTACCTACGTCTCAGTGTTGACGATATCAGCGTTCTCTCTAGAGAGATACCTGGCTATATGTCACCCACTCCATCTCTACACTATGGCAGGACTAACCAGAGCCTCAAGGATTATTCTCATTCTGTGGATCATATCCATAGTGTGTGCTTCGCCATTTGCTGTGTACAGTGAAATCAGCTACAGGGATTATCCGCCAAGTAAGTTTATTAAGAAAGCATAAAACCTTATTTTAATTATCATCGGGCGTTTCAATCGCCGTGAAAATCTGTCATTAACATCCTGCCCAAAGATTTAAATCACTAGATTTGTCCCCACCGTACTTTTAAATTACAGTACAATAATTATGTTGTGTGCCTTTTAGTCTGTGCTAAATAAATGTACTTTCTTTCTTTCAAATTTTTCTTAATTTTTCTGCTTCTTTCTTTCACAATTCCTGTGCCTGTAAATAGTTTCATTGTAATAGAGGCTTTGAGTTTGATACCGCAATTCCAATGACTTGATTTGAAATGTGTTCCTTGCTTTTGGTCCTATGCCAAATAAACGTTACTTCTTTCGTTTTCTTCTTTATTTAAAAAAAAATAGTTCGCGTTCAAATTATAATGCACTCGCTTGAGTGACGTTCGTTGAGAACTTTACTTTCGGGGCAGAAATAGTTTCAACGATTTTTAATACTTGTTTGAAAACACGCAAAAGTATGAGCTGAATGTGTTTTTTGTGAAAAAGTGCTGATTTCAGCTAGTCCTTATCCAACTAGGGCACATGGTCAATCCGTTTTTTAATTTACATAATGTTTCTGGTCGGTGTCTGATTTAATCTCCGATGTACTATGTGTTGGACCCGTGACTCGATGTAAGCCTAAAATGCCAGATTTCAGTAACAAACCGGATTTTTGTTGGTAAGCCGGATATAGCGCGTTTTTTCATAAATCTTTCCCTAATGTTTTTTGTGCTGTTATATCATTTATTTAACCTCGGCCATGCATATTAAAGTAGCTCTGTTGTACCAACATATCGCGTAATCCTTGTGTAATTCTATGCTTTCATTCACTTAGCTGAATTTATTATTTAGTATCAAATTCATACATTCGAATTTATCGAAAGGTTGAATAATTATTCAGATATCCTTCGGTCAAAGGCTTTTATACAAATGTTTATATGCAATACAATATTACAGAGACTGTAGGTACATTATTTAGAGAGTCGAGTTAAGGGTACCGAGAAAATAAATAGTGCAATATGGCTCTAAGCGACATACCTATGTGGGACTGATAGAATAAAACACGGACTGCAATAGTATAATCTATTTCTTGTGCAGCTACGTGAGAGGACTATAATGTAATATTTATGCAGTACGCTTACAGTACTGCATAAATATATACTAGATAGAATATATTTATTTATTTATTAGTCTTTAAGTCAGGTACATTACCCATAATTTGTTAGTATTACATAAACTATGTTAGTATAATTAATTAAGAAAAACATTAACAAATAACAATAACACAACACAACTTAAACAACCCTATATCTATTAAGCCATCTTCTTGGGACACCTGGCAACAATACATGCACTGCACACAGGTGCCCCATCAGGCGGCCTTCAGTCTTGCTAGCAACAATGCTCAGGAGACTGTTGTCACTGTCTCGTATTCGACGCAATAGTGACGCTGTTCGCTTACGCATGATCGCAAAGAAGTCATCGGTACGCGCTGCTGCGAACATCCCTGACGCGCTACAATAACGTGGCAGTGACAGCAGTATCCTAAAAGCATTGTTGTATTGCACACGCAGGGCATTAAACGTTTTTCAGTCCACAGACTGCAAGTATAAAAAGCCTGGCAATTTGCCCTAAACAATGTGATCTTGACATTGTTGTCACACTTTGCAAATCTGCGGGCCAGCATGTTGCATCGTACGGCCAATGCCCTGCGTTCTCTCTCCATATCACAGTTATCAGTGCCATCCTCTGTAACTCAGTGACCAAGGTATTTAAACTGCTTTACTCTGTCTAGAGTTGCACCACATAGCGAGACTGGTGGTACCACCTCATAAGTCTTGTTTTGAGCCATAAAAACTAACAGCTCGCTTTTCTTGGCATTATACCTCAGTCCATGGGCTAAATGGATATAGCGATAGACAAGTCACTAAATAATTACGAGTATAATAATGAGACAGGAACCAGGTATTCAAAATTTTTATCTGCCCTGACCTAAACTTTTTGAGCTCAACAAAAGGGCTGTCACGGTTCGAATTCTTTGAAATAAAATTGTTTATTCTGTAAATAGGATATCGGAATCACTTTTACACGTCATATTAAAAATAAGCTAGATGAGGTCGGCGTTTCCTATCTGACTACACTGAGACGAAAGGCCGAAACCAACTCAGAGGTCGCAGTATCTGCCAAAGTCCATATTGGTCAGGCCATAATGAGGACCATGTAGAGATTTGACCATGTAAAGAACCACACAGATTTGAGTGGGCATGTCCAGTCAGTGCAAGCATTTGTCTTGCAAATACTTGCACTCAGAACTGAAGAAGTTCAACTTTGGCAAGTATTATCCAACTACATTAGATGGTACCCGTTTACATGTGACTGCTAAAGGCTATCGTTATCTCATATACGCTGACAGCTAATCTGTAGCATACTCTATCTACGATCACAACCTATCAGACTCATCATAATTCATAATGTAACGGGATTTGAGACCTTCAGTGGATCGAATTACTTTGAAAGTATTTCGTCCACAGGTCACGGGAAAGGTCGCAACTGGCCAAGTTTATCTTAATTCAGAAACACCAACTAGAAAATAATTACTGTACTTTGGAGGGAGAATACTCGTAATAAGTGTTTGGATATAATACCTATCTTTGAAGGTAACACGATGCATTCTAGCCTTGGGCGAAGTTTACGAGACGCGCTTTAGGTAATACATTTTCAAAGTTAATTCAACTCTCGTTAGTAGTTACAGCGTTTAATTTGATATTCCTCGCTTAATATTCCAGTATCATAGTAACAATTAAACTGGTCTTGAGAATGTTTTAAATGCAATCTAATTTGGCTTATTTTTTTAAACTAAATTAATCGTTTTTACATATTATTTTGCGGCAGACACTGATTTGTCAGGCAGATTCTACGTTAAAAATTCAATGTAAATTGTTGAGAATATTGTGCGAGAAAGTATGCCTATTAGATACAGTAATTGTATGAGTCTTTGTTCGCCCCATTTCACAGATTTTTGCCATTTGTGTATTTAGGAACGATTCAGTTCTTACAACACGAAATTAGACTGAGAATACTGAATTATACTTTTATCATATCTAAAGAAAATACATTAAACCCCCAACCGAGAATATATGTGTATCCCTTTGAAGTGTATAATAATTACATCGAAAATATGAGAAGGTATTTCAGACCGTGGGATGATTATTCAATCTAAGTAGGTGCGTCTTCCTGCGTACTATAGCTGTTCTATATAATTAAATTAATGGTTTCTTGGTGAAAGCGTTATTTTCTTTTTTTTCTTAATTGGTCTATCACTCTTCAGTTTAAGCGTCGGGTCACACCGGAATGGCAGCGGCCGGCAGCGACGCGGCGAGCACTTCCAGTGTGAAATAATTTTAAATTTTATCTACATACTTAGAAGACCAGTATTGCTTGAAAAGCTTGAAAGGTCTCCAGGCCGCCCGTGGTGACGCGAGCGTCGCGCGCCACGCGCATCTTGTCGGTGGTTCTGCCTTCGGCTGCCAGCGGCGAGGCGAGGCCGCTCGCGGCACCGCGGGCGGCCGCGCGTATGTTATGTAGAAACTAAACTAGTCAAGAGGAGACTAGGTACGTGGGATCAGGAGGTCGCGCGAAGCCGCCAGCGGCGATGCCGGAGGCCGCTGGCGGACGCTGGCAGCCGCTGCCGGCCGCTGCCATTCCGGTGTGACTCGGCCCTAAGACTTGAAACCAGTTTTCTCTTAGTTTAATCCTTGTGAATAGTTAGTTAGTTCATAGGTAACTAGCTGTTGAAGGCGGCTTTTACACACTTCTTCATTTATCCTGGTAAAACATCATCTCTGATACAGCCTCTCTGTGTACCGATGTTTATACAAATCCGATAAGCTGTTTATGCGTGATTAAGTATCAAACTATCACATTTATATAATTGAACAAGTACGGATTTAAAATGCAAAATGTCTGCAGGTAAATAAGAACTAACTCAGAATTACTTATACATAGCTTGAAAAAGACAAGACAAGGGTAGACATTCTATTATTCGTTTTTATGATAGCGTAGCTTTTAAACTTAGGCGTTTGGTCTTATTTATTTAGCAAGTTATTTAAATCAGCACTTTTTGTTCTCTCCAAACCTAATTAATAGACTTTTGTGTTAGTAGTCTTTGGTAATTTAAATTTTCTTATCTGTATTTTCCTTTTGTTTAAATATGCAAGCTCTCTATCTATTCTAAATTTTGTTATGAAGAATGTAGATAGACGTTTTATACCTGCGACATTTACTTTGGAAAGAAGTGGTTTAAAGTTTTAACAAGCAGTTTTGTTAAAAAGATATAACTTTCCGAACAGGTGAACTTTGATAATAATTTCTTGAAGCTTAAGTTCATACTCAACTTGACTCCCAAGTTTCATTTTGAATACATAATCTTTTAAACCAGTCTTACCTGTGTTACCCATTAACTGGGTTATGGAGATCAGATAGCCAGTCCCTCCATGTAAAATATTGGTATTCAGCTGAGTCCGGTTAGACTGAATACTAACCCCAACATAGTTGAGAAAATGCTCGGTAGATGATAAATAAAACATTTTTTGTAATGTGACATTATTTAAGAACTCCATTACAAAGACACGACGTCTTCTAATGATACTACGTAAAAAGACCTTTTTATCGAGTAAAACGCAATTTCCGCGTCATATTTTATGACAACGTAGAAACCATGAGCCAAGTGTGATAAGGGCTAAAGGGCTGTAAGATGAGGTGGCGGTTATCATCATAATATGATGTCACAGGAGACGTTATCTAGGGTGCTAATAAAGGATAAGCGTTAGTGTTAACTAGTTGGGGTAATGAGGAAGAGAAAATGTTTTGTCGAATTTCTTAGTTAAAAATAAAATTTGATTACAAGTTATCAATCGGAATCCAATTATGATCAAAATTCTTAAAGTGAGACTTGATTGCGGTCCATCTAACGGCATCAAAATCAACATAAAAAAAGTAAAAAGTAATTTATTCAAAATAGGCTGAGAATCAGCACTTTTTGAAAGTAAAATTACATAAAACAGTCCCCAAAAGCGCCCGCCCTTCACCACTCCCTAGTGCTTTAGCTGAGAAGAAGAAGTGGTGCAATAATCTCCCCAGCAGCACAGCTGTCTGTTTGCTTGGAAGAACTTGATTCTATAGAACAGCATGCAAAGTTATTAACATTACAAATCAAAGATAAACAAAAAACAGCAACAAGGTTTTTGTTGCAATACAACGCATTAATAAAACATTGCAATGAGTAGATAATGTCAATAACTGAAAATAAAAATACAATCAAATTAATTATATGACATGAACATCAACAATTCAGATCGATCCAGCATATTGTGGCCGCAATACGTTTTTCAATTTTATTGGCCTTCAAAGAAATCCTGGTAGCCTACTGATGATTATTATTGAGCAGCGATAAGTGTAGTAAAGGGAATCTTCCTATCCGAAGAATAATTAACGAACACAGCCTATAAGCCAGACATATACATCATGAATCTAACAACAAATCCCAATGCATTTCGAACAAAGGAGTGTTCGGTTAAATTTAATACCACGCGAACCCGTCTGGCAGGCCTCCAGCAATCCATCAACATAGATTTATTACATATTTACCTATTACGATTAAGTAGGATTCCTATTCGCAACAACAGATGGCGCTATGAGTAATGTGTACAGAATGTACTGCGGTAAACAACTGTGTTTGTTGATAGGCTAAGTTCACATAGATATAACTAAAGGTTGAGTGGCAGAGGACATCTTGTCTCCCTAATTTTTACCCGACTACGGCGAAGCAACAAGGAGGGTTATGATTTTTACCGGTATGTATGTATGTTTGTGTATATGTTCATCTGTTCCCTCATAACCTCTAACCTACTCATCATAATTTAACAAATCAGGTATCGTTGGAAGCGTCTCGATCGTCCGCTGGTTGTAAACTATGTGACATTACATTAATGTCTGGTCTTGTCTTGTCTTGGTTGTAAACTATGTGACATTACACAAATCTCGTAATGCAGACAAAAAAGTCATCTATAGACAGACATATAAAAAATCCGGTGACACACTTTAGGCCCTAAATCGAACAGATTACGTGTGACTCCGGGTTTTTAATTTGTCGGTCTGTGATTTCTTGTTGTATACCTTTTTAGATGACTTTTTTGTCGTAGTTGGGTCAGTCGGTAATAGGACTCGCCGATCAAGTAGACACAACCACGATCAAGTACACGAGATCGAGTACACGTTTTCGAATTTTTCGTTTTAGGACATGTCGGTTTGCTCACGATGTTTTCCTTCACCGTTTTGAGAGCAGTGATGATGAAATTATTCACACAAAGTAAAGCGCCTGCTTGGGTTCGAACCCACGACAGATAACTCGTAAGTCGGGGCCGTTACCACTGGGCCACCACTGCTCTTCCTTCTTTCTTTGAGTAGGTACCTAACTTAATACTGATGAAAAGTAATTAGATACCTTTTAAAATTTTCGTTAATGTTTGAAACTTTTTACGTAATAAAATCAAAAAAAAAAAAAGGTTGTCTGTAAAAGATCGCTTTTAGCGATAAGACCGCCCATTGTGTCACCCTATGTAAAATGACTACATTTTTATCTGTATTTTTTATGGTGTACATAATAAAGAATATTCTATTCTATTCTATTCTATAAAATCAAATATTATGACGATTAATTTGTTAGAGAATTTGTATTGGAATTTAATTTAAGAGGGTTTATCCTAAAAGTTGGCAACGGCGCAAATAACTGTCAAATATTTACCTGTTTTGATTCTTATAGCAATATTACTGAATAGAAATAAGAAATTTGGCTAACTAGCGAACTAGAATATTATTAATGAATTGCAATTATAACATTGAATTTGATGTTGTACCCATTTTAGGTGTAAAAAACGCATTTGGAAAGTTTCCAAATAGTTTTTAACATCTAAAACTAAACATTCGGTGTTACGATATTAATTATTGCATTTCATAATCAATATTCTAGTTTGCTAGTTAGCCACATTTTTTATTTCCACACAGTAATATTGGTAAATTATTCAAAACAGTGAAATATTTGACATCTATTGCCCACCTTCAGAATAAACGCTCTTAATGTGTTTTTTGATGGCTAAGTAAAAGTTTTCTTTTAACAATAAGTGTTTCACAAAGCTTTGGATATAAATATACTTAGGTAATAGGTAACATGGCGTACGATATCAGTAATGTTATCAATAAAAGTTTTATCTAAAAATATGTCAAGTATTTTGTTTTGTTAGCTTTTACGTTTCAAATGCAAATGGATACGTTTGACGTACTGCCTTATCAACACACATATCATAAACACACTCTAAAAATCCAAAGGTGGCAAACAGCGGGCCACCTACGTGATGGTACGTGGTCACTACCGCCTATTGACATCTGCGATACCGGAGGGATCACCCATGCGTTGCCATCCCGGAGATACAGCTGAAACGTTTCATGTGCCTTTAATAACACCGGCAAGCATACATTAAAAAAAACCGGAAGGTAATTACGTTAAACATGCGTTAAACTTACAATGCCCATGCTTTTCACTTTGACAGTTCAACAACATTCATTGCGGTATCTACGTTGCGTTGTTAAGCAAACGAATTTTTTGAACCTTGAAGCATTGCATTAAGAATTTCTTGTAAAATTCTTCGGTTTGATTTTGAAAGTGTGTTTCGCAAATAGGGTGCAGAACATAGCAACATTGCTTGGCGTATTTTCCCAAGACATAAAAGAAGTGACTATCTATTTCTACCTAATCTTTCGTATGACACTATCACTGGTTACCACATACTTGTGGTATTTGGTAACCAGTGATAGCCTAGTGGTGTGACCGTCGGACTGCCAAGTTATAGGTCTCGAGTTCGAACATATGGGATCGTCCATAAATCACGTGAGGCTCGAAAGGAGTTCGGAAAAATAACGAAATATCACAAGGGGTAGTATTTATGGGGATGTAGTGAGATATCACGTGTTCTTGTATCGTTTAACGCGCATCATAAAAAGAAAAGCGGCCCCCCAAATAAAATAAAAAAAACTGACTTTTCGGATTCATGTGCGTATTGTATAATTATCACTTGCTTCAAAAACGGTGCAGGAAAACATCGTGAGGAGATATTTCTCGCAGGTATGTGAAGGCCCATGGGTACCATAAAAACTCTGAAATCAGGATAGTCACAAACTACACGAAAAAGAAAGAAGAACCTCTGGTATTACCTAACAGTTGCTATTTTCAGCTCACAAATAGTGCTAGGAGCGAAGGAAATACCGCAGCTTTAGTTTCCAACCATTTCCACATGTTATCGCTTTACAACAAACTTGCGGCAGACCTTCGCTAAATTCAGAATAAACTCGTAAACTAGAGTACTTGTATCGATTGTGATTAAATTAATATTTCTATAGTTGAAATGTTTCGATGCTTACAGTCGGTAAAGTGAACTACTGATGACCGATGAATGAACTAGATACGCGATATCCGTTCAATATGCAGAAACGATGAGAGATATTGCAATGAAATTCTATTGTAAACAATGTATCCTGTACGGAGGTACGGAACTCTAAAAAAGACGAAAATACTCTAAACTCAAAACTCAAACTCAAAGCATTTATTACAATTAAACCATTTACAGGCACTTTTGAATTGTCAAGGAATCGGTCAGTCAGAAATATGAAGCTAGTTGCCCATTCCAAAGCGTAGTAGGTAGGTACCTATGGAGAAGAACGGGCAAGAAACTCCACGGACACTCTTTTAAATAAATTGTTACAAAGTATTTGTTACATCATTCATGTTGAAATTAAACATGTGAGAACAATGTAGAAAGACGTGCACGTTAGAAGCGTCCGTAATAAAAATATAAAACAAAGAACAATTCAAAAATTTAAATCAGCCAAGGCAGCTAAGAGTTGACCTGTCCCAACTGACGGCGCCCGTTCACGAACATGACGCATGGATTAGCACCATTCAGCTCAACCATTTTGAAGGGAGCTAAATGATCCAACACACGCGCCACCATCAGCGAGACATCTGAGTGAGCATGACATACTCACAGCCGCCAGGGCACATTCAAGTCAATAAAATACGTATTACCCGGTAAATGTTAGCTCTTTAGTACATAGTACTCACACCTGTGCTCTGAAATTATATAATACAAAGGAAATTGATTTTATACAATGCAAAAATAGTCTTAAACTCTTCAGCAGCTCCAAACAAAAGAAGTAACGGCGGAACACTTATTATGCGAGACGATATCCATTGGTAATCGTAGAGGAAGTGTGTCAAGGAAACTTAATGCGAGAATGGCTTCAGTAAAGCTTTATGGGTCCTTGTCCAAATGTTAGCCTTCATTTGTTTTAAAGATACGTTGTGAGGATGGATGAGAGCTAGGAAAGATACCACATAAAAACGATTCGAAGGAAATAAATAATTTTCTTTCCTAACAGCTTGTTTATGTTAGTTTCGATGTTATTCGTAATCGTCAACCGATAATCGGACGAACGGATTTAGGAATTTTGTTTAATTTTTATCAACGTTGGCAAGACACGTTAGGTAAAGTTAGCTTTTAAAAAAAACATAATACAAAAGTAATAAGTTATCGTTCTCCTTGAAGTGTTCTGAAGCTTTTGAAGTAAATAATCAAAATGCCAGGTACCTACTTGATAAAAATCTGTAAAAACCGAGTCTATCTTCATTTATCTCTAAAATAGTGCATTGGTTTAGTGTTAATAATTTACTTTTAAACGAGAAAAAGACTAAATGTATTAGATTTCTAACACCTAACGTTAAACAGGTTAAAACCAATGTACTAGTAAATGGGACAGAATTGGATCTTGTGGACACCACTGTGTTCTTAGGTATTACTTTGGATTCGAAGCTTCGGCGGGGCCCACATATAACCAAATTGTCGAAGCGGCTAAGTTCTGCAGCCTACGCGGTGTATAAAATCCGTCATTTGACTGATGTAGAAACAGCTCGATTAGTATACTTTAGTTATTTCCATAGTGTAATGTCGTATGGCATTTTGTTGTGGGGAAATGCAGCCGACTTTCAGGCTATATTTGTGCTGCAGAAACGTGCCATTCGAGCAATTTATAACCTAAGTTGTAGGCATTCACTGAGGGATAAATTTAAGGAAATAAACATAATGACAGTCGCGTCTCAATATGTTTATGAGAACCTGAATTATGTAAAAAAGAATATAAATCTATATTCTAAACACAGCGACATTCATAGCTTAAATACTAGAAACAAAGATTTATTTATTGTGCCGAGGACTAGGCTCCAAAAAATTATTAATTCATTTAAGTGCCAAAGTATACGTTTTTACAACAAACTCCCAAGCCATGTCAAAGAACTGAGCCTCAATAAATTTAAATCATTTATTAAACAGAAACTATGTCAAAAAGGTTTCTATAAAGTTAAAGATTACTTAGACGACAAAAAGGCTTGGGACTAATTAAGCTACTCCAATGTACCCCAAGGAACAAACAACGGTTTTAACGAATTGACAAAACATCGAGATTTCTCTATTATATGTAAGAGTAAGAATAATATTAAGGCGCGGTGTTACCTCAATATTCACAGAAAACTGGTTTCTTGGATAGTCGAGTATGACGTAACGCAATGAAAACATACGAGGCAAAAAATACAGTGGACAGAGAAGGGTTTAAAGAAAAATTTTAACCGAATAGAATAGTTTGATATTCCAAAAAAAAATACTTCACAAAAATAAACATATCGGATTAGCTCAGCTTACTCACATCGTCAACACAAATATTTATTAAATTTTCAACCTTATTGAATGCTCTGTAATTGTGAAAATAGATATTGCGGTCATACTTTAGTCGTCGGGCTACCGTATAGCGCGCAGACGTGGTTGTATGAGTGCAGCTGTAGCGTTTAAAATCGTAGTCAGTCCGCGCCTTAATGTATTAAAGCCGCATCATACTCCGTTTTGTAGTTTAGAAGATGTAAGTAGTCACACAGACAGACACGAAATTTATTTTACAACTAGATGCGCCCCGCGGTTTCACCCGTATAAGTCTCGATCCCGTGGGAATGTCGGGATAAAATACTAGTATCCTATGTTCTAATCTAAGTCATGGTCTACCGATGTGCGAAATTTCATTCAAATTTGTTCAGTCGTTTTAGCGTGACAGCGTAACAAACAAACAAACACCCAAACTTACTTTTGCAATTTTAATATTAGTTAGGATAGGGATTAGGATGTAGATAGATGTATATAGATATGTAGATACCTTCGTAGTATCCTAGTATCATCTAAAAGAAGCTCAAACAAAGTTATTACCCCAAAACGATGTTAATGTTCTAATTCTCATCGTAATTAACGACAGAACAAATTGATGTTTCCAGGTTCGGTTAATTTATCAAGGGCTTCTAAATAACGGATGTTCCACCCCTAAAGACATTGGACCCGCGTTTGGCTTAATTTATTAACCCTATTTAATAATAATTTACTGTGCTACGCACCTGTGGGGTCAATTGCGTAACACACATAAAATGGTAATTGATCGCAATGTCTTTCATTTTGACAGTTAAGCCACGTGCGTTCATTGCGTTATTTACGTTGTTGAGCAGACTAATTTTTCAAACCAATGAAGTAATGGATTAGAAATTTCCTTCAAAACCCTTGGATTGTGATAGAAAGTGGGTTATGCAATTGGGGTGCTGGTTTGGTTTCCATATCCAAGAGCAGCCCTGGTTCCTGGTTAAGATGATACCATAATTACCGTTCTAACCAAAGCAAGTACTTACAGTTTCTTGAGTTGAGATTAATGTATGGTCCTTCTTGCAAAATTGAATTGCTGTCCCTTTAAATGCTGTGCAATACTGTGTGTATTTATCTAATAATAATAATAATATAATATATTCTTTAATTCGGACTACACATACAAGTACACACAATCCATATAGTATTAGTAACAATGACTTAAAAAACTATGTTAGTAAACTTTTACAAACTAAAAATAATTAAAACTGACGTGGCCCAACACAGGTTGGCACATGCCTCCGTACCCAGTGCCTTATAAAGGGACTATCGACTTTGTCTAATAATGTTTTCAGGATGCTGTTGGAGCTTCCGCGCAACCTACCCATTATTGACGCTGTTCTCTTTCTTATAATGGCATGAAAGTCGTCAACACGGGCTTCCGCGAACATCTGCGAAGCGCTGCAGAAGCGCGGAAGCCCCATCAACATCCTGAACCCATTATTATACTGTACGCGCAGGACGTTGTAGGCTCTCTGCGTATATTTCACCCACAAGCTGCACGTGTAGAAGGTTCGGCAGTACGCCTTGAAAAGCGAGACTTTAACATCCCTACTACAACGTGCAAACCTGCGGGCTACCATATTACATCGAACCGCCAACGCCCTCCGCTCCCTCTCTATATCAGCATCGTCAGATAAGTCCTCCGTGACTACATGCCCTAGGTACTTAAACAGTTTGACTCTCTGTAGTGGCTTTCCGCTTAACGTCACTGGAGGAACATTATCCAACGAGCTTGACTTAGATGAGAAAATCAATAGCTTACTTTTTTTTACATTATATGTGAGTCAATGTGACGCAGCATAGGACTCACATACACCCAACAACTTCCTGAGCGCACTGATTGATGGACTCAGCAAGACCATGTCGTCTGTGTAGCTGAGATTATTCACCATAGTGCCATCAATCGAGCAACCGACGTTGGTCTCGCTGAGCTCACCAATCAACTGGTTCATGTAAACATTAAACAGGGTCGGGGACGTTAGTCCACCCTGTCTAACACCGCACTTCAGGACGTATTCGTCAGAGTGAGCACCCGCCCATCTCACACTGTTAATCTGCGAGCTATACCAAAATTGTAGTATATTAATAAGCTCCTCGGGTACTTCTAGAAGTTTAAGCTTCGACCAAAGTTTGTCGTAACAAACCAAGTCAAAAGCCTTGGAGAGGTCGAGGAAAGCAGCATATACTGGCGATTCCCTATCTGTGTAGTACTTGACCGTCTGCTTAAGCGCCAGAATAGCAGTCTCAGTTGATAGCGCCTTCCTAAAACCAAACTGAGCATCACTCAACTTTAAATACTCACCAAGCCGGCGCTCAAGCAGACCATCAAATACCTTTCCAACCATAGCGGCCAAAGAGATGGGCCTGTAGTTGGTTTTGTCCGCTATGTCGCCTGTTTTATTTTTAACCACAGGCACCACCACGCTTTCCATAAGCCCTATTGGTAGATAGGTATGACGGATACAAAACGCATACAACATTGCCAAAACCCGGTAAAAGTGAGGTCCCGCATGTAACAGATGCTCAACACCAAGCCCATCGTGACCCGGCGACTTCCCTCTCGACAAACTTACTACCACTTTCTTTACCTCCTTAGCAGTAAACCCAAGAGGAACCACCGCTGGCACTCTCGCTTCATCCGTACACCTAGCATCTGTCAATGAGGAAGATACCACAAAATGTTCTCTAAAAATGCGTCCCGCATCCGTCTCACCATGAACAATCACGGGTAGGCCCGTTCTAGGATTCATCCTACCAGTTTGTTTCCAGAAACTCTTAAAATCCTTTTGTTCGTGGCTCTTAACTATCAAATCGATACGTATTTGCGATTTATTATTTTGATAATATTTTAACTGTTTCTTGAAATGATTCCTACTCTGTTTCTTTGCAATACAAATGGGGCCATTTGAAGGCATTCCACAGGATTTCCATAATTGAAACTTCACACGGGCCTCAGTGTGTGCGCTTTTAACGTACTTATTCCACCCTATTACATGCTTGCCTTTCCCAACCCCCCCAGACTCATAACTTTGCACGGCGGCTTCCTGTAGTGTTCTGACAGTTTTTTGGTATAGCTCGTCGATAACCAACCTATGCCTGACATCAGTACACATGTTATCACAGCATTCACTGAGTTCGGATGGAAAGTCTATGCTTCTTAAAACTGTATTACATAAGTGTTGGTAGGTATTTATTTCTTTATTATTTCGCTCTCCCCAGTGTATCTTGGTATTATTGGAGGCCGTATAACATAAAACAGACTTCACTCTAGTTACCTTAAGGTTACACTTTATTTTCAAAGGAAAGTGGTCTGACCAGTAAACATCATGACAAATCGTGACATATACTAACCGACCGCCACGCAGCTTCAGTAACTAAGTAATGGTCCAGCCAGCGCCTTGAACCATGTGCATCGCTTATAAATGTATAGCTGTCACTGCCCTGACTAAGCGTAGCTACATCAGCGCATACCCATTCCTGTTCTAAACAAAAATTTTGCAAATCTTTGCCAAATAATTCACCGGGGTGAGCATTAAAGTCACCTAACATGAACACAGACTCAATATCACATGCTTCAATCGTAGCTACAATCTCGCTCAAACACTCATCAAATTCTGTAATGTTCTCTAGACAGTCGGTAGGCATATACACACTAAAACACAACACCTCTCGATTCGCAATAGAGGCTCTTATAGCAATAATGCGATCACTTTTGCACGGCACAACAGATACCGAGGTGAAAGCATTTTTACGCCACAGCAAAGCTACTCCGCCGTAGGGCCTACCCCTCAATACACCAGCTGATAAGTCAACGGCAGACTTACCCGTGTACATGAAGTCACGATGTATCTCCGCAAGGATTGGTATGTCAGACTGTAATAGCCAGGTTTCCTGTATAGCTACAATATCCGCTGATTCACACAAAGATTTTATGCACTCACACGACCTCTTGATGCCTTTGCAATTAAAACTTATTAGTGTTAAATTACAGTTACATGTTAAATTACATTCTAATGGTCTGTTTCACCAAAGAGCAGTATTTGCCCAGTGGCTTACAACTACTCTTTCGACTTACGAGTTGTGTTCGATATGCGGTTTACTTTGTGTAAATTATTTCATCACCACTGCTCTCAAAACGGCGAACGTCGTGAGGAAACCGGCATATCCTAGAACAAAAAATTCCAAGACATGTGACATCTACCAACCCGCACTGGGCCCGCGTGGTGGATTACGGCCCAGTCCCTCTCACCGAGAGGAGGCCTGAGTCCCAGCAGTTGAACATTATGGCTGATTATATCTGTTTCAGCATCTGTTGATATGTTCTGACTTCTGGTAGATACCGGCTGAATCTATCTTTTCGATAATTTATTTATTTAACAGTTTAACAGTTTATGCACACACATATAAATAGACAAGAAGAAAGGAACAGAAAAATACGTACAAAGGTGATGCTTATTTCTAAATAAATCTCTTCCAGCATATCTGCGATAGGAAAGTAGTTAAAGAGATGTAGACAACGTGTGTAAGATTAGAATTTTTAAACACTTAATTATTCACTAATTTAACCATAAACATACAATATGAGAATAAACTTACATACATACTTCTAAACTAAATATCACTAAAATAAATATACTTAATTATAATGTAGTATAAAATAATAAATACAAAATATGCTACTATGACGAAGTGGACAGATGGACAGATAGTGTTCTTTCACTCTTCTTTTAAAAACTGCAACAGTTAGGCAGTCCCTAATGTCAGGCGGAAGCGAATTCCACAACCAAAACGCGTGCACGCTGAAGGAGTAGGAGTAGAAGTCGGTTAAATACAACTACTGTTGCTTGTTTCATGTATCTAAAATATAGAGCCTATCCGGATATCAAATCTGAAACAAACCCTAAGAACTGTTGCACTCTCATATCGTCGAGTTCATTTAAATAGACGCTATGGTGTTCAAATAAATTTATTAAACAAGCATAAATTTAAAATGTTAAAATTGCTCCGACACAAACATTTCCTCATCTCTCTTTCCTACTCCATCAGCAGACTGACACCCTTCCAATGCGCCCAAACACGATACCTATGCTGTAAGTTGGTAAGGGAGTTGAGTATCCTGCAAATTCCACGTGATGCTGCAGCATCAGTTCAAGGTTGCTATGTTCTTCTAATATCATTGAAGTAACAGAATCCCAAATTACAAATCGATCAGACTTGTGCAAGGTGCTCACATCCATTCATCAACTAGAAAAGAGCTGATAATCTTCAAACAGTTGAGCCGAGTTTCTCGAATCATAGCTAAGAACAGTCTCGTTTCAAACAAAAACAACAAAAACACAATCGGTTCAGCCGTTTGGGAGCGACGATGGCGCAGACAGACATACAGACACACAGATATACACGTTAAACTTATAACACCCCTCTTTTTCCGTCGGGGGTAAAAAAAAGAGCTGTTCATTGTTGTATAAATTGTTGACGTCAAAAACAAAAGTTTATAATCAATCAATCCACCAAAGTTAGTATAAAATCTCGGCAAACTTGGGATTAAAAGCTTCGAGTCGGATTATTTTAATAGCTTAATCTTCAGGTTCAACGACATTTCCACTGAGCTCTTAATTACCAGAGGTTAATGGCAGTAATTAACGAGTCTTATTGAACGGTCAATTTTAATTTTAAGGGCTTGTAGTACCCTTTTGTTAATAACGTTGCACATTTGTACCGTACATACTTACTATACGATGCCAAATGGATCGAAAACAGAATAGTAACACATACCTACAATTGTTTGTTATCCGTTTTAATTTTAATGAATACAACTGTTGGTTATTCTAATACCATACCTACGACTGTTACTGTTGAGCAATGAATCTTTCTTTACGATCCCCTGGTCGAGCAAAGTATCAAGAATTTCTCCGCAGCAACTCTAAACACAACATCAGAGGACTCAGGAGACTAATTTAAATACATATTGTATGATACAGTTTCAATTTTTCAATGTCTTGTTATTCTAGAGTACAACTCTGGGTACAGTCAGCGTTATGTGCAATCGCATTTAAATTAGTCCCTAGCGATAGTTTCTTTAGCGTAGTGTTTTTATCATTTCATTCATTGACGGTCTGCCGTTGAGGCAGGTACAAAAGTACAAACTGTGGCATTTGTGGTTAGCTTATAGTTTAGTCTATAATATATCACGCCTGTTGTCTTCAAAGAGGTAGGCAGAGGTGTCTGTAACACTTATCTATATTTTCACCAGTTATTTTTAAGACAAATCACCATTAACTGGGCACAAATCCAACCTGCGTGCTGCAGCTAGCAGTTATACGTTAAATATACTTGTAATAAGAGCAATTTGTTCAAGTTGTTCAAGTCCTATCAAATGTTCCCAATGGTTTTGTTTTTTAATACAATTCTCAAGGTATTTGCACGCACCGTACTTTAAGTAGATTATGATTCAATTTTCATGGAACTTAATTCCTTTAATGTCTTGCCCTTATAAACCTTTTTAAATTGTCTTAAGTAAAAAAGGTTTTATCGCTGGAAAGGTCTTAATTCTTAAACTTAATGATGGTCATTTTCCTTGGGTATATTTTACAGATTTTAGAAGGAAATGTTTAAAATTATTTTAATTTTGTGCTTGTTTTTTCCTCCTCGCAACATAGAAATTCGTAAAAGTTTCCATCCGACAACGGTTTCAATTTGAATGACAGTATCGTTTATAGAGTTAACAACGGCTGACAGCCGTTTATTAAAAAAACTTTTTTTTAATAAAAGTAGACCGAAATTCTCCGAAATACGGAAATTATTTATGTGCACCGAGTAAAGCTCTTTGAATAATACAACAGTCTCAGTATATTTTGAGTGAGCAATTTTCAGACAGATTCAGGCATTGTTTACCTTGAAAAGCGGTGCGTTTGAACTAGACTTAAATTCCGAGACAAGAACTATGATTGTTTTGCAGAAGATGATGAAGATTTGATTATTTTTAGGAAGTTTGCTTTTAAGGTTAATAATAATTGTTGTTGCTTTGGCCAGTACGAAAGTTATGTTGATGTTAATAAATATTAAACAAACAGGTCAACAGATATTGAAAAGCGAATATTAAAAAAGTTTTGAGGGATTTATTGAGGGTTAGTTAGTTCCGTGTTTCCCTATCGAAATTGTTCAAGTGTGAAAATACATAAACACATGCCTTTGGCTTTGGGGGTAGGCAGACACTATTAAACAACTGGTGCTATGAGTCCTTCACTCACCTTTTGCTTTTTTCACGTCCATAAAGCAGAAGGCCAATTCCCGTAGGTTTTTTTTTTTTTCTAACCTACGCTGTCCTACTCCTCCACTCCTTCCATCGTTTGCGAGCCCACACGTCCTCCTTCCAGTTTTGACGGAACCTATCCAGCTCGTCCCACCATCTCCTACGTAGTCTGCCGCGACCCCGCCTCTCTGTCTCAGGGCACCAGTTCTATGCTATTAGGGCCAATACCATCTAAATTGGGGAGCCTTTTGAGCCACGTCAGCTATTTTTGTTTTGGAGCGCAGTATTGTGTTTCGAACACGATCGAACGTAGGTAATTAAAAACATTCGGTAGTCGCAATCTAATCTCAACGACAATCAGTGTCAAAAACTTGTCAAAAATTTAGGAGAATCTGAGATATTTTTGACAGGTTGAGAGTGGATTATAATGACAAACTTGTTATGAATAAGGGAATTGTCCCTCTAACCATACACGTGATCATATTACATATAAGGTCGGTGTATTTCCTTCTAGGGTGTCCACCCTCCCTAATTGTAGCTAATAATATAAATAATTGTATTCAAAATAATTTACATTATGCAACACAAAACATAATTTAAATTATTAGCCATATATTAGCTAGCACACGCCAATATACCAAACAAAATCATCGAGAACTATACTCAGGCAGACATAAAAAACAAAACGTAAACAGAACTTAATATCTTAATAAAAGCCTCCCGGCATAAAGGGTGTGCCCGCTTACATATAGTTGTAACTGGAAGTTATAAATGATAAACTAGGACCATCGAGGTAAAATAAATAAACAAACAGTTAATTACTAATAACAATAAATAATATGATCAATTGTCGAGTCACTAGCTAACCACATATTGCAATACAACTCATAAAAAAACATTTTGATGAGTAGATTATGTCAACAATAAATTAAATTTAAATAATTTGACTTTTATAGTCAAATAAAATAAACAATTACTTATATAAACTCATATAACTTGTCAGTAGGTAAGCTGGAGAAAGAACATAAACATTGTCTTGAGTTAATCACAGCGACCAACTATGTATTCTTATCATTTAAGTAGTCGTTGATAGAATAGTATGCCTTTGAACAAAGCTTGGATTTTACTTTCGTTTTAAACGCATTAAAAGGCAAATCTAGCAAAGAAGAGGGTAGCTTGTTATAAAAAGTTATACCAAGCCCAACAAATGAGTTATGAACCTTATGAAGCCGGTGAAAGGGAGCTCGTAGTTTGTCCTTATTTCTAGTGTTAACATTGTGAAAATCACTGTTTTTAGTGTATAAGTATACACTTATACACTAAAAACAGTGATTTTCACAATGTTGATGATGATTGTTGTTGATGATTTTCACGCCAATATCTTATATATTAGGCAAAATATACAGTTTGCCTAATATATAAGATATTGGCGAAGATGAATTGAGATGCCACCGTGAGGATACCAATATCTTTGAAAAAATCTCTCAGAGAAACTCTGGCACCTAGCTGGTAAATAGCTCGAACAGCTCATTTTTGAAGGACAATTATATTTTGAATATCAGCAGCTTTGCCCCACTGCAGAAGACCGTAGGACATAACGCTATGAAAATAACTAAAATAGACTAAACGAGCTGTATCGACGTCAGTGTATTGTCTTACTTTCCTGACGGCGTAGGCGGCCGAACTGAGCCTTCCCGCTAGGCTCGATATATGTGGGCCCCACTGAAGTTTGGTATCTACTGTTATGCCCAGAAAAACTGCCGAATTTACGGATTCAAGCACCTCTTTATCTAAGACGATGTTGGGACCTAGATTTCTAACATTAGGTAGGGCGAACTTTACACATTTCGTTTTCTTAGCATTGAGAACTAGGCTATTTGTCGTAAACCAATCTGTAACCATTGAGAGTGCACTGTTTACATCGTCAAAATCTTGTCTATTCCTATCTACTTTAAAAATAAGAGAGGTATCATCTGCAAACAGTACAACTTCACAGATATCCTTTAAATAGAATGGTAAGTCATTGATATACACTAAGAACAAGAATGGACCCAGTATTGAGCCTTGAGGTACACCTAACTGAACTGGTAGCCCGGAAGATTTCACACTATTAACATCTACACATTGGGATCTATTATGTAAATACGAATTTATAACGTTGAGAGCTTCGTTTTGCACACCATAATGACGCAGTTTACGCAAAAGCGTGTCATGGTGCACGCAATCAAAGGCTTTGGAGAGATCACAGAAAACCCCAATAGCATTTTGCGAGTTCTCCCATGCGTTAAATATGTGTTTCAGCAGAGCAACACCCGCATCTGTAGTCGAACGACTTTTTGTAAAGCCATATTGTTCATTATGAAGGAGGCTATTTAAATTAAAATGTCTTAGCAACTGCTTGAGTATTAACTTTTCAAATATTTTGCTAAATGCTGGTAAGATAGAAATAGGCCTGAAATTGCCAACGTCATTTTTATTACCTGATTTAAATAATGGTATGATTTTACTATTTTTCATGAGGTCAGGAAAAGTTCCTAAATCAACACATTTATTAAAAGTAACAGCTAGATAGGGGGCTACGATGTCTATTATATTAATTAAAAGTTTAATGGAGATGTCCCAGTAATCACCCGTGTTTTTAGACTTGAGTGTGTTAAAAACATTAACTAAATCACGAGGCGTTACATGTTCGAAGCTAAATAAGGTACTACATTTAGGCACACTACTATGCAAAAGGTTTTCAGGTTTAGACGGGGACGAATTCAAGGAGCGAGTCGTAGTTATAGGTATGTTGGCAAAAACTCATTAAATGCCTTGGCTACGTCGGCTGCTGTATTAACTAATTTATCGTCTACCATAATCTCCGAGAAGATGGGATGGCGCAAGGGTGTCGACACACGTTGCATCCCACACCAAAGGCCTACCTACCTTCTAAGGCATTATGGCCATTCCGTCTGGTCTCTTCCCATCGTCGCGTGCCAAGCCGTTGGGTTCTAGAACAGCTGGCACCCCGGCGGTGACAAGAGCACGACGGATGATGTCATTAATGCTGGCGTGCCGTGCTCTCCGGCCTGCGCTTTTACTGCAGGATAGACCATGGTGTCCGAGACAGTCGACTGCTTCACCGCATTGACAGGGATGCGGGGCCACACAAGGAGCGCCCAGACGCAGACAGGCAGCGAACCTTCCTTCGAGTAACATACCTATAGTTAGATGAATATTTTGCATTACCTATAAATATTCATTTAGTACATTTTATTAATACTAGCTTTTGCCCGCGGCTTCGCCCGCGTGGATGTCGAAAAATATCCGACTGGAACGTACTACTGGGATTAAAAAATAACCTATAGGTTAATCCAGGTTATAAACTATCAGTGTGCTAAATATCATCCAAATCCGTTCATCCGTTTTTGTGCAAGCCGGAACATACTTACAAACAAACAGACTAAAATTCTAAAAAATATGTTTTCGGCATCAGACTCGCATATTCAATGTAAGGTTTGACTTCGTTACTATTTTATTTTACTTCGTCTGCGTAGAGTATAAATTCTTTTTTTCTAGATAATTATGAATTATTATAACAATTACAATATAGAGCTTTGTTCATGGCTAATTGTCCTCCACTATGTGAGATATTTGAGGAATACTGTCAAGAAATACCTACTGGAAAGGACCGGTATCTACCTAAATCCTTCACAGTATTTCTCTATAAACAATGTTTTTCACTAATTCGGAAGCTGGTACTAAAACAACCAGCTAGTTGGAGAGCTAACACGTGAGTAAGCTACATAAAACTGACAGACGGAGAAACAGTCTTGCCGCAAATCAACTCAAAAAATTCGCAAATTTCAGAGTTTGTCCCTGTGACTTACTAAAAGTCATCGCGAAGCAAACCTTGATTAGGAACTGCAATCTTTTAAATTCAAACGTAAGGTAATTTGGTATCAATGGTATACGCAACACGAAGACTGTTTCTCCTCTGGCAGATCCAGTTAGTATTTTGGCCTCAATAACATAGCATAGATGTTCCCTATAATATTACTTTGGTACAAACTATCACGCTATTTGCTATGAGGGATGAGCAGTATCGCATTCTGTTCGTATCCTTACTATCCTAATCTATATCTATATCGATTCTCCTGGAGAAGGGGACGGGCCCCTCCCCCGGAGAACCCAGGGGGAGTACTCCGGGGGAGGGACCCGTGGCTAAATAATAACAGCCACACAGGTCGATCGATCAGGTTAAGCTACACTTGCCGCAGTTGGTCTGTGGATGGGTGACCATCTTTACATACAAAGACCCGTCCGTGCCACGGAAAGCACGTTAAGCCGTTGGTTCCGGCTGTCATTCGTGGATCTTTGACAGTTGTTACGGGAAGTCAGAAGCCCGAAAGTCTGACAACCATTCTTACCAAGGGCTATTGTATTACCCAGTAACTGCGTTGTGGAGGTCAGATAGGCAGTCGCTCTATGTAAAATACTGTAAAGTTAGAAACAGTAGAAACAGTACACGTGTACTTATATTATTTTTACTTGAATACAAAATTCAGCGAATGAACAAATTCAATACAAAACTTCATCGCCCTTTTCAGACCGTTTTTTTTTTAGGGTGGGAAATTATTAAATGACTTCTCCCGCTCTGGACGGAGCAGGGGGGCGTGTGAGACTCTTACTGACTAATACCCACGTTGCCAGGGGCCACGGTATCCCTTTCGGACCTACGGTGGTCGGGAATCGGCCTGCTATTCCCGACGCCCAGGGCGTCTCCTGCGGTAGCTAGGGAGCGTGTGGGCGCGACATTTGCTTCTCCGCCACGCGCTCCGTCTCCTCCTTCGCGAGCATTACTGCTTCGCAGAAGGAAGTGACGGTTTGCCACGGCCTCTCGCTCTGTACCATGGCCTGGACCAGGGCCGGGCGCGAGAGATCACTGTCAGCGATCACCTCCACAAGGACACCTGGTGGCAAGCCAGGCAGATCTCCACCGTATGCTCCACTATGTCCTCCGGGCGATCCACACAGTGGTGACACCCGGGCGTTTCCTCCCGCCTTATGAGAAACAGGAACCTCCCGAAACAACCGTGTCCAGTGAGGACCTGTGTCAGGCGGAAGGTGAGCACCCCGTGTCGCCTCTCTAGCCACTCCTCAAAGAGAGGGCGTATCGCCTCAATTGTGGCGTGCCCAGCAGTGAGTTACGACAATCACACTCTCCATGATGATCCCCAGACCCTTGTGGGTTGAAATTAAAAAATGACAACGTTTTTTTTTAACGTTAACGTTGTATAGTTTCCATCCATAAGCCGAAATATTAGTGATTTTAACTTAAAAAATAAAGAACTTTAATTAAAAACAAAATTTCATCCCCCTTTTCACCCCCTTAAGGGTTGAAATTCTAACAACACCGCTGCGTTATCTTCCAACCATAAGCCTAGATAAAAAAAAGTGATTTTTCTTAGAAAATTATGGACTTTTCAACTTCATCCCCCTTTTTAACCCTTCGGGGTGGAATTATCAAAAACGCTGAGACACGTATAAATTAATTTTCAATCGTCAGCCTAAACACAAAATTTGAAGATCCTAACTTCAAAACTGACGGACTTTCATACAAACTTCCATCCCCTATTTTACCCCTTTAGGGGTGGAATTCCCAAAAATCCTTTCTTAGTGGATACTTACTCTTCACAAAGAACACACCCTCCAAGTTTCATGTCTCTAGGACCAGCGGTTTGGGCTGTGCGTTGATATATCACCCAGTCAGTCAGTCAGTTTATCATTTTATATATATAGATTAAGGAGATTCATAAAAAAATAATTATGTATATCTTTATTATTTATTTAAATGGAGTGCGCAAGTCAAATTCACTACTCCATGACATACATACATTCTTGTAGGTTATTAAAGGATTGCATAATCCTACATTCACCACATTGTAAAACAAAGAAAGCTTTCCTTATTGACTTGAATCGGAATCCTCCAAATAAAGCAAGTTACATACAACACAGTATATCGTAACTGCTTTAGTTAACTATTACTATTACCATCAAAAATGGCAGGCGTACGCCGCACACCTCCTAAGACAACTACTTCCCATTCATCAAGTATAAGCCAGACTCAATCCGAACCCGATATTAAAAATGCAGTAACGTTGAGCGACTACGTCAACACTAATAGAAAAACGAAACGCTTTCGCAAAGGTGATTCGCCGGGAAGTGGACCAGCTTTGGCTTCACATGACTTGGAGTATGAGCCGG
Source organism: Agrochola macilenta (assembly GCA_916701695.1). Lineage (NCBI taxonomy): Eukaryota > Metazoa > Arthropoda > Insecta > Lepidoptera > Noctuidae > Agrochola > Agrochola macilenta. The sequence continues at coordinate 13,270,108 of OU753564.1, forward strand.
ACCCAAACGTTTCAAAATTTCTAGCAGAACAGACCGCATTAATGAACAAACTTTTGGCTGATATAGGGGAAATTAAGTCCCAAAACTCTGAAATAAAGGCATCTAACGTTGAAATTCGCAAGTCTAATGAAAAGATGGTAGAATCTATGTCGTTTATAAACAAACAGTTTGAAGACATGAAAAAAGAAGTGGAAGACTTGAGAAAAGAACGCCTGCAGCAAAAGCAGTATATAGAAAATTTGGATAGGAAGATACTTGACTTACAGTACAAGTCACGATCGTCCGGGATTGAGATTCGTAACATCCCGCAGGAACACACTGAAACTAGTTCTAGCCTTATTAAAACAGTTTCTAGAATCTGCGGTACCGTGGGAGTCCCGATTCAGGAATCGAGCATACGAGATGTATACCGGCTACCAGGAAAGGCATCCAGTTCAACTACCTCACGGCCGATAATTGCAGAGTTCTCATCAGTACAAACTAAACAGTCTTTAATGGCGGCAGTAAGGGACCATAACAAGGGAAAAGGAAGGGAGGAGAAATTAAATACCGCCAGCATTGGTTTACCCGGTGACCCAAAACCGGTTTACATCGCGGAGCAATTGTCTACCACTGCTAAAAAGTTATTCTATCAGGCTCGAGAATATGCCAAGAATAATAAATATAAATTCTGCTGGATCTCAAATAGTAACATTTTCTTACGTAAAATAGAAGGTGACAAGCAAGTCTTAATTCATTCAGAAAAGTGTCTTCTTGATCTTGATAACCAAATTTCAATCTGACTAGTTCAATGTACTAAACTGTCAACTTCCTTAATTATTTTTACCTTGCTTGGTTATGTAAAAAATTCGCAACACATACATTACACTCAAAACACAACATATAAAAACCAAAATTATTACACTATACTATACACCAATACTATGATATACACCCAACAACACTTACTGACATATATAATAATGAGATGTTTCGCTCTTATTCTGATCTATGTAATATCTAATTATCATGCGCTATTTTTTAGTTATCATTTGGAATACAAATGGACTCATTAAAAAACATTAATGATGACTTGGACAATCTTGGGCTAGGCAATTCCTTTTCATGTGGCCCACAGGATTGTGCACGTTATTTTGTTACTTTTGAGAGTAATATTAAAATACTACATATGAATATCCGCAGTGTTAAGAAAAATTTTGATCAATTACAGGCTCTAATATACTTAACGAAAATCAATATTGATGTTATTGTTTTAACCGAGTGTTGGCTTAGTAAAATAAACAACCCTCCAGCACTGGATGGTTACTTATCACACTCGACGAAACTAACTTCGAATCAAAATGAAGGTGTAATTATTTACTCTAAATCAACCCTTAACGCCACAATTTGGGAACCTTCATTGACTAACTCTAACTCTCTGGTGTGTCAAATAGATTCCAAGCTTGCATTTGTTGCTATTTACCGCTCTCCATCCTATAATACTGCTGCGCATATAGAAAACTTCCTTTCAAGCCTAAATAACTTACTAGAGGGTCTCTCTTCATACCCAAACATTGCACTAATTGGTGATCTAAATATTGATATAAAACCTGGAAGTAGTAACCCACATAGCTTGGAATATCTGATTTTAAGCGCTTCTCATGGCTTAATACCTACTCATTTATTGCCCACCAGACTAGAAAATTGTTTAGATCACGTTTTATTAAAGTCAAAATTACCATCTACCACATTAGTACTCGAATCTTACATTACAGACCATAAACCTATTATATTGATGCTAACAAATGCCAAAAGAAACCAAAATCCAAAATTCTCTAAATCTCGTCCCAACTTAGACGCGATCAAGTCAGATCTAGAAGATATTAACTTCGCGGATATTTATTACATTCAAGACACAAATGAATTGGTAAACACTTTTATATCACTAATTAATACCGTAATAATAAATAATACAACTAAAATTACAATTCCAAGGAGACAAAGAATCTTGAAACCGTGGATTACCCCTGGCTTGTTGAAATGTATTCAGAATAGGGACCGAATGCATATGAGTTTAAAAAAATCACCTAACAATACTACGCTAAAGATAACTTATACACGTTATAGAAATTTCTGCAATGACTTGCTTCGAAAGCTCAGAGTAACCTATGAAAAATGTGAACTTCAAAAAGCCCAATGCAATCCAAAAGAACTATGGAAAACCATTCAAGAAATAACAAATACACGTAAGGTACGCACCAGTCCTGACAAGCTGTTAAAAATTAACGATAATCCCCAATCCTCGGTGAATCAGGTATGTTCATTTTTTAGTAACATTGGTAAAAATTTAGCGGATGATATAATTAAAACAAATAGGCAAGCCACGACACCTCCGAACAGAGATCCAGGCGAAAGTTTAACCCCAATTGACTCTCTTGCCTTACTAGAAGTCAATGAAACTGAAGTTGATTCAATCATTTCACAATTACGTAATGACTGTGCAGTGGGTTGGGACGGAATATCATCATCTCTGTTAAGAAAATGTCGCCAGTTGTTAGTGCCTCCTTTGACTTATATCTGTAATCGCTGTATTCAAACGGGAACTTTTCCTGACGCACTAAAAAAGGCCATCATTCTTCCAATATACAAATCCGGGAACAGAAACTGTGTAAATAACTACCGGCCAATCTCAATCCTGCCATCGATTTCTAAAATAATCGAGAAGATCCTCAATAAGCAACTCAAAGGATTCTTGAACAAACACCGCATCATCGCGGAAAACCAGTATGGTTTCAAGGCTGGGGTATCGACAGAGGATGCTGTTTTGGACCTTACACAATTTGTGGCAAAAGAACTTGATGGTGGGTCTAAATGCTTGGGCATATTTCTAGACCTCTCAAAGGCCTTCGACACAGTTTCTGTTCCCAAACTCATAGCAAGGATGGAGCATCTGGGTGTACGAGGCACAGCACTAGAAATGTTTAAGGACTATCTTAAAAATCGCTCACAGTTCGTTAAAATAGGTGATTATGTCAGTGATGAGGAAACTGTGACCTATGGCGTGCCCCAGGGAAGCATATTGGGGCCCACTATGTTCCTAATTTACATGAATGACCTCTGCAGAATGATTCTCCCTAACTGCAAGATATACGCGTATGCGGATGACACTGCAATCGTCATTTATGGTCCTACTTGGGATGCAGTTAGAGCAATGGCAGAACACGCTCTTAGTCAGATCATGAATTGGTTTCACGATAGCCTACTAACTCTCAATTTAGATAAGACCTGTTACATTCCTTTCGCGATCCGACGTAATACTATGCCCCCTAAGGACTTTACAATAATTGCTCACTCATGCCAGAGTTCATCCAATACTTGTACTTGCCCTACACTGGACAGATGCGATAGTGTCAAGTATTTAGGCTTGCAAATTGATGAATGCCTGAGATGGGACAAACAGATCGATATGATAACTTCGAGAATATTGCGGCTCATTTACGTTTTCAAATCGCTAAGAGATCCCGCCGACATGGGCACACTGAGAATGGTTTATTTTGCACTGTGTCAGTCTATAATTGGATATTGCATTACAGCGTGGGGCGGTGCATCAAAGACCAACTTACTGAGAGCTGAGAGAGCTCAAAGAGCTGTACTAAAGGTTATGTGTAAAAAACCATATCGATATCCAACTAGACAACTCTACGACGACTGTAAGGTCCTGACTGTACGACAACTATTCATTCTGCAGTCAGCCCTCAGGACACATAGATCCATGCCTAAATCAAACCCTAAAAAGCGCACAAATGTCCCGTCAGGCGTTAAACATAAAACCTCTTTTGCCCAACACCAATTTTACGTCTTAAGTAAACATTTATACAAAAATCTGCATAAAAAGCTAAACATACTGGATTTAAATAGATATATGTTAAGGAAAGAAATAAGCCAATGGCTATTACAACAAGACTATGTGGCTACAGAGAATCTGCTTACTTACGTAACCTAATAAAAATCACATACATACTCATAGATCACATCTCACACTTTATATCCAGTTATTACATATTTACTAAATTTACGAATCACTTCCCCCACACACACTCATACACACACCCACACCCCACACACACACACACATATCACTCACACTCCGCACACCCACACACCCCTACACATACATACACATGCATGTCTCCATCATTCACATCCCTTGTGTAACGTATAATTAGTTTTTGTTGTTTTTTTTTATTTCTATTTCTGTACAGCTGTTAGTACAAAACATTGACACTGTCTTCACTTGTTTCTGGTTGTGAATAATAACGGAATCCACTTGGCTGAACCCTATCTTTTAAGATACAGGCTAGTCCTAGTTTAAAAGATAGAGTCTACTATTGCATCATATTGTAAATATTATTTAAAACAATGTATACAGTGCAAAGTGCTATGTTTTTGTGAAATAAATACTTTTTATTATTATTATTATTTATTATTATTAACTGCAGTCTGTAAGGGTTTATTTGCAAGGGGATGAGCAATATATGACCTACAGTTGTGTACGGGTTAGGGTTGTCAACTTTTTATACAAGAAATAAAGTATAATACGGTCTAAGTGGGAAAATAAACAGTATTTAAAGTTAAAAAAAAGAAAAGTCGATGCTTACAAAATTGGTTAGTGGTACTCGCGCAACTCATCAATTTATCAACCAATAAAATAAAAGCCAAACCCTTACCAAAAAAAAATCAAAGCTTTTTTTGGTAAGGGTTTGGCTTTTTTTTTGTAGGGTAGTATAGACGAGGAGGATTTTTTTTATTAGATTTAGCGAAGCTCTATTTTATGTCGTCCCACCACTTAGCATTCATCACTGAAAACACTCATTCTGTTAATACTGAGGTAGCAGAACTAACTACGAGTATAATACTAGTGTCTAAAATGTATTTTGATAACAATTATCTGTTTACGAAAATTCGAGCTGTTAACAGTTTCCATCGTGCATCCACGATGTTTAACGTGGAAAATGAAACTTGTTATTCAGGTATACTCTAGATATCAGTGAGAACAATATATTCATATACTTTTTTTTTTTAACAGTAGACAGTATTTTAGAGTGAAAAACAGTATATTACGGTTTCAGCAGTAACATGTTGGCAACCCTTTTTTTGTTTGAGATATTATCAAATAACTTCTCCCGCTCTGGGCGGAGCGGGAGGGCGTGTCAGACTTTTACTGACTAAAACCCACCCGTGTTCCTTCCGTTGCCTGTGTGCCGAGGCCGCGATATCCCTTTGGGACAAACTCGCAACCCTGGCAGGCATTGGCTCTAACGGACCCCGTCAGTTGGTGCTGCCATCTCTTTGAGGCGCGCGTGGAATGCAACGCGCCGTCGACCCGGGCCTGGTCCTTATCGGACGGCGAGCTACCCATACGGTGGTCGGAAGTCGGCTTGCGAACATGTTGGCAACCCTAGTACCTACAGAGGGACGTTAATATCACTCCATGTTGATTCTTTTATTTATCTAGTGTATTCTTTTGATGCGGCTGGTTATGGACCCAGTCATATTTGGCCCAGTCACTCGTGCAAACAATCTTCGAGCTTTTTGTATTGATATCTGGTAAAATCTTAACATAATAGAATATCATTCCCTTACTACCATTTATTCGATCATCTCTCTTGGATGTGAAACCACACAATAGATAATAATCTATTGTGTGGTGGTGGTAGATAATTATCTATTGTGTGGTTTGCAAAATGAAATCCACACCTATAATATACAGTCTAACTAGGCTGTCTAGGATATACAACGTGCTGCTACAATGACGTCATGGTAGGGCTATTGGCCAGTAATCATAAAAACGAAATGAAGAAATAAAATCGTTAATTGAAAATATTTAGTTTTCAAACGCTCTCACCGACATACGAGTATCTCCCTTTCCTTCAATTCGTCTTGTCTTACGCACATTATTCGTTTTATTTTTATTGATGTGATGTTATGACCCGTGACCCCGGTAAATGACCTCTCCGCTACAGTTGTTAAGTACAGGAATAATAATAACTTTTAATTAAATTAAAACATCTTCATAAAAAGAAAACGCTAATCCGTGTACCTGTGTTAAATTAATGTCACCATTAGAGCGCCACGCTGCGCGCTTGATGTAGGTTACTATTTCAATTTAGCAAGTTTGAGTGCGGGATACTCTTTGTAAAATACAATATAAAACCAGGCTCTACGTAATCAATAAATAGGTAGCTAAAGTTAGTAAAATATTATTTTGTACTGAAGGTGAAACAGAACCTTGACCAACGATCAACTTTTAAAACGTGCGTAGCCTAACAAAAAGCCTGACTGCCTGACCGGCAAAGTAAAGTACTTTGTTTTTAGGGTTCTGTACTGGAAGGGTGCCAAACGTAAGCCTATTCGGTCCGTGTGTATTTTAGCGAGCTGTATCTCATGAAGTAGACAGTTCACAGATTGTGTATGTGTGTTCTATTGCTGCTATAACAACAAATAATAAAATTAAAATAAAGTAAAAAATTAAAAGGGGGTGACCCCATTTAATTTTTTACAAGAATCGTCTTTCTTTCGGCGTTTTTTGCTAAATATTTTACGGTGGTACGGAACTCTTCGTGTGCGAGTCCGACTCGCACTTAGAAGGTTTTTTCTTTTACTTTATAGCCTTAAGAGTAATAAAGGCAGAACGACGTCGTCCCGAAGTAAACATCAATGTTCTAAAACAAGAGTAAATTGTACGTAATGCGCTGACACAAGCTGTTTACAATGTTCCTGCAAGTATGATGACTAACACCGTGTTGTCAGCGAGTTTGCAGTTTGGGTCTTTTTAGATTTAGCAATCAATCAAACTCAGCCTAATCATCGCGCCGTCGTCGTCGTCGTAATTACAGCAGTTGCTGTAATTGTATTGTATGTAGTTACATAATATGCGTTTCTGTCTGACAGGACGCTATGATCCATGCCTCAAACGCAAGTTGAAAATGTCACAATTACGGTCGCGACAAAGCATGCGTCTCCTGCTCTTGAAGACTAAAATTTCTTTGGCTCAAACACTTATACAGCCGCGACGCCTGCTACCTGGATGCTACTGAGCAGCTATTAAACAAGCTTGAGCGCTTGCAAAACTTGTGCATTCGGTTTTCGGTGTTCGAAAGTATGACCATGTTTCTCATCTTCGCAAGGAACTCAAGTGGGTTTTATGTCGCCTCTTCTACGTCTTACACAATCCGTCTTATCCATCCTACCTGCGTGAGCGTTTTTCTTACGCTCGCCCTAACGACGCACCGTGTAGGTCACACCTTAGATCCCTCCTTAAATCTCATCCTCATAAAACAAGCTGCTGTTCTTATTCCTTCTCTAGCCACGAAGTAAGATTCTGGAACTCACTTCCGCGTAGCATTCGTGATTTAAAAACTGTTTCTCAATTTAAATATCGAGCAAAAGAACATTACCTTTACTCTTAACTGTGAGTATTTAAATACCTATGGTATGTATGTTTATATATTTAATCTTTATCTATTTATTTAAGTATTTGTTAATTTATTACGTTATACGTGTTGGTTTATTTCAATATTTTAGTTTAGACATAAATAAATAATAAGAAAAATAAGTTATTACAGCTACTCACCAGCTAACAAGTCTACACGTGTTGCGATCTTCGTCTTTTTTTAATTTCTTGCAACACGAGGCTACATACTCGTAATTCTCAAGCTTACATACAAGAAGATTAATTCGTGTCTCTCAGATGCGATGAGTATGAGGTTGTTAAGAGCGTCATGTAAGGAAATATGATTCACAATCTCACAGGAACATGCCACGTTATGTTGTTGAATATTTTACCTGCCTAAACGTGATACCGGTAGATAATTTTCTCAAAAAAAAAGACACGCCTTGTCCTACATTGGAGGATACCCCAACTTACAAAGAAACGAATGTAAAAACCTATACGTATAAGAGTACAATTGAGTATTTGTTTCAAGCTTGATAAGACTGATTGGAACTAACACGAAATAAACGGCAGAGATCATTTCATTCGAACGGAACCCATTTGAACGGCTTGTTATTTTTCCTTTAGTTTTACCAACAAAAATAATATCTGTAGAGAACTAGGCTTCTTTTGTGGCATAACCCCGAACTAGAAGAAGAAGATATCTAGATGGTTCAGTTTTTCATGTGACTATGTGAGTCGGAAATAGTTTGACTTCTGGAGCGTAAAAAAGTTAGCGAAATTCATTCTTAAGTTACGCAGGTACAGAAGCACTGTCGAGCAAAAAAATAATGCTAATGGCAAATAAATGCCATGTCTCGACTTCATCAAATCACTGTATAACAGACTAAATGAAGACATAGTGAACCCAGCCCACATCTAGACACTTATACTTCCTACATATTGCAGTATAAACTGCGCACTGTAAACTGCGTTAAAGAGCTGACAGCTCTTCAACAAATATGATGTCACTCTTGGACGCGGTTTAGAAGTGCCAATCGCGTTTAGTTTCATTGGTGTAATTCACCCTGAGTTACACACCTACTCCCAATTTGCGTGGGATACTGTCCCAAGCTGTTACCAAGTTATCCCTTTCTTTTCTCACATGTAACTGCATCAGAAACTTTGTCTCGAGTTGCCAAACTTTTGAAGTCATTATAGACAGATCTTCGTTCAACTTCGAACATAAATTCTCGAACTGTTTTGACCCGACGATTTCTGGGAACCGAAGAAAACTGCCTCTTCGATTTTAGACTTACCTACACTAGTACTTGTGTGTACTCTCACTCACTCTGACTACATCAACAACTTTTGTAACTTTAATGGCTTCAACAGTTTAGACACAACTGTTTTGACGGACGATTTCTGAAAATTAAAGGACATCTCCTCATCAATCCATGGATATAATATTCGTTTGTTTTTGTGTATTCCGATTCCGATTGCTCGTTGCTCAGAGAGGTACTGTATGCAGTAATTTTCACAAAATTCTGTCATGGAATCTTGTTTTTCACGAGTAAAATACCTAATGTACTGTCAACAAAAAACCAGTCAAAAAAAAAGTGTGCCAGTTCCAATAAAGCGCGCGCAATCGTTGCCAGTGTTTAAAAGACTCGTGAAGGAACATTACTTGTCGTTATGATTCTGTTTTTATCGTTAGCTGTAATAATATTCGTCATTTATTTTCGTTGCTTATATAGTTAGTATGTATGTATCCATGTATCTATTATATAGCATTTATCTGTGTATCTATTATAGTATATTGTACTTATATACCATTTATTTGCACCTAAGATAACCCCATTTTATGTCCAGAAAATCACTGTCCATTCCAAGGTTGCCTGGAAGAGATCGCAGTAAGCGATAAGGCCGCCCATTGTATATTTTGTAGTGTATTACTTTTTCTTTATGTAATGTATAATCTGGTGTACAATAAAGTATATATAAATAAATAATAAATAAACAAAAATAAAACTTAGCATGCACATGAGCCACAAAATGTTATCGTTACAAAAATTTACTACCCAGTACACGCACAAAATGAGTAAAAAATTGGATGACTAAACCTCAATTTACTGATCAGTAATGTGAACATTTTGTACATGCAACGCAAATCAAGCTAGGGTTTCTGTGAATTGAGATGTCAGCTTTTACTGGAAATGTATAGCTTGATGTGTCGTTGTGCACATACGCACACATTTTCTAACTGAGTAGACAGCAGTGCTGCTGGGGAGTTTGTTGCGCCACTTCTTCTTCCCAGCTAAAGCACTAGGAAGTGGTGAAGGGTGGGCGTTTTGGGGGACTGTCTTATGTAATTTTGACGTTCGCAAAGTGCTGATTCTCAGCCTAGTTTAAATAAATGACTTTTTGAATACGATCTACCGAAATCGGTTCATTTTATTAAAATACGTCTCTATTATTTTCAGATTCCGGTAACATATCATTGGATTCTGCGTTCTGCGCGCTGATGGCACCGTCTCCACTTCTAGAACTTAGCAGCATATTCTTCTTCTTCGTTCCTGCTATTCTTATTCTCTGCTTATACGCGAGGATGGGGTATCATATAAGGTACACATTGTTAGTATTACTTTATATTATTAGTTTTTAATATAGCATAAGTTATACCTTGGTCCAGCTGAGCATAGAACTGCAATCGGTAGTTTTTTAGAGGTATGAGGACCAGGGTGTAAAGTTCACTCATCCACTATTGAAATTCTCCGACCAGACGGGTGCCGTGTCTGGCGGGCATCTGCCCAACGATTGATGTCGGATAGTCTTATATATGTAGAGTCATATGTATGCTGGATTTTTTGTGACGTCAGGATTTTCTGTGACGTCAGGTCTTGATGTGTAATTCGCATGTGGCGATATAGATGCCGTTTTCACAGTTTTAATAAAATTGCGTTGGGCGCAGAACATCAGTTGCGGTTGTCATTCAAAGCTGTCAATTTCTGTACGTCATTTGAGTCATAGTGCGGCGAAAAAACGGTGACACGCCTGGTGTATTTGTATAAAAAGTGTTGACAATCCCGCCTCTAGCAGCGGCCGCTGAGGCGTCTCTGTGCTCTGTGATTGGCCCCAAACTACTAATAACAAACACTTAATACACCCCTTTCAAAATACTTGAAAATTATAGGCCTACATACCCCTAGGCTATCCTTATCATTTTCATGTCAGTCATGTGTCTGCGCAATAGTTTGTAAGATGTTCAAGGGATTTGGAGTACATGGTGTAGTTATTTGAATTACGGCTAAGTAGCCAGGGTAGCCCGCTACATTTATATTTTGTTACGGTTTTTGCAATTTGCAGGTTGTATGTTGAACTTTAAATAAACGTTCACTCAGACACTGACTTACAAATTGCAAAATCGTAAGAAAATTGGAATTTCTTGGGCTACCTTGGCGCATCCCCTTTAAGATTCTGAGCTAATTTCTTACTTAACCATAATAATCCCTTTAGGTACGTTTTCCTACGCAACTTTGTGATTGATCTTATTGGATAAGTAACATTTATCTATCTATAGATTTCTTCATACTGCTTTCTAATCTTTACCAAAAAGTTAGAAATAAAAACATCACGACGACGGACATTACTAAACTTGTTTTCTATACATGGTTCTCGGTTCGGATAGCAACGTCCCTAACTTTTTGCGAAAGACGCGAACGTTCACCTAATGTCCTTGGTCATTACGTTGAAAGATATTTAATCATACCGAAAAAATTATTAAGGAACATAATATTGAAACACTATTTCATCCATCACACACACTTAATTTATTCAGAGAACAAGCATTGGTGTTCCATTACGTGGCATAACTTGTCTTGTTCCCACCTCAGTGAACATTCGTTGGACAGTGAGTTCTCCTACTATTATACATGTAACTTGTCAGTGTTGGACATTCCAAGAAGATTACTGAGTTGTCTGTTCACATTTGCTTATGTTACATTGATCTTTTTTTTGGGCAAATTCCGAACCAAATGTTTTATGTTGAACGTAAATAAAGAAGATTCCTGATCGTGTTTGAACTCGAGTATGTTATTCGAGATTCAATAAATATTAGATGTGATTGGACTGGTATAAAGGTGACGACGTGTGGGATATCGTTGCCACCTGTGCGTTCCTTTTGTAGTGACGCACGTGGGTCGTACATTCGTTTAATAAAGGGGCCTGTTTTGGATTTTTAGCTTCTTCAGGTAAACAATAGAATCTGAACCTGTTTTGGCCTGCGTCTGTTTTTTATAAAAATAGCACAGCGCATTTAATTTGCGTGAAAAAAACTCATAACGTGATCGTCCAGCGCACATACGAGTATTTCCATCTAAAATCCGGTCAAAAGTCGAATTTACCAAGTTCAATAAAAACCTATTAAAGCCACACATTCTTGCAGCTTAATAACCGGTCCATTGAAAAAGGGACACGTCTGTGACTCAAGTAGTCGACCCTTCCCGCACAAGCAGTCGGAACCCAGTCGTTGTCTAAACCGCATGTCTTTATTCTCGGCCCTTGTTTATTTTCACTGCATTGGAGTTTGAACTGTACGTTTGGTGTGATAATTTGTGGAAAAAAAACATTGTGAATATGGAAGTACAAGGTACGTACATTATTTTAACATAACAATTAAATACTTTATGTTTAATTTATGTGTTTAAAAAAATGTAGAAAGACGAACCAAAAATTTGAAAAAAATTGTGTAAAATATTTTATTTAATCGTGTTTTTGTTTATTTGTCAAGGCTGTCAAACCTTTATTTTACGATTAATATGTTGCCTAGAATATGTTTTAGTAAAAACAATAAAAATTGGCCGCGCCTACGCGCGCCATTTTTGTTTTTTATTTTTTGAAGATGCTAGTGTAAAATGTGGATAAATTTGACTTTACGTTGTTTTATTTTTTATTTTCAGATAATGCAGAATCAACTGTTAGTTTTAACAGAAGAGCTTTGTACGACACCATGCGTGACTGTAAAGGAAAGAAATTTGAAGAAAAATTGGAGTTTCTGGAAACAAAATTAGTTGCAATAACCAAATGCCCTGATTATAAGAAAACTGTTTTGGATCGTACTCTGAGATTTTATAAGACTGAATTCAAACGAAATTGGGTAGCAGCCAGTCGCAAAGAAGAGCGCTTTTTGCGTAATAACGACAAATGCCTCAAATCGTCTATACAGTTGCAGAAATCTAGTTCAGAGCTAATACCTAATGCCTAAAGCAGGATTTGGCAACACCAATGATGGAAATACATCACGATGGTGTTTTGCAGACCCAGAAACTTCATCTCACATTACTGGAATTAATTTAGACCTCATCAAGCGATTGAGAGCAATCCTAGAGGTATTTGCCAGCGGAATCAGTATTAATGTTGAAAAGTTTGCGACTTACGCCCAGGCAACAGCAAAGTTGTATACTGATTTGTATGAATGGTATCCTATGTCACTTACAATTCACAAAGTTTTTATGCATGGAGCTCCAGTCCTAAGCCAAGCTATCGTTCCTATTGGTCAGTTGTCGGAGGAGGCGGCTGAGGCCCGAAATAAAAATTATAGGCAGTACTGGCTTGACTTTTCTAGAGAAGACTGCAACAGGGACATTATTAACAGATTGTTAAAGTTCCGATCCTTATTTAAGCTCAATTCGGCCAAAACCGGAATTGAAGAGAAAAAGTTTTTCGAAAGAGGCGCTTGATCTGATGGTCGCAATCGCGCCGCCATCTTTACCATCAACGTCAACAGTAGACAACGTCAGCTGCGAACATATAGATGAAGACGATGAAGAGGAAGAGGAAAATTAAGATAATTTTAAGAACTTAAGTTACAAAAACATGTTTTTTTATATGAATGTACTTTTTAATATCATTAAAGATTATATTAAATCGTATTACCATGTTTTATTACTAAATAAGCCATTAAATAATTTTGACCGGATTTTAGATGGAAATACTCCTGTGTGCAGCGCTGAACACAGTCCGTTACAAATAATAGTCATGCGTAAAATCCTCCTCACCCGATTTTTTTATCCTTAACACAGAGTTATCAGAATAATTTGTTTTTTGTCACTTAGCTGTGATGTGTATTTATGCATTCTGATAAAAAACACAGGTTCCTCAAACCTCATTTACTTATCTGTTAAGTATAGCATTTCCAGAATTGTTTCAGAATATTAAAACTTAAATATACTTGTACGTAAAAATGACCTTTGTAAGTACTTTAGGAATGTTGATTTAATATCACATTACCATAACGACTTCAGAAGTTTGGAAATTACATCTGTGACAAAAATGTTCATGACAATATAATTTTCCGCATCTGTGTATGCGGAAAATTATATTGTCATGAACATTTCTTTCTTTTTGTTTTAAATGTAAGTAAATCATTGTTATTCTTTGAAAGTTTTTGCGCACGTACAGTCACGAGTATAAATACCTACCTTACATTTACGCAAGTTTAAGAGCATAGTATTTTCCAAACCATACTATTATGAAATAGGTGTTTTCTCAAAGTTGAAATCGATATTTCAAGAGAAAATCGCTTATAAATTTTGCGAAAAAGTTTTGATGGAAAATTGCCCATTTTCCTGCTCTCTGTACTTTTTTTCTTTATCTATGAATGTAGATCAAAATTTCCCAGTAAGTTGAGGTCAGTTTCCTAAGACGTTTTCCTGTAGCTAAGCTACAACGGTTGAGGTACCTGCCCTTAATACCCCGTCTCAAAAACGACCCGGTATTTCATGTTGTGTATTTATGCTTGTAACTGTAGGCTGGTGACGAATTTATGTCGAAATTTTACTATGCTGAACTTGAAGCCTGAATTTATAGGCAGCAATGAAACAGTCTGGTAATTCTTGAAGATAGTGTTCTTGAAGACATTGAGTATCCAAGAAATGGTACATTAAACGCAGACATACTGCTAAAAGCAAAAAATACTACCTATGTAACGTTCTCAGTTAGATTTCATATCTCAAAAAGCAAAGCAGTGAATCAGATAGTACAACTCTCGAAAGAACGTATATAGGTACTTGCTCAATAACTGTTAAAAACATAAAGTTGTGTTCGCGATGGAACAAAAGGTTTTTACTGAGAATGATGATGTTGCTTTACTTTTATTTGGACAAGGTTTACTAAGGTTTCTTGAAATGTTGTAACTTTGTAGACTGCTTGTTTAGTTGACTGAAGTTGAAGTGAAGTTCTGTTCGTCGCCATATTGCCGCGCCGGCGCTAGAGCGGTTCCGCGCGCTAGAGATGTGCACCGTTACGGTTGGGTTTAGGCGATTGTCTGAGCGGGGCGCGAACAAGTTGTTTTTGAAGCTATGGACCCTAAAAACAGCTTTGGAATAAATGCACATATCTAAAAATATCTACTGGCTCGTTAGTCTAGTGGTCGCAAGCGCTACTGCTGCTGAGCATGAGGTCCTGGGTTCGATTCCTGGGTCGGGCAAAGTCAATCTGCCTAGCCTTTTCCCAACTATGTTGGGGTCGGCTTCCAGTCTAACCGGATGCAGCTGAATACTGGTATTCAGCCATGGTAGTCGCTCCATGTAAAATACTGGTATTTTACATGGAGCGACTGCCTATCTGACCTCCACAACCCAGTAACTGGGTAATACGATACCCCTTGGTAAGACTGGTGTCAAACTTTAGGGCTTCTGATGACTCGTAACGACTGTCAAAGATCCATGAATGACAGCCGGGACCAACGGCTTTACGTGCTTTCCGAGGCACGGAGGATTCTCGGTATGTAAAGATACCCCTCCACTGACCAACCCCGGCTAGCGTATCTTAACCTGATGGATCGATTAGTGTGGCTGTTGTTACGTAGCCACGAGCTCCTCCTGGGTCTGGCAAAGTGTTATCTGAAATTTCTCAGTAGCAGCCCGGAGTCTGGATTTGCGCCCGGTTGATGGCAATAGGCTCGCTCCCTATTATATGGGACTTAAACATAACTGGCGAAATGTGGGTGTACCTGCTACAGGTACACCTCTGCCGAACCCTTCGGGGAAAAAAGGCGTGATGTTATGTGGTATGTTATTTTCTAAGAATATAGAAAATCTTTGAATTTTTCCCATTTAAAAGCACGGAAACAATTTCTATCGGCAGCTGGGTTGCGAAGCAAATTAATTTGCCGTCATTAATAAGTGCTACATTTTCTGATTCTCTAGGTCAACTTGGCTGGTTTCCAGAAGCATAACGTCGCTCGGCATCCAATACCGCGAATTTGACATTTTTGACGAAAATCAGATTTTTATTTTATTTCATTCTACACGTTCAAATTCGTGAACCTGCATTACAAATCAGATTTTAATTTTATTTCATTCTACACGTTCAAATATGGGATCCTGCATTACAAATCAGATTTTCGTCAAAAATGTCACATTCGAGGTATTGGATGCCGAGCGACGATAACTTCGTTGAGTCACCCCATTAAGGAATTTCCTTTTATTATGTAAGGCGTGAATCCCGAGGTTTTTGTTGGTGAGATTGACACCGCACTGCGCCTAATGCAGAAATTGGTCTTATAAGGACAGCTTTTTTGAGGAAATGTTATGTCATGTTACGTGATAAGTTAGTATGGTACGTTCTGTACAATGACAGGTGGAACTTTTACAGCCTTGTAGAATGATTACCCTATTTTTAATCAGGAACAAAAAGTCACTAGATTTGATTGTTTATTTTTAACCATCTTCTTACTTCATCAGCGCGAACAATATCAGAATAGCTCTCACTTTGCTGAGCAGGTCAGCCAGCTGGTAGCGGGTTGACTGCCTATTTTCTATAAGTATAGACTTACATAAAGGATCTTTTTTAGCATATCAATAACACACACACTACACACTCACACTCTATTTGAAGCTCTGTTTGCCCACTTTCTCAATGGCCTTTGAATTGATTAAATTCGCAGTTTGCGGTAACTCTCAACACTTGTATGGTGGGTAGGTATAGGTACTAAATATAAACAGCTTAAATGAGCGTAGATGTAATTAGTAGTTACTCGGAGTGTCAAGTTAAATCAAGTGGTTGACAAAATCCTCTTGAGAGTTTCTGCAATTACTATCGTGTTTGTGGGGAGGTCAATGTATTGTTGATCTCGTGTCAGGCAATTTCAAGATATTTCAAATTAATTAAGCCTGATATAATTTACATTTTGTAATGGATTCGCATTGCGGT
The DNA here is from genome assembly GCA_916701695.1 of Agrochola macilenta. NCBI lineage: Eukaryota > Metazoa > Arthropoda > Insecta > Lepidoptera > Noctuidae > Agrochola > Agrochola macilenta. The sequence continues at coordinate 13,286,732 of OU753564.1, forward strand.
TATATGACTTCGCACAGTTCGCACTGAGGTATCATTTGCATTTATTTTGATCAATAAATTAAGCTACGATAGGGGGTTTCTGGCTAAGTAATAACAGCTGCATGGTTCGATCGATCAGGTTAAGCTACGCTTGCCGCGGTTGGTCCGTGGATGGGTGACTATCTTTACATATCAAGACCCCTCCGTGCCTCGGAAAGCACGTTATGCTGTTGGTCTCGGCTGTCATTTGGAGATCTTTGACAGTTGTTACGGGTCGTCAGAAGACAGAAAGTTTGATAACCAGTTTTACCCAGTAACTGGGTTGTGGAGGCCAGATAGGCAGTCGTTCCATGTAAAATACTGGTATTCAGCTGCATCCGGTTAGACTGGAAGCCGACCTCAACATAGTTGGGAAAAGGCTAAGCAGATTGACTTTGCCCGACCCAGGAATCGAACCCAGGACCTCATGCTCAGCAGTAGCGCTTGCGACCACTAGACCAACGAGGCTCACTTTTCAAGCTAGGATAGGAAACAGTAATATCCTGGCTTACTATCCAGCACCCTAATTGTGTAACACACTTTCAATCACAATCTGAATGATTTTTGAAGGATATTGCTCATGCATTGCTTCATATGTTCGAAAAATTTGTCTGCTCAACAACGTAAATAACGCAATGAATGTTGTTGAACTGTCAAAATGAAAGCCATTGCTACTGTAAGGTGTTACGCTATTACCCCGCTGGCTTGGCCCATGCTAGAGCTGTACACATGACGCTGGGGAATCTTGAGTCCGGCGCGTGTAAGCTTGATAACGAGGCTGGCTGTGAGGGAAAGAGCAATGAGTTTGTTTTACAAATACAAAAAGACTATTCAAAGTGTAACTTTGTTTATAATAATAATAACCTAATAGTAGTAGGTACCTAACAGGGCTCGGAAACGTTCTTTAAAATAACGTTTTTAAAACGTTTATATTTTATTCGTTCTTAGTACAACATTTTGTTCGGGGGTTGCGCCGACAAGCATGAAATTGTTTAATTAAATTAAACTCGTAACATTCGTAGTTTCCTATCGATCAACCCAAAAATGAAAAAAATACGGTTAAAAACGTTTTATTAATCGAGACCGATTTTTATAACGTTCCGTTTGATCATAACCGAAAAAATCGTTTCTTAGGTGTTTAAGATGAAACCGTTTCGAAAAATATACCGTTATCCGAGCCCTAGTACCTAATACATGTGCCACTCGGAGTTTGTTTGCATATTAAAGTATGGTTTGCTCTTCATGAATGTTTTGTCCCGCTCTCTGCCGAGTGTTTGTACGAGACAATTAACGCTAAGTGGGTTATTAATTAGTTGGGACAAAGCAGGAAATGATAGCGTGGAAACTATACCCAGTGGTGGAAATTATTTGCGCTGAGAGTAGGTAGTTGGTAATTTAAAGTTAAAGGTTCGGATGGGTTCGTGTCGATATTTTCTTGGTGGCAACATTGCCTATACCTATGCAACATCAGTATTAATAGCTACGCTTTGGAATGCCCCTAGCTTCATCTTTCTGGCTGACCGACCCCTTGATAATTCAAAAGCGCCTTTTTTCTTTCTTTTTTTAGAGTGGGAAATTATCAAATAACTTCTTTCGCTCTTCGTGTCAGACTCTTACTGACTAAAACCCACCCGTGTTCCTTCAGTTGCCTGTACGTTGCCAGGGGCCACGGTATCTCTTTCAGACTTTCCCGCGGCCCCGGCAGGCATCGGTCCTAACGGACCTCTTCCGTTGTGCTGACAACTCTTTGAGGCGCGCTTGGAGCACAACGCGCCGTCGATCAGGGCCTGGTCCTTATCGGACGGCGAGCTACCCATTGCTCACCATCCGCAAATCCGCGCCTACGGTGGCCGGGAATCGGCCTGCGATTCCCCACACTCATGGCGTCTCCTGCGGCGGCTATGGGCGTGAGGGCCCGACATTTGCCTCTCCCTCACGCGCTCCGTCTCCTCCTTCGCGAGCATTACTGCTTCGCAGAAGGAGGTGACGGCTTCCCACGCCCTCTCACTCCGTACCATGGCCTGGACCAAGGCCAGACGCGAGAGATCACTGCCGCCGATCGCCTCCATAAGGACACGGCGGTGCCCTGCTCAAGCCGGGCAGAACTCCACCGTATGCTCTACCGTGTCGTCCGGGCGATCCACGCGTTTCCTCCCGCCTTAGCGGAACAGGAACCTCCCGAAACAACCGTGTCCGGTGAGGACCTGCGTCAGGCGGAAGGTGAGGACGCCGTGGCGCCTCTCTAGCCATTCCTCAAAGAGGGAACTTATCGCCCCGTGCGCAAATTCATAAGTGCCTGTAATTGGTTTATTTGAAATAAATGCTTTGAGTTTGGGTTTGAAATATGGATGTAAGGTCGGGAAAATTATTTTTTAAGCAAAATGACTGCCAACTTAAATTGTCTGTATATTCCAATCGTAACTGTAATTTTTTGACAGTTGTATGAAATGGTTACACAGAGTCAAATTAAGTTAATTAGTGAAACTCGACAGACGTGATAGGTTTCGCTAAATGGGATATGTTCATTTCCCTGACTTACATACTCGCGAAATGAAAAGGTTAAATATTCCTTTCTAGGTGTTACAATTACACAGGTAGGTCTTAACTTCCAAATATCACTTAGAATTTATGAGTTATTTTTAACTTCAACTTAAGTCTCATAGAAGTTTGCTTTCACTGCGATGCTGCAGACCGTAGTTTGATGTAAATTGATCACCCTTCACTTGTTTTTAAATTCAGTTTCAGCCCTTCGTGTTTTCCTAACGAGAATCGTCTACGAATCGAACATTGACCCCTACGTTCATTTATTTATTAGGAAAAATACCGGCGCCTAAAAGAGAGTTCCATTTGCGATTATTTTCCTGTAATTCTGGATGATAATAATAGGTACTAACGACAAACCACGAATTACAAGACCAATCTCCTTGTCCTTGTGGAGATTAAACTTGTAATGAGTAATATTTTTGTTTTGAAACATGATAATTTTCTGGAATTAAAGATATCTCAAATGGTGAATATTATGTTTTGTTTATAAGAAATACAATCTTCTTCGTCATATCGATGATTCCCTTTTATTATTTTTGTATTTTTTTTGTAAATAAGCTTCGAACAGAATTCGGCCACTTCGACGTCGTTATCGTTGGCCGCACAAAGATCTACCATAGTGCAGGTATTAGTGCAGAGAGAGCACGACAAGAGGTGAGGCAGTGCATGGTCTAATAAAACAAGGTCTGGCATTCCGGGAATAACACATGCTTACGTCACTATCCAGTTGCCACTCTATTGCAACAAAACACGATTAAGGAATGATTTTCAGAAACCAAAGCTTTTTAATTGTCGTTTCGTGTGTCTAATCAAACGAAACAATTCAATTTAAACATAAACCAACGTAATTGTTAATTAAAACCTCATTGTTTTATCGGATACGCACAGGTACTCGTAATAAAGGTGGTTGGGGAGTTATTATTACAAACTTCTGGTAACACAGATGTGATGACGTAGACTTGTGTTGCCCACGTGACCACTGTGTTTCGGAATGCCATACCTGGCGAAGTATACTATTATACCATGAGGCAGTGTGTGATGTGGCTCCACAGTCGCACTGTGGCTCTTCGGACCCCAACCTGACTAAGTTGTGCGGTTGTCCTGAAATCTCTTAAACAACTAGAAGTCGGTTAAGTGATTTCCCGTTGTTATTTATTTTATTTTATTACCTGACTGCCAAGGAAGGGTTATGTTTTCCGCGAGTATCTTGTATGTATGTACGTAATATTTGTAAATTTCTTTATTACCTCGTATCTTTCAATTTTGTATTATTTTGATTTTTTAAATTAATTTATTTTAAAGCGTGAGATGAATTGGCCCTAGTAATGGACTTAAGTGGATACGGTTCATAGATGTATTATTTCAAACCTATGGTACGGTCACAACTTTTTTTTTTAAATTTTACAGTGTATTGTATTGTATAATAAGTACCTATATATAGCATATATACCTATATAGCAGTGATAGCCTAGTGGTGTGACCGTCAGACTGCCAATTCATAGGTCTCGAGTTCAAACCCAAGGCTCTACCTCTGACTTTTCGGATTCATGTGCGTATTGTACAATTATCCCTTGCTTAAAAAACGGTGAAGGAAAACATCGGGAGGAAACCGGCATGCCTGAGAGATATTTCTCGACGGCATGTGAAGCCAAGTCAGAGGCCCATGGGTGGCTTTAAAAACTCTGACACCAGGTTAGTCACTAGCCACACGAAAAGAAGAGTACCTATAAAAGTATATATGTCACACAAAGGTAAACGTATCTGTGGTATAATTGCCCTGATATTAGACTTTTATCTAGTCGCTTCCCAACAAAAAGGTTTAACCGTTATTCATTCTGATTTTTTCGTGGTAATTTTCTAGGCCATTTCATTGCAATTTCACTTTTCAAAGACAGGTCAAGGCCTCAAAGATAATTCAGAATAGTCTTGTTTCCTGAGGATGAATAATGAAAAGGATATTACGAAAAAATAAAAAACAAATCTGCCTAGCCTTTTCCCAATTATGTTGGCGTCGTCGGGAAGTCAGTTAAATAACTTTATGACTAGTAAATGTGTCTATAGCACCCCATTTTATTCATAGAGGCGAGTCTATGGCCGTTGACCGGATAAAAATCTGAATTTCTTAGTGGAAAAGCCCAATAATACTTTGGGTTATGTTTTTTACTCACACAGTGCCGTCTTATAGTTAATTTCTGTCACTGTCACTTATTGTTTATTTATTTATTAAAACTTTATGCACAAGTAAAAATAAAATACCCTACAAAGGCGGACTTAATGCCTGAGGCATTTTCTACCAGTCAACCTTAGGCAGAGACAAAACATGGCAGGTTTTTAGTAGACTAGTCGGTGTCAAACTCAAACTCAAAGCATTTATTTCAAATAAACCAATTACAGGCACTTTTGAATTGTCAAGGGGTCGGTCAGTCAGAAATATGAAGCTAGTTGCCCATTCCAACGCGTAGTAGGTTCCTGTGGAGAAGAACGGGCAAGAAACTCCACGGACACTCTTTTAAATCAGAATATTGTTACAAAATATTGGTTACATCATTCATGTTGTAATTATACATGTGAGAACAATGTAGAGAGACGTGCACGTTAAAAGCGTCCGTAATAAAGAAAAAAACAATTAAAAAATTAAAATAAATTCAAAATAAGCCTTGGCAGCTAAGAGATGACCAGTCCCCACTGACGGCGCCCGTTCACGAACATGACGCATGGATCAACACCATTTAGCTCAACCATTTTGAAGGGAACTTTATGATCCAACACACACGCCACCACCAGCGAGACATTTGAGTGAGCATGACATACTCTCAGCCGCAAGGGCACATTTAGGTCAATGAAAGACGTACCCAGTAAATAGTAGCTTTAAAGTAGGTACATAGTGCTCACACATGTGCTATGCAATTATATAATACTATGAAATTGAATTTATACAATCTAAAGATAGTCCTACAATCTTCAGCAGCTCCAACAATTTTTTTGCGAATGCCAATCAATTAGTTTATGCGCCTTGTGGAGCTGGACCAGCGTTGAGCCAAGCATTTTTGTCAACGATGTAATCCCCCAACTTATAATATGCTTGGCAGCATAGTGTGCGTTTTATACAAGATTTAAAATTCCTTTCATTCAATTGGAGTATGTATGGAGGTATTTTATTGTAACATTTTAAACAGTACCCCATGAAGGTTGAGTCTACTTTAGCCAGTTTGAAACCCGGTTGAACTAATTGGTCCCTATTTCTAGTGCTATAATTGTGTCTATCACCTCTTTTACTGAAAAGACTTAGATTTTTCCTAACGTACATGATGTTTTCATAGATATATTGACAAGGTACCGTCATGATGTTAATATCTTTAAACAGTTCCCTTAGAGAATCGCGTCTGCGGAGACCATATATTGCTCTGATGGCTCTTTTCTGCAGAATAAAAATAGACTCGATATCTGCAGCCCGTCCCCATAGTAGAATACCGTAAGACATGATACTATGAAAGTCGTACGTCAGTAAATTGACGGATTTTTCTCACAGCATATGCTGCTGAACTTAGGCGCCCTGCAAGAGATGTTAAATGAGGACCCCATTGCAGCCTTGAGTCAAGCGTAATCCCCAAGAAAACAGTTTTATCGATGAATTCTAATTTCTCCCTATTCAACACTATGTCACAATCACTACTTTTAACATTCGGTAAAGCAAATCTTATGCATTTAGTTTTTTTCCCATTTAATACTAAATTATTAGCAGTGAACCAAAAATTTTTAGCAGTGAAAGTGTAAAACCCTTTTTGATTTAAGTATGCATTGTTAAGTGCTAAATGCTCACGTATCTCCATCAAACGAAAGGTAATGTAATTTTCCTGTGTACCTGAAACGCAGGCGCATTACGTGGGCGTTCAGTGAAATTCTATTAGCGAGTACCTAGCTGTTGATAATAAAGAAGATTGACAACTGTATCCCCTAAACACTGATTACCTACAGGAGTTCAGTAATTTCTTTGTAAACAAATCAATGGTCAGCTAATGATACACAATTAGTTATCTAGTTGTTCTTTTGACAACAGAAGTTAAAGTATTGACGTATATATAGCCGTCTAAAATCAGTTCCATATGCAAAAATGCAACATCTACCAGTACGTAGTTGGTCTTAGTAAAAGTTATTCATATTTAAAAGGGTTTTCTCCTGAATGATTGCCAATGAAATCTCCAAGTCGGCTTGTACTATGACCAACTATCTATGTATAGAAGCAAAACTCGATAAGAGCATTAACCAAGAAAATGGAAACACAGCACGTCAATGCAATACGTGTCTTAAGAGCTTAAAGAATAGGTAACTATCGCCTCGTATTCAATACGTACTTACGATGCTTGTAACATACTGAAATATCGCTGAAGCAACGTTATTGAAAACTATTCAGCTGTTAGAAATGTAACCTACTTTACGTTATGGTACTTTTATTTTTGTTCCTTAGTATCAACGGCGACGGCGCTTTCCTTTAACACATCAATCATCTTAACGTTACAATTCTTAAATATAGAACCTTTCTGGAAAGGGTTTTCCTAAGTAGGTACTTTTTTTAGGTCAGTAGTTCTGTCGATCAAGTTGTACAATAAGCATTTATTTTGGTGACGACCTAAATGCATATCATCATAAGTATTAAAATAACCAACTTGAATTCAAAATATTTTCTACGGTATAATGTAGTTACTATGCTTACGACCGAATTCATCGCCTTCGGAACCGGAGAAAAGTTATACTTATCAGGCCGAAAAAAAAAAACCAAGACAGCGCCGTCAACAGTGAAGTGAAGCCGGTTTCGTAAACGTCTGCAGTTTGTGTGGTGTAGTTAGATTGTAGTGTCATTGTAAAAGGTTGTGAATGTGTGCGTGTGAGCGTGTATGCACAGAGCAGCGGTGTAGTTTTGGCATGCTTCACTGTATTGTTCGCAGCGTTCTGTCTTGGTTTTTTATTTGGTCTGAGGCCTTTCCATACAATTTGTTTTTAAATCATAAGACTTGCATTACCCAGATAATTATTCTCCGAATGAAATTAATAACCTTCTTGTTCACAGATCGACTCGTGTCATGGAAAAAACGAAGATCGGCTTGCTCAACGGTCACGTGCATGGCGAGACACGACAGGCGAAGTCTAGGAAAGCCATCATAAGAATGCTAGGTAAGTTTATCCAAGTGAATCTGGAATGTGACTGTAGAATCCTATTATTTGCGACTTTTATGCTAATCTCAACTTTGAAGTATGTAAGCAAATATTGTTCAATAGAAATTATATTAAAAGTAGAAGCTGAGGTGCTTTCATTATTTTCATTTATTTCGATGAATAAACTGTTCGCCATCGTTTATGTTGGGGCAAGCAGAGCCAATATGTTGAAAAAATCAACAGTTAGATACAGTAAGTAGTCCACTGCAAAAAAAATCTGTACGTTGAACATAGGTTTTTATACTACCTTCTACTAAGCAATAAAAGGGAAAGCGCTATAATTTTAAATGACTATAATTTGTGCTTCTGTGAGGACTTACCTGGTACGTTCCTGTTAGGTAGGTAATGTCGTTTTGAGCTGTCTGGCTGGACCTTTACGTCGTTGTAAAGTAGCATAAATTTGTCTAGGCACAGATGTTCTATCCCCTCTGTTAGGTCTAAAGATACGAGTGTAACTAAAATGAAAAAAAAAAAACAAGTTGTTCAGACATATTTATTTGTTACCCTTCTGTAAATATTTCTTATGGTCCTTCTTATTTGCTAATGGTGCTGCTATATATGGAAAAAAAAGTGCAGTGTGGCACGGCAGTTGTGTGCGATGGCTTACAATATGTGAAGTGAAGTAGTAGGATTTGAAAGCGGTGCGGCCCGACGAAATATCCATAATCAAATAAATAATTGAGCAGTGAAATGACTGAACGGGCAGTTACGTGTGGGCAGTTAACAAATCGGAATTAGTCGGTAAGAAATCTCACTTGGAAGTAGCGCTCGTCGGCTGCTACCGCGACACCTCTCGGTCGCTGCGCTCGCTCGGGTCGCACGCGCTTGGATTTAACCTCACCTAACCTAATCCATTTGGCCGGGGTGCCCTGGCTTAGTTATATCCGGATAATACGGTTATTAATATTTTACTATCCGGATTATCCGGATAATACGGATATTTTTTAGTTTTTATTATGAATAAAGCTTTTGTAACACGTTTTAATCAGTCTCTCAAGCAAAATAACAAAGAAATAATAAACTATACCAATATTTCTAGTAACAATCACATAAAAAACCTAGTTCACTTTCTAAAATTACACAATAAAGCACCGATACCGCACAAATAATTTGTATCTATTCTTGTCATACTAAAAACAATTCTAATTAAAAATGAACATCCCAACAAATAACCTATTTAAAACATCATAATTGAATAAAAATATCACTTTCCCAGGCTCCCAGCTCAATTATTAAACAACAATAGTATACATCAAATATAATAAAACGAAAATATCTCAAAATATTCAAATAACTCTTTATAATATATTATTACGTAATTCTTAAATTATTATTATCCAAATTCTGGTAATATGATCTTAAAAAGCTTAAAATATCTAATTAATCTTCTTTCATGGAAGTTCTTAAATGGTTACATAAATATTCTGTAGCAGAGAACAGTCTTTCTACTTCGACGCTGGCTGATATTCTTCTTTTGAGTGATACTAGAAGTTCATTACGTGAGTTTAATATAAAGTTAACAAGTGGTCAATGTTGTTATGATCTCTGTTATTAAATTGACTTATTGTGATTTGTGAAGTGAATAAATAATTGCAAGAGTGATTAACTATATTAAAATAATAAATTACGTACTAACAGTTATGTACTTTACAGATGACAGGTTTTTATTTAATATTTAAAAGAGAAATACAACTATCCGTAACATCCGAAAAATCCGGATGGTGATGCAAGTAAAATCCGGATTTTAAAATCAGCGGATATCCGGATAATACGGATATCCGGATATCCGGATTGCAAGCCCTCCCAACCTACCAATTTTCTTACAATTGTTTACTGCCACACTAATTTACCAACCGCCGATTTTTTTTATTACTGCCCGTTATTTTTTTCAACTGATCATAATAACCTCCCAAACGTTTAAATAACATTTGTAAAAATTATTACCCTTAATAAAGCAGCTGACGCAGCTGAGGCATTTTATGAGTTTATTGCCAACATATGACTCGCTCCATAACCATACGGCCACGGGACGCACCGCGGTTCGCACCGCGCGAATATTCGCTGTAGCGAAACGCCTAGCGACGAAAACAAATTTATAGAAATGTACTAGTCAATGCCGCGCGTACCGGCGAACGGCGGGGGGACGGCGAGGCGACCGGCGAAATTTGCCGACCGAATCGCACGAGCGTCTGGCGGCGCGGTGGGCGACGGAAACAAATGTATGAATCAGTATGGCGCATATCTCGGTGTCGAGCGACAGACGCAGCGAATAGTGCAGAAACCAAACTTTGTTGTATTCGCCGCGAAATAATGAATACTGTTTTTTTTTGCCGAAATTGCTAGGCCAGCTGTCCTATCTACATTGACCTTTCTCTCCAGTTGTGGTTGAATATTCATAACAATATAATACTAGTTTCGCAAAAAAAAAAACTGGATATAGTCTGTATACTAAAACATCTGTCTGTAAATACATATTATGACTTGAACCAAAACTACTACTACTCTCCAAGCAATATCGAGATAACTTTTACAGACATTTCGCTCTCGGTCTACTCGTATACTGGTCGCGGCGGCGAACGTGCAAACTTTGACGTATGGATTGCCGCCTCGCAAGCCGCACCTCCGTTTGCGACGCCCGTCCCCGTGGCCAGGCGTTTAATTCGTCCCCGTATAAAGCTGAAAAACTTTTACATATTAGTGTGCTTAAATGTAGTCATTTATTTAGCTTCGAAAATGTAACGCCTCGTGATGTAGTTAACGTTTTTAACACACTTAGTCTAAAAACACTGGTGATTACTGGGGCATCTCCATTAAACTTTTAATTAATATACTCGTAAGTAATGTATAACGTAGCCCCCTATCCAGCTGTTACTTTGAATAAATGTTTTGACTTAGGAACTTTTCCCAGCCTACTGGAGAGTAGTAAAGTCATACCTTTATTTAAATGAAGTTATAAAAATAACGGCTTCAATAAAGACTTTCGTAATATTACTTTTATGAATATTATTTAATATTATTTTTAAAAGTATTACTTACCTGTCACATACCTCAGTAATATATTTTCGTTATCATGATAAAATAAATTTACGTTTTTGGATGAGTTTACAATAAACGAAATAACTTTTTTTGGTTATTTTCAAAATGAATGAAGCAAAAACCTGATACGTGTAAACGATTGTGATCAGTTAGAACGTATTAACAAAGATGGATCCAATAAATTTTCCATTTGTTGTAAAACCTTACAAATAAATAAAATACGAAAGCTTTTTGTTTACTTGTTTTAAGGTTTATTCGGGTATCCCTCTTTATTGGCGACCATAAATTATTTTCTACGTTCGTTTCATAAAAACAGGGCATAAAATTGCTGTAATGGCCAAGAGCCCAGAGGTTAGCCGCTACTTGAGTACAAGGTTTGAACTTGGCAAGTACCTATCTGGTATCTGACTTGTCCAATTATGGTAAACATAACATAATACGCCTGTGTTCCCCGAAGGTCTAGGCAGTGGTGCACCTATAGTAAACCCACATTTCACCAGTTATGCTTAAGTCCCGTCACCCGTGTACCTATTACATGGGACTTCAACATAACTGGCGAAATGGGCGAGCCTATTGTCAACAAGCAGACACAAATCCAGACTCCGGGTTGCTACTGAGAAATTCCTGATGGGAAAACCCAATAACACTTTTCCTGACTCGAGAATCGACACCAGGACCTTATGCTCAGCAGTTGCGCTTGCGGCCACTAGACCAACAAGACAATCGATCAACATCTTAATATTTGGAGATTCCTCATTCCTTTTCTATATGAGAAATTACAACTTTTTTTTGGGTGGGAAATGATCGAATAGAAGTTATTTGTTAATTCCCGTGTCAGACTCTTACTGACTAAAACCCACCCGTGTACCTTCAGTGTTGCCTGTACGTTGCCAGGGGCCACGGTATCCCTTTCGGACTTTCCCGCGGCCCCGGCAGTCATCGGTCCTAGCAGACCCCTTCTGTTGTGCTGACATCTCATTAAGGCGCGCGTGGAACACAACGCGCCATCGACCCGGGCCTGGTCCTTATCGCACGGCGAGCTACCCATTGCTCACCGTCCGCAAGCCCGCGCCTACGGTGGCCGGGAATCGGCCTGCGATTCCCACGAGAAGAGACCCCTGCAATGAGAATATTACAGGCTGGCATAGTATCATTAATATACCTATGAGAAAGACACAAATATACTTTTCGGATAAGTAGATTTTCGACTACCCTACCCGTAGCTCCATAATAAAATCGTGTTGTAAGTTCTAAGGAGGATCAAGTTCTGGTCGGCATTTGCAATATACTGCAAAGTTTCAGCAGTTGGAAACTTCAGGCGATTCATTTGAACAGTGTCGACAGAATTACATTCAGCACTGAAGTTTGAAATGTACTAGCAGTAGGTAACTACTGAGTGTATGGACGCTTGTTGGCATTCTTCATCGATTACGTACATAGATTAACAAATACCTATTTTATAGCTTAAAAAAATGGTTTGCAATTATCGGAAAAGGGAACTTAAGAAAGTTTTAAGTATCTAAAAAGAGGTCTTGGACTGGAATGCATTAACGTAATTAATGACAATAACATTTTAGTTAAAGGTACATAGGTAGGTATTTCCTTGACGTATATGTACGTAGTATGTAGTCAAGTCTAATAGCTACATATTTTGATCATATAGGTATAGGCTTCCTTAAGTTATTTCCAACTCAATAACAAACAGACCAACACATCCAAAATTATTGTTTATTCGCAATCACAAACATGCAGTGCTATTTAAACACACTGAAACAATTTGTCGATTATTGGCGCGAGCTTTCGACAATTGGTAATATATAGTCGTGTGTGTCCTATTTAAATCACAAACAGCTGATATTTGTGTAGGTCGGAATCTATTCTGGTGTTCCATTTGGAAATTGTCCATGTTGTTTTTGTGTAACTCAAACTCAATCAGCTGTGTTCATTTTTTATATTTGAATGATACTACACTGCAAATGTCATACTGTAAAAGTGCATTGAAAGTTTATATGAATAAAAAAAAAATAAGTAAAAATATTTTGAGCAAAGTAAGTACCTTTATGAAAATAGTAAGTACTTTTGGCAGTAAATGGATAGCAAGTACCCACCAGTTAAAAAGTTGGGAACGAATTTGTATCAAAATTATCTGACAAATTAATTTGACGGAAAATCATCTTCTCGCTAAAACAAGATATAATTTACCTATTAGGTCAAGCCTGTCTCGTGGAGGTTGAAATACCGTTAAATATTTGAATTTTGACTCGGCGATCTATTGATATACTCGTAATTATAAGCTTAAATTAAAACAGCTGCTCAGCACCAGCGTTTAAATCCCTATAGCTTAGTATCGGGAACAGCTAGGGAGAAGAATCTATAGGTTATTATCATTTACATACAATTCAGTCTAAATATAACCCGATTTAATTTATTTATTTGCACTTACTCGTAAATTAAAGCCACCTACGCACAGTGTTCTTGGCGTTAGCTAAAGGGGCATTATTTATTCATGCAAATTGCAAATCCTCTGCCGCTCACAACGATCAAGGTTGTCGAGAAAAGTGTCAACTTTCTTGTAGTAACTCTAAGACTAATTTATTGTTGTGAATATGCAAGTAGGTACTTGTACTCAAACATGATTGATACTGCTCAACTACGCAACACTTTTTATTACAGCTATTTAGTAGATGCCTACATTGATTTAAAAAAAAAAATGCTATGCTGTCGCCTGTCAGCGAACAAATTAGAAACCAGGATAATGCAACTCAATGGTCAGTTTAAACCGCTGGCAAGCGAGTAATAATCGTGATGGATTCGATACATTTTCATTGCATTATAACTTTCGAACTTTAGAACTGACTTCTAGGACACACCACAATTTAAGTAAGATTTCTTATTTAGGAGAGGAATAAGTTAACAAGAATACCTAAAATAATTAAATTAGCCGAATTGATCAAAACATCGAATATAGAGCAAAACAATTTATCGAAAATTAATTATCTTGTAACAAACGCTTCGATTGGATATTAAATTATCACAATTAAAACAAGCGAACTGAATTATTACAACAAGCTTTAATAATCTCGGTAATCCAATCAAGAAATTTAGAATTTATTAATCATTATAAAGTAATAAACTAGTAAATATTTACCACCCAAAGGAAAGATCGTTGAAATAACGATAAAACGATTCGTATATTAAGCCTGACTAACCTAGTGAATCACTTAGGGGTACAAACGGATCAAAGATGGCTGAAGTTTTGGTTGTGATACGAATCTTGAGTTTATTTATTTCCAACTTATATCTATCATTACAGGTCTGTCATTATCTAACTTTTATCCTAATTTTCGAGAATATTTTAATTTTTATAGAGAACTTTGATTTATTGGTTTTTACGTTACTTTGTACTTACTTAATACTCGTGGCTAGCCATAACTTCTTAATGGTCTTTAATCACGGGGAAAATGGCAATAACAATGAATTTTCCTAAAGAAACTTTACTTCCACAGCAAATACTTATTTTAAAATAAAGAAAAAATCATATAGTCTAAAAAGTAAAAAAAAAAAAAAATTGGTTGTCTGTAAAGTCGGTTTACGGACGATAGTTTAACGTGACAACGTCATAACAAAATATTCCCTTCCCTTGCTCCGATCGTAACGTTACAATGAGCGTAACGGGACAATGAGTCATCCTTTCGCGTGCGTGCAGCCGGCGGCGGCGGCGTTCATCGATTTATTAGACGTTGTCACGTCAAAAATTGAATTGAATTATTCATTTTTTTTATAGGAATGTTTTTCATGATACTTAGGTCTATAAAAATAGCATTAAAAAGATGTTGTCCATAACATATTTTTAGACCTCGAATATTTTCCACGTCTAAATACTTCTATTTGAGCTTCTGGTAAAAGACCCTATAATAGAGGTATGATCATAAAACCTTTGCATAAAAGATTTCAGCACTGGCTCGCATCATTTTCCAAACAAATATTAAAATACATTATCCACACATTCAGGATCTTTTCCCTTTTGTTGTTAGTAAAATATACGCATCATTATATCACTTTTATAGCGCTACAGAAAATTGAATCGTGTACAAAAATTCACACGTACTCCGCTCTATCGGCTGTATGGTACGTGTACGTGAGCGTTGCAATGGTAGTAAATTATGTTTAAAATGTGAAATATTTTTCTCTTTTTTGTTATTGTCATATTGCAAGGATCTTTTTAAGGGCTTTTTATCAAGTGAGCCTTTAGCTCACTTGATAAAAAGCCCTCTTTACCACCTTTCGTGACTAAAATATAGGTATTTTTTAACGCCAATTGGTAAAGTCCCTATAAAAATATAACTAAAATAAACTGATATTCTCCGCACTTTAAGCTGGTTGTCACAAAGTTCGCTCATAACACTAACGCTTGCTCTCAAATGTTCATTATCATAATACGTTCTCAATGAGTTCACGTCATGCTAACAGAATAATATTTGAACGTGTCAACACGTCCTGAATAATGGACAGTCGACAACAGAGAGTATGGCAGGCATACTTAGTATTTAAAGAACTATAGATAGACAACTATAATATAACAAACTGCGGTAAGGGCAAGATAATGCTAATGAACTACATAGTTATGCCTGGTACGACCTACAACAACTTTTTAAACCATGTCACCAAGATACAGTCTGAGCCTAGTTTGGGCTGAGCATGAGGTCCTCGGTTCGATTACTGGGTCGAGCAAAATACTTTATAAAGCACAGATAATTAAATAATGTTGACAATTGCTTTTAGAAAACGAGTAAAAATTCTCTTACGCTACATGGAATAATAACATTACATCAAATTATAAAAGATCAAAAGCAAATCGTTTACTCGATATAAAAGGGATTCAATCGAATGCTTATTGGACAAAGCCATAGTATAAATAAGTAACAGTATTATATATTCATAGAAAACGGCCGAAAGGACGTGCTTCTAAATCACAGTGTATATCAGTACGCAACAGTATCGAGTTCGCGGCAGTTATGCACGGACGTAGAAGGTTTACCTACCGAGCGGTCCTAGATAATAATTTAAAGGTCTCTGTCGATATATAATACTGTTACTTTATTATACTGTGGCAAAGCTACGTTCATCATAGTATCGATTCGATTACCATTCGATATAATGAACATTCTACTCTTTGATGTTGTAAAAATTTTAAACGTTCCATTTTTTATTTAAATGTGTTGTGTGCATTTGAATTCGTTGTTTGTTTTATTATCAAGCTCAAACGAATTGCGCAGAAAATGTAATGCGTATATTATTTTTGTATTAATACTAACTAGCCAAAAACCTGGGAATCATTGTTTTATTCCTAATATTACAAAATATAGCAATAAACTCCACCTCTATATTACTCGTATTATGGCTCAAATACACATGCTATTAAAATAAGCATGCTCTCCTAGTGTGTAAAATATTCACACTGTTTTTGTAAACACATGCAAATTGTGTGCTACTAGGTAGCATCTGTTTGAAATTAGCATGCTTTTGTGCTACTACATAGCACGTGTATTCGGTTTATGGCTTTATGGTCCCAATTATCGATTTTCTTTGAAAATTATCGTTCACTCATACCTTCACTCAGCTCAGTAATCCGCAGTTTGATCTTTGTTCCGGCAATGATGGCAGCAAGGAAAAGCGATAAAAGGCTTCCATTTGAGCTTCACTTCGTTTCTGTCTGCCGTATCAGTGATAAAGCTTTCAGTGGACATAGGAAGCTTTAAAAGTTTTGATAAGTTTGCCAAATACTATTGTAGAGAAAAATGGTAGTTCGCTTCTGACTTGACGTATAAAATTTCGTATAATTTTTATAATTATCTGAAATATAGCAATAACTTATAGATATTAAAGCTTCCAAGACAATAAAAACTTGAAGTTTTAGTAAACTATTGTTCAATGCAACCCACGTTTTGGCAAACGAATGATCTGGCTTTTACCTCAGTAATAAAATGATTGTCTCCACATTGATACAATTTATCGTAAAAGTACGCTAAAGGTGCAATATTTATAAATTATCCCGGGACCAAACTTGTTAAAACCCAAATCCAAGCTTTGTTTTACTTAAATATAAATAAATCTTCAATTATTTTCAAAGTCTCATAAGTAAGCTATTTTCAAACAAATTTTAATTCGGATAAATAAAAGTCACCAGTTAAAACCCCTAGGATTAAGAAGCTTAGCACTTAGGAGTTGGTTAATTTAGCAGAATTTTATAACAAAAAGTCTAACAATATAAAATTGAACCAATTTATTTGAGAACTAGATTTACAATACATTTGTACTGATTCAAAGTAATTTGCAGTTTGATTATTTTTCATAGAATAAAACGAAATACCGAATGGACTTAGAATTCCCAGACCGGCCTAAGTTTAATTAAAGTCTGTGAAAACAATTTTGATTAAAAATGTTATATGAACAACTTGTAGTAAAATATTATGTTACTGGAATTTTATCATTTTTGGCGCGAGGACACGTTTAGTCAAGATTATTTTCATCTCTTCCTAATATGCATGAAAGAATTAATAATAATGATTTATTTGAAATAAAATGTAATAATTAAATAACTAATGTTTATTAAAATGTAATGTATTGTAATAATTAGAATCAATATTATATTATATCATTTAATCATTTGATATGAAACATTTGCAGTGCCCTTACAGGGTGCATGTCTTAATACTGTGTCATGAAATTTGAATGCATGCCTACTTACCAGTGTTTTACATGTTAGCAAATAAATAAATAAATAACCACAATTACCAGACCGTCTTGTAATAACTCTGTTCGGTTTTGCCCTTTATAGTCATTGACAAGGTCAGAGGAGCAATTTCCGTATTTTTATTTACATTCTAATGTCAGTCTTGATCTGTCAAAAATACCTCTAATTTCCTAAACATTTTTGACATTGAAGGTCGCGGAGATCGCGAATTGAATTTGAACGTTTTTTTAAATTAAGGATGGGAATCGGTCTTCTGCTAGTATTCATAATATCTATAATGTCATGTTTTATGAGTTCATACAGTATGAGTTATTGGTTCAGAAGTAAAAAAGGAGATCAGTCAAGTGGTACTTGTTGATAGTCCTACACTGTCCTCTCATACCTTTTAACACTGTAATTTGAAAATATTGTTAGAACTATTTAAAAAGAGTTACCTTGGAGTTTCTTCTCGGCTCTTCTCTATAGGAAACGACCAATTGGAACCGTGCACCTAGCTTCTGATGTTTCATAAGTGCCCTTGTAGGTTTATGTGAAATGAAATATTTTGAATTGAGTCATAGGTAGACCATAAAATTACTAGTTAATTTCGTGACTAGATACTTGATCATAATCTGCCTAGCCTTTTCCCAACTACGAGTATATTGGGGTCGGCTTCCAATCTAACCGGATACAACTGAATACCAGTATTTTATATGGCGCGACTGCCATATGACCTTCATAACCCAGTTACTGAGTAATACGATACCCTTTGGTAAGACTGGACTGCATTCTTATTTAAAGTAAATATACAAGCTTTATAGACTAGACTTATAATTTATGTCGAAACAACTTTTCATTTGTAGTTTAAATATCCATCTCTCATTGTGAGGTTTCCTCTCCAGAGGATTTTGTTACGAGTTTTCGGCTTAATTTAATTAATCTCATTAATTTTAGTCAGTGTTTAAGCGTTGCGTGTAATGAATTCTTTATAGCTGGAATCCTCGGAAAGTTATGTTCTTCCGGAGATCAGCAACCTCTTAATGTCCTAGTTTTTCAAAGACATTTTTAAATGAGAAAACCCATGAGGTCGGTAACCTTTACGGATCTTTAGCTGCTGCAACTATGCAGAATATGCGATATCATTGAGAAATTTCTCAATAACTTTCCCTAATAACAGCATACTTAGTAGAAATAATTTAATTGAAAGACATATTTTTGTTTTGTTAGCGTCCATATACAGGGTGTTCGGCAGAAGGTTGAACATACGAAAATGGCGGACCCGTGGGGCCGTCTACTACGTGTTTAGGTCCAATAACAAGACCCAGGCCACAAGGATGTTTTTTAATGATTTTTTTAAGTTTAAAGGAAATTCGTGATTGCTCAAATTTCAAACGTTAATAATTTCATAAATAACAAAACTGGAAATTTTTTTTGTTTTTTTTTTCTCGAATAATTGTATAATCTAATATGTGAAAAATTTGGTTCGTATATTAATTAATTTCACTTTTTACAAATTTCCTTCGCAATCCTTTCGGTGAAAAAAGTCCCAGGCAGTTAAAAGTGCCGAATTGTTCTAGTTGTTTTAAAAGAAATTGTGCATATTGCATACCGTTAGATTGGGCATGAACCAAAGATGTTTTCCTGAAATTAGAATTGCTCTATCACTGTCAGGTTTTTTTTGAACGCAGTTCAAAATCGGGCTTTCGGTATTTATTTTTGATTTGTTTGTAGTTTAAGGGCTCGTATTTACTTTTTAAGCTATCATCTGCGTCAAATACGAATTTTATAAGATTCTACAGTTACTTTAGAAGAAAATAAAATTGTTGCCAGTTTTATTGTTTTTAAATGAAATTATTGACGTTTGAAGACAACGACAAATTCCGAAAATAAAATAACAAAAATCATTTAAAAAAATCCTTGTGGCCTGGGTCTTTTTATTGGGCCTAAAACGTAGTAGACGGCCCCACGGATCCGCCGTTTTCGTATGTTCAACCTTCTGCCGAACACCCTCATAGATCAGCAATAATAAATAAAAATATAAAATTACTACGCTGCTACGGCGTAGCAACGTAGCGATGCTTACATTTATTTATTTTGACGTAGTGGTGATGTTACAACTATGCCTCATAAAACGTTTACTATTCAACAGGTTTATTGTACCTAACAGCTTAGTTTTATTAAGTAGCCATTCCCTAAGTGTAAAACATCTACAGTGAGCCTATAAATGTAACCTGGCTAAACTTTTTCGTATTTTCCACCAAGTATTATGCAAAACAAAAGTTATCCTATGTTAATACGTTACATATTCTGTTAGTATCTTTGTATGTTATTTGCGAGTTCTGAAATAACAAAATCTTTCTGCTTTTTTTCGTTTTATTTTGGTGACTGGAATCTGTTTATAAATTTAGCCATATATTTTCTAGCACAATATAGGCAAATATAACATTGTTACGGTAATACGGTCCACTAGTTTATAGCCTAATCTGAATCTGAAGTTAGTATTAGTTTCAAACATTACGAATTAAACCTATGTAGAGTTGGTACGTTTCTTGGGGCTTATATTCAGCAGTTAACCCTATTTCTCTGGTTTTAATCTAATCTCTTCTAAATTAAATTCAAAATACATCTTGAGAAACTCTTGTGTACGATTTTATTGTCGAAACTTAATCTCATAATTTTGTCCACAGCCGCAGTAGTGATAGCATTCTTCGTCTGCTGGGCTCCCTTCCACGTGCAGCGCCTGTTCTTCATCTACGGGTACAGTCTGCCGCAGTTCCACGTCATCAATGAGCACCTCTTCAACGTCGCCGGAGCGCTGTACTACGTGTCTGCGACTGTCAACCCGATCCTGTACAATGTTATGAGCGGCAGGTGAGAAACATTTTCAATTTTATGTTTTTTTTAAGCGACTGCGTGACACCAGAGACGGGTTTATATATTTTTTTCACTCTTAGCTTTGTATGTGGGATACTTTATCCACTCGAAGAATCTACACAGCTGAATGGATTGTAATGCATGAGGTGTCTATCAACTCGTGTAGTTCGTGCGATGGTCAAAGGCTTGGGTTTGTTTGTATAAAATCAAAATGGAGGATTTTAGACGTCAAATTTTTTTTTGTTGTTTTTTTCATTACGTATTTTTCAGTAGCAGCCCGAAGCCAGAATTTGTGCTCGATTCATAGCATTAGGCTCGCCCCCAATTGCCATTAATAATCGGACTTAAACATAATTGGAGAAATGTGGGTTTAACTACTATGATGGCTACACCTCTGCCTAGCAATTTAGGGGAACAAGCCGTGATGTTATGTTATATTTTTTCAATACATTACTGTGTCGAAAATGGACTTGAGGAGACGACTTGGCATCAAATCTGAGACTGAACTAAAAATGCCACGGAATACATCAGACTGTTTCAAAAGTGAGCTTGTTTTAAACTTTTTAGTTGCCACAAAGGCAAAGAAAAAATACCAGCGACTATTTTTATTGTACTTTTAACAATAAATATAACCCTCGAGGAAGTTTGCCACTAGAATTTTCTAGCGGAAAATTGCAGCTACGAACTTTTAAATTAACTTCATTTTATAAATTTTTCATCATTGAGAACATATCTCAGAAGAAGTGAAAACTCTACCTTTATTGCTATTTCCAACGTCTGCAAATGTCAATTATCTACAAGTTACGACGTGAAATACCGACAACTCGTACGAATGTAAAATAAAAGAAAAGAAATACAATTTATACAGGAATAACTCAACGATATCTGTCAGAACAATATTCAATAAAACAATTTACCTTTCAGCTGGTATATCAATAAAAAATACTGGTACTTATAAAATATGTTTATTTCATGACGTTTTACGAGACATAGCATAGAACATCTGCTTACGTTTTATAAGTTTTTGCCACTAATACTAAAAGTACTGCATACCCGTGACTTTGGGGTTTGTAACAAAGAAAAATTATCAAAAGCTCAAAACAACTAAAAAACATCGTTTCATGTCACCACGTTTTGTTATCTAAGGTACCAGTCGTTTGCGGCAGCAAGCCTATTAAATGTCCTTATATGTTCTGAAAACAGACTCAGAAATATAACGTACAACATAGGTCAAGTAAATTGCGTCTATTAAAATTAACAACATATTGTGTTTCACGAGTTGGTTCCCGTTCATTAACCAGACCAGAACAGAGTCGGAACTTCTGGCGTAATTTATAATAGTTAGTAACAGAATAATATGTGGCATGGATACTGTTCAAAATAGTTTACAATGAAAAGTTAACATGGTTTCCGGGAAATGTTAATAATATACTCGTTGTTTTATACGAAGCCCTAATAAAATGTTAATACAGAGTCCTTGTTCTCTGAAAACGTTATAACCTTTTTGATAGACGATAAATGAATTCTCCAAGCAGATCGCGGTCGAATAGCAGTGATAGCCTAGTGGTGTGACTGTCAGACTGCCAAGTCATAGGTCTCTAGTTCGGATCCAAGCCACGCATCTCTGACTTTTAGGATTCATGTGCGTATTGTATAATTATCACTTGCTTCAAAAACGGTGAAGGAAAACATCGTGAGGAAACCGGCGTGCCTGAGAGATATTTCTCGATGGCATGTGAAGTCAAGTTTGAGGCCCATAGGAGGCTTTAAAACTCTGACACCAGGTTAGTCACTAACCACACGAAAAGAAGATAAATGAAGTGTAGGTATATCGACTACTCAGTATATTATCTTGCGACTCCTGAGCGTGGGGTCCTGGGTTCGATTTCCAGGTCGGGCAAAGTGTTATTGGGTTTTTCCATTAGGTTAGGAATTTCTTAGTAACAGCCCGGAGTTTGGAAGTAGGCGGTGTCAAACCCCCTTGCCTCGGGAAGCACGTTAAGCCGTTGGTTTTGCGCCTGATCCCGCTCCGGTCGTGTCGGTTTGCCGTCCCATCGGACTATGAGAGTGAGGGACGAGAGAGTACACTGATTTATTTATTTAATACTTTAAGCACACAAATGTACAGAGGCGGACTTAATGCCATAGGCATTTTCTACTTCAACCTTTGGGTGATGCAGAGATAAACAGTGGTAGGTGCAATATGAAAATTGCGGAATAAATATTTATTTAAATAAAAGGATATAAATATAACTATTAACCTATATATATAATACAATATAAGTAAATACAAGAATAGATAAATACACATAAATACACGAATATACTAAAACAAATAAGACAAACAATGGGAAAACATTACCGTTGTGATGATACTGCCAGCTTCTGATGTATGCGCACACACTTTGTGCACTATAATATCTCCCGCGCCGAAGAAGAAAAGTTATGTTCGGATTTAGTCATGTTTCTGAATTTGCAGTCTGGGATTTATTGGTTAAGTTACCTTTGAGCGAACTGATATTCGCTCTAAAACAAATATTAATTCTAGATTACTCAGTGTTAATTACAATCCATTAGGCATAACTTTAAGCCTTAGAAGCTTTGCCTGAGCTTGAAGCAGCCACAACTGTAAATGTCTGAACAGATCGTTGAATTGATAAGTTCCATAAGAGATACTAGATTTGCTAGCGGTTTCACCCGCGGCAAAGTCGGTAATAATCCCATGAAAACGTTCTTCCGCAATAAAAAGTATCCCATGTCTTAGTAAATTTCTTGCTGATCTAATCTGTAAAAATGTTACCGTGAAAACGAAGTGTGCTGTCAATAGTTATAATAGTGGTATAGATACGAGTGCCATCCACGAAATCGCGCCCGACTCCGCGATTACTGTACTGCTATCCACGAAGTCGCGCCCGACTCCGCGATTACTGTACTGCTATCCACGAAGTCGCGCGCGACTCCGCGATTACTGTACTGCTATCCACGAAGTCGCGCCCTACTCCGCGATTACTGTACTGCTATCCACGAAGTCGCGCGCGACTCCGCGATTACTGTACTGCTATCCACGAAGTCGCGCGCGACTCCGCGATTACTGTACTGCTATCCACGAAGTCGCGCCCGACTCCGCGATTACTGTACTGCTATCCACGAAGTCGCGCGCGACTCTGCGATTACTGTACTGCTATCCACGAAGTCGCGCCCGACTCCGCGATTACTGTACTGTAAGCTGTAATAGTACGGAGCAGAGCGGAGTGGGGCGTGTCTTCGTGGATGGCACTCTATAATCCTTTGCCTCAGGTGGAATAACAGCTCACTTGAAGCTCACTTCACATAAGTGTTCACAGTGAGATTTTTTCAGAATAGATAGAAAAAAGAAAGAAAGAAAGAAAATACATTTATTTAGCATAGACTAAAACACACACAATATACGAGTAATTTACACAGCAGATAAAAAAATTAAAATCAAATAAAAAGTGTAAAAATCGATCGGGATCGGGAGATCGGGTGGTCTACGCGCGTGCAAGATTTCATCTAACTCCGTTCTGCCGTTGAGGCGACATTGACAAACAAACATCCAAACATACGAGTACAATACTTTATAATATTAGTAGGATAAAATAGCAGGCCACATTCATATCGCATAAATAGACACAACAAGTCTCAATTTACACAGTCAAATATGAACGGCAGTGATTTAGTTTTAAATAAACTTTAATTACAATATTCAAAGTAATTAGGAGGTGTGCTCGGTTAGAGCGATACAGACGGAATGGCTTACGAACTATTGGTACATATTTTATAAAAAAAGGTTAATCAATAAAAACAATATTTCTGGAATGGTCCACCAGGCCACTTCACATGAACGTTAACTTAAGTGTTAGAAAAAGGTGTCATGTCGAAAGAGATGCATAATAAATAACTGCAATCGGTGACATGGCTATTAACTAAATAATTAAACAAGTGGTTAGAAACATCATGTGGTGTCGAGTGATTCGCTCCTATATATATATGTATAACTCCTCCCTTCCTAAGTTCAAAATCATCATTTGCATTCTGAGAATGATGGTTTTGATTTATATTACAAATAGATAATATTTTAGAACTAAAACTAACAAGAAATACAGTGAATAAGAGAATTAAAATTAATATATAAATGATTACAGTTCCGATATTATGAATATTCAAAAAGTACGGTTTGCTTTTATCACTTTACACTACACTTTCACTTTTCAGGGAATGCGCCAATAACTGTTAGTTTTCAAAGTCTATTTCATCTAAATTGATCGGAGGTGTTTCTTGAAGGCTGGTCGCCGGTATCGCAATGCTGGGTAGATGCACGTTCGGCGTGATATGGACTGCCACCAGAGCTGCTTCCTTGCGTCGTTTTTCAAATTGATTTTTCTAATTTTCACTTCGCAAATATGAAGTAAATTGCAAGTCAGAATATAGGTGCCTCCATAAAAATATGTGAACGCCGGAAAATAGGCTCCAAGTGTCTGGCTGTACAGCTTTGGAGGATTCACTGGCAAGAGAAAACACTTTGAAATTTCAGTGGCAAACTCGTCCGCGATGCGTGTGTCTTCGTCAGCTGGGGAGACGTCTGTCTCATATCTAAGAAACTTTCCGTCGTCGACTTCCCTGCATGGCTAGGAGAGCGCTAATATTTTCAACCCTTTCGCAAGAATATTGTATGTATGGGAATGATAAGGAATGGAAGGTTTGTTCAGAGGTTACATTGGGAATAGATGTAATTGATAATAATTGTAAACGATATCTCGTTGGACGGTTGGAATTTATATAATAAATGTTATTCGTTTGCTTTCTATGTATGATTTATGTTTGTAGAATTTTCTATGAATATTTTTTTTTGTTAGTATTACAGGGCAGTAACTGTTCTATTTTTATAATATTTAATGTCTTTAAAAAAAAACAAGAAGCTTCGTAACATCAATAATTGATTAGTGTGGGATATTAACTCGACTAAAAGAAACAGCTGTTTCTACTTTATCCAGTCTGGTGAGTATTGTTTGAAAATTATGTATTAACAAATTGCAGGTATTTTATATTAAGTTTTTGGTTTGCTGAAACGAAGTTTTATTCAAGATTAAATTAATATTTCTGATAAGGTCTTATCTAGTAGGATAAAATTGCTTCTGAGTTAGTGGAATTCACAAATCTTCCAACTATTTCCAAAAATAGAGTAATTTTGTTAAATAAGTATAGTGTGTTGTATTGATTGTACATTACTAATATATTACTAATTATCGTTATCCAGATTACCAGTTATTACTTTAATGATAGAGCCAAGGGACCTCTTTTCATTCTCGGATAAGAATCAATTGATTAAATCGCTCAACTGTAACATTCTATTCTGGTTGGAATTACATATCAACTATATTACCACCTAATAGATACATTTCTAACCTATCTTTATAATGACTAATGTCTAAGTATTTTACAATATTTTAATAGAAATTGTTACTTATTAATTCTAAACCTAGAACTTTTACTACGTTCCAGTCGTCTATCAGGAGGACGAACCTGTGGGGGACGCCTTATGTCTTTAATTGGAACCTTAGTTTGTCTCTGATTGGTCTGTCCCGCGACTGTGTTGCGGTGAATATTTATTGTTACTATAACTTTTGGATAACGTGGCTTATCTATGCTGCGTCGAGTGTTACCTTTAGTTAAAATGTTATCTCCAATTTTAATATCTAATTTATTTTCTCCACTACGCTTTTGTATTATTTTGATCGAAATCTACTGCAAAATAATTAGATGAATCCGTATGTCCGAATACGACTTCAAAGGGGGTGAGACCTGTGGTAGACTGCATTGGTTGATTATAGGACATTATAGCATACTTCTTAACGGTTACGGCGTCTTTTATTATAAGTCGGTAAATTTCGATTATTGTCGAATAAAACCTTTCTATTATACCCATTGAATTAGGATTATGTGGCGTTCCTATGTGAAGAATAATTTTGTAGAAAGTTAACATTTCTTTCAATAGCGTATTATTAAATTCTGAAGCAGAATCTGAACTAATTTTCCTAGGTACACCATAAAATGAGAAGAACTTTAATAACACTTACTATTTCTGGGGTTGATCTATTCGAAACCTCAAATGCTTGTCCAAGTTTGGTGAAAGCGTCTACAATAGTCAAGAAATATTTTCCTTCTATTGAAAATAAATCATTAAAAATCTCTTGAATAGGTCTAGTCTGAGTCTGTGTTAACTGTAATTCTGGCTTAAAAGGTTTTCGGTCATATTTAATTTTCTTACAAATGCAAGAGTTTATAATACTGCCCACTGTTTGTTCTAAGTTATTCCAAAAATATGTGCGTTTTAAATGGGCTATTGTTTCTTTAATCTCGCGGTGGCAAGTTTTACCTTTGTGACAATATCACGATGCTCTTCTTCGTCTTCAACATAAACTAGTCTTCGGGTGCATTCATAAAACCTAACTGAATCTTTTTTATAAAGGTTTGTAATTACTTCGGAAAATAATTTTCTATGTATTTTGTCTTCGAAATAAAGGAAATATTTAATTTTAGGTTGTATGTACTCTTTTAAGAAATTTTTATCTAGTACGGGGTTTTCCGTAGGCATGTGCACTTCAAGTACCTTTTGTTTATCTCTAGAGTGATCTTTAACTACAAATTCGTTTCTATTCCATGTGAAAATTAATATTTGAGTAGGTTTTGTATCAATAGCTTCGTTTAGTATTGGTATGTCAGCAGAGTCAGTGTTTTCTTCAGTATGAACTGTAATATTAGTTAAGGAGTCAGGTTTTTCAGAGGCTGTAAGAGTTCCACTATCCAATAATTGAATCGAATATGGGATCGATCTCGGTCTGTCGTCGTCATCGTCGGATGAAATAACAATGGAACTGGGAGTTGCGTCTTTCGAAATATTATTTCGTTGTTCCTGTTTGTTTAAGTTAACTAACATAGATGAGTCGTCGTCTAATGCGTTAACTCTTATGCGTGATAGAGCATCAGCATTACTGTTTTGAGGAAACTGCTGCGGTTGCTGATTTTGCTGAGTAGGCATTGCTACTGCTTGCCTATTATAAATTTGCTGGATATTTTTCGGTCTCGGAATCGCATTTTGTTGGGCATTAGGCACACCGAACTTTGGTCTGACGGGTGTAAAATTTGGGATGAATTGAGGTTTGTAATCTTGTTGTGAAATTCCAAATTTGATTTGAGATGGTTGTTTATATGTGTTACAGAAATCAATGTATGACTGTTCATGTTTTATGTTAAGGGTTTCTCGTTCTATCGCGTTACACGCTTCAGATCGCGGGCCGCCATAGTACAGAACAAGCAATCTCTTCAGTGCTTCCCAAGTGAAAGCATGTTGGCTTATGCTAATGTGAATTGCTGCTTTACCGACTAACCTACTTGTTAGGGCATGATATAGGTAAAGTTGTTGCGCTGGGTCATTTTCTACGTAAAACATACTAATAATGAATTCACATTTGGAAATAAAAAGATTTAATTGTTTTTCATCCCCGTCAAATTTAGGAATAATGTTCAGGATTTCCGTCGGGATTATCTGAATGTGATTCATTTCTATATGAAAATTAACACAATAATATTCTAAGTTTTAGTTAATATTAAATTAGTTATTAATTGAATTTAAATAAGCAAACAAATAACGTAATATCGGCGATGTTTGTCCGATGTTATGTTAATAAAACAAAATAGAATTTAAAAGAACTTATACACAACGCAAATGGCGATTTTTGTCCAAGAGGTTGATTAAACTAACTAATAACGTAATATCGGCGATGTTTGTCCAATATAATGTTAATAGAAGAAAATAGAATTTAAAAACTTATACACAACGCAAATGGCGATTTTTGTCCAAGAGGTTGATTAAACTAACTAATGACGTTAAATGGCGATTTTTGTCCAATATAACGTAGGAAAGGGATAGACAAGGAAGGGAACAATAAAATGCGAAAAGGTCTACTCACATTAGATTACTGCTCGATCCCAAGCCGATTCTCGTCTGCTGGTGTTGATCTCCTTCGTGCTGCCGCTCGATGACAATTTGTTTGTGTAGGTTCCCGGATAAGGCCAGGCGATTAGCACTCCGCTAGGCCAATTTAAGTGCTCGTACAACGAAGAAACTTTTCGCAAACTTTATCCTACCCCGGCTGCGCCAGTCAAATATGAACGGCAGTGATTTAGTTTTAAATAAACTTTAATTACAATATTCAAAGTAATTAGGAGGTGTGCTCGGTTAGAGCGATACAGACGGAATGGCTTACGATTACGAACTATTGGTACATATTTTATAAAAAAAGGTTAATCAATAAAAACAATATTTCTGGAATGGTCCACCAGGCCACTTCACATGAACGTTAACTTAAGTGTTAGAAAAAGGTGTCGTGTCGAAAGAGATGCATAATAAATAACTGCAATCGGTGACATGGCTATTAACTAAATAATTAAACAAGTGGTTAGAAACATCATGTGGTGTCGAGTGATTCGCTCCTATGGGAACTGATGTCTGGTATGTATAACTAGATACTACTGGTATTGCGGTCTATGAAAGCTTGACTTCACTCTGACGGGATGTAACCTAATTGATACTGATGTAGACACCTAAATCAGTATGTACGTAGTACAGTCAGTTGCAAAAGTTGATGACCACATTTAGATTTTCAAAATTGATGCTGACTGTACCTACATCGGTAATTTGCTGAAGATTTATGTAAAAACTTTCCAGTACAGGTAACTTGAGTTGTTGTAGGATTGTGCGGATCCTAACTTAGATATTGTTAGTCCAGGAACACCGATCATGCACACCGCTTATGCACAGGTAAATAAAAAAAAAAAAAAAAAAATGTTTATTTCAATTTCAAAGGGCATTACGATACATTATTATTGGAGATCACCTTTTAAGCAAGGGGTTGCTTGTGTTAGGAGCATAATAAATAAATATATCATCATATATTATATATAATAATATATATATATAAATAGTTCATAATACGAGTACCTACATAATATTGATCATCTGTCTAGTCTTTTCCTGCCTACGTCGGCTTCAAGTCCAGCCGGATACAGCTGAACACCAATAGTTCACATGGAGCGACTGTCGAAGTCCACAACCCAGTTACTGGGTAACACGATGCCCCTGGGTTAGACTGGTCATCAGGCTTCACGTACATAATATTGATGTAGGGTAGTATTATATTATCTGCGGTGTACGAGTAGGGAATATTTTACAAGACTTCCTACAGCCGACCAAAGGTAAAGGTTGGCAGTGAAGCTGCTTTTTAAGTCATTATGTGTGTGTGAGTAGTCAAAGCTTTGATACTGCTGATCTGGGTGTGTCTAGTTTTAAATAATGTTTATTGTCTGCATACCACTTTTAGTGACTGTAAAATAAAATAAAATAAAATGCCGAAATAAAATAGTTGCCCTTAGATTGTTTTCAAATTGTAAATACAACGACTACGTCTTAATAATTATATTTAACCTCCCTTGGAATCTAAAAGGTCATTCGAAATTACTGCCCTATATCACTGACAAATACCTAATTTATTACCAACGAGGTACATTACAATTATCTTTTACAATATAAAACCATACATTAAACCCTTATCCTGTAATGCACACTGAATTACAGGTAACCACAGCTTACAATAAATAATAATATAATTAATTCATATAATTAGCTTGCTAATTCTAAACGACATACGATATCTGTATTTTATAACATCACGCCCGCATTTCCCGTAGGGGAAAGCAAGGGGGTACACACCCCCCACCCACATATTTTTATCTGTTATTAAACACCCAAATAAGACTTGAGCATTGTTTGAGCTCATTTTCATACATACCTTTGTATTTTACCCGTGTTATCATACTTCAGGCTATGTAAATGATGCAATTATCCTTTATTTTGTACCCTTTGATGTTTTTATCCTTTTATAAGGTATGGTATGTTCGCAGATTAATTGCTTTTCCGGTATTGTGGCCTAATTTTATATCAAAATACCGCAAAGGGGAAGTTATTTAAAATGTTTTTACCTTTAACCTTTTTAATCGATCTAACTAACCATTTCATTAGTTTCACTAATGCCCGGTTTTTGAGGTCCTCAGGTAAAATGTCAATAGCTACTGATTCGATCAATTTAATCTACATATTTAGGCAAAGTCTTCGAGTTCTCAGAAACGCAATGTGTCAAGATATCAAACCGATAAATAGCACTATCGATTTTTTTAAGCCCTAATACCTCAGAAACCGGACATTACCAAGGTCCTAGATAGTTGAACTAGTCAGCAACAAAAACCAGCACAGACGATTGTTAATCTAAGTCCGAAGGAAGTTAGCCTAGCCTTTCTCTAAACGAAAAACCAGCGTCAATCAATCAAGTCGGCTTATCAAAATCTTTAGATTGATGCCCCTCCCAGGTTACGCAATCGGCTCGCCAGCTACCACTATTAGTCTTCGACTAACTTCATAAGGTAGAATGTGGCTAGAATTGGGTCTGTGGACTAAAATCACATGTGAAAGCAGAGATAAATACACTGGTTCACTCTGAATTTTAGGTATGAAGTTACAAGTACGCGGCGGGCTCGACTTGTTGGGCCAATTCAGTGAGTGTAACGTAGTCAGAAGATCTAAGTGATACGCGATAGAAAGAGAGGCAACTTCAAGTTGAATATAACTGTAGGTAATTAGCGCTGTGCGACCTGAATTGCACTTTATTGGGAGTTAGCAAGAGTTGCTTTCTATTTAAACGATTTTGAGGAGTGAACTATCTGTATCTGTGGTCAAAGGTAGGTACAAACCCTACGAGAAGAAATGTTTCGTAAGTAACCATTGAAAGTAGCCATAAGTTCCACATGTAGGCCGTTTAAAATGTAAAATTATAGTTAAATTTTAATTATAGTAAAATTGTATAGTTTTTAGAAGAAAATCTGTTCAATGTATCGATTAAATTATAAATAGGTACTAAGCTTTTGGTTACACTTTAATATTTTTTAGATGACGATGACGGGCGCGACGCGACTCTAACAATACAATTTCAAAGAAAACTTCACGGTAGAACAATTACCGTGTCGCATCGCGCTAGTTTGCATGAGGTTTGATTCTTCGAATCCCTAAACCTATATAAATTTTACCATATTCAACATGACCTTTTAAATTCATCAAAACCATTAAAATATAGAACAACGCTTCGACACAAAATGGCGTATAAAATGAGCGGAGTGTAAAGATAATGCTCCGGTTACCAAGGTTTCAACAATGAGTGATGCGGTTCCTTTTGATTCTCCTAATGAAACGTAGTGCCTAGATGCTTTGAGCTGCAAACGAATACTTATTACTTAGTGCCCGCGCAGTACACTCGCGCCAGATATAGATACCTATCTACATAGTTGGATTGGTAATGGGTAAGAAAACGTCTGGTATTGCCACATATATACTTGACTTTGTTTCCTTGTTTTTACGTAAAAATAATAAACATAGTGCCTTTGGTTTGTTTCATTTTAGACGTAGAAACACGTGGTGTCACTGTCAATATTTCTATTAACACTCATTGTTACAGGTTAGGCTGGAAGTTTTTCTCAATGGGACCACGATATGGTTTTGCATTTACTGGTATAATGGACATAGTTGATCCCTTCACTCGTAAGAGTAGGTATTAATTAATTAATAATTCTTTTTTAAAGAATCTAAAGAATTTTATAGGAATCTAGTCATTACGATAAAAGAGAGAAATTGGCTATGAATTATTTACTGGTAATATCGTCGACTAAATAAAATGTCAAAAACTAAAGTGTATTACTTTAAAGTAAAAACTAAAAAAAAGCAGAAGTTTAAAATGTTTGATCATTAATATCTTACATGATCTGAGTTCAAACCGGTGTAAGCCACCTGTTGGTTTCTATCTTTTAATAATTAAAATATTTTAGTACGAAAGGATAATTTTTTTAAATTAAATTTATTATTTTGAAGTTTATTTAAAAAAAAAAAATTATAAGTATAATTAATAATAATATAATAATATTAATCGTTTATAAGATTGCTTATTGTTTCGCTGAAATGATTAAATGCTATATTATTATGTAGAACAGAAATAGGAATGGTAAAAAATCTTTTATTAATAAAAATAAACGAGAATAAATAAATTGGTAAAGGTTCCATGAAAACGTTTGTAATATATTTTTGCTTTTTTCGGCCTGTTGAGCCAGTAAACCAATAAGGAACTCTGTGAATATTTATTTTTTTACCAATAAAGAAACGAAAATCTCTGGAAGTCAGCTTAAGCCATGATCCGCTTTTTATTAAAGATCACTGAATAATTGAGTATATTCAAATTGAATTCTGCTAAAAATATATAACCGAATTTAACTAGTCATGATTAGGGTAAATAGAAGCGTATTACGAAAAAGGAAGGCCACAGCGGTTATAATAAAATGGGAACAGATAGAGCTTGTGAAGGAGCTTGTCCTAGAAAGTACTGTAACCATACATACCTACCTTATTATTGTTGTCACGAAGCATCGTTACTGTATGCCAGTTTAAAGTGTCTCGGTGATTAAACGCACACGAGATATTTCAGCTTTGTCACTAGGATGGCAACATATGTCAACAAATGTCCTGAGGCGACGGTCAACAGGTGGAACGTCGCCTTATTTCCTATCCAATGAAAAAAGGACCGTGTGTGTTACTGTAGGTACACTTGTGCCCACCCCTTCAGGAATTACAGGCGTGATGTAAACAAAGAAACTGGCTGGTCCACCGGACGTAGGTTCTCGAGTAGCACTTCACAGCGAATTGTCAATAAAAACGAAGAAAAGATTCAGATCAATCTCATGAAATATCAAAGGATTTTAAGGCATTTTTTTAGAAGGTTTCGATTTCTAGACTCAGATTTATTTATACATTGATGTTCGACGGAAATTATAGCGGCTCTTCTAGTTTTATCGGAATTGCCCCAAATTCACAAAGTAGATTCGAGTGACTTCAATCCGATTCTCTTAAAACTTTCAATAAATTTTTAAGAAAATCGGATTGAAGTCACTTGAATCTTCCATCCCAGATTTGTAATTAGTGTGAAAAAAAATAATCTAAATCTATTTCGAGCCGTTACACTATCAATCTCAGTGAAGAATTTTCTTCCTTAACATTACATTAGGGTTACAAATCCTGCCGGGATTGCGAGTTGTCCGAAAGGGATATCGCGGCCCCGGCACACAGGCAACGGAAGGAACACGGGTGGGTTTTAGTCAGTAAAAGTCTGACACGCCCTCCCGCTCCGCGCAGAGCGGGAGAAGTTATTTGATCATTTACCACCAAAAAAAATAAACGGTTACAAATTGTAGATTGTCGACAAAGAAAATTACAAAGAGATTTTTGTGATAAGGTTTAGTTATGTGTTCTCGACTGTCATTTATACGACTCCTCTCTCTCAATAGGATTAATTTCAGGCGACAATGACTGAACAATAACCTGAAAAGAGGAAATATTGTAGTTTGATTGAATTAACGCTGCTACGATTTTTACCTATTTGCAAATATAGTGTTAAATTGAAAGTTAGACTACAAAGAACTAACACATCTTCAGAGTGAAAAGTTTTAAGCGAAAGAAATGCATATATATTTATCAAAGTGCATATAACTGTCTCAGTGAGCCAATGGAACATAATGCCAACAGTTCCAGAGTTTCACCATTATCTATAAGAGATTTATAGGAATATTCTAACATTTAGCGAGTTTAACCTCAAGAGGGAAACCAAGTAACTTAAAGTTTTAGGCCATATTAATGGCCATTATTTCCAAGGCATAGTACATTTAAGAAATTCCACATACGCACACATACATACAATTTTTTTTTTTTTTTTTTTAGTTTACATTTAAGAGCTCGTGGCTAAGTAACAACAGCCGCACTGGTCGATCCATCAGGTTAAGCTACCTCCACAACCCAGTTACTGGGTTGTGGAGGTCAGATAGGCAGTCGCTCCATGTAAAATACTGGTATTCAGCTGCATCCGGTTAGACTGGAAGCCGAGCCCAACATAGTTGGGAAAAGGCTGGGCAGATTGAGTACATTTAAGAAATTCAAAGGTCTGTCCGTGCAACGACGTGAGTTAAGACTATCTTTAAATTCATACAGTGGTCACACCATAGCTTAGTGGTGTGACCGTCAGACTGCCAAGTCATAGGTCTCGAGTTCGAACCCAAGACACGCACCTCGGATTTTTCGAATTCATATGCGTATTGTATAAAATTTAAAATTCAATAGTCATTTATTCAAACTAGGCTGAGAATCAGCACTTTTCGAACGTCAAAATTACATAAGACAGTCCCTCAAAACGCCCACCCTTCACCACTTCCTAGTGCATTAGCTGGGAAGAAGAAGTGGCGCAACAAACACCCCAGCAGCATAATTATCAATTGCTTAAAAAACGGTGAAGGAAAACATCGTGAGGAAACCGGCATGCCTGAGAGATATCTCACGATGGCATGTGAAGCCAAGTCAGAGCCCCCATGGGTGGCTTTAAAACTCTGACAACAGGTGATTCATTAACCTCATGAAAAGAAGAAGACCACAAAAACGGGGTGCCGAGAAAACTTTACAAAAAAAAAATTGTTTATACAAGACAAACTCTTCTGTCAAACGGAGAGGAGCTCGTGGCTAAGTAACAACAGCCGCACTGGTCGATCTATCAGGTTAAGCTACGCTTGCTGGGTTTGGTCAGTGAATGGGTGACCATCTTTACATACCGAGAATCCTCCGTGCCTCGGAAAGCACGTTAAGCCGTTGGTCCCGGCTGTCATTCGTGGATCTTTGACAGTCGTTACGAGTCGTCAGAAGCCCGATAGTCTGACACCAGTCTTACCAAGGGGTATCGTATTACCCAGTTACTGGGTTGTGGAGGTCAGATCGGCATTCGCTACATGTAAAATACTGGTATTTAGCTGCATCCGGTTAGACTGGAAGCCGACCCCAACATAGTTGGGAAAAGGCTAGACAGATTGAAACTCTTCGGTCAAAAATAGACAAATAAGTTTTAACTCTGAAGTCTATTTGAAGCTCCAAGCTGTGTTTCCAATAATTGCAACAAGATGAGCCATTAAAATAAATATTCAATTTTCCTCCGCAGTTTCCGACGCTTTTATTGTTCACAGACATTGTTAAATCTATTATATAAGATAATTAGTTCCCTTGATTGCTTTTTCGGGTTGTTTCCGAACCCAACGAAGGTTTATATTAATTTTGCGGCATAAACAAAAGGAATTATTTTGAGCTTTTCCACTGAAATACTAATTTTAGTTTTGCTTTGCATACCTATAATGTATGTGTCAATAGGTACTTATTAGATGGTGCGGTTTGCGTAAAAGAGTTTATGGTGATACGTTGTATGAATGTTGTACATTCCGCCTCTAGAAGAACCAATCCACGCATTGACAAGAAATCATTTATTTGATTATTATTGATTATTTGATATTGTTATGAATATGTAGTCACAAAATATATTCGTACACAATGGGAACATAATTATTGCTGTAGACAATTAAATGAATTCTTGTTGATATAGTCAGCCTGAAAAACATATACCTACATAAACAAGGCGGGGCAAAAGTAATGTCATAATGTGAATAGGCCATAATTTTTACAATTGGCGTCATAATGACATTGTGATTTGACACTAATTATGTTGTAGATAAAGAATTATTTGACAATGCAATGGAGCCAGCAATGCATACATCTCGATGCAATGACGGAGATTTTAAAAAACACCAATTTTTGGCCCGTATAATCTCTTATTTTGGCGATTTTAACTGGCTGGCCAGAACGCCAATCCTGACGGCGCGGCGGCACCAAACTTCTTCCTTTGGGGTTTTTTGCAATCTTGCAAACCACAAACCAAGTCATGAAAGCCAACATTAAACAAGAAATTACCAAATTGGAGCCAAATTAATCCAAAATGCCGTAAAACGAACACACCTGTGCATCAACTCAGAAGATGGTCATTTGACCGATATATTTTTTTTTACTTAATATCATCAATTTTACACCTTTTAATAATCTTTCTGTGAAAACCGGGCCCAATTTTCTTCTTTTTCAACAATATGGCAGTCAATTCACATTATGAACTGCTTTGCTCCACCTTGTACATCCATAACTGCAACATAATGAGCCTAACTATTTTAAACGATTTCATACATATATAAGTTGTTGTTTCATACATATACAGGTTGTACAAAGTTTAACGAGATGTAAGCTCGTTTCAATTTAAGTTAGTAGCGCGAAGCTTTAATATTAATTTAATTAGAAGGCTGCCATTGTGTAGCTTAAAGTACTTTTCACTTTGTTATAACAACAAACCTTGATAATAATATGTATCTCTATGGAATGTAACTTAGATTGTTTGAGATACAAACTTGTTATTATAACTTTGTGTGACTTGTACAACAGTTGTCAATATTCTAAAGGTGAACTGCCTATACACCTACTTCCTTACAGTTGACCGATTGGTTTCCAACGATTTTGTCTGTCCGTCTGTACATTCCACAGCTAAATTTAAGGTATGCGTTGTGTAGGTATTTCTATGACCGCAAAATATCAACATACTTTCCTTAAATGCCAATAAACTGTTCGGAAATCCTTTACAGTAAGATCGAACGCAACAATTTTGTACTGTAATTTTGTACAACATAACGTATTAGATTTCTCGTCTCCGTAATTTCTACTTAATCTTTCCCATAGCTCATTTATAATCCTGTTTAGACGCAGATATATGTCAGTGACTTGACTGATTAGCGAGTGCGTGTTCTATACTGAGCTCAGGTAACGCATCGTACGTCCAGCCAGTAATAGGACTCGTCCAGCCAGAAGCGCTGTATGATGTATTTAAATAAACATAATCTAAAATATTCATACTCGTATATTAAGTTATTAAGAAAATGCTCTTATTTAACATATATTTTTTCCAAATCATTAATACTACTCGTTTAGACGTGATCTTCAGTGATTAAAAGTCGGTTATCGTCGCCGTAAGTACTCCGTTCCTTTATAGAACCCAAACCACGTTCGTGGTTAGTTAACATTTCTCGGAATGTTCAGGAAAACGACGCTTTTGGTTCGTTACATTATCGAGGAGACATTTTAAGAACCACCCTTTATTTTGATTGCTTTTGTTAATGGACAGATAACTAAATTACCTAACGCAGCTTTTATTACGCAACCGAGAATTGCAATATTTTTTTTTAATACAATGCCTCTTTTACATATCTAATGTTATTCACAAAACAGTTTATAATTTTTTATTTATTCATTCATTTGATTAAGAAAATTAAGATGATCATAACTATACATCGCTTATTAGATATGAATAATAGAATAAATATTTCATAGTATACTCTGTTTTGTATATCATTTAAACCTATAGTGCCGATTCAAATAAACAGAATATTTATTACGTTTTCCAGATTTGTATGATGAGACGGGCTCGTCTTATCATCAAAAATCTGGCAAACGTTTTTATTACTAGAACAGATAACCCGCAATTCTCATCAACATAACGAGTGCCATCTATTATTTCTCAACGACCCTATTTCAACACAATCTGTGACAATTGTACAAATAACTGTCTGTAAAAAACCGTTACAGTTGTGATTGTTACTGAAACAAAAAGACATTAATGTAACCGTTTAAATATTACCAACATTAAAAATCTTATTGCTATTGTTATGTTCCTAGAGATCTTTGACTATTTTCACAATTTCGATCGAAATAAAGCCTCGGCGAGTATAGACTCGCCGAGGTCACATCGTTACTTTTAGTTCTAAACGTATTTAAACAGAGACCGAGAAATAAGTCTCACATCGTATCCATGTGAGACTAATTTATCGTTTATTTTTTAATACGTATAGAACTAAATGTAAAGATGTTCTACAAGTTTCATAATTCCGATTGATAGTTGAGAAGGAAATCGCTTTTGAATTACACGATGACCGTATGAAATGATAAACCGTTTGCAAGCTTAGCCTGACAATAGGATTGAGGGTTGGATAGTACTTTAGTGGAAGGAACCTAATCTTCTTAAATCGAATCGGTAATCGAATATTTACTCAGTCATCAGAATGAAAACAGATAAATAATGAGCCGTTAATGTGCAAATCATCGTAAAATACTCATTTTAGTTTTCTCCACTTGAATACATCGTAACGTGGCATCAATAGTATAGTGACTTAAAAATAAGTTGCGTTTAGGGTTTCGCCCGTTAACTTCGTATGTGTAAGTACCAGTAGGTCAAATCAACTTTTTTTTGACATTTACTCCACTCAAAAAAAGAAAAAGGTACAACAAAACAGGAATCCAAGTTGGGCACACAACATACACTCTCCGCAGAAAGACAGAATTTCTTCCTGTTCGTAAAACTTATATCTACAGAACAGGGCCGGCAACAAACTTAATTTGAAACTGTTGATAATAAATTGAATTACGTTAGTTGAGAGCACGTGAATCCAATATTTACTATCAAACTTCTATCATAGGAACGATCTTCGTCTATACTAATATGAATTATTTTGTTAGATAGACGAAGACACACTTTGATGTATTTTCTAGATTATCGATATACGAGTATGTTAAAGCAAACATTAAGCCTAGTCTTTAATAGTCCTTTTCATCTCTTGAATGGACGCAGATATAGGTGCTTCAGAAACTCAGGTACCCTCAATGATATTGTCAGTAACACCAAGGCGTTGCTGGCGTTCCTTGGCCTAGGAGCTGGGATGGGTCGAATGATAGATTTTCCCACTCGTACGCAAAATATGCGAATAGACGTGTAGTTTGCGAACACCTGACCTTGTTACTACTACTTCTATTTGTATAGGCACGATCTATATGTAAATAACTCAGGTTTGCGGGTCTGATAGCCCGGAGACCATCAGATGTACCTACATTAAAGTATCACCACTCGTGTAGGTTATTTTAATTCTATACCATTATCATGTACCTACTATTGTACATACAGGTGAATAATATCATTATCATCAAAATTCTCCTACCCTTAGGCTGCCTGTCCACTGGAACGGAGAGGAGAGGAGCGGAGTAGCGGTGTGCCAATATTAACCAATGGAATTGCATAAAATCTCCGCTCCGCTTCAGTGGACAGGGATTTGCGAACTAGTTTAAAAATTCATACAAAACCGGGAAGCGGAGCGGGGAAATGGAGCGGAGAAGCGGAGAGGGGAAGCGGAGCGGAGAAATGGAGCGGGGAACCGGAACGGGGAATTATTACTCGTCGCGTGAACTCGGTCTAGCTCCGCACAGTCCGCAACACCGCTCCGCTACCTCGCTCCGCACAGTCCGTAACTCCGCTCCACTCCACTGCTATTCTCCTCTCCGCTGCCTCGCTCCACTTCAATGGACAGGCAGCCTTGTTCCAATTTATTTGCGCTCGGCGCAACATGTCTTTTTCTCCCATACTTCTCTATCAGTCGTCATCTCGGTAATCACTCCCTTTCTATCCATATCATCTCCCACACAGTCCATCCATCGTTTCTTTGGTTTCCCCTACTCTTATAGCCATCCACATTCATACTCAAAACTTTCCTCACGACATTTCCCTCATGCCTCCGCATCACATGCCCTTACCATGACAACTTACTACCACACAACTTTTCAGTCACCGGTGTCACTTTCAGACTTGCTCATATATACTCATTTGTTATTCTATCCATTCGCGTAACAACACACATCCCTCTAACCATTCTTCATTCAACAGGTGAATAAAATATTAAAATTAAAAACTTTGTCACATAACAAGTAATGTAGTACATTATTATTTAAAACAAACATAGCTAAAGATCTCTAAGAAAGAAAGAAAGAAGAAAGAAAGAAAAAAAAAAAAAAGAAAATTTTTTTTTTGACTCAGTTAAGGCACACAATATTCACACAAAAACAAAAAAAAAAAAAAAAACAGGAAAAAAAAAATTACTTAAAATAATATTGTGTGCCTCACGGCTGCGCCAAATAGGCCCAGTTCAGCATAAATGCCAGAGAACTAGTGTCTGACGCTGGTTTTCAACTGGACCTTCTGTTACGAGGACGTCTTACGGATGTAAATCAGTTTTATAGTGTGTATGTGTTCTATATTTAATTAAAAGTAGATAGAAATGTGTAGCAAATAAAATTAAACTTGATTAGATATTTGTTTACAAATTATTATAAATAATTATATAGCGCTTTATAAGGAATTAAATAAAATGATATGGTTGCACAAGAATATCATTATGGATATATAATCATGGATTCACAGCAATGAAACATTTAAATTAATCATGTCTAGCTTCCGTTGGGCATCCACGAGATACTGCCGTAGGCGTCTTCTAAATGTCTCCGTGTCCGTGTCTAAGTGTGCTTCCGTTATGCGGTTTGGAAGCCGCATAACGGAAGCTACCTCTAAAAGCGGCTGTACTATGCGACTAGGTTGAGAGTTGCTACGAGCATTGCCTTCTCCCACATTCTCGTTTACTCGCTATCCAACTCAATTTGTCGTACAGGTAGTCCGGTCTAAGGAAAAGTATGCGCTTCGGAAATCATCGACTATCTTCGGAATTAAGAACGCGCGATGATGAGATCTAATATAGAGCTGTTACAACCATGGAAGTACTTGCTTATTTTGTATTACCATGATTACTAAATTATAGATTAACATCTCACAGTATTTAAAATGTAAAACGCTAATATGTGTTCAATAAAATATTTTCGAAGTCATAACATACCCTAACTTTATATCCATTTGATACGATCGCGATGCTATCAATAAACTTTAATTTATCAATGCTTTCTAAGTTCCAGTCGCCTCTAATCAATACATATTTTCTAAAGCTAAAAATGTTTACAACATATTTCGAAGAAACTGATAATATCAGACGAATTTGTATAAACTTGTTTGCTAGTTTTAAAGTTTATCAATATGTTTAACGAGACTTGTTTTTGTTTTAAACAGATCATTAGCTTATCAGATATACAAATAGGCTTGATTTTCTTAAAATTTTATCTTTGTATAGCCTCGTAGACTTCGCTACGCGTAGCCGCTACGATATTCGTAGCGAATTCTCGTAGCTGGCTACGCGACATCTACAGTGTGTTTCGTAATGGTCGTTGAGTTACAGACCAACCTCATAACTTAATTCATAGACCTAGTGGTGTCGCCTGTCCTTACTAAAGAGCGATGCACAGTACAAGTATCCCTTACTTGTTAATTACTGTTACGCAAACTGACATTGAAGTATTGAATTTGTCTCAAAACTCTCTCTAACTGAATAAGATTCATCTACGACCTAATTATTTTTTGCACTTATGTATGGTTGTGTATTAGACGTGTGTCCTTTATGTGGACTAGGTTTTCTTTACCTTCACCACTCAGTGGTGCAGTCACTTTCTCATATTGAATTAAGGGCAATCGTTTTGCTAAACGGTGCAATGTCACTTAAGTTACACAGTTGGTTAACCCATTTATTCTGAACCCTACTGGGCCAAAGTAATCTAGCTAAGTAGACGAATGTTGTATCATCGATTCGAAAAAAAGAGGAGGATTCGTAGAGAAGAACCCATTTATGGATATTTATTTATTTATTTATTTATATATACTTTATTGTACACCAGATTATACATTACATAAAGAAAAAGTAATACACTACAAAATATACAATGGGCGGCCTTATCGCTTACTGCGATCTCTTCCAGGCAACCTTGATAATCACTTTACTAAGGAGCGTTTCCCTGCGGGAATGTATCAGGAATTATTTAATACTAGCTTTACCCGACCACCTACCAACCTACGTAGCCAAACCAATAAAATAAGGATTTATTTTTCGTGAATTTTTCCGATTTTTTAATACTTATTCTGCTATTCGGGGCGGAAACAAATCTAACAAATCAAAGGTCATAAAAATCGGTCCATCCG
The DNA here is from genome assembly GCA_916701695.1 of Agrochola macilenta. Taxonomy (NCBI): domain Eukaryota; kingdom Metazoa; phylum Arthropoda; class Insecta; order Lepidoptera; family Noctuidae; genus Agrochola; species Agrochola macilenta. The sequence continues at coordinate 13,329,107 of OU753564.1, forward strand.
TTCTTGAGTTATAAATGGTGTCACTAACCCGACTTTGTTTTATAGATATATAGATTCACAGGAGTACCAAGGTTACTGACATAACCATAGCCCGCAGGATGGGTAGACTGTTTGGCTGATGTTATTTTTTTTTACAGGATTATTCCCAATTACCCAATATAATTCGAACTTTATCGCAGACAAATAATCTGAGTCCAATTTTCTTCGGAACACTGTTCACTTAATATTTAAAATAAGCAGGTATGAATTTACAAGGCAAGGCTATCTGTAAAAAGGTTTACTGGGTCGTACGAGGTATCGAATATAGGCTTTTGTAATTTTTTTTTAAAAAGGGAACAATATTGAAGTTAGTAATTATTAAAAAATATTTATTATTATATTATTTATTTTGTTGATAAGAAAGTGTATTACTTCTTACCTTATTTATTATCTACACATAAGTTTTTCACTTAGCCTTCGTTACTTTACTTTGAAATAAAATGGATTGGTACTTCAATATCTATTCATGTTTTTAGTTTGTTTCGGAGTTTTGTCACATAGTCAGACAGGAAACACGGGCGTCTAGTAGTTACAAAAACAAAATATAAAAAAAAACTACTTGTACTCGTATTTTAATATATTTAAAATTCTATTACAGAAATGCAAATAATTCTTAATAATATAACAGCTTGTAACTTCCATTGCTGAGCAAGGAGCTCCCCGCACCCTTTGACCTTATGATAAAGTTCAAAGGATAATTTACCATAATCTGATGATTATGGTAAATTCTTCTTTGAACTTTTAATTACTAATTATCTGACTACCGAGCGTGGTGTGGATCACCACACCACGCTCGGTAGTCAGATAATTAGTAATGATAGCTGGTATGTATTGGATTGCTATATGTGCTGTATGTGCTGGTATATATTGTATTATTGCTGGCTCGACAATAACAACCTATGTTGTTATTGTCGAATAGAAGAACCTTTTCATTACCTTACTCGACTTTGACTAAGACGATTAAAAGCAAAACCAGTACCTACCTCATCATCATTCAGCCGAAAGACGTCTACTGCTGGATATAGGCCGCCCCCAAGCACCGCCACTTCGACCGCTCTTTGCTTCCCGCATCCAGCGGATTCCTGCGGCCTTCACCAGGTCTACGTCTTCCAGTACGCGGTCGCCACTTTAGAACCTTTCAGGCTCATACCTACCCATGCAATTGAATTATATTTTTTACGCGTAGATATTAAAAAGATAGTATACAAACATTTTCATAGCTAACACAACGTAAATATTAATACAAGACTTTTTATTTAAAAAATATTTAGCTAGTCTGGTCAGGCCTAATAATTTTCAAGAGAATAATTTCGTTCTATTTTGACCTCAAGCTGGGATTAATAGTAGATGTCTTACTAACGAAACAAAATGGTTTACTTCATGGTATAATAAAACAAGGTATGGCACTCCGAAACACAATGGTCACGTGGGAGACACAAGACTACGTCATCACCGCTATCCATGGTTCTCAAACTTTTTAGTTTGGGGAAATTTTATAAAACATTGACATAATTATTAAATTACTTCTAGCTTAAATAAAAACAGTAATAACCTTACCGCGATTTAGCATTAGCGATTTAGAATGCAACCAACCACAACCAATTACAATAATACATTAGTAATTATACATACTTACCATTTTTTGTGGTTGTTTTAGGTCCACAATAGCGCAGCCATTCATTGGCTACAGATTCTTTTAGAGAAAATGAAAAAAACCGCCTTTTACACTTTTATTCTTACAGTTCCGAATTGAACAACGAACCATTTTAAAAGCTTTTATTGATATTGTGGTCAAAGAAAAAAATGTCACAAACCAACTTGTTAGACGTCCACAACTAAATGTTTGAGAATCACTGTGTACAATGGGACTGAGCGAGACCAACATACGGGTTCGACAAGAATAGCAATACATGACAAAATGTCAGAATGCCAATTAGACAGCCCGTTTCTGTGTTACCAGTAGTGTGTAATAATAACTCCCCAACCTCCTTTATTACTTATGCGAATCTGATACAATAATGAGGTTTTAATTTAAAATTACGTTGGTATATGTTTGTTTCGTTTGATAAGACAAACGAAACGACAATTTCAATGTTTTGTATATATTTTTTAACAGAATGGTGATTGAAAATCTTTCCTTAAATTCGAGTTTTGTTGCAATAAAGTGGCAACTGAACAGTGACGTAGGCATGTGTCGCTCCCGGAATGCCATACCTTGTTTTATTATACCATGGTTTACTTTACCCTCGACAAGTCTAGATTAACATAATAACAAAACAATATTGTTTAGGTACTTGAAGTTTAATATTAAAAGGGCAATCTCAAACGGATATTAAAGTATGAAAATTTTATATAGACGTTATAGACATAAGGATATCAATCTATATCTATATAATGTATGTATCTATCTATAGAATATTGTAAAGAGGTTAGTTAATTGATTCAAGCGTGACTGCGGAAATCCATTATAAAATACAATAGACGACGTATATTTAGTAACCTAATCCGCGTAACTGTTCTTAAGGAGTCATAAAGAACCCTGCAAGAAATCGACACGTGTTTCACCTGTCAACGCCTATCCTCAGGATTTTATACAGAGGTTGTTTGTTTGTTTGTATGTGGGGGCGTTCTTTCTGACTTTTTTCTTTTGGCTCGGCTCCTTAGGGTCGTAGCGTGACGTTAAATACCATACATTTCCTTAAGAATTGGATTTTCAAATGCAAACGGTATTTTCAAATCCAACTGGTAGTTCCAGAGATAAGCTCGTTCAAACAAACAAACAAGAAAACAAAAAAATTCAAAGATCTGGTAATATAACATTAGAAGTTTGGGTTGAAGCATTCAAATAATCAAATCAAAGCACTCAATTTGTGTTTTTACACAGGTACGTTTTCTGATCCATTTGTTTACATTTTCATGAGATACTTTTGGAAAAGACCTTACACATATAAACCACAGATCTTTGTTTCATATTGATTAGAGATTTGTGGTGTAAGATGTGATTAAATACAGAAACGTAATCTTCTTAACTCCTAGAGTCTAATCGAGTAGGCGTCACAGACAGGCAATGCTAATGTAGTTAGTTTTAGAGGCTTAGGCAGCTGGATCTGATTGTTCTAGTCGTAGTAATTAGCACTATGTTATAATCGTGAGTGAGTTATGGATTAGTCTGTATGATATTTCGTTTGTCGATTCTTTGTGGTATAAAGTGTTCAGTAAATTGTCGTAAGATATAGCTATAATCAATCAATAAATTCAGCCGATCGGGTACGCACGCAAGGCATAAACATCTACCAAGTAATTTCTACAGGGCATATACTGAAAAAGATCGATAATTGATCACCATACTAACACCTTATTCACCATCCATCTTGCTGTACGTCTCGCCAAGGCCGCGGTGCTGGACGTAGCATATACACTATCGTGTGCGCATCCAACGCAAATCCATCAAGATGGTCGTGCAAATCCAGCAAGCACGTACGTCAAAACTATTCACTATCGTTTTTCGTCGTGCATCGTGCGTGACCTTGACGGGACGTACTATCAAAGAATTTCATATCTAAGCAGTTTGAAAACAAAATCCCGTGAACCCGATGACCACATCTGATTCACACAATAATCACAGATGTCTGACCCTTTTTCGACCACCAGGAATAGAACAAAAGCAAAAAAGATGAGAAAGTTTTTAATTTTAATGCTTTTATACATTGGGACTCTGATGCTGCGAAGCTATTGGTTGATGAGATTAATATAGTGGCGGTGTATAGATATGAAATTCTTTGATAGTACGTCAAGATGGATCGCGAATAACCCGCTTTACTTATCCACAGTGTGTTAAACCGATAAGTGGGTTATAGCACAAACGTGAAGAGTAAACGTAACGTTATTTCGAACGATGAAAATACTCGTTAGGCACATAATTTTAACTTAGTTTAAAGACTTGTTTATACCTTTGGGTGATACTAATTGTGCTTGTCGCAAAAATTTAGATCATAATGCGATTATTTTATCGAATTTTAAATCGTCGATCAATATCGTTCGAATCATTATGTTTATGACGGCGTGGGCTCCAAGGTTTTGTCACATTGGTTGCCTTACAATGGTTTCCTTAGATATAAGATAAGATATTTTTTTATTTGCATAAAACATGGTATACAAGGTGTTATTACAAAAATATAGATCGAACATGTTTTGCTTAAAACTAAAAGCATGCAAACTTACTTATTAAAATACATTATGAAATTGAAAGATATTAAGTACATTGGATCCTTCGCTGTAAGATTAATTTCCAAGATGAAATATTGAAAGACTAGTTGCGCCCCGCGGTTTCACCCTCATAAGTCTCGATCCCGGGGGATTATCGGGATAAAAAAGTATCCTATGTCTCAATCTAATCCAGGTCGTGTTATACCCATGTGCCAAATTTCATCCAAATCCGCTCAACTTGTAGCGTAACAAACAAACAAACTCACTTTCACATTCATAATATTATTATAGTTAGGATAGTAGAATTCTACCTGCTCTGAATGCGCCACAGATGGCCTCGTAGTAGGGTTTATTATCGATCTTATTATACTTGCCCGACAATCCACATATTATTAAGGTTTGGGAGTGGCTATTCTACTCTTTCATTGTATGAACCTACCTTAGTGGAAACTGAAATATTAATAGTATACAGGGTGTTCGGCAGAAGGTTGAACATACGAAAATGGCGGATCCCTGGCCGTCTACTACGTTTTTAGGCCCAATAACAAGACCCAGGCCATAATTTTTTTTTTATGTTAAAAATCAAAATGGAAAAAAACAAAAAAAAAACCCTTGTGGCCTGGGTCTTGTTATTGGGCCTAAAAACGTAGTAGACGGCCCCATGGATCCGCCATTTTCTTATGTTCAACCTTCTGCCGAACACCCTGTATTACTGTTCCAATTCCAACTCTTTGTTCATATGAATAATAATGTTTGTCCTTTTGTCTGGTTGCACCTGTATGTTTCGGATCGGCGCAAAATCGTTTGAGCGGATTTGGATGAAATTTGGCACATAGATAACCTGGATTAACACATAGGGTAGGTACTTTGAATCCCGGTTGTACGATCTCGTGGAATATTTTCTAACAACCACGCGGGTGAAGCCGCGTTCTAATATAACAGTAATAAGTCATGTCCAGGAACCGTGCGGGGGCTAAGTCCGTTCGAAGGAACTTCGTCGACTTATACTCGACTCAGGTCGCCATGACAACGTCCGCAGAAATGCCCTCCGGATGGTATTTCTGGGCGCAAGTGCGAAGGTTCCTCGAATTATTACCTCAGATATGAGTCGAGGATTTTTGTGACGTGTTCAGCGTTCCGTTAAGCGGGTGCGCTGCTTGAAATTACATAAGAAAACATCACATCCTTCCTTATCAAACCATATACCTTTAATACATGTTAAAGTAGGTTTCGAGGTACCTTGAGTTTGACAGATGATTTCTCACCTCCAATAAGGTAAACTGTCGAGTTGAGGATTTTTATGACAATTTAAATCAAGTTTTAACTGTCAATGTCACAGATAGACGGTCGGTCGGTGTCGGTGTCGACGTGGAGTGGAGTGTAGGAAATGACTTAATATACATATGTGTGTAAGACTATGAAAATGACGATATTCCTCTTAAGATATGATCTCAGTTAACTCTGTCATATAACTAACGGTTTTGGACTGAGTCCAATGGTTGCTTTGTGTAGGTAAATAAGCCACTCTATGACATAAGTAGATAAACCTATACAAGATAATATCATCAATAACAAGACAACAATGTTTGTATGGTCTTGTAAAAATATTGGAAAAAAATACCCGGATGCCGGATATTTCTACTTATATTTTAAGCCCTCACTATACATACTAATTTGATGTAACATGAGTATAAGAAAGAAAACAAAAATCAGTGAGTCTTTCAGTAGTCGCATATGATAACATCTGACATCTCACCTTATTGGTCACACTAAGGTAATAAGCTAGCCACATTAAGATAATTAGCAACATTAAAGGGGCGGGGCTTCCTCAAGGTTGTTTCTGACAGCCAACTCTAGCACTGCGCTCGCTCATTGGTCAAATCAAATAGCGCGCGCTTCCCCGGCATCCTGTGATCCACTTCCGTCCCTTTTCAAGAAATCACTCCCACAGATTTGATTATTTAGATTTTGATTGCAGGAACGCGAGAGGAAAGGTGTTAACTCCTCAAAAAACAAATTGATATCTTATCATAACATTAAATTCCAGACATATTTTTCTTCTAGTCTCGAATCGGTTTTGGTTATATAGCAAAAGTATGTCCAAGGTATGTCATCGTCGTATGTGTCGTCTTATCTGGTGCGATAAGGACCAGGCCCAGGTCGACGGCGCGTTGTGTTCCACGCGCGCCTCAAAGAGATGTCAGCACCAACTGACGGGGTCCATAAGTGCCAATCCTGCCAGGGTTGCGAGTTTGTCCGAAAGGGATATCGCGACTCAGGCAACGGAAGGAACACGGGTGGGTTTTAGTCAGTAAAAGTCTGACACGCCCTCCTGCTCCGGCCAGAGCGTGAGAAGTTATTTGATAATTTCCCACCCTCAAACAAAAAAAAAAAGGTATGTCATCGTATTTTTATGAGAAAGAAAAACCTACTAACGTAGTCCGTTCACGAGAGACTATCCACAAATAATACAAAAGATAGTAATATGTTGAAGCCTAATAGATGTCGGTTATTCAAGTATTCCGTATTATACATACAAAAATAAATACATTTATTCAAAGAAAACCTATTACGTTGGAAATGAATAAAAATCTTCGGCATAGTAACATCTATTTGCTTATAATATAATACTACGTCTTTAAGGATTCAGTATTTTCGTTGTGACGATATTTTAGACGTTGCCATTGATATTTTATGATTGTCTGTATCTAATATAATCTCATTCATCTCGCTTTTACTAAAATTGTCTTACGATCAACTGATGACATTTTGTCTTGAAATTAACACCTTTTTATCTTTGTGATTTGACTTGAATGTAAACCAGATGGATATTAAAGCCGACAACTATCCCACTGCAGGGCAGAAAACTCTTTTTACAGAGACTAAGGACCATCCATGCTCCGCACGAGTGCAATCTACTACTTGACATGTCAAAACATTCAGATTTCTGCTCTATATCCCCACAGAGGGCACGCAAGCTGATTCACTTCCAAAACAAAAATAAAATCTATTGTGTCTCGTTAGTGACAGATAAGTACATATAAGTTGCGCTATAATATAAGCTATTAGTAAACCGTCCCTGCTTCGCACGGTATTTACGACTTTATAAAACATTGAGATTTCTTTAATAAATTTAAGTTGAATATAAACGTAGGTATACACATAAACCTGTCGGAATACATTTTCTAAGTGATGGTGAAAACCGCATCAAGATCCGTTCGTAGTTTAGAAGAACAACGCGGTCACACAGACAGACACGGAAAGCTACTTTGTTCTACACTATTTATTATAGTAGAAGGAACAAACAACTGATATACATGCTATCTAACTAGCTACGTGATGTCTGTTAAATTCATGTTTCCTTACAAAACTCAAATCAGCCAGTAACCTTGCTATCTATAGTCCCATCGGCATAACGCTGCCGTTTGGATCAAGTAAAACTGACTGTGTGTAGGCGTGAATTGGCATGTGATGTTATACTTTACGGAACAATCGAAATTCAATTCTTTGGCTTGATCAAGCCGATTGGATCGAGTATGGCGGTCATCGTCAGTTCAGTTGAGTCAAGATTTTAGTTAAAATGCCCACGAGTGAAATGCCCAAGACGGCTAAAACATCGTCGTCCGTCACTGGTGACGCCATGGCTTCAACTGAACGTCGCTGCCGATTGGACAGTTTAAATTGATCGTGTGTGGTGTATTTGAACGAACCGCAGACTGGATCAAGCCTGCAGCGTCATGCCGATTGGACGATAGGCAGCATGGTGTATGGCCACCATAAGATGGGATACTTAGAAAGTGCTTTTACAAAATAAATATTTAATTAGTTGTAAACATTCAAAGTGTTGTTTCAGAACTTACAAAATCCCTTTACATAAAATTAACGCAGGCGACATCACCGGACCGGGACAGGCTTAGTTAATTGAATTAATGGAAACGGGGTTTTAAATGAAAACAGGGAAAATCAGGGGTATGTCGGTACATATTAAACGTTTGTATAAACTTGCCGCGATTTAACGAACCTAGAAAAATCTATATTTACGTGAACGTGGTTTAATTTGGGAAAATATCAAGAGCGGGTTTAGGTTTTGACAGTCTGCTTAGCATAAAAGGTTTATTTGGAGCAAGCTACTCGAGGTTTCATTCAAATTCTACGGGAACTGCTTTATGTAGCTACCTGCTTACATAGCTCTACGTCTTTCTCGCTGAAGTCTGTCCAGTACTTTTGGCGTGAAGTTCAAACATTTAAACATATAAAACTGTTTCTTTATAAGTGTTTATTTATAAACGTTGCTTAAAGTTAAGAGACGGTTAAAACGTCAATAAAAATATCGTTAAGCAGACGCTAGTTTTAGAAGACACAAATCATTACTTGACTTTAAACATCGTTTATAAATAAGGAAGTTTAGGTGCACATGTATACAGATGTACCTATAGATTTTTGATATTTTAGATTTGTTTGACCGCACACGTTTTCGTTAACCTTTTCTTTGAGCAAATACCAATCTCATGACAGATCTTTGAATGTCATTCTACCCATTCAGGTAGACAATTTTCGAAAGAAGTCAGTTATTCGTGATAAGGATCTAGGTCATAAATTTAATAAATCAGAATCGAAAAGCATATTCGAAAAAAAAAACGCTACCGAAAACAAGAGACAAGATCATGACACCACAAACATCCCGATTACGTTAAGGTGAGTATAGACTAGAGCATTTACTTGTAACCGAACATCGAACATTCCTTGTTTTTAAATTTTATCGAACCGCACTTCGAACATGATGTTCAATGTTTTGTTATAACTTGATTTAAAGAACCAGCTATCGTAATAACCTTTTTATCGAGCAAAGGCACGAGCGCAGGCGACGCGGAGTGAGGTGCGCGGGCCGAGGGCAGGACGATACAATGAAAGCATGGTAGAAAGAAATGTTTCAGGTAAATGCTCACTCGCCGTGAGCATTAGTTCGGATGCAACAAACGTTACATTACATGGAAATGTTTTATTAAATTGAGCTTTTGCTTGTATTGTACCATTCGTAAGAACCACGTTACAATATATGGAAATGTTCAACAAAATGCTCTAGTGTATTCTCACCTTTAGGTAGGTACCCGTACCTGCTCGTTGCTTTCTGTACCGTATTTAAACTGTGCTGTTAAAGAATGTTTCTATTAAAGCTTTAATTAAAAATAACAAGACCCCTGTGGGACACTCCGACGTGATGGCCTAGGCAGAACTCGCATTTCGACAGTTATGTTCTCGACCTGTGTAATAATGGAGGTAAGCATATTGCTAAATACAGGCTGTTTCTAATGAATAAAACAACAAAAAAACCGACTAGGTGATGTCAACCAGGACTTGGCGGCTAACATAGGTATAATATGTTTTAAAATGGCCTCCACGACTGGTGATAGGTAGGTATTAGTAGGTACTTAAATAGTCTGGTACGGCTCACTTTCTTTGGACGTCTCCAGTAACATCTAATTTCCGGGTGTCACCACTGTGTGGATCGCCCGGAGGAAACGGTGGAGCATACGGTGGAGGTCTGCCTGGCTTGGGTGGAGCACCGCCGTGTACTCACGGAGGCGATCGGTAGCGGCGATCTCTCGCGTCAGGCCCTGGTTCAGGCCATGGTCTGGAGCGAGAGTGAGAAGTTATTTAATAATTTACCAACCTCAAAAAAAAAAAAAAAAAAACTAATTTGTTTGGTCTATTTTTAATGCTCATACTGTATTATATGTTACTGTGTTCTTCGAGGGCACATGTTGACTGACGTATTAACGTTAAGAAAATCACTGTAATATTAGTAATGTAAGGATTTTAAACTTCAATAATGTTTTTTTGTTTTATGACTCTTAGAGTACCTACTCTAAGGGCGTAAACAACATCAACTACCATAACACAATACGTAGATACCTACCTACGTCTTCAAACATTGAGTTTGTTTTCGTAAAACATATTGTGAAGCAAAATGTTTTTATTTCAATGTGTTTAGTACTACTATACATTCTCATTCGTCATTCTACATTAATAATACCAGCCTGTTACTGTCCCACTGCAGGGCAAAGGCCTCTTCTCATACAGAGAAGTGAGAGAAGGCACGAGCATTGATCACCACGCTTGCTCAAGACGGGTTGGCGATTTCAGACTTATATTAACTATAAGTCCATCAGTTTGGTTCAGTCATTCTACATTATACGTATTATATAATTTATAACATAACCTCACGCCTGTTTTCCCCGAAGGGTTAGGCAGGAGTGTACCTATCTGCCGGGGTTGCGAGTTTGTCCGAAAGGGATATCGTGGCCCCGGCACACAGGCAACGGAAGGAACACGGGTGGGTATTAGTCAGTTAAAGTCTGACACGCCCTCTCGCTCCGGCCAGAGCGGGAGAAGTTATTTGATAATTACCGAATGAAAAAAAAAAAAAGTCACATTTCGTCTGATATGTTTGTTTCAGTCCCATGTATTAGGGGGCTAGCCTATTGACATCAACCGGGCAAATCCAGACTCCGGGCTGCTCCTGAGAAATTCCAGATGGAAAACTCAATAACATTTACCCAACCCGGGAATACATAATAGCCCATGATATCTAGTTTACTCAATACACAATAGGATACTAAGCAAATATTAATACAAATCAAGTCATTAAATCAAATACTTACAGTACAGTTTGTTCAGGCAATGTGTGTATGAAAATCCATATCTGCCGTGTTTAGCGGCCAATTAAATTATTATGAAAATCCATATCTGTCGTGTTCTACTGCGTTTCATTATACGACCTATGTAGGGTTTGACCCCCGGGTGACTTTTAACTCAAAGGTAGCATAAACATTTTTTTGCTACAACAATATTTTGAATTAAAGAGTGCCCTCTTTAAATCAAAATATTGTTACGAAATGTTGGTAACATCTTTTATGTTGTTATTATATTAATGCTTTTGTATGTTGAACTGATTTTACGAATGAAAAACTCAGATAAATTAACGACAACCATTTTAATTATGTATAGCCAACAAGGATAAAAAGCTTTTACATAAAAATAATGGGCTTTAAATTATAAAGAAGGAAGTTGATATTGTAATGTAAATGGACGAAGCCAAATTAGTTTCTAAAATGTTTAGAATGTCAAAAACAACGAACCTCACGTTTTAAAAAACAACCGACTTCCAAAAATACACTACATAGTGAATAATAACTTCAATTTCGGAAGTGGGTGTCTTTGGTTTTGTATTTTCGTTATTTGCCACCGACTTCCGAAATTTAAGTTATTTTTCACTATGTAGTGTTTTTTTGGAAGTCGGTTGTTTTTTTTTTTGTAAAAAAGTTTTTATTTTTCGTTTTTTAGTGGGTCAGTTTGTAATTTATCTAAGTTACAATAGACTACTCATCACCTTTTACAAAATATTGCTTTTCTCGAAGCAGGGACGTTAATCGTTGAGGAGTTCTCCCGGTACTTCGCTATCAGCTCCACTTGTCCATATACATTGTGACGAGCATAAATTGCTTGGTATTCATATTAATGTAAGTAATCGAATCGCAACCCGTGAAATACTTATTATTGAGTAGTTCTGGTGGCCATCTGTGGTCTTCATCATCAGTTCCACTTCACCAAATGGTGCTTTCCAAGAGCAACTGCAACTGTTATTATAAAAAATACCCAAATCGCTATAGGTGTGCCTATTATATTTGAAGAGTCCCCTCGATTTCTCCAGGATTTCATCATCAGATCCTGACCTAATGACGATGGAACCATCTCTGAAGTATACCCTTTCAAACCAAAAAAATTTTTTGCAAATCCGTCTATAAATGACGGAGTTATGCCCGAATATACATAAAAAAATATAAAAAAAAACAATCGAATTGATAACCTTTTGGAAGTCGGTTAAAAATGAAATAAAAATTATAAAATCTCTGGCAGACAATTTTTTTTCATAGTATAAGAATTAAAACATACAAACGAAAAGGTTGTTTGAAAAATCTTTTATAACTAAATACGAGCCTTCTACCTTCCGTTTTAAAACCGGCTGTAAAGCAATCTTCGTCCGCCCGTGCACACTTTAGACGCGCTTCCGTACGAATTTTACTCGTGCGAACACATACGACCACGCACGAACGATCTCGACCTTCCAAGTACTAAGGGAGCGCGCAGACAGTGCGAGTTACTCGTACGTATAGTTCCGACGTCCAAAAAAACAATCCGAACTTGGGATTTTTCAATGCGATATCACTGGAACACTACCTATTTGACGGAGAAATACGTAATCAGTGTGCGCGCTCAATGCGTACGACCACGATCATACGTTTACGCACGATACAAGTTCGTGTCCAAAGTGCGCGCGGCCATATTCTTAACTTGTCTACCTTCAAATTTACTTAAAATATATTTGAATACCTACATGGATTTTTTGTACAGACCAAAATTAGATTCTACGAGGCTTCATTGGCGAGTGGACCTGTCCCGGAATTGAATATCAATACTATGATAATAATATATGACTTAGCTTTTGTCCGCGGCTTTGCTCACGTGGAAGTCGGAAATTATCCGTCGGTAACGTACGAGTATACTATCGAGATAAACATATAAATCAAATGTTCTAAGTCATAATCTATTCGTGTGCCTTTCATACAGATCTGTTCAGCCGCTAAGGCAACAGAGAGTGAGTTACCTTCGCATTTAGAATAGTATGGATGGCCAGATTATTATCTATCTTTAACCTCAATTTATTTGGGACATGGCTGGTAATGGCTCCTACAGACCCTTTTCCCGAGCGGTACGTGCCCCCGGCTTATGCGCCTCCATTTCCTTTGCGATCATTTCTGTGGCTTTGTGCGGCAGGGCCGGGAGCGCCGCGGCGTGCCGGCGGCCATGCCGTCGGCATTGTCTGTAGGAGCCATTAGCCACACAATTTACAATAAAATCGTATTTCAATTTACTAAGAACATCCATTTGTTTCAGATACCGCATCGCGTTCCAAGAGACGCTCCTCTGCAGAAAGGTCCGTGACCGCCGAGATTCCCGCATCATCAATTTGGATCACACAATCTGTAGGGAGGTGACTACTCTACCGAGCGTCAACACGAACAGCATCAAGCGGGACTCGAGAATATCATTCATTAGTAAAGTCGATTTCGTGAAGGATCCAACACCGTATTGCGTTGGTGACGTCGAAGATAGGGATAGCGAGGAACCGGTTTTCAAAAGTTTTTCGAAAACGTGAACTATTTTTTAAGCTAAGCGCACATTAAAGCCGCGGCTGGGCGCAGCGAAATTGCACCAAAGCACGTTAGGAATCGCGTCTGGCCGCGCCGCAATGCAATAGTTGTGTCAGTAACCATCCAATCCAGTATAATGAATAGTCGCGCGCACATTTGGGCCGGCCGCGCCGCATTGCTTTGCAAAAATTCTGCTACGGCCGAGCAAAAAAATCTAAATCAATTAAATGTAATTTATTCAAACTAGGCTGAGAATCAGAATTACATAAGACAGTCCCCCAAAACGCCCTTCACCACTTCCTAGTGCTTCCTGTCTGAATGTTCATAAGTAATGCAGGAGGATTTTGGCAATGCGTTGCGTTTCAGCGCGGCCCGTTGTAATCTGCGCTAGCCTTTAGGGGTGACAGTGCCAACGTTAGTTAACAAGATTTAAATGTATAAATCAAAAATTTCTATAACTCTGTAAATAACTCTTTTCTATTTTCGGTAGGTTAAGGTTAAGGAAATACGTAAATATTTCTAAGAAATTAACTTAATTAATGGTGTTTCAATGTTATTTATATTGTAAATATTTTATGAACGATTAAAAACTCTTCCTCTTGGACACCTGTCTCACCGCCGGCGATTAATAAGAAGCAAGTAGAGCTAGCAACTAAAGACGAGTTGGCGAGCGTCAAGCAGTGAGCTCGCGACGAGTGATTACTCGCTGCTGTGCGTATGTACCAAGCGTGAGTCTCTCAGCGAGTGTACTGCCCGCCAAACGAGAGTAGCTGAGCGAGTACTCTCTTTGAGAGCTCTTGTCGCTGCGATAAACGAGTATTCACCAGCACAGCGGCGGCGGTATGAAAAGTCAGCGATCAACTATTAATATATGCATGTATATTTTTACTTACATGGGATCTACAATCTTTTGTACGTTTGTTGAGCGAGAAAATCGTTGATATCTAGTCGCTTTCTCTAATTATAAACGAAGTTACAAGTTGAATTTTAATTAAGTACCTAAATATTTCTTCTAACCTCTGTTGTTAATAAAGTTTACAGGAAGATACTTTTTTGTTTATCTTGTTAATTATAACTTTTAGTTCTTGTACTTCATTAAAATTTAATTAAGAAGAACTTTTGAGAATTTTGTTCGTGGAAATTTTATTACAGCTTAAAATGTTTTACAGCTCTATCTGCGTGCCCGAAATGGTGAATGTACAATGGGCAAAAAATATAAGTCTGCAGGTTAAAAAAAGAGCTTTTGTGCAAGTCTATACTGAGTTGGTTGTGTTTATATAGCTCAACTGGGCAAGGTAATAATGGAAACAAATGAAAGAAACATTTTAATGACGGTTGTCATTGTGATACATATCCCTTATTTATCACCTTAAACCTTTTGCTGTTTGTAACAAAATATTGTACTGCTGTTTTTTTTTTTCAATGTCAATCAATCTGCCTAGCCTTTTCCCAACTATGTTGGGGTCGGCTTCCAGTCTAACCAGATGCAGCTGAATACCAGTATTTTACATGGAGCGACTGCCTATCTGACCTCCACAACCCAGTAACTGGGTAATACGATACCCCTTGGTAAGACTGGTGTCAGACTTTCGGGCTTCTGACGACTCGTAACGACTGTCAAAGATCAACGAATGACAGCCGGGACCAACGGCTTAACGTGCTTTCCGAGGCACGGAGGATTCTCGGTATGTAAAGATGGTCACCCATCCACTGACCAACCCCGGCAAGCGTAGCTTAACCTGATGGATCGACCAGTGCGGCTGTTGTTACTTAGCCACGAGCTCCTCCTTTTTTTTTCAATGTATAGAAGTAAATTAAATATTTCACAAAATAATCTAAAATTAACATTTTGTCTAGACTAAAATTAGGAGAAAGAAAATCTAGTCCAGAAAACTTATTAATCTGACGACAGTTATGGATGGACACAATATATTATTTATATTGTTTAGTCCATTAATAGTTAAACTAGGATTTAAGTCGATTTAAGGAGATTTGAGTGAAAGATCTAGTTTTAAGACTAATTCAGCTTAAGTTCTTCTTAAGACTGTTTTAGTAAGTAGCAACTGGCTTTTAAGCCTTAACATTTACAAACGTAAGGTTTTATTTAAAAAACAAAAGTGTTTTATTTTTCCTGTATAGTTAGACGTTTCGGGTTACCTCATTATTCGGTAAGGGCGTCGATTTGACCTTCTTTGTTAGTACAAAATGCTTTTTCGGTAAAAAAAAACATTCCGTTCATTTCGAGTACAATCAAGTTTAGTCGAAGAACTATTTAATAAGCAGTGCTTCGGTGTCAGCTTACGACATCGAGGTTGTGATCCTCTTCTGTTTCTGTCCTCCACCATTATTATCGTAATGATCAAAGTTGATGCTGTACTAGTTCAAAAGATATTTAAGAACTTTGAGTTACTATCAAACTTGTGTACTGCGAAGTGTTAACAAATTTGAGTTTTTTTTTTGAATAGGTTTCAAATGAGTTAAGCCTCTTGCAGACTAGCGCGAAGCGACACCGGTAATTGTTCTACCTTAGAAATTGTTTTGTTAGAGTCGCGTCGCGCCAGTCTGCAGGAGGCTTTAGTCCAAATAATATTCATAAGGAAAGTTGAACTCCTAAAGATCACTTGAATTAATAGTAAAATAAGTCGGTTAAGTTTATCTCATACCTATAATGTCTAATACATTTCTGTCATACTTTTATATAAGCTACTTAAGATACTAATTTTGATATAAATGTAAATTGTCTATAAAATATACTGTAAAATGCCTCCGCTGTTTAATTTATTAACATAATAAATAAGATATGTACCAGAAGTTATTGGTGGTTCAAGAAACTTTAAAACTGAGACAAAAGGAATTTGAACTTGACATTTCTTATTACGCGTAGTATTAACATTTTCACTGTCCCAAGGTAAATGATAATCCTATCACCATACGTCCAAAAATAAATTTCTCGCACACAATAAGGTACAAAGGCGGACTTAATGCCTTAGGCATTCTCTACCAGTCAACCAAGGGTGGTGAAGAGATAAGATGGCAGGTGCTCCGAATTAGAGGAGATAATAATAATAAAAATTATTTAAAAGACAACAATGACTTATAAATAAAATAGGTGCACACATAGATACCTATATAGTTTAAATTTAAATTAGTTTAAAAAAAAAATCTGCTGTTTCATAGAAAAGTGCAATACCTACGCGGTCAAAATGTATGGAGCAGCTGTTTTTTTTTTAAATAACCGACGAAAAATTTCAACGCAGGGGGGTTCAGAATCATGTACTGAATCCATGGTAATCGGCTTTTTTTTTTTTTTTTTTGGTTGGGAAATCAACAAATGACTCCTCCCGCTCTGGGCGGAGCGAGAGGGAGTGTCAGACTTTTACTGACTAAAACCCACCCGTGTTCCTTCCGTTGCCTGTGTGCCGGGGCCGCGATACCTTTCGGACAAACTCGCAACCCTGGCAGGCATTGGCCCTTACGGACCCCGTCTGTTGGTGCTGACATCTCTTTGAGGCGCGCGTGGAACACAACGCGCCGTCGACCCGGGCCTGGTCCTAATCGGACGGCGAGCTACCCATTGCCCACCGTCCGCAAGCCCGCGCCTACGGTGGCCGGAAGTCGGCTCGCGACTCCCGACGCCCGGGGCGTCTCCTGCGGCGACTAGGGGCGCGAGGGCGCGCATCTTGCATTTCCCTCGCGCGCTCCGCCTCCTCCTTTGCGAGCATTACTGCTTCGCAGAAGGAAGTGACGGCTTCCCATGCACTCTCGCTCCGGACCATGGCCTGAACCAGGGCCGGACGCGAGAGATCGCCGCTGCCGATCGCCTCCGTGAGGACACGGCGGTGCCCCGCCCAAGCCGGGCAGACCTCCACCGTGTCCTCCGGGCGATCCACACAATGGTAACACCCGGGCGTTTCCTCCCGCTTTATCCTGAACAGGAACCTCCCGAAACAACCGTGTCCGGTGAGGACCTGCGTCAGGCGGAAGGTGAGGACGCCGTGGCGCCTCTCTAGCCACTCCTCAAAGAGGGCCTTACCGCCGCAATTGTGGCGTGCCCAAATATGGAGCAGCTGTTTTTTTTTTAAATAACCGACGAAAAATTTCAACGCAGGGGGGTTCAGAATCATGTACTGAGTCCATGGTAACCGGCTTACATGCGAAGCACAGAAATAAGATTTTTTGCCTAGAAACAAATCTTTTGTATCATTATTCCTTTTAGAAGTCAAATCAAAAGGAAAATAATACCTACGAAAAGATTTCTAGATAATTTTCCAGTGTTTTGATAAAAGTATTTGCACTGTTATTATAGTCCAAATACTTTTGTTACTACCCTGACCAATATTATTATTATGATTGAAGAAATAGGCTACACAACCAGCTATAATGCATACATTTTTGATTACATATTATGCTCATATACTTGTGAGTCAGTGATATTTTTGTTGAACTATCTAGGTGTCTAAACTTAGATATGGGCAGGACAACTTGATCGTGTACTGTAAAATCTAGACTAACTGAACTACCTAACTATACCTACCTACTGACTATCTAAAGGAAAGTAAAATAAAACTTACAATAAACATGGAGGAAGCACTCGTCTACACTGAGCAAGTATTGTATACTTCTAAAGTACTACTAAACTAGAGCTTCAAATACAGTTTTAAAACAAAATGACTGATTTTATCTTGAAGAACTTATTACAATTTCTATTGAGTCTACTTTATGGCGTCAATGTAAGAAATCGGACACTTAGACATAAAATTTTGATCATACATAATTTATCTTATTCGTGGAGCTCATCTTATACTACTAAACTAGAACTTAAAATACAGCTTTAAAACAAAATGACTGATTTTATCTTGAAGAACTTATTACAATTTCTATTGAGTCTACTTTATGGCGTCAATGTAAGAAATCGGACACTTAGACATACAATTTTGATCATACATAATTTATCTTATTCGTGGAGTCAAATCAAAAGTAATCTTATGAAAAATTATATCTCTTTCCTTAGAAATCTCACCTGGTATAAGCCATTTTAGAGAAGAAATTACATTATTCAATTCTTGGAATATCTAATAATTCTAATATTTATTTTCTTGTGATAAAATCATGTAGAAAGATTGATCTCCTTTTGCTTAAAAGTTAAGGCATTATCCCACCTACATCTACCCACTCACAATCGTTTTCCGTTGAAAGCGACATTTAATTCCAGTTCAATTTGATGCTTGGATCGCTCTAAAAAGTTTTCAGTCTCAGATTGAAAGGTTGGAAAACAGAAATATCTACGGTTGTTTACGTTAGTTAGGGCACAGGTAAGTGTTCAAAACTTCTTTAATTTTGTATTCTTTCGATAATTTTTGACTCAGATTTTGTTGTTTAATAAACATGCAGTTTTTTTCCTTTGGTACAAAGGGTTTCTTTAATAATATCGTAGATTATTCTCTATTGTGGGTTTGTTTTGCAGAAACGCAATACTGGGTATATCTGAAAGCAATTAAAAGTATTTTTCCAATATTCAAATTTTTTTAATAAAATTTACAAAGTTTTTCAGTATCATCATCAGCCTGCAGTCCACTGCGGGACATAGGCCTCCCCAATTGCACGCTATTGAGCTCGATTCTCGGCAATTCCATACAGCTGCTACCAGCAACCCTGCGCAGATTGTCGCTCCACCTAGCCTGAGGGCGCCCCTACTAACGTTTGCCGATTCGCGGTCTCCACTCAAGAACACGTCTACCCCAAGGACCCCAACGGTCATCAGTTCTACGGCTTTCTCATTGTCACTTCAGGTTGCTTAATTTTTTATCAGTATATTTTTTTATCTTATGTTTAAATATTATAACAAGTCAGCACTGCTTCTGAGAAATTACATATTTTTCTTCAAAGTTTGTAATTTATCCACACTTTAGTTTGAATTATTCATACTATCAAAATTCTAGTATTTTTCATCCATAATAATGTAAATCTTAGTAGGTAGTGCTTTGAATTATAAAGTTTTAAGTGCAAATAAGTAATTATGTACGTTGTAATGATGTTAGTTCTCAAGGAAGAGGAGGACTGTACTACCGTAATTCAGTGATTATTAGTTTGGAGCACAGTGCGGTTGAACCCCAGACAATCTGTTCCTGTAGTGAAGTTATTGTTGCTTCATCTCATTACGTGTTTTTCTATACTTCTAAATATGAAATAGTATTTATCTTATTATCCATGTCATCAACTTATAAAATATTCGCGGAGGTCGGTTGAAAAAGCCAACCAGACAAAACGTCTACATTACTTATTACTTAGTACCCATTTTATTTCTTATGTAACGGTAATTGCAATTAATACTTTTTCATCTCTTTAAACAACTATCCCGTATCCGCCAAAGGATACAATATGTTATTTAAAATGACCCGTTATCCTACTCCTCTCAAAGGATACAAACATTTATTTACAGTCACATGCAGAACATATTGTTCACCACAGCCTCGTTCTATTTACATTCGTAACTACATAGTAAATACGGTCAGACATCAATCACTTAAGTAGGCTACCAATTACCAAAGGCCACAAGGTAAACATCTTATCCAATGCTACATCATTATCAATCAATCCTATTGGTTTTGTTTCTTCTTAAACTTCCGACAGATTGCAGCTAGGAACGTAGCTAAGGCTAGCTTGAACAGATACATTTATTACTTCTTCTAAATATTGCTCAAAGCAAATATTTGGGTACTACCAATAAAAATGAGTTAAACTACAAAAAAAAAATTGTATTCATGTGTATGTATGTTTCAAATCAAATCTTACGAATCGGATCTTAGGGCGTTCCTAATAAATGCAAGATGCCCGCCCTCGCGCCCCTAGTCGCCGCAGGAGACGCCCCGGGCGTCGGGAGTCGCGAGCCGACTTCCGGCCTCCGTAGGCGCGGGCTTGCGGACGGTGGGCAATGGGTAGCTCGCCGTCCGATTAGGACCAGGCCCGGGTCGACGGCGCGTTGTGTTCCACGCGCGCCTCAAAGAGATGTCAGCACCAACTGACGGATTGGCCTGCCAGGGTTGCGGGTTTGTCCGAAAGGGATATCGCGGCCCCGGTACACAGGCAACGGAAGGAACACGGGTGGGTTTTAGTCACTAAAAGTCTGACACTCCCTCTCGCTCCGCCCAGAGCGGGAGGAGTCATTTGATGATTTCCCACCCAAAAAAAAAAATAAGGGCGTTCTTAATATTAAATAATAATTCAATATTAGGACAATACATGTTATGCGTATTGAAAACTATCTGTTTAGCACACGTCAGCACAAGATATTGATTGAGGATAGTGGTATCGCTTTACGGATCCACCGTAATCTGCTTTGCTACCTCTTAGAATCCATTCTACAAGCTCATAGTTAAATACATTCTTTATTGTATCCCATCGAATACTCGTATATTGCGACACTTGGCAATCTAATAATACGGGTAATCTCAAATAAGATTATCGGCTTGACGTCAACACGATATTTTTGTATTTTTATTAGCAGCTAAGGAATTTATTATGATCTGTTACAGATCTATAGATTAGGTATTGGCAAAACCCATGCGTCATCATATAAACCCGTGCATTTGCAAAATGTTGAATATTTACTGCCAAAACGATAGCATCATCTAAACATCGCTTAATTGACATCAAAATGGCACTTTATTGTTAATACCAGATAGGAGCCTACTTATATCCTTTGGATGTGTCCCGCGTCGATATGTAAGTAATGATTTCAAATACATCAATAACTACACTTCAAAGGTTCTTCTTCCAAGTAACCAAAATGATTAATAATCCTTCGTCCTTCAATGATATTGAATAGAAACAGAACTGAGCGAAAAGCAAAAATAATATGGCTTCCCAGTATTTTAAATTTAAATAACTAGCTGCGCCCCGCGGTTTCACCCGCATAAGTCTCGATCCCGTGTGAAAATCGGGATAAAAAGTATCCTATGTCCTAGTTCAGGTCCTGATCTACGCATATGCCAAAATCAAAATCTGTTCAGCCGTTTTGGCGTGAAAGCGTAAGAAACAAACAAACTCAATTTCGCATTTTTTATATTAGGAAGTTAGGATAATCATTTTTGGGAAACTGATTTGCGAATTCCCGAAAGAGCGAAGTTATACAATACTAGCTGACCCGGCGAACTTTGTTCCGCAATCAATCAAATACAAAAAACCTTACCTACCTCTACCTACCTCTACCTACCTCTACTTACCCTACCTACCCGACGTACCCTACCTACCCTAACTACCCTAACTAACTACTCTACCTACCCTACCTACCCTACACGGGAACGTGGTCGAACGGGATAGAAAGTTTCCTATATTACTGATTGTTGATTTCTGACAAATAAATGATTATCTTTTCAACCATACTTAACCATAGACGTTTAGCTGTAATTTTCGTTTTGTTAGTCCATGTTAGATGCGTTTTTGCTATACTACGTTTTATTTACGTTTTATGTCACGTCACACGGGAACGCGGTCGAACGGGATAAAAAGTATCATTTGTTAAGCTCCTGGTTCTAAACAACCACTCCACCAATTTTCAGCCAAATTGGTCCACTTTCTTTTAAATAAATAAATAAATATAAATAGATATAGATTTTCAAAATAAACGACCACAAAAACTTCAAAAATGATACCCATATTAATTATTCACATTTATTACCCGTAACACATTCATTTTTCAACCCTCTTTAAAATAGATGTCATTTTCGAAATCAACGACCCAAAATTCCTCTAAAATTATACCCATATCGATTTTTTACATTTTTATCCCTAGCACACCTCTTTTTCATCCCCCTGGTAATTTTTTAGAAAGCAGGAAACATATACCTATTCATTTGTTTAGTTTTTTGAGAACTTAGACAATGTATGGGAAAAACCATGAAAACGACATCAATGTTGATTTTTAGACATTTCGACCCCTTTCCGCCCCATTAAGGGATGATAATATTTTACTTCTATCATTTCGGATTTAAAGATAGATATCATTTTTAAAATAAACGACCCAAAAACCTCGGAAATGATACCATCGATACTCGTCATTTTTTATCCCTTTTTTTCATCCCCCTGTTAATAAAAAGTATTCTATCCTTTATGTCAGTATCTCACCTATCTATTTGAAAATTTTCATCCAAATCCAGTCATCAGTTAATTTTGTTTTAATTTCCCATACAAACTGTCACCCCCATTTTCACCCCTTTAGAGGGTGGTTTCCGGGATAAAAAGCTATATATCCTATGTTAGACTCCTGGTTCTAAGCTACCTTCCCACCAATTTTCAGCTAAATCGGTTCAGCCGTTCTTGAGTTATAAATAGTGTAACTAACACGACTTTCTTTTATATATATAGATGTCGCCAGAGCTTCACATAAGTTAGTATGAGTTAATATTATTATAGAGACTGCCGACAATATTTACGAGTATTATATTATGTAATAGTTGCGTAGCATGCTAACGTCACGTGTTATAATAATAGAGTAAGTGGTGAGCTATAAATATAAAGATTCATGAAGGATAAATCAATCTGCCTAGCCTTTTCCCAACTACGTTGGGGTCGGCTTCCAGTCTAACCAGATGCAGCTGAATACCAGTATTTTACATGGAGCGACTGCCTATCTGACCTCCACAACCGGGAGGACCGGGTGGTACCGGGTTCCTCCTCCTCTCACAGTAACTGGGTAATACGATACCCCTTGGTAAGACTGGTGTCAGAATTTCGGGCTTCTGACGACTCGTAACGACTGTCAAAGATCCACGAATGACAGCCGGGACCAACGGCTTAACGTACTCTCCGAGGCACGGAGGATTCTCGGCATGTAAAGATGGTCACCCATCCACTGACCAACCCCGGCAAGCGTAGCTTAACCTGATGGATTGACCAGTGCGGCTGTTGTTACTAATATCAATTATTTAAAACACTATGCAGCGTTACAACTAAGGGGAGTGTTTTCGATGAACTCTGGCACCCAAAGTAAGATTTAACTTGTGCTAAACACAAGTTAAATCTGTGCCAGCGTCCTCGCCTATAATTTGAACATTTAACAGTAGTTGTAGGACGAGCACAGTTTATGATTATTAAGTTATCCACTTACTAGTAAACGCATACGATATGATGTAGCCTAATAAGTGCCAATGTGGGGGGTATGTGTATATGTTACCGGCCAAACCCAATTTTAGGATGAACTAGTTTCGCCTAGGCCAAACCAGTTCTCTCTACACGCGATAGGACAAACCAGTGTCGCCTAGGTCAAACTCGTTCATCCTGTTACCGATAGGATAAACCAGTTTAGCCTAGGACGAATCGGTTTATCCTAGTTAGAATTTACATGCTTTAGGATAAACTGGTACGTCCTAGTCTGAACTTATTTTACCTATTTCCGCTTTTTACGCCACTTCTTCAGCCCTCTTTGATGTTAACGCACGAAGGAGAACAAATTTTGTGAGATGGTCTTGGTAAACCAGAATGAATTTGAACGGTATTTTGCATCGACGAGTGCGCGTGTTAAGTTGGTCAAAACATTTTATTATAATTATTGTGAGGCGTTTTATCATGGATGAGCCTTCGTGTAGTAGACAAGCCAATCAAAAACTGTGGGGAGAAAAGTTTTTGGAGGAAACTTTGCAGAGTGAAAACAAAAAGTCTTCTCATTATAATGTGTTATCAGTAAACGAACGAACGAACGAAAGACGCAGATTTGCTGTTTTGAAAATTGGTGATGTGAAAAAACTCATTGCACGGTGTGAAGGGAATATAAAATACTTTCTTCCAGCTGATGAACTTTATGATGTGATTGACGCAGCTCATGCTGCGTAGTTTCAAAGCCAATTCTTCATTTAGAAATGAATAGCAGATGCCAGGTCGATTTGATTGATTTCCAAATACAACCAGACGGGAATTTTAAATTTATTCTGGTTAAACACAAGATCATCTAAAAAAAAATTGTTCTCCTTCGTGCGTTAACATCAAAGAGTGCTGAAGAAGTGGCGTAAAAAGCGGAAATAGGTAAAATAAGTTCAGACTAGGACGTACCAGTTTATCCTAAAGCATATAAATTCTAACTAGGATAAACCGATTCGTCCTAGGCTAAACTGGTTTATCCTATCGGTAACAGGATGAACGAGTTTGGCCTAGGCGATACTGGTTTGTCCTACCGCGTGTAGGGAGAACTGGTTTGACCTAGGCGAAACTAGTTCATCCTAAAATCGGGTTTGGCCGGTAACATATATACGTATATTGAGAGATAAATATGGTTAAAAACTTGTGTTTATGTAAGTCTGTATATAACTATAAAATATAAATATATAACATTATTAACTACATTAGGTTATGCGATAGAGAGGGAGAAAGAGAGAGATAGAGAGGGAGAAAGAAAGAAAAGGAGAAAGAAAGAGATAGAGAGGGAGAAAGAGAGGGAGAAAGAAAGAGATAGAGAGGGAGAAAGAGATAGAGAGGGAGAAAGAGATAGAGAGGGAGAAAGAGAGAGAGGGAGAAAGAGAGATAGAGAGGGAGAAAGAGAGAGATAGAGAGAGATAGATAGGGAGAAAGAGAGAGATAGAGAGGGAGAAAGAGAGAGATAGAGAGAAAGAAAGAAAGGGAGAGAAAGAATGAAAGGGAGATAGAGAGAGAGAACGAGAAATAAAGAGAGAGAAAGAAAGAAAGGGAGATTAAGAAAGAAAGAGAGCGGGAAAGGGAGAGAGAAATAGAGAAAGAGAGTCCTACTATAGTGATCTCCAGCGTCATACTCAAACAATCTGCCTAGCCTTTTTCCCAACTATGTTAGAGTCGGCTTCCAGTCTAACCGGGTGCAGCTGTCGGAAATAATTACTCAAGCTTGGGTTAGTAATTTTATTATCTTGGTTTTAGCTAATGAATGAACACAAAGCAATAGGAATTTGTTAAGGTTGCAGCACATGGCGAGGAGTAGTATTTGCGTAACCCATAAGAAAAGGTGGGAACTAAATCTCAAACTCAAAGCATTTATTTCAAATAAATGTAATTACAAGTACTTTTGAATTGTCAAGGCATTTCATGTTCATGTTCATCATTATGTTATTCTATGTTCTAAGTTGAAACTGATCCCTCAAAAGAGAAATAGCTCGCATACCTCTGTATTTCTTGGTTAATTACTTTAATAGATGAAATAGTGTCAAATTGTTCTTAAATGATTCCCTTACAATTTTTGCATATTTTCATGATAACTAATTCATACTTTCACAGTTGCCGGTTTTGCGTATACCTACTCCATAACACGCATGTATATATTTTTTATATCCTGATGGCGTATGCAGAGGTGTGTTTATTAGTAAACCCATATTTCGCCAGTTATGTACAGTCCCATATAAGTATAAGAATCATTTATTTGCAGAAAATACAGGTGTTACCAGTTGTAAAAGTTGGTGGTTAATGTACAGTCCATATGTTGCCTGTCTAGGGCATGCAAATTAATTTTACTATTATAGGTATCTAATAGGTACCTACTTATTTAAGATATAGGTACAGAAAAATACCTATGTAGCTGTACTCGTATAGCTTATTTTATTTTATTTTACAATAAATATAAGTACACACTTATCAAAACTTAACCTAAAAATAACATTTTATGTTATAACAATTCTTTAGACTAAATAAAACACTTCACAAAACAAATAGGAAACTTAAAATAATTTTATTCTTTATGTTGAAGAAATTCTTGTAAACTATAAAAACAGTTTTCTATCAACCATCTACGGAGTTTAATTTTAAAATATTTAAATGGGAGCTCCCTTAAGATCTTTGGTAACTTATTAAAAATTGTGATGCACATATGATAAACATAATTTTTCATTAGAGTTGTATTACAAATAAGGAGTAATAGGGGGTGAGATGCCACTGATAACTCTTGATGAAAAAACTGCCAGTTTAACTTTACTCGTTAAAAAGTGTTTTGGCATTCACCACATTCATACTTTACTCGTTAAAAAGTGTTTCGCATTCACTATTCTGTAGCCAAACACTACGTAACAATGTTTAGAATTTTACGTTTAATGTAGGTCAGTGTCATCCCTAAAGCTACGCCTACAGTTGCGTCCACCAGGGTTTATTATACGTAACACTGATAACAGTAACTTTGCTCATATCATGTAGTTTACTTGTTAGTGTTGCTACGTCAAATAAATACTCGCATATAACATAGTTTAGTGGTCACACAAAGTTTGGTACATGAGAGCAAATTGACTTTAGGTTGAGGACATGTGACGTCGTTCCGTGTCTTTTTGACTGACCGACAGACAACGCTCAACCTTTCAAATCAAATCATTTATTTTACAGATCATACAATCCAATTTGTTAGTAATACCACTGACGATAGAAACTTCGGAAGAAGTTTTCATTACATGGAATAGATAGAGGCTTTCTGTGACCCCCTGGGGGTCTTGGGGGTTGAAGTTTCTAACTCGATCGAAATTACGGGCAAAAGTTACTAAATTGCCTTCAATATTGATGTTGATGCAAGGCCAAAAAAAACAAAAAGAAATACTAAATCAATTGGTACCAATTGATTTAGTCGTTTCAACTACAAATTAGTAGCCAAAATTACCACACACACACACACGCGTACGCTTAGATAGCTTGAAAATTCTTTTTTTTGTATGAAAGGGTATACTCCCAAGTTGGTCCCAAATAAATTTAATTAAATTTGCTTGGGTAGTTTTTGAGTAAGCTTCAATGATACGTAACTTTCCCACTTAGTATATGTGGATGATACATAGCAGGTAGTGGTATTCGAATTTGTGTGGGGTAGGTACCACAACTAAAAAGTGTAAAATAAAAACGCTTTACAAAAAAAAAACAATCGTCTTCCAAAAAAAACACTACCAAGCTTAAGTTTTTTTCGTAGGCTTAATTTCTCCCTTAGATAAATATATTAGGGCAAAAATTGCCCTAACATCTATAAATTTATGTCGCTTTTCGTGTCTGTATATGTGATCTTCTAAGATATAAAATGGATTTTGTTGCGATTTTCACCATCATTTAGAATTTTAAAGTTTTTTTTTATTTTTGATGCAGTAATATTAAACTTACATATTCAATAAAGAAATCGCAATGTTTCGTCAAGTCGTATAAACCGTATGAAGCAGGTGTGGGTCGCTAGCCATAACTAAAATAAAGTAAAAGCCTACCTAATTCTAATGACGACGAGGCCATACATTTTCATAAAGTGCTAATAATTAAGAGGGTTTATTCTGAAGGTGGGCAACGTCGCAAGTAGATGTCAAATATTTCACTGTTTTGATTAATTTAGCAATATTACTCTGTGGAAATAAAAAATGTGGCTAACTAGCGAACTAGAATATTGATTATGAAATGCAATAATTAATATCGTAACACCGAATGTTTAGTTTTAGATGTAAAAAAACTATTTGGAAACTTTCCAAATACGTTTTTTACACTTAAAATGGGTCCAACATCAAATTCAATGTTATAATTGCAATTCATTATTAATATTCTAGTTCGCTAGTTAGCCACATTTCTTATTTATATTCAGTAACATTGCTATAAGAATCAAAACAGGTAAATATTTGCCAGTTATTTGCGACGTTGCCAACGTTTAGGATAAACCCTCTTAACAAATTTCATAAATAATGGCGTTGGAAAGTAATTAAATTAAGATGTAAAAATAAAACATTAAGATGTAGTCAAGTTAATTGTCGTGTTGACTGACGGCAGCAGTAATTTATTATTTCTTCTGTGTTAATTACCAATACATGTTATGCGTACATAAAACACACTCTACTGAGCATGCCATGTGTGGACGGTAAACGAACTTATTCGGTATATTCGCAATCCTTTTATATGTGACCCAAAACCGACAACCGGCGGATACGAGTGTTCGTGTATTTGCGTCTTCATCTTATTCGAGAAAAATCGGCAAATATAGGCAAATAAGACGAATACGCGAACACGAATAGTGATGTGAAGTGCCACTATTAAATGTTAACCTGCTTGTAAACTTGCGTACATACCTATTTAAGTATAGTATTAACGAATCATAACATTATACACTGTTCATTATATTTCATGTTTATTATTTTACTAGTGTGTAGGCTCCACCATTCCTGCTTTAGTAGAGGTTCTTGACCTCTATTGAACTACAATAGAGTGGATAGGTATTCGTAAACCTACCGCGAATACAAAACGACCAATAATGTTTCAAGAATGTCTAAACATGTGAAGGAAAGTTAGTGCAGTACTTTCTTGCCTCCGCTACGTCGTGTCTCAACAACTAAACAACCTAAAATGTAAATATTTTTTCTTATGTGTCTCTTTTGTACTGAAACAAACAGTAAAAATATCCCGAATCGAGTTTTTACATGTTTCACACACTTTAATTTAGGTCCGATGAAAGTGTACGAATTAATAATTTAAACCCACATTTTCACAAAGTCTCAGTACCTACCTAGTTAAGCCATATTGCAGTGCTTGATCACTCTTCTTTCTCTGTCGGTCGGTCGGGCGAATAGGTCTTCTTTTGGAATGCGCTACCTCTGAACATAAGACCGCAACCAGTCAGTTGAATTTTAAGCAACTTGTCTTCGTCTTTTGAGCTATTGGTGCTAATCCATGCGTCATGTCCGTGAACGGGCGCCGTCAGTTAGGACTGGTCAACTCTTAGCTGCCATGGCTGATTTTAAGTTTTGAATTGTTCTTTGTTCTATCTTTTTATTACGGGCACTTTTAACGTGCACGCCTTTCTATATTATTCTCACATGTATAATTTCAACATGAATGATGTAACCAATATTTTGTAACAATTTTTTATTTATTTAATGGAGTGTCCGTGGAGTTTCTTCCGTTCGTTCGTTTCGCCCGTTCTTCTCCATAGGAACCTACTACGCTTTGGAATGGGCAACTAGCTTCATATTTCTGACTGACCGATTCCTTGACAATTCATAAGTGCCTGTTAATGGTTTGAGTTTGAGTTTAAAGTGAAGGTACGTGAGCATATACGCAAGAAGTTGGTTGAAACATCCCAGCGGTGATTTGCTGGATTCGTTTTCTCCTCTACTGATCATTATTTCTCTTCTACCGATCGTTATTTCTCCTAACAAAGTTTATTCTGTTAATAATATGTATAGAGTATGTATATATTTATGTATTTATTTTTTTATTTTATAGTTATTTTCGTGTTATCAATCCCATAAATTGCACCTGCCATGTTTTGTCTCTGCATCACCCTAAGGTTGACTGGTAGAAAATGCCTCAAGCATTAAGTCCGCCTTTGTACGGTATTTTTTGTACTTGTGCATAAAGTTTTAATAAATAAATATTGCTAACCAAGTAATATATTTCATCCATTTTTCTTTTCGAACGAAGCAATATCAGTGCCCTGTCAACATTGAATGATTAATACTCGGTTCCTATGAACAAAAACGAATCCTTTTGACTTATTAATGGTAATTTTTTGGGCATTTAAACAGATTCGTAAGCTCTTTTTACTTGAATATGGCCGCCAAAAATTGTACAATAACATTCGTGAATGAAGGTAACACACGTGAAGTTTGTAAAGCCTAGAGTTCATGTAAGAGAAATTCCTAATTATTCTGGAATCACTGTTACTCGTATTTTGACAATTCGAAAACAAACTTGTTGTCAAATTGTGAAAATAAAGAGTTGTGGTAAGTTATTACTTATATTTTAAATAACAAACAATTTTAAAGACTTAATAAAAATGAAATATTTTTCATTAGGAAGTCTTTATTTTTTAATTATCATAAAAATAAATGAAACTACAAAATAAATCTTATTGGTAACTACTTAGTTTGAAAATGAATGAATCATGTTCATACATGAATTTTGATTTCGATAAAAAAGAAGCAAATCACTAAGTTGCTATAGTATATACTCAGCTTAATCAAAAACACTGTGGATATAGCCAAAAAAAAAATATCGATGTGAGTTTTGAGGTTAAAAGCCACCGTACAGCGTTATTTGGTAATCAAATAGTCTAGCAACACGTACTATTTAAAATAATACAGAAACTTGCGATCTAATCTTAATTATCAGCTCTTAAAAGTACGAAAATCTCTCGAGACAAATTTTCCGACCGACTTGATGTTCACTTGTAGCGAAAAATAAATAGCGCCTTTTTTCCGTCGGTTGGCCAACCTGTAGTGTGGTGTTGCCATGACCTAAATATGGTTTTAAAGTGCTTGGATTCTTGTTAGTTTCACAGATAAATAGTAACATACGTGAAGTAACATATTGGAACGAAAAGTGAGACACTTTTTCAAAATTGGTATTGAATACTTTAAAAACGTTATTTGAATAAAACAAATGAAAAAAAACATAGAACATTTATAGTAAAAGTAAACCATTTCAAAATGTAAGTGGTTACTTATCAATTATGTACATATTTTTTAAGGAATTAATTTGAACACATGAATTTTGTATGGAAGTAAAAAGAGGCCAATTTATAAAAAATCTCCGATAATTCCGAAAACCGAAATATACTTCAACTAAAAATTATATATGATTCTACATAATTCTGTTATCCAGATCCACATAAAACATATCACAAAAAAATTCAATAAGCATGTTTTTTTACATAAATGAGAAGGACACAAACTTTTCCCCAAATGTACAATTTTTGGCGGCCATACACACTTGTGATAGCTACTTCCATTTGGGAGAGTCTACTATGCAAAGCAATGAGGTCTTTGCTTCATTATTCGTAAAGATACAATAGTTTTAATTTTAACAAATAACGGTCCGTAAACTTTAAAAGATTCGGCCATATAACGGTCTGTTTACGACGATATCATTTCATAAAAGGCAGTTTAGGTGCAGCTTCATTTTCTTCTAAAAGCTACGGCAGATCTCTTTTAAATTTTACTTCCGAAAAAAAAATCAAACATGGATTGGTGACAGTGATTTTATTCTATTTTCAAGCACTAACCTTCTTTACGGGATGTGAGAAATACATGTATTTTTTTGAAATTTTAACGTTGGTTTTAAAAACGGTACTCGCTGTAAAACAATGAAAACAATCATAATAATATCTATACGGACCGTGTTATGCAGAAGGCAGCCATGTCGGGAAAAGTACAAACACATATAAGCATTTTTCTGTCGATAGTTGCACTTCGGTTGTATATTAATATTCTGATTATTTTTTATTTGAGACATATTGGTATAACTATTGTAATATATTGTATCCTATCCAGAATGTCGAAACGTGGCTATTAATATTAATAATTGCGATTTAAGACGTGGCTGTTATACACAAAATAGCATATTTTGGAGAAATCACAATAAAGTTTAAACCAGCCATGTAAGTTGGCTGTGTTTTAAAATGTGATCTGTAACTATTTAAAGAATAAAAAACAGACAACAAAGTATTAAGCGTTGCATCAAAATAATCTATCTATTGTATAATGTATTCATACTGTTTTTACTTTAACTAGGTACACTTCCTTTAGGTCCAATAAAAATCAATTAAATAAAATTATTTTGATTTGAGTAAAAACTTGGCAATAGAATAGGTACCTATTAGAAGTATTTATTAAAAAATATATTAAAACGTCACATACGCAAAATACAAATTTTCGCACTCATTCATCATCCAAATTAAAATCTAACTCAGTAAGTATTATCCATTAACGTCACCTTCAATAATTTCAGGTGTAGGTACATGTCAAATTGTCATAAAAGTGTTGAGCATGTTCTGGTTTTAGATATATTATTGATATTATAGCACGTAGCTTGGGCTCTGCTATAGGTTTTCCATTTGGCCATAATTTAGGTAACAGACTCTTAAAAACAACTTCTCTTTCTATTGGCAGAGTCGTGATGTCTTGATATTTTACGTCGTTATCTTCTTGTACAGACTTCATATAAATATGATATTGGTGAGGCTTTGTTATTTTTAATTCTCTTGTTTTAGCCAATTTACTTTTTTCATTATTTGTTGTTTTCTTGTGATTCATCAATATCAACATCAACTTCCATTTGGCAAGTTATCAGAGGATTTTTCTTTTTGCTTATAGCCATCATTTGAATGTAGTCGTCAGGCGTATAAATCCTTTGATTGTACTTCAAAGCTCTCTCAATATCACCGAAGTCTTTATCATTGGGTAAGTAACTATGGCCTGGCATCAAATGGAAAGACCTACACTCTCCTCCCATACCTATTAAATACTGTTATTTGAAAATATTGTAAAACACAATTATTTTTAAAACAGTAACCGTAGTGGAGTTTCTTGCCGGCTAGCTCCTACTAGCCTACCTAGCTACCTAGGTACTACCTAGTTTCTGACGTTTCATAAGTGCCCATGTAGGTTTATGTGAAATAAAATATTTTGAATTTGAAATACTGTAATGTAATAGATTCTAGGTTTGGTTTCATCTCGAGCACTGCTTTCATCATGAGAGTAATTTTTATATTCTGGGTTTGACCACCACAAGAATCTGACCAAAGAATTAAATCTTTAATAGTGTCAGAGACGTTCTTGTCGATGTGTTTTAAAAGTGAACATCCAGCCTGACCCTCGATCCATGTATAACAGTAGCTTTGGTTGTTTTTAGCACTGTGCACACCCAAGTTAGAGCCAGATATGCCTTTTATAAAAAACAAAAAATTCTCTGAATCCGGGGTAGAGGTAGGGTAGAGTATTTGTAATTCATATCAAATGTAAGACATTCGATGTCTCCTTGATTTTTAGCTAAGTTCATATCTATTTTTAATTGACATCTTGCTCTTTCGGCCTGGTGAAGATGAATGTTGTGCGTTTCTTTTATGGAGTTAACATCCCCACCGCTTCTACATGTATTTATTAGTACTATGCGAAATGTATCGCAGACATTGCACGTATCTTTGCTTAGTATTTTAGGTTTGATGTTAAAGTTGTCGTAAAAAAATCCAATATGGATGGTGTTGAAAAAATCCAACTGCGATTAACAACAAATAATTAATTTACAGTAAACAGCCATCATAGAGTGGCTGCCTTTTACGTAACTCGAACACCGATACCTCCTAACAATTTGAAATTTGTAAAAAATGGCCACATAGTTAGGCTGACTTCTGCAAAATAGGTATTTTAATTTTTGTCAAAATTGGCAGCATTTTACATGAAGATGACTGTTTTTTACAATAAGCATTTGTAGACATGGCTGCATTTGACGGCTCATAACTCTGTGATAAATAGAGATATCGACATGGCTGTTTTTGCAAAAAATCTGGTATGTCGAAATTAGTATGGCTGTGTTTATAACTCATTTTTGGAAAAAGTGCCATATGGCTGCTTTCTGCATAACACGGTCCACCTATATGGTATGTATAACACAAACTCGCTTTTCGTGTCGTGTCTGTGTCACTGCATAGTTCTTCTTAAAACTACACAAGGTATTTTGTTGCGATTTTCATCATCATTTAGAGAAATTATTCCAGAAGGTTTAAGTGTACAAGTAAATAATAATATTTAACTTAGGTATAGCACAAAAATCTCGATTTTCAAGCAAAGCAGGAACCGCCTGACGGTGGCGGTGCAATGTTCACTAGTTATAACTAAAAACTGACGTAGATGGCCTACGTTGTTTCTAAATTTGAAAACTTGAAATGGGAAAATTCTCCCTACTACTTATGCGTTGATATTTGTAGGTTATAGGTCCATCACGTCTCGTGCGTTCACGTTTTTACGACTGCGGCGGAGTCCAAAAGAAGAGTAACGTTTTTCTTTTAATTGACGACGGTATAATGGTTTAGTGATTGATTCTTTTAGCTAAGGTTTCAATCAAAGTCTCGTATTTAAAATAATATTACACTAATAAAGGATCTCGGAAAGGACAAGTCAGTAGCAGAACTCCTTTGATTACCGTAATTTCAATATCTATTGTATTATTATGATTAAAGCGAACAGGCACCTGACTCCATTATTCAATATTGGATCCTGAAATTGAATGGATCCAACCCTTCCTGTCTGAGGGTATATTTCGGATAGAATTAATAAAGAAAGCCCATAATGTAATGTACGACGTGACGGTTATGGTTGTGACGTGATGGAAATTGTCAACATAAAAGAAGTACATTTTATTAAAAAAATAGGGAATATGTAGGTTTATGGTCAAAACATTAGTTTAACACCCTTGGGAGTAGCACATTAGGTATTCTCCTGGCTCAGCCTGGTGTGACGAGGACCGCAGAGGATGTGCCACGCTGCAGACGCCAGGGATGGTGACGATCGGCGGATGGTCTCGCCAGATCCATAAAGAGCTAGACGTAGCCACACGGATAAAATATCTACCCGGCTCGGAGCAGTGGTGGCCCAGAACCCAACCTTCGGAAGCCACCAATAATTGCCGATTGAAGTCAGGAGATGGTTAGCCGGAACTTTGAAGAATAGCCAGAACTTTGGACCTCAGTACTGCCTGCTTTACGCTTTTAAAATGGCGGAGACCATGGTCACATGTGATTCAGGATCAAGTGAACGTGTGTCTCCGATTGAAGCAGGATTTCGCATGTGCGAGTCACAGCAAATGGCGCACCGCGGTATTTCGCGTAGTTTGTGGGTTCTCTTTTGTACGTTTGGACTAAGGACGAAGGAACTAAGGACGTCCCTAATATTATCACGTCTGTGGTTTGACTTGACATTTTATTATTCTCATTTTAAATATAAAAGCTTGAATGAATTCCATAAATAAAACCATCGATCCCACTCATCAACTACCCACAATTGTTAAGGGTAAGACGTGAAACGAGGGATCGGGGTTAATGGTTTAAGAGGAAGTTGATAGATAGATGGATAGATAGATAGATAGAATATTCTTTATTACAGAAATAAATTAATAGACAACAAGGGTCTGGGGGTTTGGGGTCAAGGGTTTGGGTTTGGTTTTTGATAGTTCTGTATTGTAAACTATTTACCTTTATACGTTATATCTACTAAGTATATATAGCGTATGTAAATGACGGTAGCTGTGACGAGGGTTGCCTCATGTTGGAAATCGTGATATTAAGAATGCTGTTATAGGCAAATATGGTCAAATGGAACATACAGGTTGGTAGGGACATTGACGCTAAAACGGTTACCATGGATACAGTACATGATTCCCCCCTGAGTTGAAATTGTTCGTCGGTTATAAAAAATCTCTGTTTCATAGAAAAGTGCAATACCTACGCGGTCAAAATGTATGGAACAGCAGATTAAAAAAAAAATAAGCGACGAAAATTGTTAGCGCGGGGGGGTTAAGAATCAGGTATTTCGCGTCGATGCCACCCTATATAATAATTATGTAAATAGATAAAAATAATCTGCAAAATTCCCTGAAGTGGTTAAAGTATTTGGAAATAGTACAAATAGGTCATTACCTGCCTAGCCTTTTCCCAACTATGTCGCGGTTAGCTTCCAATCTAACCAGACGCAGCTGAACACCATGCAGTATTTTTCATGGAGCGACTGCCTACCTGACCTCCACAACCCAGTTACTGGGTAACGCGATACCCGATGGTAAGACTGGTTGTCAGACTTTCCGGTTTCTGACCCGTATCGACCGGCTAAGATCACGGAATGACAGCCAGGACCAACTGCTCAACTCGCACGGGGGTTGCAGTATGTAACAGATGGTCACCCATCCGAGGACCGACCTTGCCAACCGTTGCTTAACCTTGAAGATAGACCCGTGCGGCTGTTATTAT
The DNA here is from genome assembly GCA_916701695.1 of Agrochola macilenta. Classification (NCBI taxonomy): domain Eukaryota; kingdom Metazoa; phylum Arthropoda; class Insecta; order Lepidoptera; family Noctuidae; genus Agrochola; species Agrochola macilenta. The sequence goes on from OU753564.1 coordinate 13,365,245, forward strand.
TAAGCCACGAGCCCCTCAAAAATAATAAAAGTGCCTACTAGTAATTCTGCTTAGACTATTAAAAGAATCTAAAGACGCAATATCTCTGAATAAAACACTACACACAAACATGATAAATATTGATGTAATTATTTAAACATAATGACCGAAGCCCATATCTTAACAGATTGAATGACAAATACGCCGAAAAAACCGTAGCTACTCAAATATCTCTAAAAATATCTCTCGGCGGGAAATTGAGACGCTTCCTTGATTTCGATCTTTTTTTTTTGGAAAAAATCTTAGCTTCTTGTAAGACAAAGTATTTTAGAAAAAGATCCTGATTTACATACGAATCGAATAGCTCGGTAAAATATTTTTTGCTTTGTTAAGCTCTCGACTAAACGCGAATGAATTTTGTAAGCAAGCATCAGCATTATTTTCAAATTTTGAAGGCATAATGATAATACCTATGTCTTAAATTATTCAAAGCCTCTGAAGAGCGTTTTCGTCGAAAATTTGAAATAATTGAGTTCCTTTTTCCAAATACGTATTTACCATTCAGGGTACAAACTCACTCATTTGCTTCGTGAGGTTTATCTGCCATTATATCACTATTTAATTTAATTTCATTAATCATTTATTTCAAGAAATTTGCCCCTTAATAAGCTCTACAAATTACATAGAAATACATAAAACCATTGCATTAAAAATTAATTTAAATATCCTTGTTTCTGGCGTAAAAAACTGAGAGATATGAATTCATAGCCAGAAAATAATAAAGATTTGTTATTTTTAGAATATTTATGATGATTAGGCGGGATATTCGGAGAATACAAAAGATTTACAAATGTCCCATAAAGTTGTTGGTCCCTGGCAATCTATATTCATAACCACATCGAACTTGGCTATGTATTTAACGATTATTGTTATTTATATCTCTACTAACACCTACTAAGGGAAGGAAGGAATCATTGCGACCACAAATATACAAAAACGTAATGTAGAAATAAAAATGTCACTGTACCTATTTTCGGGACACGTTCCCAAGATTATTCTCATAAAAATAAACTTAATGAAACGACATGATTTCTCTACGGATTCACAAAAATATATTTTATTCTGGAATCACGTAACTTTGATAACGGAATCTAATTTAGATCTTGAACACAGTGTAGCAGACACAAACAATAATAAATATACTGAAATACTAGATAGCTTAGTTACCGTTTAGAAGTTTAGACTGTCTCAGGTCATTTACCTAAGTAATCTAAAGCAGCAAGTTAAATTCGAAATATCGCGCAATCTATGAAAAAAAATTTTATTTTTTTCCACATAATCTTACATGGGCACTTATGAAACGTCAGAAGCACAGGTGCACAGTTCCAATTGGCCCTTTCTTATGGAGAAGACCCGGCAAAAAACTCCACGGTTACTTTTTACAAAATAATTCGATTTTACAATATTTTCAAATAACAGTGTTAATAGGTATGGGACAATGTAGGCCTTTCAACAAGTACCAGGTACTTAACAAAATAGAAAATGGTCAACAAATCCACTAGGCCTACAACGTTCTCAAATTCACAAAATAGAAAATAATCTTTAAAAAAGAAATAATAATAATAATCTCGACTAAGCAGACGAGGTTATCGACATGTGGAATGTGAGCTCGGCTATCATTGTGCTGATTTTCGTAACGACCAATGGCCTGATGGCCAAAACCCTCGATCAAGATCTATCATTAAGTACTCCTCGATACGGCTTGTATTGTGAGAAGGTTCCTGTCTCTGTAACCCTAACCACCGGACACTGGCGGACCTCTATTTATTTATATTTTTCAATATTTTTTTTTCTTATTTTTATTTTAAGAATAATTTAAAAATGTAAATAAATATGAATCAAAAAAATAAACGACATAGGGTAAACGGTATATTAATTGGCACCGTTTTTTTTTTTTTTTGGTTTGGATATCATCAAATGACTCCTCCCGCTCTGGGCGGAGCGAGAGGAAGTGTCAGACTTTTACTGACTAAAACCCACCCGTGTTCCTTCCGTTGCCTGTGTGCCGGGGTCGCGATATCCCTTTCGGACAAACTCGCAACCCTGGCAGGCATTGGCCCTTACGGACCCCGTCAGTTGGTGCTGACATCTCTTTGAGGCGCGCGTGGAACACAACGCGCCGTCAACCCGGGCCTGGTTGACGTTTGAGGTATAAATAATCGTTGCCAATACAATAAATTGTATATTCTACCAATAATTGAGTAGCTTATAACATAAAAAAACAAAACATTCGTAGCACGCAGAATAAATTAGCAAAGTGCCAATCATTGGGGGGGTGTCAACTGTAAACGTGTAAACGGTACTAATCCGTTTACCCTAATTAAATAATAAAAATAAAAACCTATTTAGACCAAATGACATGATTGCCATTACAACTGTAACAAATCTTAATAATTATCATGTCCAATAAGTACTTATGTATAACGTTTAAAATTATTCCAAGACTAAAAACTGTTGTGCTATTCTGTAATATAAGATATATTACAGAATAGCACAACAGTTTTTAGTCTTGGAATAATTTTAACCGTGAAAACTTAGGTGAAGTGAGCTGTCAAACCCTAAATACCCCAGCGCAGGTAAGATGGTAGTTCACTTCAAGCTCACTTGTATGTGTTTAGTTTAGACTATAACTAAAATATTGCCTAGTTTATTATTATTATTATTATATTAATACGTGAAGCCAAAACTTTGTACCCCTTTTTACGAAAATTACGCGGACGGAGGACTATGAAATTTGGCACAGTTAAAGTTTTTATGGAGAATGCTAATATTTATATATAATATACATTAGAAATAAATTAAATTAACAAAAAAAACATTACACACACTACCATGCGTTTGACACGATGGCTACCTTGGAATCATGACATGGCAGCATGGAATTAGTATGTACTACACAACATAAAATTTAAATGAAATATGGTCGAATTTCAACCTCTGGGCTACCACTAGTTTGTTTAAATAAACCAGGCAGCTTATATTTACCTAGCCTTGTCTTCAAATGAAATTAAACCATGCTTTGCAACAACACGGTCAAGTTTCGAAGTTCATTTTTGGTTATGTTTCAAGATTGGCTGAAATAGTAGCTCTTCTTCTTGTTACATCCTCTACAATTTACCCTTGCTTGAGTAAAAATACACACGACGATATCTACCTCCATGTACTTGTTTTTGTGAATCATAACCAAATTTTAGTAGGAGTTCAGGAGTTCTGATATACTCGTAATTTAAAAACAAGATTAAGTAACGAAATTTTCTTTTCTGAGAAGGGAATAAGTAACGTCCAAATCTAAATAGTAAAATTGAGTCCCATTTTATTGAGTACCTAATTCTTTTTCCTTGCTGTTTTATGTAATCTTGATATAAGATTATTCTACGAATTTCTATTTTGTGGGCTTCAACGCCCGTTAGACTTGTAAAGAAAATCTATGATCATGCTAAACATAAATTAAATTAAATTATTCCTAATTTATTTTAGGTAAGACACTTTCCTGATCATATTCTATTACGACTTTCTGAGATAAGTGCTTTAAAACCTTGGATTTAGATTTACTACTGACAGATGAATATTTCCTGCTAATAACAACATTCTGTGGTTTGAGGACGTGATCAGTTTTCATTAGTGTGCTGAATAGCAGTGATAGCCTAGTAGTGTGACCGTCCGACTGCCATGTCATGGTCTCGGGTTCGAACCCAAGGCACGCACCACTGACTTTTCGGATTTATGTGCGTATTGTTCGTAATTATAACTTGCTTCAAAAACGGTGAAGGAAAACATCGTGAGGAAACCAAACCAGCATGACTTTTTTTTTTTTTTGGTTGGGAAATCATCACATGACTTCTCCCGCTCTGGGCAGAGCGAGAGGGAGTGTCAGACTTTTACTGACTAAAACCCACCCGTGTTCCTTCCGTTGCCTATGTGCTGGGGCCGCGATATCCCTCTCAGACAAACCCACAACCCCAGCAGAACCGGCATGCCTGAGAGATATTTCTTGACGGCATGTGAAGCCAAGTCAGAGGCCCATGGGCGGCTTTAAAACTCTGACACCAGGTTAGTTACTAACCACACGAAAAGAAGAAGATTAGTGTGCTTAGTAATATTTAACTACTAACGTTACCCGGCTCTGCTTCGCACCGGTAGCACTACAGTGGCACTCACCCAGACTCCGGGCTGCTACTGAGAAATTTCGGATGGAAAAACCGAACCTAGGACCTCATGCTGAGCTGTGAGCTATATCACTTGCGACCACCAGAGGCACAACGAGGCACTCAACAATTTATTATTGTAACAAAATTATAATAAAACTGTCAAATTTTGAAGCAACATCTAAATCACTTTGTCGAAAACCCAGTAAGAAGACAAAGGATGAGATTAAGAACTTTTGCCAATAATTTACGATCTAGTCAGTCATACCCCCCTTAATAACTGTGCTCAATTTCCATTGTTTTTAAAAGGATCTCTGAAATGAAAGGCTTTGTTACCGTTTTGAGTCTTCCAAGTTATTAGGAAGTACCTATTATAAAAGTCTATTCATAGCTGAATGGTTTGTTAACGTAACGTGGTAGGTGATTATTAGAGAATTAATTGAACAGGATGATTTAGCTGGTTGGTTAATACCTGGTCGACCGTGTGAGAATAGAGAATGTTCATTTAATAGTATAGGATGGTTCATACTAATTCCATGCTGCAATGATAGTAAGTCCTTACTAATTCCATGCTGCAATGATAGTAAGTCCTTACTAATTCCATGCTGCAATGATAGTAAGTCCTTACTAATTCCATGCTGCAATGATAGTAAGTCCTTACTAATTCCATGCTGCAATGATAGTAAGTCCTTACTAATTCGATGCTGCCATGTCATTATTCTAAGGTAGCCATCTTTTTCATAATTTTGGGCGACCGAGCTCTGCTCGGGTGAAAATATGAAGAAAACCTACCTAGATCGATTTTCGCCCCCGTAAACCCCTTTTTTTGCAACTCTCATCGAAATCGTTAGAGCCGTTTTAGAGAACGTGATTACAAATATATATATACAAATATTGCTCATAGGATAAGGAGAGACGGCAGATTTGCAGTTATATCCAAGCACATCTTGTCCAACTAAATCTGTATCTATATCTTAGTAAGTTACTATAGTTGGCTAACTTACAATTGTATGTCTTGAGCTCTGCCGCGTTTGTGAAGTGGTCGCAAGCGATACTGCTAAGCATGAGCTCCTGGGTTCGATTCTCGGGTCGGGAAAGTGTTATTGGGATTTTCCATTTGGATTTTTTCAGTAGCAGCCCGGAGTCTGAATTTGTGCCCGGTTGATGGCAATAGGCTCGCCCCCTGTTACGTGGGATTTAAACATAACTGGCGAAATGTGGGTGTAGGTCACCTCTGCCTCACCCTTCGAGGAATACAGTCGCAATTTTATATTGTATGTTAATTATGGTTTATTGGTTCATATGTATAGGTAAGTCCCTACTTAATTGTGATTACAAACATTACGATAGTAAGTAGACAATGGTTATCTAATTACGAGTACTTGTAACGTATTACGTTGGTAGTTCTATGCAACATGTAAAAGGGGTACTATTGATTCTACACCTAAACTTTTCTTTAGATAACACAAAAAATTACAACAGCATTTTTTTTTTTTTTTTTTTGGCGGAGCTCGTTAAATCCTAGTTGAACTATTAATGGACTAAACAATATAAATAATATATTGTGTCCATCCATTACTGTCGTCAGATTAAGATTTTCTTTCTCCTAATTTTAGTCTAGACAAAATGTTAATTTTAGATTACTTTGTGAAATATTTAATTTACTTCTATACATTGAAAAAAAAAAGAGGGAGCTCGTGGCTAAGTAACAACAGCCGCACTGGTCGATCCATCAGGTTAAGCTACGCTTGCCGGGGTTGGTCAGTTGATGGGTGACCATCTTTACATACCGAGAATCCTCCGTGCCTCGGAGAGCACGTTAAGCCGTTGGTCTCGCCTGTCATTCGTGGATCTTTGACAGTCGTTACGGGTCGTCAGAAGCCCGAAAGTCTGACACCAGTCTTACCAAGGGGTATCGTATTACCCAGTTACTGGGTTGTGGAGGTCAGATAGGCAGTCGCTCCATGTGAAATACTGGTATTCAGCTGCATCCGGTAAGACTGGAAGCTGACCCCAACATAGTTGGGAAAAGGCGAGGCAGACATTTATTTATTTATTCAAATCACAATTATAACACCTTTACAGACTCATCCAAGGCGATGTTATAAGTTACAATGTCTACACAAATTTACAAAAAAGAAAATATTAAATAGAATGACCTGTAAGTCAAAGAATTTCAAACATACATACGAAATTCTTTGGTCTTTTAAATGCAAATAATAATTGAAAAGAGTTATGATGATATTATAAAACAACTTTTACAATGCATTTGCTCGAAAAGAGCCTTTTCCAAGCAGTAAATTAGTGCGGAAAGTGTCACTTTTTTTGACTAGTGCTTTTTACTTTTCTGTTTTTTTTTAATTTTGGTGGCCGTCGTCAGCCTGTTGCAAAGAGTTTTTATTATTTGAGAAAAGTTTTACGACAAATCAGATGATGATGATAACGATGACGATGGCGAAGGCGATGGCGACGGCGATGGGATGACGATGGCGATGGCGATGGCGATGACGATATCGATGACGATGGCGATGGCAATGGCGGAGTCAAAGACAAAGTCGAAGTGGAAGTGGAAGTGGAAGTGGAAGTGGAAGTGGAAGTTGAAGTGGAAGTGGAAGTGGAAGTGGAAGTGGAAGTGGAAGTGGAAGTGGAAGTGGAAGTGGAAGTAGAAGTCGAAGTCGAAGTCGATCGAAGTCGAAGTTTTTTTTTCTCTCACAATGCATAGTAAAACGTTGTATGATACACGTGCGTAAGATGATTTCACCTTTGAAATCACCTACCTTCCGCACTTATAGCATAAATAACTATTATAATACGAGTATGTATGTGGTAATTATGTTTGTAGTAATTACTCCAAACATGGCAACTTTTATAATATCATAACTCTTTCAATTATAATTTGTGCCATTTTCATGAATTATACCTATACATATGGGTTTATTTATTTATAGACACGTAGTTACTTAATTTAAAAACTAACAGACTTATAATAATAATAATAATGTGCCGATAGTCGTATCAGCCAATGGCTCAGTTGCCAAGAGCCTCGACCAACACCTAAGGAGGCTCTCGTTGGGCAGCTGGATCAAGGGCTTGATTCAGAAAGCGGTACTCCTGGACACGGCTCGCATTGTCAGGAGGTTCCTCTCTCTGGAGCCCTGACCGCCGGTAGCTTGGACCCTGTTCCCGATACCGGTGGGCTACTATTTTTTATATTTTTAAATGCTTTAATTTTTTCTATTCTAATATTTAAAAATATAATTTATAAGTATTTATAATGAAATAAAGGATAATAATAATGTACAAGTATATAAAAAAGGGGGGAAATAATCTATACAATCATGTTAAAAATATGACACAGAGAGACACGAAAAGCAACTTTATCGCTTTTCGTGTCCGTCTGTGTGACCACGTTGTTCTTCTAAACTACACCGCGGGTTTTGATACGGTTTTACCATCATTTAGGGCGGTCGCCCATTACGGCGACTTTTTGCAGTGTTTCAGTAGCACGTTTCGTTAACGCGCGTCTGCATTGCTACTTTTGGCCGTTTGCCATATCTGCAACGTGCGATAGAAGCGATACAATCGCATAGTATCGATTAAGCATCGCTTCCGCATCGATGCCAACGCGCTACTGTATTGATTCAGAATCGCTACGACTGCGCAACTGTTTCTGGCGACATCGGGTAAAGGCAGAGTCGAGTGCTGCGGCTGTGAAGACACAGATAGGCAGATGTAGCGTGCATATGCATTCACAAGTAGTCGCTACAGCGTATGATTGTGCCGATACTGTATTGCGACTATCGATTCTGAATCACGGCTGTATCGCAATAGTAGCGATGCAGAATCGCGGTTACGTGGGCGAAGGTATACGATCAGCGACAGCATTGTGGTCTTTTGCAATTGTATCGCTACTGAGTCGCTGCAAAATAAGGGAATTCATCCGGAAGGTTTATGTGCATAATACTTACATTAATATTAAATCTACATGTAATAAAGAAGTCTCGATGTTGTAGCGAGATTTTTCGTAGTCTAGGAAAATTCTCGTGAGGTATAATTATATTTAGATAATAATATAACCCTAATTGTATTCCATATTCTTTGAACTTTGTAATAAACGAAGTTAAATATATCAAACAAACTAAAATAAAGCCTTTTTGTTGGTGCCTTGAGCTTTATAAAACTTATTACGCCTGAAGTTACATTACAATCTTAAATAACCCTCCTTTTTAGGCATCGCCGCAATCAGGTAAAAAATGTATTACAGATGATAATAATCTGATAATAATCCTAATAGCGATGTGAAGTGCAACAATTATGTGTTAAATCGTATTAAGGAATAAAGTTGCTATAACTTTGAGAAATGGTCCAAGAAATTAATGTACACGACTGTAACAATGATTTATGCTAATGTAAAAATGTGTGAATACTAATAATAATAAATTCTTTATAACAAGCTGCCATGGAGTTTCTTTGGACTTCTTCTCCATGATGACAAACAAAAATGAAAACAAATTTTCTCATTACCGTATTTAACTAATAAGCCTTATTGAAATAAATGCCTAGTCTTTTCTTCCTGTGATTTTCTTCATTAAACCGTTTCTCTACACACCATATATATTCTCATATTCTCATATTCATAGGTACTTTCATACACAGTAAATAACTAGTAACCATTCTGAAACTCAAAGCTTGCTTATTAACGGAATATCATTAACAATACATATAGCCTTAATTCCCATTTCTGACACACGCGAGTCGCTAGTTATAAGTAGGTATAAATTGCTTAAATAAAATTGCATAAAATCAGAAGGGATTAAAAAAAAACAGGAAAAAAGGAAAGAGATAATTATTGAGCCCCTTTCAAAGTAAATTTTCGATAATTTTTCATGAATATTCAGAAAAATACGGGCAGTTACATACCCATGGGCGGCTTTGTAGTTAAAATACTGGGAAGCCATATTTTTATTTCTTTTTGGTTTTTTGATATGTTTCTATCCAATATCAGTGAAGGACGAAGGTATTATTGATCCATTGATTACTTGGAAACAAACCTTTGATTACTATTGGAGTCAGTACATATATTATATATAGGTATAATGTGTGTTATAAGTCCAAAAATGCGTCAATACCATAGACATACAAGGTGTAATTGAAATGACTGAACACCTGGTCATTGACCATCATTATGAACACCTTTTACAAAGGCAACAGGCTAGAGAAAAAAAAAATTAAAGGTAGTATCATCATCTCATATACTAATAAGAGCAAAGTGCCAATCCGTCAGTTGACTGCTAAATGAAGCAATGTTTTTTTTTTTTTTTGGGTGTGAAATCATCATATGACTCCTCCCGCTCTGGGCGGAGCGAGAGGGAGTGTCAGACTTGTTCCTTCCGTTGCCTGTGTGCCGGGGCCGCGATATCCCTTTCGGACAAACTCGCAACCCTGGCAGGCATTGGCCCTTACGGACCCCGTCAGTTGGTGCTGACATCTCTTAAGCAATGTTAAGGCTCAATTCACATTACCACGGAACGGAATAGAAGCGAGTTTTTGTAACGATATTGTACATAGCAAAATTAACTTTATGTCAATTGTGTAACTAGATACGAGCTTTTAACTGCGGGAATTACCGAGAATGCGCGAAAATTCTCCAGAAAAGGCGTGACCTGTCATTTGGGGTCGTATGGAGTTTTACGTTAGGCAGTTGTCCCACCGCGCGACGGCGAGGAAGCGACTAACTATCGGCAATTTTCTCGCTCAAGAAATGAACAATAGATATACATTCCGTGTAAACAAAAGAGATGCATATATTAATAGCTGATCGCTGACTGTTCACATCGCCGCCGCGCCGGCGAGGACTCGCTCCACTAGTTTGTTACTGAGCGACAAGAGCTATCAAAGAGAGTACTCGCTCAGCGACGTGCGGTTGGAGGACAGAACACTCGCTGAAAGACTCGCGGCTGGTACATACGCGTACCAGCGATTAATCGCTCGTCGCCGTCGTGCACTCGATGCTCGCTGCTCGCCAACTCGTTTTCAGTTGCTAGCTCTACTCACTACTCGTTAATCGGCGGCGGGAGGACAACTGCGTTACACTTCTAACATAAAGTTCTTCTAACATAAGTCCTTTCCGTTTCGCGGTAATATAAATTGAGCCTAAGAAATTAGGTTCTTGGTTAATAAACAAATACGGGCAACAATAACGCGTGGGTTTTCCAAATAATCCCTAGATCGGATACACATCATAATATATTCCTTAGCTGCTAATAACATCACAAAAATATAGTGTTGACGTCAAACGGATAATCTTCTTCGAAAACTATAAGATTACCCGTATTATGAGTTTGCCAAGTGACCTCGATGTATTCGATGGGATATAATGAAGAATATATTTTACTGTTACCACGTAGATTAAGTTTGTTTTGTTTGGGTTTTTCAATTAGGAATCTCTCAATAGCAGCCCGAGTCTGGATTTGTGCCCGGTTGATGGCGACCTACGCGTTCAGTATAATAATGCACTTACTGCTGCGGTTGCCGTGGTGTTGTAGTGCGTCAGGGATGTTTACGGACAATAACATTGATAATTTTGCCGCCATTATTAGAAAAAGATGTGTATCCCTGATGTCACTTGTTCGCGGTAGCACCAACAGTATTCTCAGTGTGTTCGCAGATCGGTGGGATTCCTCGACGTTGCGAAGGTGGATGCAGGTCCACGCTGAATTCCGTTTCCGATGAGTTAATCCGTGTCTGTACCTACCTCCTAACACTAGAAGTTAAAGAAGGAAAAATATTCTATTCTATTCTAATAGGCTCGCCCCCTATAAGGCTGCCTGTCCATTGAAGCGGAGCTAGGCAGAGTTGCGGACAGTGTTTGTCCATTGATGCGGTGCGAGGTAGCGGAGCGGAGTTACGGACTGTGCGGAGCGAGGTAGCGGAGCGGTGTTGTGGACTGTGCGGAGCTAGACCGAGTTCATGTTCATCGCCTCTCCGCTTCCCCGCTCCGGTTCCCCTCTCCGCTTCTCCGCTCCGTTTCCCCGCTCCGCTTCCCGGTTTTGTATGAATGTTTAAACTAGTTCGCAAATCCCTGTCCACTGAAGCGGAGCGGAGGTTTTATGCAATTCCATTGGTTAATATTGGCACACCGCTACTCCGCTCCTCTCCTCTCTGCTCCAGTGGACAGGCAGCCTTACATGGGACTTAAATATAACTGGCGGAATGTGGGTGTATAGGTACAACTCTGCCTTACCCTTTGAGGATTACTGGCACGATGTTATGTTGTCATGTGTTATTTATTTAGTTTGTAATATAAAAGACCGTAAGGTTTAAGTCATTTTAATTCATGACAAAGATTTCCATTTTCCAGATTTTCATTTCAAGCTGGATTTGTGCCAACCATTGTCTATATTTAATATAATCGTATGTAAGCGGTCAAACCAAATTCCAATTTCCTTGGTGGGCAGGGTGCGGGCTAGCTCCAACACTGTCCTGGCGATGATTGCTCAGCGACTGGATTGCCCCTGCGTTGGGCATTGTTGTAGCAGGCATATTATTGGTGCTTGATTTGTAATTGTATGTAAGTAACTATGTGTGTATTGTTTGTACTTAATATGGGTCAAGGACCTGAAATAAATGTTTTTTTTTATTTTTTTCATTGCACTAATCTGTAGCTAATGCCAACAATCACCGATGGTTGAAGTGTTTAGAAAAATATTATTAAATAATATTTGTTTGTACCTTTCGTATCTAATGAATCCGGTTCATAAGATTTGATTTGAAACACACACACACACAATTATCATGCAAATGTTTTTTGTCAATTTTCTAATTTTTATTAGTGCCCAAATGTTTGCTTCGAGCAATAGAAGAAGTATTAAATGTATCTGTAAAAGCTAACCTTAGCTACGTTGCTAGCATTCTACAATCTGTCGGAAACTTAAGATGAAACAAAACCAACAAGATTGATTGATAATGATGTAGCATTGGTTATAACGTTTACCTCGTGGCCTTTGGTAATTATTGGCTACTTACGTGATTGATGTCGGCCCATATTAAGCTAGTTACGAATGTAAATAGAACGAGGTTGAGGTAAACAATAGTTATCCGTACAGGAATATACAGGAATATCCAGAAAGATCCCATTTTGCTCAACACTTAATATATTCAGGTCATTCGTTAAATAATAATTACACTTTCAAAATTTTACACACATTTGATGGTTTACTAATCCATGCGTCATGTTCGTGAACGGGCGCCGTCAGTTAGGACTAGTCAACTCTTAGCTGCCTTCAAGTCAATCGTCATCCTGAGGATGCCTCGTTGAGAGGTGAAACACGTGTCGATTTCTTAAAAGGTTCTTTATGACTCTTTAAAAAAAGTTCAGCGAATTAGGTTACTAAATATACATCGACAATAGTTTTTTTTTTTTATCAATTGTTTAAGACTTCATTGAAGAGAGTTGCAAGTCGCATGTCAGGATCGGCATCCATTCAATTGTGGTATTTTGTTTTTGTAGCTGCATAGGTTAATTGAGTTGAGAATCCTGTTTCGCACAGTTTGTAAGTCTGGTCTAAGTTAAAATAGCCTTGTTATAGATTTACGCCGAGATAACCAATCTCACTTATTCTGTATGGAGCAGTAATTTTTATGTTTGCTACAATAATCTTCACACAATATTGAAAACCATCTGGATTACAGTGGACAAGTTTTGACGAAGTTCAATATTTTCACCGCTTCCTAAAGAACAAATTTTAGATTTGGGGGCGTTTTCTTAATCGCTGTTTTTGCAGATTTTGCATAACTATTTCCGCTGGGTCCAAGTTTTTTTTTTTTTGACGTAGGAGCGGTATTACGAATAAAAAGTAAAGCGTAACTAGTTCAAGTTCTAGTCCATTGCATCCTGCATAGACACGTGATTATGCAAATGCTGCCAAATGTAAAATTAGTTCTTGAAGAAGCTGGGCTCCGCAAAGCCCCTGTGGTAACATTGGTATAAACATAAATACATAACTGGTATAAACACTATTTCATATTTAGAAGGATAGAAAAAAGCAGTAAAGAGCGTTCATTATAACTTGACCCGTGACGCGATAGGTAGCACTGTCATACAAATACGTAAGAATACATAGAATCCAGTCGTGTCGCAGCGACACGTCGTCTGCAGTTGCCGCCTGCGGTTGGCTACGGAAATGTACCTTTATGTCTTTCTATGAAGGTGACGAGTCGCTAGCTTCGGAAGATATTTCATAGAAATTCATCGAAATCAGTCATGTAAAAACTTTGTTAGGGCGTTCCGAGCAGCAATTCAATTGGAAATAAATGTCGCTTTCGACGTAAACCGATTGTGAGGATGGAGGCAGGTGGGATAATGCGTCTCCCCCACAGGCGCGTTTTTATCACCCGTTATTGCTCTAACTGTTTTCAGTACATTTTATATTAGAACGGCCACGAAGTTACACACTCCTGTGATCTGCTATAATAACGACGCAATAGAAGTAGGACGCTTGCGTTCCTCCGTCCTGCGGTATTCCTATAAGTGTTAATAGAACATTTTGTATTTGGACGCATGCGATCTTACACAAACCTGCGTTAATATGCTAGTACGGTGAAGCGCGGGCCCCGGCCTATAGTGTAGGTTACACGCAGACGTTAGAAATATCGGACGATAAAAACGCGGATGTGTGCAGGGAGTCGGGACGCATAAAGCAATAACGCTTGCGTTATTATCCCGCGATAAAAAAGTGCCTGTGGGGAGAGGCTTTATATAACACACTACTAAAGTCGTCATGGGAAGATCCGAAAATTCACTAATTAATTACTTCTCAAAAATGCCTAAAGCCAACTGAAATTTCTTAGGAAAGTAATATTATTTTTACACAAGATTATTTTTTAATTGATTCTTCTCATTTATTTCTTCTCATAGGTATGCTAAATTATTTACGGTCTTATTTCTTACGTTGACGTCAAACAGTAGACTGAATAGAAATTGTAATATTATCCGTTCTACCGATATTCATAAGTAAGTATGTACGTACTGTTATAGTTTCCCGATGTTAAGGAAAACCATTAACGATCAATAATAAACGATTACTTAGATTTATTAAGAATTGTCATGTCATCATCTTAGAGCAGACTGCCTCCCCGCTCCCGCGGTGCGCCAGTCTCGTCCCGATCTCTGAACCTCTACCATCTCCATATTATCGTTGTCTCTGCCAGTTTTGACTTAGTGTGTTAATCGAAAATTGTTCGAAGGTCAAACCCAAAAATTAAACAATTTCTTTTCGTGTAACTCAAAGTGTTTTTTTTAAAACCTTGTTTACTTGGCCTCGCGTAACATTGGTGGCAGCGGTGGGATTTTAAAAATCCTCGGATCGCCTCAATTCAGTGAAAATTAAATAAATAAAAAAACACATACTTACTAGTGTCGTGAGTGACAGTGAAAAGTGCTAAAATCCAATCTTACCTCTGTATCCTGTCGCTGTCTTTCCACTTCGTGCCGCTATATCCTGCTGGTCTTATTAGGCCTACCCGTGCCGTGTTGGTGTAACGGGGTGTACCCCGAATATCTATCACTCACCTTGGGTGATCTCGCCTGGCTACGAAATGATTCGTGTTGCCGTGGCAGTCGCAGTGTTCCTGTAAGTACATCCATTCTACATCGAAACTATCCGTGTTGTGAAAATAGTGCCAGTGATTTAAACTACAAAGTTTCATCGTAAAGTTCCAATTTAATTCAAGCTTCAAAGTGCTAAACTTAGTAACATTCAGTCAATCATTTGTTCCATTGTATTCTTTTATCACTCAGTTCCGAGAATAGTGCAACATTCCTTCTTATCGCAACTCCGTACCTCACGCGTTATCTTTGTTTTGACTAACTTGCCATGCCTAGAGACGAGACCAATACTATGTCTAAAGAAACAAAAGAATTCAAAGAAATTGACATGAACTTTATAAGCAAATTTATTAACAAATTCGACGGAAACCGCGAAAAACTTAATGCATTTTTACATAATTGCAGAAATGCAATAAGCCTTGCGTCACTATCTCAACAAGACGTAATATTAAAATATATTTTAAGCCAACTTGAAGGCCGTGCCGAAAGTGCGTGCTCCATTAAAGAATTTGAAAACTGGCAACAGTTAGAAGAATTTCTCAAAAATCAATTTGGCGAGAAAAAGCATTACGCTGCACTACTCTCGGATCTCCAAGATTGTTGTCAAACTAATAGCGAAACAGTCAACCAGTTTGCACTACGCGTAGAAACATGCCTAGCCAAACTATTAACCGAAATAAATATTTCAATACCCACAAAAAAGAAGGGTGAACTGACTGGCCGTGTCGCTGCAATGCAAGACTTAGCATTGCATACATTTATCAGTGGCTTAAATTCTCGATTATCAACTGTAGTCAGATGCCGTGACCCTGAAACTTTAAATGAAGCCATTGGCTTCGCCGTGTCTGAAGAAAAAATATTACAGACCACCTCTAAGCGTAATCCATCAGCAAATAATACCAATTCAACTAATCAAGGACGTTGGCCTCAGCGTCGATTCCAACAGAACCGAAACCTCACACAGCAAAGTGTTTCAAATGAGTCTTATAGTCAAAGACCATCTCCTTCAGGTCTTCCAGTGTGCCGTTATTGTAAAAACGTGGGCCACACTATTGAGGAATGTAGGAAACGGGAATTCAATAATAATCGTTTCAAAGATCAAAATAATCAAAGACCATTACCAAGGCGTTACCAAAATAATCAAGCTCAAGCTCACGTGGTAAATAGCAACGAAGACAATGACTATATGGAAAATACTCAAGGTAAACCGAATGATGATTTAAACGAGTAAAGGGCTCACGGTGGTGTCTCGTGAGACCCAAACATCAAACTCCAAAACATTTCTATATCAAAGACACTAACACTGTATCCTCTGTATCCCCTAACGATAGGGACTTGCGAATAAAACGCAACACTGTATCCTCTGTATCCTCTGCATCCGCTGTATCCTCTGTATCCCCTAATGATAGGGACTTGCGAATAAAACGCAACACTGTATCCTCTGCATCCGCTGTATCCTCTGTATCCCCTAACGATAGGGACTTGCGAATAAAACGCAACACTGTATCCTCTGTATCCTCTGCATCCGCTGTATCCTCTGTATCCCCTAACAATAGGGACTTGCGAATAAAACGCAACACTGTATCCTCTGTATCCTCTGCATCCGCTGTATCCTCTGTATCCTCTAACGATAGGGACTTACGAATAAAACGCAACACTGTATCCTCTGCATCCGCTGTATCTTCTGCATCCGCTGTATCCTCTGCATCCGCTGTACCCTCTGCATCCGCTGTATCCTCTGTATCCCCTAACGATAGGGACTTGCGAATAAAACGCAACGCTGTATCCTCTGCATCCGCTCTACCCTCTGTATCCACTACTCCCACTGACAGTAAAATAAATCATTCTGTTTATGCCAAATCCACTTTAGACTCATTCGCTCCTCGTTCAATTCCCGAAACGAAAATATATGAAATCAATATTAGTCCATTTAAGAGACGCCTATTACCTCATATCCTAGTCCATACCCCAGTATCAGACACTACCATATCTCTTCTTGTAGACTCTGGCGCAACAATAAGCCTTCTAAAAAACTCTTCCATACAAATACCAGTTTATATCACACCAGATACAATCCTTTTAAAAGGTATTGACCCCACTGATAAAGCTTCACCCACAATAGGCCATTTTCCGCTTAAAATAAATATAGATGATAAAAATAGTATCACGCATAAATTCCATATAATATCCCGAATACACTTACCTTATGATGGTAAAGTTGGCACTGATATGCTAACCGCTTTTGGCTGCACTATTGACTACACTCGTGAAACCTTGAAAGTAGGTAAACACGAAATAAAATTACATTTTAATCCGCCTATTTATGAAATTCCTCCCAGAACTGAAACCGTCATAGAATGCTCCGTCTCCAACCCTGAAGTGAAAGAAGGACTCGTACTAGATCAATGTCATCACGAAGATTTACTAATCGCCAATTGCTTAGTCACAGTTAAAGAAAACAAAAGGATCAACTTATCAATAATCAATACTTCTGAAACTCCTATAACCCTAAAGTCAAATTTGGATATCACACTCATACCCTTAAGTTCTTTAATCAAACCTCTCGATCCAGTAAATGCTCATACAGTTTGTCATTTCAAAAGCACCGACTCTTATCTCCGAACACAAGAAGTATTAAATCTTCTCAGAATCTCCCACCTCAATACTGAAGAAGCAAATGCTCTTCACGATGTTTGCTCTGAATACTCAGATATATTCTTTATTCCTGGTGACAAACTTTCCCACACAGATGCACTTAAGCATAACATAACAACGAGTGATCAAAACCCTATAAATGTAAAATCTTACCGATTCCCAGAGGTACACAAACAAGAAGTCAACAAACAAATAGATCAAATGCTCGATCAAGGAATCATAAAACATTCAGTATCTCCATGGTCTTCGCCAATTTGGATTGTCCCAAAAAAAATGGATGCATCCGGACAACAAAAATGGCGTATAGTTATCGATTACCGAAAACTAAATGACATCACTATTGGAGATAGCTACCCTATACCTCAGATATCCGAAATTTTAGATCAACTAGGTCAGAGTAAATATTTCTCGACCCTTGACCTTGCATCAGGGTTCCATCAAATTTTAATTAATGAAGAGGACGCTTCTAAAACAGCATTTAGTGTACCTCAAGGACATTACCAATTTACAAGAATGCCATTTGGCTTGAAGAATGCGCCCGCTACTTTCCAACGGTTAATGAATACCGCTCTTACAGGTCTCCAAGGCATACGGTGTTTTGTGTATCTTGATGACATAGTCATATATTCCTACGATCTAAATTCTCACATTGAGAATCTCTCGTTAATATTCCAAAGGCTTCGAGACTTCAATCTAAAACTCCAACCTGACAAGTGTGAGTTCCTCCGACGTGAAGTCGCATATCTTGGTCACCAAATAACTAAAGATGGTGTAAAACCTAACCCTGAAAAGATAAAAGCCGTAACCCAATTTCCTACTCCTAAATTGCCCAAGGACGTTAAGTCCTTCCTCGGACTCGTATCCTATTATCGCCGTTTTGTTTCTAACTTCTCGAAAATTGCAAAACCGCTAACTCAACTTTTAAAAAAGGATGTCCCCTTCTTATGGGAAAACAAACAACAAGTCGCCTTTGACGAACTCAAGCACAAACTTACCTCTGCTCCTCTCCTCATTTATCCAGATTTTTCTGCCCCTTTCATCTTAACTTGTGACGCCTCTAATTATGCCATCGGTGCCGTACTCAGTCAAGGTCCAGTTGGTAAGGATAGGCCAATAGCCTATGCCTCTCGAACCCTTAACAAAAGCGAATCTAATTATAATACGACTGAAAAAGAACTACTTGCTATTTTGTACGGTTGCAAAACCTTTCGCCCATATCTCTATGGACGAAAATTCCTGATAATTACTGATCATAGACCATTAAAGTGGTTGTTTAATCATAAAGATCCTAGTAGCAAATTACAAAGATGGCGCTGGAAACTAATGGAATACGAGTACGAAATCGGTTATCAAAAGGGAAAACTTAATGCCGCTGCTGACGCCTTATCCCGATATCCTGTAAACCCAACTCAACCATTAGACTGTGACCCTATTCCATCCACTTCTAACCAAAATGCAGATGATAATTCATCACCTCGATTCAGCCCTCTAACTCTTGAAGATCTTGATATCCAGCTACCTCCTGGTTCCCTAGACCTTGACGATAAACTACCGTCCGTAGACCTCTTAGAAAACGACGATTCACCACCAGGAATCGATGATCCCATAACACCTACCAAATCGAACAAATCCCCGAATCCTACAACAAATCCTTATTGTGACAATAACTATAGCAAATTCATGAAAACAATGAGCAACAAAGAGTTTAATAGCAACGCTAAAATCACAGAACACAACGAAAGCATCCTGAAAACTAACTGCGAAATCATGATCATACCTACTTCCATCGATCTCGATGACTCCAACCCTCACGTAGAAGAAATCCTGAGCAACCTTGAAGACTCAAAGGACCTGCTAGATAGAGAAAGAACTCTCTACTCTTTTATCTCGTTCAATCACAAAAGAAGAACAATATATTTCCTATTCACTAAAGTATATCACTTTCATAATAGTTCTTATGAAGACATTTATAAAAGTATACTAAATCTTCAATCCGATATACTGCGTAATTCCACTGATTCCAATCTAAATTTAGCCATTACTGATTTCCAAAATCCTTTTGACAAGCATATCTGGGCTAAAATATACAACATGTTCTGCTATATCTTTCACGATACCCAAGTATCAGTTCATATTTATCACAATACTATAATTTTTCCTACACCCTCGGAGATATCTAGAATACTCCGCGAAAACCATGACATTCCTATTGCCGGACATCTAGGATCTACGCGAATGTTTAATCGAATAAAAGAACGGTATTTCTGGAAAAATATGCGGACAGATATCGAAACATACGTAAGAAATTGCTCCCAATGCCAAAGTAACAAAGCCTTAAGACAGATTAATAAATCCCCAATGCAAATAACTACCACTTCCACTAAACCATTTGAACGACTCAGCCTCGACCTCGTGGGTCCCCTTCCAGAAGCTGGCCTTACTAAGCTCAAATTCATTGTTACACTACAGGACGACCTCACCAAATATTCCCTCGCTTATCCTGTCGCTAGTGCGACTGCAGAGGAAACATGTGAGTGTTTAGTGGACTTTATTTCTGTCTTCGGCATCCCGAAGTCTATATTAACCGACCAAGGCACTAACTTCACCGCAGATTTATTTAAAAGAACCTGCGATTTCCTGAAAATAAAACAAATCTGGTCTTCCCCATACCATCCTCAAACTCAAGGTGCACTTGAACGCAGTCACTCCACACTTAAGGAATACCTTAAATCTTATGTCAATGAAAATCATTCTGACTGGCATAAATATGTATATACTGCTATGTTGGCGTATAACACCTCTACTCATTCCACTACCAACTTCACACCATATGAGCTCCTCTTTGGCAAGAAGGCTTTTATTCCAGATTCCATCTACGAATTACAACCAGACCTTACATATCCAGAATATCTCAAATCCTTACATCATCGTCTAAAACTTTCACGTGAAAAAGCCATCGAAAACATACAAAGATCTAAGGAAAGATCTAAACAGTATTATGACGCCCGCTCACGACCTATTCAATATAAAGTAGGAGATTACGTATATCTCAAAAATCATGTGCGTTTGCGCAAAGCCCTTTCGCCAATTTGGAAAGGACCGTATAAGGTTGTAAAGGTCAATGGTAAAAACACCTTGACCTTACTCATAAATAGACGTCATGTGACACATCACTATGACGAGGTCAAACTAGCTCCTAGATCTGAAACGTAGTCCTAGTTATATACTTAATACTAATTTTAATTATATTTTATTACAGTAATTCTGCGCTGGGTCAGGAGTTCATTACGCCCTTGACGAACAGTCCTGGCATCTACTTCGACCCCTTAGGTTCTTTAAGTCTAATAGATAGTCACCTTAGTATAGTTATTCCTTATGATGTATCCTTTATTAACCCGCATATCGTAAACCTCCGTCTTATTCTCGATAAATGCAAACAAATGTGTGACAATGGTAAAGTCTTTGATTATTTAGAATGTAGTAATCTCTTTGAACCACTGAACACCCGTTACAATGATGTAGCCCATGACAACGAAGCAATTTTTCATCTAACATCTCGCCAGTCGAGAAGATCTGCACTTCTAGGATTCGTAGGTACTGTATCTAAAAAGTTATTTGGCACAATGGATGAAGATGATGCCATCCGATACGATAATGCCATTAAAGAGGTAGAAACAGACCAAAAGAAATTAGCCCTTCTGATGAAAGAAAATATATTAATTACTACTACTTCGCTGAGATCTTTCAATGAAACTCTGCATATAATAAAACTAAATGAAAAGCATCTGAAAGATGCAATGGACGAATTGTCCCTAGATATTCTAAATCTCACTTATGTTTCACAAGAATTAGGTATTAGGTCTCGCATGCTAGAATTAACTTCCATGATAGAAAATAGCCTCCTAGCCTTATCCTTCAAAGTTGAAGACATAATTAACTCGATTATGTTCAGCAAATCTAATATCCTGTACCCCACTATCCTAACACCTAAAGAACTTTATACCGAATTGGTCGAAAACTATAGATTCTTACCAGAATCTAAACAACTTCCAGTTCCCTTAAACCTCGATAACATGCATACTATTTTAAATATTTCAGAGGTATCTAGTTACTTCAATAAAGAAAAAGTAGTGTTTACAGTAAAAATCCCTCTCATTAACTCTATGTACTTAAATATATATCATAACTTACCTTCACTGGTTCCTCATGATAAAAATGATCCAAAGTCATATTCGACCATCATTCCATCCTCCAAATATATTGGTATCAGTAGAGATAGGTCAATGTACTGTAAGTTAGATAATCTGGATTATTGTCAGATAATCAATAATGATCATTACCTTTGTGAAACATCAATATTATACTCCTCTTCCGCGACGCCTTCCTGTGAAACAGAAATTATCACAAAAGTACTTACCTCAATCCCTTCGATTTGTGAAACCAAATTTATTCATGGTCATGTTAGCATCTGGCAGCCACTTCGCTATAATAGATGGTTATATGTAATGTCAGAAAAAACTAAAATAAGCATTGAATGTAATAACTCTCAATCTACTGAAATAGAATTTAGTGGAAATGGTGTATTGTACTTACCTTCTGAATGTGTTGCCTATTGCAAGGACACTCGTTTAACCTCGCATGGAAATCGTAAAATTCAGCTGAAAAGTATTGTTTCTAATTTTAATATTTTAAATGATTCATGTTGTAATGTTGTAGCATATAATAACATTGTATCAAACTTACCTGTAGTTAATCTTAAGAATATTAACCTAGATTCCTTAGCTTAATCCTGAAATCCTGAAAGGTCTTAACAACATAATTGAAAAACCACATATTGTTTTATATCAAAAGTATTATTCAGGTATTATGATTGTAATTATAATTTCTATTATGTGTTTTTTTATCTATAAGGTGTATAAAACTGGCATATACAAGAAAATAATGAAACTTAAAGAAAATAAAACTCCCGAAAATAATGACCCTGAGTTAGATGACATTGAACTCTCAAACGTTAATACGGGACCCTCTCTCCGAATCGGCTGACTCATATTTCATTAACTTAGACATAAACTTCACTTTAAAGGTGTAGTTTACTTTAAATCGGGGGGCTGTTATAGTTTCCCGATGTTAAGGAAAACCATTAACGATCAATAATAAACGATTACTTAGATTTATTAAGAATTGTCATGTCATCATCTTAGAGCAGACTGCCTCCCCGCTCCCGCGGTGCGCCAGTCTCGTCCCGATCTCTGAACCTCTAACATCTCCATATTATCGTTGTCTCTGCCAGTTTTGACTTAGTGTGTTAGTCGAAAATTGTTCGAAGGTCAAACCCAAAAATGAAACCATTTCTTTTCGTGTAACTCAAAGTGTTTTTTTTAAAACCTTGTTTACTTGGCCTCGCGTAACAGTACCCTATTTCTTCTCAGGGGTGTCGTCAAAAGCGACTAAGGAACTTGCTAGAGAATGGGCAGCAGCGTTATCTATTCACTTTTAACACCTTGTCATTTGCCATTGCCAAACTTAAGTGGCAATGGGCAGGGCACATTGCTCTTAGAACAGATGACCGATGGGGCCGAAAGGTTGTGGAGTGGCGACCGCGTACCGGAAGACGAAGCGTTGGAAGGCCTCCCACAAGATGGACCGATGACCTTGTGAAGACCGCAGGAATATGCGAGAAGAACAGAACCGGTCGAAGTGGCGGTGTTTGGGAGAGGCCGATGTCCAGCAGTGGACGGTTTTCGACTGAAATGACGTACGTACTGTAGAATAGAATTCACAGAACATATTGGTTTGATAAGCTTACTGTTTTCCAGGTACGTAAAGACAACAATAAAACTAATATCTTAGAAGCAAATAGTAAAAGCCGTTACTCCTAAGTTCTTCAAGATGAAAACAAAGTCATTTCGTTTTAAAGCTGTAATTTAAGAACTAGTAGTACTTTAGAACATACAACACTTGCTCAGTGTAGATAGGCGAGTGCTTAAGCCATGTTTATTGCAAGTTTTATTTCATTTCCTTTAGTTTACCAAGATTTTGTAGTACACGATCAAAATTTACTGTCCATGACTAAGTTTCGACACCAAGATAGTTCAACAAAAATCTCACTGACTCGCAAATATAGTGTTGTACAAATTATGGCTGCTTGCGTAGCCTATTTATTCACATACAAATATTACTACGTAAGGTAGTAGGTAACAAAAGTATTTGAACAGTTTTTATCAAAACACTGGAAAGTTTTCTTGAAATCCTTTCATTTTATTTTCTTTTTATTTGTGTTTCAAAAGGAATAATGTAAAAAAATATAAAGAGACAAAAAATCTTTGAGGTTTCTAGGCAAACAATCTTCAGTAAGATAACAAACATTACAGCACGTTTCACCTGACGATCTTCGCAGGGTGGCTGGTAACAGTTGGATGAGAGTGACAAGCCTATGGTCAGCAGTGAACTGCTACAAGCTGGTGGCGATTTAAATAACGCCATCGGTAAAAGTTAATAGGACTTTTACTTAATTATCAGTAACTTAAGATACCTGGGGCATGTTTTACAAACACACGTAAAATGTTTGAACAAGGTGACTTACCCGTATTTCAGAAACCTATTACCCAGCTACTGTAGCAATTAACCCAAATTCTATTGGGAACAGGCAAGTGATCGCCTAAATACACCTATCCTTATGATGTTTATTTAGGATTTCTCTGGCGAAATAAGGCACGTGTCCTTCAATAAAAGAAGAAACCACAAACATTGTAGATGTGCTTACCAATATCGCAAATAAATTTTCAGTAACGAATCGATCAAATAGACATGCGTCAAAATTTTGTTTGTTTATTTATTTGTTAGGTAACTGACACTCCGACAAAAAGAACTCAAGGTTTTGCAGAATAACCACTTTCATACGCAAGTGATGTTTTCGTTAACTTACGGTTTTATACTCAAGTGCATTATTCAAGATTGCCCGTTGATAATTTTATTGAAGACATAACAGGACCTATGATGGTACCCTGTGAGACACCAGAATCATTTATATGATTGCAATATAATAATAGTGATTTCCACATTACAATATTATGTTAATCAGGCTAGGCAGTCTTTTATTCAATCAAAACTTTTATCATGTCGACGATTTACCTTGTTTCACGAAAAGTAATAATGGAACGAGTCAAAGGTTCAAGTACGTATCAACAAGATAAATAAAAGGAAATGTTACATAATATCCTTAAATAATTCAACATGTTTATCGATTTATAAAATGGAAATTGTTCGCCGGAAATGCCTTCGTATTTGCTCGATCAAAGATGAAGATTCCAGGTTAACGTATTATATAGTTAGACTAATTTATCGTAGAAACACAATTTGGTGAATATTTTGTCAAGTTTTATTGGTAATTTGACAGTAGAACGTTTTGGTGGTAACTTATCTTTACGTATTGGTTCATATTCGATGTTATGGCCCCATTATAATGATAAACGTTGTTATAAAGAATACAATAGTACGCGACTATAGAAAATGTTAATGGATTGTGAGATAAATTGCCATAAAGAAGCAAGCGTAGATTGTGAAATACTTTATAAGTGGTGGTTTAGCCTCTTTTTCGTTACGGGTACTCTGCCCGAAAGTCTGACAATCAGTCTTACCAAGAGGCACAGAATAAAAAAGTAGCAGTATTATATTTCGACAGTGACCTTGTAATAATTATCTACGGCCGCTCGGTAGACAAACCTTCCTCGTCCATGCGTAACTGCCGCGCACTCGATACTGGGGGTCTACTCCCTAAGCGAAATTCGTTCGTTCGGCCGTCGTTACGGGCGCTTCATTCTCCGTCTCACTTACGGACATACCGTAAGTTAGATAGAGAGCGAAGCGCCCGTAACGACGGCCGAACGAACGGATTTCGCTTAGGGAGTAGGACCCCTGTTGCGTACTGATATACGTTTACGTTTTGGCCATTTTCTATGAATATAGAATACTGTACTTATTTATACTGTGCAACAGGTATCGCGCTACCCAGTAACTGAGTTTTGGAGGTCAGATAGGCAGTCGCTACATGTAAAATACCTACTGGTATTCAGCAGCTGCTTCCGGTTAGACTGGAAGCTGGCTCCAACATAGTTGGGAAAAGGCAGATGATGATCTTTAGACGACATCACCATTTGATTACTATTCATCTCAAACATTCCAGAGATTATCCTCCTTGAATTCCAGATTTTAAGAAGAATATTTAGGTACGTCGAATTCTCTACCGTTCTCAATTAAACTACGCTCGTGTTAATAAAAGTTACTTGTAAGAAAAGTTTAGTTCAAATTCCTTTTGACTCAGTTTTAAAGTTTTTGAACCTGACTTAAGTTCTGGCACATGTCTTACTTATTTAGCCTACTTCAATGTTAAGAAATTAAACAGCCGGATGTCGTAATTACATACTTATCTGAGTCTTTTATTCGTAAAATTAGTAACTTAGTTTATTTATTATTTTGTCATGTACACATTCTTCATTTTTTTTTTCATTTTCTTGTATGATTTCAACATGAATGGTGTTACCAATTCTTTGTCTATTTCTGACTGACCGACTCCTTGACAATTCAAAAGCGCCTGTGGTTATAGG
This sequence comes from Agrochola macilenta, assembly GCA_916701695.1. Lineage (NCBI taxonomy): Eukaryota > Metazoa > Arthropoda > Insecta > Lepidoptera > Noctuidae > Agrochola > Agrochola macilenta. The sequence continues at coordinate 13,391,293 of OU753564.1, forward strand.
TTTAATGGAAATAAATGATTTGAATTTGGAAATAATTTGACAGTTGGTTACAATCTGCAAAGCAAGTTAATCCCTACGATGATTGATTTGTATGGATATTTCCTCAGTATCCTATTGTATTCTGTTTCCCTATTACATGGGACTTACACGTAACTGGCGAAATGTGCTTGTACTATAGGTACATCTCTGCCTGACCCTCTAGGAAAAACAGGTGCGATGTTGCGTTATGTTTGTTATCCTATTGTGTATTCAGTAAAGAAGCTATCATCATGGATAATAAATTATATACAGCTATGTATAAGTTATTTTAATAATAAGTACAATGCAGAATCTGTAGTAATACCAGACACATGGGAATAAAACATTTAGCTTCACAATATGTTTTCCTAGAACAAACTCAATAGAAAGAAGCAGATACAAGAGCCCATTATCAAAATTTTACAAATCTTAACAATACAAGTATTACTTGAGAGATTTTCTTAAAGTTAATACGTCAAGATGTGCCTGCCAATAACATAACTAAAGATATTAATACAGTACGATGAATCAAAAATAAACCAATCATATTAGATGTTACAGGAGCCGTCTAAAGAAAATTACTTAAAATTAGGACAAAGAAAAAGAGCCTATAAATAACTAGATAACCTTTTAACTTTGCCCTAACATTTACAGCAGGTCAAAGTTGCTCGGGATTTTAATAGAATCTACCTGTTGATAAGATTATACACCTTAACTTATACTTACTTTATCTTTTGATTTCTTCTCTAAACATTTTCTTTAAACAATGAATATCTTAGTACGTTCCTGTTTAATGGAGGAACGACCTAAACCCTTCTTTTTAACGGACGAAAAGTATTTTATATAAAATTTTGTATGTTAGAAAATATGTCGCGAATGGGTTGGCTAAAATATTCCTGGCCAGACTGTGATTAATAAAAAAATCATAAATGACTCTTTAAACATTGCAAGATATACACCAATGGAAAGAGCTTTTTGAGGACCTTTTATTGGTCTAGCTCTAAGAGAAGGTTAATGAAAACGTGAGTGGTCGACCAAATTTTAAATATATTAACGCATTGAAGGACACTGAACGAGACACAATAGAAGTTTTATTCTTATGACGCCTATGCGTTTACTGTCCCTCAAAGTGTTAATAATGTATACATCTGTATATCTGCACATAAACCCACTTATTTATAAAAGTTGTTTACAGTTACGTCATGATTAACGTTTGCTTATCTATTCAAGTGGAGGAGGGTTGAGTTGAGTGTTGGGGTACCTACATCTCTGCCTAACCTTTCGGGGAAAAATAAGCGTGATGTTGTGTTAGGTATGTTCTAAGTAATGATCAACATCTACAGAAACATGCATTTTTGACGATTAATCGTCTCTTATCTTTAAGCAACGTTTATAAATAAGGGGGGAAATCTTTACGAAATAGTTTTATCTGTTTATATGTTTGAAAGTTGTCGCTAAAACGACTGCAAAGATTTCAGCGAAATTTAACCACATGGCTTAAAACGCTAAGAAGAACATAGAGCTTTGTAACTGGGTTTAAGAACATTAAGTAGTTCCCTTAGAATTCAAGCGAAACCTCGGGCATGAGCTAGTTTTAGAGGCATGAGGTACATAGTGTATAGTTCACATCCTCTATAGAAAAGGGAGGATCCCCCGACCAGACGGGTGTCGTGTCTGGCGGGCAACTGCCCAAAGATTGATGTCGGGGAAGTTATATATATATGCTGTTCACGCGGTTAACTCTAATTGCGCGATGCAGGAATTTGGGTGACGTCAGGATTTTGTGTGACGTCAGGTCTTTGATGCGTAGTTCGCATGTGGTGATGTAGATGCCGCCACAGTTTCAAATACATTTAATGCTAAGCAGTCTGTCAAAACCAAAATCCACTTTTACTCACTTCTAAATTAAAGTCAATACCTACCCTACCCACGCAAATCTTGATTTTTCTAGCTTCGTTAAATCGCGTCAAGATTATTCAAACTTTAAATAATGAACCGACATGCCTCAGATATTCCCGGTTTTCATTTTAAGCCCCTTTTTCATTAATTCAATTAACTAAGTCTGTCTCGGTCCAGTGATGTCGCCTCAGTTAATTTTATGTAAAGAGATCTTATTAATTCAGAAACAACGCCTTGAATGTTGTAGCTAATGAATTATTTATTTTGTAAGTATCTTCTAAGTTTCCCATCTTAGACTATTGGCTGATAGTTAAGGAACACACACACACACTTAGATAAGAAACACACACACTTACACTCACTCACTTATTTACACTTTCGAAACATGAACCGCCCTGCCTCGTACGGTCTAAAAATTTTACAAAACATGAAGATTTTTTATTTTTTTTCTAAGTTATACATAATGCATACACATCAACTTTCCGGAATAAATTATCTAAATAATCTCTTGCCCCTATCCCAATGTATTTGGCTCTAAATGATGTTAAAAACCGAATGTACAAAACCAGAATACCCGGGAAATTTCGCGTTGTTGCTTAACTTTTTAATTAGTCGAGATTTTTTATTCATACTTCTATATTTAACCAAAAACTTAACAAAAACCAATAATAAAAAAAAAATGTAATATTAATTTGTTTTTTTTCTCTCATAGACTAATGCTACCTCAAATAAGGTATAGTGAGGGCTCATCTCGCATCTTCTGTATGTACAGTGAGGTTGTTTACTAACATACATTTTCACAAGTAAAAATACCCGGAACAACAACATACGTATATGATCATACAAACATTGTTGTCTTGTTATTGATGATAATATCTGGTATCAAGTATTATATATGTCTACTCAGTAATAAAATGGCTTATTTATCTTTAAAGTAGTAACAGTTGGACTCCGTCCAAAGTATTTAGGTACAAGAAACCGTTAGTAAATTACAGCGTTGATACAATACTTATCAAGGGGAATATCGTCATTTTCAGTCTGTCCCGCAGTCTTCTATTAGCACGAGTACGCGACGTAAACGTAACGAAAAAGTTTTGAACTTTCCTAAGTACAGCGTTTTGGTTAAAAATTTTAGGGTCATCCTTATGATAGATACAAATAAAGTTTTAAAACTAAGTAAATATGATCTGCGAAACGACTATTTTCAAATTGGCTTAATATGGCCTCCCTGTAGAGGAGAAACTTAGTAGAGGTTTATTCCAAACATCCGTACCGTGATAAGCTGAATTAATTGATTTATTATCGCTTGCGACAATTTACTGGACACTTTATAGGTACCATAACGCATCAGCAAATGAACTATCATACAGAATAATCCATAAATCTCTGTCACATTGAGCTTATTTTTGGATCTAAAACAATCAGATTAAGCTAAGCCTTCATTAGCATTGCCTACTGTGATGCCTACTTGATTGGACTCGGTACGAGTTAAGACGATTACGTGTCTGTAATTAATCACTCGTCAAATCTCTAATCGATATGGAACAAAGATCTGAGATGTATATGTATGTAAATGTTTGAAGTAAGTACAGTAAGCTCTCTGAAGGTTCGATCCTAACTGATGGTCTAGACAGATTTCTAGTATAGTATTGTGATACTTTCAAAGGTTTTTGTAGGAACTAAAGCAGATGTCAGACGGTTCGCTTTTTGTCTTTCATTCGTCTGAACAAAAGATAAATCAAAAGTGTAAAATGAATTTAGTGAACCGATTCAACGATGTTGGATTTTAGCACACGGCATCTTTCACTCGCCTAACGAATGAACGAAAAATGTAATGAAAGTAGAAAATATACCTACGTTCATCATTCCTATGTAATTTTGTCGTTTTCGTGCGTATAAGTGGTATGAAACAAAAAAATAACATTATTCGAGTGAACCATTCACTCGAGTGACCGTCTGATAACAATATAACAGACTGATTAAAATGACCGACATCAGCTTCTTAATTGGAAATCCATTAACAGATTTTCAAAGAATTTCAGACAAGTAAAATCGAGATTCACCCAAAATTCCAGCCATATTTTCGCTAAATTTCAATCTGTACAAGTAGGATTGTCATGTAAAGTTCCTATAAATTGTTGAAAATATGTTTGCATTTAATTATCCCTGTTGAAGCACTCACTTTGTATACCTAGACGATAGTTAGTTCACAGATTAGACAGATTTCTATTGTGGTCTTGAAAAGGCATCCCATGTTAAACGATAATATTCGTCTTTATATGTAAATTAAAATCTGATCGAATAGGTTTTTTGCTATTCATGTCCCGGCCAAGCAAAGTGTTTTTTTATAAATAACCTACAACAAAAACAATATGGGCACAATATCATTAGGTTTCAACCATTTTCAATGAAAAATTATTTCATGAACATGATTAAGTGCGATAGGCTAAGTTGATTGATTAATAGACGTCTATAATACAATGTAGTCCTTCGGGAAAGTATAAGATTTTGTGCTACCAACCAGCCTACGATGCCAAAAATGAAGATATGCATTGAAATAAAATCACATCAAAGTATTTTATTTCACATAAAGCGTCGTGTAGACCGCCGCGACGCGACTCTAACAATACAATTTCTAAGAAAACTTCACGGTAAAACAATTACCAGTTTCGCGCTAGTCTGCACAAGCCTTACACCTACAAGGGCACTTATGAAACGTCAGACGCTAGATGCACGGTTCTAATTGGTTGTTTCCTATGGAGAAGAGTCGGCAAGAAATTCCATATTTTCAAATAACAGTGGAAATAGGAATGGGAGGACAGTGTGGGCTTATCAGTACAAGTACCAGGTACTTAACAAAATAAAAAAATGGTCAACAAACCTACAGTCCACTAAGCCTACAACGTTCTCACATTCACAAAATAGAAAATAATCTGTAAGGTAAATAAATTAATAAAATCCTATTTTAAACGAAATGACTTGATTGCCATTGCAACTGTAGGTAACAAATCTGAATAATTATCATATCCACAAAAGCCACTAATAAAGAGTTTAAATTAAATTGTGAGTATATGTTTATATATGTTTTTTGATTATATAATGTCAAATAATAGAATGATTATGTCAATGAAGAATGTAAAGAATAAAAATGGTAATTTGGGAGCAGTTAATAGACTCTTACATAATTATGCCGTTAATGAGGTACTAGAGAAACCCATGTGCCTTCCATAGTACCTCATTAACGGCAGAAGGAATTATTGCCAATCTTCCCTGTCTTCAATGTAGTCTTTAATTTTCTAATAAGCTTTTTTTTATAAGGACACGTTTGACGTAGGTTTTGAACGTTCCATCACTAAGTTCTGTAAACGACTTTGGCAACTTGTTATAAAAACGGATACTGTTTTTACGAAATGACTTGCTTGTTTTGCTGCATATCCCTGTTTGGGAAATGGGATTCTGGTGCAGCATTTTGTTAGAAAATGTGTTTATTGCTAGTAACATAGCATAAAATCATGCATGTTTTCCTCAAAGTTAGGTAGTACTACATTCCACCAGTTATGATGTAATCATGAGAATAGGGAGCGAGCCGATTACTATGAATAGCAGTAACATAAAAAAATCCTGATGGAAAAACCCAGTAACACTTAGCCCGACCTAGGAATCGAACCCAAATTCAAATTCAAATCTTTATTGCATAACACATGTGTTTACAAGGTCTTAATAATTATAATAAAGTTCACATGGACCCTGTCGGGCACAACAATTTCATAAAAATATGAGTAGTAACATTATCCTTCAAAAAATATAATACAATTTTTATTATAATATTTATTTTTATAATACAATTTAAATACGTGATATACGTCTTTGCAAATTCTCACTAGCTCTAGAAGTCATGAAAAATAATTAATTAATTTCAAATAAAATCACACAAATTAAATTATTCAACGATTAATTCATTAGATTAAAATTAATGTCACAGATTAAATTAGGTAATATAAACAGTCAAATCAAAAAGTCAAATAAAAATGTAATAAAAAAATAAACCAATAAAAAAAAAAAAAAAATGTCACAGATTAATATAATAGTATTACAGAATCAATAAAAGTCAAATAAAAATAAATGTCTAAAACTGAATTAATTACCCAGGACTTGATGTTTACCAGTAGCGGTAGCTAATGACTGCTAATGACTATCTATCGGGCAATCCTTTTGAGATCGCCCTTGGGATATTAACATTCAAGTACCTAAACAAAGTTGTTGTGTTATTATGTTAATCTAAACTTGTTGAGGGTAAAGTTGGTACAGTTAACCACTTTATTTTGTTATTAAAACAATCAATCTGTAAAGATGATCCACGGACCAACCCCGGCAAGCGTAGCTTAATCAGATGGATCGTGCGACCGACCCGTGCGGCTGTTATTACTTAGCCACGAGCTCCTCCTGGTTATTAAAACAACTACCCTTAATACTTAAATTAGGGGCAGCTTGAGGTCAAAACTGAACAAAACTATTATATACTCTTGAAAAATTCTATGTGCAGAGTAGGTAAACATTTTTAAATCAAAATATTGTATTCATATTTATGCTGCGTTAATCATAAAAATGTTTGGACCATATCTTTTTAGTATATCTACGCGTAAAAAAACCTAGTTAAGTATTGATTTTGCTTTTAATCGTCCTAGTGAAAGTCGAGTGCAATACGGCCGATATAACTTGGCAGTGCCTAAGTTCGCGCAGAAGGCTGCGTAGTAACTTTTTATAGGAACCAAATGGTGACATGAGGCGAGTGTGTGTGAAAGTTCATAGTGCCTTCCTACCTGCCGAGTAATATCGGCCGTATTGCTGGTAATGAAAAGGTTCTTCTATTCGATAACAACAACCTATATATACCAACTATGATTGCTAATTATCTGACTACCGAGTGTGGTGTTGTGATTATTGTAAATTCTCCTTTGACCGTTCATATAGGACATAGGGAACTAGTGACGTCTTTGCTCAACAATGGAAGTTTACAAACTGATACATTATTATGAATGAATTATTATGAGTGATTGAATTTATTTTAAAGTTATTTAAATACAACTATCCTAACTAATATACTCGTAAATGCGAAAGTGAGTTTGTTTGTTTATTTCTTTATTACGCTGTCACGCTAAAACCGCTGAACGGATTTGGATAAAATTTGGCATATGGGTAGACCATGATCAGGGTTAGGAAATAGGTTTATTTTTTTATTTTTATTTTTTAATATTTCCACAGGATCGAGACAAATGCGAGTAAAACCGCGGGGCGCAGCTAGTTTTGTTATATTTTGTTATTGAACCAACATGATGCCTGTTTCCTGTCTGACTCCGAGATGAAACTCCGAAACTAACTTAAAACATGAAAAGATTTTAGTAAGTACCACATTACATCTTATTTCAAGGTTTTTACGTAGACAAAGTGATTGAACATTTTATGTGACACAATACACAAGTAAGTAATACGTAACACTTTTCTCAAGTCCAAGATGGTTTGTTCCATTAGATGTTCTTCTAATATCATTGGAGTAACAGAATACCAAAATTTAAAAACGAACAGACCTGTGGAAGACGGTCACATCCATTCATCAACTAGTAAAGGGCTGATAATTTTCAAACGGCTGAACCAATTTTGATAAAACATTTCTAAGAACTCGCTACAAAACCTGCTTTCAAATAAAAAAAACTTCATTCAAATCGGTTCACCCGTTTAAGAGCTACGGTGCCACAGATAGACACACACACATAACGGTTAAACTTATAACACCCCTCTTTTTGTATCGAGGGTTAAAAACGAATATAAAATTTTATTACCCTCGAAACAGGCTTAACATCTGTCGGAAATCTCGTACTAACTTCAGCATTGTTTCTCATTCAAAGAAATAATAACTAATGCCTACCTCGTACGACCCAGTAAACCTTTTTACAGACAGCCTTGACACTCGTAAAATACATTCATATTTTGAACGTAACCATGACCATGATGAAGATAAAATTATAAGAGAATAGATTAGATTTTTTGTATGTTGTAGGTTTGTTCGTTACGTTTTCACGGCTAAACGGTTGAACCGATTTCGATGAAATTTAGTCAATCAATCTGCCTAGCCTTTTCCCAACTATGTTGGGGTCGGCTTCCAGTCTAACCGGATGCAGCTGAATACCAGTATTTTACATGGAGCGACTGCCTATCTGACCTCCACAACCCAGTAACTGGGTAATACGATACCCCTAGGTAAGACTGGTGTCAGACTTTCGGGCTTCTGACGACTCGTAACGACTGTCAAAGATCCACGAATGACAGCCGGGACCAACGGCTTAACGTGCTTTTTTTGAGTGTAGGTCACTTCTAGTTGAACCTGCAATAGGGTCGACCGCATTATCGCTTACAAGTGGTCAAACGACACCTTACCAAGTGCAAAATATTTTTTTATTTTTTTAAGGCCACTCAAGGCGTTGACAGACGTGGCTTTAGGTTTAGCAATCCTGGGGGCTATGTCAGTAATATTGGCACTCCTGAGATATTCTTGATTCATTCACGCAGAGAAACGTTCCGTAGTAAATTTATTGTGAATAAATGAGTTAACGACCTGTGTAGTTGTATGATGCTGCACCGTTTAGTAAACCGATTGGTCTCAATTCAATATGAGGAAGCGACTCTTCATACTACAAGATGCAGGAATGACGGGAGGGAGGAAGAAGGTTCACTTTGCACAAAATACATTAAAATTGTGTTTTGCACACAAGACGCTTAAATTACTACTTGTAACACTAACTTATGTATGTGGACCGTCTCGAAACTTTTTTGAACCAGATGGACGAACAACAACCAGCGACAAAAAAGCGTAAAATATATGTCTGCGTCTTGAGCCATTTATTCATCTATCAAGAGTTCTGAGGCAGCAACTTAGCATTTGCAGTTAACCAATGACGACTTCATTGTCCTTCATTAGTGTCCCTTCTCTGTATCACTCTTTAGTAAGGGCAGGTGAACTACTTTGTTAATTAAGTTATGAGGTTCGCCTGTAACTCAACTACTATTACGAAACCTACTGTAGATGGCCGCGTCGCCCGCTACGAGTATGTACTACGAATATCGTAGCGGCTACACGTAGCAGATGTAGCGCACGAGAATCGTAGCTGCTGCGTATGTAGCCTACGAAGCTACGCAAAGTTGATTTGTTATCAAAATTTAGCTATGTTAGTATATCAGATTAACTAATGATATATTTTATAATAAAACCAAGTCTCGTCAAACATATTGAAATACTTTAAAAACTAATTCAAAATTCAAAAGTCATTTATTCAAACTAGGCTGAGAATCAGCACTTTTCGAACGTCAAAATTACATAAGACAGTCCCCCAAAACGCCCACCCTTCACCACTTCCTAGTGCATTAGCTGGGAAGAAGAAGTGGCGCAACAAACTCCCCAGCAGCACAGCTGTCGTTTCAGTTAGAAGAACAAAAAAAAAAAGATTGTATATAATAGTATTCAAAATAATTTACATTACGCAACACAAAACATAATTCAAATTATTAGCCATATGTTAGCTAGCACACGCCAATATACCAAACAAAATCATCGAGAACTCAACCAATCAATCATCGATACTCAGGCCGAAATAAAAAAAACTAAACGTAAACAGAATTTAATATCTAAATAAAAAAGCCTCCAGGCATAAAGGGCGTGCCCGCTTACATATAGTTGTAACTGGAAGTTATAAATGATAAACTAGGACCATCGATGTAAAATAAATAAACAAAGAGTTAATTACTAATAACAGTAAATAATATGATCAATTGTCGAGGTCACTAGCTAACCACATATTGCAATACAACTCATAAAAAAACAGTGTGATGAGTAGATTTTGTCAAAAATAAATTAAAGTTAAATTAAAATAACTTGACTTAAAAAGTCAAATAATAATAACTTCTCCAAACGAATTCGTTACATATTTTCTATTTCTACGCAATACGTTAGCAATACTTTTAGCTTTAGAAAATATATCTTGATTAGAGGCGACTGGAACTTAGAAAACATTGATATATTAAAGTTGATTGGCTTTGGCTGGACTCGTTGATTGCATCGCGATAGCATCTGACGGATATAAAGTTAGTTATGTTTTAGTTACTTAGAAAATATTATATTGATCACAAACTAGAGATTTACAACTTACAACGTAAGCTAGAACGATTTGTTTACAACGTGTTATGTACCTACCCATTCTTGATTTAGCTTTCAAAATGTTTTATTCACCTTGTGGCGGCATCTACATCCCCACATGCGATCTACACATCGCACTGACGTCACGCAGAATCCTGCATCGCGCAAGCAGTGTTTACCACGCGTTTTTCTATAGAGGATGAGTGAACCTGTTCCTCATACCTCTATAGCCTGTATGTAGGTAAGTAGTGGTGGTAATACGGTATGATATAGTATAGCTTCAAAATTCGGCGCACACCGGGCTGTCAACTCCGCACTATCAGTAATAATGACATCAATATTACTGTCATTCCTTCCAATATTGACATAAAACTATTACAATATTTAGATCACATCATCATTCCAGTAGTAATTGACAATACTTGAATGTAATTTTATTATTACTGATAGTGTCCATACAAGAAAATGCAGACTACAGTGCGTTCATTATAACTTGTCCCGTGACGCGATTGGTAGCACTGTTCTGTCAGTCGCCATTTTGAACTCTATTAGTATTGAAACTAAGCTTGAAAAGCAATGGTGCTAATATGACGGCAAGGGACAAGATATAGTGAACGGTCTCTAGGCTTTAATTAACTTACAAGGCAAAATATAATCTAGAAAATACATCAAAGTTTGCGTCTTCATCTATAAACCAAGTGGTTTATAGTATTATACGAGTATAAAAAGATCGTTCGATAGAGAGGTTTGATAGTATATTGGAATCTCGTGTTCTCAACTAACGTAATCCAATTTATTATCAACAGTTCCAAACTAAGTTTGTTGCCGGCCATTTTCTGTACAATTAAGTTATATAAACAAGAAGAAATCCTGTCTATTCAAAGGTAAAGTAATGAGGTCCTACGTGTGAGTTTATGTGGTGTGCCCAACTTTAATTCTTGTTTTCATGTACCTTTTTTTCCGCCGGAGAAAAGGCCCGAAATATTTTTTTTCTTGATGTACCAACACCAACTTAAACATAGGCAAGTTAGCGGGCGAATACCCAAACGTAACTTATTTTTAAGTCACCGTCCTATTGATGTCACTTTAATATGTATTTAAGTAGAGAAAACTAAAATGAGTATCTATATATATATATGAGTAATAAACGATGACAATAATAGTTAGTAATCGGTTCGATACATGACTGTTCTGAATCGGATATCAGAGTACGATCTAGTCTTGTGCCGATTCGAGATAAGAAGATTGGGTAGCTCCATTAAAATACAATCCAAGTCTCAATCCTATTGTCAAGTCCCTTTCCATCCTATGTGCATTCTATGTATCATGTCACACATGTTTATACAAATAAATGATCTTTATCTTTATCTTTATCTTTATCAAGGTTAGCTCACAAATCCTTCATCATTTATTTTCAGATTAAAGAGCGATTTGCTTCTAGAATATCAATCGAAATTATGAAACTCCTTTGATTATTTATATGTCTAGATAGTGTCGCGGTGAAAAGGAACTAAAAAAAAAAACAGGCAAATTTTGTTTGTGTCATTGTGCTTTTGTAGTGTGCGTGCATTTAGCGGCTAACAGTTGGTCGCAATTTTTTTCAACGAGTTCACAACTATGACTGTCTGACACATAGAACGATAAATCAACTGCGATTCTCGTTTACGAGACTCGCATGAACATTCTGGCCTCTCGGCGGTCGAGAAACTCACCTCGTGTAAACGAGGCATAAATATTCATGTCAACTAACGTAATTCAATTTATTATCAATAGTTTCAAACTAAGTTTGTTGCCGGCCATTTTCTATACAATTTAGTTTTATTTCACTTAAACGAACAGGAAGAAGTCCTGTCTATTCGAAGGGAAAGTAATGAAGTCCTACAACTGGAATTTATGCTGTGTGCCCAACTTTAATTCCTATTTTCATGTAACTTTTTTTTCGCCGGAGAAAATGCCCGAAACAAATTTTGTCTTGATGTTCCTACACCGACTTACACAATACACATATGTAAGTTAACAGGTGAATACCCAGACGCAACTTATTTTTAAGTCACCGTACTATTGATGTCACTTTAAGTTGAAGTAGAGAAAATTAAATGACCATTCAAAGATGAAAAACTGGCAGTATCATCACAACGCCAACGGTAATGTTTTCCCATTGATTGTCTTAGTTGTTTTAGTATATTTATGTGTATTTATTTTTACTTATATTTATATATAATTAGGTGTATATATTATATTTATAGTTTTTGATAGATATGTATATCTTTATATTTAAATAAATATTTATTCCTCAATTCGCGCTATTGCACCTGCCACTGTTTGTCTCTGCATCACCCAAAGGTTGACTGGTAGAAAATGCCTATGGAATTAAGTCCGCCTCTGTACATTTGTGTGCTTGAAGTATTAAATAAATAAATAAAGATGAGTATTTTTTATTCGATGACAATAACTCGTAATCGGTTCGATATTTAACTGTTCTGAATCAGATATCTGAGTATGATCTAGTCTTGTGCCGATTCGAGATAGGAAGATTAGGTAGCTCCCCACTAAAATACAATCCAACTCCCAATCCTATTGTCAAGGTTAGCTCACAAATCCTCACAAATCCTCCACCATTTATTTTAGCACAGTAAATACGTGATTCAAGAGCGATTTCCTTCTAGATTTTCAAACAAAATTGTGAAATTCCTTTTTTTTATATACGTCTAGATAGTGTCGCGTTGCAAAAGAACTAAAACAAACAGGCAAACTTTTATAAGCTTACGTCTTACACTCGCGCCACGTCATTTTGCTTTTCTGGTGTGCGTGCATGTAGTGGCTAACAGTTGGACGCAACTATTTTCGACGAGTTCACAGCATTGTCTGCCTGTATAGACATATTTATTTATTTGTGAAACTCAAAGAGCATCAAAAAAATTAAAAATCAAAAAATCAAAAGTCATTTATTCAAACTAGGCTGAGAATCAGCACTTTTCGAACGTCAAAATTACATAAGACAGTCCTCCAAAACGCCCACCCTTCACCACTTCCTAGTGTGTTAGCTGGGAAGAAGAAGTGGCGCAACAAACTCCCCAACAGCACAGCTGTCTGTTCAGTTAGAAGAACAAAAAAAAAAAAGATTCTATATAATAGTATTCAAAATAATTTACATTAAGCAACACAAAACATAATTTAAATTATTAGCCATATATAAGCTAGCACACGCCAATATGACAAACAAAATCATCGAGAACTATACTCAGGCAGAAATAAAAAACAAAACGTAAACAGAACTTAATATCTTAATAAAAGCCTCCAGGCATAAAGGGCGTGCCCGCTTACATATAGTTGTAACTGGAAGTTATAAATGATAAACTAGGACCATCGAGGTAAAATAAATAAACAAACAGTTAATTACTAATGACAATAAATAATATGATCAATTGTCGAGGTCACTAGCTAACCACATATTGCAATACAACTCATAAAAAAACATTGTGATGAGTAGATTATGTCAACAAATAAATTTAAATAACTTGACTTTTATAGTCAAATAAAATAAACAATTACTTATATAAACTCATATAACTTGTCAGTAGGTAAGCTGGAGAAAGAACATAAACATTGTCTTGAGTTAACTACAGCAACCAACTATTCTTATCATTTAAGTAGTCGTTGATAGAATAGTATGCCTTTGAACAAAGCTTGGATGTTACTTTCGTTTTGAATGCATTATAAGGCAAATCTACCAAAGAAGAGGGTAGCTTGTTATAAAAAGTTATACCAAGCCCAACAAATGAGTTATGAACCTTATGAAGCCGGTGAAAGGGAGCTCGTATTTTGTCCTTATTTCTAGTGTTAACATTGTGAAAATCACTGTTTTTAGTGTATAAGTGTATATTTTGCCTAATACATAAGAATCATCATAAGTTCTCCATTTAAACACTGAGCACAATAAATCAACTGCGCTTCTTGTTTGCAGTCTTGCATAGACATTCTCGCCTCACGGCGGTCGAGAAACTCACTTCGAATCTTTAGTTCGATCGAAATTGGGAACCTGTACAAGATCTCTAGGAATATTACAAAAGCAATAAGCTTTTTTTTATGTGAGTAATCAATTTATCGGTTACAAGTGTCTTTTCTTTGAGAAACAGTTACAGACAGTTATTTGTACAATTTGTCACAGATTGTGTGGAAATAGGATCGTTTACGACGAGAAATAATAAATGGCAATTGCAGAAACTCGTTCTAGTGATCTCATCACTAGCTAGAACGAGTTTCTGCAATTGCCATTTTTTACTATCGCGAGTAGCTTATCTGTCTTAGTAATGGGACGTCTTGTCATGAAATCTGGCAAACGTAATAAATATTCAGTATTGGTTAATAGTTTACGATCGTGCATATAAGGCATATACAAAAACGCCGCGTGCTTTGAACATCTACACACAACAACACATACAATATACACAAATCTACATTTTCGTATTCAAATGAATGTTTTTTTTTTTTAGAATGACATCTAAAACAGGCATCGTATTCCAATTTTCATTACAATTCTCAGTTGCGCAATAAAATCTGCGTTAGGTAATTTAATTATTTTCCATTATCAAAAGCAACCAAAATAAAGTGTGGTTCTTAAAATGTCTCCTTGACAATGTAACGAACGAAAGGCGTCGTTTTTCTGAACATTCCCAGAAATGTTAACTAACCACGAATGTGGTTTGGGTTCTATAAAGGAAAGGCGTACTTAATAGGATTACAAATGAGGTATGGGACAGATTAAGAAGCTTATCGAGACGAGAAAGATTATAATGTCACAAACAATATTGTTGTGTTCGATCTACTGTAAAGGGTTTCCTAATTGACATTTCGGGAAAGTATGTGGAAATTTTTCGATCATAGGTATATCTACACAATGCATACATTGAACTGTAGAATTAACAGACGCCTTCACCCCACTATTTCAAAATTACAAATACTTCAGCAAAGGGGTAACCGATCCTTCAACTCCACTGTAAGGAAGTATGTAGTTCATTACCCTTTACGAAATTGTCAACTGTGAAACTAAACTACGAAGTTAAATTTGTTATTATAACTTTGTAGTTATAAAACAAGTTTGTACCTCAAACAATCTTAGTTATAGTTTGATAAAGACCGCTGTTGCGCGTCTTAGGGCCGAGTCACACCGGAAACCTGCCAGCGGCTGCCAGCGTCCGCCAGCGGCCTCCGGCGTCGCCGCTGGCGGCCTCGCGTGACCTCCAGATCCCACGTGCCTAGTCTCCTCTTGACTAGTTTTGTTTCTACATTAGAGACTTTTCAAGCTTATCAAGCGATACTGGTATTTTAAGTATGTAGATAAAGTTTACAATTATTTCACACTGAAAGTGCTCACCGCGTCGCTGCCGGCCGCTGCCATTCCGGTGTGACCCGACGCTTAGGAATGCGCGGCGAGGCGGGCGGCAGCGTTGACGATTGAGCGGCGGGACCGCGTGAGCGTTGACGAATGAGGGGCCTGCATTACCCCCCGTCTCCCCGCGCACATACCTAAGGCGCGGAACAGTGGTCTCGGTCAAACTATACATAGAGATATTATTATCAAGGTTTAATATAACAAAATACTTAAGCTTAAAAATACTTTTAGCTCTTTTTTAATAGATGTGATAATCTATTCAAAAAGAGCTAGTTTATTCTTCGTAAACAGGGACTCAAATAGCTTTTTAATCCCTAGGGACTAAAACTGATTTGAATTTGGAATGTGGATATTGTTAGCAAAAGTTCCAATCACAAAAGAGATCAATCACGAACATTGTATGAACAACTAACAGGCTGGCAAGAGAGAAAGTGTGAATTTGGTCAAAATTAAAATCCAAGACATCGACTCATAATTTTTCATAGTTTTCGAGGATGCTAAAGCCGATATTGAGGTCAAAATGTAAATCCAAGATGGCGGCTGCGAAAATTTTGTTTTTGTTTTAAATCATACGTGAGAAGGAACGTTCCGGACCGGGGTCGGACCGCACACTTTTTTTTCTCATACAGGGTGATAAAAAGTAGTGTTCACCACGGGAGCAACACTATTTGAATCCTGAGCGCAGCGAGGGATTCTAAGAAAATTGTGAAGAAACACTCTCGCCTTAAAAATTGTTGTTTGCTCCCTAGGCAAACAATCTACTATATTAAGTTACACGATATCAGCCTTCTAGTTATATGAATATTAAAGCTTCGTGCTGCTAAATCGAAAGGATATTATATCTTGTTAAACTTTGTAACCTGTGGCACTAATATAATGTACGTATATGTATGAAATGGTTTAAAATAGAATGGCTCAATAAGTTATATATTTTATGTACCGTCAGAGAAAATGATTGTTTATCTATTTATTTTTTTTCAAAAATGTATACGTTGCGTGTTACTTCAGTTTGTCGTGTTATAGTCATTTCATACAGCTTTCAACGAAAGACAGACAATTTAAGTAATTGCTATTATAAGGTGCTATTTTGTTTTGTTGAGGAGTTCCTATAGCCACCTTCCGGTGTAGCGTTGTGAGGGAACTTAGGTGCAAGTAGTCGAGTGATAAAATATCAAAATTAGTAAGTTCCTAGTCACATCACTAAAAACGGGGAACAACACTATCCTTCCGGAGACGCTCGGTCATTTCGTTTCCGCTGGCAAGGACGACAACAGTTGTTCCCTGACCCTCGGAATCCTTTGTGCCCCGACCTAAGGTGAGTTCCACATTAGCTTGGTAATTATACCTGATCCTCTGCGCTGGATAATCTATATTGATTTTGTAACCTATAAAGTATTGAATTCCGTGTGTCAATGTCGGACACGCGGCTACGATGCATCCAGCGCACAAGAGATTGTAATATGTATGTATTGCTACTGCATCAAGATGGTGTAGTGCCTCACTGTGTTATTCTAAGTGATTAGTGAACCATTATACTTGGTGTTTATGCACGCGTGTTCACATACTTAACCTAAGTTAGCATCTGCTTATGTGCCACGCTATGCCCATACTCTCTCTGCCTGTAAACCGCTGCGATGTGCTGAGCTTTCACCTACCCTACTCCCCATACCGTTCCTCGGTCGCTGAATGGGGAAGAAGCAGGCACATCGCATGCGGCCTGCCGCTATCCGCACCGCATCTAACATGCGCTCTCTAACGCGCCTTCCAGGGTTCTCCGTACGGGCTGAGGGCAGGACCCCTCACCTAATCCTGCACTACCTGCGCACGCTATGAAGGCCTGCCCTACCTGCGGCCTACCGCCGCAAGCTACCTGCGGCCTACCATCGCCAGCTACCTGCGCGAGCCTGTGCTGACAGGCCACCGCGTGACACCGACGACACTACCTGTCGGTCCTAGGAGGGCCGTCCGGCCTCCTACTAAGCCTGTGCTGAGCAGGCCCCCACATCTGCCATGTGCTGCCAAGGACGGTACCCTTCCTATTTCTAAGTGTGCGAGTGCTCAAGACTCAGTGTTTAGGACCTTACCCACGACCTAGCCGTGTCTACCTATCTATCTTAATTATATGTATTTAAACTATCTTGCTGTTTTAATAATTTTACTTCTAATTCTACCTACCTATCCGGCCTGCGCAGCCTACCCTGCGCAGCCCTAGCCGTTACACCGGTTCCATCATCAGATCCTGAACACCACCTAGTGTAATAGCAATTGTCAGTACATATCGAATGAGTCCAAGCACAATGGTGCTATCTTGTTTGATTGAGGAGTTTCTATGGCAATCATCCGGCTCCATCATCAGCCGAGGTCCATGGTATCATATTTTTGCGTCATCGAAGTTATATTATGTATGCCAAGTTTCAGCTGAATCAGATGCTAGAAGTGCTTGAAAAATGGATGACAATACGTGTAACTGGAAACACAAACGAACGATGCAAACTAATACGAGTATAAAGGTTGTAAAAAGCAATCAAGGAAACTAATTATAAACGATAAAAGCGTCGGAAAATGGAGGAAAATTTAATAAATATTTTAATGGCTCATCTTAATGCTATTATTGGAAAAATAGCTTGGAGCTTCAAATAGTGCGGACTTCAGAGTTAAAACATTTTTGTCTGATGTTGGCATAATAGTTTGTCTTGTCAAAAAAAATTTTTTGCAACCCGTCGCGATGACCTTTTTTTCAGTCTATGTAAAAGATAGTGTAGACTCAGGTCGTCGCACTGACTAAACTTAATATTTCTTAAATGTGCTAAAGCCTAGGAAATACGGGCCTTTAATATGGCCTAAAACTTTTACTTTACATCACCTTGAAGGATCTCGTAAGTCTACAAACAATTGGTTTCGCTCTTGAGGTTAAATGTTAGAATATTCCTGAAAATTAATGGTTTTATAATCGCCTATAAGTAATGGTTAAACTCTGGAACTGTTGGTTTTACGTTCATAGCCTCACTGAGACAGTTATTAATAGTTTGTCATCTAATTAAAATACCATTTTATTCGTTAGAATTATTTTAATGTAAATGTGAAAGTTTGGATGTTTTAATTATTACCAAGATGACCATAAAATATAGATAAAGTATTGCTTCAGGAAGATAAAAGAACAAAAGGATTTGCATACCTACTACTATTTTTATTACGAGTAGATCGTTATGCAAATTAAAGTTATATACATATAACTAACAGCCAATTGCAGAAACGAACTTTCACTTTTAAAGCTGTCATTAATTAGTCAAGTAACATTATACTCGATTTTAATGGTTCTTTGATGAAATTAATTAAATCATTAGCGTTAATGATTCATTACGTAATGGGGCATTAATGTTTATCTTTGTGTAACTTTAGATTTTTACATTATTATCCATTTGCAAGAGAGCGGTCAAAAAGTTTTGAAACCCAAATGTGACGGTTCAAGAAAATGCTTACAAAGATTGATAGTGTGCCTGCTCGGAAAGAATAAATTTTTCACACTATCGAAAAATCTGAGTTAATTAAAGTTTTAAAAGGATCAGAGGGGCAATTCCCGTAATTATTAAGAACGTTCGCATTCGCATCTCATTCGCAATTTGTCAAAAATACAATCAATTTACCAACATTTTTGACATGTTTGACAGATTGCGACTTGAATGTGAACGTTTCTGTAAGTACAAGAATTGGCCTTCTGGTTTGTGTCACTAAAGCCTTGCCTACTTTGTGAATCTGGGGCGAATCTGATTAAACTAGAAAAGCCGCTATGATTTCCGTCGAACATCAAAGTATAGATAAATCTGAGTCTAGAAATCTCAGCCTTGTGTAATAAGACTTGGGTTGATGTAGACAGGATCAATTGCTTGGCTGTAGAATCCTTTGATATGAAATCTATTGTCTCTTTTCTTTGTCTTTATCGATAATTCGATGTGAAGGGCTACTTTAGAACCTATGTCCGGTGGACCAGCCAGTTTTTTTTTTTATTGGACTGTAAATAAGGCAACATACCTACCTTGTTGATAAGCGCACATTCTTAAAGTGGGCAATAGCTGTCAAATATTTTGCTTTTTTTTTTATTATTTTGGCAATATTACTGTATGGAAATATCGCTAACTAGTGAACTAAAGTATTGATTATGAAATGCAATAAATATTATCGTAACACTGAATATATATTTTAGATGTGAAAATTGCCCTTTTTATGCCTAAAACGGTTTCAACATCAAATTCAGAGTTATAATTGCAATTAATTATTAATATTTTAGGTCACTATAGAGCGATTTTTCATATTTCCATACAGCAATATTAACAAATTAATAAAAATAGGTAAATATTCAACAGCTATTTGCGATGTTGCCAACTTTTAGAATGCACGCTTAAAACTGTTCACCGTCGCCTTAGGACATTTGTTGAAATATGCTGCCATCGCAGTGACAAAGCTGAAATGTCTCGTGGGCCTTTATACCCGGTATGCCTTTCCAAGTGGAACACAACAACGATGCTTGTTAACAATAATAAGTTATATGGTGACAATACTTTCTAGAACAAACTCCTTCACAAATAGCTATATTACTACCAATAGCCGGACGTTTTCATTATATTATAACCGTCGTGATCTTACTTCTACGCATTTTATTCCTATTTACTACAAACTTCCCATTGACATTCGAAACTTACCCATTAAACGATTTAAAAGCTGTATTAAAACCAAACTTTGTAAAAAAGGGTACTATAAAATTTCAGATTATTTAGAAGATAAAAAAGCTTGGGATTGAGCTGCTCGCTCTGCTAAGCCTTGTGAAAACCATAAAACTTGACATTTTAATTATTCATCACAATAAACCAGTTTTATATACACATTGACATTGTTGAAAATTATATTCAAAATGACACGATTACTTTGTAAAGTATTAGATATATTATTTTAATTATTGTGAATGTGAGGACTATGTGGATATTTTTTTTTCCCTTTTCATTTCTTTTTTCATTCTCAGTTTTAATGATGGTCTGGCAGTTTGAGTAGTTGATGCGGCCTACCCAAATATCCTTTCGTTCGTATTGTTCGTCGAGTTGAGCTCCTTAAGTTCTGAGTTGAGCTCCACGATTACTGACAAATGCTTGCACTGACTGGACAGGTCCACTCAAATCTGTGTGGTTCTTTCCTCAAAATACCATTTCAGACACTAATCTACATGGTCCTCACAAGACTTGACCAAGATTATGTCTGGACTTTAAAAGAGACTGTGACCTCTGAGTTTGTTTCGGCCTTTCTTCTCAGAGTAGTCAGATAGGAAACACCGACCTCACCTAGCTTATTTTTAATATTTTTTTATATGACGTGTAAAAGTGATTCCGATATCCTATTTACAGAATAAACAATTTCATTTCATTTCATTACGTCAATCGTGTCCAGATCTTGTAGATATTTTTAGCAGAATTCAATTAGAATATACTCAATTACTCAGTGACCTTTAATAAAAAGTGGATCCTGCCTTAAGTTGACGACTTCTAGAAAATTTCGTTTCGTCATTGGATAAAAAATAAATATTTACTGAGTTTCATAATGAGTTTAGGTTTACATGCGCAACAGGTAGAAAAAAGTAAGAAAATATATTACAAACTGATGGTAAGGAACGGATTTATTTATATTATGATTTACAAGATATTAAATCATACTTAACTGTTCGTTATAAAATGTGTTAGACTAGATTCTTCATTTATTAAAAAAATATTATTATCATTAATATTTAAGCATTTAATCATTTCAGCAAAACAATAAACAATCTTTTGAACGTCAAAAGAAACGTGTTGACAAGTGTCTGACAATTTAGTAGACAATTATTGCTAGTGTAATAAATCAAAGCCAAAATATCTTTTTAACTGACTTCCAAAAAGGAGGAGGTTATATGTTCGCCACGTATGTTTTTTTAATTTTTTTATTTATGTATGTCCACCGATTTCTCCGTTAATCGTGGATCGATTTTAAAATTCTTTTTTTGTATGAACGGGTGTGCTCCCAAGTTGGTCCTATATAAACTTTATTAACTTTGCTTTGATAGCTTTTGAGTAAGCTTTAATAATACGTATTTTTCCCACTTAGTATATGTGGATGATAAGATGATAACTTCCTGTCACTGTTATTTACATAGCAGTGAGTGGTTTTCGAATTTGTGTGGGGTAGGTACCACAACTAAAAAGTTAAAAAAAAAAACAACCGACTTCTAGTTTCTGGTGGTTTTAATTTTTTGTTCTTTTATAGTGTTCTTTTTTCTAAGTCGGTAATTTTTTTTGTAAAAAGTTTTTTTTCGTAAAGATTTGATCCCTATAAAAGTGTTTTTATAAAGAATCCAAAACGAACTAAACCAGTACGAGTGAAAGGATCGAGTGGGACCATATCAATAAATAAAATCACCCTGTCGACTTAATACAGATAAACATAAGAAAGCCCACCCTAGCGTGTTACAATGAGTGTTATAAAAATACTGACACTGCCATCACGTGTTCTACGAGTACAGCTAAAATGAGACAAACTTCACTGCTAAAGTAGGCAATATATATAAAGTAAAGCTCTATGTTTGTTATTTTTACGTAAGGATAAGGAAACAAAGGCAAGTTTATATGGACAATACTGACGTTTTCTTAAGAGCCCTCTTACATTTCGGCACTGCGCTAAAGCATTCTTGCGATACTGAGCGCACATTGCCGGCGCAGTGAAATATATGGTACTTTTATTTTATTCATAAAAAAATAGAAATAGCAATTAAAAAAATTAAAAAAAAAAATTGTTATTAAGCAAATGTTGGAGATTATTTTAGTATAAATACTACGTACGAAAATAATGTAGAACTTCGGTTATTCAGACTTGTTTCCAAACCTTTTTAGTAGAAAATTGAATTTGGTCCAGTAATTTTTTCTTTAAATAAAAGTCATATAACAAAAATGTATTCTATTATTATAAAAGTATGGGATATGTTTAATATGAGAAAAATTGTTTTGATAAATTATATTCAACAGAATCCGCCAATTAGAGCTCTCAAATGAGCTCTACATGAGTTTTTGCCAAAACATGCATCAGGAGAACGATTATTGCTAGATAAATAAATAAATAATGAAAAAATCTCTTTATTATTATTGTAGAAGAGAAAACGAACTATTTTTACCAACCAACGAATAGTATTCAATTTCAACGAAGGAAATCATGCATCTACGCGCATCTTTGTAATAGGCCCCTTAAGCCAGTACACGTTTGGCGCAAATTACACGCAAATCAAACGGCAAATCACGCAAAAAGGTCCAGTATTCGTTGGTCGAGCCCGTCGCTCGACCAACGTGTACTAGGGCTTTACCTAAAACGATTCCAACTATTTTGAGGCGGAGCGCGCGAGGGAAATGCAAGATGCGCGCCCTCGCGCCCCTAGCCGCCGCAGGAGACGCCCCGGGCGTCGGGAGTCGCGAGCCGACTTCCGGCCACCGTAGGCGCGGGCTGGCGGACGGTGGGCAATGGGTAGCTCGCCGTCCGATTAGGACCAGGCCCGGGTCGACGGCGCGTTGTGTTCCACGCGCGCCTCAAAGAGATGTCAGCACCAACTGACGGGGTCCGTAAGGGCCAATGCCTGCCAGGGTTGCGAGTTTGTCCGAAAGGGATATCGCGGCCCCGGCACACAGGCAACGGAAGGAACACGGGTGGGTTTTAGTCAGTAAAAGTCTGACACTCCCTCTCGCTCCGCCCAGAGCGGGAGGAGTCATTTGATGATTTCCCACCCAAAAAAAAAAAAAAAAAAAAAAACTATGTAGACCTCACGGGGGCACTATGTAATAAGTATTCACTCTTTGCTAAAAGCTTTTAGGCACTAAGTTTAATTAGGAGTGACAAAAGGAACCGCATAATTCTTGAAACCTTGGTAACTGCAGCACTTGCTTTCCACTCAGCTCATTTTCTACGCCTTATTTGTGTCGAGACAAGCGTTGGTCTTGATGTACTTAATTTAAAATTAGGTCATGTTGAATTTAGGAAAAGTTAGTTCGAAGAATCCAAGTATGTTTTCGAGTTTGATGCTCAAATGTTTTAGTAGCAAATAATGTGGATTTATGGTAGGTTAACGTGAGACCAATCATAGTTGTAAAAGGCCAAAAGGCCAGACTGATGGCCGGCTTAAATAAGGATTTAAACTTTTAATGAAGAGATAGTAATAGAAGAGATAAATGTGCTGTACTTTTTACCCCAAATTGTGAGAGCGCTAAAGAGTCAAGTCCTTGATCCATTGATATAAATCAATGGAACAACAATAGAGATTTAAAGTTTTGTAAAAACATGTTTATTTCTTGCGTACATACCGCACTCTAGTGCTGCGTGTGCGTCCTTAACGATAACAGATATTCATCTAAAAACTGGATAATTTTCAAATTCATTTGTCTATTCTTCCAGCAAACGGTAATGTTATGGAAATATGGCTACTTTCAATTAGTAACTAAGACTTAGGTAAAAACCCATTTTTGAATCGCAAAGTTTGTACCTTACCACACGAGATTTTAAGCCACAACGACCATTCTAGCCACGTACTACGTAATGAGGAGGTTCTACGTAGGTAAGGTATGTTTTGCATGCTGAAATAGTAAGTAAGCAAAATATGTGGAACTTCTTATATTTAAGTTAAGACCTATTATGTACCATATTTAATGCAAAATAAAGAAATTCATTCATTCGTTACGAAGACTACGGCTGCTTTTCCACCAGAGATGTGCTATGCACCTACCTTGCGAGGATATGAAAGCTAAGCTACGAAACGTTGTGACCGTGTCCACTAATGCTAAGCTGTGTAGCGGAGCGAGAAAGATGTGCTATGAAGACCTACCGCCGGGAGGTAGCTGTGCGAGGAACATGCGCAGTTTGAGCTATGCGATGCATCGATAGTAGGGGAGGCACTCTGCTGTGCACATAGCTACACCACTCGCGCATTCATTGCTCCCATCCATAGCACACATTCTTCCATATATAAAAAATATAGCTTATTTAAACCCGTTTTCACCAGTTCAATGCTATGTGGACCAATGAATATCATTGGTGGATATCAAACGCATCCATAGCAACGTATCATATAGCTTACATCTCTGGTGGAAAAGCAGCCTAATCGTAGCAGGCGGCTAGCCAATTGCGCAAACTGGGAGAGACATTAATCTAAAGATTGCGATAAGCAGACTTGATTGATTGGCACTGGTTTTTGGTTTAGAGATAGGCTAGGCTAGGCTTTCTTCGGACTTGTATTTATTATCGTCTATGCTTGTTTTTGTTTCTGAATAATTACACTATCTCGGACCTCGGTAATGCCTGGTGTCTGAGGTGTTAGAGCTTAATCTATTCGATAGTGCTATTGGTTTGATATCTTGACACACTGCGTTTCTGAAAATTCGAGGACTTTGCTTAAATATGTAGATTATTTTGTCGAATCAATGGTTATTGAAAAGTTTATTGAGGACCTCAAAAACCGTGCCTTAGTTTAACAAAAGACATTGTCAGTGCACGTGACTTTAGAAAAGTTTTATGTGGTAGAGATCGTTTATTTTAAAATTGAAATTTTGTATGTACGAGGGGTGTTCAATAAATAGTGAGAATGAGTAAGACGCAATTATCTTTTATTATATGTTATTTTATTTTTCGACGTAGTCACCTTTCAGGTTTATACACTTTGTATATCTTTTCTCTAATCCTAAAATTCCCTTTCTAAAAAAATCTTCTTCCTGACCCGTCATCATCTTCGAATTTCTGGCCCTTGAGATGTTCCTTTAAGCGCGGAAATAGGTAGAAATCACTAGGAGCAAGGTCCGGTGAATATGGAGGATGCTCCATCAATTCGAAGCCAGCTTCTTGAATGGCAGCCATCGCAACTCTGGACTTGTGCGCAGGGGCGTTATCTTGGTGAAACAAAACAACTTTAGCGAGTTTGCCACGCCGTTTCTTGCGTATTTGTTACTTGTCCTGCGTACATAGTCCCCGTAATAGTGGCTCCATGATTAAGATATTCGATCATTACCACCCCTTGGCTGTCCCAGAAAAGAGAGCCCATGATCTTTCCGGCGGATGGATTCGCCTTAAATTTCTTTGGAGTTGGAGATGACGGTCGCTTCCAAGTCATGGACTGTTGTTTCGTTTCCGGGTCATAATGGTGAAGCCATGTTTCGTCCATAGTTATGAATCGAGCCAAAAATCGGTCAGGATCTTGTTGTAACAACTCCAAACAGCTTTGTGAAATTCTCAGTCAAGTTTGTTTCTGCGCGTCAGAAAGCATTCTGCGCTGACACTTTTTTCATACCCAAATGATCGTTTATAATATTATGGACACTTCCTATCGAAATCTTTACTTCTTCAGCTATAAAACGAACAGTAACACGACGATCCGCCAAGACAATATTTTCAACTTTTTTAATCATTTGTTCAGTCACTGCCGATATGGGGCGTCCCGTTCGTGGGTCGTCGTTAGTGGAAGTTCTTCCTCGCTTGAACTCAGCACACCGACGCGCAACCGTAGAATATGGAGGAGCATGAACCCCTAATGTTGCTCTCAAGTCTTGATTTACCTGCTCCGTAGTAAAATTTTTCAAGCAGAGATATTTTATTACCGCGCGAACTTCAATTTTATCCATTTTTAAGAACACGTTCCGAAACGACGCAAACAATAGACTTCTACTTTTAAAAAACAAAAGAGAATTAATTGCTTTTTTTATTATCATCTTAACTAATGTCTGGGCTATACCTGCTAGTATTTATTTATTTTCTTTTCAAGGAGAATGTATCGCATTCTCACTATTTATTGAACACCCCTCGTATATATTCAGTGAGAATAGGACGTAAACTATTTTTCATACCCCTAAGTGATAAGGGTGGGGTAGGTAGGGTATGTAGGTAGGTATGTAGATACGTAGGTATGTAGGTAGGGTAGGTGAGTAGGGTAGGCAGGGTAGGCAGGGTAGGCAGGGTAGGCAGGGTAGGCTGGGTAGGCAGGGTAGGCAGGTTAGGCAGATTAGGCAGGGTAGGCAGGGTAATTCAAATTCAAAAGTCATTTATTCAAACTAGGCTGAGAATCAGCACTTTTCGAACGTCAAAATTACATAAGACAGTCCCCCAAAACGCCCACCCTTCACCACTTCCTAGTGCGTTAGCTGGGAAGAAGAAGTGGCGCAACAAACTCCCCAGCAGCACAGCTGTCTGTTCAGTTAGAAGAACAAAAAGATTCTATATAATAGTATTCAAAATAATTTACATTACGCAACACAAAACATAATTTAAATTATAAGCCGTATATAAGCTCGCACACGGCAATATACCAAACAAAATCATCGAGAACTACTACTACTCAGGCAGAAATAAAAACAAAACGTAAACAGAACTTAATATCTAAATAAGAATAAGAATAAGAATAATTTATTGGTCCATTGTTACAAAATAAATTTCAATAAGTAATGACATTGTACAAATAAAAGCCTCCAGGCATAAAGGGCGTGCCCGCTTACATATAGTTGTAACTGGAAGTTATAAATGATAAACTAGGACCATCGAGGTAAAGTAAATAAAACAAATAGTTAATTACTTAATAACAATAAATAATATGATCAAATGTCGAAGTCACTAGCTACCCACATATTGCAATACAACTCATTAAAAAAACAGAGTAATGAGAAGATTATGTCAACAGAATCATCATCAGAGGTAGGCAGGGTAGGCAGGGTAGGCAGGGTAGGTAGGGTAGGTAGGGTAGGTAGGTATGGTAGGTAGGGAAGGTAGGCTAAGTAGGTAGGGTAGGTTGGTGCGCCGTAGTACATAGTACATAATGCTAGCCAAGCGAAGCCGGGGCGGGCAGCTAGTAATATTATGTTAATGTGAAAGTTTGTGTTTGTTTGGATGTTTGCTACTCAATCACGCAAAAACGGCTGAACGTATTTGAATGAAATTTGGCACATGGGTTGGCCATGACCTGGAAAAGATTATACGATACCTTTCATTCCGATATTCTAACGGGATCGAGACTTATGGGGGTGAAGCGGCGGGGCGCAGCTAGTTTCATTTAAATGAATACAAATTTTAGAGGAGGGAGGCGTGCATTTTAACTTTAACGATCTCTACACGTAGCTCATTGCCAAACTTCCATTTATGTATAAACATTTTAAGTAACTTTCCTCTTTTTCTGACATCTTAAACAATTAAGCTAATATATAAAAATAGCACAATACCGGGAAAAGGAATTAATCTGCGAACATACTAAAATTTTTGTGCGCAAGTGTACCTTCAAGGGTAACAACATCAAAAGATAAAATAAAACATAATTGCATCAATTATTTAGCCTGAAGTAAGATAACACGGTAATACCAAGCTATGAACGAAAATGAGCTCAAACCACGCTCAACCCCTTTTTTCTTGTTTAATTACAGAGAAAAATATGTGGCTGTACTATACACCTCTGCTTTCCGCTTCGGGAAATACACGCGTGATGTTATGAAATTGCAGAACTCGTCTGTCGTTGAGCATTAGGGTATTTGTCAGTGATATAGGGCAGTAATTTCGAATTACCTTTTAGATACCATGGGAGATTAATTAGAATTATTAAGGCGTAGTCGTTACCTTAACAATTTGAGAATCTTCTTAAGGCGATATACTAACGGTAAAAAAAAACAAAGTGTTGTTTTCCTCATCTACCAACCCACACTGGGCCCGCGTGGTGGACGGCCCACTCCCTCTTCTTAGGAGGCCTGTATCCCAGCAGCTGGAATATTATAGGCGGATTATGCTAAGCTGATTTGAAGCTCTAGTTTTCGGTGTTCCGAGACTAACAATAACAAAGAACTTAGGAACCGCATAATCCTAAAACAGCTCAAGTTACCTAGATGTGCCTCAATCTGCCTAGCCTTTTCCCAACTATGTTGGGGTCGGCTTCCAGTCTAACCGGATGCAGCTGAATACCAGTATTTTACATGGAGCGACTGCCTTTCTGATCTCCACAACCCAGTAACTGGGTAATACGATACCCCTAGGTAAGACTGGTGTCAGACTTTCGGGCTTCTGACGACTCGTAACGACTGCTAAAGATGCACGAATGACAGCCGGGACCAACGGCTTAACGTGCTTTCCGAGGCACGAAGGAGTCTCGCTATGTAAAGATGGTCACCCATCCACGGACCAACCTCGGCAAGCGTAGCTTAACCTGATGGATCGACCCGTGCGGCTGTTGTTACTTAGCCACGAGCTCCTGCAAGTTAAGTCAAGTTACCTAGATGTACTGAACATAAATCTTCAGCGGATTACCGCCAGACTTCAGTATCAATTTGGTGACATCCCGTCAGCTGTCATAGACCGTAAGAGCTCGGTGACACGACGCCGTCGCCGCGCAGCTACCGCGCCGCGCCGCCACGCCTCGCTGTGTAAATGCATCGTTGCCAGCCCACTGCCACACCACAACCGCGCCGCCGCCGCGTATTGCAGATACGGCAAAGTCGTGTCGCCAAGCACTAATACTAGTAGAAGTGTAAACAAGACTTGTTGGGTCTTTTCATTGCGATATGAATGTATCCTACTAGAATACTATCGTATCCTACTCATATTAAAAATTATGTATTTTCGGAAGAACGGGTGGAAAATGGATGAAATTTGGCATACCTACAGGTAGACCATGACATGCAGTAAGACATTTTTATTTCGATTTCGGTAGTACGTTTTCATGTTTATAATTAAGCGGGTGAAGCCACTGGCAAAATCTAGTAAATGTTAAGCAACTTATATATTCAGACACTTCCAGTTGTGGCTGCCAAGTTCAGGCAGAGCTTCTAAGATTTAAAATTAGGCGTAATGGATTGGAATTAGCACCGAGTAATGTAGAATGAATAAAACATTTTTCGAGTGAGAGAGGTTTCAAGCGAGTATTAGTTCGCTGTAACTGATATTTGGTAACTTTA
Organism: Agrochola macilenta; assembly: GCA_916701695.1. Classification (NCBI taxonomy): domain Eukaryota; kingdom Metazoa; phylum Arthropoda; class Insecta; order Lepidoptera; family Noctuidae; genus Agrochola; species Agrochola macilenta. The sequence continues at coordinate 13,420,745 of OU753564.1, forward strand.
ACTAATCATTGAATCCCAGACTACAAAGTCAGAAACATTACTTTTCTTTATTTATTTTTCAAAAAGTTTTCAGTCTAGTATCTATAAAGGAAAGTAATGTACAATAGCGCTTACAGTTGCAGCTTCCACAAATTAAAAAAGGTGCAAAACGAAAAGAAACATCCTAACTGATAATAATATAAGTATTATTTCCTTTATTTAACTATATACATATACGTATAAATTGTATTTTTAAATATTGGAATAAAAGAATATAAAAACATTTAAAAATACAAAAAATAGTAGCCCACCTGTATCGGGAACAGGTTCCAAGCTACCGGCGGTCAGGGCTCCAGAGAGAGGAACCTCCTGACAATGCGCGCCGTGTCCAAGAGTAGGTACCGCTCTCTGAATCAAGCCCTTGATCCAGCTGCCCAACGAGAGCCTCCTTAGGTGTTGGTCGAGGCTCTTGGCAATTAAACCATTGGCTGATACGACTATCGGCACAATGATCGCTGAGTCCACATCCCACATGTCGACAACCTCGCGAGTCAAGTCAAGATACTTGATAAGTATTATTATTATAAATGCGAAAGTGAGTTTGTTTGTTCGTTTATTTGTTTGTTACTCTTTCACGCTAAAACGGCTGAATGGATGTTGATGAAATTTGGCTTTTCATTCTAAACTATTTTAAACAGTATCCATACCGCATGTTATTCTGCTGCTAACTATTATAAATTGCGACAGAAGTTCCGACTGTTCTGCGCCCTAATTGCGTAACAAACAATCAATAAAAAAAAATAAAAATAATATTAATTATTCTATTATTTTTTATATATTATTATTAATTATTCTTTTTGATGGAAATTGTTAGTCTATTGCTTCATATGTGCGCAAAATTTATCTGCTCAACAACGTAAATAACGCAATGAATGTTGTTGAACTGTCAAAATTAAACAGATTGCGGTTGATCGTGTGTTACGCAATTAGGACACTGGTTAATAAATGGGAACCAATTATAATAGAAACAATTTACTTGCACGCGTACGCGTACTGTACTGATACGTGTTACATTTCAGTGGCTACTTTTAGTACACATTGGTAGATCTTTTATAAGTTTGTTATCGCACACTAATGGTATGTGTTTCAGCATATACATAATACTATCATATCTGTATTTTTCCCTTGGGTACACTTATATTTCGACTAACTCCAAAAATATCTACCCATTGCATGACAATTGCCAAAAGCTTATTTTAAAGTTAGTTATTCGGTTATTACCTTTATTACAGATCTTTTAACTATTCAAATCAAATCAAATCATTTATTTGAATAACACAGGTTCAGATGATGTTACAAAGGTTCATATGGTACACTGTATTATAACCATGTGAGGTGTGCAAATGTATTAGGAACATTATGACACAATTATTCTTAATCAGTTTTCTTAATTACTTTGTCACTGAAAATATACATTGATAGTCAATTTTGTTACACATTAGATTAAATCTGGACTAATAAATTATAATAGTAATGTCAAGCAAATTAATAATGTCATAGTAATAAAATGTAAATGTAGTTATTATCATATTTAATTCATGTACAAATATTTGCTATAATCAAAATACAATATCTTTTTCTTCGAAGTAGTCTTTTACATTATAATAACAGTTTTTATTTAGGAATCTGTATAATTTCTTCTTAAATATATGAGTAGGTAAATTCTTAATGTTATCGGGCAATTTCGTATTATAAATCAGTGATACCATACAAAAAATACTTTTATTGAATAATGCCGTTTTCCCATAGGGTATTTCTACGTCTAATCTTTTTTTGTCACGTAATTGTCTATAATTGCTTTTAGAAGCAGTCTTATAATTGCTTGGATTCGATTTTACTATATTTATTGATAGGTATCCATTTCATGATGTTCAATTACACGTGTCATATGAAATCATGTTTTTTAATTGTTTTGAGCTTCCAATATTTTCCTCACACATAAGCAGTTTATTAGTGCGGGCCATGTCAGTTTAAAAACGTATATCGTAAACAGTTTTTTGTATCTAGCAAATCATGAGATAAAAAAGTGTTTTAGAAGTATTAGTGTATATTATTGAAATACAAGCTGAAAGGTACATTGTTTTATTGAATATCGTTCCGACAGATATTGCTGAGTTTTTCTTGCTTAAATTTTGTATTTTCTCCAGCTTACGTACTGACAAGTTATATGAGTTTATATAATTGTTTATTTTATTTGACTTTTTAATTAAGTCAAGCTTTAATTTAACTTTAATTTATTGTTAACAAAAACTACTCATCACAATGTTTTTTTTATGAGTTGTATTGCAATATGTGGTTAGCTAGTGACCTCGACAATTGATCATATTATTTATTGTTATTAGTAATTAACTCTTTGTTTATTTATTTTACATCGATGGTCCTAGTTTATCATTTATAACTTCCAGTTACAACTATATGTAAGCGGGCACGCCCAGTATGCCTGGAGGCTTTTTTTATTTAGATATTAAGTTCTGTTTACGTTTAGTTTTTTTATTTCGGCCTGAGTATAGTTCTCGATGATTTTGTTTGGTATATTGGCGTGTGCTAGCTAACATATGGCTAATAATTTGGATTATGTTTTGTGTTGCGTAATGTAAATTATTTTGAATACTATTATATACAATCTTTTTTTTTTGTTCTTCTAACTGAAACGACAGCTGTGCTGCTGGGGAGTTTGTTGCGCCACTTCTTCTTCCCAGCTAATGCACTAGGAAGTGGTGAAGGGTGGGCGTTTTGGGGGACTGTCTTATGTAATTTTGACGTTCGAAAAGTGCTGATTCTCAGCCTAGTTTGAATAAATGACTTTTGAATTTCTTTTTTACATTCTTTGTGGCATTTCTCGTTGTAACTTGGAAATGATTGACATTTATTTGCAGACGTTGGAAATTTTCATAAAGTTTTTACCTCTTTTGAGAAAATAGATAAAAGATGAAACATTATAAGTTAATTTAAAAATCAGTATCTGCAATTCTGCGACAGAAAATACTAGTGGAAAACAACTACCTTGAATGTTAAAGTCTTAAAGTAAAGTGTACAATTAAAAACCTGCCAAGTGCGTGTCAGACCACGCACAATGAAGGATTCCATAGTTGGTATGAATTTATCTCAAGAACAAACTTAACATTGTAGTTAAAATATATGTTCCGGACATTCCAACTGCAAATGTAAGTTGGTCGATTATTACTCGTTAACTTAGAACGTAGAGCCTACTTAGCTGTGATAGTTTTCCTTTTAATTTAATTATATATACTATAGCCGTGAATTTTTTTCATGTTTTTATTTTACCACTTTGTCAGCGTGATTAATATGTATACCCATGCCAAATTATAGCTTTCTAGTACTAAGAGTCTCTGAGCTAAGCCGCGGATAGACAGACAGACAGACAGTCGGATATGGCGAAACTGTAAGGTTTCCTTGTTGAATACGGAACCCTAAACATGGTCGCTTTTTTCTTTGCCTTTGTGACGAAAATTTCCTTTTAGAAAAGGGTTTAGCGATACGAGAACTTCCTTTTAGCAAAAGGTTGCTTGACAATAGCCCCGTTAGAGTAAATATACCAACAATATGTGGGTGTCAAATTAATGGAAGTCACTTGTATCAATGGTCCCTATTTGTGAGGTGAGGAAAGTTATTTATCCTCAATGTTTGATTAAACCTGGAAGGGTCTAGTGATATAATACTGATAGGTCAATATTGCTGCTACTGAAGGTGGTTAAAATCAAGTATGTGCTTCGGCGAACATTCAAATTCAAATTCAATCAATCAATCAATCTGCCTAGCCTTTTCCCAACTACGTTGGGGAAAAGTCCAGTACAGTTCCAGTCTAACCGGATGCAGCTGAATACTAGTATTTTACATGGCGCGACTGCCTATCTGATCTCCACAACCCAGTAACTGGGTAATACAATACCCCTTGGTAAGACTGGTGTCAGACTTTAGGGCTTCTGACGACCCGTAACGACTGTCAAAGATCCACGAATGACAGCCGGAACCAACGGCTTAACGTGCTTTCCGAGCCACGGAGGATTCTCGGTATGTAAAGTTGGTCACCCATCCACTGACCAACCCCGGCAAGCGTAGCTTAACCTGATGGATCGACCAGTGCGGAAATTCAAATTCAAAAGTAATTTATTCAAAATAGTAATATTTAGTCAAAATTACTTAAGACAGTCCCTCAAAAACGCTCTCCATTCACCATATTCCTGATACACTGCAGTAACGTGGAAGCCCCAACAACATTAAGAAGGTATATTCTTCTTCTTTTCGTGTGGTTAGTGACTTACCTGGTGCCAGAGTTTTAAAGCCGCCCATGGGCCTCTGATTTGGCTTCACATGCCGTCGAGAAATATCTCTCAGACATGCCGATTTCCTCACGATGTTTTCCTTTCCCCTTTTTCGAAGCAAGGGATAATCATACAATACGCACATGAATCCGAAAAGTCAGAGGTGCGTGCCTTGGGTTCGAACTCGAGAACTATGACTTGGCGGTCCGACGGTATTATTTTACTGAAATCTGAGGGCGTTGGATGCCCTTTGCGTCTAATAGCGCTCCAGCGACGTTGAAGAAGTGTTCATTGATGACGACGTGGAACTGCGGCAGTCTACACCCATAGATGAAGAACAGTCGCTGCACGTGGAAGGGGGCCAGCAGACAAAGAATGCTATCACTACTGCAGCTGTGGACAAAAAAAGAGAGATTAAATTTCGCCAATTTTATACAAAATAACATAACATCATGCATGTATTCGCCGCAGGGTAAGGCAGAGGTGTTCCTATATATACATTTCGCCAGTTATGTTTTAACTAGCAGATGGCAAGGCAAATTGCCACCAACCGGGCACAAAACCAGACACCGGGTTGCTACTGAGAAATTCGAGATGGAAAAACCCAATAACACTTTGCCTAATCCAACCGTCCATCGCGTGATCCGTCTAGTAGACCATAGGGCGCCCCTTGACAAGCGTTGTTGTGACATCACCGCTACGCTAAAATTTTAATGTAGGCATCGCTACGTTGCTACGACGTAGCAGCGTAGCGGATGCCAACATTAAAAAAAAAAAAAACATAAATATCTACTAAGCTAGTAAATAAGAACAGTTATTGATATATGTTTCAATGAAATCGTACATTCTCCGTAGTTGTACCAAGTAGAGATCTTAAGTTAACGACCTCACGAATTTTCTCATTTAACAATGAAAAAACTAGGACATTATGAGGTTACTGTACCCCAGAAAACATCATTTTTTTCCCGGCTATAAAGGATTCATTACACGCAACACTTAAACACTGCCAACAATAATGAGATTAATTAAACCAAACTTGTAACAAAGTCCTCTGGAAAGGAAACCTCACAATGAGGAATGGATATTTCAAACTACAATTAATGAAGTAAGGCGTGCTTTGAAAAAGGTTTCGTAATAAATTGCAACTCTAGTCTACAGTATAATTACTTTATAAAAGTATGTAGTCCAGTCTTACCAAGGGGTATCGTTTTACCCAGTAACTGAGTTGTGGAGGTCAGATAAGCAGTGGCTCCATGTCAATCAATCTGCCTAGCCTTTTCCCAACTATGTTGGGGTCGGCTTCCAGTCTAACCGGATGCAGCTGAATATCAGTATTTTACATGGAGCGACTGCCTATCTGACCTCCACAACCCAGTAACTGGGTAATACGATACCCCTTGGTAAGACTGGTGTCAGACTTTCGGGCTTCTGACGACTCGTAACGACTGTCAAAGATCCACGAATGACAGCCGGGACCAACGGCTTAACGTGCTTTCCGAGACACGGAGGAGACTCGGTATGTAAAGATGGTCACCCATCCACTGACCAACCCCGGCAAGCGTAGCTTAACCTGATGGATCGACGAGCGATTGAGCAGTGGCTCCATGTAAAATACTAATATAGTTAGGAAAAAGGTAGAAGATGATGTAGTAGTCACAAATGTAGTAGTCACAAATGTAGTAGTCACAAATGAAGTAGTCACAAAAATGTAGTCACTAAATCGACGAGTAATTTTATGGTCTACCTATGACTGACCTATACGAGTATCTGCTTCTGAACCAATAACTCATACTATACAAACTCATAAAACATGACATTTAAACATGATATTATAGATATTATTGATAGTAGCTGAAGACCAGTTCTCGTACTTATTTAAAAAAACGTTCAAATTTAAGTCACAATCTCGTCCCAGCGACAATCAATGTCTAAAATGTAGGTAAATTAGAGGGTTTTTTGAAGACTGAGATTAGAATGCGAACGTTCGGAATTGGTCCTCTGACCTTGTCGATGACTATAAGGCCGTATTCTCGGCGGCAGCGTGCAGCGGGGCGGCGGCGGCAGCGGAGGCAGCGGAGCATTCAAATGTAAAGTTTTATATCGAACTGTTCTCGATGGCGTCGGCGCGGGGAGCGAGGTCAGTTTCATATAAAGCGTTGCATTTGAACGCGCCGCTGGCGCCGCCGCGCCCCGCTGGCTGCTGCCGCCGAGAATACAACCTAAAGGGCACAGACAAACAGGGTTATGACAATACGCTCTGGTATACTTGTGCTTATTGGAAAAAGATGAAATATCGAAATACTCAGTAGTAGGTACAATGGTACTAGTTTTAATAATCTCAGTTATTTATTCATCATGTCCTCGCGCATAAAATGATAAAATTCCATTAACATTGACAATAAGTTGTTCATTTAACTTTTTAATTAAAATTGTTTTCATACACTTAAATTAAACTAAGGCCGCTCTGGAAGTTCTAAGTCCATTATTTCGTTTTATTCTAAGAAAAATAATCAAACTGCAAATTACTTTGAATCAGTACAAATGTATCGTAAATCCCGTTCTCAAATAAATACGTCCAATTTTATATTGTTAGACATTTTGTTATAAAATTCTGCTAAAGTTACTAACTCTAAGTGATAAGCTAATAAATCCTAGGGATTTTGGCTAGTGACTTTTATTTGTTCGAATTACACACAGATAAGACTTGTTTATTTGAAAATATTTAATTTATGAGAGTTTGAAAACAGTTGGATGGTATTTATTTATCTGTAAAACATAGTTTAGATTTGCGTTTTAATAAGTTTGGTCCCGGGATAATTTATAAATATTGCACCTTTAGCGTACTTTTACGATAAATTGTATCAATTTGGTGACAATAATTTTATTACTGAGGTAAAAACATGGGCCAGATAATTTCTTTGCCAAACGTCGGTTTCATCAGAGTTTACCAAAACCTCAGATTTTTCTTTTGTTGAAGCTTGTCATAACTTGAATGTTTTGCTTTATGTTTGAGATACGTTTATCCGATATTTTATAGATCAAGTAATAAGCGAACTGCCATTTTTCTCTGCATTAGAATTTGGCAAGGATCTAAACTTTCAAAGCTTCCTATTTCCACTGAATGCCTTATCACGGATTCGGCAGACAGAGTATAAGTGAAGCTCACATGGAAAACCTTTTCATCGCTTTTCATGCCGTGCTGGAGCAAAGATCAAACTGCAGATTACTGAGCTAGTATGATTGAAGGATACTTTTCAGAGGGAATAGGTAATTGTTAGTAATTAGGACCTTAGTTGTAAAAAGGTGGAGTTTACTTCTACATATTGTAACTTAAATAATAAAATAATGATTCCCAAAGGTTCGTGTCTACTTAGCTTTGAAACAAAAATAATATAAGCATTACACTTTCTGCGCAATTCGTTTGATGATGACAACAAAACAAACAGAATGTATTGAAACGCATACAACAGTTGAATACATTTAAATGTAAAAACAAAAACGTTATGTTAAAATTGTCTAAAGCATTAAAGAGTAGAATGTTTATTACATCGAATGGCAATCGAATCGATACTATGATAAACGTAGCTTTGTCCAATTATCATTCATTCGAATGCTTTTGAACGATCGGAAACGATTTGCATTTGATGTTTGGTAAAGAACTTTTTTTCCTCGTTTTCCAGAAGCAATTGTAATACGTATTTAATTATCTGTGCTTTACAAAGTAATTTCCTTCCAAAGCTGTGATTTTGGAAGCTATAATTACCTTCTAATGATACAATTATTGTTGAAGCGTATCGTCAGATATCTACCCTCGCTATTCCTTTGTAGATAACGCTTCACTGCCTCGGACAGACAAACTGATAACATTATTTGATAATGGCAATTTACGTGGAACTTAATGGAGCAAGAAAACACTTAAATGACCCATATTATCACAGTTCAAAGAGGGAAATCGGAAGGAAAGGATAAATAGAATCTGTAAAGGAAAATCTGTGTAATTGGCAGCTGATCCCTTGACACTATTATGGGGGCATCTTTGTAAGATAAACTGGGTTGATAAGAATATGACTGCCAGCTTTTACATCTGATACAAGATTCTAAAAATAGAGTGGATCCTCTGTACATGCCCCTTTGAGAAAAGATTATTTAAATTAGGTGATGAAGAAGTGAAAAGGGGAAACCCGACAACATCGTCCTTTCATTTGTAACTTTCACTATACCCAGAATAATGCAAACTTATACTGCAAGTCACTTGGACAGTCAACAAAACAGTTCGGTATGCAGGAAAATAATAAACAGCTCTGTACAGTGTTAATAATATTTACCTATAATTTAAATTGCGTAGTTTAGTACTTATTTTAACATAAGACACTCTCAAGGAAACGATGTCAAACATAACAGAGCTCTCGTAAAACTTTTCTATTTATCAAATTAGATACTTACATACATTGTTACTGCGAAAAATATCCGATTGTTTTAGAACTATTTCGGAGAAATCCCAAACTAGGCTCAGTCTGTATTTTGGTGACATGGTTTAAAAAGTCGTTATTGTTCGTAGTAATTATAACTATCATCATTCTGTTGCCCTTGTATCAATTTATTATATAGTTGTCTATCTAGTTGTTTAAATACTAAGTATGCCTGCCATACTCTCTCTTTTGTCGACTGTACATTATTCAGGACGTGTTGACACGTTGAAATATTATTCTGTTAGCATGACGTGAACTCAGTGAGAACGTATTATGTTAGTGAGCATTTGAGAGCAAGCATTAGTTTTATGAGAGAGCTTTGTAACACCCAGCTGAAAGTATGGAGAATATTCTCATCGCGGAATGTTTTTTACATATTCGCAACACATCAACTTTTATACAGTTTGTTTTAGTTCTTTTTTACACTAAGTTGGTATCTAGGTGCGTCAGAATGTCGATTGGAGTTAAAATCTAACTATATTTTTGTCCCAAAAGAAAAAAAGGGACTACTTATCAAGTCAACCTTTATAAAAAGTTGGTTCTTGCTAAATAACAATGACAAAAAAAAAGAGAAAAATATTTCACATTTCAAACATGACTTACAACATTCACGTGAAGCTAATTTATTCAGCTTACTCTTTAACAATAAAACGATACCATTCAGCCGATAGAGCCGAATACATAAAAGTGATATAATGATGTCTATATTTTACTAACAACAAAAGAAAAAAGATCACGAGTGTGTTTCGTTATTTTAATAATTTTTCGGAAAATGGCGCGAGCTAGTGATCAAATCTTTTATGCCAAAGTTTTATGGTACTCGTAATATGGTTTTTCTTCATTATAGGGTCAATTGATTTAAGATCCTAACATGAATGACAACTTATTTGCAGTGTCGGAGCGGTGCTGTTATAATGAGTGATGACCTTTAAACCCTCACACCTAGTCAAATTCCTTATACAGTAGGTTGATGTTGGTTTCAACACTTCAGTAGGACCAACGGAAATAACATACCCTCGTGGACCTACTGGTAGCACAAAAAATTATGTCCACAAGAAAGTACCCTGTATTTAGATGTGGAAAATATTCGAGCACGAAAAATATGTTATGGGCAACATATTTTTAAAGCTACATTTTAAGACCTAAGCATCATAAAAGGCTTAGTATTCAGTGCTTTTTTTAAATAGTATTTTGTTTTTACACAATCCTATATTTAAATTGTCTGCTATTAATATTTTAAAAATGAACCTTTGCAAAGCGTAAAAAGGTCACGTATCTTTTGCTCTACACCTATGCAGTATTTCTCTAATATATGTTCGCAACTAAGCCGGTTGACCACAGTAATAATAGCGCTGCCAACGTAGTTAAAAGTTAATGCGTTTAATTTGGTTTTTTATTGTCATTTTCCCCATGATTAAACAGCATTATTATGTTATGTGTTCCATTTCCTAAAGTTAAAAGTTGTTAAAACAAGCTTCCAGGGGCTCTAGTATTATATTGGTGGAGGTCTGCCCGGCTTGGGCTGGGCACTGACGTGTCCTCACGGAGGCGATCGGCGGCGGCGATCTCTCGCGTCCGGCGCTGGTTCAGGCCATAGTTCGGAGCAAGAGTGCATGGGAGGCCGTCACTTCCTTCTGCGAAGCAGTAATGTTCGCGAAGAAGGAGGCGGAGCGCGCGAGGGAGAGGCAAGGTTCGCGCCCTCACGGTCCTAGTCGCCGCAGGAGACGCCCCGGGCGTCGGGAGTCGCAAGCCGATTTCCGGCCACCGTAGACGAGGTCTTGCGGACGGTGAGCGATGGATAGCTCGCCGTCCCACCGACCGTCGGCCGACCGGCGCGTCGCGCCACGTCTCGGTGTGAACTGACCCTTATTAAAAAGAAATATTTCTAACTTACGTGACACATATTTGTCTACAGCTTTGGTTTTAGTGGGATTAAAGAACACGAAATAATTTGGCAAATACGCGAGTAGGTACCTAAGTAATAAAAAATCAACCTGCCTAGCCTTTCCCAACGATGTTGGGGTCGGCTTCTAACCGGGTGCAGTTCAATAACAGTATTTCACATGAAGCGACTGCTATCTGACCTCCGCAACCCAGTAACTGGGTAACACGATACTACTTGGCAAGACTGATTGTCAGACTCTTGGGCTTCTGACTACCTGTAGCGACTGTCAAAGATGTACGAATGACAGCCACGACCAACCGCTTAACGTGCTTTCCGAGGTACGGAGGGTCTTGATATTTAACACGTTCACTATCCATGACCCACCTGTGGGTAATTTTGTGTTGGAATAAGACGTCCGTGACATACATGTGGCTCACTCTGACCGGAACAAAAAACTAAATTGGACGTGAGACATAATTTAACACGTTCACTGTCAATGACCCACCTGTGGGTCATTTTGTGTTGGAATAAGACGTCCGTGACATACATGTGGGTCACTCTGACCGGAACGAAAAACTAAATTGGACGTGAGACATAATTTAACACGTTCACTGTCCATGACCCACCTGTGGGTCATTTTGTGTTGGAATAAGACGTCCGTGACATACATGTGGGTCACTCTGACCGGAACGAAAAACTAAATTGGACGTGAAACATGATTTCGATATTGCGGCTGAACAGTGAACGTGGTAATGGATGGTCACCCATCCACGAACCGACCGCGGCAAGCGTAGCTTACCCCTCGATCGACCCGTGCGGCTGTTCTCATTTAGCCACGAGACTCTCCGAGTAGGTAAGTAAACATAGAAAAAATATTAGTTCTTTTTCTATAAAGCCGCAATTTGGAGTTCTGTAGGATGTGATGAGAGCCATCATCGCCACGGGACCGTGTGCACGCTACATAATTATTAACGCGGCAGTTCGCGGCTAGTCCTCCATATTGTATACTTACGTATGATGATAATAAACGAATCTACGTAAATTGGTGGTTGTTATTGGTGGCTCTTATCACATCCTACACAGAGTTAATAATCGCGTTCTCATCATCATCTCCAGGCTACAGCAGTCCACTGCTAGACATATGCCTCTACAATCGCACGCTTCTTTCTTTGTTTGTCGTGTGGTTAGTGACTAACCTGGTGTCAGGTGGGCCTCTGACATGCCGCCAATAAATCGCACGCTATTTCGATCAACGGCTACTCTCATCGAGCTGCTACCAGCAACGCCGAGAAGTGCGTCTTTTCTCTGAATGGGAAACTCATTATTTAAATAAGGCTTTTTAAACATTATTTCCCCTGTGACCTTTCTTTTAGTTTCTGCCTCTCGTACCTACCGTTAATAACCCCGATAAATTCTAAATATTTCAGCCGTTAAGTACAGAACTTTTATTGGGAATTACAAATATTACTAATTTACGCAGCAGCTGCGACTCGCGCTGACACGAAAATAAAAACTGATTATATTTATTTCTAGCATTTTGGTAGATTCTCGATAGCAGTAACTAGGACGAAAGGTATACAAATTAAAGACGTCTCCTTGATGTATAGGTATAATTAAGTTAGGTACGAATTTTATTTCCCAATCCTTAAATTATGAAGTTATATAAATCTACCGTACAAGTATAACAACTTAAGCATCATTCAAGTTACATTTTATTCACAAATCAGAAAAAAGATTTTCACAAGTCTAAATTATAAGTACAAGTTATACAGCCACCGAACTTAGTTCTCCACTTTCAAGTTGTACGTGGGAACCAAGTTATGACAAAATTATGGCGACTATTACTAAAGCATTAACCCCGTAGACTCAAAATCTTGGCCATTTCGTTTTAGAAGGCCACCAATTTGCACGGCGCGTTGAAATAGGCTGTATTCATACACCATTTAGGCCCCACAGTGGCTTCGTAAATTCGTAGACAAAATCAATTATTTCAAAATTGGAACGTGAATTTTTGTATCCTTTGTGGCGGCTAAACTATCAAACGTAGAAGGTAAACGTTGTGGTAGTGGCAGTCTTTGTAAATGAGCTCGAAATCAAAGTCAAACCATTTATTCCAATTTAACCATTTACAGGCACTTCTGAACTGTTAAGGACTGGACCAGTCAGTCATAAAGTTGAACCTAGTTATCCATTCTGAAATGTAATCTTTATGGAGAAGAACGGGCAAGAAACTCCATGGACACTTGTCCGGGGCAGTACTACCCAGCAGCATTGCTATGTTCTGGCTTAGAAGGTATGAGTTCTGTTTTAATTACAGGTACAAGGGATATTTTCAATTTAGTTAGCAGTGGAACTAAAGCTCCATTTATACAATGCAACTTTTTTGCCTGTAGCATACAGTATAGTAATAAAATTGCACCAACTTATGATTTTTAGGTTCAAGTCGTAGGAGGGTAATGGCTCTGAAATGGAAGTGGGCAGGACACTTGGCTATACGTGATGATGGCAGGTGAAGCAGAGCCCTAACCGAATGCTTGCGAGAAACGGTAGAAGGAGCGTTGGCAGACCAATGGCCAGGTGGGTGCAACCTACAGAAGATCGCGGGGAAGACCTGGATGAGACTCGCACGGACCAGGGAAACATGGCACTAAAGGAACGAGGCCTAGACTGCCACCCATCCACGTAGGTGGATGAGTGTTAGTATCGGCCGTGTTCCACCCACCGTATGCAGTAGTGCTTACAGTGGGTGGAACACGGCTGCCAATGATGATGATGACTTACGACACATGTCTACATACTCGTATATCTCGTTATATTGTCTTGTTTGCTCTGGACCGGCTGCGGCGGTCGCGCTGTGCCTCGCGGTGCCTGTTCGCGGCTCCGCCAGTGCGTACCCATACTGCTCGATATGCTCCCACAACCCAGGCGATCAATCTGCTGAACGCCCTGATTGCTCGGGATCCCGATGTTGACCTATTTATGTAAAGCAGATTAGCAGTAAATGTATGTTAAATGTTTGCATGAAGTTTTTTACCTAAATATTGTTGTTGGCTTGCTGCGCGCTTTGGTGTTTACTGTAAGTGCAGCAAGCAATTGTTAAATAAATAAATAAATATATCTAAACACTGATAATAAGGTGTAACTTTTGTATTTTCTTCGACTTACGGTATGCCACAAGCAATTAGGTCGCGAGTGTAAATCAGGCTTTAATGCTCGGCGATTACAAGTACTCAACTTTACTCAAGGGTACAAGCTTATAAAAAGGTTGATCAATATTAGCACCTTTTGTATTCATTTGGAAAATCTATTTACTTTAGATCGGACAATACATGAATGTGCTGATAATACCTGTGTTTGACAAGTTTTCAAAGCAAAGGTTTTAATTAGACTTACGCGCCATCATGCGAGAACAAAACGTGTTATTTAGGGCACTTAGCGTCCATCATATTATTATTTTATTTAGCTACTTATCATCAAAATACATAAATGATGGAATACGTTTGAAATAAGACAAAAGTCTACCATATATGCTTATAGTTCGCATCAATATAAATAACTGCAGAACAAAACATTTCCTTGCAAAGTGATCCAAGAAACAAACACAATTTGTAAAGAAGTAGTGAAACAAAAATCCAATACCTTTTCTTTTAGTACATTACCCGGACACAAACTGACGAGCAAAGAGTTTAGGAAAACCCTTTCGTTGTTCGAAAAAGACCAAAATAAAATAAAATGAAAGTAGGAAAGACAGCAAACATTGCTGTATCTTTGTATACTTAGGAAATATAAAACAGTAAGTACACAGTTAAGCATATCGTGACCTATTTGGTGAATTTCTTCAGAAAGGTCAGGTGCGTAGTACTTGCAACCGGCGCGGGAGTCTTACCAGATGTATGAACGTAAACGAAGCAAAAGGAGTATGTAAGGAGTAGCAGATGGCATTATGCAGTTACTACCTACCCTCGTGGGAAGAGGGCGTGATTTAAAGTTTGTTATGCATGTAAAACAGTAAGCGTCGGGTCACACCAAAATGGTAGCGGCCGGCAGCGACGCAGCGAGCACTTTCAGTGTGAAATAATTTTAAACTTTATCTACATACTTAAAAGACCAGTATCGCTTGAAAAACTTGAAAGGTCTCGAGGCCGCCCGTGGTGACGCGAGCGGCCACGCGCCACGCGCATCTTGTCGGTTCTGCCTGCGGCTGCCAGCGGTTGCCAGCGGCGACGCGAGGCCGCTCGCGGCACCGCGGGAGGCCGCGTGTATGTAATGTAGAAACTAAACTAGTCATGAGGAGACTAGGCGCGTGGGATCTGGAGGTCGCGCGAGGCCGCCAGCGGCGACGCCGGAGGCCGCTGGCGGGCGCTGGTAGCCGCTGGCGGGCGCTGGCAGCCGCTGGCAGCCGCTGCCGGCCACTGCCATTCCGGTGTGACTCGGCCGTAAGTCTGTGCGCAGACTAGTTAAGTGTCAGGACCACGGTCACTAGTAATAAGAAAGACTCATAGTCGAAGTTGTCTTAAATTTACTAATAAAATTATTAAGGCTCAAATCAAAAATGTCTACGACACTGGTTTTAGATCTTGGTGTGCACAGTCTTATTTTGTTAAACGACCACCCACATAAACAAATCTTTGAACAAAATTCTCCTTTTAATTTGTTACTCTCAAATTCACGTCATAGCAATAACATTTATTTTACTTATTAGATTTTATCTATTAGACAATAAACAAAGTGAGAACCTGCTCGCTTAATGAGATTTCGGTTACAAACGTTGAAGTCGCGGGAAAACGCTCTCCGTGAGTCGAATTTCAAGTCAAAGAAAGTTTAATTAGATATTCTGTTGTCGTTCCGATTGTTTACCCTTTTTAGGGTTCACTGGATTTATCAGACCTATAGTTGGTTTACGGTTGACTTAAATAATCTGTAGTGAAGTTCACAAAAGCAGAAAGTTCGGAAGTTTGTGAGTTTGGATCTTTGTTACTCAATCACGCTTTGACAGCTTTATAAGCGATTTTGGATGAGATTTTGGTCACTGGTATATTATCGACCTGGATTAACAATAGTATTATTTTTATCCGGCTACATGTACCTACCAAGTAGTCTGTCTAAGACGCGGTTGAACAGCTAGCTAATGATAAACCCAAAGCGTTTACACGTCATTACTTAAAAGTATTCGCCGTCCCTTCTAATTACTTACGTGCTTGATAGATTAGTGAATTCAGAAATAAAATAAAGTAACTTAAGATTCGTATCACAACCAAAACATCAGCCATCTTTGATCCGTTTGTACCCTGCTAAGTGGTTTTCTGGATTAGTCGGCTTAATATTCTTTTATCGTTATTTCAACGAGCTTTCCTTCGGGATCGAGTTAAGGTCCTTAGACAGGCGCGACGCGATTCTGGTAGAACAATGTTCATGAAGTTTTCATAGAAATTGTTCTACTAGAGTCGCGTCGCGCTGTCACGTTGCGCCTGTTTGCTCTGATAAACTTATGAATATTTAAAGGCTCGACCATTAAATATTTATCCGTTTATTACTTTAAATTGAGTAATTAATTCTAAATTGCTTGATTGGATTACCGAGATTATTGAAGTTTGTTGAAATAATCCGATTCGCTTGGTAATTTAATAACCAAAGAAGGAGTTTGTAACTAGAGGATTGGTTTTCAATAAGTTGTTTAGAATTTCCCTTCATTACATGTTATGATTATTTCTGCAAATGGAATTATTTTAAATATTCCTGTTAATCTCTTCCTATCCTAGTAAAAAGTCTTTATTTCCGAGTTAAATATGGTGTGTGCTATTTTAAGAGTCAGTTCTAAGTTTCTAAAGTTAATAATGCAACGGAAATGACACGATTATCACTGCCTGCCAGCGGTTTATTTATACTGATTATTGAGTTTCATATTTTTATCACACGTTAGGCAGGTGAAAACTAAGGTGTTGATAAGGGGCGAAGAATTGAATCCTGAAGATAGCACAGTATTCTTAGGCTTAACTTTGGATGCTAAGCTTCAGTGGGGCCCACATATAGATAAATTGTCAAAAAAGCTAAGCTCCGCAGCTTATGCTGTTAGAAAAATTCGTAATTTAACTGACATAGAGACAGCCCGTTTAGTGTACTTTAGCTATTTTCATAGTGTAATGTCGTACGGTATTTTGTTGTGAAATGGGAAATGCCGCCGACATTCAAACTATCTTTGTTTTGCAGAAAAGAGCCGTTCGATCAATTTATAAATTAAGCCCGAGACACTCTCTCAGAGAGAAATTTAAGGAAATTAATGTAATGACTGTGCCTTCTCAGTATATTTTTGAAAATCTTTTATATACCCATAAAAATATAAGATTGTATAAAAAATACAGTGATATCCATAAGATAAACACTAGGAACAAACACAAATTTGTAGTACCTACAACAAGGCTCAAGAAAATAGGTAGCTCGTTCAGATGTCAAGGTATACGCTTTTACAATAAACTCCCAAGCCACGTACACACGGCTACACATCAAGCTATATATTTCCAGTTTATGCTGATCTCGCATTGTATAGGATTTCCGTACAATGTGAGGTCAGCTTATACTGGAAATGTATAGCTTGATGTGTAGCCGTGCGTACAAGATCTAAGCCTTAATAAATTCAAATCATTCATTAAACGTAAATTGTGTCAGAAAGCGTTTTATACCATTAAAGATTACGTTGAGGACAAAAAGGCCTGGGATTAAGCTGATCCAATTTTTTTTTTTTTTTTTTTTACGGTCAGAAATTTGGTTTTTAATTTTTTTTTTTTTTTTCAATCATTTGTACCACTTATGAATATTTACTTTGTGAAGTATAATATATACATATTTTTTATTTTTTTATATATATTATTGTGAACGTGAGGACTATGTGGATCATATTTTTTTTTTTTTTTTTCTCAGTAATTATTAATGATAATCTGGAAATTTGAGTAATTTATGCGGCCTACCCAAACGTCCTTTCTTTGGTATTGTTCGTCGAATCGTTGAGCTCCTTAAACCCTGAGTTGAGCTGCACGGTCACTGACAAATGCGTGCACTGACTGGACAGGTCCTCTCAATCTGTGTGGTTCTTTCCTCAAAAGACCATCTCAGACACCAATCTACATGATCTTCACATGATCTGACCAAGATTATGTCTGGACTTTAAAAGAGACTGTGACCTCTGAGTTTGTTACGGGTTTTAAAAAATATGATTGACGTGTAAAAGTGTTTTGTCCAAACCCACTTACAGAAATAAAATCATTTATCATTTATCATTTATCAAAAAAGGCACCTACTAAATAGCTGTTATTAGTAAAAAGAGTTGCGTAGTTGAGCACAGTCAGTATCTATGTTTGTACAAGCACCTATTCGCTAATTCACAACAATAGTTACTACAAGAAAGCTGACACTTTTCTCGACGACCTTGTCCGTTGTGAGCAGCAGAGGATTTGCAACTTACGTACATGAATAAATAATGCCCCTTTAGCTAACGCCAAGAACACTGTGCGTAGGTGGCTTTAATTTACGAGCAAGTTCAAATAAATTTATTAAATCGGGTTATATTTAGACTGTATGTAAATGATAATAATTAATAAGTTCTTTACCCCGACTAAACTGTTCCCGATTCTAGGCTGTTGGGATTTTTAAAGCGGCCATTTTAATTTTACTTGATAATTATATTACTAGATCGCCGAGCCAAAATGTAAATATTTAACGGTATTTCGACCTCCTCGAGACAGGCTTGACGTAAGAGGTAATTTATATCTTCTTTATTGAACTTTTAGCGAGGTGATCCTCCGTCAAATCAATTGGCAGATAATATCATACAAGTTCTGTCCCATTTTTTTTACTGGTGAGTACTTGCTATCCATTTACTGTCAAAAGTAGGTATATACTATTTTCATAAAGGTACCTTGTTCAAAATATTTTAACTTATTTTTTTTTAATCATATGTACAAACAAAGCACTTTTATAATATGATATGTGCAGTGTAGTAATGATACTACACATTCAAATCTCAAAAATTTACACAGCTGATTGAGTTTGAGTTACAAAAACAACATTGATAAATTCTGGATGGAACACCAAAATAGATTCCGAGCTACACAAATATCAGCTGTTCGTGATTCAAATAGGACACACAACACGATAAATTGGCAATTGTCGAAAGCTCGAGTCAACAATCGACAAATTGTTTCAGTGTGTTTAAATAGCATAGTATGTTTTTGAATGAGAATAAACAATAATTTGGGATGTGATGGTCTGTTTGTTATTGAACTGGAAATAATTATAACATAAAGAAGCTTATAATGTGCCTATTTGATCAAAATATGTAGCTATTGCACTTGAGTACTACTAGTAAAATAAAAAAACCTATCCATATCGAAAATAATTCAAATTCAAAAGTCATTTATTCAAAATAGGCTGAGAATCAGCACTTTTCAAACGTCAAAATTACATAAGACAGTCCCCCAAAAACGCCCGCCCTTCACCATTTCCTAGTGCTTTAGCTGGGAAGAAGAAGTGGCGCAACAAACTCCTCAGCAGCACAGCTGTCTGTTCAGTTAGAAAAACTTGATTCTATACAATAGTAGTTATGCAAAATAATGTACCTACATTATGCAACATAAAACATTAAATTAAATTATTTGCTATATGTCAGCTAGCACACGTCAATATACCAACAAAATAATCATCGAAATCTATACTCAAGCGAAAATAAAAAGTAAACAGAACTTAATACCCGAATGAAAGCCTCCAGGCATAAAGTTAAGTAAGTTTCCATTTCAGTTAATTGCAAGCTGATTTTAAGGACCGATGAAGTGCCAATACGCGTCCGTACACTGAAGAAGAATGGGCATTTCAAACTTCAGTTCTGGAATGTAATACTGTCGACACGGTTCAAATAAATCGCCCGAAGTTTCCAACTACTGAAACTTTGCAGGATATTGCCGGCCAGAACTTGATACTCCTGTTTGAAACTCACAGCAATTCTGGGCTCAGGGCCATTACAACATTTTTATGTCTGTTTTTATTTAAACAACTTAGGAAATAATTATTTCTTCTTTCTTTTTCGTGTGTTAAAGACTAACCTGGTGTCACAGTTTTTATGCCACCCATGGGCCTCTGTCTTGGCTTCACATGCTGTTGAGAAATATGGCTCAAGCATCCCGGTTTGGTCCGGAGCGAGAGTGCATGGGAGGCCGTCACATCCTTCTGCGAAGCAGTAATGCTCGCGAAGGAGGAGGCGGAGCGCGCGAGGGAGATGCAAGATGCGCGCCATCTCGCCCCTAGTCGCCGCAGGAGACGCCCCGGGCGTCGAGAGTCGCAAGCCGACTTCCGGCCACCGTAGGCGCAGGCTTGCGGACGGTGAGCAATGGGTAGCTCGCCGTCCGATATGGACCAGGCCCGGGTCGCCGGCGAGTTGTGTTCCACGCGCGCCTCAAAGAGATGTTAGCACCAGCTGACGGGGTCCGTAAGGGCCAATGGCCGGCCAGGGTTGCGAGTTTGTCCGAAAGGGATATCGCGGCCCCGGCACACAGGCAACGGAAGGAACACGGGTGGGTTTTAGCCAGTAAAAGTCTGACACACCCTCCCGCTCCGCCCAGAGCGGGAGAAGTTATTTGATAATTTCCCACCCTCAAAAAAAAAAAGGCATCCCCGTTTCCTCACGATGTTGTACTTCACCGTTTTTGAAGCAAGTGATAATTATACAATACGCACATTAATCCGAAATAGCAGAAGTGCCTTGGGTTCGAACTCGAAACCTATGACTTGGCAGTCCGACGGTCACATTACTAGGCTATCACTGCTAACAGGAAATATTTGATGGTTTCCAATAAAGGCCGATACCCGAATAAATTTTAAAACAAGTAAGTAGGTAAACTAAAAGCTTTTTATTTCTGAAAGGTTTTACAACAAATAGAATATTTATTGGATCCATCTTTGTTAATATTTTCCAATTGATCAGTATCGTTTACTGTATACCTAGTCCATTTATGTTGCAAAAGAAAAAAAAGATTTTTCGCTTACTATAAAATCATTGAAATATTAAAAATAAAACTTTATCATGATCGCCACAAATATGGCATTTGACCTAATTCTAAAAATAGATGAATAATAGTAATATTACGAAATTCTTTCAAGTTAAAATACTTCGGAAGTTGCGGCATAAAGTTTCAGTAAGGAAGTCAAAGAAAATCGCACAGGAAACCGATTTCGAAACTTCCAAATTAAAGTTTGGTCATGATTGCGACGTAAATAAGAAAATATTCATGACCCCGAAAATATACTTAAATATGGATCTTTATAACCTACTAGCTTCTGCCCACGGATTCAGCCACACCGAGGTCGGGAATTGTCCCACGGTAACTACTACGACTAGGCAGGTGAAAACTAAGGTGTTGATAAGGGGCGAAGAATTGAATCCTGAAGATAGCACAGTATTCTTAGGCTTAACTTTGGATGCTAAGCTTCAGTGGGGCCCACATATAGATAAATTGTCAAAAAAGCTAAGCTCCGCAGCTTATGCTGTTAGAAAAATTCGTAATTTAACTGACATAGAGACAGCCCGTTTAGTGTACTTTAGCTATTTTCATAGTGTAATGTCGTACGGTATTTTGTTGTGAAATGGGAAATGCCGCCGACATTCAAACTATCTTTGTTTTGCAGAAAAGAGCCGTTCGATCAATTTATAAATTAAGCCCGAGACACTCTCTCAGAGAGAAATTTAAGGAAATTAATGTAATGACTGTGCCTTCTCAGTATATTTTTGAAAATCTTTTATATACCCATAAAAATATAAGATTGTATAAAAAATACAGTGATATCCATAAGATAAACACTAGGAACAAACACAAATTTGTAGTACCTACAACAAGGCTCAAGAAAATAGGTAGCTCGTTCAGATGTCAAGGTATACGCTTTTACAATAAACTCCCAAGCCACGTACACACGGCTACACATCAAGCTATATATTTCCAGTTTATGCTGATCTCGCATTGTATAGGATTTCCGTACAATGTGAGGTCAGCTTATACTGGAAATGTATAGCTTGATGTGTAGCCGTGCGTACAAGATCTAAGCCTTAATAAATTCAAATCATTCATTAAACGTAAATTGTGTCAGAAAGCGTTTTATACCATTAAAGATTACGTTGAGGACAAAAAGGCCTGGGATTAAGCTGATCCAATTTTTTTTTTTTTTTTTTTTACGGTCAGAAATTTGGTTTTTAATTTTTTTTTTTTTTTTCAATCATTTGTACCACTTATGAATATTTACTTTGTGAAGTATAATATATACATATTTTTTATTTTTTTATATATATTATTGTGAACGTGAGGACTATGTGGATCATATTTTTTTTTTTTTTTTTCTCAGTAATTATTAATGATAATCTGGCATTTTGAGTAATTTATGCGGCCTACCCAAACGTCCTTTCTTTGGTATTGTTCGTCGAATCGTTGAGCTCCTTAAACCCTGAGTTGAGCTGCACGGTCACTGACAAATGCGTGCACTGACTGGACAGGTCCTCTCAATCTGTGTGGTTCTTTCCTCAAAAGACCATCTCAGACACCAATCTACATGATCTTCACATGATCTGACCAAGATTATGTCTGGACTTTAAAAGAGACTGTGACCTCTGAGTTTGTTACGGGTTTTAAAAAATATGATTGACGTGTAAAAGTGTTTTGTCCAAACCCACTTACAGAAATAAAATCATTTATCATTTATCATTTATCAAAAAAGGCACCTACTAAATAGCTGTTATTAGTAAAAAGAGTTGCGTAGTTGAGCACAGTCAGTATCTATGTTTGTACAAGCACCTATTCGCTAATTCACAACAATAGTTACTACAAGAAAGCTGACACTTTTCTCGACGACCTTGTCCGTTGTGAGCAGCAGAGGATTTGCAACTTACGTACATGAATAAATAATGCCCCTTTAGCTAACGCCAAGAACACTGTGCGTAGGTGGCTTTAATTTACGAGCAAGTTCAAATAAATTTATTAAATCGGGTTATATTTAGACTGTATGTAAATGATAATAATTAATAAGTTCTTTACCCCGACTAAACTGTTCCCGATTCTAGGCTGTTGGGATTTTTAAAGCGGCCATTTTAATTTTACTTGATAATTATATTACTAGATCGCCGAGCCAAAATGTAAATATTTAACGGTATTTCGACCTCCTCGAGACAGGCTTGACGTAAGAGGTAATTTATATCTTCTTTATTGAACTTTTAGCGAGGTGATCCTCCGTCAAATCAATTGGCAGATAATATCATACAAGTTCTGTCCCATTTTTTTTACTGGTGAGTACTTGCTATCCATTTACTGTCAAAAGTAGGTATATACTATTTTCATAAAGGTACCTTGTTCAAAATATTTTAACTTATTTTTTTTTAATCATATGTACAAACAAAGCACTTTTATAATATGATATGTGCAGTGTAGTAATGATACTACACATTCAAATCTCAAAAATTTACACAGCTGATTGAGTTTGAGTTACAAAAACAACATTGATAAATTCTGGATGGAACACCAAAATAGATTCCGAGCTACACAAATATCAGCTGTTCGTGATTCAAATAGGACACACAACACGATAAATTGGCAATTGTCGAAAGCTCGAGTCAACAATCGACAAATTGTTTCAGTGTGTTTAAATAGCATAGTATGTTTTTGAATGAGAATAAACAATAATTTGGGATGTGATGGTCTGTTTGTTATTGAACTGGAAATAATTATAACATAAAGAAGCTTATAATGTGCCTATTTGATCAAAATATGTAGCTATTGCACTTGAGTACTACTAGTAAAATAAAAAAACCTATCCATATCGAAAATAATTCAAATTCAAAAGTCATTTATTCAAAATAGGCTGAGAATCAGCACTTTTCAAACGTCAAAATTACATAAGACAGTCCCCCAAAAACGCCCGCCCTTCACCATTTCCTAGTGCTTTAGCTGGGAAGAAGAAGTGGCGCAACAAACTCCTCAGCAGCACAGCTGTCTGTTCAGTTAGAAAAACTTGATTCTATACAATAGTAGTTATGCAAAATAATGTACCTACATTATGCAACATAAAACATTAAATTAAATTATTTGCTATATGTCAGCTAGCACACGTCAATATACCAACAAAATAATCATCGAAATCTATACTCAAGCGAAAATAAAAAGTAAACAGAACTTAATACCCGAATGAAAGCCTCCAGGCATAAAGTTAAGTAAGTTTCCATTTCAGTTAATTGCAAGCTGATTTTAAGGACCGATGAAGTGCCAATACGCGTCCGTACACTGAAGAAGAATGGGCATTTCAAACTTCAGTTCTGGAATGTAATACTGTCGACACGGTTCAAATAAATCGCCCGAAGTTTCCAACTACTGAAACTTTGCAGGATATTGCCGGCCAGAACTTGATACTCCTGTTTGAAACTCACAGCAATTCTGGGCTCAGGGCCATTACAACATTTTTATGTCTGTTTTTATTTAAACAACTTAGGAAATAATTATTTCTTCTTTCTTTTTCGTGTGTTAAAGACTAACCTGGTGTCACAGTTTTTATGCCACCCATGGGCCTCTGTCTTGGCTTCACATGCTGTTGAGAAATATGGCTCAAGCATCCCGGTTTGGTCCGGAGCGAGAGTGCATGGGAGGCCGTCACATCCTTCTGCGAAGCAGTAATGCTCGCGAAGGAGGAGGCGGAGCGCGCGAGGGAGATGCAAGATGCGCGCCATCTCGCCCCTAGTCGCCGCAGGAGACGCCCCGGGCGTCGAGAGTCGCAAGCCGACTTCCGGCCACCGTAGGCGCAGGCTTGCGGACGGTGAGCAATGGGTAGCTCGCCGTCCGATATGGACCAGGCCCGGGTCGCCGGCGAGTTGTGTTCCACGCGCGCCTCAAAGAGATGTTAGCACCAGCTGACGGGGTCCGTAAGGGCCAATGGCCGGCCAGGGTTGCGAGTTTGTCCGAAAGGGATATCGCGGCCCCGGCACACAGGCAACGGAAGGAACACGGGTGGGTTTTAGCCAGTAAAAGTCTGACACACCCTCCCGCTCCGCCCAGAGCGGGAGAAGTTATTTGATAATTTCCCACCCTCAAAAAAAAAAAGGCATCCCCGTTTCCTCACGATGTTGTACTTCACCGTTTTTGAAGCAAGTGATAATTATACAATACGCACATTAATCCGAAATAGCAGAAGTGCCTTGGGTTCGAACTCGAAACCTATGACTTGGCAGTCCGACGGTCACATTACTAGGCTATCACTGCTAACAGGAAATATTTGATGGTTTCCAATAAAGGCCGATACCCGAATAAATTTTAAAACAAGTAAGTAGGTAAACTAAAAGCTTTTTATTTCTGAAAGGTTTTACAACAAATAGAATATTTATTGGATCCATCTTTGTTAATATTTTCCAATTGATCAGTATCGTTTACTGTATACCTAGTCCATTTATGTTGCAAAAGAAAAAAAAGATTTTTCGCTTACTATAAAATCATTGAAATATTAAAAATAAAACTTTATCATGATCGCCACAAATATGGCATTTGACCTAATTCTAAAAATAGATGAATAATAGTAATATTACGAAATTCTTTCAAGTTAAAATACTTCGGAAGTTGCGGCATAAAGTTTCAGTAAGGAAGTCAAAGAAAATCGCACAGGAAACCGATTTCGAAACTTCCAAATTAAAGTTTGGTCATGATTGCGACGTAAATAAGAAAATATTCATGACCCCGAAAATATACTTAAATATGGATCTTTATAACCTACTAGCTTCTGCCCACGGATTCAGCCACACCGAGGTCGGGAATTGTCCCACGGTAACTACTACCGAGATAAAAGTATCCTATGTCCATACCCAGGTCTATCCGTATGCCACATCAAAATCCGTTCAGCCGTTAAGGCGTGAAAAGGTAACAGACAGACAGACAGAGTTACTTTGGCATTTATAATATTAGTATGGATGGATATATTACGAAAGACTTCCAGGTAATTTTGTACGACGAATAGGTGAACGACGTAGGCAGCTATAGTAAAATGGCGATGTGCAAACAAAATTAAAATGTTGTTAAGTAAAGCAATGAGCAATAGTTTTATAGAGGTAAAATCAATCTGCCTAGCCTTTTCCCAAGTTTATTGGGGTCGGCTTCCAGTCTAACCGGATTCAGCTGAATACCAGTATTTTACATGGAGCGACTGCCTAACCTCCACAACCCAGTAACTGGGTAATACGATTCCCCTTGGTAAGACTGGTTGTCAGATTTTCGGGCTTCTGACGACCCGTAACGACTGTCAAAGATCAACGAATGACAGCCGGGACCAACAGTTTAACGTGCTTTCCGAGGCACGGAGGAATCTCGGTATGTAAAGATGGTCACCCATCCACTGACGAACCCCGGCAAGCGTAGCTTAATCCGAGGGGTCGACCCGTGTGGCTGTTATTACTTACCCATGAGCTCACACGAGCGCGAGCACGAGCGAATAGTTTTATAGAGGTATGAGGTACAAAGTTTACTCATCCTCTGCAGAAAAGGGAGGAGCCTCCGACCAGATGGGTGTCATGTCTGGCGGGCAACTGCCCAACGATTGATGTCGGGGAAGTTATACATGTATGCTGTTCGCGCGTTAAACACTAATTGTGCGATCAGGATTTTGTGTGACGTCAGGTCTTCGCATAGTTCGCATGTATATGCATATAGATACGCATATAGATGCCGCCACAGTGTCTTTGTATGTATTAATTAGACGGCTTTTGCCACAAATTTTGCCCAGCCGTGAAACAATTACAGTTTGATTAAAACAGTAATTTTCTAAATCCTAAAAGCCTAGAGAGACAGAAATTATTTTGTAGGTATATATCATTATTCTGTCCCAGAATACAATACATAGGTACATAATACCCACAAAATACTTACACGCCAGACAGAAGCTTAGAAGCAAATATGTTACGAACGCAAAAGCAGAATTCCAGAAAGGGAATGAAAAGAAAAATCCGTACCGCTTGAATACTTTTTAGGCACACTCGTATATTTAGACCTAACAGATCGGATACAAAATCTGTGTATAGACAAGTCTATGCTACCTTACAACGACGTAAAGGTCCAGTCAGACATCTCAAAACGACATTACCTACCTGTAAAATAGGAAGGTAAGGCCTCACAGAAGCTTAAATTATCTTCAAATTATGGCGGCTTCTGTGTTATTGCTTAGTAGAAGATCAATCTGCCTAGCCTTTTTTCCCAACTATGTTGGGCTCGGCTTCCAGTCTAACCGGATGCAGCTGAATACCAGTATTTTACATGGAGCGACTGCCTATCTGACCACCACATCCCAGTAACTGGGTAATATGATACCCCTTGGTAAGACTGGTGTCAGACTTTAGGGTTTCTGACGACTCGTAACGACTGTCAAAGATCCACGAATGACAGCCGGGACCAACGGCTTAACGTGCTTTCCGAGGCACGGCGGATTCTCGGTATGTAAAGATGGTCACGCATCCACTGACCAACCCCGGCAAGCGTAGCTTAACCTGATGGATCGACCAGTGCGGCTGTTGTTACTTAGCCACGAGCTCTCTCTTTGCTTAGTAGAAGATAATATAATATAAAACCTGTGTTTAACGTACAGTCTTTTTTTTGGAACCTACCTACTGTACGTAACTGAAGATTATTTAAACATAATGGCTCTGATTGCCCCAGCATAGATGGTGGCGAACAGTTTATTAATTGAAATAATGGAAATACCTCAGCTTCTACTTTTAAGGGTCGGCTATAAGAAATCTTGTTATGGGTTTTGATAAGTTTATAAATAGCAAACTTCAAGCAGTAGCCACGAAAAACAACGTTTCTTTTCTTTGATGTGAATCGAAAGATGTCGGATGAAGACAGACGGTCTACCTTACATTGTCTCTTATCAAATAGTTCTAATCTACCAATATTCTTCGTCTCTATCCTGTTAGAGCACTATCCACAAACCGTTTAATTCTCCTAAATATCTTTTGACATCCAGACAGATTAAAATCAGGGACCAAATACAGATTATTTTACTCTCCAAATTTTCGTAATATCCTTTTATCATCCTCAGGAAACAAGACTGTTCTGAATGACCTTTGAAGCTTTGACCTAGTCTTTGAAACGTGAAATAACTATCAAATGGTCCAGAAAATTACCATGACAAAATCAGTACGAATATCGCTTAAACCTTTTTGGTTGGAACGTGACTAGATAAAACTGTAATTTCGGGGCAATTATACCATAGACACATTACTTTTTAGGGTTCCGTACCTCAAAACGAAAAAGGAACCCCTATAGGATCACTTCGGTGTCCGTCTGACCGTCTGTCTGTCAGTCTGTCAAAACCAATTTTCTTAGGAACCTACAGGGTACTTCCCGTTGACCTAGAATCAAGAAGCAAGGTCTCATAGCACAAGTAGGTAAAGAAAAAAATCCGTAATTGAAAATTTGTAGATACGAGTCTATCACTTAACGAAAAAAAATTTTGCTATTAAAAACTAACATTTGCAGTTGAAGTATTGACCGTGACGTATATCGATATAAGGGAGAACATGTTTTTCAACTACAAAGTTAAGTTTGTTCTTGTGATAAATTCTATGTGTGTTTATGATAAAATACTTTTATAGATACTTACTTACTCATAATTTTCTGCCTAGCCTTTTCCCAACAATGTTGGGGTCGGCTTCCCGTCTAAGTATTACCAGTATTTTACATAGAGCGACTGCCTATCTGACCTCAACCCAGTTACTGGGGAACACGATACCCCTTAGTAAGACTGTTTGTCAGACTTTCGGGGTTTAACAACCCGTAACAACTGTCAAAAACTGATGCTGCTTACTATAAAAAACAGTATCCTCGAGATATAAAACAAAATACAAAAGTGGTGACCGCACCCACTTTTTAAGTGGTTAATGGCTCCTACACACTATGACGGTGGCTTTTGCCACGCGGCACGTACCCCCGGCTTTTTCGCCTTAGGAGCCGTAGGAGCTATTACATCCATTTGCAGAACGACAAACATTAATGCCCCATTACATAATGGGTCATTAACCTCCTTCTACTAACTCCCCTCCCCGTTAATTATGTACAGTTCAATAATATACACCAATGAAAAGCAAATCTTTCATAATCAAAAACCATATATTATAAAAACACCCACGCACTGTTGTTATTATTATACTGTGCCAATTTAAGGGGCCTCTAATAAATTTAACACAATTTGACACAAAGGTAAAGACTTTTTAGGTAAAAAAAATCTCAGACCTCGTAGAAAAGGATCAGATGATTAGTCTTTGGTATGTGCTATCGTGAAAATTACACTTTTTTATTTATTTTTGGAAGCGCGCGCCCTATAACAGCTTATAAGAGTGTATCTGCTAAAGCAGGCTTCTTCGTCAGTTGATCCTAAAACAATTAAAAAATAAAAATTAGCACACATGACTAATCAAATGAAATCTTTTTTGGACAGGAAAATTTTCAATTGTTTTAGCAAGACTACGAGTATAATCACTCTTTGTAACAATGTTAAGAAAATAAAATACTCAAGAAATAAAACAAAAAAAACAAAATTTGTGACCGTACCCACCTTTTAAGTGTGTTACATCCAGTTGCAGAAAGACAAACATTAATGCCCCATTACGTAATGAATCATTAACGCTAATGATTTCATTAATTTCATCAATGAACCATTAAAAATCGAGTCTAATGTTGTTTTCTGCAACAAGTTAAAAATGTTGATTTAAAATAACGAATTAATGAAAAGAAAATGAATAACCAAAAAGTAGGTACAGTACTGGTATAAATTTTCTCATAAACAAAACATCACATTTTCAAGCAGATTAATACCTAATTTGTTACCGAAAATAATAATGTTTCAACACGAACATTACTCATTACAAGTCCAATCTCCTTGTGTCCACTTGTAATTTTTGGCTAGTCGTTAGGCATTATATCATCCAGAATTACAGGAAATTATCGGAAATGAAACTCCTTTACGCGCCGGTATTTTTCCTAATAAATAAATTAATGTAGGGGTCAATGTACGATTCGTAGACGATTCTCGTTATGCTGCGGCCGCATCTGCGTCTATCGTGACGAAGCTTCGCACATTGATACGATTCACGCAGATGTGACCAACCATTATCGGTTATCATCGCGATAGTTCGGGCTGCGTAGCACTTATCGCCCGGGTGGCGGTACATAATAAGCGTGGCGCGTGGTCGAACTAGCGTTGGTCATTTCGACTGTTGTTTCCGGACTGCGTAGACGCTCTGTCGAAATAATGGAGAGCCATCTTGGATTATTGCACGATAATTCGTTAAAATTATGAAGCCGCTAATGTTACCACCGCATTAGCGTGATAACTTCTTAGCGAGCAAAACATACGAAGCTATACGCATACCTTTATCACGATAGATGCAGATGCGGCCCCAGCATTAGGAAAACACGAAGGGCTGTATTTAATAAAAACTTAAAAAAATAAAAAAACAAAATCGGTCCATAATGGAGAAATTGGCGGACATGACAAAAAAAAAAAAAAAAAAACGCGTCGAACATATAACCTCCTCCTTTCTGGAAGTCGGTTAAAAACAAGTGAAGGGTGATCAATTTGCATCAAATTACGGTCTGCAGCATCATAGTGATAATAAACTTTGATGAGAAACTTTAGTTGAAGGTCAAAAATAACTAATAGATTCTGAGTGATAAGTTTGAAAGTTAGTACTGTACCTACTTTTACCTAATTATAAAGAAATCACCTTTTGATGAAGGAATGTATTTTAGAATTGTTTAATAATGTTTAACATTTTCATTCCGCGAGTATGTACAGTCAGGAAAATTAATTGTTAAGCAAGACTTTAATTTGCCGTGTTATAGCTATTTCATACAACTGTCAAAGAATGACATTTGTGAATTGATTATACGGAGAAATTTAGACGGTAGTCAATTTGCTTAACAATAAATTTTTCCCGAATTTACATACATATTTACAATTAATAGTAATGTTGCATAGGTAAAGGCAATGTTGCCACCAATAAAATATACGGGGTGTCAGGGACATCGACGCGAAGTCAGTTACCATGGATTCAATACATGATTCTGAACCCTCCTGCGTTGAAATTTTTCGTTGGTTATTTAAAAAAAAAACAGCTGTTTCATAGAAAAGTGCAATATCTACGCGGTGAAAATGAATGGAGCAGCTGTTTTTTTTTTTTAACAACCGACGAATAATTTCAATGCAGGAGGGTTCAGAATAATCTACTGAATCCATGGTAGCCGGCTTCGCGTCGATGTCCCTGACACCCTGTATAGACGCACGGACCTATCCGATCTTTTACCTTTAAATTACCAACTACTCTCAGCGCACATTATTTCCACCGCTCACTGGGTATACTTTTCACGCTATCATTTTCTGCTTTGTCCTAACTAATTACGAACGCAGTTACCGTTAATTATCTCGTATGAACGCTCGGCAGAGCGAGACGAGACATTTATGAGGAGTAGGTAAACGTGCTGGTGGCTTTTTAACACTATTATTGGGAATAAACAAAGTTATACTTACATTATAATGGTCTTTTATATTTGAAAAACTAATCAGTGGTCTTTCCCTGGATATACAGCCCCGTTAACTACCCGACAACTGGATCCAGTTTGTAGTGGGAAAACCGAATTCCAAATTCGAACGGTTCGGTTTTTTGCAGGATAAACAGAATACTCGTGTGACTGCTAGTATTGAAACACGTACACTACTAAATGGGGTTCTGCAAAGAACCGTACCTGAAAAAAACGGTATGTTGACGTGGAAAAGGGGCGTTACGGACTTCACCTTAAGCGTCAGGGTAGCCCGCAAAATTCTAATTTTCTTACGTTTGTTGCTATTTGCTGGTCAGTATAAGCTTGAAGTTGATCTAAATATGACTCGCGGCCGTAGTTCCGCAGAATATGATAGCATGGAAACTTTACCCAGAGCAGTGGAAATAATGTTCGCTGGGAGTAGATGGTAATTTAAAGGTAAAAGATCGGATAGGTAAGAAAAGACCGCGAGGCCGGTCATCTAACCGCTGCAGTTGATGGACCAAGTAACCGCCCTCACTGAACTCTCTGTTACGACCGCCCTGCGAGAAGCGGAGAACTAAACGAAGTGGACAAAACATTATATATAAAGCCATAAAGGCTTTTTAGGGACATGACCTTCAGTAATAAGTACGTGGCCAAGAATACAAGATTGTGCTTACAGAAAATAGGCAGTGAATCAACTACCACATGGCTGAATTGCTCAGCAAAATGTGAGCTATTCTGATATTGTTCGCGCTGACGAAGTAAGAAGAAGGTGAAAATCCACATAAGAGAGTTTTAGTACCTGAAGAACAATAGGAAAAGCCCAAGGCCAAGGTTGCCTGGAAGAGATCGCAGAAAGCGATAAGGCCACCCATTGTATGTTTTGTAGTGTTAAATTTATTATTTACTATGTATTTTCTGGTGTACAATAAAGTATATATAAATAAATAACAATAGGGTAGACATGGCTGTAAAAGTTCCACCTGTAAGTACATAGATACAAAACCTACCATACTGACTTATTACGTAACATGGCACAGCATTTCGTCAAAACAAACCTGTCCTTGTAAGGCCAATTTTGGTATTAGGCGCAGTATGGTGTCAATCTCTCCAACAAAAACCTCGGGATTCACGCCTGACATAATAAACGGAACTTCCCTAATGGGGTGACTCAACAAAGTTATGCTTGCCCAGATCACCACCCCAAATCTGAAAATGTTGCACGCGGAATTATTTATGAAGGTAAATTGAATTTGCTTCGCGACCCAGCTACCGATAGAGGTTGTTTCCGTGCTTTTAAATAAAATACAGTCGGCTAAAGATTTTTTGTTAGAATAGTCAAATATTTTATTTTCAAATAAAGGAGCATTTATTACCAACCTATTTTCAGAGTTAGTATAACTGAGGACTTCAAAAAACTGTTTGATTTTACAGTTTTCTTACAAGTGCCTACGTTCTTTCAAGAGTTACAATCTGATTCACCGCTGCCCGTAAATTCCATTTGCTTTATTGAGGGTCTACATGTAACTGAAGACACAGTATTTTTTGCTTTTAGCACTACGTCTGCGTTTAATATACCATTTCTTGAACAGTAAGTATCATCAAGAACACTATCTTCAAGAATTACAGCCCGTTTCATTGCTACCTATAAATTCAGGCTTAAAGTTTAGCAAATGTAAAATTTCGACGTAAATTCTTCACCAGCAGTCACGAACACGACTCCCTTACACTAAATTCAAAAGCGATTTTCCCTTGAAATATCGATTTAGACAAGACCTATTTCATTATAGTATGGTTTCGAATACACTAAGCTCGTAACACCATAAAATTTCTATCAAAACTTTACTAGAAAATCACTTCTGAATTTTGAGTAAATGTAAGGTGGGTTATATACCTAGTATTTATGCTCGTGACCGTACGTGCGCATCAACTTACATTTGTGTCTACATTCAAAGAATATAAATATTTACTTACATAGAGAACAAAAACTAAGAAATTTTCAAGACAAAATAATTTTCCGCAACAGTGTAGTCACACAGATGTAGTTTTTTTGCGATTGACGAAGCAAGTGATACTAAATTTTTAGGATTACAGATAGATTACAACTTAAATTAGAAAGGACATATAGATACATTTTGTAAAAAATTAAGTTCATCTGCATATGCTTTATATAGATTATCCTCCATAGTAGAATTAGAATAATAGATTGCATATGCTGAGATAGGGGCCTTTTTGGCCTCACACAGGTCGTTATTATTCTGTTAGTTTTAATGCTCCTTTTTCTTTTATTCCTTACTGATTGTATTTCCTGTGCGTGTCCCAAATAAAATATTTTTCTTTCTTTCTTTATTTGATATGTTGTTGTATAATAAATACTTTTAAAGATATTTAAAAAAAATGTTTTTTTTTTTTCTGTATTAATAAGAACTGACGTTCTTAGTAATTGATTACAATCTAGCCTAATAGACTAATAAGTAATTTGATTCTAACTTAATATTTTACGAGATAGATTATGTTATAACTAAGAATAATGTCAATTTGCACTTTTACACAAGGTCAATTTCGTTGCACTTTCTTAGGGTCTGATAATAGATGAAACACTTTGTTCATGTGTCACATGTATAGCACAGCATTGTTACTATTTATTATTAATTCAATATTTACACACTACACTAACTCAAATGGTTTAGTTCTCTTTAGCCTACGCACTACGTCTGTATTGTCTAGCTGCTGAATTGCTTCGATATTCACATGCCGGTGGAGTCTGCGTTCGTGGGCTTCAGCAAATTTTTGAATGATGATGGTGACGAATTCTATTTTAAGGTCACGGTGGAGGTCGTCATTTCTAATGTACCATGGCGCATTTACAGTGTCCCTGAGTACTATGTTCTGGAATTTTTGAATTATTTTGACGTTGCTTTGTTTAATACAGCCCCAAAGTTTGCCATACGTCCAAATTGGCATAAGAATATGCTTGTATACTATAATTTTATTATGTATTGATAGACAGGATTTCCTTCCGAGTAACCAATACTGTATACTTAAAAAAAAATAGACTGGTAAATCTCTCAATATTGTGTGTACAAACTTACATTTGCAGTTGGAATGTATGGGAGAACATGTTTTTAATCTACAATGTTAAGTTTGTTCTTGGGATAAATTCATCCCAACTCCGGAACCCTTCATTGCGCGTGATCCGACACGCGGCAATTGGCCGGTTTTTTAAATTCAATTTTCAAAAAAGTAAATGGCCTGTATCATTTTGCGGACTTTGTTATAAAAACATTTTTGTCTTTTGGCATTATACTACGAGTATATTTAGTTACTGAATTGCCCAAATGTAAAAAAAAACAACACCTAACAATGGATTTTCATATACTTTTTCGACCCACACATTTGTACTGTACACTGTACAGTAATGACGTACATCATTAGTGTTCATAAAAAAAAAGTAATACGGTGCTTTCCGAGCAGGTATGGTATAAAAAATATTTGTTCGGTAACTCTGTGCCCTATGGAAAAAAAAAAACATTTAAAAATGCAAATTATAACCAAGTGAGGAGGATTTTATGCATGAATATTAATAAATTGTAACAGACTGTGTTCAAAACTGGACGTTACCGATATGACATTTTACTTTTCATGCAAATAAAATGCTGTGATACAATTTTTGTAAATCCAGACGCAAACCAAAACAGATTCAAAATAAACTTCTGGTGTTTTTACTTACTGCGTCATAAATTAGCCTGCACTATTTTCTTGTTTATTTCACACATATCAACTCGGAAACGGATCGTCACCGTATCAACTCGAGCCATTCAGTATTCTTTGTATGAAACTTCCTACTGCAGCGCACAATAATCGGAATCGTAGCGTAATCGCCTCGCCTCGGGACAAGCTCACGAACCGCGGCGATACAGCGACGATCCCTTTCCGAGTTGATATGTTTGCACTGTGTTGACCTTTAAACTCTAAAACCCAACCCAAGACCCCTTCATTAAACCTACGACATTACAAAAGGAACTTTCTGGTAGCGACACACTCCGACACGTCTTCACCAACAAATCAATATAATCACATCTAGTATTAATCGAATACTAAATAACATACACGACTACAAATCAAATCAGCAATCATCTCTATTTATAGCGGAAAACAGATTGGGCTCTGTATTGGTCCGGAATTTGCCTAAAACAAGATCAATGTAATTTAAGCAGATATGAACAGACAATTAGGAAATCTTGTTGGAATTGTCCGACACTGACAAATTACATGTACAATTGTAGGGAAATTCACTGTCCAACGAATGTTCACTGAGGCGAGAACACGATCACCGCCCTTTATACCACGTAATGGAAAACTTATGCTTAGTTATCGGAATAAATAAAAGTGTGTGTGATGAAATAGTGTGTAGTTCCTTAATTACTTTATTCGGTATAATTAAATACCGTTCTACTTAATTACCAAGATTGTTAGGTAAATTTTCACGTCTATCGCAAGAAGTTTGGGACGTGATATCCGAATAACAATTAATAACCGTCGCGTCATTATGTATTTCGTTCTAACTTTTTGGCAAAGATACGAAAGTAGTGTTAAGAAATCTACAGATGAATGTTATGCTAAGACTTTTTCAGAAAGACGTAGGAAAACATACGTAAAGCCTTTAATATGGTTTAGGAACCAACGCAGAATCTTAAGCAACTTAAGCATATTTAAAACCACAACACCAAATCTCTTGAACATCTTACAATGTATTGCCCGGACACATGATTGGCATGAGAATGATAAGGAGAGTCTAGCCTAAGGGCTATCTATGTAAGCCTATCCCTGTCATTATCACGTATTTTGAAAGGGGTTAGTTATGAGTCTTGGTTGCCAAGATATATATTATGCTAAATTAAAACAATCAATCAATCTGTCTAGCCTTTTCCCAATTAAGTTGAGGTCGTCTTCCAGTCTAACCGGATGCAGCTGAATACCGTATTTTACATGGAGCGACTGCCTCCACAACCCAGTTACTAGGAAACACGATAAGTACCCTTTTATAAGACTGGTTGTCAGACTTTTGGATTTCTGACTGCCCGTAACGACTGCCAAAGATCTGCGAATGACAGCCAGGACCAAAGGACTATTATGCTAAATTAAAACGATTATTAAAAAGTAATACTAATAATGTATCTGTACCTTATCCTCGCGTATAAGCAGAGAATAAGAATAGCAGGCACGAAGAAGAAGAATATGCTGCTAAGTTCTAGAAGAGGAGACGGTGCCATCAGCGCGCAGAACGCAGAATCCAACGATATGTTACCGGAATATGCAAAGAAAGAAACGTACATTATAGCGTAAGCTTAATCCATACCCTCCATACTAATATTATAAATGCGAAAGTAATGGATAAAATTTAGAGGAGACTTGTTATCGCGATGAAAGGCATCCGTAGTAGTATCTATAGGCATCCTATAACGTAGCAATTACTGGGACACAGGCCTCCCTCTTTGTGAGGGAGTGGGTCGTAAACCACCACGCGGGCCCAGAGCGGGTTAGTGGATGTCACTTGCCTTTGAATTTTTGGTTTTAGGTCATGCCGGTTTTCCTTCACTGTTTTGAGAGCAGAGGTGATGGAACAAACCACACAAAATGCCTGCGTGGGTTCGAAGTCACGATATACATACAACTTGTAAGACGGGACCGTTACTGCTCTAGTACCAACATAATTACGTTTTCAATAAAATAGAGATATCATAGCACTGTAATAGTACATTATGATACGAGTGTGCTGTATTGGTCATTACCCAAAAGGCGGCATTGGCGCGCGAGCCATCGGCGAGCGCGATAATTTTGCCGAGTGGGTAATGATCAATGCACACGCGTTTCATACGACGTTTTTCAACAAACTTGCGAGGAAAAAAACAGACTTGTTGTAAGAACTTATGCTGGAATAACGTAACTATAGAGATGATAATTAGATTTATAAAGTTAAACTGACCATTGTTGCCAGGTACTGTCAACCGGAGCTTCTTTTAAAAACTGTCGTACGTCGGTTGGTGACAATACTTTAGATTTTCGTATTTTTTATAACAACAAAACAAAAACGATATCAAATATTTACGGAAAATGAGCGCGAAAATGAGCGCGCCGGTTTTTTTTTTCTGCTAGCAATGCGCGCGCAGTTGTAAATAAAGGCACAGGCAAAACCGCTGAACAGCCTATATAAAAATATAATAAACACAAAATAATAATTTGAATACACAAATTAATATTTTATATTGAGTAACTTTACATAAAAAACAAATCCATTGAAATATGTTCGAAGTTAAAACCGTGAAAACGAACAAGATAGCATGGGTACTTACGTACGTTTGGTATGCCAAAGATTAAAAAAAAATTACTTATGCTAACCAAATACCTACCTGACAAATAATACGAGACGAGCTTACAGTTGGTGTAGCTCACAGATTACTTAGAGATATGGTGTAGCTCAGGAGTCACCAAATGGCGGACCGCGGTCCGGATCCTATTTTGTACGGACTTTAAGTAAACAGTTAAATTTATAACAAAAACCTAATCATTTTTTTTTTGAGTAATTGATTTAAGCCCACACTTTATTTTCGTGCCGTTGACACAACAACGGACGACGCTGATGCAAGCTGTTTGAAGCTGCAAATGTTTTTGGGAGTAATAGAGCTAGCTGGGTGGGGTACAAAAAAAAAATGAAAATCGAAATAATCGATTTCCAAAAAATACGCAAGGTCCTTTAACATCTTTTAATCTTGGTTGCTAGTAGGTAACGTCTTCCAAACGGACCGCGAGTCATATTAATTTTTTATATAGTCCCTAAATAAAACTAATTGGTGATCCCTGTCCCTGGGGTAGCTCATATTCTCTGCTCGTACTTCGCTCGTCGAATGTCAAAGACAAAAACTTTTTATAATATTTCTAATAGTAACGATATATTGTATTTGTCTAGTCAGCTCGGAGGATTTAAGATCACTTGAAGGGGATATGATTGGAGTTTCACTTTCCAGAAACAGTCTTCCTTTTGACATTCGGTATTGAATGGCGGGCAACCCGTGCTCTTTATAAAGGTATTCGTTATGATTCGTAACAAATTCAGTGTTAAAACAGTATAATATTCTTAAACTTGAGGGGTCCCTTTAATACATATAGACCTACGACATTATTTAATAAGGAAATAGGACCGCATCTTTAAACGCGGGCTAGCTCCAACAGCATCTTGAAAATTCTAGCCGAAAAACACGATTGTTGTCAGTATAATATATATAATTATTATAAATACATTAAAATTGTTTTTTTTTTCAATAAAGGATTAATAAAATACTCCTTGAACAAATAGTCGATATGTATTAGGTCAATCACTAACTTTTCAATGACAAGATAAATTTAGACCAGTTAAAAAGGATGTCGGTTGCTTATGGTCGGTTGTTTGACTTTTGTAAAAATTGAAAATTTTATTCCAGTTTTCGCTTTTATTGTTAATTAAAATAGTTTAATTAAAAGATAAGAAACACGCATAGGATGTTAAAGTGGGTGTGATAATACGTGTATCCTAATTAGTGCGCATTTAATCAGTGACACGTAGATATCGCGTTCAATTCCCAGGCAAGTCCAATGTTATTGTTTTTAGCGAGTCGCAACCAAATCCTGATTAGTTACCTGTGGCATTACAGCACTAGTCCGATAATATAAAGTAAAAAGCACACGTTTTTAATACACTGAATTATGACCCTAAAAACGGTTCAATAAGAGCTACTTTACGAGCAAGTGTGTTGAAAAGTAATTTATGTGCAGTCAACAGATCGAAATACAAGTAGATAGCATCTTTTCAACCCATGATGTACATGTGCTGAGTAGTCAATTCTTGTAACGATAATATTTTGTGTCTCGTCTGCATACTAAGCTTTTTTGTAAGTAAACAATAGATTTATGAGACCGTAGAAAACAAGATTTACTTGCAAGATGTGATGAAAGTCACAGTATGAATAAAATGTTATTTGTGGCAATAAGTACCTACATACAGTCGGCTTAAGATTGTTTTTTTGACTGACACCATGACAGTAATGAGTTACAAAAGAGTAAAAAAAATCGAAGAGGCGGCTTTTTTCGGTTCTCAGAAATCGTCGCGGTTCAAAACAATTCAAGAATTTTTATTCGAAGTTGAATGAAATTCTGTCTGTAATGACTTCAAAAGTTTGACAACTTGAGACAAAGTTTCTGATGCAGTTACATGATTGTGAGAAAAGAAAGGGATAACTCGGTAACAGCTTGGGCCAGTTTCCCACG
The DNA here is from genome assembly GCA_916701695.1 of Agrochola macilenta. Classification (NCBI taxonomy): domain Eukaryota; kingdom Metazoa; phylum Arthropoda; class Insecta; order Lepidoptera; family Noctuidae; genus Agrochola; species Agrochola macilenta. The sequence continues at coordinate 13,460,295 of OU753564.1, forward strand.
TAAATTGGGAGTTGGTGTGTTAAGTTATACAGCATAGATCGCCCTAAGTGTGTTTTAGATGTTACTACCTCCTTGTAGTTGGTCATTCATGCTATTGCTAATGCTATAAGTGTCTGAAGTAATAATATAGTTACATGGAATATTTACGAGTACATTTGTTTTTGGTCTTAATCAATTATGTTTTTTTTTTACTAAAATTATAATTAATAGAACCAATATTTTGAAAAAAGTTATCATGTCAAATAAAAGATGTGAGAAAGGTTCAAAGGGCAAAGTTCTATTCTTGTGTCGGTATTATTTTATCATTTACGGAGTAATTGGGGTCGATTCGAATGAATGAGCTCCGCAGTTTCCTTTATATTAGGCCCTTGTTTTCCCACGCCCACCGATCTAAATACAGCACTCATAAGGGATTTTCTACACAAGTTTAGGTTTCCTCTAACGTTCAAGACAATGTGTTTTCAAGAAAATTTAAATAAAATCTCAAATACTGCTCGTAGGTAGGATGTATGTCGTAAGGCCATACCCGCGGCCACGGCCTCCATTATGGCGGCAGCGAGGGCCCTTCAGGTCAGGCCTCCGTCGGACGTACTATCCGAGATGCGGGCGGAGGTCGGCCACTTGATGGCCGCTATGGAGCTTCTCCGAAAGGAGAACGTGGAGCTCCGAGCAGACTTGGCCAGGCTCAGTGGAGCCGGCCCCCGCGTTGTGTTGCAGCGCGGAGCGGTGCAAGGGCAGGGCCCGCCCTTGCCGGCGGAGGACCGGGTTTTGGCCCTGGTGCGGAAGGAGCTGGCTGCCTTCAACAGCCGATTCTCCGTACTGGAGACCGTGGTCCTGCGCCCTCCGTTAGCGGCGAGCCAGCCGGCCTCGGGCCAGCGGAAGGCGGCATCGTATGCCGCCACCGCCACCGCAGCTGCCGCGGCGGCTACACCAGGCCCGTCAGCGCAGATCAGGGGTGGGGCTGCTGCACAGGCAGCGAGGGCCCCGGCCAAGGCGGTGGGGGCTCCGCCCCTGGTGGCGAAACGGCCGCCCATGCCTCCTAAATCTCCCCAGGCTGACGCCGAGTGGCAAATAGCCGGGGAGCAGAAGAAGGCGGGCAAGGCCAAAAGGGCGGCCAAAAAGAAGGCGAGGCGGCAGCGGCGCATGGAGCAAAGCATCGCGGCTAGGCTCCGCGCCCCGAAGTCCGCAGCTGTAGTGATAACACTACAGCCGGAAGCGGAGAAGAAGGGCGTGTCCTAACGCGACGTGTTCTCCAAGATTGGGGCGGCGGTGGACCTAAAGGAGATAGGTGCCGCTCAGGGCATCCGGGTTAGGGTCACTGTGACTGGGGCCCGGATGCTGGAGCTCCCCGGAGCGGCTAGTGGCCCGGCCGCTGACGCCCTGGCAGAAAAGCTCAGGGCGTCCTTAAATGCGGACGAGGCCCGAGTGTCCAGGCCCACCAAGTGCGTAGAAATGCGCATCTCGGGCCTGGACGACTCAGTGGCGGAGGATCAGGTGGTGGCCGCTGTCGTCAGGACTGGGGGATGCTCTGCCGAGCAGGTTAGGGCAGGCATCATCCGTCCAGACTTCACGGGGATGCGAGCCGTAACGGTGAGCTGCACCGTGTCGGCGGCCAGGAAAATCGCCGGGGAGGGCCAAAGATTATTGGTGGGCTGGGTATCCGCGCAGGTCAAACTGAACCCAGACCTCTGAGGTGCTTCCGCTGCCATGTGGGCAACCACGTGGGAGCTAAATGCACCTCGGAGGTGGACCGCAGCGATCACTGCTATCGCTGCGGTAAGCCCGGTCATAAGGCCGGCTCGTGCGAAGCCACGCCGCACTGCGCCGTATGTGCAGCGGCTGGCAAGCCGGCCGAGCACCACATTGGGAGTAAGCCTGCGCCCAACCCGCCAAAGCCAGGAGCAAGTCCTCCGCCACCGCCGTCACTGCCACAGCCGTCGCTACTACAGCCGCCGCCGCTGCCGCCACCACCGTCGTCGCCGCCGCGGCCGTTGCCGCCGTGGCGGGGCCCTCACGCGGGGCTCGGGGGGGGGCTAAAATGGACTGCTGACTGAATGCTGGGGGATCTCAACGCCAAGTCTGAGGCGTGGGGATCCCCTGTGACCGATGCTAGGGGCGAGGTGTTGGAGGAGTGGGCGGTCACGACTGGCTTGACCGTCCTAAATCGGGGCTCGGGCCACACGTGCGTGCGGCAGCGGGGCGGGTCTATAGTGGACGTCTCGTTCGCTAGCCCCGCTGTCGCGAGCCGTGTCCGCGACTGGCGTGTCGCCGTGGAGGTGGAGACGTTGTCGGATCACCGATACATCCGTTTCGACGTCTCCACCCAGACCGCCGGCGGCCGCAGTCCACTGGCCCCGCGACCGGACGGTCCGCGCTGGGCGCGTAAGCGCATTGACAGGGAGCTTCTCGAGGAGGCCGCTATTGTCCAGGCCTGGAGCCGGGAGTCGGCAACGACCGGACCCGTCGACGTCGAGCAGGAGGCGCTGTGGTTCCGCGGGGCGATGACGCAAATTTGCGACGCGTCCATGCCCCGGGTTCACGCACAGTCCGCAAGGCGCCAGGTGTACTGGTGGACCGCCGAGATCGCGCAGATGCGCGTCGCGTGCGTGGCGGTTAGACGCCAGTACATCCGGTACCGGAGGAGACGTCGTCGGGTCCCTGACGAAGAGGCCGCGCTGTATGAGGTGTACCGCGCGGCCAAGCAGACTCTGTGGCTGGCCATCGGTGAGTCGAGGACGCGAGCCAGGGAGGAGATGTTGGAGACTCTAGACGGGGATCCGTGGGGGCGCCCTTATCGCGCGGTCCGAGGGAAACTTCGAGCCGCGGCGCCTCCACTTACGGAGAGTCTCCAACCCGAGCTGCTGGAGGAGGTGGTCGCAGCCCTCTTCCCGGCGAGAGCGGAGCATACTCCGCCGCCGATGGCTTTGCCCACAGCCGCAGAGTCTACAGAGGAGAACGCCATCAGCGTCCCAGAGGTGACACAAGCAGAGATGAGGGCAGCCGTGATGCGGCTCCGGGCCAAGAACGTGGCTCCGGGGCCCGACGGGATCCACGGCTGCGTGCTAGCCCTCGCTCTGAAGGAGCTTGAGCCCCAACTGAGAGGACTCTACACAGCGTGCCTTGAGCAGGGCCAGTTTCCCACTTTGTGGAAATCTGGTCGTCTGGTCCTGCTCAGGAAGGCGGGGCGCCCTGCGGACTCGCCGTCCGCGTACCGGCCCATAGTGCTGCTTGACGAGGTGGGCAAGCTGTTTGAGCGGATAATCGCAGCCCGCCTCGTCGGCCACTTGTGCAGAGAGGGGCCGGACCTGGACGACAGTCAGTTCGGGTTTCGGCATGGGCGCTCCACGATCCACGCTGTGTCGCGGGTAAGAGTCCTGGCGGAGGAAGCGGTGTCCCGGGGCGGGGTGATGTTGGCGGTGTCCTTGGACATTTCCAACGCCTTCAACACCCTGCCCTGGAGTTGTATTCGGGAGGCACTGCGGTATCATGGGGTGCCTCCCTACCTCCGCCACATTGTTGGGGCTTATCTGTCGGAGAGGTGTGTCACCTACATGGGACGTGATGGCGGAAACCAGCGCCGCATGTCGTGCGGTGTTCCACAGGGCTCGGTTTTAGGCCCGCTCCTGTGGAACATCGGGTACGACTGGGTGCTGAGGGGCGAGCTCGGTGCCGGGGTAGACCTGACGTGTTATGCGGACGACACGCTGGTCACTGCCCGGGGGAGCTCGCACAGGGAGGCAGCGTTGTTGGCGACGGCTGCGGTCTCACATGTGGTGGGCCGCATACGTCGCCTAGGCCTGGAGGTGGCCCTCAGCAAGTCGGAGGCCATGGTGTTTCATGGCCCCCGGCGGGCGCCGTCACCCGGCTCACACATCGTGGTCGGGGGGGCTCGGATCGCTGTCGAGTCCACCATGAAGTACCTAGGATTGGTGCTCGACAGCCGGTGGGACTTCGGGCCCCACTTCCGACGGCTGGCGCCCAAGTTGCTGGGCGCCGCTGGGGCGCTATCAACGCTGCTTCCCAATCTGGGGGGCCCGAGCGCCGCTTGTAGGCGGCTCTACGTGGGGATCGTGCGATCGATGGCCCTTTACGGGGCCCCGATCTGGGCTGCTGACCTGACGGCCGGTAGCATCGCCGTAATGCGCAAGCCGCAGAGGGCGATGGCCGTCAGAGTCATCAGAGGGTATCGCACGATCTCCTACGAGGCGGCTTGTGCACTGGCCGGATCCCCGCCCTGGGACCTAGAGGCGAAAGTACTCGCGTCATCGTATCGGTGGCGCGAGGAAGCGAGGGCGCGGGGCGAGCGACCGATGCAGCGACACATGGAGCTGCATCGGTCTCAGCTTCGCGAGGTCCTGGTGGCGGAATGGCGGGACAGGCTTTCACGCCCTACCGCCGGCCTCGACATCGTCGAGGCGGTCCGGCCGGTGCTCGACCGCTGGCTCGGGAGGAGGCACGGCTCCCTGTCGTTTCGGGTGACGCAGGTGCTCTCGGGGCATGGTTGCTTCGGGAAGTACCTGTGTCGCATAAACAGGGAGCCGGACGCCCGGTGTCACCACTGCGTCGACTGCCGGGAGGACACGGCGCGGCATACGCTGGCAGAGTGTGCCGCTTGGGAGGAGCCGCGCCGTGCCCTCATCTCAGAAGTAGGCAGTGACTTGTCGCTGCCGGCCGTAGTGAATGCGATGGTCGGCGGCGGCGAGTCCTGGGACGCGGTGGTTTCCTACTGTGAGACAGTCGTCTCGCAGAAGGAGGCTGCGGAAAGGGAGAGGGAGATCTCGTCCACTCACCCGGCCCGCAGCAGGCGCACCGGGCGTCGGCGGAGAGCGGATAACGCCCTCTTCCAGCCCCCCTAAATGGGTCCAGGGGTGACGGACTCGGGGACGTCCGTCGCCCCCCACACATCAGGACCCGAGGTGGCGGCGCGTAGTGTTCCACGCGCGCCCCTCTGAGACGTCGCGGGGGGAGTCAAACACCTCACTCCCCCCCCTGACCCGCGAGGAGGCCCGCAGTGGCGGGCCGGCACCAGCCGGGGGTTGCGGAAGATTTCAAGTTCCCGCGACCCCCGGCGTAGGTGTGAGTTGGAACACCGGGGTGGTTTTTAGTCAGTAAGAGTCTGACAGACCCCTCCGCCCGCCCCAGGGCGGAGGACATCCATGAGGATTTTCCACCCCGGAAAAAAAAAAAAAAAAAAAAAAGGCATCATCCGTCCAGACTTCACGGGGATGCGAGCCGTAACGGTGAGCTGCACCGTGTCGGCGGCCAGGAAAATCGCCGGGGAGGGCCAAAGATTATTGGTGGGCTGGGTATCCGCGCAGGTCAAACTGCTCGAACCCAGACCTCTGAGGTGCTTCCGCTGCCATGTGGGCAACCACGTGGGAGCTAAATGCACCTCGGAGGTGGACCGCAGCGATCACTGCTATCGCTGCGGTAAGCCCGGTCATAAGGCCGGCTCGTGCGAAGCCACGCCGCACTGCGCCGTATGTGCAGCGGCTGGCAAGCCGGCCGAGCACCACATTGGGAGTAAGCCTGCGCCCAACCCGCCAAAGCCAGGAGCAAGTCCTCCGCCACCGCCGTCACTGCCACAGCCGTCGCTACTACAGCCGCCGCCGCTGCCGCCACCACCGTCGTCGCCGCCGCGGCCGTTGCCGCCGTGGCGGGGCCCTCACGCGGGGCTCGGGGGGGGGCTAAAATGGACTGCCAATAGGTCCATTACGCCTCCTCCAGGCGATATCAACCACTGCGCCGCAGCTCAGGATCTGTTGCTCCAGAGCATGGCGCAGTGGTCGATTAACATCGCCGTGGTCGCTGAGCCGTACTTTGTCCCGCCCAGGGATTACTGGGTGGAGGACCTGAGCGGCTCAGTGGCCATTATTTCGTCGGCCGCCGCCGGTACCCCGTCCCTCGAGGCCGTCAAGAAGGAACGGGGTTGCGTAGCAGCACGGTTCGGGGAGATTGTCGTGGTAGGAGCGTACTTTTCCCCGAACCGAGCTCTCGCCGAGTTCCACAACTCCCTTGGGGAGTTGAGAGTCGTCGTCGTCGGGTACCATCCCCTCCCCGTGATCGTCCTCGGGGACTTCAATGCCAAGAACGTGGCTTGGGGTTCCCGGTTAACGGACACACGGGGCAGGATGGTGGAGGACTGGGCTCTGGAGTCGGGCCTGGTAGTCCTAAACCGGGGTTCTGTCCCCACGTGCGTGCGGATGCGGGGCGAGTCAGTGGTGGACATTTCGTTCGTCAGCCCCGATCTGTCGCCACGTGTCATCGACTGGCGCGTCATGGAGGGGGTGGAGACCTATTCCGATCACCGGTACATCCGGTTTGACGTCTCCGCCCAGACCTCGGACACGCCGGTCAGACAGACCCCGAGTGGTCCGCGGTGGGCGCTGAAGCAGCTGGACCGGGAGCTCCTCCTGGAAGCCTCGATCGTGCATGCCTGGGTGTCATCACCGGACAGGCCTGCCGATATCAACGACGAGGCGGAGTGGTTCCGGGAGGCCATGTCCGAAATATGTGACGTGGCAATGCCCCGGGTCCAGCCCAGACGTGCTCAGCGCCAGGTGTACTGGTGGTCGCGTGAGCTGACCGCTTTACGCGCGGCGTGCGTTGCTGCGCGCCACTTGTACGCCAGGCACCGTAGGCTTCGTATCCGTCCGCCGGATACGGAAGCCATTGAGGCGGAGCTGTACGCCGGGTACAGAGCGGCGAAGACCGCCCTCCGAGCGGAGATCGCGCGGGCCAGGAGTCGCTGGAGACTCTAAACAGAGACCCGTGGGGACGCCCATATAAATGGGTGCGAGACAAGCTCCGCCCATGGGCTCCCCCGCTGACGCAGAGTCTCCGGCCCCAGCTCGTGGAGGACGTGGTGAGCGCTCTGTTCCCTTCGCGAGGGAAACATACTCCCCCGCCCATGGCTCCGCCTCCTGCGGTACCCGATGCGGACCACACAGGTGACGACGACAACGACGAATCTCCGGAGGTGACTGGGGTAGATTTGAGAGTGGCGGTACGTAGGCTGAATGCCAAAAATACCGCCCCAGGACCCGACGGCTTACCTGGAAAAACCTGGGTTCTGGCCTTAGAGGCTCTCGGGCCTGGACTTCGAGGGCTCTTTAGCGCATGCTTGGTGAGCGGCCGGTTCCCACTTCGTTGGAAGACGGGGAAACTGGTCCTCATCAAGAAGCCGGGGCGCCCGGCGGACTCTCCGTCCGCTTACTGGCCCATCGTGCTGCTCGACGAGGTGGGCAAGCTCTTTGAAAGAGTAATTGCAGACGGCTCTACGGTGGATGCCATCATGCGCGTTCGAGCCCTCACGACGGGGGATGCTGTTGCCCGGGGTGGGGTGGTCTTGGCGGTGTCTCTTGACATCGCCAATGCGTTCAATACCCTGCCCTGGAGTGGCATTAGGGAAGCACTCCGGTATCACCGGATGCCGTCCTACCTCTGTCGAGTGGTCGAGGCCTATTTGATGGACAGGGCCGTCATCTACCCCGGTCACCACGGAGAGTGGAACCGGCGAGAGATGTCGTGTGGTGTCCCGCAGGGATCGGTCCTGGGGCCGCATCTGTGGGACATCAGCTACGACTGGGTGCTGCGCGCCGACCTCCCTAGCGGCGTCAGCGTAGTCTGCTACGCTGACGACACGCTGGTCCTGGTGCAGGGGTGGTCGCATGAGGCGGCCGCCGAACTAGCGACACGTTGGGTTGCGACAATCGTCGATAGGATCCGGCAACTGGGACTCGAGGTGGCCTTGCACAAGTCCGAGGCCATGTGTTTCTATGGTCCTTGGAACGCGCCACTGTCGGGTTCCCAGATAACGGCGGGAGGGGTTCACATCGGTGTCGAGTCGACGATGAAGTACCTGGGACTCGTCCTCGACAGCCGGTGGAACTTCGTGGAGCACTTTCGACGTTTGGCTCCCAAACTGCAGAGGGCTGGGGCTGCTTCAAAGCGGCTTCTGCCCAATCTAGGGGGTCCAAACGCCTCCTGCCGGAGGCTCTACGCGGGGATCGTGCGGTCCATGGCCCTTTACGGGGCACCGGTGTGGGCGCGTTCATTAAGGCTGCGACCAGCCCAGCGATTGAACGCGTCCCAAAGGGTCATGGCCATTAGGCTGGTCAGAGGATACCGCACGGTCTCCCGTGAGGCGACGAGCCTTCTTGCCGGACTACCGCCATGGGATCTGGAGGCGAAGGTCCTCGCGCACATGTGGGAGTTGCGCGAGGAGGCGAAACGCCGGGGTGTAACTCCGCTGCCGCGAGAAATCACGGCACAGCGGACAGAGCTCCGGCGGGATCTCATGGCGGCATGGAGAGTGCGATTGTCGCAACCCAGCGCTGGGCACGCCACAATTGCGGCGGTAAGGCCCCTCTTTGAGGAGTGGCTAGAGAGGCGCCACGGCATCCTCACCTTCCGCCTGACGCAGGTCCTCACCGGACACGGTTGTTTCGGGAGGTTCCTGTTCAGGATTAAGCGGGAGGAAACGCCCGGGTGTTACCATTGTGTGGATCGCCCGGAGGACACGGTGCAGCATACGGTGGAGGTCTGCCCGGCTTGAGCGGGGCACCGCCGTGTCCTCACGGAGGCGATCGGCAGCGGCGATCTCTCGCGTCCGGCCCTGGTTCAGGCCATGGTCCAGAGCGAGAGTGCATGGGAAGCCGTCACTTCCTTCTGCGAAGCAGTAATGCTCGCGAAGGAGGAGGCGGAGCGCGCGAGGGAAATGCAAGATGCGCGCCCTCGCGCCCCTAGTCGCCGCAGGAGACGCCCCGGGCGTCGGGAGTCGCGAGCCGACTTCCGGCCACCGTAAGCGCGGGCTTGCGGACAGTGGGCAATGGGTAGCTCGCCGTCCGATTAGGACCAGGCCCGGGTCGACGGCGCGTTGTGTTCCACGCGCGCCTCAAAGAAATGTCAGCACCAACTGACGGGGTCCGTAAGGGCCAATGCCTGCCAGGGTTGCGAGTTTGTCCGAAAGGGATATCGCGGCCCCGGCACACAGGCAACTGAAGGAACACGGGTGGGTTTTAGTTAGTAAAAGTCTGACACTCCCTCTCGCTCCGCCCAGAACGGGAGGAGTCATTTGATAAAAAAAAAAAAGGTAGGATGTATGTAGATAAAATATACAAAAAAAAAACTGAAATGCGAAAAATAAAAAATTTCCTTTTAGTGTAACTAAGCTCCTTAATTAATTTCTTATAGCGTAAAATGGTAGCTTGATGAATGTTTGGCACCGCCTCAAAATTTGTTACTTAAATTAGTTTAGGAGCTTAGTAACACTAAAATTCGTTGGTTTAATTTTTTGTAAAAAAGTTTTTTATTTTTCGCTTTTGAGTTACCATTTAATTTAATTGTTTTCCTCAAGTAAGGAATTTCCTCAAAAGCCTTTCGTCTCCATCGTCAGACCCTCGATGACGGTCATACCCCAGCTAGGTCTAAAGTTCTCATCAAGGGGAATGAAATAAGCCCAAACACTATGTAGCTGCTGCAAACTGCTGAGGAGCTCTCGAAACTGTCTTTCGTCTCCATCATCAGATCAACTCCAGGTCTTTATTATACGGTTGTGTCATCAGAACTACAACATGTGCGCGAAATTACAACAGAATCGGATCGCAATTGGAAATTCAGCAAGTGAAAAATCAATTAACCCCATTTTTTTAGCCTTAGGGGTGGATTTTAGTTTTCACCACGTGGGACCAACTTCGAGGTATACCTTCCCCAATAAAATAGGAATCGTTCAAATCGGACTATTCAATAAAAAGTTATGCGTGGTAATACATTTAAAAAAAAAAAAAAAAACCGTGTCGACTTGAGAACCTCCTCCTTTTTTTTCGTCGGTTAATAAATTGGTTTGAATAAAAAAGGATTTCTTTACTACACTATACTTTACTACACTACTGCGAAGTTTGGCAACGTCGCCAAAGTAAAGATTCGTCATACTGGTGACAATTTTTGCCCTAATTTAATTATGATTGATTTTATCTTCGAAACTATGCATTTTTGGACCACCTATTCTAGGAGATATTGTGTTCTTTTTACTTAAATAATATAACCCTAGAGTTAAGGGATATCAAAAACAACACGTTGTATAACTCCCCGACATCAATCGGCGGGCAGTTCCCCACCAGACACTACACTCGTCTGGTCGGAGGATCCTCCCTTTTCTATAGAGGATGAGTGAACTTTATACCCTGTTCCTGACCTCTATAGACGCATGCTTTGTTGGGACCGTAATTATTGTCACGTTTTCAACTTGCGTTTGAAGCATGCATCAATGTGCCCGTCAGATAGAAACGCATGCTATGTAGTTGCTGTAACTATAACGACACAGTGTTTACATAGAGATTGAGATGAATTTAGTGCAAGTTCTAGTGTACATGTGTATTACAAAAGAGATCAGCGCTCTTGCCAATAAAAGGCGAGTTTTCAATAACACTATACATATTATTCCTAGAATCAATTACTTTTACATACAAACGGGCTGTTAGCCGTCAGAGCTGACTGTGTACCCTTTTTTCCTATTACTGTTTATTTCTTCGTAGTGAAGGTCGGTTGGCAAAGCCATCTAGACAAAACCTCTACAGTACTGTATATATAGGATCCCTATTTTTAGGGTTTCGTAGTCAACAAGGAACCCCTATAGCTCCTACACACTATGCCGGCGGCGGCGGAATGGCTGCCGGTACTGCCGCCAGCCCTGGCACCAGGCAAGCGGCGGAGCGCCCGGCCCTGCCGCACAAAGGATCGCAAAGCAAATGAAGGCGCAAAAACCGGGGGTCCGTGCCGCGCGGCAAAAGCCGGCAAAGCTATGCCGCCGGCATAGTGTTTAGGAGCCATTGTAGTTTCGCATTGTCCTTCTGTCTGTCTGTCATCCAAAGGTTGTCTGTAAAAGATCGCTTTTAGCGATAAGACCGCCCATTGTGTCACTATATGTAACATTTCTAAATTTATTTCTGTAATTTGTATGGTGTGCATAATAAAGAATATTCTATCTATCTATCTATCTATCTGTCCGCGGCTTAGCTCAGAGACTGATAGTACTAGAAAGCTGTAATTTGGCATGGGTACCTATACATATTAATCATGCCGTCAAAGTGTTTTTTTTAGGGTACCTCCCCTACACGTAAAGTCGGGGTGTTTTATTTTTCTCGGCTACCTATGGTGTCGGGCACACTTTTCTGCTAATATCTTACAACGCACCTTACACTTTTTTTTTCTTTTGATTTCTTTCTTTTTAAAAGCTTTTATTTAATTTGGTTTTTACTTGTAGTACAATATGTTGTGTTGTGTGCCTTTCAGTCTGTGCTAAATAAATGTATTTTCTTTCTTTCGTTGGAAAAGTCGTTCAAAAATATTGTTGTTTGTTTTTGCCCCCCCCCCCCCCTGCCAGCTATGTAAATGGTTGGTTCTGGATATGTGAAAAAATTCACAGCAGTAGTATAATAACGAAATTAAAAGGAAATCTATCACAGCTTAGTAGGCTCTACAAGTTAACGAGTAATAATCGACCAACTTACATTTGCGTTGCAAAAACATGTTCTCCCATACATTCCGTATGGGAGCACATGTTTTTTTTTTTACTACAATGTTAAGTTTGTTCTCGGGATAAATTCATCCCAAGCATACCACGGAACCCTTCATTGTGCGTGGTCCGATACACACTTGGCAGGTTTTATGTACAATGTGATCTTCAACTTTATAACAACAACAAACATTAGAGCCTCACGAGTTCTTGGGTAAATCTAAAAAGACACAAACTGCAAACTCACTGACAACACCGTGGTAATCCATTCCATCATCAGTCATGTCATAGCATACATCATACTTGCAGGAACATTATAAACAGCTGTGTCAGCGTATTACGTAATATTTACCCTTGTTTTAGAACATTGTTTACTTCGGGTCGACTGCCTATATACTCATCAGGGTATAAAGTAAAAGAAAAATAAAGTAAGTTGCAGGTCCGTTGGTCAAGGTCAAGGGCGTGGTGTTTCACGCGGCGCGGCGGGTGCGGGGCAGCGCCAACATGTGGCCCATAGGGCGGAAGGTCTGATACTCAGGCACTGGACCAGGACACAGGTATTACCTGCAAATCGTGCCTTGAATTAATGTTCAATTAATTATTACATATTTGGTTACTGTCATAATTGTGATTTTGACATTATACATGGTGATTTTGACATTAGTTATGATTTGACATTATTATTGATTGTTTTGACATTACTAATAATTATAACCAAAATTTGACAAATATTATTTTGTACTAACACTAGTGTTTATGATGTGTATGTAATTACTAACAAATTGGATTCTATGACCAGGAAATAAAATGATTTGATTTGATTTGATAGGCGCCTATATTCATTACGTACCTAGATCCTGGTTTTAAATTGATTTTTACTCAGAGTATCCCTTGCTCAAACTCGTTAAAATGAAATTTGAGTTAGGAATATCCTAGACTTTCAAATTAAATATTATTAAATGTAACAATAAATAAAAACCTTATCAAATCTACAATAATTAAAAATAATATAAAAAATAAAAATTATGTTACACATTAAAACTGAAAAATTGATTGGTTGATATATTAACATGCTAACAATGCATGGAAAAATTAGAAAAATAAAAGGCTTATTATTTAATATACAGGGTGGCAGGGATATCGACGCGAAAACTGATACCATGGATTCAGTACATGATTCTATTCAGTACATGATTCTGAACACCCCTGAAATGAAATGTTTCGTCGGTTATTAAAAAAAAATCAATCATTAAAATCATGTACCTACCTACTGAATCCATGGTATCAGTTTTCGCGTCGATGTCCCTGCCACCCTATATATATATTATTATATCCTAGACAGCCTACTGTCCGTTTACATTAACACTAGGAAACAACTAAATGAACGCCTTACTTTTATTGCACAGTTGGATTTTAAATTTACGGCGCTGAGCCGAGAGTTGAAAATTCAACAGTGTGCTTTTATTGTATATCACATAGGTGTCACATAGTGCTAGTGAAAACTACAAAAACTATCTGAAGGCCAATTCCCGTACTTAAAAACGTTCACATTGTAGTCGCAATCTGTCAAACTTGTCAAAAATGTTGGTAAATTGATTGTATTTTTGACAGATTGCGAATGAGATGCGAATGCGAACGTTCTTAAAAATTACGGGAATTGCCCCTCTGTTGTGTGGGAATGATATTCTATTAAGTAAAGATTTTACCAGGCATTAAAATACAGAAGATCAATGATGGACATGAGTAGGGTTAACATTTCGAAATTTAAATTTCAAAATTTCTGACAATAAGCGGGACTTTAGTAAAAAAGTCTGGATATATAAATACAGCTTGTTGGATTTACTCCATTGGATTATATTATCAATGTCAGACTGGAGCCTATTACAGTCAGTAGTGTCCTCAATATTTAGGAATAATTTTAAGTCATCTGCAAACAGTAGACACTTCGCCTCTTTCACGACTGTTGGCAGATCATTAATTATTAAAATGAATGAACATGGAGTGATATTAACGTCCCTCCGTACACAAGTGTAGGTCATATCTTGCGCCTCTCCTTGCAAATATTTTACGGACTGCAGTTAACTACAGCATTTACGACACACTTTGTTGTGTGTAACTTGCTTTATTTATTAAAACTTTATGCACAAGTAAAAATAAAATACCATACAAAGGCGGACTAAATGCCTGAGGCATTTTCTACCAGTCAACCTAGGGTGACTGGTAGGGTGATGCAGAGACAAAACATGGCAGGTGTAACATAAGGGATTGATAACATGAAATTAACTATAGAATGCAAGAATAAATACATACATACGAGTATATACATACATACATAGTTTAAACATAATAACTTTTTCAGGAGAAATAACGATCGGTAGAGAATTAACGATCAGTAGAGGAGAAAACGAATCCAGCAAATCACCGCTGGGATGTTTCAGCCAACTTCTTGCGTATATGCTCACGTACCTTTACCTTAAAAGACAACCGACTGGTTGCCGTCCTGATATTCAGAGGTAGCGCATTCCAAAGAAAGACCGCCTGGACAAAGAAAGAAGAGTGAATGAAACCAGAGCGGTGAGAAGGACATCGTAGAAGACGATTATTGGTGGAACGAAGATTTTTGCTATGGGCAGAGCATAAGTATTGAATATGGGAAGTCAGGTAAGAAGGAGAGGTCGGTTTGTCGAGAATTGAGAACAACATAGACAGAGCCCTCACCTCTCTGCGCTGTCGAATGGGTAACCACTTTAAAAGCAATCGGTGCGCAATACTTACGAAGATTGAAAACGAATCGAATGCAATTATTGAGAAGGCGGTCAAGTTTATTGAGGAGTTCTGCATTCAGGTCATAGTAACACACATCACCCTACGTACGTACGTACGATCAGACCAGTATTTGACTACACCTAAATCCCGGTTTAGCTCCTTAATCGCATCAGAAATGTTATAAACACTTGCCTGACAGAAAAGCTGCAAATCGTGGGCATAGAGATGATACGCAGTCCGAAGCACGGTGATAATGAGATGAATAAAAATGGAGAACAAAAGAGGAGATAATATACCGCCATGAGGGACGCCAGCTGCCAGATCACACCAACTCGACGAAGAGTCTCCAGCATGAACAGACTGCTGACGCTCCCGAAGATAAGAGGAAAACCATTCCAGTACCTCCGGGGAGACCATAAGATAGGAAAGGATGGATAAAAGGATTTCGTGACTGACGGCATTAAAAGCATTAGAGAAGTGAATTAACACTAAGACCGTAACAGACTTTTATATATACGATTCCGTTTCTTGAAAGCAAATATGGAATACTTACGTTATGCTATCCTTTCATGTACCTATATTCGTCCAGAAGTAGTGTAATTACCTCCGCCCATTCCGATTAAATTAATAATAACTAATATTATTCATGTGAACGTGACTTTGTTTGTTTGTCACGCTTTCACGCTAAAATGGCTGAACGGATTTGATTGAAATTTGGCACAAGGGTAGACTATGACCCGGACCAGAACATAGCATACCTTTAATCCCGATATTTTTACAGTATCGAGACTTATGTGGAGAGACATATGAAACCGCTGGGCTCAGCTAGTAATAAAATAATCATAATTATTTTTTTAATCTCCATATTAAAATGTCTGTGGAACTATGCAAAATATTCATTTTGTACATACAATAGCACAATAGCTGAACCCTGGAGGTTAGCGTTGTCCAAGTTTCACGCAATTCGAGAGTAAGTAAGAAGCTTATGTCCGTTTTCGGGAGAGAAAACGGGCACTTGTCTAATCGGGTTGGGGCCGGCTTCGCTTTGGGCCTACAACTAGGGCCCAGGGGTGATATGTCTTGTTTCTATTAGGCGATAACATATTAAATTAAATTCATACTAGAACAACTTAACCGCATTAGAAACTTAACCCTTGCGAAAGCAAGGTCTCTGGAGTAATAGATAATTCTGATATGATGATTTTATTTAAATGTACCTGAATTTGCTACTACGAGTATTCGGGAGGGTGAACGCCCTAGAACAGACTCAAACTCAAAGCATTTATTTCAAATAAACCAATTACAGGCACTTTTGAATTGTCAAGGGGTCGGTCAGTCAGAAAGATGAAGCTAGATGCCCATTCCAAAGCGTAGTAGGTACCTATGGAGAAGAACGGGCAAGAAACTCCACGGACACTCTTTTAAATCATAATTATGGTTACAAAATATTGGTTACATCATTCATGTTGAAGTTATACATGTGAGAACGATGCAAAACGTTAAAAGCGTCCGTAATAAAAATAAAAATTTAAAATTAAATTAAATTAAAATAAGCCGTGGTAGCAAAGAGATGACCAGTCCCTACTGACGGCGCCCGTTCACGAACATGACGCATGGATTAGCACCATTCAGCTCAACCATTTTGAAGGGAGCTAAATGATCCAACACACGCGCCACCGTCAGCGAGACATTAGAGTGAGCATGACATACTCTCAGCCGCCAAGGCACATTCAAGTAAATGAAAGACATACCCAGTACCTAAATGGTAGCTTTATAGTCGGTACATAGTACTCAACATGTGCTATGCAATTATATAATGTTAAGAGATTGAATTTATACAATGCAAAGATAGTTTTTAAAATCTTCAGCAGCTCCAACAGTATTTTCAAATGCTAATCAATTAGTTTAAGCGCCCTTGTGGAGCAAGACCAGTGTTGAGCCAAGCATTTTTATCAGCGATATAATCTCCCAACTTATAATATGCTTGGCTGCATAGTGTGCGTTTAATATAAGATTTAAATTTCGTTTCATTCAGTTGAAGTATGTTGGGAGGTATTTTATTGTAGCATTTTAAACAGTACCCCATGAAAGACGAGTCCACTTTAGCCAGCCTGAAACCCGGTTGCACTAATTGGTCCCTATTCCTAGTGATGTAATTGTGTTTTGCACCTCTTTTACTAAAAAGATGTAGATTTTTCCTTACGTACATAATGTTTTCATAGATATATTGACAAGGTACCGTCATGATGTTAATATCTTTAAACAGTTCCCTTAGAGAGTCGCGCCTGCGGAGGCCATATATGGCGAACCTTTCTACATGTACGTGCCATTTTTCCAAATAAATATTGAATGTTGCCATGACGTGTCAATAAACAATCTGGACATAGTGACTCCAGGTTTTTTTTTAAATAAGTACTTTCATATATTATTATTATACAGTCATGTTAATCAGTTCGTAAACCCTGCCCTAGGACATACAGACCTTAGGTTGCCTGTCCACTGGAGCGGAGAGGAGAGGAGCGGAGTAGCGGTGTGCCAATATTAACCAATGGAATTGCATAAAACCTCCACTCCGCTTCAGTGTACAGGGATTTGCGAACTAATAATAATATAATACTACTAACTAATAATAATAAATAAAAATATGTGAACTTGGTCTAGCTCCGCACAGTCCACAACACCGCTCCGCTACCTCGCTCCGCACAGTCCGTAACTCCGCTCCGCTGCCGCGCTGCCTCGCTCCTCATCAATGGACAGACACTGTCCGCAACTCTGCTCCACTCCGCTGCCATTCTCCTCTCCGCTGCCTCGCTCCGCTTCAATGGACAAGCAGCCCTATAGGGAATAAGATCATGTGTATGTTTAGAGGGACTATTCCCGTTTTCTTATAAATTTATTTTAGATTTTTACAATAGTTTCCTCTTTTATAAATGTATGTTAAACTATATCATTTATTCTTAAACTACTATTCGTAGATGTAACGGCTTGAGCATATTTTTTTAGTTAGATTTATAATAATAATATAATATTTTGTAATCTGTTGTATAGAGCCGAAACTCTAAACTTCAACGAATTTTAACGTTGCTAAATTGA
This sequence comes from Agrochola macilenta, assembly GCA_916701695.1. Lineage (NCBI taxonomy): Eukaryota > Metazoa > Arthropoda > Insecta > Lepidoptera > Noctuidae > Agrochola > Agrochola macilenta. Next base: position 13,477,669 of record OU753564.1, read on the forward strand.
AGAGTACAACTGTGACGTAGCATGACAATTGAAGTGACAGGTATTATGTTTAGTCGGTTACTTGACAGCTGTCTCGTCACGCGTTTCTTTTTATGTACTTTTTTTCTACCTTTCTCAATCTGTCAAAAATACCCCAAAACCTACTATTATGACAAGTTTTTGACATTGACTGTCACTTAGATTAAATTGCGACTAAATTTTGAATGTTTTTAATTACAGAAATTGGCCTTCGTATGGACGTTGGACAAAGGCATGTGATAATGTATTTTTACTACTATTATTGTTTCCAACCGATCTAACCAGCCCATAAACATTTGCAATTGAAGAATTTTGTCAAAGTCAAAGTCAAATCATTTATTTCAAATAGGCCCTTGCAAGGCACTTTTGAACGTGAAAAATTACAAAAAAAAAAAAAAAATCTAGTCGCCCCTTCCAAAAGGTAGTTTTCGTATGGAGAAGAATGGGCAAGAAACTCCACCGTTACTCTTTTAAAATGTTTTACACTATGTTGTATGTACGAGTATGTAGGTTCATTAGTTATATAATTATATGTGAAGACGATGCATCTAAAATAAAAAATAAAAAAATTGACTTTACCACAATAGGTAAAAAGAAATTTAAAGAGAGAGCAACAACATATAAATTAATTACCTATGTGATAGATACATGGTTCTCACATATTTACAAACATTGTAAAAGTAGACGATTTTCCAAAAAAATAAAAAAGTTACAATTAATAAGTGAGTGTTCAAGGAAGTAATCACAGAATGTAAAATCAATGTCATATAATAAAATATAATAATTTATACAACTTAAATTCGCAACCAGTTTGATTTTATTTATTTATTATTTAACAGTTTATGTACACACATATAAATAGACAAGAAGAAAGGAACAGAAAAATACGTACAAAGGTGATGCTTATTTCTAAAGAAATCTCTTCCAGCATACCTGCGATGCGATAGGAAAGTAGTTAAAGAGATGTAGACAACGTGTGTAAGATTAGAAGAGAAAATAATATACATAAAATAAAAACACTTAATTATTCACTAATTTAACCATAAACATACAATATGAGAATAAACTTACATACATACTTCTAAACTAAATATCACTAAAATAAATATACTTAATTATAATAGTTATTGATTTTGTCTAGATTCTAGATTATCCTATGGAGCTGGACGTTTCCAATGATGTTTCCAAGCATTCTTATCTTGGATATAATCCTCTAATTTGTAATACATGTTTTTTTAATGTTTACAAAGTGTACTTTTAATATGAGTTTAAAATTTTCTTTCATTTAATTGTAAGATATCACAAGGTATTTTGTTGTAACATTTAACACAGTACCCCATAAAAGATGTATGTACTTTAGATAATCTGAAAAATGGTTGATCTATTTTATCTTTATTTCTAGTATTAAAATTATGTCTATCACTTATTTTATTAAAAATATGTAGATTTCTTCTTACATACATAATATTTTCATATATGAATTGGCAAGGTACCGTCATAATATTAATCTTTCCAAATAGTTCCCTGAGAGATTCGCGTCGATGTAAATCATAAATGGCTCTGACAGCTCTCTTTTGTAAGATAAAGATGGATTCAATGTCAGCAGCCCGACCCCACAGTAAAATGCCATACGACATACTGTGGGAGTAGCTAAAATAGACCAAACGCGCGGTTTCAACCGGTCCTTCCCCGTAGTCAAACTATTTTGTCCAACTGATTTGACCACAAGGAATAATTTTCCCCGTGGTCAAACTTTATTGATATTAGAACTTTTTAGCACGCTGTATGCATGCAGACTAAGTATGTACAGTCAAAGATAAAATTAATGTCAAATGTCAAGCGAAATTGTTTTGTTGAATTTCAAATTATTCATAATCTAAAATGGAAATGAAATATGTGAAACGTAAACGTGGTATAGTTTTACTCCACGATGGGCGACAGTATTACAGATGGCGTACCTACAAAAATGGGAACGTTTTTTGGGCATGTAGTCATCTGAGAAATTTCGACAAATTTCGACAAATTAACAATGAATAGAAGTCGACTATTGGTCTACACATTCGAGCTACGCTAAGAGTCTTTGTCAAGTGAAACAATAAACAATGGGAGAAAACAGATCTTCGCTAGGTGCCTTAGTTTTTGAGATATAAATTTGGCCCTGCTGGGGAGACTCTCTCCAGATCGGCCACCTATAAACCCTTATATCTTTTGAACCAGTGACCGACAAATTCTGATATTTAGCGACAAATTTCGACAAATTAGCGACTAAATTTTTGTGTAATCAAAATTAAAATCCCTGTTGGTGGCCCTGCCAGAGTCAATGACACGACTAAGCAGAACTACTGTTAAAAGGGTGTTAAATGAAGACCTAGGACTGCGTGCTTATAGAAAAAAAAACAGCACATCTTCTTAACGCACGGCTGAAGAAAATCAGGCTCGAAAGAAGCCGGGTTTTCTTAAGGCGGTACGCGGGAAAAAAATACCGCGAAATACTTTTTTCGGACGAAAATTTTTTTTATGTTGAGGAGAGTTTCAATAAACAAAATGATAAAGTATATGCACACTCTAGTGAAGAAGCGAAAAAACGTGTGCCACGTGTTCAGCGTGGTCATCACCCTTCGGCATTCATGGTTTGGCTTGGGGTGTCCTTTTTGGGTCCAACGGAGGTGTTTTTTGTGAAAAAGGAGTGAAAACCAGTGCCCTCGTATATCAAAACACAGTCCTAACAAACATTGTGGAACATCTTTCACAAACAATGTTCGAAAACAGGCACTGGGTATTCCAGCAGGATTCTGCGCCGGCTCATAAGGCGAAAAGTACCCAAAACTGGCTCACGACCCGTGGAATCGACTTTATCAGGCATGAGGATTGGCCCTCATCCAGTTCAGACTTGAATCCCTTGGATTACAAAATATGGCAGCACTTAGAGGAGAAGGTCTGCGCTAAACCCCATCGCAACTTGGAGTCACTTAAAGCATCCCTGATTAAAGCAGTCGCCGATATTGACGTGAATGTCGTGCGTGCTTCGATTGATGACTGGCCTTGCAGATTGAAGGCTTGTATCGAAGCAAGAGGAGAACATTTCGAATAATTTTAATGTGATTTCAATCTGTATTTTATACCCTTTTATTTGATATATAAATGGTTGTAGTGCGTAACTCATTGTGTAATTTATTTAACGTTCCTTATGTGACAAAACTTATGACCAGACTTACAACTTAAGAACAGACAAAGTATACTCGTATTACTTCGAAAAAATTATAATACGGTTTTTAATTTTAATCATAACTGTACACTAAAGTAGTCAAACTTTATATACAGGGAGGATCATTTGAGTAGTTTGACCACGGGGAACGATCCATGGTTAAATTTCCTTGTGGTCCAATCAGTTGGACAAAATAGTTTGACTACGGGGAAGGACCGGTTTCAACGTCTGTTAACTGTCTTATTTTTCTGACCGCATAAGCGGCCGAGCTTAGCCGCCCCGCAAGAGATGTTATATGAGGTCCCCATGGTAATTTCTCGTCTAGCGTGATTCCTAGGAAAACCGTTTGATTAATATTTTTTTTCTCCATTCAATATGATGTCACATTCGCTACTTCTAACATTAGGTAATTTAAATCTAATGCATTTGGTTTTTTTTTTATTTAGTACCAAATTATTTACCGTAAACCAATCTTGGACCTGAAGTATAGAGCTATTCACGTCGTCAAGATTTTGTGACCGTCGGTTGATTTTAAAGATCAATGATGTGTCATCTGCAAATAACACCATCTTCGGTTGATTTTGAAGTAATTGGGGTAAATCATTAATGTAAACTAAAAAGAGGAATGGACCCAATATCGAACCTTGAGGAACGCCCAATGCCATTTCAGACCCTAATGAGTTTACGCCGTTTACTTGAACTTTAACCTTTCTATCTTTAAGGTATGATCTTAGTAAATCAAGAGCTGTATTTCTAATCCCATAGTGCTCCAGTTTCAGCAGAAGTATCTCATGGTCTACGCAATCAAACGCCTTCGAGACGTCGCAAAAGATTCCAATGGCATCTTGTGCTTCTTCCCAGGCATTAAAAATGTTCTTTATTAGGGTGACACCAGCGTCAGTGGTACAACGCCCTTTGGTGAAACTTTGATAAGGAAACACGGAACTAAGACTCAATAGTCCACTCAAACTGTTCTAATTTTCGGCTTTCCAAATCCTGTTTGTTTAATAAATTGTTTTCTTACATAAACATAACTGAATACTGGCCAAACCAACGACAATTTTATTATTATTGACCTTACAAGGAAACTTCCCATATAAACAATTAAATGTGAAGCCCCGTCTTCTGCAAAACAATCCTCGTTCTTGTCACGGTATTAAAGTCTAGTTCAAACGCAGTACTTCACAAGGTAAACAATGCCTTAACAGGCCGTGCACGAAATCGACAGATTTTGATCAATTTTGTTAATTGGTTGTGAAAAAGGGAAGAATTTAAACAAATCTACTTGTGATTTGAAAAGTCGAGTTCTTTGTTTTGCATGTTGCATACTGAAACGGATTTTCCAAATAAATTAAGTATTCATGGCAAATCACTAATATTCGCAACAAGTTTTCCGAAAAATGACGCGAGAGTGACGTTTGATCATAATGAAGAAACTAATTTTGATTTTGAAAATTAAAAAATATTATCAACATAATTATATGGTCTACTTGCATGTGGCTGAACCACATTTTTCAACGTCCATACAAAAAATAGCAGAAAAATAATGATGAAAAAAACTTCTTTTTTTTTTTAAACCCGGTCAGTAATGTATTTATTCCTATTATTAAGCAAACTATATCAATAAATTAAAAACCAGACATTAGTCTTCAGCTATCCTTGAGATAAAATCATATTTTTATTTTATGATTACACAATAACTTCATTAATTAAATCAAAGGCGAAATATACCATATTTTCGAAAGCGCAAAAATGATGCAATTATTAACAGGTACTGACACGAAAACTGTACTTTTATAGTCAGGCAGACTTAAACTTTTAATTATTTCAAGCTTTCTCACAATTAGATAAGTAATTGAAAAAATAGGGTTTTTTTCGTGCACAGAGCCTTAATCTTGGCTGCAAATATACTGAAAGTGTTATATTACAACTGCTCAAAATATACTGAGAGTGTGACATTATATGTACAAGGAACTTCATTGGTTTCATATCATTTAAATGCCGCGAATTTTCTCTCGTTTACTTGTAAATCGTTAAATTTTTGAGGAATCATTTGGGTTAGGGCGATTTCAAAGGTAGGTACCCCATTTTATGCGTTACACATAAATAATTTCGTGTTTCGGAGAATACCGGTACTCGCTTTTATAAAATAAAGGTTTTTACTGTGAATGGCTGTCAGCCGTTGTTAACTCTATAAACGATACTGTCATTCAAATTGAAACCGTTGTCGGATGGACTCTTTTACGGATTCAATTATCATTGAACGTGTTGCGACGAGGAAAAAATAAATAAAAATATAAACATTATTTTACAGAACTGAAAAATGTACCTACGAAGGGCAATGAACATCATTAAGTTTCAAGAATAAAAATATTTCCAGCGTTATAACCTTTTTTGCTTAAGATGATTTAAAAAGGTTTATAAGGGCAAGACATTAAAGGAATTAAGAAATGTTTTCCATGAAAATGGAATCATAATCTACTTAAGGTACGGTGTTAGCAAAGGCCTTGAGGATTGTTTTATAATTCAAAACTACTCGTACAACTAGGACTTGGAAACTTGAACAAATTTCTCTTATTACAAATATATTTAGCGTATAAATGATAGGTTTATCTTTTTTCTTTTTTTTATCTTTGGGTATTATCAAATAACTTCTCGGAGGGGATATCAGACTGTTACTAACTAAAACCCACCCGTGTTCCTTCAGTTGCCTGTGTGTTGTCAGGGGCCACGGTATCCCTTTCGGACTTTCCTGCTGCCCTGGCAGGCATCGGCCCTAGCCAACCCTATCAGTTGTGCTGACATCTCTTTGAGGCGCGCGTGGAACAACGCCGTCAGCCCGGGCCTGGTCCTTATCGGACGGCGACCTACCCATTTCTAACCGTCTGCAAGCCCGCGCCTACGGCTGGCTAGGAATCGGCCTGGGTAGCTGCAGCCCTCAGGTTGGATTTGACCTGCCAGGGTTGCGAGTTTGTCCGAAAGGGATATCGCGGCCCCGGCACACAGGCAACGGAAGGAACACGGGTGGGTTTTAGTCAGTAAAAGTCTGACACTCCCTCTCGCTCCGCCCAGAGCGGGAGGAGTCATTTGATGATTCCCCACCCAAAAAAAAAAAAAAAAAAGATTGGATTTGAGCCTAGTTAATGGCAATTGGCGATTTGTTACATGGGTGTTGACCACCCTGATGCGGCACCCGACGAGATGAAATGTTGAATACGGGGTGGTCAAATTGGTAATGAATTTTACTGTTCAGTTGTTCAGGTGGACGGGAAAAGGAAAACCACGAGTTTACTGAAGCACTTGTTCTTATTTATTGGCTTTTAACACACACAATATTAATCACAGGGAGTAAAATAATCTACGCCTTGCGCACTAAGGGACTAAAACTAATAAACATTAACCTAGACACACTATTAACTTAATAGGAAATGTTTATACTGATGCTGAAAATATGAGACTTAACTAGACTTGACTTGAACTTGCGTGAACGCGGCGAATACTGTCTTGTTTAAAGGTTTAGAGACGACAGGACTAACGAATACAATATTGGGTTCTATTTATAGTAAAGGCACACTATCACACAATGTTTGTGTCTTTACTATTATGACATTCTCATTTCCCAATTACGTCGGTGTGCTCACACTCGCGGGGGTTTACAAGTAAGCGGGTGTTTGCGGGGTACGGCTACTCTCGGGCGATCGAGGGGTACTGGAAGGGATGAGGGGAACGTAACTGCGCAGTAGATTCATTATATAATACTGTTTACGTTCTAGAACAAAGGAATTACATAATTTACGACATGTTTAAGGGATTTCCTTATATAAAATGGGTATATAGGTGGGAAATTACCTATCTAACGTAAATCTACTATTTAAAATGCTGTATTAAGTACGGGTAAAATATTACAGACCTTTTTGCAAGTATATAAGGCTTTTTTGCATAGAATCATAGTAATTTTAGTTTTACTACCTTTTTGACTAATAATCATGTGTCTCATCAATACTTTTAGCTTATGTATTTATGTCGACAATGATTCCATACTTAAACTAAGCTCGTATTACTGTGCTTCCCTTACAATGGGACTTAAAAATAACTGGCGTATTATAGATAAGTGTTATAGAAACCTCTGCCTACCTCTTTGAAGAGAACAGGCGTGTTTTTATGTTATAGAGTAAACTATAAGCTTACCATAAGGGCCACAGTTTGTACCGGTCTCAACGGCAGACCGCCAATGTATGAAACGATAAAAACACTACGCGATAGAAACTATCGCTAGGGACAAAGTTTATGCATGCACATAACGCTGACTGCACCCAGTCGTCGGATGTTGTCTAGAATAACAAGACGTTGGAAAATTGAAACTTTATCGTAAAAAATGTATTTAAATTAGTCTCCTGAGTCCTATGATGTTGTGTTAGGATTTGCTGCTCAGAAATTTCTGATAAAAATACTTTGCAACGATTGTTATAAAACAAGACCACTTGCTCAAGAATATAGCAGTTGTGCAGGCAGGTGCTTTAGTTTGAGTAATTTATTTCATCACCACCTGCTCTCAAAACGGTGAAGGAAAACATCATGAGGAAACCGGCACGTCCTAGAACCAAAAATTCGAAGACATGTGACATCTACCAACCCGCACTGGGGCCGCGTGGTAAATTACGACCCACTCCCTCTCACCGAGAGGAGCCCGAGTCACAGCAGTGGCTGAATATATGTATAAAAGGTACAGTTTCAGTATAAATAGCAGTTATATTAATTAAAATTAAAAGATGTAACAAACTGTTTTGTGTGTTAATTTTCTGATGAAGATACATTTGGTATCCAATAGTACAAATGAGCAACCTTTTTAACCCAAACACATCAAGCCCTTTTTTTTGGGTGGGAAATTATCAAATAAATTCTCCCGCTCTGGGCGGAGCGTGTCAGATTACTGACTAAAACCCAACCGTGTTCCTTCAGTTGCCTGTACGTTGCCAGGTGCCACGGTATCCCTTCCGGACTTTCCCGTCCCCCCTCAAAGCACTTGTCAATACATAACCAATGAGTCCAAACACGACGGTTCTATTTTATTTGATTCAGGAGTTCCTATGGCCACCTTCCGGCTCCATCATCACACCAGCTCCATTGTATCGTTTTTTCAAAATTTCTCGGTAGTTGTATAAGTATGCCAAGATTCAGCTCAATTGGATGCCAGGAAGTGCTTGAAAAATGGATGACAATTGGAGTAACTAGAAACAGCTAGAAACACATTTGGGCCACACATTTAGTTGAGGTTCTAAATTCAAATTACATGATGCACCAGCGGATGATAATAAAATTCAGTACAATAGTAATACCCGGCTACAGCCCAGAGCTTTAATAACTTGCTTTCAGTTAGGTTTGCATGTATATAATTTGACATTAGCGAGTAGATAATGAGAAAACACCATTAATTAATTGTAATTAAGACTAAATTTAATTAAATATAACGCTGAAACAAACACTTAATTAAATTGTCGCAATCACAAAATCTTCAAAGTGCTTTGAAGATCATTAAAACGTCATAAAAAATTCCGAATATTGTCATTTTGGTGTTCAAAGAACTTGTAAAGTGAGATTGCCCCCTTTTGTTTAGAGTTTAATTAGTCTACTTCTAAATAAGATGGCAGTTAACGGCACCCAATAGCCTTTTGTCAGTAAAAGACAGATCGCTATTAAGAACGTTTATTCTGAAAGTTTGAAACGTCGCAAATAGTTCTCAAAAATTTACCTGTTTTGAATAATTTGCCAATATTACTGTATGGAAATAAGAAATGTGGCTAACTAGGGAACTAGAATATTAATAATGAATTACAATTATAACAATGAATTTGATGTTGTACCCGTTTTAGGTGTAAAAAAGGCATTTGGAAAGTTTCCAAATCCTTTTTTTACATCTAAAACGAAATATTCGGGGTTACGATATTAATTATTGCATTTCATAATCAATATTCTAGTTCGCTAGTTAGCCCTATTTCTTATTTCCGTACAATAATATTGCCAAATTAATCAAAACAACGAAATATTTGACATCTATTTGCGACGTTGCCCACTTTCAGAATAAACTCTCATAATGGTAGACAATATAATTCTATCTGTCATTGTGTCACATTCCATATTATGATTCTTAGTCTCAGACAGAATATGAGGAAGTTAAAACCATAGATAATTAGGTTTTTCTAGCTCCAGTACGTCAAAACTGGTGTTATATAGGTTAATGGGTTCGGCCGTAAGTGACTTTAATATCAAAGTAACATTGTGCTGAAGGCCAATTCTCGTACTTAAAAAACGTTCACATTCAAGTCGCAATCTGTCAAACTTGTCAAAAATGTTGGTAAATTGATTGTATTATTGACAGATTGCGAATGAGATGCGAATGCGAACATTCTTAAAAATTACGGGAATTGTCCCTCTGGCCTCGCGACTCTGTAGTAGACAACTATGGTATGCAACAACTATTGTTGGCATAATATTATATTTCCTCATCGCAAAAGTGCAGATTTCTTTTTAGATTAGGTTTCAGATATGATTTTCATTGGGTAAGTTGTTCAATATGATGGGTAGAAGAAAGCGCCAGGGTAACCCGAATATTAATTTTTTAAAAGGTTTTTCATGACAATTGAAGACGTTTTAAGTGATTGCTTTCTCATAATGCATGCATTCGTCAAGGTTTACCTCAATTCAAGTAAATGTATTGAGGCGTCACAAGGTTGGATTGGTAAATCAATCCAGCGAAGCAATCTAGAAATTCATTTGGCTATAAATCAGAAACTCAAATCAGTATTTGGACTAAACTATTCAGGTATAATGTTTAGTCAGAATTTAAATTCTCTATTTTTTATTGCGTACCATAATGATAGTTGGTAGGGAAATAATTATATTAGTCACAATTATGGACCCTGATACGGCACAGCATAGATCAAGTAGGAGAGAGGAGGAAGAGCACTGGGTATTTAATGTGATAAATTTTATTATTTGTTATGTAGTTAGAAAGATATACTGTTTTATTAATACAAAATTTAATTTAAGAATTGAAACACAATTTTTAAAAAAAGATTATAGCGTCCGTCGACGATAAAAGAATTAGGTACTCTTGTTATCAAAAGAAACAGCTCTAGTAGTCTCTAATAAAAAAATCTGTGCAAACACATTCTTCAGACTAGGTATATCCAATTATTAATTCGAATAGGCTCAGGTCGTGCAGTACCTCGTATAAGATTTTTTATTCAGAACAACCTTCGTAATTGGAATGGAGTCTAATAAATGTAGATAGGCTCAGGTTCAACTACATTGAGACTTCTCGTCAACGAAGAACCTTACAGATTTTTACAGGTTCAAGTACGTACCCGGTACCTAGATCACTTCAAGGTGACGGACAACTAGAAAATTTCAGTCCCATGTTATGGGGGGCGAGCCGATTGCTATCAACTCGGGCTACTACTGAGAAATTTCTGATGGATAAACCAAATAGGTAACACTTAGCCCGACCTGGGAATTTTTGGCGACATTCTCCTAGACTTTTGCTAAACTCTCCTCCGAAATTTTGATTAAAGAATTTACAAAATTCCTAAATCCATTTGCCCGATGGTCGGTTGAGGATTACGAATAACAACATTATAAACAAGCTTCGAATCGTCTAAGTTGTATGTTTCCTTGAAACATAGAACATAAAAACGATTCACTGAGCTCTCATCCATTCTCATAACGTATCTTCAAAAAAAAACGAAGGCTTAACATCTGGACAAAAAACCCATAAGCTACTCTAAACATAAGTTTCCTTGACACACTTCCTCTAACTTGGGATATCGTCGCGCATGATGTGTGTGAAGTATTCAGCCACTATATTTCTTTTCTTTTTGTGTATTTTCGTCTTTATGGCCAATACGTTTTACTATAAGTACAAGCAAAATGTTCACGAAGTGAAAGATTGTAAATGGACAAGTGAGTTCCGTGTTGTGACAGACTTACCTATGCGATTCCAGCAGGTTTCCATAAGTAATCACTTAATCTGAAATGTGCCTCTATGCGGAAGGGGTCGTGACTTACTTAACCTTACATATGTATGTATTATGTAGATGTGTGTTGGAATGTCTCAATACCTGTGGCGAAAATGGGAAGTATCTAATAAATGGGAGTGCTTAGGAAACAAAAGAATATTAACACGAGAGGTCGCCATGGAACACCATTAAAATAATCCTGTGGAGTTATTGCCGTAACCTACTTAGCTGTTACTTTATTGGTTCTAAAATATACTGTTCCTCTCATCAGCCGCTTATAAAACCCGCTCAACGGTTGTGTTTTTTAAATTATTTTCCTTAGAGCAACTGCAGTAGGTGCTCTATATAATCTTCTACTAGGTACTACTAACTATCATCCCATAGTTTTAAATCGTCACTGCAGTAGGCTGTGCTTTATCGGACTGGAAGTCAGTGACAACTTTTTTATAAGAAGCAAATATTGGGTCCCCTCCACCTATGACATTGGCGTATTTTTCTCACAAATAGAGAACCTTGTCACTTCTATGATTTCAAATATTCATCAATTACTTGGTATTATATCGAATAACTAGCTTTTGCCCGCGACTTCGTCCGCGTAGAAGTCGAAAATGGTTCTAATAGGATATTTTTTATTGGTTTTTTACGTTATTAGTTTTGTTATAAAATATAAATTATTATGTTAAAATGTTTGAATACCTTTAATAAATAACAATCTTTATTATAGTGTTGGGATTTAAAGGTTAAATAACCATGAAAATAAAATAATATTTTGTTATATTTTATGAACAAAAAGCTCGGCCTTTGATCTGGTGAAACTTACACGGGGTATTATCTTTTTACAACGAAATCGAAATACTACACCTACCGCAGTATTTATTTGTAAACAATATTTTTGTTTTTCCTTCGGGTGCTAGAATCACCAGGTTACTCTGTGCGCTTACTCTGGAGCATGCCACATACAACTGGCCGTGGGAGAAGCAGCTTTCCCTCAAGTCTACTCCCGCTACCTTAAGAGTTTGACCTTGAGCTTTGTTTATGGTCATTGCGAAGCTAATTTGATGGTGTTAGGGGAATCCTAGGAATAAATACAGACCTCTGTAAAGCTTAGAAACCTTCAAATGCGGTACTAATATGTATAGTGCGGAGACTTTCGAGACATTCCAATTTTAAAGAGTATTTGCATTGCAAGCACCAAGCCTTTATGTGAGTTCAACCTTTTTCGAATAAATTCGGATTGACTTTTCAAACATGTGTCAAAATAAAATGTAATTTAAATCAAAAGCACTAAGGAGTATTGATATCAACTTCGAAGCAAATCACTCCCAAAATAACTTTCTACCCCTATTTAACCCCGTTAGAGGATGAATTTCAATAAAATACGAAACAGGTCTTCCATTAATTCTGTTAAAGAATGTTTATGCAAAATTTTAAGTAGATTGGACCAAGGAATCACGTTGTCCCATACAAACTTTGCCCACCTTTTTCACCCCTTTAGGGATAGAATTTCGAAAAATCCTTTCTTATCGGATGCCTACGTCATACAAAGAATACACCCTCCAAGTTTCAGGTCTCTACGATTAGCGGTTTAGGCTGTGCGTTGATCCGTCAGTCAGTCATTCAGGACAAAGCATTTTATATAAATAGACTAGCTTTTGCTCTCGACTTCGTCCGCATAAGGCGATAATGGTTCTAACAGGATTTTTTATTGGTTTTTTACGTTATTAATTTTGTATAACATATAAATTATTATGTTAAAATGTTTGAATACTTACTTATAAAATATAACAAAACATAATTATATAACAAAATTTAAATTTAAATCCTTGTGGCCTGAGTCTTGTTATTGGACCTAAATACGTAGTAGACGGCCCCACGGATCCGCCATTTTCGTATGTTCAACCTTCTGCCGAACACCCTGTATTTTATGAACACGAAGCTCGGCCTTCGATCTGGTGAAAGTTACACGGGGGTATTATCTTTTTACAACGAAATCGAAATACTACACCTCCCGCAGCATTTCTTTGTAAATAATATTTTTTGTTTCTCCTTCGGGTGCTAGAATCACCAGGCTACTCTGTGCGCTTACTCTAGAGCATGACACATTCAGCTGGCCGTGGGAGAAGCAGCTTTCCCTCAAGTCTACTCCCGCTACCTTAAGAGTTCGATCTTGAGCTTTGTTTATGGTCATTGCGAAGCAGACTCTGATGGGAAACTGCACTCTCTTGAATTCGAAGGGGTAATTTGATGGTGTTAAGGGAATCCTAGGAATAAATACAAACCTCTGTAAATCTTAGAAACCTTCAAATGCTGTACTAATATAGTACGGTCTTTCGAGACATTCCAATGTTAAAGAGTTCAACCTTTTTTTGAATAAAATCGGATTGAGTTTTCAAACAAGTGTCAAAATAAAATATAATTTAAATCAAAAGCACTAAGGAGTGTTGATATCAAGTTCGAAGCAAATCTCTCCCAAAATAACTTTCTACCCCTATTTAACACCGTTAGGGGATTAATTTCAATAAAATACGAAACACATCTTCCATCAATTCTGTTAAAGAATGTTTATGCAAAATTTGAAGTAGATTGGACCAAGGAAGCACGTTGTCCCATACAAACTTTGTGTCCCTTTTTCACCCCTTTAGGGGTAGAATTTCGGAAAATCCTTTCTTATCGGATGCCTACGTCATACAAAGAACACACCCTCCAAGTTTCAGGTCCCTACGATCAGCGGTTTAGGCTGTGCGTTGATCCGTCAGTCAGTCATTCAGGACAAAGCATTTTATATATATAGACTAGCTTTTGCCCGCGACTTCGTCCGGTAGAAGTCGAAAATAGTTCTAATAGTATTTTTGGAACGAAGTTCCTTATCGCGCGTTGCGAAAAGGGGCTAGACGGAAAAAAATAGCCGTAATTTGCCGAGCGGCGTGCGCGTGTTTCTCTGTCTGTCTCTCTCTCAAAGTCAATGTCGAAGTCGAAGTCGAAGTCGGAGTCGAAGTCGGAGTCGAAGTCGAAGTCGAAGTCGGAGTGGAAGTCGGAGTCGAAGTCGAAGTCGAAGTCGAAGTCGGAGTCGAAGTCGAAGTCGGAGTCGAAATCGAGGTCGAAGTCGAAGTCGAAGTCGAAGTCGAAGTCGATATTACAATTCCTTCACTAATTAATCGAAAGGAACTTCGTTCCATCCGGGTGTCCCTTGACACCTCTCAAGTTGTTTTTTTTAATTGTTTTTTTATGTTAATTTTGTTATAACATATAAATTATTATGTTAAAATGTTTGAATAATTATGAAATATAACAATCTTTATTATACTCGTAGTGTAGGGATATAAAGGATAAAAAAAATTGAAAAAAAAAAAAAAAAAATCTATGAACATGAAGCTCGGCTTTTGATCTGGCGAAAATTACACGGGTGTATTATCTTTTTACAACGAAATCGAAATACTACACCTACCGCAGTATTTCTTTGTAAACAATATTTTTTGTTTTTCTTTCCGGTGCTAGAATCACCAGGCTACTCTGTGCGCTTACTCTGGAGCATGCCACATACAACTGACCGTGGGAGAAGCAGCTTTCCCTTAAGTCTACTCCCGCTACCTTAAGAGTTTGACCTTGAGCTTTGTTTATAGTCATTGCCAAGCATACTTTGATGGGAAACTGCACTCTCTTGAATTCGAAGGGGTAATTTGATCCCGGAGGACACGGTGGAGCATACGGTGGAGGTCTGCCCTGCTTGGGTGGGGCACCGCCATGTCCTCACGGAGGCGATCGGCGGCGGCGATCTCTCGCGTCTGGCCCTGGTTCAGGCCATGGTCCAGAGCGAGAGTGCATGGGTGGCCGTCACTTCCTTCTGCGAAGCAGTAATGCTCGCGAAGGAGGAGGCGGAGCGCGCGAGGGCGAGGCAAGATGCGCGCCCTCGCGCCCCTAGTCGCCGCAAGAGACGCCTCGGGCGTCGGGAGTCGCGAGCCGACTTCCGGCCACCGTAGGCGCGGGCTTGCGGACGGTGAGCTATGGGTAGCTCGCCGTCCGATAAGGACCAGGCCCGGGTCGACGGCGCGTTGTGTTCCACGCGCGCCTCAAAGAGATGTCAGCACCAACTGACGGGGTCCGTAAGGGCCAATGCTTGCCGGGGTTGCGAGTTTGTCCGAAAGGGATATCGCGACCCCGGCACACAGGCAACGGAAGGAACACGGGTGGGTTTTAGTCAGTAAAAGTCTAACACACCCTCCCGCTCCGCGCAGAGCGGGAGAAGTTATTTGACAATATCCCAACTTAAAAAAAAAGGGGGTAATTTGATGGTGTTAGGGGAATCCTAAGAATAAATACAGACCTCTGTAAAGCTTACAAACCTTTAAATGCGGTACTAATATGTATAGTACGGTGACTTTCGAGACATTCCAATTTTAAAGAGTATTTGCATTGCAAGCACCAAGCCTATAAGTGAGTTCAACCTTTTTTGAATAAAATCGGATTGACCTTTCAAACATGTGTCAAAATAAAATGTAATTTAAATCAAAAGCACTAAGGAGTATTGATATCAACTTCGAAGCAAATCTCTCCCAAAATAACTTTCTACCCCTATTTAACGAATAGAAAATGAATTTCAATGAAATACGAAATAGGTCTTCCATTAATTCTGATAAAGAATGATTATGCAAAATTTGAAGTAGATTGGACCAAGGAATTACCTTCTCCCATACAAACTTTGCCCACCTTTTTCACCCCCTTAGGGGTAGAAATTCGAAAAATCCTTTCTTATCGGATGCCTATGTAAGACAAAGAACTCGCCCTCCAAATTTCAGGTCTCTACGATCAGCGGTTTAGGCTGTGCGTTGATCCGTCAGTCAGTCATTCAGGACAAAGCATTTTATATATATAGATGACCAACATAGACAACTACCAATAGTAAAAAAACCTTATTACTTATAGTTTTATGAACATAAAAAATACCTTAAAAATGACTCCTAATTTTGTTAGCAGAAATGACCACTATTTGTTTTAACTTAGCCAAAACTTATTTTTGTCGCTTAATCTAAGTGGCATATTCGTTAACTTAGTTTTTAAACATTAGTGCATAAAAGTTTTAAAACATTCGTGTTCATGGTTGTTATATAAATTAAGAAAATGTTAGTATGAAAAATGCAACTTCTTTAAAATTCTCCATACAAAACGCTGATTTCATAGGTGGGGGACCTATTACTTAGAGCAGTGGTGGGCCAGTGGTAACTGCTCCGACTTACGAGTTGTAGTGGATTCGAACCCAGGCAGGCGCTTTTATTTGTGTATATAATTTCATCACCACTGCTCTCAAAACGGTGAAGGTAAACATCTTGAGAGAGAGAAACAATGATATGTGACATCTATCAACCAACACTGGACCTGCGTGGTACCTTACAGTACATTCCCTGTGGGAAGTTTGAGTCCCAGCAGTGCAAACATTATTGGCTTATTATGCTTGTCTATACGAGTATATATAAAAATCAATTGCTGTTCGTTTGTTTCGCTAAAACTCGCGAACGGTAGGTAGGTTAGGGAGGGTAGGTAGGGTAGGTAGGGTAGGGAGGGTAGGTAGGGTAGATAGGTAGGGTAGGTAGGTAGGGTAGGTAGGGTAGGTAGGGTAGGTAGGGTTTAGTGCTACCCGTGCGAAGTTGGGCCGGGTAAAGCAAGTACTAAAAAGATAATTAAATATAATTCCACCTCCTAAACATCCTTAGAATGATCATCTATCAAAGTCACAATCTTACCTTCTCTGTGACTTCTTTATGACATGACGGCTCTACTACGTCTAACATCCCTGAAATTCTACAACGTCTAACATTCCTGAAATTCTACTACGTCTAACATCCCTGAAATTCTACTACGTCTAACATCCCTGAAATTCTACTACGTCTAACATCCCTGAAATTCTACTACGTCTAACGTCCCTGAAATTCGGTCATATCTTGGTACAATATTACTCCCTCTGAAATTGAAACTACGAGTCGCTTCAGTTTTTAATGAGTTAATATTGACTAGAACGATTTCGCTTCTGACCTTGTTAAGGAATTTTGTTGTTCGTGTCTGGCAATGTGTTAAGAGGATCAGAAGGCAAGACAATGAGGTTTGTAGGGCTACAATGAAAAGCTCCTTGATTAGAACTTTCGTTACCGAAATATTGATAAATTATTTCATAAATTATTGGTCAGAGACAATTTTTGGTCTTGTTTTAATTAAAGGGATTGAAACTAACCTACAAACAGAATCTCCGTTTGGAATCATAGTTAGATTTCAAGAAGTTATTGTCTTTGGTAGAAAATGTGATCTTTTCGTAGTTTTTAGTGTCCGATCGAAGTAAGAGCTGTTTTGCTTTGTTTTTTTAATAATATGTTAAATTTTTAATTAAATATATACCTACTGACTTTTTCCGAATGTGTAATGTATATACTGCTGGCATACCTATTCTAAATAAATAGGTCCCACAGAGCATTAAATTAGTTTTATTTTATAAAAAAATTATTCATAAAAAACACTTTCCGGGTGACGTAAACAGTCACGGATATCGTTATTTCAGACCTGGCTATAACGCCTACGTGCTTGAAACTTGGATAGGAGCTTATTTTTAAATGAGATTTAGTTATGGAACCAAGGGCAGAATAACTTTTTATATAGGACGTATTTGAGTTTATGTTGCTCAAGCAATTTTTTGCGTTCGGATAAATTAAAGTGGCAATTCTGTCTGTCGGTTACATATCACATCTTATCGGCTTATCAGATATCGATGAAATATGGCACACAGGTAGACCATGTTAATCTTTTTATCCCGTTACTACGTTGATCCCGAGTATATTTTTATCTCGGGAACGCGTGCGAATCCGCGGGCAGAAGCTAATATCATATAAAGCGCGGGACACACGTGATGAGTTGATGGTTGGCGCAGTTACGTGTAATGAATTTCAATGTAGGTTTTTTTTTGGGTGGGAAATCATCAAATGACTCCTCCCGCTCTGGGCAGAGCAAGAGGGAGTGTCAGACTTTTACTGACTAAAACCCACCCGTGTTCCTTCCGTTGCCTATGTGCTGGGGCCACGATATCCCTTTCAGACAAACCCGCGACCCCAGCAGGGGTAGGTACCTACTTGGCATTATCATTCCGACAGAAAACGCGGGGCTAATTTTCCTTCCGAAAAAAATTCCTGACACTGTCACCCAACGGGAAGCTGATGACAATTTTCGTATGTCGTTTCATAATTGTCGCAATTATGAAAAACTATCTATTGCCCGCGACTTCGTATGCGATCCAGCACGCGTAGCATGACCCTTTCTATTTCTACAAAGAATAGACATAGCTGTTTCTATACAAAGTGACATTTCGTTTCTCTATTTTTGACAGCGCACCGTAGAAATCTTTCTACAATCTGTCATTTTGTCTTACGTTTCTAACAATATTTGTCTAGGTCCGTAAATATGTAGACTATTTCAGAAGAAAGTTTTCTATCCCAAACTGTCAAAATCACACTGACAACTGACAGTTGTCTAAGGTAATGAAGACAATTTGATTTTGTAATCGCCATGCTAAAGACAGTAGAAAACTTTCTACTCGACGGCCACAAAGTACACGGTTATCTACAATATCATGATTTTACAGAAGAACGGTTTGAATGCAAAATTGTAATAATTAATAGAAGAACAAAGCTATCTTCTCCTATTTTACATCATTTAGTTAATAAGACATTACCAAGGAAATGGTTAAGGCCAATATTACTGTAATAGTTTTTGTTCCAAAACACGGTACTTCGTCATTTTAAGAATAATTATTGTTGTAGTTGTATTTATATAAGTGACTTAATATCAGTAAAAATAGAGAATAAAACAGAAAAAGTCCTATGACAAAACAAAGAATTCTGAGTCGAATTATGTCAAAGAGTGAATTTCGTAAAAAGTGCAGTTGACTCTTTCTACTTTGCTGCCGTCGTACTGTCTACACGGAACGTCATTTTTGTCTACTCTTCCGTCGATAAAACGGTGCTCATGCTACGCATGCAGGATGAAAAGTAGCCTATGTCCTTCTCCAGGTGTCGGTCTACCCATGTGCCAAATTTCATCCAAATCCGTTCAGCAGTTTTAGTGTGAAAGCGTAACAAACGAACAAACTCACTTTCGCATTTATAATATTGGTTAGGATTTCGACCGTAGCATAGATTGTGACCGTTAAAACACGCCGATGCTCACACTTTGGGCCATGGTGGTTACTCACTACTCGACTTCTGTGAGGCAGCATCATTAATCATCCATCATCCATAAAACATTAGTAGGTATGTTGCGTGTCAAAATAATTAAAGAAAAACCTCCTCAAAGACAATGTCACTTTGACGTAACCTCAACTGTGCGATTGTAATTAATGAGGACTATTCCGAAGTGGGGTTGTGAGTATAACCACAGCTCGTGAATATCATCACTCAACGAATTATGAGAGAGACGGTTGAGTAATTACTCTTACTTTTACGTTTTCACTTGTGGTTATTGCGATTAATTTTGACGCGAAAGTTCATCGTTTGATCTTTGGAATTTGTCGGAAAAGACGAACATAATAAATCTTTGCTTTTTCGAAAACTTTGGGCACGCCCACCTCTATCCATGATTTGAATTAGAATGAGTGGTTAACATGTTTTTATAAGAAAAGTAAGGATAGGGGTAAAAGTTTAATAGGGCCCGTACACAAAGCTGACCTCGCATTGTACGGAAATCCTATACAATGCGAGATCAGCTTATAATGGAAATGTATAGCTTCATGTGTAGCCGTGTGTACATACCTAAACACCACAACCACAACTAGAAATGGAATTGACCACAAATTGACCACAAATCGACCACAAATCCCCACATTAAACTTCCTCATGTCCAAAACAAACTGAACGAGAACATTTATCATTGTTACACAGAATTTATGAATGGAGATAATTAGAATTTGTATTTGTATGTTGCTAACCAAACAAAACACGGTGGAGCACATACATGTGTAGGGGTATGGGTATTATTACGCCCCTATGAAATGTCTTCATGGGAGGACATAAAATGGAGCTTAATACTCGTATGCATGTTTGTATCTGGAAGGTGAGATGGTATCCTTAAAGATATCTTCATTTAATTATACTAACTGTAAAGCTACTGTTGTATTACAGATATCTTGATTTACTGTACACTGGGAAGTAACTGACTTCTAAAACTGGAATGACCTCTAAAGTAGCAAATACGGAGGCGGGCCATCTTACTTTTGGTAAATGGCTAAAGTGGCACACCATGGCTTATGAATATCTGCAATACATACAAGGATTATCGCATTCGCAAGTGTGCTACCACCTGACAAAAAAAAAATATCATGTCATGTCATCATGTGCCTGTAACCACGCCACTTTATGGCCGGAAGGCCACTTGTGGCCGGCACCCATACACTTCAAATCAGAACACATGCAGCAAACGGCAACGATGTGATGTTTTTCATAAGATGCGTCGACCTGTAACTACGTCATTGAAGTTACAGCGAATATACGTAAAGCCCTATTATCCCAAACAAGGCTTTTTATAAATTGGACGTCCTGCCCTATCAGGGACTACACCCTGGTTACCAGATGCTACAAATGCCAACAATATGGTCATGCAGCAAAAACATGCAGAGAGCTGAAATCTACGTGTGGTCACTGCGGAGAAGAAGGACACTCGATGTTAGAGTGCGCGAAGAAAGCTGACACACCAAAATGTGCAACTTGCTCACGTTTTAAAAAGCCCAATAACCACAAAACGGGAGAGGTAGATTGCCCTGCTAGGAAAATAGCGGAGTAGGTATATCAATTCCATCGACTACGTCGGCGCCTAGAACGTCATACTAAGGCCAGACTTCCGTGTTTATTGCCTGCTGCTGACTAAACAAAACACTGCACTGCCCTACTAATACTCGTTTTTCTTGATGTCTAAGCACATTAATCGCCCGCAGTAAAATCCAATACACACATAGCCTCGAACGTTATTAAATTTTGTGCAACAATGACTTTAACCCACTCAAATTTTGCTGACGCAAAATCATATCTTGTGTTTTAACTAGGCTATAAAGTGCAAAAACTATACTACGCAAACTAATTATGAAATTACGTATTTAAGACTTTTTGTTATTTTTATATTTAAGGTAAATAGTATTTAAGTAAACTAGGTATAAAATAATGAATTAGGAAATTCAATTTTGTCATTATTTCAAGACTTGTAATGTTAAATATTGTTAAGAATTATATTGTCCTACAATTAGCATAAAGTGTGAGCTCATGCCGCCTGTGATACAGGTTTATCCTAGTACAGGCATCTAACATTATAATACCTTTATAAATTATTTTTAAGCTTTTACTTTATTAATATTTTACCAATTTTAATACTGAATAAATATTTATTATTATTATTTATTATTATTATAAGTTTTTTTCAGAGTATAATTAATAGCAGTTTTGTCGTTAGTACCTAAGTGCACATTGTGTCATCGACTACAGCTTATACCGGGTGTTTTTTGTAGAACAACTTTTGTTGTCCAACAAATAACACTTTGAATTTGAAGTTCAATTTGATTGAAAGTCTGTTCAGACTGTTCAAGTAGCCTTAGCAGTTGATCAACTAAAATCGAACCGTGTGAACCCGGTATTAAATAAAAGGACACTGAAAGAGACACAATAGAAGTTTTGAATATGACAATCCCTAAGATTGAGTACCTATATCATGAAAACTGTTGCCAGAGCTGAATCTCCAGTGTGTCGTACTTTGAAGATGCTCAACGCCCTTCTGACTACCAACCCTGAATGCGATGTGTTTGCTGATGAATGGAATAAAATTATGCGCATATGTCTGATGTTCTGTGAGAGAAAGTATGCAAGGGAGTCAACTGTTCCATGTTAGTTTAAATAAATTATATAAAAAGAATTGTCAATATTAATATTTTTATATTTCTATGTTAATTAATGTAATTGGTGTTGTACCGTTTTAATTAACTATAAATAAATAAATAAATGAACTGTTTTGATTAATAAATTGAAAATTTAATGTAATAGCAGGTACGATAAAATTTATTGCTGTCAAAATCTTTCACAACGTTTATAAACACCATTAATAAATTGTAGATTTAATTTAATAATACTGATATCGTTTATATCATTCTCAGACTACATTTCATTTTATTAAACACTGAGCTGTTGTTTTACGCCATTTTATAACAGAACTTGAATCAGAAATAGAAAATCTAGTTTCTCTTTATAAGATTGATAAATATCTCTTGAAAAAGAAACGGTGTTTTATTTATGGCACCAACCCTGACTTTACTAATTGGTGGTATAATTTTTCAAAATCATCAGCCGTTTATGAACTTTATTCGACAAACAACTAAACAATACCGATGTCCTAAAGTTGTCTGAGTATCGAGCATCTAACTTTCCGTATCAACTGACATGTTCTATGAAAACTGAGGACCTACTGTCTGTAACTTTGTCGTATTAATAGATACACTTGTGTAAGACATGTTTATTTAATATAGTAGGTCCATGATCATCCATTTACGTATTCCATACAATCAACCGCAAATCACGCTTTCACTACGAAAACCGCACTTACTGCTTCCACATTAATGGCGCTTGCAATGTTAAATTGATATGAGTGCGGTTGCCTGTATCTATCTACTGTATTGAATGTGTTTATTAATAGTTTGATAATTATTTCAAAGAACATCCTTTAGTTTAGAAACTGGTTTATAATTAGGTACATGTCCATCAATGTTTGATCGTTACACCCACTCGTTATATTTCGTAGATTTTCAGCCAATGAGCACTAACTCATTAATAATATGTCCTGAAACAGAATTACTAGAAGTACTTATCTAGCAATATAAAAGTACACTCGGGAGCGATTCATCTTGTGCACCAACATTAGCCTAAATATTTTGAAAACTAATAATACTATCTTATTAAAATACATATTTTAAATGCCTGTTCTGATATTTAAGCGATATTGGTGTCACTGTCGGTAGCGATACCGAATCAGTACGCGAAAAATATAAATTTCAGCGGTCACGCACGAAGTGTGTTTAGTAATGGGTGGCACAAAACTGACTAAGACTAACCGCGGCGGACCAGTATCGCTACCGAGCGCGACGGCGATATCGCCTACCGCCACGCGCGCTTTGTTGCGCCACTTCTTCTTCCCAGCTCAAGCACTAGGAAGTGGTGAAGGGTGGGCGTTTTTGGGGGACTGTCTTATGTAATTTTGACGTTCGAAAAGTGCTGATTTCTCAGCCTAGTTTGAATAAATGACTTTTGAATTGAATTGCCTACTATTTAATACTACCCTATCAAAACTTCATAGTTAATATTAGTTTTACATAAATATGTACTTATGAAAAATTATTAAATTAATTCACTACAAACTTCTGCATTCTAGTACTTTTTAATGATTATTTCTGTTTCAGGACATACAGTTATTGTGAATGAGTTAATTCTACTAACTAATATGCACATCAGTCCTCACTTGAGCATATACATTCTTCAATAGCAAATACAGTCAATCACTCACGAATGTTTTATTTAGATACCGGTATTCACCAGAATTTTCAAGATACATTGTTTACAAGAGAATTCCATTGCGATATCTCTCATCGTTTCGCATATTGAACGGATATCTCAGTGTCTCAGTATCTCTTCAGTGTTTAAAGCGCAAAAAAGATGCGTTCGCGCAATGGCTGGTATCTTTGTTCCTGAATCATGCGAACCATATTTTAAAAAGTATAAAATTTTGACCTTTCCATCAGTAATCTATGAAGTTACAGTATTTGTTAAAATAAATAAAAATCTATTTGGTGAACTAAAATCAAAAAGATATATACTCAAAATATCTAGTATACCACATAAAACTGCTCTTCTGGGTAAAAGTTTTTTTGGAATGGCATCTAAAATTTACAATAGGATACCTGTGGACATTTTAAACACCAAGGATCTCCCACTATTCAAATATAAATTGCGTAACTTTTTAATTGACAAAGCTTACTACACGATCCAAGATTTTCTTAATAATTAGTATCTACTACAATCTGTCACCATACACCTAATTGTTATTCTATATGAAATGTTTTATATGTGATACCTAAGAATTGTTTTATACTGCATGTTGACATAATTAATTATTGTATGCCTATTAGGCAGGACATAATGGAACTGTAATTTATCTAACATCTGTCTGTATTGCCCACAATAAAAAGATTTGATTTGATTTGATTTGATCTCATTTCTACGTCATTCAGAGTCATTCATCGGTCATCAGTTTACTTTACCTTGTGAATATTTAAAATACAGAAACATTAATTCGATCACAATCGATAGAAGTACTCTAGTTTACGAGTTTATTCAGAATTCAGCGAAGGTCTGCCGCAAGTTTGTTTGCCGCATCTGCATGCGACCGCAGCAGTACAACAAATCTCTGCCGAAGCTTCGTCACGATAGATGCAGGTCTACCGTGACAAAACTTCGCACAGTGATACAATACACGCAGATGTGACCAACCATTATCGATTATCATCGCGATAGTTGGGGCTGCATAGCAGTTATCGTCCGAGTGGCGGTACATAATAAACTTGGCGAAGACGCTAACTTTTTAGCGAGCAAATCATTCGTAGCTTCGTCACGATAGACGCAGATGCGGCCGCAGCATAAAGCGAGAACGTGTGGAAATTATGGAAAACTAAGATGTGGTGGTATTTCTTTGCTCCTGGCATTATTTGTGAGGTGACAACTGTTAGGTAATACGATAGGTCAGATAGAAAATAGATAGTAGGTTTTATGCGTTTGTAAAATAATTATGCAATTTTCAATCACAATCCGAAGAATTTTGAAAGAAATTCTCAAGCCATTGCTTCATAGGTTTGAAAAATGCGTCTGCTCAGCAACGTAGATAACGCAATGAATGTTTTTAAACTGTCAAAATGATAGGAATTGCCATTGTAAGTGTCTGGTTTTGAAGTTTATGGTTGCCGGTGTTATTACACGTGCATGATACATTTCAGCTGTAGCATATCTGTGAGATGACAACGCATAGGTGATCCCTCCGGTATCGCAGATGGCAATAGACCTGAGACCAGACGCCTGCTATTTGCCACCTTTGGATTTTTAGAGTGTGTTTAAGTTATGTGTGTTGATAAGGCAGTACGTCAAACGTATCCATTTGCATTTGAAACGTAGCTAAGAAAACAAAATACTTGACATATTTTTTGATAAAACTTTAATCGATAACACGGTAATGTTATCAATAAACATTTTTGTACAAAACTTTGTAAAACACTCATTGTTAAAACAAAACTTTTATAAAGCTATCGAAAAACACAATAAAATAAATTCCAATAAAAAATATTTGATAAATGAATCCACAAAATATTAATTTCATAACTTAACAAGGATTTCCAACTTCCACGTACATTAAATAAGGAATCTTATTACTTTTCATCAATATTAGGTTAGGTACCTACTCAAAGGCTTTGTCGATTTTCTATTTGACTGGGCCTTACTCTCTCACAACACAACACAACACAAATACCTATCAATTTAGGTAAAATACTTTTGTAAGTCTATTAACCCATTGACTTTGAGGTGGACCTAGAGAATTTGGCAGTAGAAACTTAGGGTTAAATACTGTGAGTACCTAGTAAAGTACGAATTATTGCCGTTATTATTTGGTACATGTCAACCTTGTTTCAAAGTTAACACAGAAGGTTAAGTGAGGTACTCGTCAATTTGCTTTACTATAGTTCATTTGTACTTTTTCAGTAGAGGATAAATGGGAAAACTAAATTATATTAGTTTTTTTTAGGCTAGGTTAGCAAAGCTGTTTCTAAAAGGTTGATATAGTTGGCCGTTTCAATTATACGGATGTTTTACAAATAAATGTCGGCCCATAAACTACGTCCCGCCAGAAGTCATACATTTTTTTTTTAGGTAAATAATCAAATGTCACAAAACAAAATAAAAATATAAAGTCAAAGTAAATGTAAAATTAAAAAAGAAATTGTGACATGTACCTTACATGTCACAATTTCTTTTTTAATTTTGTAGATCTGCAGGCTTTTTAAAAGCATAATCTGACTGTTTGGAGCGGCTCGACTAGCCTTGAACGTAGTCCATAAACAGCGTTTCTTGTAAAATTACATGGGTGACAGCTCTTTTGTCTACTTAATTTAATTAAAATTTAATAGGTAAGTGTTGGAGTATAGCAAAAACAAATCGATCCTACTTCAATACAGTCTGTCCCTTTCTAAGTCATAAATATTATTTTATCTATCTGAGCCCGCCCTTAACCACTTGATGAAATCCTTACTTTCTCATAGAGACTGTACTAAACTTTCGGCCTTGTGTGGGATCACACGTCTCACATATTACTAGTAGAACACACCTTCCAATATATAAAGGATAATAAACGTATTATTGAAATCCTTAGAACGGTCTTTCCTTTAGTGTCCAACCTTTAACCCTAACAGGTTATGGGCCCAGAAGCGCTAAGCCAAAGTGAGAACAAATAAAATAAAGTGAAATTAAAGGACACTAAATAATAAAAACTTTCTGTGCATTTACCAAAATAAATAAAAAGTTATTTTAGTGATAGTGCTTGAAAATGGATCTCAGAACTTTAAAGGAACATTAGACAATTTGATGGAGATAAGTATAGTGTGTGGAAATTGCGAATTCGCAATCTCTTAAGTAAACTGGAAGTACTGATCGTTATCGTGATCGACGATGAAGCTCCTTGTCACCGAACATATGGCTGCATGTGCACCGAACAGCTATACTAAGCTGCTAAGCTAACAGTAGCATTGTCACCGCAATGGAGACATTGACTGAAGATAATCCTATTTGGGATCTCCTGACTTTGAATAAATGTAAGTTAAAACTTGCTTAACAACTTAATGATCTCCTTAAACAGGGCTTCCTCTCTCCTACCCTTTTGCTGTGCCCTACAGGGTCCATAATGATCTAAATATATAGTTACCACCTAAGTACACATTATGGTAAAGCAATAAAGATTGAGTATTGAGTATAATATAACATGAGCTTTTGTGAAAACGGAAAAAGGGACATTTGAAAAAGCATTGTTTTTCTTACAAATAATGAGCTTTTGAAAACAAAAGAACCAACAATAAAACGGTTGAGTTGGTGAGCTCGAAACCACATAATGGAAATACTTGTGGATTTGCGTTTATACCGAGCAGTGATACAACTGACAGTAATGATGGGCAAAACGATACAACTTTTGTTTTGAATTATGGAGCATCAGATCATTTGATAAATCGAGAAGATTTGGCTCTAAATTTCACACACGACGAAGAAAGGTAATCTCCCGGTTACTAGTGAGATGGGCGTACCAGGCATACTACAGGATGTACTTTTCTGTTCCAAAATATATCCTAGGGGATATAGGAGCAGGCTGTAGGACCTACTATCGGTAAGGAAAGTGCAGCAAGCAGGTATGACGGTCGTTTTTGATAGAAACGGCAATGTTGTTGTGTACAATGATGGTAAGCCGGTAATAAGGGGTGAGTCTTTGAACAATCATATTGGCGTTTACTTTCTGCTTTGTAAACATGCTTTAAATAGCGAATGCTCATTAAATAGAGTCGTAAATAATACTTATGAATTGTGGCATCAAAGGTTGGGCCATTTTGGCAAATCAAAATTTATGGAAATAGAAACAAACTATTTTGTGATATTGATAATATTATCCCAAGCGATAATTATGTGAAGCTTGTATTTTTGGAAAACAAGCATGTTTGCCATTTAACTAATCAAAATATTTAAAACGATCTCTATTTAAAGTGCACACAGATGTTTCCGTACCGGTCACTCCTTCGTCTAATGATGGCAAAAATTATTTTGTGATTTATGTGGATGAATACAGATGTTATAGTAACGTTTCGGGATTATGTCGCAAAAAGCGAAGCTCGTTTTTGTCTGAGAATTGTTAACTTATATTGTGATAATGAAGGGGAATGTGTATCCAATGAAATTAAAGAGTTCTGTGCGCGGATAGGTATTAGCTACCACTTTATAGTGCAAAATACTACGGCTTTGAATGGTATTGCCGAACGTATGGTTAGAACAATAACAGAACGGAGTCGTACAATGGTACAAGGGTTTAAATTAGACCAATCCTTCTGGGGTGAGGCTGTGTTACTTATTTAATAAATGAGTCATATAAAAGCAAAGACAGCAACATCCCATTTTTTCATTTTGGCAACTTTTAATGCAGTATGGTAGTATTCCATCAACTTTACTGGACCGAATATCAAAATCGTTTCAAAACCATCATCATCCTATACAAAATAGAGGTTCTAAATTGAGATTGGTAGCAAAACCAGCAACATAGCCACGTAGTTGCGGCATAGACAGCAACATCCTTCTTTGACGAATCAGGTGTCACTATTCGAACCAACGGTAAAACGGTGGTTCGGTGTATTACCACAACACTACTGGTGCAAAACCAGCAACATCCAATTAAGAATGGCTCAAAAGCAGCATTATCCACACATTGGATGCAAAAACAGCAACATCATTTGGTAAATGTAGTGTTTCTTAGGGAATTCTGTTTTACAATATCTGATTCTATCATCATTAGTTATCTGTTCTTGTAACATAATGTAACTCAAAAGTGGTACATGCAACGTAAACAAAAAAAGACGTCTACTGCCTTTTCAGTAAAAGTGGATGTTGCTGCTTTTGCTTCTACATATATGACTCAAATATCAGTCTCACGACAGGACTAAAGTTGGATAACACACCTTATGAGTTATGGCATAATACTAAGCCACAACTGAAGTATTTGGTTCTACTGTTTATTTTGTTAATAAAAGTAATAAAAATAATATAGGTGTATGTGTGGTAGGTAGGTGTTAGTATAGGTATATGTATATCCTTATATTTAAATAAATATTTATTCCACAATTTTCATATTGCACCTACCACTGTTTATCTCTGCATCACCCAAAAGTTGACTGGTAGAAAATGCCTATGGCATTAAGTCCGCCTCTGTACATTTGTGTGCTTAAAGTATTAAATAAATAAAACGAAATTTGACAATAAATCGTCAAAGGGAATTTTCGTTGGTTATGAACCAAATGGTAATAAGGTGTGGGTTGTGGTAGAGGAAACAGTTTGTTGGAGTCAGAGATGTGGTAATTGATGAGATTAATTTCCATTAAATTGGCCAGTGAAACCTGAGCCTGAACGGAGTATGGCTAGACGTAGCAATAATTCTGTTGACAATTCTGACTTTGTACACCCCTTTTGAAAAGAGGTGTGAATCTGATAAATCATTCAGATTGTATAAGTAAACAAACGGAAACAGTTTGTTGGATTGGAGTCAGAGATTTGGTAATGGATGAGATTAATTTTTATTAAATAGGCCAGTGAAACCTGCGCCCGAACGGAGTATGGTTAGAAATAGTAATAACTCTGTTGACAATTCTGACTTTGTACACCCCTTTTGAAAAGAGGTGTGAATCTGATAAATCATTCAGATTGTTTATGTAAACAAACGGAAACAGTTTGTTGGATTGGAGTCAGAGATTTGGTAATGGATGAGATTAATTTTCATTAAATAAGCCAGTGAAACCTGTGCCCGAACGGATTATTGCTAGAAATAGTAATAACTCTGTTGACAATTCTGACTTTGTACACCCGTTTGAAAATAGGTGTGAATCTGATAAATCATTCAGATTGTACAAGTAAACAAACGAAAACAGTTTGTTGGATTGGAGTCAGAGATGTGGTAATGGATGAGATTAGTTTCCATTATAAATAGGCCAGTGAAACCTGAGCCCGAACGGATTATGGCCAGAAATAGTAATAACTCTGTTGACAACTCTGACTTTGTACACCCGTTTAAAGAGGTGTGGATCTGATAAATCATTCAGATTGTATAAGTATACAAACGGAAATAATACCTGCTAATTAATCTGTATATGATACAGGGGAGCGCTTGAACTGGTCTTCATATCACAATGATAATGAGTTAACTTTATCTCAAGACAATGAAACATCCCATACGAAGTAGTAGGATCCAAGGCATGCTTACACTTTCTTATAATGAGAATCATGATGAGGACAGTATTTATGATAACTGCTTGTTGTGTGCTGAATCTTTAATATTTCAAATTCTTCAATCATATACAGAAATTAAATCCAGGGATGATAAGCATCTAAGGGAAAATGCTATCAAAGAGGATACTTATTGAAAATTATACCTGGTGTCTAGTACCAAAACCATAAAACCATAGAAAGAAATATTATCGATTGTAAGTGGGCATTTACAGTTAAGGTTTGAAAAACCCTTGAAATATAAAGCGAGATTAGAGACTCGTGGTTTTAGTCAGAAATATCTGATTGATTATAATGAAACGTTATTTAAAGTAAAAAAGTTATGAGTTTGGAAAACCCTTGAAGTATAAAGCGAGGTTAGTGGCTCGTGGTTTAAGTCAAATAAATCTGATTGAATATAATGAAAACTGTCGCAAGGATTGCAAGTTTTAGACTAATGTTAGATTTAGCTAATCAATTTAATTTGTTTGTTCACCATATGTATGTAAAAATTGCATTTTTGAATGGGAAACTGAACGAGGAAATCTTTATGACTATTCCCGAGGGTATCCCGGCTGCAAGTAATAAGGTTTGCAAAAATAAATAAGTCATTATATGGATTAAAACAGTCTGCACGCTGTTGGTTCCAAATGTTCGAGCAAGCTTTGAAATAAAGGGGGTTTTCAATACTCATCATTGGCCCGGTGCATTTACATTTTAATGCTGGTCATGTTTTAAAAATTATTTATGTTTTACTTTATGTGGACGATCTTGTGATTATAAATACTATGAATAGTTTTAAAACATACATAATGAACACTTTTAAGATGATAGACTTAAAAGAGATCAAATGTTTTCTGGGAATCAAAATAACCGAGTCTGAAAACAAAGTTACTTTGGATCAAGAAATAAATGTACATAAAAACAATTCTTGAGAAGTTTAACATGACTGTAATTCTGTCACTACACCGCTTGAAAGTAAACTAGATTACGAAGCATTAAATTCGTGTGAAATAATAAGTGCCCCTTGTAGAAATCTTATTGGGTCACTCGACCTGAAAGTTTTCTGTTTTTCTGTTAACATCTTAAGTCGATATGCAAGCAAAAACAACCATTAATTATGGTCACACTTAAAAAGGGTTTTGCGTTATTTAAAGGGAACCATAAATCTCAATTTAAGTTTTACACTAAATTATTTCAAAAATATTCTAAGTGGCTTTGTTGATTCTGACTGGGGTAGTAATATAATAGATATAAAAAGTACCACGGGTTATTTGTTTACATTATTTGATCAATGCACAATATGATCGAAAACAAAGAGGCAGCAAACAGTGGCAACTTCATCCACTGAAGCAGAGTACATGGCTCTTTATGAAGCAGTAAAAGAAAATCTGGGGTTAAAGTCATTAGTAACAAGTATTGGCATTGTGATTCCAGATTCTATTTGTTTTATGAGGATAATAATGGATGCATAAGCATCGCGAATAATCCTACTAATCACAAAAGATCTAAACACATTGGTATTAAATATCATTTTTCTAGAGAATAGGTTGAGAAAAATGCGATTAAAATGGTTTATGTTTCTACAGATAACCAGCTGGCTGATATCCTGACAAAATCATTACCCGCAGTGCGTTTCACGGAGATGAGAATGAAACTAGGGGTGACGTTGTCATTATAGACAACGTGGTCAAATAAATGATAAGGATATGATAATTAGAAGAGCTTGGTTGTAATAAGTAGATGAATAACATTAATAGTATCCAGTTATAATGGATGAATTAATTGATGATGGTCTGATTAGGTTTTTCTGGGTTTCCCTAATCCTGCGCAACGAATGTTGGACCATGATGATTGTATTCCCAGAGAGAGAGAGGAAGGTGTGTGATTTTGTAATTGTATACAAATCTTTGATATACTATATCGTAATTAAAAAGAAAGGGATTTATTTTTGAGGGAGCGTGTTGGGAGTATAGCAAAAACAAATCGTTTCTTGTAAAATTACATGGGTGACAGCTCTTTTGTCTACTTAATTTAATTAAAATTTAATAGGTAAGTGTTGGAGTATAGCAAAAACAAATCGATCAACACAGTCTGTCCCTTTCTAAGTCATAAATATTATTTTTTCTATCTGAGCCCGCCCTTAACCACTTGATGAAATCCTTACTTTCTCATAGAGACTGTACTATACTTTTGGCCTTGTGTGGGATCACACGTCTCACATATTACTAGTAGAACACACCTTCCAATATATAAAGAAAAAGATAATAAACGTATTATTGAAATCCTTAGAACGGTCCTTTAGTGACCAACCTTTAACCCTAACATAAGTGTATAAGCAATAAAAGTTGTTTTTTTTACGGAATCATTATTTATTTAATATGAAACCGAAGTAGACTTTACGTGAAGTGAAAGCGTCGATCAACGGGCGCCGAAAGACAATCTCGCTCTACCCTGATCAAGAGCTAGGGTCGGCGCTGAATAATAATCATAAGTAAACTTTACCATTTTTGAATGCCCAATCGATAAATGTATTCCGGCTGCTATGCAATGCACTGGATCGATCCGAATGGTCGATGCCATTCGATTGAACGCAATCAAGATTCACTTTAAGAATATTTATCATAATCCTTAAAATCCCAAATATATAACGGAAGTAATGCTAGTATACAATAGTAAATTATTACAAGTACAACTAATTATTTACACTAGGTAATAAATTACATAACTAATTATACACAGCCGTAAACGATGCAAAAAGAGTATGTCAGGATGCAGGTTTTGCTCTGTAGTTTCTGCCCACCCCCATGACAAGAAGCGTGAGTACCTATGTAAATATGTGTATGTAAAAAGATATTCAAGGTTGAGGGTTTACTGTTTTTTCTTTAGAAATAATAAAATAACTTTAAACAATAAAAGATATCTATTCAGTATTCTGAGTTTAATTTCGTGTTGTCTAACTGAATCGTTCCTAAATACACAAAATGGCAAATATCTGTGAAATGGGGCGAACAAAGACTCATAAAATTACTGTGTAGGCGCACTTAATCGCACAAGATTCTCAATAATTTACATTGAATATTTAACGTAGACTCTGCCTGAGAAATCACTGTATTCCGTAAAATATGCAAAAACGACTGCCTCCGTCCATGTAGCTTCAAAAACGAGCCTAATTTTAATGCATTCTCAAGTATAGTAAATATGACCTCATGACCCTAGAATATAAAGCGAGGAATATATTTAAATTATACGCTGTATCTAAGTACTAACGAGAGTTGAATTCAGTTTGAACATGTATTACCCAAAGCACGTCTCGTAAACTTTGCCCAAGGCATCGTGTTACCTTAATTACATCCATACATTTATAATTATAGATAGATAGACAGAATACTCTTTATTATGTACCTACACGGTAACAATTACAGATATAAATGTGGTCTTATCGCTAAAAACTATTATAGAAAACCTTTGGATGGATTAAAGTAAGAAGGAGTGACAACACTGCATGTAGTCAGTGGTGTACCATTTACATACACAATAAATACATACATAAAGCATATACTTATCTATATATATTTATTATTCTCCCTCAAAAGTACAGTCATTATTTTCTAGTTGGTGTTTCTGAATGAAGATAAACTTGGCCAGTTGTGACCTTGACCTGTGGACGAAATAATTTCTCAGTAATATGATCCACTGAAGGTCTGACATCCCGGTCTGAATATGATGGATCTGATTGGTTGTGGTCGTAGATAGAGTTTGGTACAGATTACCTGTCAGCATTTATGAGATAGCGGTAGTCTTTGGTAGTCACATGTCAAACTGGTACCATCTAATGCAGTCGGGTAATACTTGCCGAAGAAATCGAACCGTGACAGCCGTTTTGTTGAACCCAAAAGTGTAGGACAGCTCGGAGATAAAAAGTTTGAATACAAGTGTGTCCTTGTCTCATTATTTTATTATTGCCATATTCTACATTCAGAAATGATTTTTATTTCTGCATTTTTTTTTATTACAGGTACACGTACGTGACGGGACAGTAATGTAATCTTTATGCAACAGCTTACAACTAGAAAAAGATTCAGGTATTGCAGCCTTTTTTTTCTGTCAGTCCCACAAAATTATGTAGGTATTAGGTATTTCGCTTGGAGCCATGTCGCATTGCATATTTTCTCTGCAAGTCCCTAGGTAACCTTAGCTCGACTTTCTAAATATTATAATACATTCTCTGAGGTACTATATTGCTTAGCGTCGGGTCACACCGGAATGGCAGCGGCCGGCAGCGACGCGGTGAGCACTTTCAGTGTGAAATAATTTTAAACTTTATCTACATACTTAATAGACCAGTATTGATTGAAAAGCTTGAAAGGTCTCGAGGCCGCCCGCGGTGCCGCTTGCGGCCGCGCGTCACGCGCATCTTGTTGGTGGTTCTGCCTGCGGCTGCCAGCGGCAACGCGAGGCCGCTCGCGGTACCGCGGGCGGCACGCGTGTATGTAATGTAGAAACAAAACTAGTCAAGAGGAGACTAGGCATGTGGGATCTGGAGGTCGCGCAAGGCCGCCAGCGGCGACGCCGGAGGCCGCTGGCGGCAGCTGGCGGACGCTGGCAGCCGCTGCCGGCCGCTGCCGGCCGCTGCCGGCCGCTGCCATTCCGGTGTGACTCGGCCCTAGCCTGTACCTATTCTTTGAAAGAAGGCTGCCTATCTTACTAAGTATTCTACCTTTGTAAACTTTCAATAAATTCGAATGTATGTATGAATTTGATGCTAAATAATAATTCAGTGATGTGAATGAAAGAATAGAATTAAGCAAGGATTCGTATAATGCGATTTCATAATGCAAAGGGAGGCCCAACGATGTAAAATAAAAAAGCAGAAAAAAAAATCGGTGTACAAATCGCGTGACATCCGGGTTACGCACAAATATCCGGGTCGTTAATGAAAAAAAATCTGGCATTTCAGGCTTACATCGAGACATGGGTCCAACGCGTAGGGAATAGGAGACTTTAATTAAATTGGACACCGACTAGACATTTTATGTAAATAAAGAAGCATTATAACCCCAGGGTTATACTGTTCTCAGCTAGTTTGGTTTGATTTCTTCATTTAATCAATTTTTCACAAAAAATCCAGGTCTTACCCACGCCCACGCTTTGCGTGTCTTCAACAAATTATACAAGGTGCGCCACGAGACGAGGTCCAAAGAATTTTTTTAGAAGCCTCATTCGAAGGGCTTCCCGAAACACCCTCATGTATGTTCAGCGATTATTTATAGTTTAGGAGCTAGACTAGACTAGGCTAGGCTAGGCTTTTAATAAGTTTTCGAAAATTCTCACTGGGCTCAAGTTTTTTTTCATTTTTACGCTCTGTCTCGCATTTTTTTTTTTCATTATAAATTATTTAATGATTCGTTCGAGACTTTCAGTCTTTAAAAAAATTATAAAGAAGGATGGCAATGACCCCTTAGTAGTTTTAAACACTTCCGCGGACCCTCAGCTTACAAAAGCAATGAAATTAATAAGTATTTTTTGGAACATTATTTGCAGAAATTGGAGTTCGAATAACACAATTTTTCATACTTCGTAGTACTAAAGCAATAAATGTGTTTCCGCTTGGAGTAATCCATTTTTTATGCTCTTCCTAGCATCCAATTAAGCTGAAATTTGGCACACGTATGTTACTTGTGAAGAGAAATCCAACGAGACCAAGAAATAAAATCGAAAATGAACGTACATTACGTCCATTTTCATTCTAGACCTTTTTACAAGATTGATTTTGTGTCCTTTTAAGATAAAAATAGAATAAAATACCAGAATATTCTCTACGTGTTTTTGGAGACGTGTCGAAGAAAGATACAAATCACATTGATCCCAGATGGCTAGGAACGTAATTTTTATTTATATCGAACATTCCAATGTAAATTTTTGAAGATATATTTAATAAGTAGGTACTAGAAGAAACGTGAGATTTTCTATAGTTCGTATTGACAAAAAATGCTAGACATACAGGTGTCTCAATGATCAAAAGGAACTGTAGGCACTCAAGTGCTTCTAGAAACAATAAATTGAAAAAGATTTTTAGACAAGAAAATCCCAGAATGAAATCAAATCGAGGATTCCTTGTAAAATCACTAGACATTACATTTCAAATAAAACATACGAGAGCTACGTGGATCAGAAACAGAACTATATTCTGATTGTCTGTGATCAAAGTACAAAAAAATAATACAAAAGAAACACGTAATACTTGAATGTCTTATGATCAAGCTGCCAATAAAAAAGGGTCATTTACATGAGAAGAGTTTCTTGCCCGTCAAAAAGTGGAGATTTTCCGTGCAATTCTCGTAGACGAGACACGAAAGGCGGTTAACGCATGAATATGTTTTGATCAGTCACACGAAACAAAAACTCACCCACATGTACAACATACAAAACTCGTCAGGCGACTTTCATGAGCTGTTATTTCAAAAATCGAAATACGATCTTGTGCTTTCGCGGGCTCTCTTTCAATTTTCAAAGGCTAGGATTTTTTTTTGGACATGAGTTTATCGTACACTCGGGTATTTACATGGGTAAGCTTTCTTATCCCATTTCGATAAAATATATTTGAGTCGAGAAACTTTTCTCGTATAAATGAGCCAAAAATTTGACCAATCTTTTTTTCATCTTTTCCCACGCGTGTCACTTAGCTGTCACTTGCCAGACTGCCAAATCACTTGCGGGTCACATTAGGACGGACACAAATAAATGATTTGGGTGGACATTCAGTGATAAATGATGATTCAGCAGAACCCTACTTACCTACGTTTAGTTTGTGGGTGTAACAAGGGTATTGGGATAAAACGATTTGAATTCGACTGACGTTTGAACTTGACCTTTTCTTTTCAACAATTATTTTCATTTAGTGGCCATGAAACCGTTTAGTGGTGGAGGAAATTTAAATGCTGCTGAAAAAAGGATTTTACGAGTGAAGGCTTCATTTTATAAGGGAATTAAGGAAAACGAGCTATGGGGTTTTAAGGAGTGCTGACCATCGCATAAGTACCAAACTAATTGTTCTTACCTACAGGAAGCCGGTCATACAATTTCGTCTTCTTTTGTGATTATAAAAATGGAGGAAAATATAGAGGCCCTGCTTTTTTAATCTCGAACGAAACATTTTAATCATTATTTATTGATTTTCACTTCAAGACACTTAACATCTGTGTAGCCCTGGCTCTTGTACTAGATCCTGTAACACAAGAGCCAAGATTTAAAAAATCATAACGCCGTCCCCGGCGAATAAAACGGTAATGTGCTATTACATAGTTTTAACTTTATTGCATATTCGATATTTAGAGGTCCGATTACCTACACCTTGTTAATTTTTTTCAGATATTTCCTATGGTTATTTAAGAAGTTTCATGAATTGATTTTTCATGTGTATTATAATGAACTTAACAATATTATTTGTATGTATGCTCATTAGACTATTTGCAACGA
Source organism: Agrochola macilenta (assembly GCA_916701695.1). Classification (NCBI taxonomy): domain Eukaryota; kingdom Metazoa; phylum Arthropoda; class Insecta; order Lepidoptera; family Noctuidae; genus Agrochola; species Agrochola macilenta. The sequence continues at coordinate 13,515,486 of OU753564.1, forward strand.
ATAAAATTGTTATAGACTATTACAATACTTTCAATACGTTACATTTCCAGTAAAATGCTCTTACCATTATATTCGCGGGAAAATATTCAACACAATTTGCGTAAAGCTTAAATTTTATATATATCTATGTATATATTTATGTGGTTAAGTTTATGCGTTACGTATTTATTGTGTATGTAAATGGTACACCACTGACTACCTGCAGTATTGTCTCTCCTTCTCCCTTTAATCCATCCAAAGGTTGTCTGTAAAAGATCGCTTTTAGCGATAAGACCGCCCATTGTGTCACCCTATGTTACATTTCTAAATTTATTTCTGTAATTTGTATGGTGTGCATAATAAAGAATATTCTATCTATCTATCTATCTAATACAATTTTATCCCGGTTACAAACAATTTCATTTTAAAATCGTTAAGGTTTTTACCATACATTTCATTACAAATCAAAGAAGCTAATATTGATTACTCGACTGCCTCCGATGCAAGAATGCCTCGACGTGGTGATACTTGCACTCTCCTGAACTCTAGGTCTTTGCCGGTAGAGTTTACTATGCCGAGACAGGTCTAGGATGAGGAGCCAGACCAATAAAGATACATAAACCCGCAGGACAGCATGTGGCGAGATGTTGGGCAACAGTGACCCCACGGACTCTACCTCCCGCGAGAAGTGTTTTTCCTCACCTATGGCTTGCCTTTGATAGGCTGGAGTGAACACTGACGAGGAACACAACTCCCACCACTTTCTTGCCTTTATTGGCCGGCTTGAGTGGAGATTCGCAAGAGCAAACGTGCTCGGAGGAAGGAAGTATTCCAGTAAGATGCTGGCAGCGATCTTGACCATCTTTGTGCAATCGAGTGTGCAAGTCACCTCCTGCCATTTTATCCGTGTATTTTATATAACGTTGGTAAGGCAGGGGACATAGTTCTTCCATTGTTCAAGGTTAACAAACCACTATAGCCACCCAAACCCATAGCCCAGTATGTTTTGGTACCATGTTCGGCAACACTCTTGCACCAACCAGGGGTTGTCCTTGGATGCACTTGGATAATGCAAAAGTGATCGGAAATAAATATAAGGTCCATGAGATGAAGCTGCGTGACTTTTACAAACATAAAAAGCCTTACTTATTTCTGGAAAACACTGTCTAAAAGATAATCAAGGAAAAAAAAAATGGGCATTTGAAACAAGCTTATGATTAGCAAATACCTATAAGTAAAGTGCTACATGCAGATTTATTAAGTTCGTGTACTAGTGATGCAATCCCACAGCACTACCATGCGTTATATGAAACCCTACTTCGAACTCTTTGAACTTGTAGACGACGAGGTTTAGAGCTACCCAGAGTAACTGCTTCTTAAAAAATAAGAATTAAATACTAAATTAAAGTAGATATTTCCTAATTTGTTGATTTCAATAGACAGATGTTAATAATAATTATGAATAAATAAATAATAATTACACAGATTTATTGTATTTCTTCGCACATTACCTTGCATACGTACAAAATATTGATTCGGTATTTGATACTTGCATCCAGTTAGTATAATAAAATTTACATGGATTTTTTTTTTTTTTGAACACAACGCGCCGTCGACCCGGGCCTGGTCCTAATCGGACGGCGAGCTACCCATTGCCCACCGTCCGCAAGCCCGCGCCTACGGTGGCCGGAAGTCGGCTCGCGACTCCCGACGCCCGGGGCGTCTCCTGCGATGGAATACACACTTAAGTTGTTATTACAGTAATCTGTAATTGATGGTTTGCCAGCGAATAAAATGGTAATAGTAGATTACGATATGGCATCCTATCACAATTTATCAACCAATAACACAGCAATGCATTATTACGGTAACGTATTAAGGCTTGTGCAGACCAGCGCGACTTGTCGCGCGACGCGACACCGGTTATTGTTATACTGTGAAGTTTTCTTAGAAATTGTAATGTTCGTGTCGCGTCGCGCGACATGTCGCGCTGTTCTGCACAGGCCTTAACATGAGATTTTACGCGAATACTATCGTAATGTTGCTTTACCGTTTAAGTGTATGCCTTTTATTCTTGGTAAAACTAATTTCTTTAATAACTACATTTCTAAAAAAGTTATATTATTTAATACAGTATACAATTATTTTATAAAAATTCTTTTGGTAATTGAATAATCCCGCTATGTGTATTAGTTATTGAGATATTCACGAAAAACAGTTTTTTATTTTTCCTGTAAAATTTAGTTTTGACGATTACCTTTTTATTCGCCGGGGACGGCGAATTTAACATCCTCCTTTTTAGTCGATAAAAAATAACATTTTACAACTAAACGTTATGTAAGCAACACAAAAATTATTCAACAAATTAAACTGGCAACATTGTCTGTACCCTTCTCATGAAATATGAAACGTATTACGACTGACAAGATTATTAAGGTTCCGTACCCAAGGGGCGCCAACGACACCCTATTACTAAGGGTCCAATGTCCGTCCGTTCGTCTGTCACAGGGCAGCATGTTTTGAACCGTAATATGTTGACCTCAGACCAAATAAAAAACCAAGACATAGCGCTGCGAATAGTAAACTGAAACAAGCCAAAACTCCGCTCTGTGCATACGCACACATCCATTTACAAAGAAACTACACCTCACTAAGTGCACACATGTTTACGAAACCGGCCTCACATCGCTGTTGACAGCGCTATGTCTTGGTTTTTTATTTGGTCTGAGATGTAGACACTTGTAAGTGCATAGAGTATGTATGTACTACTATGGCCATTGCCGAAGAAAAGTGTTTTTACTAAAGTATTTTATATGTCGTGATGGCCCAGTGGTTAAGGCCTCGCCTCTCATGCAAGAGGTCGTCAAATCCGGGCACATACCAATGTGACTTTTTCAATTCACATGTACGTTCTGAGTTTATCTTGGATATTACTAACATCGGTGAAGGAAAACATCGTGAGGAAACCTGGACTTATAGTTAATATGAGTCTGAAATCACCAACCCGTCTTGAGCAAGCGTGGTGATCAATGCTCGTGCCTTCTCTGTATGAAAAGAGGCCTTTGCCCTGCAGTGGGACAGTAGCAGGCTGGTATTATTATTATTTTATTTTATATGTAGTGTTAAATATTGCACAGTGGTACGGAACCCTTCGTGTGCGAGCCCGACTTACACTACACTTGGCCGCTTTTTATAATATTTTCAAGAAAATACCGTTACATTTACGAGGCTCTGGATAATAATATTGTGATATAATAAAGTGCTTGAGTTTATTTGTATTTGTACCTTTTACGGCAATCCTTTTTACAAATTATTATGCTTTTGTTATTTGTGGAAAGTAATGTCCAGTGTCCTTTACTGTCTGAGTGAGATTAAATAAAATGTTGAAGATCATATTATATCGAAAATAAAGTACCTATGTATTCTTTAGAATCTAGATTTTTCAAAGATTTAGAACTACAGTCTGGAATAATTTAAGTTAAGATAAGTAAAGAATTTAACTTTTAAATCTAGATTCAAAACTAGGCCGGTGATATTCTTGAACGGAACGATTAGACGGCTTTTTCTTAAATAGCTTTTTGATTAATCGAAGTTCGCCATCAAGTTCCCACGATGTTTCTTTCAATGTGACTAGATTGAATTAGTCTAAAGAACCTTCTTCCAAAGAAAATCAATCATGTTTTTTACTTATTTTCATGTAAAACTAAAACAAAAAACAAGGAAAAAATTAAGGAAGCTGTCCGACAAAGTGTTACGCGGGTTCTTTATGGCTCGGTTCCTATATACAAAAAACGAATCGTTATGGGTACCAACGGTAAATCTTTTAATCGCCAAACTGGGCATAAAAATTGATTCGTAAGCTAATTTTACCTGTGATAGGTACTTTCATATAGGAGGGTCTGCTTTGTAAAGCTATGAGGTCTTTGCGTCATTATTGATAAAGATACAAGAGTCTTAATATTAACCATTAACGGTCGGTAAATTACAGGAATCGGACATATGTAATTTTGGTGACACAATAGTTATTACGAAACCAAGAATGATGCTTATTTTTACGAAAATATGAGGAAAGCAATAATAAGTAAGTATTATTATTATCTATAATCTATACATATTATAAATTAAAGTCGCTTTTCGTGTTTGTCGGTATGTCCGCGTTGTTCTTCTAAACCATGCAACAGAGTTTGATGAGGTTTTCACCATGGTTTAGAGAATGAGGGTTTATGTGTATAATACGATAATATTACAGTTACGTAAAACTAAGAAATCGCGATGTTTTGTCAAGTCGTAAAAACCGTGCGAAGCAGGAGAGGGATATCGCGGCCCCGGCACACTGGCAACGGAAGGGACACGGGTGGGTTTTAGTCAGTAAAAGTCTGACACTCCCTCTCGCTCCGCCCAGGGCGGGAGGAGTCATTTGATGATTTCCCACCCTAAAAAAAAAGCGGGTCGCTAGTTTATCATAAACAGAACTAGGATTATTGTTTGGGAAATTTCTTACCATCAATTTGCAAAGTAATTTGTAGGTAATTATTGTTGTTTCTTGATAGCGAGTTCGCTTTTTTCTTACCCACGAAAGAAGTTGACATCCAGACAATATTATTAATGGTCAATTATAATGGTAGAAAATTGGAGGCTAAATCATAACAGCCGCACGGGTCGATCGAAGGTTAAGCTACGCTAGCCGCGGTCAGTCCGTGGATGGATGACCATATTAACATACCGAGACCCCTCCGTGCCTCGGAAAGCACTACGGGTAGTCAAGCCCGAAACTCTGATAACCAGTCATACCAAGGGAAAAAAAAACACTACGTTACTGTTACTGGGTATTTTACCCAGTAACTGGGCTGTGGAGGTCCGATAGGTAGTCGCTCCATGTAAAATACTGGTACTCAGCTGCATCTGGCTAGACTGAAAGCCGACCCCAACCTAGTTGGGAAAAGGCTTGGCAGATCGATTTTCATAATAATAGAAAATTACAATTTTGTGACACCGATAGTGAAATAATAAATTCTTCCTCGTATATTAATCCTTGCTTTAATAAAGAGTTAGTAGTCGTGTAGTAGCTGTATCATGTTACTCGCTCGCATGAACGGCTGAACGAATTTGGATGAAAGGCGCACAGATAGATTATGTTTCGGAATGACACGAAGTACCTAGGCTTATATATACGTATATCTAGGTATAGTCGAATATTGATAAAAAAATCCAATAAATTAAAACTTCACTAAGGTTTAAATTATCTAACTGTCACATCTTAAAGCAAAATAGAGCTTGACGCTTTATGACGTGCAACTCCGACATTAAACCTTAGGGTGGTACAGCATGGGCACGCCACAATTGCGGCGATAAGTCCCCTCTTTGAGGAGTGGATAGAGAGGCGTCACGGCGTCCTCACCTTCCGCCTGACGCAGGTCCTCACCGGACACGGTTGTTTCGGGAGGTTCCTGTTCAGGATAAAGCGGGAGGAAACGCCCGGGTGTCACCATTGTGTGGATAGCCCGGAGGACACGGTGGAGCATACGGTGGAGGTCTGCCCGGCTTGGGCGGGGCACCGCCGTGTCCTCACGGAGGCGATCGGCGGCGGCGATCTATCGCGTCCGGCCCTGGTTCAGGCCATGGTCCGGAGCGAGAGTGCATGGGAGGCCGTCAACTCCTTCTTTCTTTTCCTCGCGAAGGAGGAGGCGGAGCGCGCGAGGGAGATGCAAGCTGCACGCCCTCGCGCCCCTAGTCGCCGCAAGAGACGCCCCGGGCGTCGGGAGTCACGAGCCGACTTCCGGCCACCGTAGGTGCGGGCTTGCGGACGGTGAGCAATGGGCAGCTCGCCGTCCGATAAGGACCAGGCCCGGGTCGACGGCGCGTTGTGTTCCACGCGCACCTCAAAGAGATGTCAGCACCAACCGACGGGGTCCGTAAGGACCAATGCCTGCTGGGGTTGCGGGTTTGTCCGAAAGGGATATCGCGACCCCGGCACACAGGCAACGGAAGGAACACGGGTGGGTTTTAGTCAGTAAAAGTCTGACACGCTCTCTCGCTCTGCCCAGAGCGGGAGAAGTCATTTGATACGTAATAAACGATATTTTCAAAAAATACTTTGGAGAATGTGATAAAGGCGGTATAATTTTGTTCCCAAAAGAAAGATTGATTCTGAAGCATTCTAGCTTGAGGTTGAGACATGGGTGAGGTGCGAAGATGGTTTGGAACCGTGCAAATATAAATTGTGAGCATTTATTATATCGGTTGAACGATTTCTGTACCCGTATATTGGAATTTTAGGACCCACGATCAAGGGATTAATTTCGTGGTTTATTTTCTTTTATTTTCGAACTCGAAAGAAACGAAATCCGTTTATTCTTGCATGATAAAGTATACACTTTACCGCTACGCCTACATTTTGACTACACTTTGCTGTCATTTCCCACTTGTTTGCAAAAACACTTTATTATGTTTTAAAACTAGTTTAAAATTCCAGTCTGAAATTTAAAACTTCTGAGCAATAAACATTTAAGACCGCTACCAAACCATTAGGAAAGGAAACGACCACTTGACATTTTGCATTGGCACTACGTTAGTATCAAATTCGTTGCCCTCAATGAGTGCTGATGAAAACATATGCATAAGTATATGTAAACGCTTAAGAATTTTACCTGAAAAAGGTTAGTTAACACGTAGAACTGATATCTTTTGGAACCATACGTGGTCAGACAATGCAGTTAGGCAAATGTTGTTACAACATAACAACAATAAGTAGGTATATATGTAACGTTACGTCAACAGTTTTGTTTGTACAGTTTTAGTACAGCAATTGTATACCGACGCGGACGTGCCGTACTTGTTACAGCTCCTAAAACGCAATAAATACGAAACTAGGACGGGAAAACTCTGTAGCACGCGGTGTTTTCCGATGCGAATATAACGTAGCTACATGAGTTGACGTGGGTAGTTTGTGGACAATGACTCGGGGCTTTCGTCTCTTTATTATAAGCTATGCTTCTGCGGAAACAATATTATAAATATTGTTGTTTATAATACAAAAAAAACAATATGAAACATGTCATTTACGCTGTAAAAATGTGCGAAATTCAATACGCTTTAACTTCATTTCAGGTAGATTTTTTGGAAAAAAACGTAGACGCCTAGATAAATTTTGTCTAAATCCGAATATCAACATAAAAATAACTGTGTGGACGAACCGTATTTTGGAACAAAAAAATATTACAGTAATATTGGCCTTAACCTTTTCTGTATGGCCTATTAACTAAATGATGTAAAATAGGAGAAGATCACATTTTACGTTCAAAACGCGATTTTGTAACCGATACTTTGTGGCCGTCGAGTGGAAAGCTTTCTACTGTCTTTAGCATGGCGATTACAAAATCAAATTGTCTTCACTACCTTGACAACAGTTAGTACTCAGTGTGATTTTGACAGGGATAGAAAACATTCTGAAATAGTCTACATAAAAAAGGACCTAGACAAAGATTGTTAGAATCGAAAGACAAAATGACAGATTGTAAAAAGATTTCTACGGTGCGATGTCAAAAATGGAGAAACGAAACGTCACTTTGTATAGAAAGAGCTGTGTCTATGCTTTCTATTTCTACGAAGAATAGTCTTCGTAGAAATAGAAAGCGTCATGCTAGGCGTGCTGGTCTTTGTAACCAGTGGTGAAAAAGGCGAAACCATCCGAGAAACCCCACCGATATGTATAGGATCGTACTACTTACCTACTTAACTATTTGACGCATAGGCAGGTACACGGTCGACTTACCCTAACCATACTTGGAACCTTGTCATATTATAAGATGCAAATAGTGACGTCAAAATGTGACACGTCTCTGAACGAGTTTTGGGTGATAAAAGTTCAAAAGTGATCAACGTTTTCGTAAGGTAAACGTACCTACTAGAATACTAATAATTATTTTAAACTAGTTAGTTAGTTTACTATTTTTTTTTGTCTATAAACTATATATGTACTTACGTGTGTACCTATTTTATTTATAATTCATTGTTGTCTTTTTAATATTTTTTATTATTATTACCTCCTCTAATTCGGAGCACCTGCCATCTTATCTCTTCACCACCCTTGGTTGACTGGTAGGGCATTAAGTCCGCCTTTGTACCTTATTGTGTGCGAGAAGTTTAAATAAATAAATATTTCGTTAAATTACATTCATTTCTAAGTTATGAAGCCCACTTTTCAAGTTGTTATTAATTAAAACAACGAAAAAATTATTTATCGAAACGAAATATTATTTATGTAACACCGTGTGCGTTAAAGCTTTAACGCACACGGTGTTACATAAATAATATTTCAAATTCAATTTAACAAGGGACTATAACACTGTTTCGTAATAATTCAACTTGGATAGTGATGGACTTAATGAAATGACTAATTCTGATGTAGGTAAACACTTTTTTGATTTGATTGTAACTTAGTTGGTAAATTGTTAATTGACAGAAGAAAAAGACATGTCACCGACCCTAAATAAATTGAGATCAAGCGTTATAACATTGGCAGGGTGCGTTGTTGGTAAACATTATTTTGTGAAATTGTCACAGAAATTGTATTGACCAAACAAGATGACAAAATAACCTTGTAGCAGTTGTAGCGTTGTGCCTATATATCTGCCATCTTCCATCACCATCATCTTTTGAAATCAATACGTTTGATGACCCGCTTGCATCACTAATTTTTATATAAGTTTAGCCTATTGCTAATTTTAAAATGACGTTCTGTTTCTGTCATTTTTTTTAAGATGACGGAGACAGAATATCTTTTAAACACATTTGATGATTTGTGATACAAGTGGACCTAACTGTTGGGGAAACGAAACTCCGGCCGCCGACAGAATGCGTTCCAGTACCCTAATTGCGTTATACACGATCAATCACAATCTGAATCGTTTTGAAACAGATTGCTAATCCATTAACAACAACATATCTGCTCAACAACGTGAATAACGCAATGAATGTTGTTGAAACCAATAAAATTAAAATTGTTTAAGAGAAATGTCTACTGTATGTCTATTTTAATATATAACCATTTGCCGAATTCCCTTCAGGATTTGCCATTGACAATGTTCAAAAGAAGTCTCCTTAAACTTTTACTATATAAAAAATACTATACCATTAAGGAATATTTGGAGGATAAGTCGATGGAACCTATACCTGATGTAAATTTGTAATAATCATATAATAATAATAATCATAATGACTGTAATTGTAATAATTTTAATTGACATGAAAATGTATTTGCACGCCATATCATGGCAGGATATGCTGAAACTAAAATGACTGTAATATCTATTGTACCATTTTCTAGCAAATAAATATTTTTGATTTGATTTGATTTGATTTGAACTGTCAAAATGAAACTGATTAGTCGTAATCGTTTACGAAAATGTGTTACGTAATTAGATAGCTGAACTCTCATTTGGACACGATTAGGAACAAATAAAGTAGAAATTCATAAAACACGTATTCTATTGTACTCAACTGACAGGAGTCAGTCAGGAACGCATTCTCTTGGCGGCCGGAATATAAGAAAATATTCATAAAATACCTACCAAGAACTGTAGCCATAAGTACTTAACTTTCGACTTAATCCCACGCTTATGCTAAAAGCTAGAAATCTTGCACACTTATTTAATATATGGTGATGAGCTGGCATGCATGTGCATCCACCTCTCCAACACCACCGAGTACCACCGTTCGGATAATACGCTGAGGATACTATTAGTGCTTCATGTTTAGTTTAGTAACATGTTGCACTAATAGTAAGATATTAAGGAGCGGCGCCTCCTGGCACAGGCATCTATATGCTTAAAAGGAGACGCCACCAACTGTATAATGTACAACGTGTTATAATGAAATAAAACATTTTTGATTTGATTTCATCGTAAGCGACTTAGTAGCGAGGCGCTCCTGCTTAGCCTTTTCCCAACTATGTTGGGGTCGGCTTCCAGTCTAACCGGATACAGCTGAATACCAGTATTTTACATGGATCGACTGCCTATCTGACCTCCACAACCCAGTAACTGGGTAATACGATACCCCTTGGTAAGACTGGTGTCAGACTTTCGGGCTTCTGACGACTCGTAACGACTGTCAAAGATCTACGAATGACAGCCGGGACCAACGGCTTAACGTGCTTTCTGAGGCACGGAGGATTCTCGGTATGTAAAGATGGTCACCCATCCACTGACCAACCCCGGCAAGCGTAGCTTAACCTGATGGATCGACCAGTGCGGCTGTTGTTACTTAGCCACGAGCTCCTCTTCCTAATAAGAGCATAAAAATGATGTAAATATCTAGCACTTACTTGTTTAGTAGTACGAATTAAGCACAAGAGTCCCTTATATCGAAAGTGAGCATATAGAAAGGGTTTTTGAAAATGTATAGGGGAAAAAAGTATAGAATTTCGTAATTTTTGCCGATGGGAAATATATCATCAGTCACACGGCTTGTAGTTTAGATACTAACAATATTTAATGGTCTTCAGTACTGAAATATTAATTCGAAAATATACTCTGGTTAAGAATTTCGTATTCTGAATAGGTACCAGAAACCGGGCAATAGCCGACAATAGTTTCCGACTGATTCGTGAGCTCCTCACACAGCGGTGGCTCAACGCAAACTCGTCGCGAAGACATTATAATCATGAATGCCACTCACGAAAGGTTTTAGATAATTTCACTCTCATCAGCCTAACCCCTGAATACTCAAACGATCGCTACAAAACACTTTAAAGTGACAGAGACAGCACGATATGTAACGATTGCCTAAAATTAAGTAAGTTGCGTTTGAGAATTCGGCCGTATGTTGCTGACTTTCAAAGAAAGTACATACTTTTAAAAGTTATCCGGAAGAGAACATCTGGGACGACGCGACAATTCCATGGTTCCAATGTTCCATAGCTGAACGTCACATGCTGAATACTTACTTTACGATTTGTTTGCTTGTAAATGTTACGGAGGTACAGTCACGAGCACCAATATGTATCCACTTAGCAAAATTCAAAAGCTATTTTCGCATGGAATATCGACTGCAACTTTGTGATAAGACCTATTTCATACTAGTGTGGGTTCCAAAATATTATATTCGTTACAACATAAAGTTACAATCACCACAGTAGGAGAAAATCACTTTTTAAAGTTGCTAAGTGTATACATATTGGTGATCGTTTTTTTTTTTTATTTGAGGGTTGGAAATCATCATAAGAGAGAATGACTTCTCTCGCTCTGGGCAGAGCGAGAGGGCGTGTCAGACTTTTACTGACTAAAACCCACCCGTGTTCCTTCCGTTGCCTGTGTGCCGGGGCCGCGATAATATCCCTTTCGGACAAACCCGCAACCCCGGCAGGCATTCAAATTCAAATTCAAATTCAAATAATTTATTTTCTCTTCACAAACATTAACATGATAAATATTTAAAACAAGCTTAAAGATTACGTGACAAAGTTTATGAGAGACTGGTGTCTGCACTAGGAAAACCTGTATAGCAGATCACCAGGGTCCCACCACGCGGAATGTAAACATAATTAGTTATAGTTGTGAAGTGTTATAGTAAATGTGAAGGAGCTGAGCATAAAATATACAACAATATTAAATATAAAACAATGGAATCAATAAAAACCAAATCAAAAGTGAAAAAAAACAAAAACCCCTTAAAAAAAAACAATAAAGAAGTGAAAAATGCGTGAAATATGATGTGTGGGGAAATTAGTGGGACGGACTATTTTGGATGAGTAAGTAATTCCTCAGTTGCTTTATAATCCAACTGAAGGAGCCATTCTACTAGAGTACTCTTACAGGTATTTTTTGTTAGGTGATAGATAGTGGTAATGCGATTAATTTTATTATAAAGGTGGGAACCTAGGAATGTATAAAATCTTTGTGAGAAGCTCGTTCTTAGACCCTTAGCTGTATTGCAAACAGAGTATTTTCTGCGTTTACTCGAGATAGAGTGGGGATCAAATATTAAGGAGGAGTGCTTCTTGAGAACAGTGTATAAAACAAAAAGTTGCCTCACTGACAGGACTTTGAAGTGTTTGTAGAGATCAACAGTAGGAAACATGTATGGCAGAAAACAGGCTACCTTCAGTACCACCCGCTGGGCTCTTTCTAATTTCAAAATGTTGGATTTGGGAGCCCCCCCCCCATGATACTATGCAGTATGTCAGAAGGGACTGACACATCGCATAATATACCCACCTTATAACCTCAGTGTCAGCTACGTGACGAAGACCCCTGAACAGAAAGATTAATTTGCGAATTCTTGCTGTTAGACTATCTATTTGTGGCTGGAAGCTTAAATTATTATCTATTATAATTCCAAGGTACTTAATAGTGGTAGTTTTTTGTAGAACAGGACAGGAGCAAAGGTTCAATTTAGATTCAATGCAAGAGTGCGCTTTAATCTGGAACTGGCATATGAATTCATTGCATTTGTTTGTGAGGGAGAAAGCTAGATACTTGGTTTTGTCGACGTTAAGGGTAAGGACATTATTTTTTAACCAAGCTAGGACCGTATCAAAACCTTTCTGTGCGTAAAAGTAGACATCAGCCCATGAATCTGCTGTGAAAAGTAGTGCCGTATCATCGGCAAAAGATATGATTTTACCATGGGGCAGCTGTAGGTTACAGAGATCATTAATATAGGCAAGGAAGAGGGAGGGCCCAATCACACTTCCCTGTGGTACACCAAAAGTGACAGGTAGATCATCACTAACAAAGTCACCTATTTTAACCCTCTGGAAACGATCAGACAAGTAGTCCTGGAAGAGTTTAAGTGGCAGACCCCTGATTCCCATGTTTTCCAGCTTGTCAAGTAGGTTGGGTACAGAGACTGTGTCAAACGCTTTGGCCAGGTCAAGGAATATGACAAGTGCCTTCTTTTTACCATCAAGACCGTTAACAAGATGATCCGTCAGAGCATGAACAGCGTCGGCACAAGATTTCCCAGCCCTGAACCCAAATTGACCCTGAGATAAGAGGTTATTGCGTTCAAGGTATTCGGTAAGTCTGCTGTTCATGAGGCGTTCCAATAATTTGGAAAGAGTAGGTAGAATAGAGATCGGCCTATAATTGTTGACACAGCCTCTGTCCCCAGCCTTGTGGATAGGATGTACAAGTGATTTTTTCAAAGGTAAGGGAAAGGTGCCTGTGTAAAATGCAAGATTAAATAACTGGGTAAGTGGGGGAACCAGGTAGTTCTTGTAATGCTTTAGAAACCGAACAGAAATGGGGTCAACACTTTCAGAGCAAGTGTTTTTTAGGTTAGAGATGAGGGAGTCTACCTCCTTTTCATCTGTGGGAAGAAAAGCCATTGAATGGGGATGAGTGACTGAGACACTGGTAGGGTTAGGAACGTGATGATCCATTATCCTATCAGCTAGGGATTTGCCAATATTAGAAAAAAAGTAATTTACCTCATTGACAGACTCTTGAGGGTTTTCAACTTTTATGAGTCCTTGGGCGGGCGGCTTTGGTTTGTCTGTGTCAGTAATTTTTCTAATGACTTTCCAAAGCTTTTTACTATTATGCTTCGCGTTACGAATCTCCTCTTTCTCGTAATCTTGTCTGATTTTTTTCAATAGGTCATTACAAAAATTGCGGTATCTTTTGTACGTGATTTGTAATGACTCATCATTCGGATACTTTTTCACCTTTTTATGAAGGTTGTCTCTATTAATTGAGCATCTCAAAAGTCCTGGAGTGATCCAGGGCTTAATAATACGGCGACGGTTACTGACAGGGACAACCCTCGTGTGAAGAGAAATGACATTAGTTAAAATATCAATCAGATAAGTAGCTGTTAAATTCGCGTCACTCATGGCGTACAATGGGGAAAAGTCCAATGCTTTCATAGCATCATCCAAGCCACCAAAGTCAATTACCTTTTTGAATTTCTTTGGGTGCATAGGTCGGGTTGTCAAAGGCAGAAAAAGGGAGATACTGTCGTGGTCAGTCACTGAGGAATGCATTACGAAACAATGCGCGTTCCTTTTGGTTTTTAGGATTACATGATCAAGGCAGGTACGACCATGAGTGGGAAAGTTATGAGCTGGTAGTAGGCCGTGAGATGCCATCAAATTAAGGTAGCCATGAGATCGAGGGTCAGAATTGTTTTCTGTAATATCAATATTGATGTCACCGACCAACACAATATTTTTAGTAGATGAGTACTTTATGAGGAGTTCATTCAAAGAGTTCAAGAAACTAGAGATATTTTTCTGGGCAGGAGGACGGTAAATTGCTATTATAACAGTATCTATATTTTTTTTTTTTTTTTTTTTTTTTTTTTAGTAGTAGAGGTAGAGTGTGACGTATAGTTGTTAAGAGAAGGAATGACCTGGGTGCATGGCAGCCAACATTCGGTCAATATAATGAGATCCCAATTTATATTACTCCTGCTGATTAATGTTTGGAATGCGGGAAGGTTGCGTCTAATGCTTCTAATGTTTTGGTGGATGAATGAGAAGTACTGTTTTGATTTAGGTATGTGGGTAGAAATGTCTTCAACGTCACATAGATGAGATTTTGCAACTGAAACCGGCATTGGTCGTTACGGACCCCGTCAGTTGGTGCTGACATCTCTTTGAGGCGCGCGTGGAACACAACGCGCCGTCGACCCGGGCCTGGTCCTTATCGGACGGCGAGCTGCCCATTGCTCACCGTCCGCAGGCCCGCGCCTACGGTGGCCGGAAGTCAGCTCGTGACTCCCGACGCCCGGGGCGTCTCCTGCGGCGACTAGGGGCGCGAGGGCGTGCAGCTTGCATCTCCTTCGCGCGCTCCGCCTCCTCCTTCGCGAGCATAACTGCTTCGCAGAAGGAGGTGACGGCCTCCCAAGCACTCTCGCTCCGGACCATGGCCTGCACTAGGGCCGGACGCGAGAAATCGCCGCCGCCGATCGCCTCCGTGAGGACACGGCGGTGCCCCGCCCAAGCCGGGCAGACCTCCACCACCGTATGCTCCACCGTGTCCTCCGGGCGATCCACACAATGGTGACACCCGGGCGTTTCCTCCCGCTTTATCCTGAACAGGAACCTCCCGAAACAACCGTGTCCGGTGAGGACCTGGGTCAGGCGGAACGTGAGGACGCCGTGACGCCTCTCTATCGACTCCTCAAAGAGGGAACTTATCGCCGCAAATGTGGCGTGCCCAATATTGGTGCTCGTGACTGTACAAAGCGTAGTCTGATTTCCAGCAATTCAGCAGAAAACAAAGTGACTACCTGTAGGTACATCGATTTAGATAAAATTGGTAGGCTTACAAGAATGATATTTGTGATGAAACAATGTAATTTTTTTGACAACACTCTATACTATGTAATTTACATAACAACACAACATCATCATACGCCTGTACTTCCGGAAGCGTTAAGCAGAAGTGTACTCGTAGCACCCAAATGTCGCCAATTACGTTTAATGCCCGTTTTCACCAACACTAAGTGAAACTTAAAATAGTTCCAAAATAAAAGTGCTCCGTTGGATTTTTAACGCTAGGCTCAACGCTGAGAGTTGAAAATCCAACAGTGCACTTACATTTAGGGATTCATTTAGGTGTCACTTAGTTGTTGAAAACGAGCATTAGTCCCATGTCATAGGAAGTGAGCTTATTGCCGTTAACCAGGCACAAATCCAGACTACTACTACTGAGAAATTTCAAATGGAAATCCCAATATTAACACTTTACCCGACCCGAGCATCGAACCCAGGACTTCATGCTCAGTAGTAGCGCTTGCGACCACTAACCAACGAGACATTCTGTATGTAACTTACTTACATCACTTACAAATTGGTAAATACTTGGTCAAAGCAAGAAAACCTATTATTAGTTGGTAGAACATAGGTAAGTGGAAATGTCAGGAGGTAAAATGAAACCATGATGTAAATTAATTAAACATAAATTTACTGAAAAAAAATTTACCAAGACACAATTTTGTTTCACAAAATAATAAAATACAGATACTCAATGGCACGAAAACTTTATATAATTTTTAATAAAACTTAAAACAAATATAAGGTTTGGTTTCATTAACATTTTTTTTTTATGACATCTATCGGCTAAGGAGAGCTTTTACTATAGAAAATTATAAATTATATCGTAGCCTAAAAGTGGTAGGTATATAGTAGGTCTTATAGTACATAATAAAATAAATTCAAAGGTGTTTTAAACATCGAAAACTTTGAATTTTGTGAAAGTGTAAGAGGACTACTTATATAAAATAAATTGTTATGAATTACATTCACATCTGTACTTACAAAGCCGTTATATAGTCTCTTAGCCTATCAATATTCTAAATTTTAAAATTAATCTTTAAAATAATATTAATGTAAGTAATTCAAGAGATAAACAAAAAGGATGGTTGATTTACCAAAATGGCGAAGGATATTGTTCTTTGGAATAGATACATAGAACATAACATAAATTACATATTAATTTGCTATGATAATACCCAAATAATTAAAAGAAACTAAGAAAAATTATCATCAGCATAGCCTGATGTATGATGTCATCAGCTAGCACTAAAAATAACATAAATTTGCTTCGGTAGTAATAGTGGTAAGTATCCCTGACGGGAGGGAGATCGAGATTCGATTCCCCCCGCCGGAATCTTTGAGGAGCTGAGGCTAAGTAGCAGCCATACGGATCGATAGATCTGCGAGGTAAAGGGGGGTGCGTTAAGGTAGGTAGGTTTTTGCAATTTGCAGGTCAATGTCCTGACACTGACCTGTAAATTGTTCATTCAATAAATATGTTTCGCGACCGTAACATGTTTTTATGATCTGTGATAACAATTACGGCCTTATCATGAGAATCACCAATACAACTCCCTATGTTAGAATTAGCCTCAAATGTCATGATTTCATGAAGTAGTCATTCAATAGAGTAATATGGACTTACAGAGTTGTATTGATATTTTATATGATTATAATTCTATAAATAAATATTTGATACGGCCGCGAATCATATTTAGATGAACATACAGCCTGATACTGACTTGAAAATTGCAGAAAACGTAAGAAAATTTGAATTTCGCGGGCTACCTTGACGCTTTCGCCTTAAGGATACAAATTTTCAAGCGCGCGTAAACTTCTACGATTGGTTGAATGATTTAACAAGAGCCAATCGCAGCAGTTTACGTGCGCTTGACAATTTGTCACATTAATATTGCGATAATTTTCTTGTTCGAGAAACTGGTGTTAAGCTGATCCTGCAGTAGTCCGTCCATGGGTAGGTGACCATATCGAGAACCATCAGTGCCTGGGAGAGCACGTGAAGCTGTTGGTCTTGCACCTCAGCCCTCTCCGGTCGTATTGTATTGCCGTCTTATTGGACTATGAGAGTGACAGAAGAGAGTGCACTTGTGCACTATAATATCTCCTCTCCTTCCCTATAATGGCTAGTCTCAGGTAACCTCGACTGCCCTGACCGAATTTCGGTCTGAAGATGGTAATTATTAAAGGTAGCTGTTTTACCTAAATATCCAAGAATTTAAACTTATTCTAAGAAATATGTGAAAAGAAAATATTAAATCTATGAAATTTCTTACAAAGTATTTCAGGGGGTACATTCTGCCTATGTCACACGAAACTAATGCAGGCCACACACGTAACGATATACTTGCACAAGTTTAGACTTGCACAAGTCTGTGTGACACCGAATGGCTCGGATAATTTCGTTAATTCATCCTACACACGTATACCTACTTGTGCAAGTCTATTTTGCACAACTATATCGTAACGTGTGCGTCTACATCATTTTAGTGAGCGCATCATTTGAGTCGCGGGTGCTTAGGTCTGGTGAACACGAAAAAAGAACTTAGTATTAACTTATTAAAAAAGAACTTAGCAAGCTGTCTATAGATAATCATTTTAAAACCTTTAAATTTTGGCGTTTTTTGTTCGTTTTATTTTCCGCTTTTGTTTGTGTTTCTCAAACTGTTAATATATATTATATTCTTAATGTTAATTAGTTTATAGAGGGTTTTGATCAGTATGACCATGTCACCCATACAAGTGATAATAATGCAATAAAATTAATGACAGTAAAAATAAACTTATCCATTTTTTGTTTTCAGTAACCCTATTTTTATTTTACTTCTACTATTATATCTCAAACTGTTTTATGCAAATGTCTTTAATTCTATTAGTGAGATGATAGATGTAAAAAATCGGAAGAAAAAAACCTTACAAGAAGATACCTACAGTAATAATGTGGTATCCTAGACTTATATCTACAGCATATTTGTATATGCTTTAACCTAATATGTGGAATACAGGACTTAGCTGTGAGAATAGTCAATCACGTGAACAGGCAAAAAAAAACTAAAGCATAATTAACCAAAAATCTTATTTACCTAAGTAATATTCTGTGCAAAACATAATTTTATTTTAAACTAGCGACCCGCCCTTGTTTTCAAGGTCTAAATTTCTTTGTTATAATTTTATTAATAACATATAAATACGAGTATCCGTTGCGTAGTTTAGAAGGACTGCGGTCACATAGACGGACACGAAAAGCGACTTTAATTTATTATACGTATGTATATAGATATAATAGAAGACAAAAAAAATAAGCAGAGATGCCCTGATGTTGATGAGATATCCTGCGTTCGCGATTTTGGTTCCAAAAATGTAAACAAATATGTTTTTGAAAATAAGTGTAGTACACATAAATTTCAGCTTGCGTTCAGCTTGCGCTTGCGCAACTTCAAACATTTTTATGACTTTTTAATAGTTCCGGCCATTCCGAAATCAACCTAATAAACACAGTTATAAAGTTGACATCTGTTTAAGTGGCAATAAAATTAATTGGAAACTAGCTTTTAAATATGGAATATGCACCTACACATATATTTCGCTCGTTATTTTCATGGTCTATGTAATAGGTTCAGCCCTTAACCGGGCACAATCACGTATTTCCCTGAAGGGCAAGACAGAAAGAAGTACATTCAGACATTGGCAATTCTCTTGTCTGTTTTGTAAGTTTTTTTTATATTTTTTGTCTTTCAAAAGTGTCGTTTGTCTATTTATTTTCTAAATGAAAAGATTTGCTTTTGATTTTCATATGCTCGGCAGCATGCATAGCTTGACAACCGTGACAACGGGTTTTCTACGGGCTTTGTCGACGGACGAATAGACAAAATGACAGATTGTAATTGTTTATGTGTCATTTTGTCTATTCTTCCGTAGACAAAACCTGTTTCTATTGTGGTCAGGCTAAGCGTGCAGTTTGAGCTTGCGGCTAGACCAGTGAAGCATTCATTTGTTAATTTTCAGTTCAGAATTACGTATACAGGATGCGTTGCCAATGATATTATGTTAATAGAATAGTAGATAGATACATCATTCTCAGCCAATATATTGCATAACGAAGGGCTAGTAAAATATTCTTGTATTTTGTCTCTTTTTAACACATAGTCTTATCCTTATTTCCCTGTATATATTTTGGTAATGAAAAGTTATTTTTGGTTACTCTTTTTATCGATTTGAATTTACATAGTCACATTTAAGTAGTCATGTATCTGCTGGTTAAAAATGGATAAAGATAGTTAAACACACTACCTGGTGCTCGCATCAAAACTAATGACTTTGATTTTATTTTTTACATATTTTATTTTTGAAATATTAAAGAGAATACGAATAATAGAACATTAATTTAGTGTTTATGTATAAAAAATACTATAATTCAATAATCTTTAAAAAATTAAGAAATTGTTTTGAGCTATTATTTGTTTCTAGGATGTATGAAGGTCTAAATTACTTGAGTTATCATTGTTTAATAACGTTTATATTTTGCTTTCCATTGTTTAGGTAGTATTTACAATTATTTTGTTTATTCATAACACAAGTGAGTAAATTTTTAAGTTTGATAAAGATCAAATAAAGGGATCAAGGATGTTGTCTGTAGAATTATTTATTTATAAATAGTATTTGTAAATTATTATTATTGTTTAAAATGTATATATTTGTTAACAAGAAGAACTAGTACTAATATCTAACTTTCAATATGATCTCTTTCAAAGTGTAAGTTGATTTTAATTCGTAATAAAATATTATAAATTATTATATTAGTATTTTCAACGGACTTCAAAAAAGGAGGGGTTCTCAATTCGTCGTAATTTTTCTTTTAAATAAAGAAAACCAGTTTTGTTTAGTGCACATTTTACAAAGATTTTATCAATTAATTTTATTCCTTTCTTAATCTAACTGTGTTCTTTGATGCGCCTATCACTAAAACACGTTATTAGTGTTTCTAAGATAATAATCGACTATAAAGTGTGTTTTATCTTAAAAACTAAATCCGATTGTCCAGGGAACCTATCACCTACCTACTTATTTTTTTAACTTAAGATACTTATACAATTTTTTTTAAATCTTATATTACTTATACTGTCTATCTTAACACTAAATACTCTTAATTTTATCTTTATTTACATAGTAGGTTACAAGTTTTCAGTATCAAATCTGTTATTTCTGCGTCAAATTCATGCATATTTACATCTTAAAATACCCAAAGTACTAGTGAATTATATTATTATCTTATACACTAACTCCGGTTTCCCAGAGAACCTATAACCTACTTTTTATCTTAAAATACTTATACTATGTATCCTAACACTAAACACTCTTAATTTTTACTTAAAATTTTATGTTAAAACTTTTCAGTGTCTAATCTGTCATTTCTGGGTCAAATTCACGAATATTTATTTATATATTACATCTTTAAATACCTAAAGCACTAGTGAATTCTATAAATCTTCCATGCACAAAGTTTTAAAAAGTATATTAAAATTAAATGATGAAGTAAGTATAGTTATGTTTAAACGAGTTGATTGCTTGACGTTGACATACATCACACTTATAAGATTTTTCACCGGTGTGTTGACAAATATGAGTTGATAAATGACCACTACGACGGAAACTACACTGACATAAATATCACATCTTAAAGGTTTATCACCGGTGTGTATACAAATGTTTCGTCAAATTACTCTTTTTACTAAAAACTATGCTAACATACATCACATTTGTAAGGTTTTTCATCAGTGTGTATACGATTTTTTTTTTTAAACAAACCTTTTCTCTAAATCTACGTTGTCATACATCACATTCATAATGTAAGCAGAACTTTACTAAGCAAGCTGAAGTGGCAGTGGGCTGGCCATTTTTGTCGAAGGACTGATGGCCGGTGAAGCAGACCACTCCTGTAGTGAAGACCGCGTATCGGTAAGTGTAGTGTCGGATACCCCACAACTAGATGAACCGACAACCTTTAAAAGGTCAGCCACCTTTTTAAGGTAGTCGGTCCATCTAGTTGTGGACAGACTGGATGCGGAAGGCAGAGGACAGGGCGTTGTGGCGCAGCCTGGAAGATATAAGCTAAGTAGATCGATTGGCGTTGACATATATCACACTTATTAGGCTTTTCACCAGTATTTATACGAATATGATTTGTTAAAATATATTTTTTATTAAAATTACGTTGACATACATCACACTTTTAAGATGTTTCACCAGTGTGTTGACGAAAATGAGTTGTTAAATGACCATTTTGGCGAAAACTACACTGACATATTATTATCACATTTGCAAGGTTTTTCACCAGTGTGTATACGAATTTCATTTGTTAAAGCACTCTTTTGACTAAAACTACGCTGACATACACCACACTTGTAAGGTTTTTCACCAGTATGTATACGAATATGATTTGTTAACTGACCATTTTTAATAAAACTACGTTGACATACATCACACTTTTAAGATGTTTCACCAGTGTGTTGACGAAAATGAGTTGTTAAATGACCATTTTGGCGGAAACTACACTGACATATTATCACATTTGCAAGGTTTTTCACCAGTGTGTATACGAATTTCATTTGTTAAAGCAGTCTTTTGACTAAAACTACAATGACATACACCACACTTGTAAGGTTTTTCACCAGTATGTATACGAATATGATTTGTTAAATGTATATTTTTAATAAAACTACATTGACATACATCACACTTATAAGATGTTACACCAGTGTGTTGACGAATAAGAGTTGTTAAATGACCATTCTGACGAAAACTACACTGACATATATCACATTTCAAAGGTTTTTCACCCGTGTGTAAATACGAATATGATTTGTTATAGGACTCTTTTCACTAACTATATGGCATGGAAGATGCACAAAGTTTAAAAAAAGAATTTCAAAATTAAAATGATAAAGTAATGTATGTAAAGTATATGTTTGAATCATAAATATACAC
The DNA here is from genome assembly GCA_916701695.1 of Agrochola macilenta. NCBI lineage: Eukaryota > Metazoa > Arthropoda > Insecta > Lepidoptera > Noctuidae > Agrochola > Agrochola macilenta. Next base: position 13,537,732 of record OU753564.1, read on the forward strand.
ACGTAGTAGGTATATTGAAAGAGTCTTAAAATAAAGAACATCTAGACTTTTTTTTGAGTAACAATTTTTTCTTAGGTTTTGAAATGAATTTTGATTGTTTTATGAGTTTTGATTAGTTGATGATACTGAAGAATGTTTGTGTTAATGAGCGAAACAAAAATCTCTTTTAACTTTGTTAATTCCTTGTGGTATTTTTGTTATTTATTAGCGCATTCTGTGTTTTATTTAAGATATGATAAATATGTAATAAAAATATACACTTATTTTTTATTAATACTGATACATATTAAAATAATATATATAATTTTAAATTTAATTACTTCAGATACCAGTGAAACAGAACAGCACATTTTTTTTTTTTAATGGTTTTGGTTAAAACTAAAATTATTTCACGTTTTTAAAGAGTATTGGAAAAAATAATAATTGGTAAGTCTATAGAATCAAAAAGTACGTTCATAACCTATTTACTTACTAATTAATTACCTATTTGGCATACATGCGACGGCGACGGTGCGACCGTCTATTACAAACGTAAAGTTAGAGTCATAGGTAAATCATTTATATCGGACTTCTCGCTCGCACGTACTACGCTTATGGAGCAGTGCTAGTGTTGTTCGTAACTGTGTTATTGTTATTGACATAAGATGTAAGACTCTAAACTTTGCCTTTGTAATGGCCTGTATAGTTTAAATGCCTATACATTTCTCTACATATTAATTTACAACTTTCCTTTTTTCATCCTAAAATGATATTTAAATAATAATGTTGTTATGATTCCTGTCTAGGTCTATTATTGTATAATGTACACTTTATGTAGCTTTTCTTAAACTAATTTAGAAATGTCTGCCCGCTTATGTAAAAATATTATTTATAACGTAAAATATAATAAGGGGGTATCAATATTTCCGCGAAGTAATTAATGCTTTGGAAATCATTATTTATCCCTATATAGAACCATGTTTGTTAATGAAATGAAACTGAAACTATCTAAGATTCAAGGGCGTCGCCAAGGGCAGGCAAAGGGGACAGCTGCCCCTCCCTAGAGATTTTTTTTTTTATCAAATACAAGGTGTTTTAATGTAAAAAAAAAACATATCTATAAGGCCAATTTTGTTTATTTGGACGACTTTTATTTGGTTTTTGAAAGTTCCATATCTCATAAACGGGGTCTAATCCGGAGTCCGGGGACATAATATTCGTATTTATGTGTTGGTGGTAGGACTGATAGGCCCAGTCGTAATACCTATTAGGTTTCAGCTCAACAGTTCTGAATAGTTGTAGGAAAAAAGACCCGAAACGTCCGTTACCAGTCCATACATTGAAAATGGAAATTATTATTTTTCACAGTTTCTATCAGTGTTACCGAATTTAAACGGATTTTTTAAAAATCGAATGTCCACGACCGTCGATTTTGGCCCCATTATGCGCCGTAGAGGTAAGACTCGCACTACAAGTGTAAAGCTCCGTGTGCTCTTGACTGTACCTACCTACAAATCCTACTTTTCCCATCTTCCATAATACGAGTATATCAACTTGCCACCCCCCTGGGCCATCGGCTGGCGACGCGCTTGGTAAGATTATGATTAAATTGATTAATTAAGAAGAAATTAGACCGTAATTATTGTTAAATTAAATTAAAAAAATAAGTCTAAATAAGAATAGGTAAAATTATCACGTTTTCCATCATGAATATAAAAAATATATTTCCTAAATTAATAACAGACTAGGTGCTTTATTTTTACTATATTTTATTCATTATTCAGCACGCAGCATAATATAAATGGATTTTGTCGACGGAACAATAGACTAAATGACAGATAAACAACACAATCTGTAATTTTCTATTCTTCCGTCGACAAAACCCGTTTCTATGGTTGTCATGCTTCGCGTGCTGTTATTCAATTTTGAGCTTTAGTATATCATTCCACGAGTTTATTTAGTTGAAAGGATATATAAATGAACGAACAAATATTTTGTTTAAATTATAAAGTGATTCGGCGGAAATATAAATACCATTACATACTAGAAATTATGTAAGCATATATTTCGAAGTCACAACGTACAAAAAAACGAAGCGGGGCGGAAACGGAAGAACCACAAATTAAAACAATCGACGGATTTTAAGGACTTACAGGTTAAGTTCCGAAACAGTTCTTTTATTGTTTGAAAACCGTTTAACGCTGTCAGAATATTTTCTATTACTAAAAATTTAATCAAGTCTTTTTATCACTGATGCATTAAATCAGTGGTTCCACTCAGTTAAGTTATTTTACTGGATCTAAACAACAACAGGAGACATAATATCAACAAAACAGTAAAATGGAGTGGAATCGAAGGAAAACTTGAATTACTCTCAAATAATCGAGTAGTTCTGATATTCAGCGGCTCCACTGCAGTTACACGCGCGTGCGTAGCTTCACAATTTATAGCGTTTAGATGTCTTCATGTAAAATACTTTCGCAAGCTATTACACTGCGCAAACGCCTAGTTTTTGAGAAAAAGAATCCTAAAGTTTCAGAAAATTCAACTTTTACATAATAAAATTGACATGTTACCACAGATGAGGTACGAATTTCACTGGGTTGTTCCATTTTACGTTCAGACAGCAGATTTGAATCGTTTTTAGTATTCATATTGTAACTTTTAACGTAATTGTAACGTTTATTTTGTAATATGCGTCTTATTTGTGCAGAATAAACAATGTTCCCTTCTGTCTTACTTCATCTTTCTCTTTTTTTATTTTATCTATCTGTTCTGGTGCTAAAATTGCCGATCTCTCGGATTCTGAACCAAAAATACAAACACTTTACCTCAATCATTCGTTAGGATCATTGAGTACGTTATTCAATAATAAGAGAACTTTTGGTAGTTGCGGTCAACAGGAGTTTAGATAGATGGAAACTGCTTGATTGTAGGCCAAAATAGCAACAGCTGTAGCTTGTTCTACAATAGGGCTCTCGGTCAAACTAAACTCTCAAAGAAATTTCTTACTCAGAATTAATATACTAGACTTGAAAAAAGATGGTCATGTAATTTCTCGACTAAGGCTCTTCGCCATAATTGGTTCGAAATCAGAAAAACAGCAATGAGTCCATTTTCCGTGGTAAATGTGCCCAGTAATTTGTGCATAGCGTTTGTGTTGCTTTTTCGCTCAAAGGTTTTACACCGGTTAGTAGATTTTAATGATTGATTTCTCATGAATGTGTCATGCATGTGTGAATCCTTAGGGGATCCCATGTCCAGCAGTGAACGTATTTTGCCCGAAATAATGATGATGATGATGCATCAGTGCAGTATATAACGTACTTTGTAAATCGATACTGATCAGATTCAATTTATGTTATGCATACATCCTTTTCGAAACGTATTTTTTTTTATCAAGCTATGTCATCAGGAGCATTGAATGCATCAATCAAGGATAAGAAAACTTTTCAGAGTTACGGTCATCATCACTAATTTGCTTGTTCTAATGCATGGTAAGCATTGTTACCTTGCAGTCTGCGCAAGCGCAACTTCGAAAAAGTTTCTTATCCGTAGTTAATATACAAGACATATTAGTTATTAATTTTAAGTCTTGATTAAAGTTTTTGTTCAGAGTTATGTTGTTCAAATAAAAACTAAAAAAATACGAATGTTAGGTTTTAGATGAAATTTGATTTACAGATCTGGGCTAGCTGATCTGATCTACTTTGGATTTTGTCTGGATGCCAAATTATTCAAAAGTATTACACACAACATCACGCCGGTTTTTCTTGAAGGGTTAGGCAGATGCGTACCTTATTGTAAAAGTATCGATGTAATAATCCAGGATATAGCATGGATATAACATGAAGTAATTCCTGAAGGAAGCTAGTGGAACCGCGGGGAAAAAGATTTTTTTTTTAAACATTCTGAAATCCGTCGTTTTTCTGTATCCGGAATTCCGCTTCGTTTAGTTGTAACTTTTATGTGCCTATATTGAAGAAATTGTTATATTTATGTATGGATTGCATATTGCCAGTTTAACACTTTTTTAACCTAAACTTAATTAACTTAACTACTGCGTTTTTAGCGCCCTTCTTAACTATCACTGGGATTAGAGAACTTATATTTCTTAATACTTTTATCTATAAGACATTTCGTAATAACATATCTACTTCAATTCAATACCATAAAAACACTAATTTAAGTTTCTACTTTATTAGGTCCTAATGCGAAGATTGAAAACAAATAAAACTTTAGTAAAAGACATTAGTTAGGATTTAGTTATTTTTTGATACAACTTATGTTAAAGAATATAAATTGAATTTTAAATGTTATGAGAACATAAGTTATGAAGAAGAGGCGATATCGAGAACATGCGTTATGAAAAACATTATTGTGTTATGAAGAACATGTTAAGTAAGTTAAGTATGACATATGAGCAATATAAGTTATGAAGTAGGCAGGTACTTGTGTACAGACGCGCCACGGATCTTTGTGTCTGTAAAGTTAGAATTAGGTATGCTTTTCGAGTTAATTAAATTTAAAAACTCAGAGAAAACGGTGTCTGGCTTATGAAAACTTCGAATGCACGGTCCTTTCTTCCTTTCCTTTCGTCCTTTTATTTCAAAGTCCGTACCTAATATATGAGAATGAAGAACGTGTGTTATGTTAATTTTAATTTATTTATTAATATGTGATGGACATTAGTTTAATTCAATTCCGGATTCATAGTGAGCAGATGTTACATTGTTACCTACATAAGTACTTAATTTATCAGTATTCTTTCATTCAATCAGCCATTATTTTTTTAAATATATTTTGTTATTGGGGCATAGTATATGGTATATTATAATATTTTGATATATGATGATTTTGCGACTAAGATTCAAAATTAACTTTTAAGCTTCGTTAGTTTAAATAGTATTATATGTTTGAACAAACAATAGGTATTCGTTATATTATATCATGTTTTTTTTATATATTATACACACAATTTTATACGTATACTCAGTTTGAATTTTTGATGAAGTAAAATATTGATGTCAAGAAAGTAATTTAATTGTTTTGCAATATTAAGACGATTTCATGACATGATAATGATGATTATGAAAATTCTTTCGATTAAAAAAGTATGGCATACAACTAACTTACTAAATAAAAGCATTTTTTCATTCACACACACGGAGTAGAAAATATACCTTAAAATATTGCATGCTAAAAAGACCTTTATGCATAGCGTCCCTGCGTACAGATCGTTGATTATTTTAATATAACCTTAATTACTAGAATTCTATTTATTAATTAGATGCGCTACAGAACCCTCCATCTTTTTTTTTAATTTACATTTATTTGACTAATTGTATTTTTTTTTTATTATACCTTCATCTTAACATTAAAAGTATATCGCTAATCAATGTTCCAATTCCAATCCATGGATTTAAATTACTTTTACCCTCATACGGATTTTATAAATTGCACCTTAGTAACTTCCGAAGGGGAAACTTACGCGGTTAATGTACATTATATATATGGGTGAAGCAGTCCTATAGAAACATGGATACAGATAGATAGAACATGATTCATTGTACACCAATAAAATAACCAACCATTGAATGTCGTGATGGCCTAATGAATATCGTGATGGCCTAATGACTGTCGTGATGGCCTAGTGAATGTCGTGTTGGCCTAATTAATGTCGTGATGGCCTAGTCTATGTCGTGATGGCCTAATGCATGTGATGGCCTAGTGAATGTAGTGATGGCCTAGGGAATGTCGTGATGGCCTAGTGAATGTCGTGACGGCCTAGTGAATGTTGTGATGGCCAAGTAAAGGCCTCGTCTCTCATGCACGATGTAGTTCAAATTCTGGCATATATCAATGTTTTTCAATTCATAATGATTGAATTCGTTGGTAAGCGCATCACTTGAGAACGGCTGGACCGATTTAGATATGTTTTGTTTTAAAATGTTCGTAATAGTCTGAATTCGATTTTTAAGGAAAGTAAATTTGAAAAGTTTTCCGGAAAATTGTAAAATTCCGGATAAACTGAAAGGCCTTTTTTCCTATGGGACTTTTCTATGAACTCTTGTTTAGACAGGACTTCTGTTGGGTCAGCTACTAGTTAATATAAGTCTGAAATCGCTAACCCGTTTTGAGCAAGCGTGAAAATGGAAAAATATTTTCTTCAAAGGTGGTATCCTAGGTAGCAAGTCGCAAGTCAGACTAAATATCACGCGCTAGACAGCCACGACTATGGCTTTTGGTCGAACCGACGAGCACGCTTAGCTTGACCACAATAGAAACGGGTTTTGTCGACGGAAGAATAGACAAATGATAGATACACAATCATAATGCGTAATTTTGTCTATTCTTCTGTAGAAAACCCGTTTCTATGGTTGTCATGCTACGCGTGCTGGTAAACTATAGAAACCGGCTAGTTGGCCGTTGCAACCAAGTGCGCGGATCGTATCGGTTTTTATAGTTTACCTGGTCGGACCGTCTAGTGCGTGAGATACGTAACAGAAGGCAAATTGTCGTACTTAAAGAACGTTCACATTCAAGTCGCAATCTGTCAAACTTGTCAAAAATGTTGGTAAATTGATTGTATTTTTGACAGATTGCGAATGAGATGCGAATGCGAACGAGCTTAAAAAATACGGGAATTGCCCCTCTGGTTTTATTTTTATTGAATATTTTTTGTAAAGGACTGCTCTACCATTAACAAAGTGTGCAAAAAAAAGAAGACTTACCTATTTTAAATCTTAGACACAATCTCACTTCCATATTTTCTAGCCTTACTTATTAGAACTCTTGACCTTAATGTACCTATTACTTAATTAAAGTACTATTAAATAACCTTAATTTAATTACTTACCCTAGAATTATATCAAGTCAAGTCGACGAGTTTACTATTTGCAAAAGTTTTTTTAGGTCTTTTGCTGGAAATGGATATTTATTTTATAATCAACTACTTCTTCCTAATTAACACAGACCCATTAAAAAAAAAAAAAAAAATCGCATCCTTGTCCGGATAACTTAACCCGCGTCCTAACCAAAGTGATCGGTCGCGCGACTACGCGATCCTCGCGTTCATGTTACTTATCTGTTCGAAACAAAATAGTGCCTTCTGTCGGCGCGACCATGCGTTCTGGTGTGCCAAATAGCATGAATGCACATGTTCGCGCGACGATCGCGTTGGTTAAGTCGCGGTCTTACATGGAAATATTATCATCCATATCTAAACTATTATTATTGAAGTGCGTAGAACCCCTAATTTGATTGTTAATTGGACTACAGTGAACGACAGAAGAAATTAATCGAATCATTTTGACCATTTTTTTTTTTAGATTTTTCCGTTTATTGTAGAACTAGCGAGTACCGGTCAGGCTAGCCCCTGATTCGCACGGTTTTTCGACTTAACAATACCGAAATTTATTTATTGAAAAGTGTAATGACATAAAACCTCCGGAACAAATTATATAAATTATGGCGAAAACCGCATCAAAAGCCATTCGGTGGTCATCAAGAACAAAGGCCACACAAACAGACACGACAGAAAAGCGACTTTGTTGTATAGATAGGTTAGGTTTTTGCGACATCTAATGAAGAATATGTTTCACCTAAGACCTGTTAATTTGTTCTTCTGTAGACCGTAGTATAAGTACATTACTGCCGCGGCCTGCCAAAGGGGCATTGATGGGCGAACGTGAAAATGTGGGCCGAAACACACATACGTCAGTTCATCAATGCCTGGGTGTGGCCAAGGCTAGTATTGTACTTCTCTCAAATAATGCGCGGAAATTCAAACTAAATAAATTAATTATAAATTCCAGAATCAATGACGAACCAGAATAATTTTTCACGCGCCAATATGTTCATTTGTTTCTTTTTTACTTTAAACAGCTATATTTGCATGCCAAATCGAAATTAAAATAAATCTTTGATAAGTTACCTCCTTGGTTGTCTCGAAGTTCCATTTTTAAATTACACGTCTGATATGAGTTTTCATAGTAATTTATTTGGCCGCTAAACACGACTGATATGGATTTTCATACTAACATTGCCGGCCTCCTGGTCGCATGTATTTGACCAGTACAGCATTTTCGATTTATTTCGAAGAAGGTTGTCAAAATAATGCTTGCATTTCCAAGCAGGTTTGAGAAAAACCTATTTCCCAGTCAGAATTGTCGGTCTTATTACAATCAGTGATTAGTGCTGAACAACCTTAAGATGGACAGAATTCAAGCAAGTCGACAAGGGTGTAGCCATGTTTCCTTACACCGGATTTACATTTAAGGATCGCCAGTCTCAGACTTAAGGCTTTTGAATTTTTGTAGCTGTTATAATTATGTGCCTTCGGTAGAGTTCGTTATTATCTTCGGCACAGAGTTATGTCTTTATAGAAATTAGAAAATGCATGTTCAACAATGGCCATATTTTTTTAATTAAAACTCGTAAGTGTGTAAAATACTGGTATTCGGCTGCATCCTGTTAGACTGCAAGCCGAGTCGTCCAATAACCTGAAAATATGGTGTACCTTTTGTCTGACCCCCGCCTGCGAAACCATAAACCATAGACCGGCTGTTCTAATAATCTCTAATAATAATCAATACCATAAAATTCTAAAGATTATGCTTGTTTTTCTCTTTTTAGCTGTATGTGATTTTGCAGTCGGATTTTTGATTTTTTAAATTATGCACACTCATATAAACAAAAACTGGCCCAACACAAACATGACCCATTTATACGCAATATTTTTTTTAATTCCTAATTAAATTAAAACATATAACTTATATATATTTTTGTAATCCCCTTTTAATTTCCTTTATTTTGCTACCCTACTCGATAGGTTTGGTTTTTTTTTCTAACCTGTTAATATTTCACGCTAACAATCCGCCATTTTGTTTTTTTTTTCAAACACTTATCTAAGGACACTTGGGTTTTTAAGACGAATATAACGATACCTGACTGTCAAAATCCATCCAGCCTTTTGGAAGATACGAGGTAATAAATAAATTTACAAATATGACATACATATAAGATATCTACGCGCGAAAAACATAACCCTTCCTTGGCAGTCGATTAAAAAGTTCACCGTGAAAACTTAGTTGAAGTGAGATTGAAGTGAATCTTTATAAATTACTAGCTTCTGCCCGCGACTTCGTCCGCGAACTTATAACCTACACCAAGATTTGAGCTATCCAATGCAATTTTTATTTTTAAATCCTACTGGTAGTTCCAGAGATTACCCCCTACATACAAACTATCAAACAAACAAAAAAAAAATACCTTTTTATAATATTAGTATAGATAGCCTATGTTAATATAGCAAAAAAACAAAATACAAATCTTTTCCCTTACACAGTTTATAGAAATTATTTGTTTGTTTGTTATTACTCAATCACACGCAAACGGCTGAAGAGATTTGTGTGAACTTTGGCACACAGATAGATCCCATCTTGAATTAACATATAAGGTATTTAAGTATATTTGGAATACTTTTATACTAATATATAAGTAATAAAGTATCTAAGTAGTTTCTCTTCAATGAGAGTTTAACCACGAGCAAGCAGTCTATGGCAGCCTTATGTTCAGTATTAAGCGTTGTTCATCTATCAAGTCTTGCTCTTTAATTTTTGTCATTTTTCTTCTTCTTTTATTTCAATATTGATCTATGTTCATTTACAAGATGTTATGTTCATCATTTTATTATTTTCTTTTTCTATTGCAGTCTATGGCAGCCCTAGTTTCAATATTCATAATTGTTCGTTGATAAGATGTTATGCTCTTTAACGAATTATGTTCTTCTATTTCAGTCTCAAGAATTGTATTCCCATAAAATACAAATGTAAAAGTTTGTGGTTAGTGCGCAATCCATGCAGCTCTATCACAGCACCGCTAAGGCAGCCTCATGTTCAAAATTGATCATTGTTCATTTATTTATAAAATGTTATGATACAATACAATATTGAAGTCAACAAAAGTGATAAGTTCAAAATAGAACATCTACCTGTTAAGAATAACATATTTCTTTGCTTCTTCGATTGAGTCTATGATAGTCAAATTATCTAATATATTTATGTTATCAGCATTATAAACTGTCCTTTTGTTCTTCTTTTGCATTCTATGGCAGGTTTATGTTCAAAATTGAACATCGTTATATTCAAAAGATGTTTTATTACTTACAACAAATCATTGATTTGTTAAATGTTACACTATGATTTTATAAGTGTTGTGCAAAAGTCAATGTCGAACTCGTGGCGTTTTCACATTTGTCTGTGCTTTGTTCATTGCTATAGTTTAATATTAAATCTTTTGTCCTTCCTGTAGTTTCAATCAAACAATCTTAAAAAAATATATATTAAAGATAATTAATTATAAATAATTTTAGAGAAGATTTTGATGTGTGCAATGAAATCGAAAACTACCTATATACCTAATGACTTAATCCGTTATAATCCTAAACGAATACATGCCTACTTCTCTTTAAAACTATACCTATATCTAATAATATATGCTAGTTAGCCATTACATTCCTGCGCATACATAAACAATTAATAAAAAATAAAAAAAAACTATTTAGTTTCTTTAGAGCTCACTTGTTTCGTTCGTGCAACGCGATCCAATATACACACTTATTCTAAATTAAACTTATAATGACGATTACTAAGAGATGGTTATTTTTCAGACACAAATAATCGCATTAATTGTGTTTGAAAAATTCATGAATTTATGGGTCTAAATTTTTGATGAGATCTACAGAGATGGGGTCGCAGGGTCGTTGTTAATTTAGAGTACTAGTAAAAATATACTTATTATAAAACTAATCATTATCAAAGCCCATACACGAAAAGCTTCATACGATCTTTATGCGTCTTTACTTCACAAATTGTTGTATTGTATCTTTATTTAAATAATGATACTATCTTCTGAGATATTCTTTTGTTTAGATTTGTTAATTCAAAGTGGTTGTTGGGGCTAAAAATGAACATCCTTACATGTTCATTTTTAGCCCCAAATAGAATACCTACCTATCTATGTTAAGCTATGCTGTTTCATCTAAAAACTGTTTATCCTGTCACATAATCGTTTGGTAAGTTACAAGAACAATTATAAAATCTGCCATTTTACAAAAATACATAATTTTATTCGATGAGAAAATGGAAGGAAATATAAAAAAATAAAACTCATTTGAATTGACGTAAGTGTAACAACATATTTTTAATTAAAAAATAAATTAAAAGTAATATTTGATGAAATGGTTTTTTATACATTTAATATTTTGATGATGGTGATTATGAAAATGACAGTGAAATGATGTTTGTGTTCATACATAAAATATTTTGTGACAATAAATGTTTATGAAATAATATTTAGAGTTTTTTAAAGTTCATACAGAATAATATATATTTTTTGTTTAATTAGTAGTTTTATCCAAAGTTAGTAAGTTTAAACTTAACACATTCAAGGACACTGAACGATAAACAATACAAATTTTATTTTTTTAAACCCTATGGGCGTTTAGTGTCCGTCAAAGTGTATATGAACACGGTTTTCACCGGTGGTAGTTCTATATTGCCTTTTTAAAAGTATTTTAAAAATAATAAAAAATACGTTTACGTCCGAAGACTGAAATGTTTTGGTTAAATTATTTTAGAATTACCTAAATAATAATTTTCGGTTAATTTGTGGCGCTTATTTGAGACAGTTTGGTTTTCGTGTGGCATATTTCTAATTGTCAAACTATAAACTTTTTAATTTGTTGAATACGAGGCTTTTGGCTAATTTCTATGTGCGTATTTTGCCTTTTTTAAAATAAATAATGTTTGTTTTGATTGTGCAGAATAAACAATTTTTTGGTTTCAATATACAGTTAATTTTGCTGAAATCGTTATTAATGTCGTTTAATTTTAAACTCACACCTATTTTCTTTTTCTAGTGATGTTCCAGTACCTATTTCAATTCATATGTACTTTCTGAGTTTATCTTGGACATTACTGACATCGGTGAACGAAAACATCGCGAGGAAACCTGGACTTATAGTCAATATAAGTCTGAAATCGCCAAACCCGTCTTGAGCAAGCGTGGTGATCAATGCTCGTGCCTTCTCTGTATGAGAAGAGGCCTTTGCCCTGCAATGGGACAATAATAGCCACGTTTTATTATAATTTATTTTTATTTTTCATGAATATCACTTTGTATTTTCTTTTATTCCTTTGTAGTGAATTGGACTGTATTTCGCGTTTCGTGTATGGGAATGAGACTTATAATTAAATAACCTAGTTGAGGTGGATTTCCTTTTGGTTGTATGAAGTATTTTCATTTTTATTTAGCAAATCACACATTTCGAAACACTGCAACGATGTCTAGTGTTGCACAGTTATATCGTTATTATTAACGTTACGAAAAATCAATTTAATGCAATAATGCAATTATATCATAACATACATCGAAAAGAAAAATAACTCCTGCACATACCTAAATTAAAACGGTGTTATATATAACTAATACTACAATAAGGTACCTAATACCTAAAGAAATCGTAAAGACGCACCTATTATTAAAAAAAAAACTTTAAAAAACCTGTTGCGTTTTCAATAGTTGTTGCAATTTTTAAAACTATTTTCTACAGTAAAACATAAAAAATCTATTAAAAGACAAACATATTATCAATTAACTTATATTAAAACGAACGCAGATCACGAATGGAAATAATTTAAATAAGTAATGAAAACTAAAACCTAAGGCGGATTGCCGACATTTATTAAAGTGGTCAACTAAATTATTTTAATTATCAGGAATGAGTTTATTTTAACATTTTTATTTGATACTAGAAATAAAAATATGAGATGAAATGTTTTTTGCTGAAAAAAAAACGTATTCTTTTGAATGAGATATCAACAAGTAAATATTAAGTTCTGATATAGATATTAATGTGAAAATTTTATAAAAAAAATATTATACGTTTTAAGATATATTTTTTTTAATAGATGTTACTCATTCCTGACAAAAATAAAGATTATAATGTAAAAGCATACTAGTATATGACTATTCAGCCACGTCAAAATATATTTATCGAAAACTAAATCAAATTAAAACTAATAATTGAACGGTAAAGAGTGTTTTTTTTTTTCAAATAAACAACATATATTAAAATGGTATTAAATACCTACTATAAATTAAAAGAATTATCTAAAAAGTTTTGATTTATGTGTTTCAGTGTTATTTTTGAACTCGTTTAGTTTAGTCGGCATTATTTCAGTGATTTGTATTTACTATTATTATTTATCAATAACCTAAATATGTCTAATATGCAGTGCTTCACTGTAATTTTATTTAATCATATTATAAATCATATTTATTTATTTATTTATATATACTTTATTGTACACCAGATTATACATTACATAAAAAAAAAAGTTATACAATACAAAATATACAATGGGCGGCCTTATCGCTTACTGCGATCTCTTCCAGGCAACCTTGAAAAATCATAAATTAAATCATAATTAAATCATACATTTTACTCAAAGAAATTGAATTCATTATCAATTCTAAATAATTTTAATCAAAGACTACGAACGAAATAATTATTAGTAGGTAATTAAAAATGCAAACTCAATCTAAAAACTATGTAGCAACTATGTATAAATCTGCATTTATGTACATATTCGTCAGTACACGTAACAATAAGACGCCATTTTGAAAAAGGCGACTAAAAGAAAAATTCTATGATTTTATCACTCAGTTGACGAGTAGCCGTTTACGACTTTAATGATAATACTTAAATTATTAAAAAATATTTAAAGAAATTATCAACTATTTAAAAAAATCTGCTAAATATTGGAAGCTACGTGCTATTAAATATGTTACATAAGTGTGCGCGTACTCTTACAGAAACTAGATTTCAGAGAGAAATATAAGAATTAAACACGTGGAAGATGAAACATGACGATGAAAATACAAGATCTGAAAAATCCATGAAAAATGAAAGAATGAAGAATAGGTGAAAATACAGTAACTATACGAAATATAACATGTTTCACATAAAATAGTCTGATATACATAGAACAGATACAACGATAAAATTAAATGTCACAACGAAAACATATAGTTCAATAGAAAAAAGTATAATTCAGTAAAAGCGCGCGCACTGCGTTATTTTATACATCATTGGAACAAGCTATTAGAATATTACGTTTCATACTCACAGAAACAAAATCGCATCAAAATTTTATTCATACTCTCATTTTTATGGTACTTAAGTTACTCGCTACTATTCCGACATAACGATTTTAGAATACGTTTCATACACTCACCTACACATTATCTTCACTCAAAAATCGCTCTTATTATAATAGTACTTAAGATCCTATTAGACAGCTTTGCACACCTTTTTTCTGATATATTTACACGTTACAGTTTAATTATTAAGTCATAAGGCATATTCTACCTTTTTTTGCTTCCGAAAAATATATATACACCACTTAGCTTTTATATTATACTTACTTACTAAATAAATCTATTTTTTTCTTACTTACTTATATCCTACGGCTTTATGCCTAATCACAATCATAAGTAAAAAATTTTTTTTTTTTTTTAGAAAATCAACGTTCCATGCCGTTTTTTCAGGGCTCCAGAAAAAGTTTTAATATATTTTTAACTATTCAGTTGTCAGAGTGATTAAACTGAAAATTGATATTTGTTATATGTTTAAACCGAGATTTTAAAAGAGCGGTTAGACAGCTTGCATTTTTTTTTCATAGTTCCCCTTAAATGTAACGATAATATTAAAATTATTTAACCAAAGACATTTAATTCCTACACTTAAAGCCTTACACAACAAAATAAAATAATGAATCAACTTCTTAAACCCTTCAAATTACGAAATAAAATTGTACTCTTTAATTGAACGTAAGTCTCGCGATACGATACGAAAAATAAGGAAATTATAACTAAAACACGCATCTAGTGACGATAAACAATTCCGACATTGCAAAGGATTAATATACACTCCTTAAAAGGACCTCCCCTTAATGTTAATATTTAGGATACAGCCTCGTCTTTATAAAAATAGTTGCCTTATAATATTTTTCGAAAAATATATAAGTATATTCAAAGTTACACTCACGCTTAAAAAAATCTTTCCTTAGCTCTACCCAAAAGATAAATCACGCTGTTTAAATAAAACTAACTAAATTGACATTGAATGCCTTATAAATTCGATATCGAACGTCACGCAATGAATACCGCGGATATGTACAAAATATTAAAATTCTAAAATAACCATAAACTTAACCTCCAAATCGAAACATTGGGAATTTAGAAAACGAATAAAATAATAACCTTATAAAATATTTTGGCCAAGCAACGTCAATCATTCTGTTTCAGAATTTGATAAAATAATAGCATACTTAATATACCAATATCCTTCGATTCACACTATTGAAATGTTCACAATCGAACAAATACCCATAATACTTTCTAATTCTATGAGTTTTCACACTACGATGTTTTTTTCTTTATAAAAAAATCCGGTCCGGTTTGATGGTAACAATATCAATGGACGTTTGCTTAATAGTACACAAGAAGGTATGAGCGAAAGAGGGACATAAAGGTGGATTGTAGTACAAAAAAGTAAGTGAGCAATGTTGAGCTAAAGAGTCTAGTTTGACCTCATTTTGAGCGGTACAGAGAAGGGCTAAAACAGTGCATACAGGTGATATTCAATTGTACTTTATAATATGAACAAGATTTCAAAGCGTCCTGTGTACCGCTTCAAACAGTGACATAAGTTGGAAGGTTCATGATAGCTCAACTTAACTTATAAAAAGCTCCACATTTTATGTAAAACTGTAGCTTTGTCTCCCTGACACTTATCCCTTATTGAGTTATTAGTTGAATTTTAAAAACAGCAAGCATTTTCGGATTGTTAAATTATCAATTTTAAGCCCATGTTACACGACCCAGCAAGGATGTTTATCATATAAAGAATGTTTTCCAAAATCTACGCAAGACCCCAGCGAAACAGGGCAAGAAAGGCAAGGTATTATTACAAAAACCAAGAACGGAGCAGGGTCTAGCTGAGCAAAGTTGAGCTACTGTCTATTATAATTTTGACCTAATGTTGAGCGGTACAAAGAAGGGATGAAACCGTGCCATACAGGTGATATTAATTTGTATTTTTTTAAATATGGTCAAGATTTCAACGCGTCCTGTGTACAGCTTCGAACAGTAAAATGAGTTGGAAGTAACGGTGACCAGTCATTTCACCAAAACTTAATTTACAAATTTTCATTTGACAAAAATATGATTTGTTATTTCATCATTACACAATAACAACTTTGCCAAATAATTCAATTAAGTAAATCATTATCAGATAAACTTTTTTTTAATAACGTATTATTTGACAAATTATTCAAATTTTATTCAAGTTATCTCATAAAACAACTTTTGGAATAAAAACGTTTTACATATTGAACTACGCAATTTCCTAAAAATTAAACTCATTAAATAAGCAAAAGGGTAATTTTAATATATAAACCATAAAAATAAAAAAAATGCCAGAAACGACTTATGCTAACCGAAAAAAAAAAATTGTAGGCTACGCGGAGCCAAACTAGTTAGATTAGGTTAAATATTGTTACTCTCAAAAATGGTTAGGTTAGGTTAAAACCACCGGCCGCGGTAGCGGCCGGCGAGTGCCAAAAACGACTAAAATATATAGAAAATATATTTTTAACAGTTTATTTGTAACACTATCCCAGCTCAACTTAACTTAGCAGACAACGCTCCACACCTTTCTGAAAACTGCTGCTGGTAATGACGCTGATCCCTATTGGATGATTTTTTAATACAGCTAGCATTTTCAGACTGTTACGTTTTCAATTTGAAAGTTCTTTAATTAAAGTCAAGAGGTCACATAGTCAACATTTTGCCGATCCATTATGGATATTTATCATATGAAAGGATGTTTGCCAAAATGTACACAAGAGGGTAAAAAGCCAAGAACGGAGAGGGGTACAGATGAGTAAAGTTGAGCTAAAGTATATATTATAATTACGACCTAGCGTTGAACGGTACAAAGAAGGCAAGAAATCGTGGGATATAGGTGATATTATTTTGTATATTATAAAAATATGATCAAGATTTCAACGCGTCCTGTGTATCGCTTCAAACAGTAACATAAGCTGGAAATGACACTATCATAGCTCAACTTAACTCAGCAGACAACGCTCTACAAAACGATGCCCTTATTTTCATAACGCTGATCCCTTATTGGTTAAAACAGCTAGCATTTTCAGACTGTTACGTTTTCAATTTGCAAGTTCTTTTAGCATATAGGTGACGAAGTTTAAAACATTTCTTCAGATCTATATGGATGAAAATTGTTACAAAGCCTAACAGTAGGTACCTATGCAAAAGGGGACGAGTAATACGGGGGCAAGTAAGGCAGTCCAGCAGATTGCAACCAAGAGCAGAGCGGAGTTAAGCTGAGTAAAGTTGAGCTAAAGCGTCTAGAAATTGGAACAAGCGTTTAGCGGTACAAAGAATGGATGAAATAGTGTCTTATCTTACAGGTGGTATTTTTTTATTTAACAAGAAACATGAACGTGATTTCAACGCTTTTTGCCCCGCTTCAAACAGTAATCAAAGTTGGAAATTACACTATCATAGCTCAACTTAACTCAGTAGACAACGCTCCTCAGTTTTATCGAAAAGTATACAACTTGTCCCCAAAGTGCTCATCCTCTTTGGAAAACAACTAGTATTTTTAGGCTAACCTTTAAAGGTTTTTAATTTGAATATCCATAGAAGTTTCTGACGGTTGCTCGCAGTTAGAACTTTGTTCATGATATTTTTTTTCAATAGTTGACATGTCTATAAATTGTGCACCTTATTATATTGTTCCATATGATTTTTTGTTTTGTTGAGTCCAGCGTTGGTTTTTTTTGTTGACGTCGAAATCCAGCAAAGTTGCATCGTGAACTCCACGATAATGTGAATCCTCAACTCTTCATTCCTTACATATAAGTTACAGTTACGGCATAATTAAAGGAAAACACACAAAAAGGTTATGTTAAAAAGGATTTACTCTCCTCCTGCTTGACGATCCCCATCTCCTGGAGCACGGCTTCGAGACCTTCCGGCATCCTGCCCTGGTCGAGCTCCAAGTTCCACTTGTAATACTGGAATAGAAGAGAGACAAGTTTTTATCACCTAATATAATTGACGCATATCTTTATGGACCGACGTCGGGTCATTGTGTGGATGTTCGAGGACTATTTTTGACACCATTCTGTTCCTACTACTACAATGAGTCGAGAGGCCCGGGATACTTGTACATTCGCCGCACCCCCGACTGGTAACAGCCCGTCATGCCTAGCAGGCCCCATCACCAAGTGCGGCTGATCCCACGACCGCACGTCCTCCTCTAAAGATGCGCGTGAAACACTGCGTGCCACCTCTTTGGACCTGACTCGGCGACGACACAGCCCCCAACTTCACAGGAACCTCCTTATGGTGGCCGGAGATCGTTAAGCACCCTTCGACGCACGGCTGTTCTTCTGGTGCGGGTGGAATGAGAGGTATGCTCTCTCTCCCTCTCCACCGCCTCCTTTGCATACCATGCACCAGCCTCTTGACCATTACCTGTATCTGTTTTCACTATTTACTCCCTATACCAAGGACAATGACTTAAATCTTCGCTTCTACTTAGAATAAGCTCACGATGACTTGACTTAAAGGTTTTTTCAGTAATTTCTCCTTTTAATTTTTGCAACCCTCTACATTTCGGATTCAGAAAAGTAATTTTCAAGAAAAATTAACACTACTAGGCTCATTTTCTGCGTTCCGATTAAAAGAGGGTGTCAGCTGGTTCATGTCTCTGGAAAAGAAACACCTGCTTTAGAGCAAAGGCATACCTGATGCTGATATCCCAAGGTGGCGATGAACATTCACAATCAAGTGGTCCTGCTGGTTTGCCACCAAATAACGTCCAATAAAATAATAGAAAGTTATCACGTACAAACCTTATCCAGTTCCTTCCTCAGCGAAATCACAGACCGTTCCCTGTCCGCCACCAGCTCCTCAAGGTATTGGTAGCGGAGCTTTTTGCGCGCGCGACACTCCCGCGCAGACTGTCTGCTACGTTCTGCTTGAACACATGAAGAAGGACCAACGTTAGGCTTGAGTCTAAGAAGCCTTGATCAAGGAAAAGAAGTCAAGGATTTTGACAAAATGGCAATTTGGTTGGGTGAAGTCTACTTTCTGGGATACGTTATTTATGCAATACTGCCCCGCGTTTTTAATCGCATAAGTCTCGATCCCGTGGGAATATCGGGATAGAAAGTATCCTATGTTCTAACCCAGGTCGTGGTCTACCCATATGTCAATTTCATCAAAACCCGTTCAGCCGTTTTAGCGTGTAAGCGAAACAAACAAACTCACTTTCGCATTTATAATATTAGGATAGTTAGGATACTTATCTACCATTTTTTTTTTACTTTCTGTACTGAAAAAATGATACGGTCGAGTTCTGTTTTTAAGAGTAGAGCAATATCATATTTTATTCTTTCAGTAATATCCTTCTACCTGCATTTTCTGTGCGAGTGTCAATAAATACTTTTACTTTCGTTATCTACAAAGTTGTTGTATATATGCTTCTATACAACAACTTTGTCATAAATCGTTACCTACTTAACTAACTAACAACATTTTATAGTGACCGTATCAATAGTAGACATCTTTATTTCTTTAATAAATAGAATGACTGAATGGCCATCGCATGGCAGCATGAAAATATACCTAATTATATTATTCCCTCTTGGTCACCGAAAATTCAGGCGTCTAGGTTTATCCACAACGAAGTTACTGGGGGGGCGATTTTTTTTTTTTTTAATGTCCTGAATGGCTTCGTGAAAGGATGTATAAAACGGCTGTGCTTTTGTTTGTTTGTTTTTGCTCGACTTGGCGGACGCACTGCTGTGCCCCCAGATATTAAAATACTATACAGTCTATTATTGTCCCGCTGCAGGGCAAAGGCCTCTTCTTATACAGAGAAGGCATGCGCATTAATCACCACACTTGCTCAAGGAGGATCTAACTCCTAGAAAAACAACCGTAATATTTTTGGCTATAGTTAAATTCTCCTTCCTCAGTATAGTTTGCCCGAAGTGCTTGGGACTTAACCGGAGCCCTCTCGAGCTTATACTTTCGAGCTACAAGAATTGGCTCGTCCCGAAAAACGTCAACGCTGAAAACCAGCCCTGTGGCTCTGTCTCGTAGTTTCTTTCTCGTTAAAACTCTGAAACTTCAAAGCTGTCTTAAAAATCCTTACCTAGCTTCGCCTTCATGTCCTGTTTGTCAAGCTGCGCCTTGCGGCCAGGCCTGCGCCCACGCTTGCCCCCCTCGCGCCTTTCGCCGCCCTCCACACCCGACGCCCCCACCGAGCCGTACACCCCACCACCCAGCGACTCCTGGAAATAATAAAAAGTTTCATTAGGATAGTGTATTTTAGAAAATAATAATAGAAAAAGAAATAAAGTCTAGTAGGTCAAATCGCACGATCTTGGTGGCCAATTCACGTTACCTCACCGAGAGATTATCATACCCTCAAATCGTTCATGCAGAATGTCCACCGTGGCGTTCGAAACACTCATTTTGATAATAAAGTGTTATCATTACGACGTGCTGCTCATTCGAGTAAAATGATGATTTGGCATCATTGACTGGAATATTACTTTAACAGATTTGACAGATCCCGCCAAAACAACATGGCCGCCACATTTCAACATCGACCCGTCCCTATTGGAACACAACGAAGATACTCTTTTGTTGTGCAAAATTTCATGCTTCTTGTTTATTTTCGTTCACTGTTCTAGACCCAACAGTTTATGTTGTACGTTGGCTGTCAATAAATGAATTTAAGATTGTGTTAATTATTCAGTTAATAGATGTGGTTTTGATTGCTTTAATAGCAGTAGCTTGTTGGGCATTGTAAAAGTTCCGTTCATTAACGCGTTGTCTGTCTTCAATGTTATGAAAGTTGTCTGCAAGGTATGTATGATCTCGGACAAAATGAGAATACCTAATCACAATTCATTCTCATATGCAAATTCCAAATTTAAAAAAAAAAAAAATTCCAGCCTTGAGATTTAATACCCAAACAATCTTAAAGTAAAGAAGTCATCAGACGACCCATCAAAATCAAGTTTTATTCAAACTAGGCGGAGGATCAGGACTTTTTGAACGTCGAAATTACATAAGACAGTTCCCCAAAAAGCCCGCTCTTCACCACTTCCTAGAGCTTTAGCTGGGAAGAAGAAGTCGCGCAACAAACTCCCCAGCGGCAGCCGTCTAAGTATTCAGTTAGAAGAACTTGATTCTATACAATACATCAATCAATTACAACGGGTTCAATTCGATTTCATAATCATTGCTAACAGATATACTACGCACATGAGAACGTTACAAGTTGGCAGTGAAAACAATGAGCTCACTACAGTAAGACGAAACGCAATACGTCTAAATATGTCTCATTCATATACTATTAATATATTTTGTTTAAGTTTTCTGGCTCCCGCTGATGGTCTGATGGAGTATGTGGCAAAGTTTTTGACAAAATCTCAGTTAAACACACGACAAACTTCGTCTAAACTAATATTATTAAAATAATTGTTTATTTGTAGGAGGTAATCTTTGGAAGTAAGTTTATTAGAAGATCACTAATCATAATTCTAACTATACCGACGACAATCTAAGAAGCCCGATTTGACGTTTCTCATTATACATGCCGCGATAACTTTGTATGAACGTCTACTTATGAAACCGAAATATCAAATTCATTATCCTAATGAATCACTATGTTATCCATACACTATAACAATGAGTATAATTCGTAAGCACCAAGTTTCACTTTATATTGGAAAAACGCAGTCAAAAACACGAATTAATCGTTGATTCATATTCCGACAGAACTTTATTACAATGTCATGTCTTTGGGTTCGTTGCTGTAGTGTTGTGACCGTTTTAAGTCATTTTTTGACCGAATAAAATCGATTTATTGAAAAATCGATAGGTACTTTTACAAACATTTCATTATTATAAGAGAAAAAAGTATAATAAAATAACTGTATTATTAAATGTTTGAACATATAAAAACAAAATTGCTCGAAAGAAAATTATATCGGAAGACTTTAGAAGAGATGTACATATTGACATTAGGATGGAAAATTAATTTATTATAATGGTAACCGACGAAGACAGTTCAACTGATGATATATAATTTTTCTGGATCATCCCAAGTGACCAAGTGAGTGAGTGTGAGTGTCGTGATGGCCCAGTGGTTAAAGCCTCGCCTCTCATGCACGAGGTTGTGGGTTCAAATCCGGGCAAGTACCAATGTGACTTTTTCAATTCATATGTACTTTCTGAGTTTATCTTGGACATTATTGACATCGGTGAAGGAAAAACATCGTGAGGAAACCTGGACTTATAGTTAATATAAGTCTGAAATCACCAACCCGTCTTGAGCAAGCGTGGTGATCAATGCTCGTGCCTTCTCTGTATGAGAAGAGGCCTTTGCCCTGCAGTGGGACAGTAACAGGCTGATATTATTATTATCCCAAGTGACGAAAGTGAATATTTTTTTTACAAAAGTGAATTTATTTATTTACATGTCGTGATCATGATGATGACGTGTAATAAAAAGATATGCCTCGAGAATCAGTTTTAAAGAATGTAGGTAAATTGTCGATTACAAACTCTAAGTATGATAAATCGATATGTCTCAAGAATCGGTTATTAAAGCAACCGATTTTTGTTTCCCGTCACTACACAAAATATTTTGATAGGTGTCAAATCGGGCTTCTTAGATTGTCGCACGTATAATGTTATAAATGCGAAAGTGAGTTTGTTTGTTACGCTTTCACGCTAAAACGGCACAACGAATTTGGATTAAATTTGGCACATGAGTAGACGATGACTTGGGTTAGGTCATAGGATACTTTATATCCTAATATTCGCACGGGATCGAGAGTTATGCGGGTGAAACCGCGGGGGGGAACTAGTAGTAAGTATTTATAAATTAGTAATCCGATTAATGGAAAGGTACAATATTGTAGAGTGTCATAGGATATAGTACTTTGTGGTATAATTGACGCGAAAGTCGCGGGCAAAAGCTAGCTATATTCCGGCCGCCAAGAGAATGCGTTTCTGACACCTGTCAGTTGAGTACAAAAGAATTCGTATTTTACGAATTTATACTTTACTAGCTGCGTCCCGTGGTTTCACCCGCATAAGTCTAGATCCCGTGTGATTCTATGTCCTTCTCCAGGTCATGTTGTACCTACTCATGTGCTAAATTTTATCCAAATCCGTTCAACCGTTTTAGCGTGAAAGCGTAACAAACAAACTCACTTTCGCATTCATATTATTAGTTAGGATTTGTTCCTAATCGTGTCCAACTGGGAGGAGTCAGGAACGCGTTCTATCGGCGGCGGCGAGTTTAGTATAAGCATTCTTAGCAGGAGATAATTGGTTGTTTTGGTTATCTTACAATACTATCAAAGATAGACAAAAGCTAAATGCAGGATCATTTTGATAATCTTAAGATCAATTAATTGATAAGATCCTTATAAGTCCAGCAAATGTTTCCTTACATGATAGTTACTGTGATAACAGAAATAACCGAAGGAAAGTCACAATCACAATCTTTGCTGAATATAGTTGTCAAAAAAAAAAATATTTTCGTGCCTAGCCTAGTTAGGAGAATTAAAAAAGTTTCGATAGTTGGACGTTTTGCTACATAGACGAATTGCTAATTAGACGTATAGCTATACAGACGTTTTATTATTAATTCATTTATTTCAGATAATTATAATCCATATAAAACATTACACTTACTTTACACATTAACCTAAATTAAATAATTTACATAATATTAATAATATACAATAAAATCAAAATCAAAATTGTGTTAGTATAAGACATAAACAATGTGTTAGTGAGCGCCCAAAACAATGCGCATCCATTTGTTTTGGATAGGGCAATCCGCACGAGATACAATCATCTGCAGGATGCCGTTGCTACTGCCTCGCACACGCTGTGACAAGGAAGCTACCCTTTTGCGCATAATCGCATGGAAGCCGTCCGTTCGCGCCTCCGTAAACATACCAGATGCACTACAATAGCGAGGCAGCCGCATCAGCATCCTGAAAAAGCTGTTTTGCAAAGTTGTTTTGTTTTGGCTGTTTTGCTAAGTTACGCTACGTTTTGTTACGAATTGATCGTGACGCATTTTTTCTACGTAAAATCTTGTTAATTATAAATTCAAGTGGTCCATATGAGAAAGAACTAGAATAACATATACATTATGTACAAACACATACAAACTCAATCAAATCAATCTGCCTACCCTTTTCCCAACAATGTTGGAGTCGGCTTCCAATCTAACCAGATGCAGCTGAATACCAGTATTTTACATGGAGCAACAGCCTATCTGACCTCCACAACCCCGTTACTGGGTTAACCGATTCCCCATTGGTACGACTGGTAGTCAGACTTTTGGGCTTCTGACTGCCCGTAACGACTGTCAAAGACCTACGAGTGACAGCTGAGACCAACGGCTTAAAACGTGCTTTCCGAGGCACGGGAAGGGGCCTCGATATGTGATGGATGCTTTGGTGAGCATACATCCCAAATCATATATCCTGTACTGTTTGTTATCACCTAGTTTTTTTTGTTTTTAATTACCTAAATCTAAATTAACTAAATTACCTATTAGCACTTTTTGCATGGAACATCATTCCATTCTGTATCTAGAGAAGGGCGTTGTTAGCTGCGCTACAGTTTATACTTTTTCAGTTATCATCGTTTTAAGGCTCGTGCAGACAAGTGCGACGCGACTCGAACAATACAATTTCACATTTACAGCCGGGTCGATCGGAGGTTAAGCTACGCTTGCCGCGGTCGGTTCGTAGATGGGTCGCGGCATCGACCTGTGCGACTGTTATTACTACTTATTATAAGTTCGATTCAAAGTTAATAGCGGCTCGGAAGTTAGCTGCTCGCTGTGCAGAAATTTATAAAATGCAGCAGAAACGAAAAAAAACATCAAAATAGTTAAAAAAAAAACCCGTCAGTAAAGTATGAAACCTGAAACCATTGTAAAAAAATCATTAATTGGGTTTTTTTTTTTTTATAGGTCCATTTTAGCCATAGGAGGAATCCTATTGAAAATGGCTCTTTTATTCAAAGTAATTTAATTATAATTAATAAAAAATATTATCTACATCACAATTACATTAAATTATTTTTTGATCAATATATATTTCTACTAACTACGACCCTCTTACGTAGCCTAGAAACCAACAAAGCAAACCTAGATAGTTTGACAGTACGTAAAGATTGCAAGGTGAGAAATGAGGCACTTTTGGATTTTCCATTTTGTTTAGATTATACACAAACCTTCCGGAATAAATTCTCTACATTATGGTAAAAACCGCATCAAAATCCGTTGCGCAGTTTCTAAGAACAACTCAGTCGCAGCCAGACACGAAAATCGACTTTAATTTATAATATGTACCTAGGTACCTATAGATGAACTGCGAAGTATCAGCCAAACACGCATAACATTTGTTCACAACACGTAAAAAAACCAAGGCAAACATCTATACAGTGTCTGTTAGTTCGTTGACACTAAAACCTCATTGGTAACACATAGTTGAATGCACATAAAATATAGCACTTATTTTTATGGTGTAAGGTTCAGAATTGAATACAATGATCAAACAATAACCCTACTGTTTAGTACCGTGACAGTACTGAATGGGGGTAATGGTTTTAAGAAGCACGTTTCCACTGCATGCGAGGAGATGCCGTGGCCTAAACACAATTGATTTTAGAAAACATGGTTTCTTTTTGTTTTGTGAAGTGTCTTTTGATTTTTGGACTAATGTGTGGGTTTTGTGTAAGTTAAATGCCATATGGAAAAAAACAAGATGGAGGTAGTGAGTAAGACGAAATTCAAAACAATACGCAATTTCACACGGTGGCGCGTGGGATGTTTCTCTCGGACCATTTTCAATTAATTTATTTTCCAGTAGCGATGACTTTTTTTCTCTTTATCTAGACTTTCAATTATACATAACATAACATCTCGCCTGTTTTCCCCGAAGGGTTAGGCACAGATGTACCTAAAGTACACCCACATTTCGCCAGTTATGTTTGAGTCCCATGTAATAGGGGGCGAGCCTATTGCCATCAACCGGGCACAGATCCAGACTCCAAGCTGCTACTGAGAAATTCCAGATGGAAAAAACCAATAACACTTTTCCGGATCCGGGAATCGAACCCTGGACCTCATGCTCAGCAGTAGCGTTTACGACCACTATATCAAACAATATTGCGGAGATATCTACAGAGTGCAGTCTTTATTTAAATGCATTGCAGCACTTAATCTGATTTCAGGGATTCTAAGTCCTAATCAAACATTTGTAAGAAGAGTTATGTTGAAAACAAAGCCTTCCTTACCAACTGCCAAAAAAAATTGCCCAAATTGTCGAGTCCGACTCGATTTCCGTACCACCTATTATGGTTCATGAGATAAATCCCGCAGACAGACAGACGGACAGCGGAGGCTTAGTAATAGGTTCCCGTTTGGCACCCTAAAAATTGAATTGTGAATTACAGTATAATTTATCAGTATATGTGCCCAATAATCGAACTATGTAGTCTGCTATAATAGGAGCTCATGGCTAAGTAATAACAGCCGCACGGTTCGATCTATCAGGTTAAGCTACTCTTGCCGCGGTTGGTCTGTGGATGAATGACCAGCTTAACACCGAGACAACTCCGTGCCTCGGAAAGCACGTTAAGCCGTTGGTCCCAGCTGTCATTCGTGGATGTTTGACAGTCGTTACGGGTAAAGTCGGAGAAAGTCTGACAACCAGTCTTATTAAGGGGTATCGTATTACCCAGTTACTGGGTTGTGGAGGTCAGATAGGCAGTCGCTCCATGTAAAATACGGTATTCAGCTGTACCGGTTAGACTGGAAGCCGACCCCAAAATAGTTGGTAAAAGGCTAGGCAGATTGATTGTAGTCTGCTATAAAATCTCAGAACCTCAAGTGAATCTTCACACCAGGATACAAATCCACGTGACGTTATATTCATTCTTAATCAGGAAATGCATGCAATTTATGCATCTGACATTCTGAAGGGGACCGGGGTGCGCAGTGGGACCAGCGATGCGTTGAGTAACGAAGGACAAAATAATTCTGACACGCTTCATGATACGGAGTAAATCACTGTAAAACATATGGCGTGGTTTAATGCATTAATAAGGAATTTAAATTGAATGTTATGCATCGTTTAGAAAATTGTAGTAGGTATTTATTTGTACTCTGCAGTTCGTGGCAGTTATTTTAGTTCGTTCCCAGATTTTATGCAGATTTTTTACAGATTTTATGGCAGTAAATTTTATTTTTTTCAACCTTTTTGTATATTATATGTTTGGCTCCTGACTGACTCCTCAGGCCCTATATTTTGATACCCCAAATGAACAAGGTACAAAAAAAAATACATTACTTATTGACGTCTTAAATCCACCATTATGATTTTGTAAGAAACAATACCTAGCCTATAAACGACGTGCGACCTAGATGAGCTCGGAAGAAGAAGAGAAGAAGTCTAGAAGGCTGACGCGCAATTGGGTAAAAAAAAAAAATGGTGTCCGTCGAAGTTTGGGGTTAGATACTAAAATTAACCCTTAATTACCACAAAAATGTAGTCTCCTTAATGAAAAGCACCCTATTTCGAATAATAATACAACCTTCAATGTGGCATATGGAACACCCTGTATCGCCTAACACCTCTATCCCAGCTTAGTACCAGGACCAATATAAACCAAAGTACATTCTGAACACTTAGATGAGTAACAAATGTTACTTGGCAGTGGCACTCGTCAGATCTCGTATGAACGAGCACTGAAGGATTTACGAGAGTAAGCACATTTCATGTTATTGACTATAAAGCATACGAACATAAGTGCAATATTCTACATAGGTACCTTTAAAGTAATATATTATGTACTTAGTTTATTTATTTCGATCCGAAACCTTCCACTTTTCCAACGCAGATTCGAACCTGGGAACATCCACGAAAGTTTGCCAAAAGTCTTGTAGGATTACACATCGTTGACTTAATAATATAAATTACCTAAACCTTAGACCCAAAAATCCTTATAGACCAATTTAAAAGGCTTTAATACCATAAAAAGCTAACAAGCCGGGTTTTTTTTTAAATGAGCTGAAAACCGGAAAAACCAAATCAAATCAAAAACTCACCTGAAAACAGTCGACTACTTTAAATTTTAAAAAAAACTACAATAAAACACACACATCTTGCCAGCACCACACTTCAATTCAGACTAAATCATATTAATTTCGGGCTGCACGCCTTTGTCATCTCCGATTCCCGCCCGTTGCCGAGCAGCAGGCAGCAGCCGAGCTCGCCCGGACCGTGCAACGATCAATACTGCATCCTGAAATGCTATTTCGAACCGAGAGGAGATGGGGCAAACCTGCGTAGGCTAGACGTCTGGGCCATGGCGCAAACCGGTTACCTATACGGGTTTCTACTTTGTAGGTAGACAGCGGAGGTGGGGTTAGATCGGCAGATGGGGATTATTATTAAAAAATGTTGATGTCTAGACAGGGGTGTTTTCGATGGGGAGATATGATTTCGGCGAACGATTTTAATTGGGAGAGGATAAAGACTAGATTCGTTTGATGACCTTTCTTAGAGGACTTTTGGGAAGACCGTTTACGATCATTATTTTTATTATTACTTCCATGATTCGCGAGATTACGACTAATAGAGAAAGAGGTATGGAAGACAAAGACATGTTGCTTCAACCCCAAATACCTAAATAAGGATAATGGCAAGAGAATAATGATTACTTCGATAATTCCATCAGAAAATGAAATACGTAGGTACTTACCGATGGAAAAATGCAGCAAGAAAATATATTTTACAGAATTCCTAGACACTTTTCAAAAATCCGTATTTCACACAATGACTACAACAACATTATGATTACGAAAATATAACCAAAAAAATTGGATTCGGATCCACGATTCGACTTAATTTCTTGTGAGTTGTGCGAGGTCCTCGGCCAACAGCGGAATGTGATAGGCTTACAATTGATTGCACTCCTTATCAGTTAGTTATTTATCATTCAACGCATGTTGCACCTTTGTTATGACGAGAGAATTACGACCTGCGATAATGATGCTCATAGACGACAAATTAACTCCTAATCCTAATTCCAAAACAAAAAATAGGTATTCAATTTAGTCTGTTTTTACAATTTTCAACAAAAAACTACTTAACGAAAATTCCAACAATTTAAAGTAAATAGGTATTTTTCCAAAAAAAACATCGTAAGTAATTAACCTTAATTTTGTTCGTAAATTGGCAGTATTTCAGCTCTAGCTATATTTTTATTCAAAAATTAAACGCCCGATGAACGTCAGTGTTGTGAAATATTCGATGACGTCAT
The DNA here is from genome assembly GCA_916701695.1 of Agrochola macilenta. NCBI lineage: Eukaryota > Metazoa > Arthropoda > Insecta > Lepidoptera > Noctuidae > Agrochola > Agrochola macilenta. The sequence continues at coordinate 13,567,258 of OU753564.1, forward strand.
CGCAATTCAAAATATTGGAACTGCGTAGTCGGCGCGGCGCAGTCTCAATACCAAGACTTTTACTAGCAAACCGTAAAAATTACGACCGTTTCAGCATTTGACTATCCATCGCTTTCTACGCTATAATTCTTTACCCAGCTAGCTTTGCAAAAGACGCAATGGAAATTAAATTAAACCATATTTCGTGCCGAGTAGTAGTAGTAGTATCTTCGTTGATATGACTGCGTGCAGCGCTGCATAGGGCTTTTAGATCACAAATTAAATTTACTCGCATTTCTTATTGACTGAACGTCGCCGCTATATTTGGTCGAAAATTGAAAATCAATACTGTGGTGGGCGCCATGAGTCTTTTATGCGTTCGTGCTGGCCTGCAACGTAGTCTACGTTGCAGGCCAGCACGAACGCATAAAGGCGCCAGACGAAGGAGGTTTAAATGGCGTCTTCCTTTAATTATGTACGGGTTTTACCTGGGTTTTCTTTATAAGTGGATGTTTCGATCAATACCAGACATTGTATTAGACAGGCATTGTAAGGTAGTGTGATATTTACGGTCTGAAGTTTTTATTGATACAAGTTTAAATATTGAAATTTATGTTATACAAGCTAATGAGCTACACCAGCTAGATGTAAAGGGAAAAATGTTATTTGTTGCCCTCCTAAGTACTTCACTATCAGTTACCTAAGATCTATTAAATGAAAAATAAAATATTGATGTTGAATTAAGTAGGTACCATTTTTCCAAGCTACACTCGTCAGAACAATTCAGTTGTTAAAGTTTCTAAAGAAATGTAAGTAGATTCTTTCTTGAATTTTCCTTCAATCACATTTCTTTCATACCGCCCGAAAAGCCTCGTGATTACTTTTAACGAAGCCAAACGAAGCCAGGGCTTTCAACATAACATATATTTTCGTGCAGATTTTATTACTGGACAGATTCCGAAGGTCACCCTCGCCCCAACGTGACCATGAAAGGGTAAAAACTCTAAGTTTCTATAGAATTTTGTTGATATCCCTTACAAAAGGTTTTCCCCTCGGGCATCAAATGCAGGGTGGCTCAAGGGTGATATAAAAAAACGTTACAAATAGGGTGTTTCAAGGTCCTTTTGAATTTAAATATTGCCATGGGGGAATTTCAAATGTTTTTGCAATACTTAGTTTGTTATGTAGACACGGCTACACATCAAGCTATATATTTCCAGTTTATGCTGATCTCGCATTGTATAGGATTTCCGTACAATGCGAGGTCAGCTTAACGACTCGTCCAAGCTACAGAAGCGAAATATTATAACATGCTTGTATTTAATTCCATACTAGAACCTTCCTGAAATTCTTGAATAATGATGACGGTATAAACCGTATCGAAATCAATTAAAGTAGTTTCTACCTGTTCAGGTTTTTGTTGATGTGGTCAGACGCCAGTGTCCGCGATAGTACCATCGAAGAATTTCATATCTATACACCGTAAGGACTATTTCTGCTTGCAGCGTTCGGCGGCTATAGAACCGGGGAGGTAACAGATGTGGTCATCGTGTTCCCGGGATTTTGTTTTCAAACTGCTTAGATATGAAGTTCTTCGATAGTACATATAATAACTAAACCAAAAATAATTTAGATATTAAAAGGGTTTACTCAAAATATCTGTTACACATAGTTGATATGGTAGCTCCGATGCAAAAACATTATAATTCAGTGCAAGTACATAATAAATCATTTTGTTTGCAATTGAAAGTCATAATCATAATTAAAATATGATTAATTTAACTAATAAAGATATTTTATGTTGCGGGAAACGCAAAAACTTGTCATTTCTAAAGTTATCCAATCGTTTCAGGCATTAATGTTTTTTTTTTTTTTTTCATAAATCCATACTGTCCCACTGCTGAGTATGAGTAAGGGATGATATAATTTGTTAATTCTTTGTTATTTCTCATATGTTTAACTTTTCCTCGTTTACGTGTGACATTTTAATGTTACTAGTTCCTTCAAAGTTTCAATAATTCTTCTTCAGTATAAATTGAGAAAAGCTCACATGCAATTAAATACAACCACATGAACTTATCAAAACCATGTTTAAATATAAGTAAGTACAATACATAAAGGGCAATAGATTACGAGTCTGCCAGTGCAAACTGACATGACGACAGATTGTTGCTAAGGACATTACAACAATAATAATTATATTTTTCCCAGTGACCTCTCACCATCTGTGCAGACTCCCAGGCCAGCTGATACAATCACAGTATTCGCAGATGAGTAGGTATTTAAATGACAAAGGAACTCATACCTTGGAAATATACCTACCTACAGTTTTATTCATTATGTAAATGATAATATTGATAATTGTGAGCAAATGTGAGCTACTTAACAATTGCCCATTGGTGTGTAAACTGTAAGCTATACTAGTAATCTTAACTGCAAGCTATTCTTAGCGTGTTGGATGTATTGCGTTTTAAAAATCAATGTGATCAAACAATTGCCATGTGTTGGCAATTGTTTGATCACATTGATTTTTCTAGTCTATACGTTTAAAGAATGGGAGCATTGGATTTGATTGGATGTAGGTACATATTATCTGTTAAATTGCTTTTGTTGGACATCTGATTCTGTATTCAAAAATTTTCTTTTTTTTGGGTTTTTTTTTTCGTTTTGTTGCATATTATCATCCTAATTCCCAATTTTCTATTTCACACATAAACAAAGAACGCTTATAAAACAATGAACTTAATCTTCCAACATATGTAAGTTTCATAAAGAAACAGTTAATTATTATATTTATTTACAGCTGAAAATAATAAACAATTTATATTTTCCACATGTCTTTGAGTGGGGGCCACAGATCAAAGTTGGTCAATGTTACTACTCTACTTGTTTTGTTATCTCATTTACAATGTTGATAAACAAATATAAATGATTGCATAAATATTTTGTACATTATTATACCTAATGAAACAAACACACCTATCATTTGGGATACATGTAGTACCCCAAATGTTGAGTATATAGGGTAAAATCGTTAACTTTCTATTAGCACGCACACGTCCTCTTTAACCATGACCTTACATTAGAAGTTGAAGAGTAAGATTTACCTATTAAATAGCTAGTAACTAGCTATCTACAACGATGTTGTACATAATAAATAATATCATAATAAGCAAATACGCAGTAAGTTTTGTTTCTCGGTTAGCAACAAAAGGCCGGCCGATACCAAGCAAACTGCGTCGTTCGTTCGCGTCAAACGATGTTCATTTTATGCGGCGTAGTAACTGTCAGTTCCTAACCTAAAACATTTCGCATTCAACCACTCAAAACACTGCATACACACAAATTAAACGTACCGGTGTGAATAAAAACCTAATCTACATAATTTTTCTCACAAGAATCAATAAAGAAATGTAACGCTACTCACGATTTATAGTGATTGTCGGAGAGTCGTGTCCGCCCTAGTGACTGCCTCAATGCACACTGGCTGCGGCGCGGCGCGTTGCGCAGTGGGAACGACCGCGCGCGTTCACTCTTCTTATTTTTAAAAAACAACTTTTTAAATCGGCAATGGATCGGAACAGACAGACTGACTACAGCGAGTAGCACAAGCAGCGGACGAGACGTGTCGCAACGGCTCGTATTGTAGCCCTCCCCACCTTGTACAAAGTGACCTTATCGTTTGGCTGCACTCGGTAACAGTGAGTGCAATATAAAGACGTACTTACCTACTACAGCACCGTGTCGCGACACTAATAAAGATTAATGCTTCTTCCAATAATACTGCAGACTGCTGAGTTTGCATTCTGGAAGAGCGGCTTTGTCCACGCCTGACATAAGCTGAACTTAGGAAGAAAAATAAGTAAAATGGCAAAATCTTACCGGTTTTTTTCTGAGCCGCTCTCCTCTAGATCCCCTCATTAAAAAACAACTTGATATTAACCAGATAATTTAGAAAACAACAAAAAAAAGGAAATGGAATTTAGACAACATTTTGACAAGTAGTTACATCGGTGGTCGAAGGGGAACTGGCCGGGCTAGGTGCATCGAGGCAGGATTCAATAACGCAGCGCACTAATTGGAGACCCATTTCCATCAGACATGCGCTTGAATATCGAACTACTTTATTCTGGATGTTGGAATGAATACGAAATATTTTATCTCTCGCACACCGATCGTTAAAATAACAAACCTATGAAAAATAGTGCATCGCACACCGGCGTTGAAGGGCCACACCCTTCCATCAACATTTCGCCTCAAGCCCTGCCCATCCCGTACCGAAATATTAGCGTTAGTAGTAGCGGTAGTTTATTAACAGAAATCTATCATTTTACATCTTAAACTTGACCCACCTTTTATTTTGGGCTAAGTATGTGATGCCGGACGCGTGGAATGGACAATCTATTTTTGCATCTAGACATTTCAAAGAAGTCCCAAATTGCGACTTTCACGTTAACACCGCTGTCATAAGGAGTTATGGTAGTTTGTTGCGGCGTAGTAAGTACTGCGTTTCTTGAAACGTAACTACGCAGAAACTAACCTAGGTCAACCATGAAGGACAATGAACAAAAATGCATTCCTGAGCATAATTATTTCATTTTTAATCGAAAGAATGGAAATAAATAAGTAAGTATTTGTTTAGATATTTAGAATTTAGCTGATATGAATTCTCAAAAGTTTAATTTGTTGCATATAGAGTGCCTTGTTTTGAAGATTTCTCCGAATAATAACAAAAGGAACAGTTCTTCGGGCATGGAATTAAACAACTACGCAGTTCTTCGGTTACAAGGTAACTTAATTTTATGAGTAGATACTTTGGAGAAAATCTTCTCTTCATAACAAAGAGTAATCGAACATTGCCAAATTATAGACAGCGTTAAACAAGCTCATTCTTTTAGTCGGTTAAAAATGATATGTTATACAGGATGGCGATTTAGTCACCTGCATCTGTCAAGGGGGTGATTCTACCCGTCATGCTAAACCACTTTCGCTATTATGGAACTCATATCCGATTCGTGAAAAAATAAAACAAATTCACTCCTATACAACAGTAGATAGACTATTTAGATGCATGTATAAAAGTTTTTTTTTACAATTTGGATATGAGATTCATAGCCAAAGTTGTTTAGTATGGCCGGGGTAGAATCAACCCCTTGACGGATGCAGCTGACTAAATCGCCACCACCGCCATCAGTGTTTTTTTAAGTATGTTCTTAGATTTTTATTGCTAGACTTCTGTCATATACCTACTTCGACATTTCTTTTTTCTGTTATCATCAATTATGGTTAGCATAGGTAATCTTAGTTCTACAGCAAAAATATTAAATTCATTCATTCACGGACAGACACGGTACCGCCTGAACCGCTGAGATGTATTAAATTTTGCACAAAAGCTCCGAAAAAAATCACTACAACAAAGTGAAAAATAACTTTAATTTCGGAAGTCGGTGTCTTTGGTTTTGAATTTTCGTTTTTTGCCACCGACTTCCGAATTTAAAGTTATTTTTCACTTTGTAGTGTTTTTTTTCGTAAAAAGTTTTTTTTTTCACTTTTTAGTTGTGGTATTTACCCCACACAAATTCGAATACCAGTACCTGCTATGTAAATAACAGTCACAGGAAGTTATCGTCATATCATCCACATAATACTAAGTGGGAAAAATACGTATTATTGAAGCTTTCTCAAAAACTATTCAAGCAAAGTTAATAAAATTTATATGGGACCAATCCGGGAGCATACCCTTTCATACAAAAAAATAATTTTCAAAATCGGTCCACAATTGACGGAGAAATCGGCGGACAAACATAAAAAAAACATACATACGCGTCGAACATATAGCCTCCTCCTTTTTGGAAGTCGGTTAAAAAGGGTTAATAAATAGGGGATGAAAGTTTGTATGGAAGTACGTCATTTTTGCCGATGGGAAATCCCATCGGGTAACGACTTGTCTACTTTATTTAAAAAAAAACCACATCAATTAACTAAATAATCTACTTAATAAAACAATCTTAAATTCATTCACTGACAGACAACGCACAACCTAAACCGCTGGGTCCAGAAGCATGGAATTTTGCAAAAGAGTTCATTTCATAACGAAGGTGAGCACTAGGAAAGGATTTTTTGAAAATTCACCCCCTAAGGGGGTTAAATAGGGGATGAAACTTTGTATGGAAGTTCATCATTTTTGCCGATATGAAATGCCATTGGGCATTTGGCTTGTTTCATCATAAATGCTGTAATATCAATACCTAATTTACACGCACTTCAGATAATTAAAGTGTCATCTCGCTGTCAGTTGATTGCCTTGAATGTTCATAGCTATTTTAGCTTTATAGCATTCCTAGGTAAGTACCTACTTGAGTTTTCAACACAGAATGTCAACTTATATTAAGACGCAGATATATGCCAGTGACCTTGAGTGGTTAGCTTGCGTGTTTTATACTGAGCTTACGCAACGCGTCGTACATCCAGCCAGTAATAGGACTCGCCCATCAAGTGGCGCTGTCCCAAATTAGACGCATTATTAAAGACAATAGGCAAGTTATTATTATATATTTCAGTGCAAAAGATAACTGAATAAGCAATGTGCAGTGATACAGTGCGAGTGTTAGAGTTACTTTATCTTATCTAGTGGGCCGTTGCCGTTAAGTGGGGGATACATAGACAGACAAGGCAACAAGGTGTAGTCAGATAACATGTTTAGTAGCAAGGCTGTTTGCTTAGGTGCGTTGGGCCCCAGTTGGGAAAACGGTGAGCCGCGAACCCCTATGCTTATGCAGTCTCCTTTTATTAAAGCATTCATTGAGGTGACACCTCGTGTTAGTCCGGCCACATACAATCGAATCTTTTTATAATATAGAATCTTTTTTTTTTGTTCTTCCAACTGAACAGACAGCTGTGCTGCTTGGGAGTTTGTTGCGCCACTTCTTCTTCCCAGCTAATGCACTAGGAAGTGGTGAAGGGTGGGCGTTTTGGGGGACTGTCTTATGTAATTTTGACGTTCGAAAACTGCTGATCCTCAGCCTAGTTTGAATAATTGACTTTTTGAATTTACATACGGAATTCCGTTTCGAAATATCAATTCGGAATTTCGAAGGCAGCAAATCCAGAGGTACCGCTCCATTTGCGGTTTTATACTAAGTAAATTTCTACATACAAATATAATTTTTATCCCCCGTTCTAACAAACAACAGAGTTTCAGATTGTAATTATAAAATCACCGGATGTACATATGGTGTGGACAGTGATGAACGCAAAGCGAAGAGCTCTTTTACAAATAGGACTGATAATCTATAAATAAACCAGTAGGTACCCTAATTGCGTAATACACGATCAATCAGAATCTGAATCGTTTTGAAACAGATTGCTAATCCAATGCTTCAAAAGTTCGAAAATAAAATCTGCGCAACAACGTAAATAACGCAATGAATGTTGTTGAACTGTCAAAATGAAACAGATTAGTCGTAATCGTTTACAAAATACGTTACGTAATTAAATAGCAGGTTCATGTTACTTATTGTTTTTGTTAAAAACGTGGTAGGATGAAGTTGGGTAAGCAGGAGTCAGGTCCAGCCTGAGTCCATACCACGTCCTCAGAATAGACCCTTCTGTGATCCAGTTCGTCATAGCACATAGCACAACATAGCACCGAAGCAACTTTTATTTAGGTACCCATTCCAGGTGCAGTTCCAGCTATGATCTACGTTTGAGAAGTGATGGATAATTGGAGGATACCGATTATAAATCAAGCTTGAAATGACGGGAAAGGCGCGACGCATCATTTGAATGCAAGTAAGTTTGCGAAACAGTAAAAAAGCACATTGAATTCAAGGCTTACTTTTTGCTAAGTAGTGAGTAATATCAGTGCATGAAGTGAAACCGCTTGATTTCGATTACAACAAAGATAAAGGAAAAATATATGCGTATATTGTGTGCAGCGCCATCTACAGCTTTTTACCCGAACCGTTTCATCAACACATCCACTCGTCTACAACAAGTGTACAATAACGAAACTAGATGGCGCTACTAGTTTTATAAATGATCTATTTTGCTTTGTTATCACAGTTTTACCTAATCAGATAAAGTTATGTAAAAATATGTCTGTTTTTAGTTCCTAAATCATTTGTAATTCCATTAATATATTTCAGTGAATTATGCTTTGTAATGATTATGTATTTTGGCGGTTTAGAAACTCACGTTCCACCCATCTTATTAGTTTATGGAAAGAAATGGTCATTCATTTGATGATTTTTTATCAGTATCCATCCATTATGTAAATGGATACAAATGTTATAAAGGAATTGAAATTCCCTCTTTATAGAGTCAGAATATCTTTTAACAAATGAATTATAGAGGGAAATGTTACTAATTATTTCAGTTGCAATCTATGTGTGTCAGCCATTTGAGGTCAAATGCCAATAAAGTGGAATGCAAATTTTGCTGATAACCATTTTAAGTATCAAGAAACGTATGCTATTTGACAGGAAGAGGAAAGACATTGTGTTTGATAAAAACATGCTCCATGTTTCTTAAAACTTTACTATTCAGTATTTCTGTGATTCATCAATAACAGTATTTAGGTTTCATAATGGTGTGGTAGTGCTATTTGAATAATAGCTGACCTTGGTACTTTGTTAAAATGCAATAATGTCAAATAATGTGGAGGACATGTTGCATGTCATAATAAACCACTCCACATGTTCATAATAAACACAGCTGATAAGACCAGTTATTAATGATTTCAACCACCATTTGTTTGTTTTTCGCAGTATTTACATCCAACCATTAAGGGTATCAACCATTAATAATCATCATCCAGCATACACATGACGAAACTCTACATCTTGTTGTGCAATAGAATCTTACAGAAAATAGATTTATTGAATCCATGTCATGGCATTATTAAATACATCAGGAAGTAAATAATTTGTACCATATTCTGAATAAACAGTCCAGACACCAAAATAACTTTGATGTAAGAGAAAACATGAGCAGAGATCATAAATAGAACATAATAACGTAGTAAACAAGCGTAACAAAGGAAATTAATAGCTACTCACGTTCTGTGATTCCTCCTCCAAAACAGCCATGGCTTCAAAATCGATGTTCATTTTAACAATTTTACACACCTAATACAGCAAAAACGCGAATTATGTATTATGCTATGACGCTATGTGAAATAAACAACAAGGAAATTAGATAATTTGTATCAAAAGTTGCTCTTCAAGGTATTGTTTACAAACTGGCAAGGTCATTTGACATATTTTCGTAAATACTATGGGTGCGTTCATTTCGATTAATGCAAAAAACCTCTCTTGAAAAAGTAGACTAATCGACTAAATCGTAAACGTCACTGTGACATAAACAAATAGTTTCCGCTCTTGCCAAAGTTGCTACGCACTAAAAATTAACGTCAAAGTTTTTCGACCTCGCTAGTTTTTCTTTCTGTGATAAAAAAATCGTAGCTTTTATGTTTTTTCATTGAACTTGTGATGTGGCCTTAAAAACTATAAACCATTTTGTCTGCATATTATTTTAGAATGTGTATAGAGTGCGGTGTTACTGAGGTGGTTTTGTATTTTTATGTGCGGTTAATGCATTAGTGTCATTGTGAGATCACGATGCGGATCGGTTTCGTGTTTTATTGGTGCGTATTTGCTTTTCATCTGTGTAAAGCGGAAGATGTGGAGAGGACAGAGACTAGAGATAGTGGCAGAAGGCAGCAGTGGGGTCCCGTGGTGAGGAGCGGGTCGTTTATGAGCGACTCCGCGGTCACAGCATCCAATGAACAGAGTAAGTTTCTCACGACCCTGACTACGATAATTTTTTCTGACTTCTCATGACACCTGTTGACGTCCTTCACTCGAGTCATGTCTGAAACAATTCGTAATTACAAGAATACATGCCAATTATTCATTTTTATACATTTGAAGTTACAAAACATAGTAATTCATAATCTTGTAGCATTTCGCGGCACAATTTATATTTCGTATTGAGAAATTTGAGATGTGTCTGGTAAAATTTAAGTATTTAATTCATTATTCTGCTTAGATTATTAAGGAGAAGTGCTAATAATTTATTTGAAATGGATAATACCTATGCAGTGAGAAAATTTAAGCAAATTAATACCTTCATTTAAAAATAATCTTAAAACAAAATTTGATTTGCAACTAGAACCAATAAAACCTTTAACTACAAAAACTGCATACCATTATTTAGTTTTATTTGCCTTTCATTTAGTTAACAATACATGTTTTACAAATTCCAATATAAAATTCTGAGTACCTACCTGACAATTTAGCTTTTAACAATGAAGTTTTTTTGCTAAAATATTAACTCCCTCTTAAAAAAATATATCTATAATTTGAACTACCTATATGCATTACAACTATTCAACCCATTCTGTAACCATAAATTAATTCATTTAGAATCCTTGTCTTTTTGTTTACATTACCAAAAACAAGACCCAATCTCCTCAGTTATCAATTCCCACCTTATCCCCCTACATTAAGATCCAATTTCCTTTGCCAAATCCCATGAAAACACCAGATGTTTTTCATGGACCACTGGTATGGTACGTTTATTATAGTGCACACTTAATCTTACACTGTTGTCAGTTATAGTGGATGTAAGAGTTATGTCTGACTGTCTGACCACATGTTCAAATCTTTTGTTATTTGCTGATGGAATAAATTATTACAAAATGTTGGCTCTATGTATTTGTGGTTGATCGCCAGTTGCTGATGGGTTTGTTTTCTAAGAAATATAATGTGCAGTACTACTGTCTGTTCCAAAATTATCTGATGAAATTGTAAACAAACCCTGTTCAGGTTAAATTCTTAATATCTGTCAACAAAGCAATTAGTAATACATTCATCTGTATTTAGAAGGTTTCAATTTGATGACATTTTCCAACAATTATTGTTTAAATGACATTATTAAATTATAATTGAAAAATCTTTGACAAAAATTAAAGTTATAAAATTGCTTGCAACGGCCAAATGAAAAACACCATATTAGAATTCAGGATTCATGTACCATCAAAGAAGTTCAGATATAACCACCGTAAGGATTATTCTTGCTTGCAGCGCTCCGCGACTATAGAACCAGACCGGTAACAGATGTGGTTATCATATTCACGGGATTTTGTTTTTTAAACTGGTTAGATATGAACTTCTTTGATGGTACATCCAAAAAATCTAATCAAAGCACTCAATGTGTAAGTGGCACTACAAACTGGCATCCACAGGTATGTTTTCTGTTCCATTTGCTTACATTACTTTTGGAACAGCCCGTAAGGGAACTTCAATGAAGAATAAAGAGAGAATGAGAGGTAGAGGTTGCTAGACTGTCTGCTATAATTTCACTTTCTGTTATAATTTGTAAAGAGAATGAAGGCCATCTTTGAAAAGAAGATATGTATACCAGTAACAATGGTATGTTAAGTCATATATAAGTGTGTCAAAACATTGAGTGGGAACAGCGTGGCAGCAACATGCGGCGTTTGCAGGACACATTTCTGCTGCGCTCTAGTGAGGTATAAACCGGTGGTTATTCGGGCGGTAGTGGTCCAAACACAGCGCGGCAGCCGCGCACTATTGCCGCTCAATGTTTGGACACACCATTAGAAAATATTAGTTGTACGTTGTCCTATACAGATTTCTTTCTAAATAGAAAATAATCAACTTTTTCCCAATTTCAAGTTTTTCTTTCCATAAGAACCTGGTTCGGAATATTATGAACATTTTAAAGCAAAATCTTGCCATTGGCCATATCGGCCAAGCCGTTCTTAAGTGATGCGCTTCCCAACTAACAGCATTTCATTTTCATTATATATAGATTACTGCTTGACCAAGAAGAACAAAGTCGCATTCCAATCTATTAAATCTAAAGATTAAAAGAACTTAGCATGTACCCTCATTCATCATCATCTTCAAGGCCTTTTTCGAACTATATTGGAGTCAGCTTCCAGTGTAACTGGATGCAGCTAAATATAACCTCATTATATTAACAAATTAAAAAGAAGCTTGACATAATTATTATCACTAAACTTACTAAGTAATCCAGTGCTCTGATAAATTACAAAGTAGAATCAACATAAAAATTAAACTCCAACCAATCATGTTTCAAATAATAATGCAAAAATAATAGCTCACGATATTGTGAAAATACAATTTGGCACAAATTCATAGACAAAGTAACAAAAGGTGTACTAATGAATTGTTAGCATTACAATAATACAAACTATTTTAATGGAAAAATTGTTACTAAAGTAGGGTAGTCAGAAGCGCAAAACGTCTGATAACCAGATTACCAAAGGGGTTTTATGTTACCCAGTAACTGGGTTATGAAGGTCAGATAGGCAGTTGCTCCATGTAAAATATTGGTATTCTGTGCATCCGGTTAGACTGAAAGCCGACTCCAACATAGATGGGAATAGGCTAGGAATATTAAATTGTTACTAAAGTAAGTCTGAAATTACTAACACGCATTGAGCAAACATTCTGCTTACTGCTCATGGCTGTGCTCTATGAAAAGAGTTCTTTGCTCTGCAGTAGAGCAATACGTAACACGGGCTGGTATCAGCAACTGCACGTCAAAGCGCGTATTCTGCATAAGAGTGGGAACCTCGCTTATTGGAACCGCCCCAGCTCTTCAAAGAAGGCCAGCAACATCTTGGTTTTACTGACAATCTCACGTAGGGTACCTGAGTTACCGAAGTACTTTGCCCTGTATTTGGCGACCACCAGGCAGTTTACCAGTGTATGCAGTAGAACAATCATAGGTTGATATAATTATTATCATGGTTACCTGCTGGCTTTAAGGAAACCCGTAATTATTGATTATGTTATGTGTTTTATCTATTTTTATGTACATGGTGTGATATCAGTGGTTCTAACATACAGCCAATAATGAGAAAGGTATGCAGAACTTTAAATAGAATATACATATAGGTAATATGGTTTTATCCTCATATGTGTAACAACACATTGTTTATTTTTTAACTAAGGACCTAGTTTACAGTAGGTGTTACCAGGTAAAATGATGGAAGGAATATTATAAATAATTTCATTAATAATAAAAGGAAATTGATACGAATACTAAATTGGGTTAATAATGTAAAGAATTAAACCATAGTTTCGCTGGTGAAACTGCTCAAACGCAAATCTATTAAAAATGCAATAATTATTAATAATACTCATCATTTAGTCTCCCAACCAGCTGACCTTGTTGATAATCAATTATTTCGTTTTAATAAAACATGTAGTAGGTAAATGTTCATTTTCGGAACTAAAAATAAAGATGAATCATCAGAATAAATATGATTATTAAAATTCCATGAAATGCAGAAGCATGATGAATGTCTAATTGTAATGAAAGAAGTCTTGAAGTAACATAGGTAGGTACAATAATATTGTAATGTGACTAATTTAGTGAAATGTTAGTTTTGATTCACAGCACTATTTTCATTTCTCGTTGTCAGCTTTCTTTGTGATACATGTCAAATGTGAGTTGGACCACACGTAGTGGTCTGTAGTTAGAATGGCTGACAAAAAATGTTATTTTAGTCTGGTATGTTACATAGGAAAGGGACAGATTTCTGTGACAAAAATACAAAAAGAACAACGAAACTTTTATTTTTACCTATCAATTTTATCAGCCTATCACAGTCCAGATAGGCCTCTCGTAAGGTGCGCCAGAACATCCTGTTCTCCGCATTCCACATCGAGTCTGTCCCGGCGGTTTAAGGTCATTGGTCCATCTAACTGTGGGGCGTCCCACGTTAGCCCAGGTTATTTCGCGGACGGGAGATTTTTTCCCGCGGCGATATTTTTTTCGTGCACTGCGTTTTCCACGTTCTGCTCAGCGCCGAAAGTTGAAATCCAACAGTGTTTTTTCAACGCGCTGGGACGAGTGAGAATGCGTGCCAGCCAGCGAGTTGGATTCTCAACGCTCGACTCAACACGCGAGAGTTGAAAATCCAGGGCACGACAAAATCCTGCCGCGATATTTCGACGTCCGTGCGTACGTGGGCTTACGCTTGCCGATTTGCAGTGTCCACTCAAGGACTCATCCGAAATCGAAGACCGATGGAAGGGCCGATTGCCGTTGAGCTAATATCAGACGCTTCAGTTTTTGTTCATGTTTGCCTTTCATTCGGCATCTTTCACTCGAAGTAAAATGTCTGAACACAAAAAAAAACAAATGTGAAAAATTTACTCTTTAATGAACCGATCCAACGATGTTGGATTTCGGCACTTGGCTTCTTTGACTCGCTTGCTGAATGATCAAAAATGAAATGAAAGGAGCAGATGAACGTTCATTCCAATGAAATTCTGTCGTTGTCGTGTTAACGTGGAATGACTTCTTTTTTCACTTTTGATGCATTTTGTGTTCAGACGTTTCACTTTCAGTGAAAGATTGTGATTGAAAGATAAAAATGAACAAAAGGTGAAGCTTTAGAGCACCAGCTGTCATCGGTCCTTCAATAGTTTTTTTTTGTTTAGTTCACTTGAAATGTTTAAAAAAATCCCCTTGAAAGTCGGCTATACTAGTAATGATCGTATAGTTACCATAATTTAGCCGGCAAACATCTATGTTTGCTTATCAGATTGCATGCAAGCACCATTATTTTGTTGAACCGCATGAACTAAGAGATAAGTAGGCAAACATTTTGATATCAGCAATTTCCTTATTATGGTCAATTATTTTTTATTAAGACCACACAGGCAAGTGCTTCTGTTCTCAAACAAATAATGAGGTGAGTCATATTTTGGCGAATTGCTTGCTGTGAGCGAGTCACAGCCGAGACCGCTGAGCTTCTCTTAAGGCACAGTTATATGCCAGTGACCTTGAGTGGTTAGCTTGCGTGTTCTGTACTGAGCTCACGCAACGCGTCGCACGTCCAGCCAGTAATAGGACTAGCCATCAAGGAGCGCTGTCCCAAACTAGACGCATTATCTTTAAAAAGGCTTGTGCAGACCAGCGCGAATTGTCGCGCGACGCGACACGAACAATACAATTTCTAAGAAAACTTCACAGTACAACAATAACCGGTATCGCGTCGCGCGACAAGTCGCGCTGGTCTGCACAAGCCTAAATGGTGAAGGTTTCAGAAAAATACGCTTGATAGATTTTGCGTGATTCTCAGTTTTTTTTCCGCGTTAGACATAACTTTACAACTTAATTTCACTATGTAATATAAACATAATGTAAAATATTCCTATCTTTAGTTTTTAAGAAAATGCTCTTATTTAACATATATTTTTTTCCAAATCATTAACACTACTCGTTTAGACGTGATCTTCAGTATAAAATCATTAAAAGTCGGTTATCGTCGCCTTCTATCCATTCTGCAAAGAATTGAAAGCTTCTCTAGTAGAAACAAATTCTCTCTAGTTAGTTACTCTATCTATTCTAAACAAAGACTGTTTACAAATTATTTCAAATAAAATAACCACATAATTTAATAAACCATCATATACTACACACAACCACAAAAAATCACACTGAAAACAAACTTCCTCTCATTTATTCCTTATTACAACTAATTTTTATTGAGCCAAAAACATAAATCTGAGGAGACATCCGAAACTTGACTAGCCCACTGGCACGTGAGAAACGAGACAGTGTTACTAGCAGACAGTGTATGACTCATCAAAATACGTGATATCAATGGCAGACGAACGAGCGACCGATGCGTGTTTTCATCTTATTTTAGACTCGGCAACGTGTCGACGTGGCATCGATTGTATAGAGATACCTGACTTACGAAATGATACGTGCTGCTAGGTGAAATGATTTTAGATCATCGGTGTGGTGGATAATTGAGGATGTAGAGGGAGACGAACCCCAGAAGAAAAAATGGAAGGATTTTATGAGAAAGAAAAAGGCATGAATGACGGCAAACAGGGGAGAAAGGAAGAAAAAAGTATATATGAATATACTGTTTTTACTGATATCCAGAGCTATACCTAAATAAAAAGTTTTGTCTACTACATAGAACATCATGCATGCACCTGGGCATGGGCGCGGTGGTTCAGCTAGCCTTAATTACAGAATGAAATTGTTAATGTCTCGAATTTTCGATACCTAGTAAATAGATAAATAATTGTTATCGGAATACCTATTAGATACTAGGATTATAGTTATTTCTGCCACCTGAGTATTCACAGAATGAGTGTTTTCAGTGATAATTGCTAAGTGATAGTGACGAAAAGAGCTTCAATACATTTAATAAAAAAATAGCTCCTCGTCTATTTGGTGAGGCTTACGAAGCCGTCAAAATTGGTGCAAAATTGATGAATTGCGCGAGTAGCACTAATTAATGTCATTATATTTAAAACATGAAAAAATACCTAAAATACTTCTTTTTTTTTTGAGATACTGTTTTTCCGAAATACCTACTGTGTTTATTTCCCCACTTTAACCATAATATCCTACCTACTTTATTTCTTGTACAAAAAGTCGCCAACCCTAGTTTGATTTAGGTACTTATTTTTCAAGTGGCAAGTTTGACGGAATTTTGTGATAATCGGTCAGCTGCGCTACCAACCCGCTGTCTGGATTTTTTCAACGGCAAGTGCTGATATTCTTAATACTTGTTCATTCCGAGACGAGAGCAATTAGCAGCTCAAAAAAGACTAAGTATTGCTTGGGAAGATTACCTACAGATTAGAAAAGAACTCACACGAACAAGACAAAAGGTGCACTGAAAATTGTACAAGGTCAAATCGGGCCCCTGTTTCAACAAATGTTGCAACAGTAATATTAAATTAGTTACCGTTTCCGTGGTAGTTTTTAGATGGAACAAATTAAAGCCAGAATAAGTTCTTTTATCAAACAATGACAAATCAATCTAATTACATCAGTTAGACAGATACTAAATATGACGTTAATGACTTGATAATTAGAATACAAATCGACTAAACGACACTTCTATAATCAGTCAAAATATTTCCGCGATCTTCTTTGTGTCAAAACAATTAAATATTTAATCGCATTTACAATTAATTTCTAATCGAAAATTAATTATTGAAATCGGTCAGTGGGTATCGGAAACTATTTGTTTCTCCAAAAATGTTTCTACTTAATAACCGGATAATGGTTTGCTATAGGCATTCGCACCGGTAACTGCGGTTTACCGCCAAGCCAATATAAGGCCATAGAGGTCTATATTTGCGTCCTTATTCCCATTATTGAGTCATCGAGCTATTTTTATCCTGCCGTGAACTAGGTAATGATAATGACTTAATCCTAACGTGTGTTCCTTTTATAAGGAAAAGTAATGTGGAGATCCAGAGCATAATCGCTCTGGATCTCCACATTATTTTTCCTTTTGCGAAGATAAAGCTGCCTAGGACGTGTCTCAAGCAAGTTTGGTAATAGAATCTAAGGCATATTCTAGAACGGTGCGTAGTCACGAATCATAATTTAAAACTAGATTTCAGTAACGATTAGTAGGAAATCTGTCAGTTTTAAATTGAGATTAATGAACAGGGAGCTGAGCTGGTCTCATTAATATCCACTCTCGTTCCCAATCATCGTTTAATCAATACCAATCAACGGATGTAATCCCAGATGGCCCTGCATTAATTAAGATTAATGCAGGGCCATCTGGGATTCCCTACGTGATCGAATCAGAAATGAAGACATCTGCAGGAGAACCAAGGTAACAGGTGGCAGTGGGCTGGGCACATTGCTCGCAGAACAGATGGCCGATGGGGCCGAAAGGTTCTCGAGTGGCGACCCCGTACCGGCAGACGTACCGTTGAAAGGGCCTCCAGTAAGATGGATTGATGATCTAGTGAAGGCCGCAGGAATCTGTTGGATACGGGAAGCACAGAACTGGTCGAAGTGGCGGTGCTTGGGGGAGACTTATGTTCAGCAGTAGACGACTTTCGGCTGAAATTATGATAATGATTGGAAAATCCTGAGCTCTAAAATCTTTTTCTACACTCCCAAACAGACTGAACAGGCAACATTCATTTGTTTATCTGCCCAGCTCATTAGGAAGTACTGGCGCAAATTAATAATGTTTAAAGGGCGTCCACTAGTATGACATGAACGTAAACATCTGTTGGCACGGGACGGCCGATCGCTTGATTAATTCCATGGCTAAATCAGTAACGTACCGTCTGGCCATTACAACTTACGAATGTGATGCTAATAGTACTTTTTCTGACGTGGCTGCGGCGCACGAGGGTTTCCTTTATAGATTTTGGCTTGGAGAAATTTTCTTAGTCTTTTGGGAATTTTCCACGGTTTTTCTTTTGCATCTTTGGATAATGAATCATCGAGTAAGTGTTATCATTAACTAGCGACCCGCACCTGCGTCGCACGGTTTTTACGACTTGACAAAACATCGAGATTTCGTAGTTTTATGTAACTTTAATATTAACGTATCACATAAACATTCCGGAATAAATTATCTAAACCATGGTGAAAACTTCATCAAAATCTGTTGCGTGGTTTAGAAGAACAACGCGGATGCAGACATACACGAAAAGCGACTTTAATTTATAATATGTATAGTTATAGAATAACATCTTTAGGTAATTCGTACGTTTATTGTGCTGTGAGATGCATCGAAGCCCAAAAAACTTCTGTGATGGGAAAAAATTAACAAAGTTCGTCCAAGAGTTATGTATTTTGGCATAATGTTTGTTATGATTTAATTTATTAGTTTACTATGAGATAAACATTAAACTATGTTGTTTACTTACAGTTCCGGAAAAAGTAATCAGTACTAACTTATACTACGTATTCATAACTCATGCACTGTTCGTTCGGCTTGTACTCTAAAC
Source organism: Agrochola macilenta (assembly GCA_916701695.1). Classification (NCBI taxonomy): domain Eukaryota; kingdom Metazoa; phylum Arthropoda; class Insecta; order Lepidoptera; family Noctuidae; genus Agrochola; species Agrochola macilenta. Next base: position 13,586,043 of record OU753564.1, read on the forward strand.
GCTAAATTTCCATATGTTGCGTTTTTTCGAGTACAATTTTATTATTTGTCACTGAATGTTGTTCTGTTTCTATGAAGAAAGGGAAAACATATGTAGAGATGACGATAGACGATTTGTACGTAAGTCTGCATGTATAGGATTGTGGTTTTTTGGGTCTATCGCCCAGAGTTCATATAAAATCAAATTTATTTAAATCGTTGTAGAAGTTGTGATTGTGACGATGCAGGACAACGGCCTTGTTTAATCTTAAATCCCATTTTATCAATGTTTTTACCTTCTGCCTTTGATTTCTATGCCCACTGGCTAAATCAGCGACTTCCACTGTCATTTCATCGAAGTAGTAAAACAAAACTCGACTGAGTTCGAACGTTTCAGTTGCTGCTTCATGAAAAATGCGAGCAATTATTTAATCTAAACATGTCCAATAATAAACAGTAACAAACCGCTGATATACATTGATTCATTACTCTATATTCAAGGCTAGTTGTTTTAATTCTTCCACATTTCAAACTAGACATTTACTGGGCTGATTTTGTTTGTTTTTCGGTTTAGACTAACCTTGGATATCATTGTGAAGAGGCTGACGAATTGGCTATCAAAACATTCTATGAGGTTTTTTCTTTAGGTAGGTACGTGCTACAGATTTTTCCTCATATTAACTCGTATATGTCCATCGCTTATTATAGTTCCCGTTTGTATCATTGTTCTTCTACTACATTAGCGTCTTATGTTTCGTTGTGGTTGGTAAAATCGATTAGCATAAAAAGGTAATAATCATTGACCTGTCTTCCGCGATTATCTCTGTCGGTTTTGTTTTGTTTTTGTCTAAGTTTGTCTATGCTCTCAGACAGCACGGTTAAAAGTCTTGTTGCCGAAAACCAGCTACTTCACTACCTTCTGCCTGCGACTTCGTCCTCGTGAAACTTCTTTTTCCCGACCCACCATGTCCCATCGCATTGTCTGCCCGCGCTTTTCTGTTTTTTGTTTGTTTTTTCTTGGCACGTAAGGGTCCTTTGTGATGTTAATTAGCCTTTAAAGCCTTCCTTAAAATTAGGGCCACCAAATGCAAAATTTTTCAAATCCGACTGTTTGTTCCGGAGATGAGAGCGTTCAAACAAAAAACAGACTCTTCTGCTTTATTATTAGTATAAGTTTTGCATAAAAATCAAGTTCCATGAGTTCAAATTGCCGGCCGATCACATTGACCTAGTTCTGATATGTAGCCATGCCTGTTCATTGACGCAACATTCCTAATTAATACAGTGAACATAATTTAGTTAAACTTAATATGATAACGAACATACTCGTAATAATAATGTATCCATATGTATTAATTGATATGTTCAGGATACTTCTATTTCAAGTTGCACTGTTGTCGTAATAAATAAACTTGTTCTCAAATCTAGGTAATAATGTAAAAATTATTTTGAAACCAAATCTTTGTTGTACCATTTCTGGTTATACGGATGACACATTAGGCTAGCACTCTTTATTCCACCTCTTAGCTGTTCACGATTTCTGCATGGATCTGATTCCCAAATATTTTGCGTTCAAAAAGCCTCATCGAGTGAGGATACCTCAAGTACGACTATTAACGGGTTATTCTTTTCACCATATTATTATCCTGCCCTTATCCCAATTTATATGTGGACGGCGCAACATTTCTTTTTTTCCATACTTCTCTATTAGTAGTCATCTCGGTAGTCACCCCCTTTTTAACCATATCATCTTTCACACAGACCATCCATCGTTTCTTTGGTCTTCCCCTATCCTTATAGCCATCCATATTCGTAGTCAAAACTGTCCTCACGACATTTTCTTCATTCCTTCGCATCACATATTGCCAAGACAACAGATATCCACACAACTTTTCCGTCACCGGTGCCACTCTCCTTATTTTATCCATTCGTTTAGCTGCATGCAATTGCATTCATCCTCCTTATCCCTTTTGTGACCGAACATTCTTATTCACTGTTTTGTAATTAATCTTCCCTTTAAGTTTAAGGGGAATGCGAGAGTCGCTATTTCATTCATCCAGCCAGTGTTAATCTTTACACCACGACATTAGTTCGTGCTGATGCTGTCTTTAGTTTCTCTCGCTATTCCTATCATTAAAGCCTCATTTACTAATGCAAGTTTCTTGCCGGTGGCATAAAATTAAGTTGAAGCAACAAATGATTTGCATCTTCTAAACACTGTGTAGACGGTGCAATTTTTATTGCTACTTCAACTTATGGTATGCGACAGGCAATTAAATTGCACCGTGTAGTAAATCAATCTTTAAAAGAGTCGACACTATTGACAGCAGATCCGTCATTTCCAACTACGCAGAATCTCTACAGATTTTTCCGTCTCTCGTGTTTCATTAAATAACAACACTCATTGTTTGTGTTCACAATTACACTTAATTGGTTTAACAATCACATTGCCAGTGGTCTGGACTTGTTAATTGTGGTTCCATTAATTCTCAACTGGAAATGAAAAGCTCCCTTGTTGATTATTTCAAGCTGTTAAGTGGCACTTGGTATTTTTTTCGCAATGAGACTTGTAATTGGATGCTGTGGAATGTGATGCTACACTTACGATTTGTTCTCTTATTGTGACTTGTAGGTTTTCTTCAAGATTCAAGATACTGAAATATGCGCACTATATTGTTATCTATATAAATCAAAATGAAATCATGATCGTTGGTAAGCGCATCACTTGAAAACGGCTGGACCGAATTGGCTATTTTCTCTCCGACTTCTAAAATGGTGGAGGTTCTTGTTCGTAGCGTATATTTTTTTATTTATGTCCACTGATTTCTCCGTCAATTGTGAACCGATTATTTGTTTTAAAATGTTAGTAATAGTCCGAATTAGGTTTTTATGGAAAGGAAATTAGAAAAGATTCCCGGATTTAATTTGGGAAAAATTGTTCGTATTTTTCTATGAGATTTTTGTATGGGTCAGCTAGTCTTAGAATATTTGCCATTTGTTTAGTCCAAGATCTACTTGCTAAGCAAGCTAGATTTATTTTATTACGCTTTCTCCTCTCGCGTCTAGGCAGACAATTGTTTCTAGGAAAAACCCATGATCTGATATGACCCGTCGCATAGGATACTAACGTACAAAATGCCAATGTACTAGCAATGTTCACTACACCTTATATTATTTACTATTTTAAATCCTAAAACTGCACTCCCAAAGCAATAAATCACTTTTACAGCCGCTCAAATCTCGAGGAAAACCGTTAATCATTCGCGAAAATATCCCAAAATAGATCATAATCTTCCAGAGTATACGTTTATTGGGGCAGTTTGTTGAACTCCTAACGTGCGTTGGTGTGTCTGAAAACCTTGTTTATCTTATGAGCATAGCATCTACATCGAATCGAGCCAACTGATATGGATTAAAATTGTTTACCTACATCGAAGAAAATGTTTCCTGTTTTCGTAAATGTACTGATTAAATCGTTGCATACAATCGTTCTAGCATTTACTTGGATTCTTTAAAGAAACTCACTCTCAAACGCTTCCTTGGCCCTCGTGCCGACCAAGGAAGCGTTTGTAAATGAAATGGTAACCCAGAACCGATCCGTGACCAACATATTATACGTTTGACTTTGCAATTCTTTTGAAACTGGACACTGGTCATCATTAGTATCAGTGTTAGCACGGATGCTGCTGTAAATTGTGCTGATAACTAAAAACCAAAGCCACTTAATCTGACACCCACGAGATGTTTGGTGACGACCTAACTGTAGTCCAACATAACACAAGTAACACATAAAGAATAATTATAATATGTGTGTCAACAGTGCTATAATGATGACGAAATAAATCGTTAGAAAAAAGCCCCCACATGGGTAGGTGCCCCGATTAATCGCCATTCCCTATGGCGAATAGTCGAATACTCGCCATCTACTCGCCATATCACTCGACATAAAAAAGGATATAAAAAAAAGTTTATATATTCTATACATAGATGATGAACAGGGTGTGGTGATGGAGAAAGAAAGAGAAATGAGGAAATGTTTTTAAAATTTTAATATAATTTCACTTGTTATAAATAATAATTATTACTAAGTGTGTTTTTTTTAAAGATTATTAAAAGTATAATAATTTTTAAGTATAGTTTTTCCGTTCATTAAAAGTTTATTTATATTTAGACAACTATTCGCCGAATAATAGACACTATTATTCGATATTCGACGAATAACAAAGCAAATGTCTAGTAACGCCGAATACCGAATAATAGCGAGTATTCGCGGCATCTCTAGTAGATACGGCCAGGAAAGAGGCGGAAGAAACCCTTGGAGAAGTGTCCTTTGTGCTCACATGCTGTAGTCATGGAAATATCTACAATATTCGAACACCTAGTAGCTACAGCTTGATTCCTATATAATCCTGCAACGGAAATTAGCATTCGATAAAAACAATCACTGCTCATATAAGCAAGTACTTATTGGCAGGGTTGATATGATTTAAATCACTTGATTTAAATCAGTGATTTAAATCGCGATTAAAATCAAGTGATTTTTTTATAAAAATCAATGATTTAAATCAATATTTTTTTACTTCGACCAAATCAGCCAAAATGTGTCAAGGGACTTCCCCCGACATAAACTACGGCGCGCACACACGTGTCCAATGCTGTTTAACTACACCGTTCGGAGGTTCTCCGAAATTTAAACTCGTGAAATCGTTCGATTAGTCTTTGGCGCGGTCATTCGTGATTGATTAATGAAAGTGAATACAACAAGATGTCTGGAAGGAAAAAAAGATGGTGAATGGGTTTATTTCGATGAAAAAAAGCGGCCACCACTGCACTCCACTTGCGGCAAGTTTAACAAAGCGGTGTGTGAACGTTGTAAGAAGGAATTAATGGGCTTAGTAGCGAGAATGGAAAAACATTTAGAGACATGTGTGACAGAAATAATAAAAAAAATCCGATATAAATCAAATTAATCCGATTTAAATCAAATTAATCCGATTTAAATCAAATTAATCCGATTTAAATCAAATAAATCCGATTATTTTAATTTTTTTATAAAAATCATGATTTTTATCAACCCTGCTTATTGGTAAGCAGCAGTTAATATCAATGATAATATGCGATTGTTAGACTGTATAATAATTAGCTATATCAAGTGTTACACAGAGTTATCATGAACTTGAAAACGCTATTGCATGGCGCTTGACTCATGGATTGCATTGAATTCTACGTCTATTCAAGATGATCGTCATCAGAATGATGAAAATATTTTTATCGTTGACAATTTTTATGCTTGTTTCAATAAATATCAACTTGCAATGTTAACCACCACTGAATAGAGCTCCTTGACGGATGAAAAGTGGGAGGAATCCAAAAAAAGTTTGATGAAATATGGGGGCAATGAAATTAATGTAGAGGAAGTAAATGATATAGAAGATATGAAATAGAAGATCCAAATATTTTGTGGTGACCCTAATGCTGCCCTATTTTCAATGACTTCCATTTAAAAAAAAAAAAACATAAATTGAAAAATAACTTTAATTTCGAAAGTCGGAAGTCTGGTCGGTTTTGAATTTTCGTTTTTTGCCACCGACTTCCGAAATTAAAGTTATTTTTCACCTTGTAGTGTTTTTTTTTTAAGTCGGTTGTTTTTTTTTTTGTTAAAAGTTTTAATTTTTCACTTTTTAGTTGTGCTAGTGGTACATAACCCAACACAAATTCGAATACCTGCTATGTAAATAACAGTGACAAGAAGTTATCATCATATCATCGAAGAAGAAGAAGAAGTTATCATATACTAAGTGGGAAAAATACGTATTATTGAAGCCAACTCAAAAACTATCCAAGCAAAGTTAATACAATTTATATGGGACCAACTTGAGAGCATACTCTTTCATACAAAAAAATAATTTTCAAAATCGGTCCTCAATTGACGGAGAAATCGGTGGAGATACATAAAATAAAAAATATACGCTACGAACCTGGAATTTTTGGAAGTCGGTTAAAAAAGAGCAGGAAAAAGACCATTACACACATTACGAGTAAAAAAAATGTGTTTATTGAAATACGTAAGTAGGTACTCATAATGAGCGCATGGGTGAATGACATCAACCTAGTACAGGTTACCTTTTAGTTGTCAACGACACTGCAAAGTGACATAAGGTCACCTATATTTACATTAAGACTACACCACAAGAAAATATGAATGTTAATTATGTGTATACGTTTTCATGCAGATATGAAGCTGAAAGTCAGATGGAGAATACACAACACGTCAATACGGAATGGTCATAAATCTTCGATAACCGACTTAAAACAAACAATAATGAAAATAAGTAGCCTTTAAATTATATGTAATTTACGGAATCACGAGTACACTTGATAGAAATAACCGATAGATCGAATATAGACAAAGTAGTTCAGCACTTTAATAAATTCTAGTTCTCGTCTAGCTTTTTAACGTTGTTTGTTTATACCGCGGAGAATGTGGATCATAGACAATCCGTTGTCGGCCTAATTTAGCTCGTCTTTCACCGCCCAGTAGAATACGTCACGTTGTTGTGCTCTGAATAACTATTTTAATTATGTCATACAGTACTTTAGGAACCGAAAACCTTTATAACAGGTACAGGTATTGAAGAATTTTGGTAATAATAATAATATATAAAACAATGTATAATATATATAAAATATAAATGTTGTAACCGAAAAAATACCCGTATAGATCATACCGGTTTCCGACCCTGCAGTGCTTTTTCAGGCCAATCTTCTATGAAAGCAGAAACTGCATAACTATATCCATGTGCTGTCCTTACAAGCTCTTCTTCGAAATCAGTAATGTCAAGGCATGCCCTTCACTAACAATCAACTTAATCCTCTTTGGTAATTAGCTTCCATTTTCCATCATGTAACATGATCACACCATCAAAGTTATATTTTTCATGTCTGACCCATTTATTCCTTCAACTTCATGATCTATTACCATTGCTCGAAATATGAACGTCTTGCCCCATCCCAAGTGTGGTTTGGCTTCAGTAAAAACCAAGGCGTATACAGGGTTATTGGTTATACATATGTCGGCAACCCATTAAGGGGATGTAGGAGAGGTCATTCACAACCAAATGACCCTTTTTGACTCTTATGCAAATGTCAACAATTTTCGATTAATTTGACATTTTATTATTTCATACATTTTAAAATAATAAAATGCCAAATTACTCGAAAATTGTTGACATTGGCATAGAAGTCATGAGGGGTCATTTGGTTGCAAATGACCTCTCCTACATCCACTTAACGGATTGCCGACATATATAACCAAAAACCCTGTACATTATGCCTTTTATTTAAACTTTGCCTGCCAGCCCTAATTGCAACAGATGCAACCTAGATTCTCATTACGGGCGTATTGCAGTTACACGACATGCCGTCAATGTCTCAGAGAGTTTATTTTTTTAACCTTTCTTGGTATTATAAGAGCTTCGACTGATACCATCAATTAACTTTTTCACCATATGGACATAGTAGATAATTTCGAAACGCAACTGGCGCCAACGACAACCGCAACATAAGGCTTGTGCAGACCAGCGCGACATGTCGCGCGACGCGACACGAACAATACAATTTCTGAGAAAACTTCACAGTATGACAATAACCGGTGTCGCGTCGCGCGAAAAGTCGCGCTGGTCTGCACAAGCCTTTATACTCAAATTACGATAATTTTTACGAGCTCTAGCTTCTGGAAACATTTCAATTTGTTTGGTTTGGCTTCTGGAACCCTCGTGTTTCGTATACAGGTCATCAAATTGTACAACCGCTTAGAAACGTCATCAAGGGCAACGATATTTGCATAAGTGTAGGTACTAATTACACACGTCATATTTAGTTCTTACTAGCTTTTGCCCGCGGCTTCGCCCACGTGGATATCGGAAAATATCTCACGGGATTACAAGTACCCTACTCGTATCTGTTAATCCAGGTTATAAACTATCTGTGTGCCAAATGTCATCCAAATCCGTTCAGCCGTTTTTGCTCCAATCCGGAACATACATCCAGACAAACGGACAAAAACTCTAAAATCTATATTTTTTTCATCAGACTCCACACTTCGTAGTTCGTACCAATTACTATTTCAAAAATATTTAATGTACAGTTTTGAATTCGTTATTATAATGTCTATTAAAACGAATAGTCTTCACCAGTTCGTTTCTATTATAATCCTAGTAGTTTACGTCAACAGACCATGAAGTTATTGCCCAGAAATATTGTCAAGAAACGCACAATTTAAAGTAAATACTGGTAGTTTAATACAACAACGTATAATTGACCATCGTCATCTTCCTAGAATATTAAGACAGAAAAAACAAATTCTAAGCATCGAAATCTCCAGAAGTGTAAATTAACTGACAGCATCGGAATTTCCCCTGTCGTGACTACATTTTAAATCCTCTGCCCACAGTATGAATAAGTAACAGTATTATGTCTTCATAGAAAATGGCCGACACGATGCGCTTCAAAATCTCAGTGAATACCAGTACGCAACAGTATCGAGTGCGCAGCAGTTACGCACGGACGTGGTAGGTTTATATATCGAACGGCCGTAGGTAATTATTTTAAGGTCACTGCCGCGACCATACTGACATAATACTGTTACTTTATTATACTGTGCCTCTGCTATTGCTTCACAATTGAGTGTTTGCAAGCACAAGACATGTTTGCGTCACAACATCAATTGATATAATAAAAGGGGAGTTAAATGGCTCTATGTGTTGCTTCGTCGGACACGGCCAGTAGAATTGATTGTATCATTCACTCCTTCTATTGTTATGACATCGTAATTTATATGACTTTTGTATTAAGTGCTGGGGATAAGATTGTATTGATACCTACTTAAGTCGTCTACGCTACGCTCTCGGAGTCTTAAAGTCTGTGTAACTATTGCTTGTAGTGTTATCCTCCAGTCTCCATTTTCTTTAATGGGGACTTCATAACGTCCTATTGTCTTTTAGAAGAAATTACACGATTATTAGAATCTGCTGCAATGATACTTACAGCGATTTGTCCAAAGCCTTTGATGTTTTCGTTTGGCTTGGCTTGGAATGGCTTTGTTTTCATTCTAAAACTTGTATCTGAGCACCTGAATATTAGGATTTGAAATATATTCTAACACCTCACGTGCACTGGCACTTCTCGAACTATGATTCAACTTTGATAACGTGATAAAGTACTTACTTAAAAGGTAGGTACCTAAGTACCTGGGCGACAGAGCTCTGCTTGGGTTAAAAAAGAGAAAACGAATTTACCCAGATATAAGACCTAGCTGGATCGATTTTTGGCCCCCGTAAACCCCTATAAGTATTGCAATTTGCAACTTTCATCGAAATCGTTAGAGCCGTTTTCGAGAACGTGATTTCGTAATTTTATACAAGATATACAAATATTGCTCATTTAATAGTATAGGATATTTGCAAAACATTTGCTGGTTTTTTTTGGCATTTTCCTGGTCTTCACCGAATTTTCGTGACTAGAATTTTAAAACTAAACTGGCCTTGTGTTATTTTCTAAGGCTTTGTTAGGGTTTTAATGTCAACATGATAGTTTCAAGGATTTGACAAAGCAATCTGGTTTTCATGTTATGAATACTCGTTAGAAATCTAATTTCGTTTGATATTGAGATTATTGTTGAAAGGTGAGCTTTCGTTTTTTAAAGAAGATTACAAAGTGTCGTTCTCCTCCATAAATTGCTGCATTTTTTAATATACGAGTAAAATGTATTCTGTGAATAAATTCATATCAAGCTTCGTGCAGACAAGCGCGACGCGACGGCGTTTTAAAATGTGGCAATAATAATATGAATGTATTCTGCAAATACATTCATATTAAAAATATTCTTCGGTTTTATTACAAACAACTCCATCAAAAATGCTCTTAGTAAGAGCACCGTGTGTGTTTGTTTTGCTACAGCCATCATCTGATCCATAAAGTCATCATTATCTGTTTAACAGCTTTGTAGCAGCTACTGGTGTTCCAACAATGCTAATGTTTATGGTACATTTAACGGCCGGTCATGTACTTGAGTATCCAAAGTGTTAGCTAAACGTGCATGACGTAACGTCGTAAAAATATATACTTACCTACCGACAATGTATGTGCTTGACGCTTTTTTATATGCATATCTTGTACTTGAGACGGATTTTTGTTCATACTTAATTAGTATGGTTTACCTTTCATTCGTAGGTGTTTTGACTAAAATGGTAGCTAACTCGAAAGTAGTTGAAAAATTTATATATTCAATGTCCAATCATGATTGTCAGAAAAAAAATGGTGTATAAGTGACGATTCAATAAAATGTCAGCAGTGCGTAACCAAATTCTAACACAATAGAATCTGATTTGCCGGAAATTAAACCGGGAGAAAAACGTTGTGGTAAATGAAAGTGTTTCTATTGCCTGACTGGTCTTCCAGAGTTCCATGAACCTAGGTAAAGGTACCATAAAGTATAGTAGTTAGGTTTACATAGCTAGAGGGTAATTGACAGTTCTTCTAATGGCAGTTTTGCCTTACCAAGTCAACTGAAGTTAAGAGGGCGCCCGTTTCGGGTCTCAATATGAAACTTTAAAAAGGTATTAGAACATTCTAGACACACTTACCGAGGGTCTTTACTAGCCGTTATTCATAATTACTTCTCAGTCACGAGATTACAGATACGATCTAGAGGAATGTGGCCGCTTTTCTTTAAATCGAATTTTATTGCTACGTGTCTCAATATGAAACTTTATAAAAGGTTTTAGAAAATTCTAGACACAGTTACCAAGGGTCCTCTTTAGTCGTTATTCATAATTCCTTCTCAGTCACGAGATTATATTTATTTAAAGGTGTGGCGCTTGTGTACTATTGGGCGCCCCCTTAAATACTGCAGTATCCATTTCCGCAAAATATACTCCACTATTGAAGAAAGTCCCTGTCACCTATATTCACTTAAAAGGTTTCCCGGCCTACTAACATAGTCCACATTACGTTAGCAACTCATAATCTCATTAATAAGTGGCTGTTACGACACTCGGGATAGGAAGCTGGGTGAACTATTCTTAGCCAAGAACCACGTGCTCCCATCAAATGCTTGATTGATGCCGATAATAATGACGATGACGTGAACTATACGATGTAAATCGGCTATTTTGATGATGCCGGAAACATTTATTAGTATTTTATTTTATTAACAAGTCTGTAAAACGGTGTTATAACAGTGTTTAAAATTGCGGTCGTGGATTTGATTTGACTTAATTCATGGAACTACGCGCTTAATTTTTTTTTTCTCTTTCGGACCGCTTTGAGTCAAGTAGGGGGTAGTTACTAGAGTTAGTAATTCCTAAATAGACAAAGGGAATGAAAGTCTGGCCAGCTGAAAATTGTGACCTATGTCCGGCTATCATTTTAGAATTAAACTAAATATATTATATACCATGTTATTTAGAACAGGTGCTGTATACTTATTTCGATCAATGCATTTCGACATTTAAATTATAGTTCGTGTTTTATCGCGTTTAGTGTGTGGTGACGCAGCCATTTTATTTGTGACCATGGCAGGCTTTGGTCTAGATAATTGAATAAACGTAACCTCCGCTTTGACTGATAAAACGACTGTGTATAAACACAATTTAGTTTTATGTTATTGCCACCTACATTATAATAACGACAGTTTTAATGTTTTATTAACTGACTTTGACTTGAACTTTCCGTATAATGGCATGAAAACCATCAACCCTGGCCTCGGTGAACATCCCGGAAGCGCTACAAAAGCGTGGTAGGCCCAACAGCATCCTGAATACATTTTTATGTTAATATATTAAATTAAATACTAGCAGCGCCCCGCGGTTTCACCCGCCTAAGTCTCGATCCCGTGGGAATGTCAATGTCCTATGTGTTATAAACTATCTGTTTGCCAAATTTCTTCCAAATCCGTTAAGTAGTTTTTGCGTGAAAGAGTAACAAACATCCATACATCCATCTATACTCACAAACTTTCGCGTTTATAATATTAAGTAGGAATTATGTGAATACATTTTTAAGGGAATCATTTTAAATTGACATGCTCTTTTGTATATTAATTTAATCTGAAAAGTATGTAATGTAATAATGATTTTGATATTGATGTTTGTTAAGTATTGAATATTTTGGACATTTTACGTTATTATTTTATTTTAGTATGTTGTTTTTATTTTTTGATAATTGAATATGTAACTCCTGTCTATTTCTATATGAATTAATTATGTAATCAATCAATTTTATTTATTCATATGCCAGCATTGTCAATGTTGTTGTTTGTGAATATTGTTATTATTTTTTTAAATTCTAAACCTGTATTAATATTTGCACACCATGACAATATGGTAAACATGTTAGCACAACTCCATGTACATGTAACACCTTGCATGCATTGTACTGTATGTACAGACATATGTATTTGAGCAAATAAAGTTATCTGATATATTCAGCGCGTGTTATCCCTCTACTAGGTTTAATTCCGTTCTTCTATAGCAATCCTGTCTCATCAGTGCCGAAAGCATCTAGGTCTTTCCTTACCAATGTTACTTCTCTGTTCGTCAACCTACTTGGTCCACCACCAATGTTAGTTTTGCACAGCTGGGTATCTTTTAGAGCTGTATGTATGAATACTCTTACTACGGTACGGCTAGCAATGTTTCTACCTAATGCTAGACGGGTTTAGTGATCCACTTTCCGACTAGGTATGCTGTACGTTTGTTTTTATTCGGTAGCCTTCAAGTCTGAATAATTACCACGTAATTGTAGCCGTTTTCTACTAACGCGTTTATAATGTCATGGCTTTGGGCATTGTCGCACGAGTGCCTCAAATTATTCACACTACGCTGATTTTGTTGAGTCGACGTTATCGCAACTACGTTGTCACCCAAGCCCTAACGGTACATGGCAGTAGTACTAAGTGTGTTTTAACGATAATCTTACACCACTTTAATGGTTTAGCTGCGCGAGTAAAGTAAATCACTCTGTGGTTACAGTTTATGTGAAGTAAAAAGTTCTAGAGGTTACATTTTGTAGTGTTTTGGATCGATAATGGTTCTTTTTTGTAAGCCGTTGCCCTGCATCTGATCATCAATTAAGTTATATATCAGACTGGTACTATTCTTTTCTAGCTTTGTGCTTGCAGCTCGGGCAGTTACATATTTTGAGTCTGCTTCACCCCGTTTCCTTCCTGTCTCAAGTTCCATGGCAAGGTTCTGGAACGAAAATTTGTCAACACCCAATCGCAAAAGTTTACGCGCTCTTGACAATTTGTCACATTAATTTTGGGATAATTTTCGTCCGAGAAACTGACCCTTAATGAAACGTTCCATCGGTCCTGTCAATGGGGTTGGCAACTGTCAAAGTGCCGCTAGCATAACTTTGACCGAAATAGAAGAATTTTCTAAGGAACATTTTTGAAGTGAATACTTCTTTAGGCGCGTTGAGCACTTTTTGAGTGAACAAAAAGCGTGAAACTCGCGTCATCGTCCCCGCACGCTTCCCATGAGCTATATGTATACTGTGTATATATATACATAGATATACAATTCACAAGTTACTTAGTTTTCACTTCTATCGGCAGACCCCAAAGACTGCCCCGCATGTTTTTTTGACAAGGTCTGTTTTTCTTCCTTGTAAAGATGCACTAGTTTCGTTACTTCAATTCAGCTTTTAACTCACTTATCCGCCATGTTTTTTCACAACGGTTCTTCAACCTCATTCCTGTCTTCTGTTGGCCAGACGTAAGAAACTTCTTTGTGGGCCAGGCCATGACACTCGCTTCTCGGCTTACTTCTACCAGTCTCAAGTCTTCTTTTATTTCCTCCTTAGTCCTTCTCCTCCTTACGTCCTTCCTCCTAGTTTTTGGCCTTCAATAACCGCTCACGTGCATGTTTACCTTTATCTGTGTTTCCGGTTACTATTCAATTTTATGTAAGTACCTATTAGTATGTCGGTCTATATTTCCTTTGTCTTGTATGACAATAAATGATTACAAGCCTATTCATAAATGGGCTTTTAAATTAATCTAGATTCTTATATTACCTTCTAATGATCAAATTAATTTGTTTGTATTCAAAACGTTAATTTGTGTCTATTAGCCGGGATCGATGTCTTCTACACTGATTTGGAAGATTGAAATTAATAAAATTTTAACACTTTTCATTTGTCAAATGAAGGCGTCTATAAAATTCTATGAAAAAATCTTCTTATATTTTCTCTTTCGCTTCCTCTAAATGTTATATTGGGCCAATCAATACTTATTACTGTTTTGTTTTAAACATTACACAATTGAACAAGTACGTATGGTATAACACGATACCTATTACCAAATAATATCACTGCATATTGTCTATTTCTTATTTTATTTTAGTGACAGACCGAAGGTTCGGTTTCGATTTCGGCAAGTTCTAGTTTAGGATACTGCGTTCGTGAATTATCGCACGTCGTTCGGCTGACTCAACTTTTTTTCATTTTTTTATTTATCTTTATTTATTCAGACTAAAACCGTCTATAGTGTTAGTAACAAAATGATAATTAATGAGGTTCTTCCTTTATGATGTAAGTGTTGATTGTCGACAAATTTGTGTTCCAAGAAATAGGCTAACTGTCTGTATAAATGTAAAAAATAAGCCAAATTACAGTACAAAATAGATTTTTAACTTGTCTAAACGTTTCGGTTTCGGCCGAAAATGAGACTGATACCTTTTTTTTTTTTGTGGGGCAATTTATCAAATCTGTGCCGTGTTCCTTCAGTTGCTAAGATTCGGTTTCTGTAGAAAGTCCTGTTTCGGTCGGACACTATTTTATTTACCTTAATTAATGTAGGTACCTACACACTCTTCGTTGGTTGTAAGTGCAAACTCTGCCAGTATATTCGGTGATCAGTAAACGTTGAAATTCCTCGTTGGTAGTATTTGATATTCGTCTAGTCGAGGTCATTGGCCAGACAGAATGGTGAATGAACAAGAAATAAGATAAACGATATATTGAACTTGTGTGTCCAAAATATGAGATACTTATTATGATCAGCGTCGTTATTGCAAATTATGAGTGTTTTTTTTTTAAATGGTGTTTATAAATACCAAAAAATAATGATTGGCATTCCAATGCAAACAAATAAAATATTATATTTCGGTACTACAGAGTCAAGTCAGACTATACATATAGTAAATCCTAATAATAAATATATAGGTATAATATAAATTGACACAAAATGTTGAACAAAAAGCTCCGAATGCACATGATATCTCTTTTTGTTGCTGTTTGTTTTGGAGTCATGTTTTTATTAGAACTTTGCATTGTATTTTACTTGGTCTGGGTTAACTCCCTAGCACCTAAACACGAGATGATGATGATGTAATCGCAAAAAATAGACTATGTGATCTCTTTCCGTTGAGCATCATGCAAAACCCGTAACATTTCCGTAACAATATTTAGCCTTTTACTTATTACCTACCATATTATTTTATTTACGCGATGAAGTGACTCAAAAAGAGTCACTTCATCGCGTGCAATTGATGATTTTGTTAATATTTTTTGGGATAGAAGTTCTTCAACGTGGCTTGCGGCAGGAGTTGACTGGTGGAACTCGTTATGCCCAAGTCAGTTTCAAGGGCTCAAGTTTCTAGTTTTCAATGGGCTTTTGTTGTTAAAGATATACAGAGCCATCTAGCATAAGTTTTTAAAAACGAAAGATACAGCGAAAGGAACCTCGTTCCAACCGGGTGTCCCACCACGACCCACGACACATCCCGACTTTTCTTGTTAAAGAAATATTTTTGTGACTTCCCTTTTCGCTTGGGGAAATCTTCATGCCCCTAATTTGGGGAGGACGGGGGATTATGTTCGATTCTTACCGATAAAACTACGATTTTTCACTTGAAGTTCTGATACCATGCGTCGAGAACCCTTGTCCTAAGTGATTTCCCAAATATCACTAGGGTGTTTGAAAATCAAAAACGCACTTCTTCTTTACCTTGAAATTGTCCTGAGCGATTTTTCTGAACAATTTAGCATCATCAGACCATTAAAGATATATTCTGTTAAGATCTAACCGTGAAAACTTAGGAGAAGTGAGCTTCAAAGGAGCTATCAATAGTGTCAATACTTAGCTTAATTAGGTACTTAGGCTGACTGTCCAATAGAGCAGAAAGGAGAGGAGAGGAGAGGAGCGGAGCGGAGCGGAGATGTGCCAATATTAACCACTGAAATTGCTTAAATATCCGCTCTGCTTCAGTGGACAAGGATACTAGCTAGTTTAAAAATTCATAAAAAACCAGGAAGAGGAATTACTCGTTGCGTGAACTCGGCCTAGCTTCGCACAGACCGCAACTCCGCTCCGCACAACCTCGCTCCGCATAAATACAGACACAGTGCGCAACTCCGCTAATTACTCCCTCGCTCCGCTCCGCTGCCTCGCTCCGCGTCAATGGCAGCCTTACCCAAGTAGGCAGGGTGGTCTCACCTGACGATGTTCATTTTCACCGAAAGTCATACTTCTTAATAAAACATGGAACCTATCACCGTCTTTCAGATCATTCGGCATTCCTAACAGCACCGTCTTTTGTTTCCAGTTCTGTTCGAGGCGTGCCACAATGAGCCCACGTGCTTGCAGGACCGTGCTGGCCTGGAAGCCATCACAGCGCTGCATAATCAGCTCGATGACGATGCCAACGGAAACGTCGACCTCAGCGAAAGTGATGATGTGAGTGCATAACTATGACTTTATTCTGTGGTCTCTACTCAATACGTATTTGAAATCGAGAATCATGCTTGAGCCTTTGATTCATTCATTCGACAGACAACGCACAGCCTAACGAATTTCGAACAAGAGTTCTTTTTATAGCGAAAGAAAGATTTTTGAAAATTCATCCCATAAAAAAGATATAAATACAGGGTGGCAACTCCTGTATCCGTCAAAGGGGTGAAACTATCCGTCATACTAAACAACTTTCGCTATAAAACTCATATCCGATTTGTAAAAAAAGACTTTTCATACATGCACCGAAATAGTCGGTCCACTGTTCTATAGGAATTTGGAGATGAAAGTTTGTATGGAAGATTAGAAGTTGTAAATTTTGCTTGCTGTCTTAGAATACTGTACAATAATTATGTTTGAGCCAATCGTAGACCTATGCACATCATTATGTGACCGACAATTCCGTTGCATTTATGAACAGCTTTGCAAAGGGCAACGATCGCTTTAGTGATAGACTGAACCTTGGTCATAAAACCTATATTAAAACCGGAAAGTGTAGTAACAAGTTGAAGACAGTATTTAAACTTTTAATGAGTGGGCAATATATAATGGCAAAAAACATCGAATAAAAAGCCACCAATACAACGAGGGAAAATAAGTTTTGACAACGAAAAAAGCACCTTCACACTTCAATTATAAAGTCTGTAAATGCACAAAACAGTCTGAAAGAGTTTGGGGTAGGCCTTTGCGGTGGGACAGCATAAAGAAAAAGAAATGCGCTAAAAGTCACAAATAAACGCATCTAACCCAACCTTACTTATTTTCCTCTCAAAATTAAATCTAGACTGAATCCACGAACTGTTAAGTAGTCTATAGATATCACGTTTGTATGCTAATAGAACTCTCGAAATTAAGAGAACTACCTCAAAACTCGTTTTAGATAAAAAATACCCATTTTCATCCAAAATTAAACTTGTTGCCGAAATAGAACATCAAAACGTAGAAATAAGGAAAACCAATCATAATTATGTTTATGTCTACGTTTATGTCCCGTGAGCCAAGGTTTTGTCCTTGTTGATATCTAAACCTAAGGCCTCGTGGCCTAGCCTTAATTGTTTGACCTAAAATAAAAATCACTCTACCTAGTGATTCGTGACTTAAAGGCTTGTGCAGTTCAGCGCCACTTGTCGCGCGACGCGACACGAACACTACAATTTCTAAGAAAACTTCACAGTATAACAATAACCGGTGTCGCGTCGCGCGACAAGTCGCGCTGGTCTGCACAAGCCTTTAATTGGCTACCGGTTTTCTGAATCTCGTTGGCAAATAGGCGATCATATTTTGAGTTATAAAAGTTCACTAAGGCTTTGGTCTCCTATTTTATGCTACATGCGACGTCCGACGTCAATAATCGACGTCTGGACGCAACAAGACCCTGACGTCGACGTGTGAATGAGGCCACAACAGTACATTTCTATAGTAAGCATCGTAACGCTGTAAGCGGCCGATGGTGTTTATACAAAACCTAGCCTAATCTCCATTTTTCCTTTTATATTTATAATATATTTATATTTATTTATTTAAAGAAAACTTAGACAAAAATTACAAAATATTTTAACAGGCTAATGTAGGTCACTTTATGTGGTGTGCTCATCTGTAGCCGAACTAGGCAGAGCCTGTATTTCGGCTATCAGCGCCAAACCCCTCCCTTTTGTTTGCCACATGGTCACTATTTCCTGACAGTGAATTGCTAAACAGGCTTATGTTGACAGGTAGTAGATTACCACAGGGTGTCTGCTGCAACCACAAAACGGTTAGGATCTTTTAAAATTGAATCTGGACTTTCCGGCACTCTTAAGACATACGCTTAATGATTAATGGTGCTGACAAGAGTCAGATTTTGAATAACGCCGTAGGAGAACTCATTAAAACGTTTATGAATATCTTTTGAGAGGTAAATGGCCTTTGTGAAGAGCTTGTCTGGAGAAATTAAATACTACCATTACCTATATTTGCCGCTAAAAAGCGTTGCTGCATGTGTTCAGGTTTGAGGTATAGGGGCCGGTGGTACAAACCATACGAGACATCTCGAGACGTCTTATCCCAAACACAAATCTCATCACCGATTCATCTCAATAACTCAGCAGCGATTATGCTTCTGTTTTATATTGCATTAATGTCCTTAGGAGGCGGTGACGACTTACCTACCATCAGAAGGATGGCCTGCTTGTTTGTCAACCCACATCCTAAAAGGACTCCAATTGCATGACACGTTTTTAAAGGAAATCCCTCAACCATTGCTTAAATGTTTGAAAAAATCCTCTGCTTTACAACATAAATAAGGCAAGGAATGTTGTTGAACTGTCAAAATAAATGGCTTGTAAGCGTGTTACGCAATTACCTCGCAAATCTCGTTGCCAAATCAAAACATTAAAAAAAAACTTGTTTATAACTTGCAACTCCTGTTTTCAGTTCCTTCGCGAGGAGTTACAGTACGACAGCGGGTATGAGAAGCGTCAGCGCGCGTTCCATCACAACGATGACATGCACATCTCCGTCAAGGAGCTGTGGGAGGCGTGGCTCAGATCCGAGGTCAGTACTCGATAGTTTTTGAAGACCTAAAGTACAAATCTTTAGGAGAAACAGTAACAATTATTTATATACCTAAGTCTGGTTGAATAGCTAACTTAAAGGTAAAAAAAAAAAAAACCCAGTCCAGGGTTGAGTTGAGGTGGTGAAAAACAGAAAATAATAGGTTTTTCTTATGAAGTGTCTGAAGTGGCAATAATCGATTTCCTCCTAAATTGTCTAAATAGGGTTGAATAATTTTACTTCTTCTGCATGTGATCATGAAATTATTTAATTATTTATGCACACACATATAAACAGACAAGGAAGAAATGAACAAAAAAATACATACAAAGGTTATACATATTTCTAAAGAAATCGATATAAATAATTTCGATAGGAATAGGAAAGTAGAAAAAGAGATGTAGACAACGTGTGTTAGAGTAGAAGAGAAAACGATATACATAACACTAATATAAATATAAACATACAATATGAGAATATGCTTACATACATACTTCTTAAATAAATATCACTAAAATGTATATAATTATTATGTAATGTGTAAACACACTGTGAATTGTTATATGCATAAATAAATAATGAAGGTTGATAGGTGGCTAAAAAGGTCAAAGAACAAGTTCATTAATAAATAATATTAAACAAAAAACATTCAGCGGTCTTAAAAATATGTCTTGAAAATGCTACAAAAATTGTGACTCCTGTTAGGATTGATTTTCGTTATCTTATTAATATAACTAACTCCAATTACAGGTGCACAACTGGACGGTGGAGCAGACGGTAGAATGGCTGTCGCAGTCAGTCGACCTGCCTCAATACAAGACCCTGTTCCTTCAACACAAGGTCACTGGCGCTACCCTGCCCAGGTAAAAAATTCACACATCCTAACTTATATTATAAATGCGAAAGTGAGTTTTTATGTTACGCTTTCACGCTAAAACGGCTGAACAGATTTAGATGAAATTGGCACACAGGTAGACCATGGCCTGGAATAGGACATAGGATACTTTTTATTCCGGTAGTACGTTCCCGTGGGATAATTTCCGACAAGCAAGCGGGCGAAGCCGCTGGCAAAAGCTAGTATACTTCTAAATCTTAACCTCACTGACAGGCAATGCACAACCTAAACGTTGGGTCTAGAACCATATGATTTGTTTTTTGTTCCTTATAAAAACGAATGTGAGCACTAAGGAAGGAGTTTTTAAAGTTCTACCCCTAAAGGGGTTAAATAGGGGATAGAAGTTCGTAATTTTTACCGATGGGAACTCCCATCGATAATTTCTTGCTATTGCAATGCCTACACTGCAGCTTAGTATCGATTCTAAGCATTCATCCGGCGCATCCCGGACAGAGAGCTACTCACCTATGCCTGGCTTATGTTTTACTGAATTCAGAGCTCATATTCCAAGTATCTTACCAAGGGATATCGTGTTACCCTGTAACTGGGTTGTGGAGGTCGGATAGGCAGTCGACTGCATCCGGTTTGACTGGAAGCCGACCCCAACACAGTTGTGAAAAGGCTTGGCAGATAACGAATGATAATTCAGAGCTAAAATTCGAGGTAACGAGGAGAAATGGGCTAATTACGTTTGTGGAGGTAGCAGCAATCCGCTGGATGCGGGAAAAACAGGATCTATTGCGACGATGCTAGGAGAAGCCTGAAGAATGATGATATTGAAGATGATTATGGTCTTACAAAAGTAATAGTATTCCTCTGATTGTATGATAGGAGTAAGCATGACAAATATCACCGAGACTGAAATCAAACAGTTAAGGTTTTGTTACAGACAAGTGTAGGTAAATATTCGCTTAAATTAAATGGAGCAACTGTCACTCGACCTAAGCTTATCTGACTGGGAAGGCTCCTGTCATAAATTGTAGACAGTTTACCTACAATATTTGAATGAGAATTTGCGGTACGTGGCGCGACGACTAGCCTAAAGCCGTCTTCGACATAACCGGGTTATGCACCGTGACATTTTTGTCGTCTTACAAAAGCAGCCCACTTCATGTATCCAATATCCAATGATTACTGAACATTCATTAAAAAAAAATGATATACCGTGACATTTTAGGCGACTTACAAAGGGCCACTCAATCAAGCGCGGATGCACCGTTGTGGGCACGATGGGCATGCCCACAACCCTAATAGACTTGTGACGTCACCCTTTCACGGTCTACTGAGGGCGATAGGCTGATGATAGTATATCCAATGCCTTAATAAAATTAAATAAAACAATAAATCGTGCGTGAACACAGCGAAGTATTTAGTCATCGATATGCTGACACGATATGTCACATTTTTGACAACATAATTATTATCTGTTTCGTTTCGGCACATGAATCTTGTATTGGAAAAAAGAGATGACTATTCGCTGGGTGCGCAGACATCTACTAATTTAAAAGTAAGCGTGTGTTGTATACACATTATATATTGTCGTGGCCAGATCTTAGAATTGATAATTTCATGAAGTGATCGACCACTTCATGAAATGGTCAAAATCTTGGTCAGGGCGTCATATATTTTGTCAACATCTCCTTTGTAGGAATGCACTATATTGATCATGAGCGAGTTCATACTCCGACTCGCACTTGACCGATTTTCGGGTGGCTGTGACTACAACCTTTTTTGAGAGCTGGATCCGCGCCTGCCGCTCAATGTACCGGACATAAAATACCTCTAGGAGCAATTAAAAAAATTGTTACAATTTTTTTTTTTTTTATCAATGTTTAGTAGTCATTGGATACATGAATTTTGCTGCTTTTGTAAGACGACTAAAATGTCACGGTGTATAATTTTGCATGAGCCCAAGGGATGTAGGCGTTTTGCTTTGGATGTTGACAGGGCAATCGGGAATGAGTAGCTAATACTGATGTAAGCATTGAATACCCCGCTCTACCTGTCATCATCATTATAATATCAGTTCACCAGAGGGGCAATTCCCGTAATTTTTAAGCTCGTTCGCATTCGCATCTCATTCGCAATCTGTCAAAAATACAATCAATTTACCAACATTTTTGACAACTTTGACAGATTGCGACTTGAATGTGAACGTTTTTTAAGTACGAGAATTGGCCTTCTGGTCTTTCCAATGACTATTATAGCCTAAAGTATAAGATACTCCCGCAGGCATCGTAAAGTGAAACTGAACTACTTCATTAGGTACCAACAAATAAATAAGCAGCGGTGAGTGTGGTGACCAGTAGCGAATCCAGGGCTAAGAGACTCGCTCCTGCTGGGGTTGCGGGTTTGTCTGAAAGGGATATCGCGGCCCCAGCACATAGGCAACGGAAGGAACACGGGTGGGTTTTAGTCAGTAAAAGTCTGACACTCCCTCTCGCTCCGCCCAGAGCGGGAGGAGTCATTTGATGATTTCCCACCCAAAAAAAAAAAAAGTGCTAAGAGACTCAACCCCAAAAGCATTTGAGTTATTCCGTGAGAAATCTTAAACTAACTTGATATTATTATAATTAAACTTTTTAGAAAACATTAGTCTACCGAAGGTACACTTGTCATCAATTGTCCAGTTTTATATTTTCAACTTTTAAATTTCTTTATGATGTTTTGTTTACGCGACGAATTTTGAATCCGTGCGGCACTCATTCTGCCACTCACGCTGCCCGGTTTGGCCGCCATGTATATTCACCGAGATGTCTCTGGTCTTCAACCTAACGAAGTCATCGAGGAATTTGCGAAAAGTATTCCGTTAGGTATGTGTTAAGTTAATTAAAATATTGTGTGCTTTATTGCTAAAACCAAACCTCAGCCAAACCCCCCCCCCACCCCCCAAAAGACAATCCTGGATCCGCCACTGGCGGTGGCTCAGCGGTAACGGCCCTGACTTACGAGCTGTAGGTCGTAGGTTCGAAACCATAGTAGGTGCTACTTAGAGAGGGCTAATACGGATTGTTGAAATCAAGAATGACAACAATTTATTTGAAAATTATAAGCAGAGGTGTATACGTCACCGTAGGATTGTGAGAACCGTTAGTTTATAATATACTAACTGCGCCCCGCAGTTTCACCCGCATAAGTATCAAAATAAGTAATAAAATTTGGCACATGTGTAGACCATAACCTGGGTTAGGACCCAGGTTATGGTTTACACATATGCCAAATTTCATCCAAATCCGTTCAGTCGTTTTAGCGTGAAAGCGTAACAAATAAACAAACTCACTTTCGCATTTATAATATTAGTTAGAATAAGTATTTTTGTTAAATTATAAACTATCGAAAAATTGAGAACCTGGTGAAATGGGTTAGGTTAGAACTGTCGCCAACAGCGCGCGAGCCGAGCAAGCGAAGCGAGCGGTGCTGCAGCAGTGGCTGGGGAGCTTTACTTCCAAGTTACTCGCAGATAGGCAGGCTATTTAGTATTAGTGCAAGGTGCGTTACGTTACGTCGCAAGCAAGTTTAATACCAGTTAGTTTGCCCGTTTGCCAACGACATAATACTTAGGACTTCTCAGCATACTCAATCGTTTATTGCTTTCTTATCTATTCTCTATTCTATATCTATTCTCTATTTATCTATTCTTTGCCGGTGTCGGCGTCTGCGTCTCGTTACTTGTCACAACGTTGCCATAGAGTACCACAGATACTAAAGGTAATCTGTGCTAAAGGCATAGACAAGTAATTGATGTTACGTCGGATACAGACACGCGGACTACATATATTTCACTTTTTATTGTATTTCACACTCCAATTTCTTTATTTTTTATTTTATTTAATATATAATTATGTATCTATCTTTCCGTGACATCACTGCGGGCCCTATCAGAATACCAGCGCTGCGACATAATTTTTTTAAATGTCGCAACATTATGCTGAGATAGGAGCCTTTTGGCCTCGTACAGGACTGCATAAATTTTTAATGTTACTTTGTTTTTTTATTTTTATTTAGTGTATTTTTAGTTTAATTTGTGATTTCCTGTGCGAGTCTCAATAAATAATTTTTCTTTATTTCTTTCTTTTCTTTCCAAAATGAGTACTTACTTAAAATGGGAACTTAAAAATGTAGGACCCTGTCGGGCACAGCAAAATAGTAGGAGAGAGGAAGCTTTGAAAACTTCATCCCTGCATCCCAGTGTCTAGTAAACAACTGTTATGGGCTAGTTCCTAACTAATATTATAAATGTGAAGGTGGGTTTGTTTGTTACGCTTTTATCCTAAAACGGCTGAACAGATTTGGATGAAATGCACATGGGTACATGATGACCTGAGTTAGGACATAGGATACTTTTTATCCCGATACTCCCACGGGATCGAGACTTAAGGCTTGTGCAGACCAGCGCGACTTGTCGCGCGACACGACACCGGTTATTGTTATACTGTGAAGTTTTCCTAGAAATTGTATTGTTCGTGTCGCGCTGGTCTGCACAAGCCTTTATGCAGGTGAAACCGCGAGGCGCTGCTAGTATAACAGTAATAAATTGTAAACTTATAACGTCACTTAAAAATCATTACTCTTCTAACATAACCCTGATTATTCCCCAACAGATTGGCAGTAAACAACATGCAGTACCTGAGCAACGTGTTGGGCATCAAGGACCCCATACACAAACAGAAGCTCGCGCTCAAAGCGATGGACGTCGTGCTTTTCGGTCCCCCTAAAGGTAGCGTGCAATTCTTGGACATAAAGATATTTTATTTTTGGACATAATTATAACTTACCAATTTTTGTTTTGCCTACGGCTTCGCCCGCGTGGAGGTCAGAAATAATCCTACGGAAACGTACTAGATACTGCGTTTAATAGATCTTTTTAAGAGGAATAATTCCGTAATAATACATTTAATTTCATAGGTATAATCAAAGATTTAAATCGTAGATATTATTTTTATTATTATTTATGGTACTACTACGTGCGAAAAAGTGTCCACACTGAGAAGAGTGACCTCGCACAATAATAATGGCGTTTCCATGACAATCAAGTCAAGTGTCTGCGATATTGTGTGTCAGAGGTGTCAAAACGAAACAGAAACGCGACCATCTTTTAACGCGGCAGGGCGAATCTTTGGGTATAATTCTATTGGTTCGCGCGGCGCACTTCAGTAATGCTCTCAGTCGGCATACTTTTTTCCGACATCTTCAACAATCATCGTCATATTTCTGCCAATTTACACAAAACCGTAATGAATTATACACCTAAACCTTCCTCATGATTCACTCCGTCCATTGGTGAAAACCGTTTGAAAATCCGTTTGGTAGTTTTGGAATCTATCGCGTTCAGACAAACAACGCGGCGGGGGGACTTTGTTTTATAATATTTAGTGATGAGTACAAATGGGTTTACTAAAGATGAGCATAAAATTTATTGTCATAATTTACATTGGCATAACGAAATTCAGCATAATGATCATTACGCATAATATTATTAGGCATTAATGTTTTTCCATAATCTTTATTGCTATAGATACTGTTGGCATAATAATAATGAAGCATAATGTTCTAAACGCATTATGATATTTAGACATAAGGTTCTTTGGAATAAAAATAATAAACTCTAATATAACTCATATAAAAGCAAACATGTTCGCCACACGTTAAACAAATCCAATAAATTAATTCCCAAATTATAAGAAATAATGTTTATATTTATAACTCATGATTATTAGACTAATAAATATTATGCGTTATTTATGCAACGCCAAATAATGCCAAAACAAATTAGACCAAATGACAGTTATGGCTAACCTTTGCATTATGCCAAAGTTGTATTATGAAAAAAATTAAATTAAAGTATTTATTGCAGACCAAGCACACAGTAATTGATACAATAGTCCATATTATGTTAGAAGGTAGATACTTACAGCTATGTTAGTAAAATTTAAAATAATTATTATTTTGGACATGCATGAGTGATCAATGGCTGTACACTCTGTCCGACACCACGCTCAGAAACGTGTTGGTGCCCTTTATCCGGGACCACACGGAAGCTGTTCTTTTGCGAAGCACCGTCTGGAAGCCGTCCGCGCTGTGGCCGGCGAACATGCCGGAGGCGCTGCACCTTCATGGGAGCCCCAACAAACTCCTGAACGCGTTGTTATATTGGACGCGCAGAGTATTGCAGGCTTTTTAGTGTAATTGCTCCACAGGTTGCACGTGTATAACGATTGGCAATAGCTGTTAAAAAGTGTGACTTTAACGTCACGTGAGCATCGCGCAATCCTGCGAGAAAGCATATTACCCCTTACCGACAATGCCGTGCGCTCCCTATCCATGTCCATATCATCATTTAATTTCTCATTGACCCAGTGACCCAAGTACTTAAATTTGGACACTTGCTGTAGGACGGTTCCATAGTGTAATCGGAGGAACAGGGTAGGTTTTAGTCCCAGACTTAAGAACTAGTAGCTCGCTCTTCTGAACATTGTACCTGAGCCCATGGGCCATTGCATACCGCTCACATATGGTCAATAGTGACCTCACAGAACTGATTGAGGGGCCCAGCAGCACCATGTCATCATTATTATGCCTCAGTATTATTATTCTATTAAAAGTTATGCGAAAACGTTATGCCAAACAATATTATGCCTTAAAATTTGTTTCCGTACAAATGTCAAGGCTTTAACATATTTCGTTATAAGTTTTATGCATAGCCCAAACTATTTTGTCAATGGGAGACTGATTATTACTCTAAGAGCAATCTACGATATTGCTAATCCATTGTTTCATATGTTCGAAATATGTACTTACTCAACAACGTAAATAACGCAATGAATGTTGTTGAACTGTCAAAATGAAAGAGATTATGATTGATCGTGTGTTACGCAATTAGGGAGCTGGTCGACTCGGCACTATCCGACCTAAGTCGAGCTTTTAGCCAAACACCAATAATATATTTATTTATTTATTTTTATTTATGTACACACAGTAAAATACATTTTAGATACAACATAATTATAATTATATCTTCATATTACTATATTCGCTATGCTGGCCTGTGCCGAATCAAGCCGACCCGAACATGAGTGTGACTTTTGCGCTTCAATTTTTCACACAAGGAATGTTGCGTTAACGATCGCCTCAGGAACGTCTATGATTCCATCAAGACATCATCAACAGAAAATCCAAATAATAGTCTATCTTGAAAACCACACCTTTATGTTGATATTATTACCGGTTTCTCATTATCTAAGACTGATGGCGAAGACGATAGATCTAAGAAACCGGTCCCTCAAGTAACCTCATCTAAGATAATAAATATATCAAAACCTGTTGGGTCAGATTGGAAATGTGTTGTGTTATGTATTTATGATTAATTTAGCTATTACGTATGCCATGGAATTCTGAGTCA
Organism: Agrochola macilenta; assembly: GCA_916701695.1. NCBI lineage: Eukaryota > Metazoa > Arthropoda > Insecta > Lepidoptera > Noctuidae > Agrochola > Agrochola macilenta. The sequence continues at coordinate 13,613,642 of OU753564.1, forward strand.
TAAGAGCAGAGATAACCGATGACCGTTGGGCGAGAAGTATTGGACATAATAATAACTGTTAGCATTAAATACTTTGTATAGTTTGCATGTCAAATTTCTGACTATGTATTAGAGAATTTAATGACTGTATTACCTAAATCCGTTTGTCCACCGCACCGTAAACGGGTCGTCAACGAGAACGAGATGACGACGCCGAAGTAGTGGCGTTGCTAGATTTATTGAACCTTATATCTGTAGTAGAAACTGCTAAAATCTGTATTTATATCTGTATGCTATTTTAACTTGAAATCTGTATTAAATCTTTATGTACGGTCAAAAGAACCGAAACAGAATAATATACCTACTTACCGTATGCAGTCGAATTACTTTATTCTGCTTCTTTTGAAAAAGAAGAGAATAGGTTTGATTCATCACCTACCTCGACCTCCACGACACAGTTACTGGGCAACACGATACCCCTTGTTAAGACTGCTTGTCAGATTTTTGGGATTTTTTATTGTGCATTAAATCAATAGGTATCAATTACCATTAAAAGTTTGTACGAAATTAATTATTTACGATAAATGCATCACGAGAGCGCAGTATTTTGGAGAATACGCAAAAATCTTTAATTTGCCGATTCCCTGTTTGAAAAATAAGTGAAACTGGCCACTGACTGACAGAACAGTACTACCAATCGCGATTTATATACCTACCTAAATTCAATTTTAAAGCAGATTAGGCTTAGAGTATATATCACTGGAGAAGCCATAAGCGCAATATTCCGAACAAAAAAGTCTGTCACTTTTTGCGGGGGACGGGGTAGCTACTGTCAAAAATAACAATAGCTGCTCGCCCGGATAGAGAAGTCCGTACCATATTTTTTTTTTTATCGATATCGATATTCTTTCGGAATTTTACTTGAACCCAGAAATAAAACAGCTGTTGCATAAAATAGTTACATTTTAATAAAAAGAGAAAATAACTTCAATTAAATAAAAGTAACTAAATTTGTAATAAGTAATCTCAATAAAAAATTAGATCAAGTTCAGTTTTTTATTTTTTTATATACAAGCACTTCAATGGACATAAACAAATTATAAAACATTGAACAATAAAATAAAAATAAAAACAAAATAATTACTAAGTAATTTTTACTAGGAAATTATCGACATGTCAATTTTGGTTTCAAACATGACCTCAACACTACGGTAGTCTCGTTAACATTTTTACTAGAGGACATAATCGCATGTCAAGTGCGTGTAAGTTTTGCTGATTTGACGTATATTTTCGTAATGCAAAAGAAAAGTATTTTGATCTTTACGAACATAAAAACGAGATGTAGCGAGACTCGGTGACGTCACAGAAGCAACGTGAGGATAATACTCGATTCATGCTACGTTTTATATTGAATCATGGTTGAATCGAATGAAAAATCGAATTGTTTTATGAGGTTAGGATTTTAAATTTCAATAAAAACATGACTAAATCTTAGAAAAAAAAATCTGCTTGTGGAAAGTTATTCAGTTCTTTAGGTAAATTTGACGTATTTGAACGCTTTTTACACCATTTAACAGTACAAATAGGCATTTTCACGGAGCTCCGCGCGCCTTTAAAGCGATTCACGAAGTGCGTTAGAATCGATTTGAAAGTAGTTTTTATGAACGTACTAGAACATTTGTTCTTGTACTTTTACAGAGGGGAAGTGTTCGTAAGGCTTCTCCAGTGTTATATACTCTAAGAGATTAGGCTATTTCATCAATAGAATTAGAAAATTTTGTATAAAAATCTGTATATATGGCAACACTGAGTGGCAGTACGATTTACTATGGCCGCGTAATCTCGTTTCTCGTTGATGTCCCGTTTGCGGTGCGGTAGACAAACAGTGTATGACCTACACTATACCAAAACCTATTGGAAATAAATGTTTATTATGACTATGAGTGAAGGCTGCGAATCGGCAAAAGTAAGGCGTGCTACATACTTGTTCGGGTCGGCATCAATTGGCACAGCTGGGCGGTAAAATAGATTTTTATGTACTTAGATATATGTTATAATGTACGCCACCAAAATGAAGACTAATTCACTTTATCCTTGCTTTTTTCTTGCAATTTCGCGGTAGCCTGTAAATGTGAACCAACCGCACCACCCGCACCACCCACCACTCCACTCGCACCGTTGTGTGTGTGCAATGTGAACCATGTGTGTGAATGTGTGTGTGTGTGTGTGTGTGTGTGTGTGTGTGTGTGTGTAATGTGTGTGTTTGTGGGCGGTTAGCGATCAAAGTGTCCTGACAGACTGATTGTTAGCAGGAAGAAAGCGGCTGTCTACCTTGTTCAACTCTTTAGTTGTTTTTACAAGTTCCTAGTTAGGGAGGAGGTACTGAATTCTCAAGCAGCGCATTCACGATCAAATTTGAAAGACGTAAAACCATTGGTAAGCATTTGCAATGTAACACTTATCTCATTGTAATAAAGTATAAATTAAATTAGAATTATTGCCTAAAGTTTTATCAAACTCACCTACCTTCCTCACCACCACCATATACCTTACCTTACCGAGATATGGTTAAATTGCAATTATTTACTAATGATTTTACGTCGATCGTGAATACCTACTAAATCTTCAAAACTCGCATATTTGAAAATATGATTAACTTGCAGCGCCCCGCACTTTCACCCGCATAAGTCTTGATCCCGTGGGAATATCGGTACAAAAAGTATCCTATGTGTTAATACAGGTTATAAACTATCTGTGCGCCAAATTTCATCCAAATCCGTTCAGTAGTTTTTGCGTGGAAGAGTAAGAAACATCCATACATCCTTACAAACTTTCTCGTAATAACCACCTATAGAAAAGACGTCTGTCAGGTCTGATATGTTTACCTAATGGCAATGGCAACACCTTTTATTTATCATATTATTCACTCACACACATTCAAAACAATTCATATTTCAAGTTGAATTGTTGAGAATTAACTGTTAATTATTCATGACGGTTACTTAAGTTACCGTCATGCATAATTAAGAGTAAATAAGCAAAAGGCGTAGGTACTTAACTTTTTATTTAGTCTGCCATAACTAATATAATTAGTACAAATAGCGTAGGTACTTATTACGTCATATTGACGTACTCCATTCAATTCTAGTAACATCGACCTCATAATAACAAAATTAATATTCAGCCACACAATGTTTGTACATACTTACTGTTTTGCCTCTTGAAGTTTTATATTTTTTACTGGCAATGATTCAGCGTAATGGCAATTTAATGTCGAAATAACAATATTATGTGTGCATGTTTCGCTAGTTTGGCGATGTTACAAGTATCATTTGGAAAAATAATTATTTTGCTGGTTTTGTGCTTAAAAATTTAAGAAACGGAACGGTAAATGGTATTGAATACGTCCAGCTCAATATGTAGATTAGATAGTATTCCACTTTTGGGTTCTGTAGGTAATATGAAATCAATGTGTAATTTAAAAAATATAACCAAATAAAACACAATAAACAAACCACCAACCAACCAGCTAATACCAACAATAACCAAAAAAATCAACCAATACCAATATAACTTAATATATTAAAGAAGGACGGACTTCAAAAGTTCTCTGAATAACTCAAATTGCGATCACTTATCCTTTCAGGGATCCTTTTTTCAATATAGGAACAACTCTCACACACACACACATCCCACACACACACACACACACATACACACCACATCACACACACACACCACATCACACACACACACACACACACACAACACAAGACATCACACACACACACACATGATTCACATTCATGGGTCACATTTGATTCGGCAGTATTTGTTAACGCATTCAAGGACACTGAACGAGACACAATAGATGTTTTATTGTTATTACGTCTATGAGCGGTTAGTGTCCCTCAAAGTGTTAAAGAACAAAACCGACCCAAAGCAATTACTACACATATTCGCCTTCCATTCGGGTCGTGCCGATCGATGAACTCCGTTCGGCATCTCCCCTTCTGAACCATGTTCGGGTCAGGTAGACACAATTCAAGCTAAGCCGAGCGGCTTTTCCTGAGCATAATATGAGTACATTATAGTCGATCCACGAGAAACATTTCATATAAAGGAAATTGTCAAGACTTACATAACACTTTCTTTCAGTGTTAAAAAGCTATCAGATCTTATGTATGCCAAGCCCCTAAGTCTGCAAGGCCTCGTTTGTTTTTTTTTGTTTGGGGAAATGTCAATTAACTTCGGAGCGGAGGAGCGGGTGTCAGACTCTTACTGACTAAACCCCACCCGTGTTCCTTTAGTTGCCTGTACGTTGCCAGGGGCCATGGTATCCCTTTCAGACTTTCCCGCGACCCCGGTTGGCATCGGTCCTAGCAGACCCCTTCAGTTGTGCTGACATCTCTTTGACGCGTGCGTGGAGCACAACGCGCCGTCGATCCGGGCCTGGTCCTTATCAACTCTGCAAGGCCTAACTGTACAATTCTACAAACCTTAGGATCTTGATCAAAATGTAAGGCTATGTATGTATACCCAGATTTTCCCGACCTACTGTGCCGAATCATGACGAGCCGAACAATTAGTATGTAGCACCACTAAGCAGCTCCTGTGATTTTTACCGTTCCACCCGAATCATAACTAAATTAATAGTAGCAGATTTCGTTCCGATAGATTTTCGTTATATTGCCGAGAAATTTCTTCGTAAATGGTTACTGGAACTATACGCTATTACGTAACGTTATCGTTTTGCTAATTTGAGTTCAAGTCCCTACCACCAAGGGATCTCGTGCACTCAAACGTGCACTAGACGGCCACGACTCCGGCCAGTCGTGGTCGTGGCCAGATCTGCGGCTAGTTGGCCGTTGCGACCAAGTACGCGATAAGTATCGGTTTCTATAGTTTACCTGGTCGCTGCGAACACTGGTTGTGATCGTGGCCGTCTAGTACGCGAGATCCCTAAAATACAACCCCTAGAAGGATGCCAAATGAGTTCGATGTCAGTCGGTTTTCCAGAATGTTCTGTCGTTCTAGAAAACCCAATTATATGGCCAATGTCACAAACACAATTCACAATACCAACCAATAAACAAACATCAATAGAACCAACATAAAATTAAATTGGATATCACCAACACCATGGAACGTTGAAGGTCAGTCATAGTGCAAAAAACGTTTCATTATGTGCCCGATAATAGATCAACCGCCATTGTTGTGTGCTGATAAGGTTTTGTTCATACGTGTCGATGGATCGCGACATGCGACAGCTGTAGTTGTTGTGGTAATGCTTGATGTGTCTAGTGGGCTATTTACTTGGTTATCTAAGTTATATGAATGTTTAAAACCAGAATACCCACGAATTCGTGTTTTTTTTTGTTTTACATTTTTAGTTCTTATTATATATGGCACCTCTTTAGGATGGATCTTTTTTAAGCTATCCGAATATCAAAAAATATTTGACCTAAGTGTGAAAATTGATTCGGTGTAACAATGTATACTAGATGAATTTATGGAATTTCATTGTCCCTAGATTTAGCTCCTATAGTATCCATATCGACACCAATTCTGAAAGTGTGCCTATATACATAAACATCACGCCTGTAGTCCCGAAGTGCTAGGCAGAGGTGTACCTGTCGCTGTAAAGCCATCCACCGGGCCCAAATCTAGACTCCGGGCTGCTACTTAGAAATTCCTGATGGAATAACCTAATGTAATAAGATAATTTGTCATGAATATTCAGAAAAACACGGGCGGGCATGCCCATGGGCGACATTGTATATTAATTATTATTTTCCATGGAATAAATATGATCTAATCTGCTAGGTGGCAACAGGGCTGATTGCCCAGGGTGCACCGACTTTCAGGCTCTCGCAAATACGCGCGAAGGGACGACCCGCGCGATGCGACTCTGGTGGAACAATTTCTATGAAAACTTCACGGAAATTGTTCTACCAGAGTCGCCTTTAAACGCCAGCAATCGTGGAAGATATTTTAATATAAAATTGTACTAAAACTTTTTGAAATTATAATTATGATTCACAAGTTAAATCTCGCGCAGGTTATGTATTTTATATTAATTGGTGTATAAAAACAATCTTAGTGCCAGTCTCAGGAGGCTAAAATAATTTTATTACGCAATTATCTATGTAATATTTCCTGTCCATTGTCTTGTTAAAAAAAAAACAAAAATGATTTATCGTCCATTCCGTCACCATTGTAACAATGATAACGTTTTGTTCACGCGTGGCGACTGACAGGCCTATACGATATTTTTTAATTTAAGACGCAGATATATGCCAGTGACCTTGAATGGTTAGCTTGCGTGTTCTGTACTGAGTTCACGTATCGCGTCGTACGTCCAGCCAGTAAAAGGACTCGCCCATCAAGGAGTGCTGTCCCAAATTAAACGCATTATTAATTTATTATATGTAAAACAAAAGGCTAAAAGATCAATAAATAAATTATCTTTAAAATGGTGAAGGTTACAGAAAAATACGCTTGATAGATTTTGCGTGATTGTCAGTTTTTTATCCGCGTTAGACGTAACTTTACTAATTAATTTCATTAATATAAACATAATCTAAAATATTCTTAATATTAAGTTATTAAGAAAATGCTCTAAGTAATTTAACATATATTTTTTCCAAATCATTAACACTGCTCGTTTAGACGTGATCTTCAGTATAAAATCATTAAAAATCGGTTATCTTCGCCTTAAGTTATCACCGTATAATCATGGTATACCTACGTAATGAAATCAGCTGCTCAACGTGTCTCTAAGTTGTAGGATTTAATTATTTATTCATTCATGCATGAATCAGTAATTTATCAATGACCCTTTTTATTACCATGCAACCTTTAACTGAGAGCAAACATTTGTAATCTGATTACACTACCATATTTTATTAAGCCATCAGGATAAAGTGTATATTTTTAAAATAACTATTTTGAAGTAATTTTACAATAAACTCTTGTCTAAAATTAATTATTTTAACTGTAAAAGCAAGTGAACATTTTGTATTATTATCCAAAAATTGCAGCCTACTTTTTCTCAACTGTGTTGGGGTCGGCTTCCAGTTTACCCGATGCAGCTGAATACCAGTATTTTATATGGAACGACTCAAAAATCAAAAGTCATTTATTCAAACTAGGCTGATAATCAGCACTTTTCGAACGTCTAAATTACATAAGATAGTCCACCATAGCTTCCACCCTTCACCACTTCCTATAGTGCTTTAGCTGGATCTACCTTCGCAACCCAGTTACTGGGTAACACGATACCCCTTAGTAAGACTGTAATCACACGTTTCTTATCAGAATACACTACCATCTTTTAGTAAGCCATTTACAGCCATTAGATTCCAGATAATTAAAATTGTAACAGTAAGAAAATGTATGTAGATATTGGCTGGAGCCCTGACCAATTTGTATTTTTTAATGCTTTTTATGATAATATTTAGGTAATAATGTAAACAATAAGTATACAAAAAGAAATAATAAAAATACCATCCTATTTCTGTCCCACTGCAGGACAAAGGCCTCTTCTGATACAGAGAAGGCACGAGTATTGATCACCACTCTTGCTCAAGACGGGTTGGTGATTTCAGACTTACATTAAATTTAAGTCCAGGTTCCTCACGCTGTTTTCTTTTACCGATGTCAGTAATGTCCAAGATAAACTCAGAAATAGAAGTACATATGAATTGAAAAAGTCACATTGGTACTTACGCGGATTTCAACCCACGACCTTCACGCCGATTATAAACAGACAGATAGACAGACATCAAAATCTCACGTTCCATTTGGTTACGGTACCCTGAAAAAAACATAATTTCAAAGAATCCACGGTTGTAATCACTCGTTTAGCTATGAAATTATAACATGTCAACGTATGAAGGCATAAAGTGGTGTCTGATTGTGTGTGCACGTATTGTTCTTCAAGCGATTACTAGTGTGGCCTCTTTTTGTTGGTTTCATTAATATATTCCAAAGAGTTAGGTACCGCCGTTGGTTGGCGCTAGACGGGAGATTTTTAGGTTGCGAAAATAAGTCTGTTTTACTTAGTGATATATTGTGGTGTTGTATTGATAATAAGATGGTGTTTCTAAGAGGAAGACCCAAAATTCAAAGTGACTAGGGTGAGTTTTTTTTTTAAATGCGGATATATGGTTGGATATGAGTGTAAGAAAATATTTTATGTACCTTTATAAGAATTTGAAGCTTGGTACTCATTGAAAATTATTTTACACCAAATCAGATGTTTCTTAGAAAAGTAAGATATAATGTAAAAGCCAAAAAAAAATGCCCAATCCGGTCCAGATTGAAAGCCCCGAGAATTTTGCAAAATATATTAGTTTTAGCTAAATACTAGCCCAAACCACCATGTTTTATTTTTAATACAGATGCACATAGATGCGGTAGGACCATACTTAGAGCAATACTCAATTTATTTTAATGAGTTATCCGCCAGACGAACTAGTCTTTCAGACAGTTTAATCAAAGTCTAAGGACTTTAGATTGTTAATTATCAGCTCATAATTGAGTAGTGCAGTTGTGTTTTTTTTTGGATGTTCAAAGTTTACCTAGACATAAAAAAACGAGCACAACATAGTAACACTGTTAAATCTAAATATTAATTAAAGTTGCCTTGGGGTGGTACAGTCACGAGCGCTAATATGCATCTACTTAGAAAAATTCAAAAGCAATTCTGTCGTAAAATATTGACTGCAACTTTGAGATGAGGCTTATTTCATATTAATATGGGTTCCAAAATACTATATTCGTAACAACATAAAATAACAATCAACACAGTAGGAGCAAATCACTTTTAAATATTGCTTAGTGTATACATATTGGTGTTCGTGACTGTATAGCGCAGGCTAACAAAAATAAATAATTAACAACTTAGATAATTATTATTTAAACAACATATTTTCCTATTCTTGGCCTTGAAGATTTTATTACAAAAGCACTAATTTTTGTTACTACGATGTTAGTCAATAAACTGTTTTTGCAAAGTTTCCTTCAATAATTTATTACAAAATGTAGTTATAAATTCAATTAGTGGGAATAAACGATCTAAACTTGATTTAATTAGCCATTTAAGAGTACCAATCAGTTTTAATTAAATTATATTTTTTCCTGTAGTGTGTCCATGAAATCGTATTTACTAGTCCAAATAGTCTTCCTGCGATAATCAGTCAGTGTGGTTACTATGCAAACACGCTACTCATTGTGGTTATTACAATATTGTTTTGTCTGTAAAAATTTTGGTGATATTATTCCTGTTGCCTTTGCGTATGTCCTTTAGGTTTAATATCTACCTGTAATAAGTATTAAAACGTCTAATGAGTCATATAAAAAGATTCTAAAGGTAATTTTATCAGTAAACGCTCCGCGAATCAGACTTCAATGAACTAAATTGACACTTATAACTAGATATTCATAACATAACATCACGCCTTATTTCTCCGAGGGGATAAGGCAGAGGTGTCATATTGTTCACCCACATTTCGCCAGTTACGTTTAAGGCCCGTGTAATAGGGGGCGAGCCTATTGCCATCAACCGGGTACAAGTCCAGACTCCGGCTATCTAATTACTAAAGTATTTCTGTAAACAATTTAGACTAATCTGTTTCATTTTGACAGATCAACAACCTTTTTTTTTTTTGGGTGGGAAATCATCACATGACTCCTCCCGCTCTGGGCAGAGCGAGAGGGAGTGTCAGACTTTTACTGACTAAAACCCACCCGTGTTCCTTCCGTTGCCTATGTGCTGGGGCCGCGATATCCCTTTCGGACAGACCCGCAACCCCAGCAGGCATTGGTCCTTCCGGACCCCGTCAGTTGGTGCTGACATCCCTTTGAGGCGCGCGTGGAACACAACGCGCCGTCGACCCGGGCCTTATCGGACGGCGAGCTGCCCATCGCTCACCGTCCGCAGGCCCGCGCCTACGGTGGCCGGAAGTCAGCTTGTGACTCCCGACGCCCGGGGCGTCTCCTGCGGCGACTAGGGGCGCGAGGGCGTGCAGCTTCAATCTCCCTCGCGCGCTCCGCCTCCTCCTTCGCGAGCATAACTGCTTCGCAGAAGAAGGTGACGGCCTCCCATGCACTCTCGCTCCGGACCATGGCCTGAACCAGGGCCGGACGCGAGAGATCGCCGCCGCCGATCGCCTCCGTGAGGACACGGCCGTGCTCCGCCCAAGCCGGGCAGACCTCCACCGTATGCTCCACCGTGTCCTCCGGGCGATCCACACAATGGTGACACCCGGGCGTTTCCTCCCGCTTGATCCTGAACAGGAACCTCCCGAAGCAACCGTGTCCGGTGAGGACCTGCGTCAGGCGGAAGGTGAGGACGCCGTGGCGCCTCTCCAGCCACTCCTCAAAGAGGGGACTTACCGCCGCAATTGTGGCGTGCCCAACAGTTCAACAACCTTCATTGCGTTATTTACGTTGTTGAGCAGATATTTTTTTCCAACTTATGAAGCAAGGGATTAGCAATCTGTATCAAAACGATTCAGATTGTGATTTCTTCTTCTTTTCGTGTGGTTATTAACTAACCTGGTGTCAGAGTTTTAAAGCCGCCCATGGGCCTCTGACTTGGCTTCACATGCCGTCAATATCTCTCAGGCATGCCGGTTTCCTCACGATGTTTTCCTTCACCGTTTTTGAAGCAAGTGATAATTATACAATACGCACATAAATCCGAAAAGTCAGAGGTGCGTGCCTTGGGTTCGAACTCGAGACCTATGACTTGGCTTAGATTGTGATTGATCGTGTATTACGCAGTTAGGGTACGGGTTGCTTCTGAGAAATTCCAGATAGAAAAACCCAATAACACTTTGCCCGACTTTTTTTTTTGGGTAAGAAATTATCAAATAACTTGCGTGTCAGAAACTTGCGGATTAAAACCCACCCGTATTCCTTCAGTTGCCTGTACGTTGCCAGGAGCCACGGTATCCCTTTCGTACTTTCCCGCGAACTTTGCCCGACCTGGGAATCGAACTCAACACCTCATGTTCAGCAATAGCGCTTGCGACCAACGAGGCAGTCAGTAATTCATCCCACAAAAGTTAACAACTTCAACTAACAATAAACGTTACACTTTTGTTACTCAATCCCATAATAAAACCAGATTAAACGATATCCTATGGTTTGTTCCGATAGAATGCATGGAACGTAATGTCAGACCGCAAGTTATAACTACTTATGAACGTGTTATTACTAGAGTCACCACTTATAAGCGTTTACCAGAGACTGTCCTATAAATATCGGCCTAAATTATGTTGAGCTTTGCCCTCCTTATATCCTTGATTGCTGCCCACTCGTCTATAATGACTTGTGAATGTTGTGATATTTGCGCGTTGTTTCTATTTTTTACCTGGTAACTGACTATTCAAACCGATTCGCAGAAAAAACGAAGCAACAAAAATCATTATCGATTCTAAGAAAGTTAGGAAGTTACAAATAAATCTATGTTTAGAGATCTGAGATCTGTGTTTTGTGTCTGCTCCTTTATTTATTCGGAATCGCATATTACCTGTTTTTAAGCGAGTTTCGTAAATAAATAACAGTTTTATGAAACAAGTAGATGTTTCTAAATTAGAAGCGTTTCAGGTTTGTAAAAACATCGAAATTATACATTTAAGTGATTTGCAGGTAAACACTAACTTACTCGCAGGATTTTATTACGTTATAATAACATACTGAACTCCAACAAATCTTCGTCTCATCAATAGATTATTTGTACGGTCGCATTTATATAACACAGCGTTTGTTTTAAAACCTAGAATATGTGGGAAGTGTGAAAATTAAATATTTCATGCTATGACTTTATCGTATTATTTTAGTCGCACAAGTTTCCATGATATCATCATGTTTGACAAACTGTACGGCGACCGTCGTGACGGGTTAACGCAGAAAAGAACAGTATCTTTTTTCTAACATGTCCTAATAGGTAAACAAACACGGTACGAAATTCTTGAATTTTCTCATCGACAACATACTCAATTTGGGTACGAACGTCCTGATCTTTGTAAGAAACACATACGGTATAAATAACATCAAAAACTGCTTCAAACTAACCCTTACTTTATTACCCATACTAGCTTTACCCGCCCCGACTTCGCACGGGTAGCTTTAAACCCTACCTACCCTACTTACCCTACCTACCTATCCTACCTACCCTACCCTAATTTTCTCACCGTTTATACCTTCCCTGGACTATGACAAACATTTCAAAACCAGCTAAATCGGCCCAACCGTTCTTGAGTTACAAAATTACAACGAAAAGTGGCATTGATTTTTATAGATATAGATTTAACACCGTAATTTTTCAAACTTGAAAACTCCGTCTCATATTTGATTACCAAAATCGAGATTTAAAAAAAAAAAAAAACCTTACATGTGTGATTCAAATTAGCATGTAGGGAAAACCAGAATTGCTTATAAGGTTATGCCAAGAGTAGCGTACAATATTCGGGTATTTTGCCAAAGTAACAGGTGTCTCGCGTTAAACTAAAATAATGGTGTCACTAGCATTACATCACAACTTACGAGGGCGATTTAGCTTCATTCAAACTTGACTTTAGTGATCGGTAGCTGTGACAGTGAAACGGTTTTATAAATACGCGCAAAAATTACTCTTATTTCTAAGTGATATTTAGCGGAATATAGTGATTATTGATTTAGGAATAGTGCATATTTTCCTATGATAACACTATCAATAGTGATGACTCATTTTAGATACAGCGTGAAGTGATTGCTACTAGTATGTGATAATAAATGTTTGAGACTTGGATCGCAGTGTGTGCTTCGTATGGTGTATACCTGGCTTTTAGTGGGCGTTATGTGGAACTAAATGATGATGGTAATAATGTACACACCTTTAGAACATAATGTTTTTATAATTCATTATGTTATCTTTTTAATATTTATTATTATTACATTTATCTCCTCTCAATCAGAGGACCTGTCATCTTGCCACCATTTGTTTACTGGTAGAGAATGGCTAAGGTATTAAGTCGCCCTTTGTACCTTATTGTGTGCGAGAAGTTTAAATAAATAATGTTTCAATCTGCCTAGCCTTTTCCCAACTATGTTGGACTCGGCTTCCAGTCTAACCGGTGTAACGTTACGTTTTCCTCCGTGGAGGGAAACGTAGGTCACAAATTAAATTAAAATTAAAAGTTAAAATTAGTAAAAGTAAAGTTAAGTTTAGGACACAGGACAGGCTCGGGTTAGGCAGGAACAGGCACAAGACAGGCTCAGGTTAGGCAGGAACAGGCAGGCAGGGAGTGGAACAGGTGGGCAGGCAGGCAGGCCGCAGGCAGCGTGCAGGAGGCTGGGCTGAGGATTATCCCCCCTGGAGGTACACTCCAGCCTGTGGAACGGAGTAGAGGTTGTGAGACTTTGTAGATGGAGGCGCTTTGAGGCGCCTCACCTAGCGGGAGGACCGCGCTAGCGTCACAGGTGACGGCGGAGGTCTCTCTCGGAGAGTAACGACGTCTAGTGTCGGAGGCCTTCGTGTGCGTGTGCTCGCGGCGTTTTACGCCGCGTGGTTAAGAGTTCGTTAGAAGTGAGCACCTCCTACAGGGCTAGGCAGGAGGGCCGAGCGAATTAAACACAGTATTACACAGTACTAGAATGTTTATTGACATAATCCACTCAGTATCGATAGTTTAAATTACACAATAAAATTAGGACACTCGCGCACGCTAGTTATGCTAGTTTTAAGAGACTAATATTCGAGTAGCTAACTGTTCAACAAATAAGACTTAAGGGCATAAAAACAGTGACTCCGTCTCAAGTTAAAAAAATACGACTCTCCGAGGGCTCAGACAAGACTAGTCTCTAAAAATATGAAGACCGTTTTTATCGTTCTGTGTCATATTTTAAACGTTTTAAAAACATATTCAAGTTAATTCTTAATTTAGATATGACCAGCACTAATAAAAACGGCTTACAGAGGAGAAATCTTAGATCTACGCTTATTGCGAAGGTTCAGTGTATACACTCACTTTATGAGAGAAGATAGAGTGTACTTATCTATGATGTGTTCTGTCTATGTTTTAGAAAAGTAAATTACGACAGATGACAGTTTAAGATGAAAACGTCAGAATATAAATATTCTAAAGTTTTTTACAAAAGGGAAAGATAAATACTATAAAATCGATTTGGATGCTAAAACAAGAGATAATTAAAAGTATGCTTTACAGAGGTAAACAATGCTACAGAATATAAAAGTGAGTTAAGTACATGTGTCATAGAATATTAATAGGAAAATATATCAAAAGGTGGTTTGTTTAATATAATAACATAAAGAAAGTAACGTGTTTATACGTAAATAAACTAAAAGATGTGGTTCCAAATAATGGAATACCACACCGGATGCAGCTGAATACCAGTATTTGACATGGAGCTAGTGCCTATCTGACGTCCACAACCTAGTAACTGCTTCTTCTTCTTTTCGTGTGGTTATTAACTAACCTGGTGTCACAGTTTTAAAGCCGCCCATGGGCCTCTGACTTGGCTTTACATGCCGTCGAGAAATATCTCTCAGGCATGCCGGTTTCCTCACGGTGTTTTCCTTCACCGTTTTTGAAGCAAGTGATAATAAATACAATACGCACATGAATCCGAAAAGTCAAAGGTGCGTGCCTTGGGTTCAAACTCGAGACCTATTACTAATGAACCTAGTAACTGTGTCTGACTGATTGTCAGACGTTCGGGCTTCTGACGACCCGTAACAACTGGCAAAGATTCACGAATGACAGCCGGGACCAACGGCTTAATGTGCTTTCCAAAGCACGAAGTAGTCTCGATATGTAAAGATGGTCACCCATCGACAGACCAACTTCGACAAGCGTAGCTTAACCTGATGGATCGACCAGTGCGGCTGTTATTACTTAGCCACGAGCTCCTAAATAATGTTTATGGGAACAATATACTTGACCTTTTAGCGTAATTATAGCGGTTTAATGAGTTCTTAACCGCAGTTCATTTATTTGATAGTCCTATTGGTTATATTGACACATTGTATTTCTGAACAATTCAGAACGAACTTGGCTTGTGATAACTTTGTCAAACTAATAACTATTGAGAGTTTATTAGAGCAAGTACCTCAGAAACAGGGAGTAGTAAATGCCAAAAACGTAGAAAATGACTGGAATTCAGTTTCAAGGCTGGTTACATTAACAGGTTTTAAAAGCCTTGTAAAAAACATCAAGTTTGGTGGATTTAATTCTACTCCTTTTAGGCGGGAACCAGACAAAACTTTTATAATTAATAAACTTGATTTATTCTCGGCTGTTTAAACGTGTTACTGTGAATAAGCGTCTAAATTGGCTACATTCAATCACAAATGTCGTACATGATTTGTGTACTAAGGTGTAGAGCTATTACAAAAATCCATGAGTAGAAAGAAGAGAATAATAGTAGATTATACAACAAGTGAAAAAAAAGGGAATTTAATTCGAGGGACTAAGTTAGATCCCGAGAGCAGCGAAGGATTCAAGAGTAGAATCCTGAGCGTAGCGGGGGATTCTATATTAGAACCCTGATAATATAGAGCGAGGGGTACAAGGACCTAGATCAATCAATCTGCCTAGCCTTTTCCCAACTATGTTGGGGTCGGCTTCCAGTCTAACCGGATGCAGCTGAATACCAGTATTTTACATGGAGCGATTGCCTATCTGACCTCCACAACCCAGTAACTGGGTAATACGATACTCCATGGTAAGACTGGTGTCAGACTTTCGGGCTTCTGACGACTCGTAACGACTGTCAAAGATCCACGAATGACAGCCGGGACCAACGGCTTAACGTGCTTTCCGAGGCACGGAGGATTCTCGGTATGTAAAGATGGTCACCCATCCACTGACCAACCCCGGCAAGCGTAGCTTAACCTGATGGATCCACCAGTGCGGCTGTTGTTACTTAGCCACGAGCTCCTGACTAAAATAGCTAGATTCATCATATAAACATAATTCAAAAGTGCAAAAAGCACTTTGGCACTTTGGGCTTTTTTGGGCAAAAGCCCAGAGCTTAAGTTCAGTTGACAACAGCGATGCTGATGACGTAATACTCTGTTACTACCAGCATCAGAGAGAAACTGAACAATCATTAACGCCGTCGTCAACTGAAGTCGAGAGTTTCTAAATCTAGTAATGAAAATGTCGATTGGAAAAATAATTATATTATTAGTTTGATTTGCCTTTTTACAGTGGTATGCAAAATATCCGTACTATTCGGATTTATTTGGATAGTTTTGGAATTATCCGGGCAGTAAAATGGACCGGATAATTGCATGTGTGCATTAATTGGGAGTATTTTGAAATTCTCAAATAAATACTAAAATCGAAATTAAAAGAAGAGATTTTTTAAACAATCTAAATATAGTGATGCGAATAGTAGTGATGCGCTGACTATGGGTTTTGCCAATCTTAGATTAGGTACAGTGACTAAATTATTAGATATATTTGGTTGTATTTTTGTATACAGACTGGGAACGTCATTACTAAGTTCAATAAATTTCCCTATTGTCGTTTACACCTCGTATAGTCGACCTAATAACGTTGTAAGGTCTGTAAATAGTTTTACTATAGTTTGACCGACACCGCTGTACCGCGCCATAGGCATGAGCGCGACGAGACAGGGGGCAGTGCAGGCCGCTCATTCGTGAACGCTCACGGCGTCCCGCCCTCCGCCTCGCCACGCATTCTTAAGGCCCGGTACAACGGTTTCGGTCAAACTAAAGTTAACTAATAGCATTGCTTTCATTCATAAAAAAATTGGTTGTCTTTAAAGTCGGTTTACGGACGATAGTTTAACGTGACTACGTCATAACAAAACATTCCCTTCCCTCGCTCCGATCGTAACGTTACAATGAGCGTAACGGGACACCTTTTCGTGCGTGCAGCCGGCGTTCTTCGATTTATTAGACGTTGTCACGTCAAAAAATACTTAACCAAAAAAATGTGTTGTGAGTACCTACCTACAATCAACCGCACATCAGTGGTAACAATTTGACACTGACAGCGCCAATAATGTCGTACCAGTAAGGCCGGTTTTCGTGTTACCACTATGTAAGGTTCACTCTGTACAAAAACGTAACCTTCAAATGGAGATTCCTCGTGGACTAACAAAACGTGAAGTACTTACAGTGCTATTAATGTTTTTACACAGTTGTTATTTCATCTTTTTGAATAACTTCGCCCACTTTAGCCGTCATTGTTAGCTGTGAAAATCATTAAAATAAGGTAAATTACACGAAAATCATCGTACGAGAGGGCGGCTTTATACCGCACACTTGGTTTTCAACTCTCGGTAGTTGAGCCGAGCGTTGAGAATCCAACAGAGCGTATCCCAGAGTGTCAAAAAACTGTAATGTTGGATTTTCAACTCTCATCGCTAAGCAGTCCGTTGAAAATCCAGTGCGCGATAAAAAAAATCATCGTCGTTGCGAACGACGGCTTACTTGCAATTTACCTTATTTTAATTATTTTCACAGTTTTAGCTTGTAGGAAAATATGTCGACTTGATAACTATTTTATAGTCTGATCTCACCTGACCTCCGGGCTGTTATCTCTAGCATTGATAGCATAAGTAACTGTTGAAAGTGTAACGATCAAGTATGACTAAGTATTACCTTTTTAATTATCTCGTAAGTCACAATTTTAAACTTAGTCCTAGTAAGTGCATTTATTTTGGCGGTCCTTTTTCAGTTAAAAAAAATATATATAATGACAGTAAAAAATCCAAATAGGTACGGTCTGCGACAAAAGTCGAACAACACTTTAACACATCATCTAAATTGACATAAAATTAATCGAAACTTTGTATGTCATCATTTCATATTATAATAGCTTAAGTCCTCATCACGAGAAGCTATAAATTTTGTAAATAAAGAACTTCTACTAAGTTACGTATCGACAATTCAATCAACAACAAATAATTCTAAATTCAATCAATTCTAACTAACATAACGTGTAATACGAACCAGCAATTTCACTTTAAGAGTTAATGCCTATTCTTTTAATTTGACTTCTCTTCTCATTTTAATTTAAGTAACATTTAGCTCAATCAATTACATATAAAAAAAATCTGTGGTAATGGACTTTTGTCGCTGACTGTATCTACCATTCGTTTTTCCAAAAGAATGCTTCGGAAATAACTTTACTTATTATAGTTAGATTTTCCAATTTTACGTAGATTTAAACTGGTTGCTATTGTAAAATAAATAAATAAAAATTGTCAAGGGACAGGTAAATTCATTAGCATCAGTGACATAGAATAGATCCATCCATTTTTAACCGACTTCCAAAAAGGAGGAGGTTCTATGCTCCTAGCTTATGTACGTTTCTTGTTTTGTCCACCAATTTCTGCGACAATTGTGGACCGATTTTGATTATAAATTTTATTAACTTTACTCGGATAGTTTTTGAATAAGCTTGCTTCAATAATACGTATTTTTCCCACTTAGTATATGTGGATGATTGATGATAACTTCCTGTCACTGTTATTTACATAGTAGGTAGTAGTATTCGAATTTGTGTGGGGTAGGTACCACAACTAAAAAGTGACAAATAAAAACTTTCTACAAAAAAAAATCACTACAAAGTGAAAAATAACTTTAATTTCGGAAATCGGTGGTAAAAACGAAAATTCAAAACCAAAGACGACTTCCGAAATTAAAGTTATTTCTGACTTTGTAGTTTTTTTTTGTTAAAAGTTTTTTTAACCTAGATCTTCCAACTTCCAAGACAGTTTATGAATTCATTGATCTTGGACTAACTACACTAGGTACACGTATGTTATGTAGGTGTATAAAATTGTCGCTTCTTGTAATTACTCAGGATTTCTAGGCAAGATATCAAGTGTGCAAATGTCACATGTCTTCATCACCAATCGCGGTGATTAATTTATAGCTTGCCTCATCGACGCTTTTTGTAGGTTATCATTGTCACGTCAAGTGATCACACGAACGAGACCACACCGTGTTATTCCTGTATTGTATTGTTTAAGGCGACACTATGCAACTTTTAATGATTTACTGAAGATCACATCTAAACGAGCAGTGTTAATGATTTGGAAAAAATATATGTTAAATTAGAGCATTTTCTTAAGACCTTAATCTGTGAATATAAAAGTAAGATCTAACGCGGATGAAAAACTGAGAATCACGCAAAAACTATCAAGCGTATTTTTCTGAAACCTTCACCATTTTAAAGATAATTTAATTATTAATCTTTTAGTACTTATACGTGTTTTACTAAAATACCTTTTGATTTATGTATAATAAATTAATAATGCGTATAATTTGGGCCAGCGCTCCTTGATGGGCGAGTCCTGTTACTGGCTGGACGTAAGACTCGTTGCGTGAGCTCAGTACATAACACGCAAGCTAACCACTCAAGGCGCCTGCATATATCGGCGTCTTAAGATCTTAATATGGTTTTCGTGTAGAACGAATGAAGATTTGATATGCCTGTGGCTATGCAGGGTCACTTTGAAAACAATCGACAAAATTAAGGGGGTGTTCTACCCATCAAATATAAACAAATTTTACTAAAGGACCAATCGAATAAGAAAAAAAATCGATCTTCCCATTTAATGGTACCCGATTGACCAATTCTGTATAAGGTCAATTTTTTTTCCATAGTAAAACTTATTTACTTATATTTGATGGGTAGAACACCCCTTTAAATTTTGTCGATTGTTTTCAAAGACACCCTGTATACTTAAATATCTTAAATCCATTCATTCAATGAAGGATAACGTACAGCCTGAACCCTTGAATTTCTTGTATCACGAAGGTGAGCTAAGGGGGTTAAATTTCCTGCGGACGGTGAGCGATGGGCAGCTCGCCGTCCGATAAGGACCAGGCCCGGGTCGACGGCGCGTTGTGTTCCACGCGCGCCTCAAAGGGATGTCAGCACCAACTGACGGGGTCCGGAAGGACCAATGCCTGCTGGGGTTGCGGGTCTGTCCGAAAGGGATATCGCGGCCCCAGCACATAGGCAACGGAAGGAACACGGGTGGGTTTTAGTCAGTAAAAGTCTGACACTCCCTCTCGCTCTGCCCAGAGCGGGAGGAGTCATTTGATGATTTCCCACCCAAAAAAAAAAAAAGAAAAAAAAAGGGGGTTAAATTTCGTATGGAACTTCTTAATTTTTGCCAATGAAAAATCCCATCGGGAGCACGGCGTAGCATAATCAGCCTTTAACGTTCCCACTGCTGGGACACCGACCTCCTCTCCCTCTCAGTGAGAGGGACTGGGCCGTAATCCGCCACGCGGGCCCAATGCGGGTTGCTGAATGTCACATATCTTCGAATTTCGGGAGCACGGCTTTTCATGATATAAAACAGTATGTCAAAGATCGTTGTTCTTTGAAAGCTTGGTTAAAGCCGACTAGCCAGAAGTAGCCTTTGCAGGCTGAAAAACCCTAAAAAGTAATCCGTTTGTCACATGAAACCTAGATTGTACTAGATAAGGAATTAACAATTGAATTCAATTAGCCGTCTTATTAATATTAACTTATTAAGTTACCTGATATCAGTTACATTTGTCTAAAAGTGCAGATATCTCCAGTCTGATCTTTCAAGTTAACACAGGGGACTGTACGTAGTACAAGAACAAAACTGGTTCTTAGCTCAAATATTTGACTTTAGACTGAAGATCTAGCCATAAAATATAAAATATGACCGTACATTGTTAGCAAGAGATAAATTTATAAATGGGCCAGTTATATTAGACACGCAAGTTTGCTTGTTAAAACACGAATTTGCTTGGGCCTCTGCCATACGTAGTCCAATTTTGTTTTTACCCATAACTAGCGACCCACCCTTGCCTTGACAAAACATTGAGATATCTTTATTATATTTATGTTTAATATAAATGTATTATCACATAAATCTTTCGGAATAAATTCTACAAATTATGATGAGAATCCATTGTGTAGTTTAGAAGATGTAAGCAGTCACACAGACATGAAAAGTGATTTTTTAATATTATCTAAACATATAGGATGACAAAGACAGCTTTAGCAGAAAGATGTCCTCTGATAGGCGTACACCAAGCACCAGCATCGACCGGTTCAGTGCTGTACCTACGCCTCTCAGACTCCCACAACTTTCCACCATCACCATATTCTAAACCCCATGCTTGTGTCGCCAGCAGGCAGTAGATGGAAGGACTGGCTCCTCGCTTCTCTTCTCCTGGGTGCCGTGGTGGGCGGATGGGCGGCGCTGCGGGCGGGACGCGCCAGCCGTCACCAGGTCCAGCGAATGCTACGCGACATGGAACAGCTCCGGAAGGCGGAGATGGCGCTGAACGATATGCAGAAGGAACTGGAGAAAGCGCGTTTGGAACAGGTCAGTTGGTAACCTTTGTTTATATAGCTGAGCAAAGACCGAGGTATAGTAGTAAAGAACGCTCTTGTTATATTATTGAATATTCTTGCGTATTAAAAAAATCTCGAAGATGTTTTAGCTAACCAATATAATAATTCTTTCAATAAATAAACGATTCATTCAGTCAGCTAGTGAAATGAAAATGTCGTGTTTCTGTAACATCTATTATGTATAAAACAGAATTATTCAGCCCTTTTCTCCTGTTTGGTTAAATAGTGGAACCAAGGGAGGCAGTTATTGTTATTAGTCTTAGTTATTTTGAGTGTGTCAGCTATCCTAAGTCAACCATATTATGCTAACGCGCTAAGTATGCAACAACCTCAGCGAATGGAGATGGCCACCAAAACCAACTAATTCGTGGAATTCTAAACCTTGCTTCCTTGCATATAAGGCAGGGGCTCAGTCGTTTGCTCCAGTCACAGCAATTTAGACACTTAGCACTTCGCCACCGATACGTTAACGAACTGCTGTTAACTAATGGTTTACTACGGCCTATTTGTGTCCCATCCAAATTGCTAATTAACTGCAAAACTCTAGTACTTACGTCAATGACAAAACGTCTGTGGCAAAGTAGATAAGTTAACGTAAGCTTCTTAGGAGCTTTGCTGCAAAATGAGATCGAATAAAAAATTGATTGAATTGTTTTCAAAGTTATAAATCTGAAGGATGATGTAATTAGCTTTCTTACCACTCCAAACATATCAGTTTTTACGAAAAAAATATGTAATTTGGCGTCTGTTGAAGTAATCTTGTAACCGCTGTGGGTTTTTTATATCGTACACAATCTTTTGGCTCATCAAAAGTTTTACAGACGTTTGTATCTAAACAATACACGTTCTTGAATTTTTATTCAGCAATCATAAAACAATTTGAAAACACAGTATCGGGATTCAGGCCTCCTTGTGAGAAGGAGTAGGCCGTAATCACTCACCGGAGCCCTATTGCGGGTTGGTGGATTCAGTAAACAATCTTTAATATTATCTTCTTAACATTTCTAGGAGAACGTGACAACAGAAAAGAAGAATTTGGAGAAGAAACTAAGGGAAGCAGGTGACACACCGCTTCTGAACTCTGCGTCATCAGACCTTGAGGTCACGCAGCTAAAGGCGGAGATTGAGGTGGGTTATATACCATCGGTTCTTCTTCTTACCTCGAATCAGCGTGAGCTATTGATTAGTTGATGCCGCGGTAAAAATGTAAGGCAGTCCGTAAGGGGGAACGGACGTACAATCGCCATTCGTGGAAGCTATTTTAACCCGGGGAGCATTAAATGATTACTGAATTTGGGAGAGAAAAAAATTAAGTCCAATTTAGGCTGCGGTCTATCTGATCATACATCGACTGCGAATCGACGTGTCGGCCGTCCGCCACTGACGACGGCCGAATGCAATGCAGGCGGGGTCGTCTCAATAAGTTAATTTTGGAATGCCTACGGGGGCTAGACCAATGTTGCCAAGTTCCGCTTTTGCGAGTTTTCGGGAGGCGCCCAAAACCTTACCATTTTATTTGTATGTACTTGTCATACTTCTCCCTAGAGTAAATATGTTCCTTGATGCTATGTTCATAAACATACCGCCCTCGACGGACAGTTGCAACGGCGGGAAAGATTATTTTTACTCTTACTTTTTGAAGTGAAAACTTCTTTAGCATCCTTGGGATTTGTAAGTCGATGAAACGAAAAAGAGACAGACACATAAGTTCATAAGATTTAACGTGGGAGAAAATGAGATAGGAAGCATTATACAGTGTTTCTTATATTCGTGGTTCTCTGCTTCGTACCCCCTCCACTCGTGTTTACCAAGGCATAGTGGGAGTTTGCTTGGGCCTACATTTTTGAAGGTTTCACTTCTACCACGTGTGAATTGCACACATGTTTTTTTGTTTGTGTTTCACGAACTGTGTCCAAATAAACGTGTTTTTTTCTTTACACGCCCATACAGTTAGCCGCCGTGTAAACGGCAATCGCGACGTATGAAAAGGCACTTAACTGTCGATTTGCCTTAGAAGACGAAAACAAAAAACAAATTCTATAGTGTCGCTTTAGTGAGAGTTAAAATGAGGATTTAATATCTGTCTGTTCCGGAAGTACATACATTTATTAACAGTCATTTCAGTATAAAATGGCGTGAAATAATGGTGGGACTGCCACTATAATTATTATACACCGATTTGTGCTAATGTGATGACTTGGAAAATTTTATACTGTTCCGCTGCTATTTTGTACGCAGTTTCATGGATAACGCCACTGCATGTTCAGAATATTAACTGCATTACATCAATCATACTACATTTACCAAAGTTAATTGATTCAGGCGTGACTTTGCGGAAATCCATTATAAAATACAAAATAGACGACGTATATTTAGTAACCTAATCCGCGTAACTGTTCTTAAGGAGTCATAAAGAACCCTGCAAGAAATCGACACGTGTTTCAGCAGTGTTCACTACTCTCGACGCTTGACGTGTCCGCAACAAGTCAATAGCCATCCTGAGGATGCCTCGTTGAGAGGTGAAACACGTATCGATTTCTTACAGTTACTGAGGAACACATAACCAAGCAAGTCCTCTACATGAATTCTGGTCCAAAGAACCCGTAGGCCCCTTCTTACTTGGATGTCTGTCGTCAACAACGACCTGAAGCAAGCCCAAGTGAATGACTCGACGACCCAGAAACGAAACATCTGGCGAAGAATGACGAGGAGCGACCCCAAATGAAATAGGATAATGCTAGGCAAAAAGAGAGAGAGCGTAAAGGAAAACACTCTACGCTTAGGCTGAATTTAGTAATATCTTCAAGCTGCGTAGCCTTTTCCTACCTACGTTAGGGTCCGCATCGAGTCTAACCAGATGCAGCAGAATACCAACCAGTATTTAACATAGAGTGACTACCTATCTGGCAAGACTGGATGATTTTGTTTGGTATATTGGCGTGTGCTAGCTAGGCTTTCGGGCTTCTGATTACTAACTAGATTAAATGTAGAAATATACTAATTATAATAAATAGTTTCCTTTTTCTGTTCCTCTAAAAAAACATATCCCCCTTTTAATTCCAGATGCTTCGCGCTGAGCTCCGTCGCGCGGAAGGCGAGTTAGAGGACAGATGCTGGGCGCCCCCTCCCGGCCTACAACAATGGCTGCAGTTAACCCACGAGGTCGAAAACAGGGCGTATCTAAGGAAGAAGCAGCAAGCAGACATGCAACTGCAGCAAGCTAGAGATGCTGTGAGTATTAACACAAGTAAACTATACCACAAAATAGACTCAGATGCTGGGCCTACAACAATGGCTCATTCACGACGTGCCAAACAGGGCGTATCTAGAGAAGAAACAGCAAGCAGACTAGAGAAGCTGTGAGTATATTTAAGTATAGACCATCAAAGCCATCCACTGCCTCACTTCACCCACTTGGTGACTTAGACCTTTCTTTGTGCCTATTTCCACGGTCCTAAGCGATTCTTATCCAGGTAAGAAGCCGTGGCTGTGTGTGGCAGAACCTAGGACAGGGAGGGCCAACCTTTCTACATCTACGTGCCATTTTTTCCAAATAAATATTGTATGTTGCAATGACGTGCCAACAAACAATCTTGACTTAGTGACTCCTGGAAGAAAAGAAGTACTTTCTCATATTATTGTACAGTAATGTTAATATCAACAGTTTTCTATTTATTTCAATTAAGTAGAAGAACAAATTAGTCTGACTTTTGCTGTTGCAAACTAAATGGCTTAGGTTTCTGAAATGATGCCTTGCCCAAATTATTTTGTTACGTGCCAACCAATGGCACGCGGGCCATTGGTTCGCCAGCCCTTTTTTTTACGTGGGAAATTATCGAATAACTTCTCCCGCTCTGGGCGGAGTGGGAGGGCGTGTCAGACTCTTACTGACTAAAACTCACCCGTGTTCCTTCAGTTGCCTGTACGTTGCCAGGGGCCACGTCATCCCTTTCGGACTTTCCCGCGACCCCGGCAGGCATCGGTCCTAGCAGACCCCTTCAGTTGTGCTGACATCTCTTTGATGTCTTTTTTGGGGCCCTGAGCTAAGGAATCGTGACAAAAAAACTTCTTAGCCATATTTATCAAACTTAATGCGCGCCCAAAAGCGGTATCTCAAAAATAACCACTAAATAAAGATCGTCACCTAACTTTCATACGATTAAATCCTAATCCTAACTAATATTATAAATGCGAAAGTGAGTTTGTTTGTTTTGCTTTCACGCTAAAGCGGCTGAACGGATTTGTATAAAATTTTGCGCATGGGTAGACTATCATCTGGACATCATAATCTAGAGTATGCGTGCCCATGCGCCATATTAAATTCAGACTTGAATATATTATATATTTTGTTCAGACTTAGCTTAGATTAGCTTTCAAATAAGCTGATGTTCATGTCAATAGTGCACAGGTATGACTCACGATGTTTTGCTAACCAACTTTTATTTCTTCTTCCAGTGCGAAAAACTACGCAAGAAGCGGTCCAGTTTGGTGGGCGCGTTCGTGTCCACACACGGCAAGTCTATCGACGACGTCGACCGCTCCATTGTGGAGGCTCGCACGGCGCTCAACGAAGTCACGCAGGAATTACAGGTAAATGCATTTCACCGTACATTTACATACATCAATAGGTAATAATGAGGTATATATAATTATTCGGTGACTGATGAGACAGAGAAAAA
Organism: Agrochola macilenta; assembly: GCA_916701695.1. Taxonomy (NCBI): domain Eukaryota; kingdom Metazoa; phylum Arthropoda; class Insecta; order Lepidoptera; family Noctuidae; genus Agrochola; species Agrochola macilenta. The sequence continues at coordinate 13,639,704 of OU753564.1, forward strand.
CGATTAATACTATAAAGGTTCAGTTTTTTTCTTTCTTACATACGGAACCCTAAAAAGAGAGTGTGTGCCTACCGAGTGGAGCCGAGTAGACCCGAGTGTGATGTTTCAGTTTTGTTCACTGTTCATAAAGAGACAAAAAGGAGATGACAAAATAAATTAAGCGTACTGTTTGTGCTGCTAGCGCCAGCAGCCGTGTAACTTGAACGGTGAAAATTGGCAGGTTTGATATGGAGGTGTAACAGACTGAATATTAAAATAAAATATCTTTCCAGGAACGCATGCACAGGTGGAAACAGATCGAGCGTATGTGCGGGTTCAATATCATCAACAACAACGGACTGCAGTATCTTGAGACCGCTCTCTATAGAAGCGCTAATGGACGACCTACTGGACGAGGTAAGCTGGCAGCATTGCCTCGTTATATGGCGATGCTGATTCTTTGGCCAAAAAATCGGACATCTTCGGTCACGTGAAGAGTCGACCAACCGCTTGGCGAAATCTTGAAAAACTAAGTGGGCATGCCGTGGCCCCAATGTTTCAACCCCAAATGGCTCAATCATATAAGATTGGGAAATTTTCGTCGTTTGAGGTTTTCCACACCTGCAGCAGCCGCCCCAGCTCGCTGTGCTAGTAAGCTGGGATGGCGCGAGGGTGTCGACACATGTTGCATTCCACACCAAAGGCCTGCCTTACTTCCGAGGCATTATAGTCATTCCGCCTGGTCTCTTCCAAGCCTCCAATCCTCAATGTGCCAAGCATTGGTACTTGCCCAGATTTGAACCTTGTGTATGGAAGGCGAGGCCTTAACCACTGGGCCATCACGACGTTAGGTCTATTTAAAGCCTCATTTTATCAACAGTTTGAAATAAGGATGTTGACTGAAAAAAAAAATACTATTTAGTCCGTCAGTCAAATAATAAAAAAATATTAGACACGTATTTTTTGCTTTATCATATTAATAAAAAAATATTTAGATAAAACGCATTGAAGTTGGGGAGCGGGGGCTCGCTACGTCACAAGTCAGTATAAAATCTACCGGAGAGTGACGTCATGCCACATTTTAACTCAATGTATTGTATGTAATCTTTTGATTACGTAGAAAAAGAAAAAATACGTGTCCAATATTTTTTAATAATCTATTTGACGGACAAATTATTATTTTTTTCAACATCCCTATTGTCTCTACACACATGCCTGTCGTTCAGTGTTCGGGTATAAGTTGAGCTAAACACACGCGTTGAGAATGGCACCAGTATTATCGGACAATTTTTATATTTTCGATCTATTATAATTAATCATTAAAACCCCTATTCTCTTCCAGGTCGCATCAGCAGTTCTCAAGACGACCTCAGTATCGGTGACGACGCGTCTATATGTGGGTCAGGTAAGAACTACGATGAATTGTCCCTCTTCCACGAACACGTAGAGTGAGCTCGCTAACGGTAGTGAACGTGCATTCATAGTGTTATTTATATACTTTATAAAAATATCTTAAATTCATTCATTCACTTACCGACAACTTACAGCCTAAACCGCTGGGTCAAAGGAGTATGAAATTTTGCGCAAGAGTTCCTTATATAAGGAAAGTGAGCACTAAGGAAGGATTTTTTTTAATTCATCCCCTAAAGGGGTTAAATAGGGTATGGCAGTTCGCAATCTTTCCCTTTTTTCACTCACAATTTCTTCACTAACAATATCCGTAAAAAATAGCACACAGATATAGGACACCTCAGTGTGGAGTAAACGATTATTTACACAACAACACATCGACACAACACTCGACAACACACACAACACAACACCCGACAACTTCCGATAAGTCTCGCTTTATTAATGTTTCTGTAGCTTAGCGCAACGTCAGTATTTTACTGATGGATTAAGTAATACGAGGCCTACCTCTCTACTTACCCGTTTTCTGTATTTGTCGATAACATACAAAAGTTTTGAGGCTCTATCAATGAATCTTCATAGCCTGGGGACGGCATTCAGTCTAACTGGATGCAGCTGAATACCAGTATTTTACATGAAGTGACTGCCTATCTGACCTCCACAACCCAGTTACTGGGTAACACGATACCCCTTGGCTGGCAGACTGGTAGTCAGACTTTCGGGCTTCTGACGACCCGTAACGACTGTCAAAGATCCAAGAATGACAGCCTGGACCAACCGCTTAACGTGCTTTCCGGAACACGGAGATCTTGGTAGATATCTTAAAATGGTCACCCATCCACAGATTGACCACGGCAAGCGTAGCTTAGCCTGATCGATCGACCCGTGCGGCTGTTATTACTTAGCCACGAGCCCTTTTTGAGGCTCAATTACATATATTGAAAATGTTTTAACTTCATATCACCCACACTAGTTTCCTATGTCGTAGGTAGCAAGCGTAAAATACCTTTTTGGGTTTCAAATCTAGATAAATATTTTAAATGTTGAAATATCTAACACTATGAATGCATCTACTTCATTGATTTGGTTCTGAGCAATCGTTCGACTTCCGAACTGAACATAAAATTCTCGATTTATTGACGAATTAAGTTCATTTATCTCAACAAAATAAATGTAATATCGATATCAAAATTCATGGTTCGGTTAAATCGAAATGTGTATCTCGGTACTTAAATCGATTATCGGAGCTCGAAAGTTCAACGATTGCATCGCACCACCACTTCTAAACTAGAGTACACTTATATATAAAATTGCCAAAAGACATATATTTCGATAGACATTTTTGTTTCGCATTTAGTTTAGCAAACGTATTTTCGAAATTTTGCTATGGAGAGTTCTTTTTTTTGTAAAATTTTATATCATATTCATTGAGCATTATTTGACAATAGTTTTCAACTGAATCTCAATAGGGTTTCATGTATTCAACAAACACTTCATAAATAAGTCAATAAGTCTTGTAAGCAGTAGCGGCCTTTGAAACGAAAACAGAGGTTATATTATGCTATGGCTTTCTTACAAGGACCTAATATAATAATGTTTTACGGTTTTGAACGCCAGTTCGATTTTCAATCTGTGGTCAAATCTTATAGAGTGATTTGATTGGCTGTTGTTTTTTCTGACAACCAATCACAACTCTCTTCTACAAAAGCCTTTAAGGCGAAAGCGCTACGGTAGTGCGCGAAATTCAAATTTTCTTACGTTTTTTCCAATTTGTGTGTTGCGACCGTAACACATATGTATTTAGAGAGTTATAATCATTAATATCATCAATAAAACTCTCTAAGTTAGAATTGACCACAAATGTCATGATTTCATGAAATAGTCATTCAATAGTGTAATTGGAATTTGATAATTATAATTATATAAATACGTATTTGTTACGTTCGCGATATGATTCGTGACCTTACCCTATTGAATGACTATTTCTATATATAGATATATATTATATCATATTTTGTTCAACATACAACCTGACACTGACCTAAAAATTGCAAAAAAAACGTAATAAAATTTGATTTTCGTGAGTGACCTTATCGCGTCAACCTTAATGAAAAGTTGAAGCTAACGGTATATTTGACATTAGATTGATATTTGACCCTCAGAAACCGGAAGTTAGTCATTTAGAGATCCCGAAATAATTTTTATTTTATTCGTTCTTGTTCAAGTTTTTATTTGTTCTCCCTTTCATACAATAGTGTCGAATAAGAACCTCAATAAGTGAGATTTGTCGGTGTCCACTTCAAAAGCGGCTATTACTTCCAAGAATAATGTTTGAAAGTATAAGAATAGTCAACAAAATATTTATTTAAAGGCTTTGGCGGCAGCAAATTTTAACTTATTTTGCCTGCTTCTTTTATTTGAAATATTATGCCAACTGTTAGCAATTTTAAAAATACAAAAAAAAAATATAAACTTATAATTTGCATGATAGTGTTTTTAATCCTAATTTAAATGTACAAATACCTGATATTTTAATTTTATTCGTAATTAAATAAATATTAAAAAATATTAATTACACAAACGAATGTCCACAAGTCTCGAGCTTCTGCAAACTGAATTATATAAACCAATTTTTGAAGCGATGTGATAATATTATAATAACTAGTAATAAACAAGTAACAAACGAGTTTGCTTGTGAAGTGATAACTTTAAAAGTTACCTTTAACATTGAAGTAGCTTAAACTATTTGAACTGTGCTCAAATTATGTATCGAATAAGCAGAAATTGTTAGTGTTGTACTTAAACGAAACGATTAATGTATCGATATAGATATTTTAGTCGATTTTGAAATGTCATAAATAAATCGTTTTGTAATATTTACTTAAATTAATCATTTATTATTATTTTATAAAATAACTTATTATGAGCATCGATTTTCCCATCGAATGGTTTATTGTACACCGTAGACAGTTTGATTAGTTTACAATATATTTAATCAGAATAAAGATCCATTTATTAATCATAATATCTAGTTCATCTTCCATCGATATGTTTATACGATTAATCATTAAACAATCGAATTGTTAGTCGAGTTCCTGATGTAGATCTTAAATGTTTCATAACGGTGACATTTATAATAAGTTTAAAAAACATTGTTATTTATTATTATTAGTTTCTAAGTAACAGTTTTATGTATGTATTTGAATAAATAAATCGTATTTTTGAAAATTGTTTCGTCACAATCGGTAGGAAGCTTTCAGGCTGAAAATATTGAAAGAAATTCTTTTTTAGTTTTATCTGAGGTTTCCCAGATAAGTAAAGCATGTATGAAGTAATAAATGTTATTGTTGTATGTAATATCTCCTATCGGTGTGGGTTTTTCTTTCACTTTTCTATCCCTCTGCATGTTTGTTAACTAATACCTCATACAGACTAGTCTCATTTAGTTATAACAAGCTAGAAGCAATTTTTCCTCGCACGCAAGTAACAAATGTACTAAATAATTATTTAAAATGGTAAGGCTTGACCGACAGCAATCAATAATGTTCTCAATAGCTTATTGATGTCAAAATAATAATAATTAGCTTGAACGTAATACCGCTTGTATTAAAACCCCAGCTTGACATGTTTAGTAGATTATTTAGTCGATTTTGAACAAATGACTTGAAACTCTATGCACGTTTGAAAGCTTTTGACGATTGTGATTTTGTTTTATTTTGCCGCCATACCCTTCCTGGCTTCCATCAGTGTTGCAAGGATTTTCCAGTACATAGACTATATATATAGTTATGCTTTATCAGTGTTTTTGTGGCAACATTTTTATTCTTTGGCACTTTACAGGTAAGATATTGTCATGTATCAATATTTTATGCTTTTTATTGTAGAATATATTACTTCAATATTATTTCATACATGCTTTCATCGAAAATAGATGCTTTTTTTACCTAAAAAGTTGGTGAAATGGTAAAAAAAATCGACTGCGGAACATTTGCTTGTTTCATGGAATTTGTTGGGAATTATTACATGTATTGTGATAATTACAGTGGCTGACAACTTCCTGTGGCGTGAGGATTCCTCTGGCAGCGAAGCAGACGCCCCACACTATCCTTTAGATCTGAGACTTGCGGAGGCTAGGTGAGTTATTTACCTTGACAGATAAAGCTGAAACTAAACCAAAAAGTGTTTTGGAATGATATTGGTTTTTTTTTACCGAAAATTTTTAATTTTACAAATGATTTGCCTACTCTCTAAGTTGACAAAGTTTTATGGGGGCTGTACACTCCTGTCCGAGTGCTCTACCTTAGTCTCGCGAAAAAATCTCGAGCGAACGGCTTCAGCCCGAGTGAGGTCATGTACACTCTCGCCTAATTCAGTCGAAGTTGTGGACCCCGAGAGGATGGACGCAGACATTGAACATGTCTTCTTTGTTAATCGGCGCAAGCAATACTGGAGACACGAGAGTGTACAGTGACGCACTCGTGACTGCCGCGAGAAAACCGACAAGAAACGGAGAGTGAGCGAGGAAGGAGGAGACACACCGAGGCAGGCCGAGCGCTCTCATCAACATTCTCGCACTCGGCATGTCTCGGCGTGCCTCGGCGAGAGTGTACAGCCGCCATAACGTATCGCGTGTTGAATTGAAGACTTTCTCTGGTCCACTATTTCAGTTGTGTTGTATAGGAGACAGCAAATCTGTGCCTATAATCCACAAATCTAAGGCTCAAAAAGGTCAATTTTATTTTCTCAAAACTTTAATTATTTTCTAGATTACAGCTCGAAGAACGCTTAGCTCAAGAAGCTCGCGAGCGACGTCAGGACGAGCGAATCGAGCGCCGAGCAGAGGACAAGCGAGCCGCACTCGAAGACTACCGAGCGAGGGCGTCCTACAACGATCTGCGCAAGAGTCCCGCTGACGACCGGAATAAGGAACAAGTGCAGTTCATACTGGGGGGTGACAAGTAAGTTATGATACCTTTTTTTTTGCTTACTACCTGCTATGAAAGTGTCCTATCTAGAGGTATCGTGTTACTCAGTAATAATGGAGGTCAGATAAACAGTCGCTCCATGTAAAATATTGGTATTTAGGTGCATCCGGTTAGACTGAAAGCCGACCGCATGAATGGCAAAAAGCCAAGCAGATGGATGACCCACTATGAAAGGGTATTTGCCATTTACAGGCTGGTTAATTGCCTTTATATTTGTCAACCGTATTATGATAGCATGGGAAATGAGCTCTGCACTCTTATTCTCCCATGATTGTTCTGTCAAAATGCTTGCTGAACACTTAGTGAGTGAATATACTATTATATATAATAGTATATATAGTAGTAGTCTATTATATAATATCTTCTACTATATAATATACTAGTGACCCGTTCCTGTTTCGCACGGTCGTTACGATTTGACAAAACATCGAAATTTCTCATCAAAACACAAACTTTTCGGAATAAATTTTCTAAACGATGGTGAAAACCTCGTCAAAATCTGTTGACGAACGCGAAAAGCGATATAAAAATGTATAGATAATACACTGTGCTACTAAGACGTTTAAAAAATAAGAAAAAGTCACGTTAGAACATGCATAGCTATTGGTAAGGGCTGGGTTCAACGAGCTACCAAGGTCTTTGTTTTTGTCCCGTTATTTTAATAGGGGGTGACTACTGAGTTGACATATTAGTAAATGGATAAGAGCAAGAGAATTATGATATTATTCTAATAAAATAATTTTTCCTTTCCAGCGTAAACTGGTCGACCGAAGGCGAGCTGTCCCGCGCGGTGGAGCTGTCGCGCGCGGCGACGTCCCTGTCGCAGCCCACGCTGCGCGCGTCGCTGCGCGGCGCCCCGCTGCCCCCGCCGCGCCGGCCGCCGGGCGCGCCCGTCGTGCGCTCGCGCAGCACGGACGTGGTGGCGCTGGCCGCGGACGACCCCAGACCGCCGCCTAGGAATGCTTTTACGAGACAGAAACCGTTAGCTGAAGGTTAGTACCAACGAATGAAGATATTTCCTGTAGTTAGAGCAACAAATACAGTGTATAAATGACCCGCGGGTCAAAAATATTTTTGGTCCCTGAGCAAAATTTTCATTAAAAAAATATAGTTTTTTTTTTCAAATGCTCAAACTATTTGATGTTATTTCGTACTTGTACTGATAGTGCCCACTTTGCACGTCGTTTCACATACACTGTCGCATATAATTATATCCTATACTATTAATTAAACAATATTTGTATATATATATATATTTGTAATCACGTTCTCGAAAACGGCTCTAATGATTTCGATGAAAGTTGCAATTTAAAGGGGTGGCGAAAAATCGATCTAACTAGGTCTCACATCTGGGAAAATTTCCAGACACGGAAGCCATAAGCACTTAAATCAAAGGCTTTTTTACATTTGACTTAAGGGGGCGTCCATAAATTACGTGAGGTGTTTTTTTTAATTTTCTGTCCCTCCCTCCCCCCCTGGTGAGATGTTGTGAGATTTTATTCAACCCCCTCCCCCATCCCCCAACCTCACATGAGATTTTTCAAAATGTGGGTTTCTTACGTAAACGCGTTGGATTGTTATTGTAAAAAGAAAAAAAAAAATTGCTTCGTGCTTTTAGTTACGACTAGTTAAGACGACATTCAAACGAATTATAGAATGATCTTAATCGTATTACGATAACGCTTAAGATTAAATCTTAAGCATGTACAATCTGGATTAAATTGGACCAAAATAGTTTTTTTTTTTTTTTTGTTTCAATCAGAAAAAAAATTGCGTGATAATTGCCGAGACCCAACGTAAGATTAGATGAGATTTGACTCGACCCCCTCCCCCCTTAAACATCTCACGTATTTTATGAACGCCCCCTAAGTGCTTATGGCTGCCGAGGCTAGATTTGTTTTCTCTATTTCCACCCGAGCCTTAGAGTATATAACACTGGAGAAGCCATAAGCACAATATTCCGAACAAAACAGTCACAGTCACACACTTTTTGCGGGGGACGCGGAAGCGGAAAGAGAAGTCCGTACCATTAATTTTTATTTTATCGATATCGATATTCATTCGGAACTTTGCTTGAATCCATGAAATAAAACAGCTGTTGCATAAAATAGTTACATTTTAATAAGAAGATAAAATAACTTCAATTAAATAAAAGTAACTAAATTTGTAATAAGTAAGTAATCTCAATAAAAAGTTAGGTCAAGTTCAATATTTTTTTTGTTATATACAACCACTTCAATGGACATAAACAAATTATAAAACATTGAACAATAAAAAAAAAATCAACAAAAATAATTACTAAGTAATTATTACTAGGAAATTATCGACATGTCAATTTTGGTTTCAAACATGACCTCAACACTACGGTAGTCTCGTTAACATTTTTACTAGAGGACATAATCGCATGTCAAGTGCGTGTAAGTTTTGCTGATTTGACGTATATTTTCGTAATGCAAAAGAAAAGTATTTTGATCTTTACGAACATAAAAACGAGATGTAGCGAGACTCGGTGACGTCACAGAAGCAACGTGAGGATAATACTCGATTCATGCTACGTTTTATCTTGAATCATGAAAAATCGAATGAGGTTTGATTTTAAATTTCAATAAAAACATGACTAAATCTTAGAAAAAAAAAATTGCATATGGAAAGTTATTCAGTTCTATAAGAAAATTTGACGTATTTGAACGCTTTTTACACCATTTAACAGCACAAATAGGCATTTTCACGGAGCTCCGCGCGCCTTTAAAACGATTTACGAAGTACGTTAGAATCGATTTGAAAGTAGTTTTTATGAACGTACTAGAACATTTGTTCTTGTACTTTAACAGAGGGGAAGTGTTCGTAAGGCTTCTCTAGTGTTATATACTCTAAGACCCGAGCAGACTCTATTTTCACTCTGTTGCCCAGGTACTAATTAAGTAACTATGGAGTCGACTGAAATGATATGAGTGTCGACATTACAGACACGTAAGTCATTTCAGCTTTGTTTTTCGTATGGCAATGCCAACACACGATGCGTTTATTGCATACATCCATATACGGTGACCGCTCACCAACACCATCAGACAAATCACCTGCCTCTTTCCCATCCAAAAACAGAGAAACGTTTCTAAATTTGCTAAATTACCCTCAAGAATACATCCCAATAATTTAAATCATCATTCACACCTTCCAGACGCCCCAACACCCTCAAGCAACACGCCACCCGAAGAAGAATCAACAGACTCCTCCCTAATGGATGACGAAGGACTTCCGAAGCCGCGCAAACGTCGCATACACCTGCCTTTCGGTAAGAAGACCAAAACGCCGGCGTGACGTCACTTGGACGCGTCGCGGTAGCATTCGATGAGGCACAGCTGAACGAAGCGTGTACGGTAAGCGTTTTGATGAAAGTTTTTGGTACAAAGTTGAAAGGTATGGGAAGGAATGTTGGGTGAGAAGATTTCACGGAATAAAATAGTGGTAATTCTTCGGAAGTCAGCCCTGATGCCAACTTAATAACTGGCTCATATTTTTGCCACGGACATAAGCAATTTTTGTATAGTCTGTGCTGATATGTGAGAAGACGAAAAAGTCGCTGTCAAATGTAGATTACCCAAAAAGATATTGCTATCTCTTACTTTTATATGAAACAAGAAAGAGAGGGAAGAATCAGAGCTCAATTGAGGGGAAACAAAACTTCCAATAAGTTTAGTTTCTTCCAAGAAAGTATACAGTATGGTCTAATTTGACTGCTAGAAAGCCACTATTTTATTTATTGTACTTTCGCCTTTTTCCTGTTTTTATGTTTTGGTCAAAGACAGCATTATTTTAATAAATAATCTCTCAAAAACCCGCTATGACTTCAAGTGCCAAGTCAAGTATGAACTGTACCTTCCTATTTTGTACTATAAAAAAAAATATAGCAAAATATAAACTACTTTGGCAATAAATGACTCCATTTCCATATTTTAAGTTGAGCTTCTTAAAAAAAATCTTGTAGAGTAATAGAAAATTAATAAATTGTTCGGCCTAATGAAGAAATGTATTCGTTTCTTAGATTAAAAGTCAATTGTAGAAGCCAAAAAACGTGCTAAAGGCCAGTAAAGATAACCGTTAGTTATAATAATTATAGTCTATTTTTTCTTACTTTTCTTATTTGGTAAACAAAAATATGGTACGATGATCATCATTCTCTATCCCAATTTATTTGGGGTCTGTGATATCAGGAATTTTTGTATCAATCACACACTTTAAGTAAGGTATGAATGAACATCTAAATCTTTGTAAATAATCTTTATAAACAATGTAGAAAATTGTTCTCAAAATCATTATCTCTATACGCCATATTTGTTTACAAAATAAGCCCTGTAGAGAAAAATACACTTTACCTCATAATGTAAATTTTGGTGACCATATTTAAGTTAGTCGCGCTTCGCCACAGCTGTGTTATAAACTCGGTTATAAATTTGACTGAGCGTCATTTTTTTTCTTCAATGTTTGATTTTCTCCCTAAAAACATGATTTCTTGCACGTTTGTCACAGTTTGGCTACACATTTAGTAGTAGTTTTGATTTATACATGAATTTTTTATACTATTTATGTACTTAAATTCCCTTGTTCAACCCTTTTGAACGTTATTTATTTCTGAGTATGTGTTTGGCTATGTGAAATGTCACATAAACCCTTACATAGTATAATAAAGTAACAGTATTATGTCTCGCCGTTGACCTTCAAATAATTACTTATTACCTACGGCCGCTAGATAGATAAACCTTCCGCGTCCGTGCGTAACTGCCGCGCACTCGAAACTGTTGCTTACTCATTTACACTGAGATTTCGAAGCGCGTCGTTGCGTTCGTTTTCTATGAAGACATAGTACTGTTACTTATTTATACTGTGGCCATATATCATGTCCTTAAATCTTTGTTTTGGATGGAATGATAAGATTGTAAAGTATATTTATTTAAAGTTTGTTTCAATCATAACTACATGCATTAAACACACTTCTTAGATCGTTCATCGGATGTAGGTCAAATATAGCACATAATGAGCATTACACCTCAGTTCTGAAAGGTATAAATTTGCTAACGGACTGTATCAAGCTAATTGATGATTAAATTGACTGCTGTTTTTTCAGACAGACAATCACAATTTAGCATAGTTTGACAGTATGTTAGTTCATTTTCGTCGTTTGCTAAATTAACGAAGCTGATTTAGTTTAGCTTCCCTCCGCGTCTTTTCATACTTATCAGTAGGCGATGTGAACCGAAGTATGAAAAGACTCGGAAGAAAGCGAAACGAAATTGCCTTCGTTTCACTTCGTTCCAAGTGCGGCCTACGCTTTAACCTTTTAGAAATTGGATGTAAATCTATTGAGCTGCTGATTTTTTTAAGTGAATACTTCTTTAGGCGCGTTGAGCACTTTTTGGGTGAACAAAAAGCGTGAAACTCGCGTCATCGTCCCCGCACGCTTCCCATGAGCTATATGTATACTGTGTATATGTACATAGATATACAATTAACAAGTTACTTAGTTTTCACTTCTATCGGCAGTCCATAAAGACTGCCCCGCATGTTTTTTGTACTAGTTCTAATTAAAAACTATAACTTATTCAGAACATGAACTGTCATAATTTGTTTTGCTGTGCTTCGTAAAAATGGGTCCCAAGTGGTGTGTTTAATGTATGTAAGCAAAATTATACAGGAGAATGAAAGACATTTATTTTGTATATTTAGATTATTATCGACTATGGATGTCTAGAACTTAGACCACGAATTTGTTTAATTATTTATTTTTAAATATATTTTTTATTGTGTAAAGACATTTTAAAGTATTTTTGTCCGTTTTTGGAATGTTGTCTTTTGCAATCCAATTGTTCCTTTTGATAACTCCAGTCCAGTTTTTTTACTATATTTCTTTGAGGTTGTAAAATAAAAATAAAATATTTTTGGAACAAAGTTCTTTTTTTAGGAGTAAACTGGTAGAGATCGTCACGTAACGATAAAGCGTAATGGCCAAAAAAGTCGGTCTCGAGTGTAAAAAGTTTTTGTTGTTTAACTTGCTAAAAACTTATACTAGATGACTCTGTATAAAAAAAAGAAATTTTTGACACTTGAAACCGTACTAGATGTCTCTGTATTAATACATAGTATACAGCGAAAGGAACTTGGTTCCAAAAAAAGATGTCCCGCGACATCTCCCGACTTTTTATCTTTTAAGAAGGGTCAGGCTGGGAACCCTTATTTTGTGCAAACGTATTTTAGTTACCTTAAAAGATCACTAAGTAATAATGTGACTTCAATTTATTTTTTTATTTTATTCATATTAAATTATTTAAACATATGTTGTAACTGATGACTGCCTTATGCGTGTTTTCATTTGCTTTTTAATCATGTGACTAGATTCAATTGTAAATTGAACATTTTACTAAGTTAACTTTTCATATAATTATTTGTTCTATGTTTCTTGTCATTGGGTATGTATTTGTTTCGTGTATACTACATAAATACACGTAATTTACATGCAAACGCTAATAATATTGTTGTATGTCCCATATAATTTCTATTGTCTTCAAATTCAGTTGTACTGTCGACCAGAAAGATGAGCGCTCAGTTATGTTGTGATTATTGTAGTGTTTACGGCGTTTCGGAAAATGTCTAGGGTTCCTATATCATCGTGTATATATTTTACGAAAACTTGCAAATGATTTATTGCATAGCTAACTTAACCGTTTTCATGTTGTTATATTTTAATTCGCCCATCAGTGAAATGTACTGCGTTCTTAATAGTACTAAATTATATCTTGGTAAACGCCCGATATTTTCTGAAACGCCGCGTTTGTAAATCATTTGCTAGTTTAATGAAGTAATCGCAGTTTAAGTTACGATTAACATGAGTTTACCATATCGCATCATTCCCTTTTTTTGCGTAGTTATGATAGCGATATTATCGACCTTTTAGCTGTACGTGTAGAATTATTTGTAAGGCAACATGGTGCTAAATGAACGTTCTCAGACTGAACACCGCGCATGGCTCAAATTTTGTATGAATTTTAAATATTCTGTTGGTTTCTATGTGGTTTTGTACTAAAAATGTAACGTGATGTTGCGTTTAGCTCCTGCAGTCTTAGTAAATGAGTTAATAAATCGTTGGCGTTAATGCAAATTGATCTTTAATGAGCCTGACATAAGTTCCATCTTCTATTGTACTGTTGTATCAGATCATTTCGAGTTAATTCAAGGCTCGATTTGTTACGCCAATGTCAGTCAACAAATCAGTATCATAGACAATAGTTCAAGTTAATAAACGAAAGCTATACGTAAATATTGTAGTGAAATATCCCAGTTGTGACTACAATCGTGAAATATTAAGAAATTCGTACTTAATGAAATTAATAGTGTAATGCAGACGTTGAGTACAAAAATTGTTTTTAACAAGTGGTAACCAGAAACGCCTACATGGTGCACTTGTCAATAATGTTAACTTTTAACATGAATTTTAGACATATATTAATTAGTAAATTTTTGAGATTTATTTTATGGCATCATACCGTGTGACGTAGCAATAATTCGATAATATTGTCTTTATTATAATGCTGTAAGATAACTATTACACAGGGCAGCTAAAATCTTCCTCATGTAGGTTTTATTTAGGTAAAAACTTGCCTTATCTTGAGTTTGATGCCATAAAATAGATCAGATTTTTTCACGAAATGTATATTTTCTAGACCCCAGATCTGATCGCGTTGTAAAGACAAATCGTGATAAATAAATTGTTACAATCATTGAAAGTTAATAAATTGATATTACAAAATTGTGTTTTATTAACATTACCATACCTTGGTTCCGCTGCGCGGCATCGAACCAACTGATTTCAGACCGGGGAAAGCTGCGGGTTAATTGCGTTACACACTTAAGGTTAAATAAATTCATTTCTCAATAAGAAATTACAAGGATTTCACTTAATTGAGAACATTTTTAGAACTTTAAATATTAGTGAACTTTGACACACAAACTAAGTAGGTATTCATACATATCATTAATTTGCTAATAACATTTCATTTCGTACGCAAATAACATTAACCAAACCACCCGCAAAAGTAATAATTACCGTAGTCGCAAATAATCATATCAGATTTATGGAACTTACAGTGTCATTGACTCTGGCAGGGCCACCAACAGGGATTTTAATTTTGATTACACAAAAATTTAGTCGCTAATTTGTCGCCAAATATCAGAATTTGTCGGTCACTGCTTCAAAAGATATAAGGGTTTATAGGTGACCGATCTGAAGAGTCTCCCCAGCAGGGCCACATTTATATCTCAAAAACTAGGGCACCTAGCGAAGATCTGTTTTCTCTAATATTTTGTCGTATGTGTTATTGTGTTATTATGTGTTATTTGTAATTAAAAAGATATTAAAGAATTCAATTTCCCAGTGGTACAAGCAAGTACAAAATACTTTATGTAGTTTCTAGACAGTATCTATGACGTCATATTGAGGAATGTTTGTTTCGAATTAAATAAATATAAACTTATTCTATAATTTCAACCACCAAAGGAAAGCTGTATTCATTACCTATAAATAAATCTACAATAAATATATGTAATTATTTATCTAACACAATGTGCATTTACCACTTAGTGGCTGGCAAATAGATCGCTGCGCTCCGTTTCATTTACGGTAAGTAAGAAAGAGATAGATGCGCGTGTACAGACGAGCTACTTATAACGAGTTGCCCGTCACGTAAGTTAAAGTCAGCCAGTTTAATTAAAGTGGAACTTATTATGAATAGTTACGAACTCGAGTGTTGTTATCTCTATTATAGATATTCCGCAATTACAAAAACAGGGAAAAGTGCGAGATAGAACGAGGGTTTCCCCTGCTGCACGTCACCGGCGCGGCGCTTCGGCCTTCGCGCCGCTCAAAGTACTTAAAAAAGAATAGGTAAATTGTTACATATAAGTTTTTGTCCCTCTATAGGTAATGGAACAAAATCTTCATGCAAGGTGGTTACGTATCGAAATACAAGGAAACAATAAACTGTTTGAAATAACATATATTTAAAAAGAATACTCCTTCTTAAAAACAATATACGGTAGCCTTTAAGGGTCCACCGCGTTAATAATTATTTACTTATTTCAAACACTTAAACTAAGTTAACCTGTATAATAAGTATGTGACACACTGTCACTTATTAATGCCAGCCAGCTCAAACTTCAGCTTTAAGAACTAAGGTCGTGGGGAGTTGGAGATAAAGCCAGTACTGTTCCGATTTTAAATTAAGATTAAAATATAATAAAAGATTGAATTAATAAGGTGTAACCTTCCAATTATTTTGTAAATAAACAATTAGTAAATGGGCGCCAGGGATTTAGAAAATCCCGGATCCCAGAGCCGACGAAGATGTCCAATATTCTTCCAGATTCAGATAACTGAGGATGTCGAACTCGGGGTCCTTATTTAAATTTCTGATACAGACCGGGTTCCCAATATTGAAACCCGGACTAAAGTAATATACCGGTTTATATGTATACCGTATTAAAATGAATAATTATAAATGTAAGGGTAAAAAAAAACCGTCCCGCCTGCGCTAACGCTAGGCGGACTTGACCAGCCGCACAGTCGTCTCCGCAAGAGGCTTAGAGCTGTCTCGAGGAATGGGTCTCGCGTCCAGGCCCCAGACGCCACTCTAGATCCTGGCGGCGAGACGAATCACTCGAGGTGCCTCACCTGGAATTGACAATACGGAGACCCAATAATACAAGGAGAATCTAATTTACTATACTGGAGGTGGCCGAGCTAGGAAATCTAGAAGGCTAAAACTTTAGCCGGTTAACATAGCCTGTTGCAAACACAACATAATGAGCTACGACTTCTGTTTGCCTCATCCTGAGTGGTGGGACAATAGGAACAAGGATTACCCACGCGGCGTCCATCAACTACACAGAAAAACCTCAATACACTGCCTTGAACATTCTAATCCAATACCATGAGTAACCTCCTATGGCATATCTATGGTAAATAGTTAGCTGGTGAAATACTCACGGTTGGTTCAGGGAGAAAACACTCGACTGCAATATCTTCGACCGGCCGGGAAGCAACCTGCGTAGACGCAGCTAAGAATCCTGTAATAAATATCAAATACTTCACAACGAATCCCTATATTAACCAGGGGAGGACTCACATATTACTTCCGAACACTATTTAACAACGAAGCTCACCTTTTAGAAGTGTTATTGAATTGCAGTCACTTCTCAAGCGTGTTCAAGGGCGAATGGACGCTCAACTCGGCAAATATTTATGGCCTAGAAGCCAACCGGAACTGGATGAGAGCATTCAGAAAATCTCCCTTACTCCAGGCAAAACTATTACCAGTTCACGGAAGATATCCACATCACTTACGACACTTAACTCTTGAAATTCACAAACAACTATCCAACATGACGTTTGAACGCTGAAACACTAAAAATCCTGCAGATCCAGAATTAAAAACTAATTAAAACAAATCTTTGGCAGTCTGCAATGCCAAAATTTGTCTAGAATGTGGTAATTTACCCATAATATTAATTAGGGATAATTAGGTTAATTACCAGAAACATTACGTCAAAGACACTTCACAGATTAAATATGTATTCGTTTGACAATGAAAGTTCTAGAAAAAAGTTTACAATGAAAAAATTTATTCATTTCCGTTTTCGGTTATTTAGTTTATTATTAATTTTATTACCGAAAGCCGAAAATAATTAAGGACTGGTCACTGGATATTATTTCGATGATTACCAATCAATATGTTAAAATGAACTGTTATCGATTAAAACTACAACCATGAATCGGCGACAACAGATGTCGCTTATAACTGACAGAAGCTGACGTTTGAATGAATGACATTTGTGTTGTTATTCTATTTTGCAATCAAACTAATTTACAATATTTGGTCTAATTAATTGTGCAAACCTGTTTAGAAAAGTGATTTCTTTACAGAAAGTGAAACTAAAAAGTCCAGTGACGAAATACAGTTTAAGGAATTAATAATTCATTGTAAAATAATCCTGTGGGATACTTTATAATTGACTACGTATGTTTTCAGGTAAATGCCACTTTATTTATTAAGGATTTAGATGTGCAAAACCAATTAGTGGTAGGCATAAAAAATACAACGTAACAGTACCTCCCCAACCACCAGAGATTTGACCCGCTAGGGCAAATCTCGAAGCTGGCCCTCCAGCGTCAAAGCAGACTCCAAAGGACCAATTACTCCTACAAAAATCTACAAAACTCATGCCTGAAAACAGAAACAGAGAAAGAAAAGTAAAGAAAAATAAAGAATGAAAAATATGGAAGCCGGTGTGCGATTTCTATTATTTTACATATCCCCATAGCTGATATAAACATAAATGATAATATAAAGGTATTTAAGGTATAAACATACATAAACAATACAGAAATCTGGTTACACTTCAAGTATAGAGTAACAGACCGCTCTATTAGGCGACATTGTAGTAGGCTTTGGTTATCGAGTCTACAATTCCGCCCGTGTTATATGGCTTATTTTTAATTATCCATGTAACCTATGTGAAATAATTGAATTTGGGTTAACATGATACATAAACCTACGACCTAAAAGGGTTCTGGTCACATTTCAAGTATAGAGTAACAAACCGCTCTATTATGCGACATTGTAGTAGGCTTTGGTTATCGAGTCTACAATTCCGCCCGTGTTGTATGGCTTATTTTTATTTATCCATGCGACCCATACAATATAATAAATATACTATGTCTCCTGGAGCGAGTCTAATCCATTTACAAACATGTAAAAGACAAGCTCCAAAGAGTGTAGAAATGTGTAAATATCTCCTGGAGCGAGTCTAGTCCATTTACAAACATGTAAAAGACAAGCTCCAAAGAGTGTAGATATGTGTAAATATCTCCTGGAGCGAGTCTAGTCTATTTACAAACATGTAAAAGACAAGCTCCAAAGAGTGTAGATATGTGTAAATATCTTCTAAAGTGTTAACAACCTAGTCTGACCTACTATAAGTATGTAGGAGAGACCACCCCATTCCATCGCACACCACCTTTCACATCCTCTAACCGAATGTGTCTATTGCCCAAAACAACGCTGAGCTGGTACACAAATAATATAAAAAAAATCTAAATGCTATAAATTTGAAAATTGGCTAACCGTCATCCATAAAAGGAATGTGACGGTTATTTCGCCCCCTGAAAAAAAAACCATCTTAAAAACGTTTTCCATCAATGCAGCCTACACACCCGCCATTATGGCCTCTTATCTCAGGACTATCAAAATGCTGCCTTACCAGCAATCCGGAGGTTAATACACCCAACGGATGTTAATACCCCCAACGGAGGTTAATACCCCCAACGGAGGTTAATACCCCCCACGGAGGTGTCAATCCTGCCACAATATCAGACCAACGACAATCGCCTTCGGTCCTCAATGTATAGTTCACCAACGTGTACACAGTAGTAACCTGTGTAACACTACGAACGGCAGAATCATTAAATATTTTTAATCTATAACCTTGTAGCACCGTGGCATATACAGCCACCAATACTACAAGAAAACCAGCAACCCTAAGGCATATACCGCCCTCGAGGTCACTGTAACCAACCACAACAACTAAACAAATTTAAATTTAAGTTTAAATTCGTATTAAAATAATAAATAAAAATAAAAAATTATTCCTCACCACCTGGTGATTTAAAATCCTTAATATGCCATGAGCCAAGGTTTTTACCGGAACTACAGCCTTCCAATTCATACACTAAGGGTGAAAGTTTTTTTCTAATTATACATCTCTCGTATTTAGGAGCTAATTTGGCCATAAAGAATTTGGAGGCGTCACTCTGAGGATATGTCTTCTTCCACACAGTGTCGCCTACCTCAAACTCCGCGTGCCTCCTACTGCTATTATAATAACGAGCACTACGTTTATGTGATTTGATGAGCGCGTCCTTTACTTTATTGAAGATACAATCCAAGACCCCTAGCTGATTTGCATATGCACTGCGGGAAGCGCAAGCCAGAGTGGGCTGTGCAACGGTATCATTGCCGAAGACATCTCCACTACTAACTGCCTCTCTGCCATGTACTAGGAAGAACGGAGTAAAACGAGTAACTTCATTTGTGGAGGTGTTCATAGCAAATTGGATCTTTGAGATATTAATATCCCAGGATCGATGATCATCCTCCACGAGAATTGATACCGCGGTCATTATGGTACGGTTATAGCGTTCCACGGTGTTCACGCTTGGGCAATAACGAGGTGTGAAGTGAACTTGAGGTATTTTGTACCTCTCCAGTAGTGAACGTAACTCATTACCCGTGAATTGCGTCCCGTTGTCTGCTATCACCGTACGGGGTATACCGTGTACCAAGAAAACGCCGTCCTCAAGTCTCTGTGCTATAGCCTTACCAACAGCTTTACGTAAAGGATACAGTAAACAGTACTTCGTAAAACAGCACACGACAACTAAAAGATATGTAAATCCCGCTCTAGACCGTGGCAATGGTCCTACCAAGTCAATACTTATGGTTTCAAACGGCTTGGAACACTCCTTCGCGTCACCTAAAAGACCGGGAGGAGGCAATTGTGAGTGTTTATAGGCAGCGCACTTATCACATTTACCAACGTAGCTAATCACATTCTTATACATGTTAGGCCAGTAGTATCGGAGTGCAAGTCTTTTGTAGGTTTTAAATACTCCGAAATGTGGAGATAATTCGCCACTATGGTAACTCTTCAATAATTCCAGACGGTTGCCCTCCGGTACTACCTGCTTCCAGTCGTAGTCACTAGCCACCCCGAACTTATTTTTAGAATAACGGTAAAGTTTATCCTCCTTAATAATAAAGTTAGGGCACGATCTGGGCGTACTGACACATTTATCCCATAACCCCTTGAACCAAGTGTCAGTGACAGGCACTATAATTTCCAGCACCGGAACGCCACGAGATAGGGCATCAGGAACCACATTGTCCTTGCCTTTACGGTGTTCAATGGTAAAGTTGTAAGGTGATAACCGACAACCCCAACGGGCTAATCGACCAGAGGGATTGGTTAAATTAAAGAACCATTTTAAGCTCGAGTGGTCGGTTATCACTTTAAACGTAGGACCGCCTTCTACGTAAGGACGATAGTGTTCCACGGCGAAGACTACAGCGAGGGCCTCACGCTCTGTCGCTGAATAATTGCGTTCCGCCGGATTAAGCGAACGACTGCAGTAAGCTATTGGGTGCTCCTCCCCATTTATAACCTGAGTCAGAGTGCCCGCTATCCCAAAACTGGATGCGTCACAATGAATCTCAAAAGGTTGTGAGAAATCCGGACAAGCCAATACCGGAGCAGATACCAATGCCTCTTTCAAGGTTGAGAACGCTGTTTCTGTCTCAGCCGTCCACTCAAAAGGCGGCGCTTTTTTGCTTGTACTAGTTAGTGCGTTTAAAGGGGCCGCTATTGAGCTAAAGTTTTTAATAAAACGTCTATAGTATGAGGCCGTTCCAAGAAACATTTTCACTTCCTTACGGGTTTTAGGGGTTGGAAAGTCTACAATTGACTGAACTTTCGACGGATCAGTGTGTAAGCCATGCTCGTCCACTCTGTAACCCAGATATTTTAGTTCTCGTCGAAAGAAACAGGACTTAGGTAAATTAATTGTCAGATTAGCTTGCCTTAATTTTTCTAAAACCCGTTTAAGTAGGGAAATGTGCTCCTCGAAGGTTGATGAGCAAATAATGATGTCATCTAAATATACGAACACCTTATTACCAAACTCCGGGCCGAAAAGTCTGTCCATTAATCGCTGTTGGGTGGCTGGTGCTCCCGTCAACCCAAAGCACATAACTTTAAATTGAAACAGACCTCGACCGGGAACTGTGAACGCGGTTTTTTCTTTGGATGAAACGGAGTCCAATTCGATTTGCCAAAATGCAGATTTCAAATCAATTGATGAAAGGTATCGCGCGTCCCGCAACTGATCTAAGATGTGAGAGATGTAGGGTAGCGGATACGCATCTTGCTTGCTGACCGCATTCAGCTTCCGGCTGTCCAGGCAAAATCGCCATTCCCCATTCGGTTTTGAAGCCAGTAGAACCGGGTTATTCCAGGCGCTATTGCTAGGTTCCACCACTCCCATCTCCAACATCTCATCCAGCTGACGGTTTAGTTCCTTGAGGCGTTCAGGTGATAAAGGATAATAACGCTGTTTAATAGGAGGAACATCCCCTGTGTCTATTTTATGACGCAACAGATGGGTACGACCTAATCCTTTAGCCTCAAAGGAATCCTTTTCGAATTCTTTAATTAATAACTCCGCTTCATTCTTTTGGTCCGGTGTTAATTCGTCAAACGGCTGTAGGTGCCTAACCTCCGAGACGCAAGTATGACCTCTATTGTATTTTAAATATTGAAAAGGTAATTTATTAAAAAATTTCGGTGCCAAGTTAAAGGCCTTCCAAAAATCAACTCCAAAAATCAACGGTGTAGTAATATCTGGAATGATATAGAATTTAATAACCTTAGTGACTCCCATGAGAGTCACTGGTAAATATAAATAACCCTCCACGGATGCCCGCGAATTATTGGCAGTTACGATGTTGCCCAACTGTCTATCGGCGTGTAGAGTCGCACCAGCCCTTATGAATTGTTGGCCAACATCGGAACCCAACACCGAAATGCAAGAACCCGAGTCGAGTAAACCGTAATAATACTCATCGTATATAGATATTGTTAAATGTGGACGAGTATCGTCCGTAGTCTTATAACGTACTGTATCTACCCTTAATGAATGTAAAAATAACTTTAAACTTTTTAAATAATTGTCCCAATCAGACTTATCAAAATTGTGGCTGTAGTTCCGTAAATTTAGTTTTTTGAAATGCAGGTTGGACAGGACTGAGCATCCTTCTTCTTTTTACTACACGTAGGGCACGAGGGTGCACGTACGCCCTTCTTGCCGCAACGGTAACACACAATTTCTGTGGATTTGCATTTTGCTAACGCATGTCCCTTAACCCTACAACGAACACAGAACAACGAACCAGAATCAGTCTGCACGGCTTCGATCCTTGGTGAACCTTTCGGGGCTTGGTAAGCCAAGTCAGCTGCAACAAAAGAAGACGTTGGTTTGGGCGGCTCATGAAACTGAGCTCTGCTATGGAAACCTAGCTCCAGTTGTCTACACTTCTCCTTTAACTCATCCAGCGTGTTGACAATCATGATTGACAACCCCGACGTGTATTCCGGTCTCATGTTGAACTTGATCCGTGCTAAACGATCACGTTCTGGAACCTTATATGATAGTCTATTGAAAAGATTCTCCATGACTGCTATAAATATACAAGACAGCTCAGTCGACCCCTGCGTTCTGTTAGTTATCTCTGAAATGAGACGCATATCATAATCCGGTGGAGCGAAAGCTATGAGTAACTGTTCCTTTAGTTCCGCCCAATCACCAACCGACGCTTTAATTCCACGATACCACAATAAGGCTCCGTCCGAGAATAGATCTAGAACCGATTTATGTAAGGCGGCTTCGCTAATGTCTCTAGCCTCGCAAAGCTCCTCAAGACGCTCAATAAATGCTTTCACGCAACCTGTACCATCAAATTTACAACCTAGGGTTTTTACAGTTTCTTTCCTGCAGGAAATTATGACGTCCTTTGGCTGCAAATCCGACATTACCTTCGGTGTCTCCTCGGCGGAAGTAAATGACTGATGGAAACTCGCATTAACCGAATCAATTAAAGACAAATAACCGCTGAGCTGCTTGTCAATGGCTGCATAATCGGTACTGAGATCAGTTGGGGGAGTAATCCTACTCAAGCGATGATATAGGTGGAAACCTAAAGCCTTGGCGCGGTTAAATTTTTTGAAATGGGAAGGGTACCTATCTAGCACTTCATCAATTTCTGGTAGTTTGGCCTTGATCGCTTTTAATTCGATTTTCGGATCTATATTTGTCTCCACGATATCGTCGGAACATACCAATTTATTAAGTTCCCTAATCTGAACACGTAGTTCCTCAACAGTTGAAGCGGGTTTTGCGTCTCGGACCAGTACTTCATAAATGAGCTCGTCCTTATGAAGTAAATTAAATTTAATGGGTCGTTCCATTTTGTATAATTAATTAAAAAAATAAAGATAACTGAACTAAAAACTGGCTGTCACAATTTACAAACTCAAATTATGAGTAAATATTTTCCACATTCAACGCAGTTACATAAATAGCAGTCTTATAAAGTAATTTTGTATTTTAATTCAAGGCTTTTATTTCCAAGAACAAAAGTCCTGGAGTTGTTTTGGGGGACAGGTAATAAAAATATTGTAAAGAGTAAATAGCAGCAAGAAGTGTAAAAAGTAAAAGTAAACAAAAGTGTATAAAACAGTACAAACATAAACTTGAACACATAAACAAAGGATTCCGCGCAACGGTTTTTTTTTTCTCTCTTAAAATTAGAATAACTGGAAGGTTATAGAAACAGTACTCTGGCTTGTAAGGTACAGCAAAAGACGTAACCTCTTTCTCCAACTAATACACACGTTGGTCGCCACTGTTACATATAAGTTTTTGTCCCTCTATAGGTAATGGAACAAAATCTTCATGCAAGGTGGTTACGTATCGAAATACAAGGAAACAATAAACTGTTTGAAATAACATATATTTAAAAAGAATACTCCTTCTTAAAAACAATATACGGTAGCCTTTAAGGGTCCACCGCGTTAATAATTATTTACTTATTTCAAACACTTAAACTAAGTTAACCTGTATAATAAGTATGTGACACACTGTCACTTATTAATGCCAGCCAGCTCAAACTTCAGCTTTAAGAACTAAGGTCGTGGGGAGTTGGAGATAAAGCCAGTACTGTTCCGATTTTAAATTAAGATTAAAATATAATAAAAGATTGAATTAATAAGGTGTAACCTTCCAATTATTTTGTAAATAAACAATTAGTAAATGGGCGCCAGGGATTTAGAAAATCCCGGATCCCAGAGCCGACGAAGATGTCCAATATTCTTCCAGATTCAGATAACTGAGGATGTCGAACTCGGGGTCCTTATTTAAATTTCTGATACAGACCGGGTTCCCAATATTGAAACCCGGACTAAAGTAATATACCGGTTTATATGTATACCGTATTAAAATGAATAATTATAAATGTAAGGGTAAAAAAAAACCGTCCCGCCTGCGCTAACGCTAGGCGGACTTGACCAGCCGCACAGTCGTCTCCGCAAGAGGCTTAGAGCTGTCTCGAGGAATGGGTCTCGCGTCCAGGCCCCAGACGCCACTCTAGATCCTGGCGGCGAGACGAATCACTCGAGGTGCCTCACCTGGAATTGACAATACGGAGACCCAATAATACAAGGAGAATCTAATTTACTATACTGGAGGTGGCCGAGCTAGGAAATCTAGAAGGCTAAAACTTTAGCCGGTTAACATAGCCTGTTGCAAACACAACATAATGAGCTACGACTTCTGTTTGCCTCATCCTGAGTGGTGGGACAATAGGAACAAGGATTACCCACGCGGCGTCCATCAACTACACAGAAAAACCTCAATACACTGCCTTGAACATTCTAATCCAATACCATGAGTAACCTCCTATGGCATATCTATGGTAAATAGTTAGCTGGTGAAATACTCACGGTTGGTTCAGGGAGAAAACACTCGACTGCAATATCTTCGACCGGCCGGGAAGCAACCTGCGTAGACGCAGCTAAGAATCCTGTAATAAATATCAAATACTTCACAACGAATCCCTATATTAACCAGGGGAGGACTCACATATTACTTCCGAACACTATTTAACAACGAAGCTCACCTTTTAGAAGTGTTATTGAATTGCAGTCACTTCTCAAGCGTGTTCAAGGGCGAATGGACGCTCAACTCGGCAAATATTTATGGCCTAGAAGCCAACCGGAACTGGATGAGAGCATTCAGAAAATCTCCCTTACTCCAGGCAAAACTATTACCAGTTCACGGAAGATATCCACATCACTTACGACACTTAACTCTTGAAATTCACAAACAACTATCCAACATGACGTTTGAACGCTGAAACACTAAAAATCCTGCAGATCCAGAATTAAAAACTAATTAAAACAAATCTTTGGCAGTCTGCAATGCCAAAATTTGTCTAGAATGTGGTAATTTACCCATAATATTAATTAGGGATAATTAGGTTAATTACCAGAAACATTACGTCAAAGACACTTCACAGATTAAATATGTATTCGTTTGACAATGAAAGTTCTAGAAAAAAGTTTACAATGAAAAAATTTATTCATTTCCGTTTTCGGTTATTTAGTTTATTATTAATTTTATTACCGAAAGCCGAAAATAATTAAGGACTGGTCACTGGATATTATTTCGATGATTACCAATCAATATGTTAAAATGAACTGTTATCGATTAAAACTACAACCATGAATCGGCGACAACAGATGTCGCTTATAACTGACAGAAGCTGACGTTTGAATGAATGACATTTGTGTTGTTATTCTATTTTGCAATCAAACTAATTTACAATATTTGGTCTAATTAATTGTGCAAACCTGTTTAGAAAAGTGATTTCTTTACAGAAAGTGAAACTAAAAAGTCCAGTGACGAAATACAGTTTAAGGAATTAATAATTCATTGTAAAATAATCCTGTGGGATACTTTATAATTGACTACGTATGTTTTCAGGTAAATGCCACTTTATTTATTAAGGATTTAGATGTGCAAAACCAATTAGTGGTAGGCATAAAAAATACAACGTAACAAAATAAACAAACTTGCTCTAAAGGATTTTTTCTTTATTCCTCCACCGGGAGTACAGCGAGGTTTGTTTGTGTAAAAAATTGAAAGAACAATTACGAATGCGGGCATTTAAGTACATTGAACAAGGTGGTGGACAATTTGAGTGTTTTGAAGTTTTAAGTTACCTTGATTTTTCACGTCAATAGCGTGTTTGTGTGTGTGCCTTTAGATACAAATACCGAGGCGCTACCTACTAATGTAGTCCGTCGATGTCCATATATTATTTGGCTACAATTAGGATAGCTAATTTTTTTAAACCGGCCAAATGCGAGTCTGACTCGCGCACGAAGGGTTCCGTACCATTATCTATAAAAACGGCAAAAAAAAGTCAAAAATAACGATTGTTGTATGGCAGCCCCCCTTAAAAAATTGATTTATTTTAATTATTTATCAAGCGTCTACCTGTTGCCGTTATCAATATCGAGCAAAAACATCACGTTTGTTGTATGGGAGCCCCCTTAAATATTTATTTTATTCTGTTTCTTTAGTATTTGTTGTTACAGCGGCAACAGAAATACATCATCTGTGAAAATTTCAACTGTCTAACTACCACGGTTCATGAGATATAGCCTGGTGACAGACAGACAGACAGCGGAGTCTTAGTAATAGGGTCCCGTTTTACCCTTTGGGTACGGAACCCTAAAAAACACTACTTACGTGCTTCAGTGCATAAATTATGACTGTAACCTAATTTTCTAATTGGGGTGTATCGGGCAGGGTGTGCATTATTCCAGTTACATGTTGTATATGCCTCGCGAGGATATGCTCATTTAGGACGAACCATTTAGTAGGTACCTTATCAATAGGTATCTATTGAATGTTAAGATTATATCTGAAATTTTAAGTTTGTGTACCTATGTAGTGAAATTAACATAGGTACATAGCATAACATCACACAAAAAAAAAACACACTCATAAAACAGTTGCATGCGACTGTACATCTTGACACCCAATAGACCAAGAGCAAGGTTTAATGTTTTCAAACAAGTTTAAGCCACTTTAAACTATTATTTAAAACATAAAAACATGTATTTAATTGAGAATTTATGTCTCTGTCCGAGAGACATAAATTCTCAATTAAATACATGTAATAGTAGTTTCTAAGGACTGTAGACCGATAAAACTAGAAGTATATTACACATATTAATAGAAATATTTTTTCTTGCCAATTTTTCGTGAACTCTTCGATCTAGCTCTTGGACTTACTAATTGAACTCATTATATCTCCTAAACTAAGACCCGACAAATTCTGATATTTGGCGACAAATTTCGATAAATTAACGACAAAATATGGGAGAAAACAGATCTTCGCCAGGTGCCTTAGTTTTTGGGATATAAATGTGGCCCTGCTGGGGAGACTCTCTCCAGATCGGCCACCTATAAACCCTTATATCTTTTGAACCAGTGACCGACAAATTCTGATATTTGGCGACAAATTTCGACAAATTAACGACAAAATATGGGAGAAAACAGATCTTCGCTAGGTGCCTTAGTTTTTGAGATATAAATTTGGCCCTGTTGGGGAGACTCTCTCCAGATCGGCCACCTATAAACCCTTATATCTTTTGAACCAGTGACCGACAAATTCTGATATTTGGCGACAAATTTCGACAAATTAGTGACTAAATTTTTGTGTAATCAAAATTAAAATCCCTGTTGGTGGCCCTGCCAGAGTCAATGACACGAACTTACAATAGCAATGCGTTTAGTTTTGACAGATCAACAACATTCATTGCGATATTTACGTTGTTGAGCAGACGGAAGTTTTCGAATATAATAATAATAATAATTTCATTTATTGCGGATCATATATAATAAACACATATAATCCATATAGTATTAGTAACAAAGACTTAGAAAACTATATTAGTAAAACTTACAAACTAACCTAACAACAACTAATACCTACGTGACTCAACACATGTTGGCACGTGCCTCCGCATCCAGTGCCTAATAAAGGGGCTGTCCACCTTGTCGGCCAATGTTTTTAGGATGCTGTTGGGGCTTCCGCGCAACCTACCCATAATTGACGCCACCCACTTTCTCATTATGGCATGAAAATCGTCAACACGGGCTTCCGCGAACATCTGTGAAGCGCTGCAGAAGCGCGGAAGCCCCATCAAAATCCTAAATCATTATTATACTGAACGCGTAGGGCGTTGTAAGCACTCTGCGTATACTTCACCCACAAGCTGCACGTGTAGAAGGTTTGGCAGTAGGCGTTAAATAGATACACCTTCACATCCCCACTACAACGTGCAAACCTGCGGGCTAACATATTGCACCGAACCGCCAACGCCCTACGCTCTCTGTCCAAATCTGCATCATCAGATAAGTCCTCCGTAATCAGATGCCCTAGGTACTTAACCTGATCAACACGCTGCAATGGTGTTCCGCTCATAATTACTGGAGGAACGTTACCTAACGATACATTTTTACATAAAAAAATCACCATTTGTGATTTATTGACGTTGTATGTAAGACCATGCGTCACCGCATAAGATTCACATACAACTATCAATTTCCGGAGTGCACTGATTGATGGGCTCAGCAGCACCATATCGTCTGCATAGCTTAAATTATTAACCATGACACCATCTATTGAACAGCCGACATTGATTCTGCTGAGCCCATCAATCAGGTCATTCATATACAGGTTAAACAGAGCAGGCGATGTCAACCCACCCTGTCTAACACCACACTCCAACAAATACGGCTACGAAGACACATTATTCCGCCTAACGCGATTTGTTTGCGAGCTATACCAGAACTTCAATAAGTTAACTAGCTCTGAAGGCAAATTTAAACTATGGAGCTTAGACCATAACTTCTCATAGGATACGAGGTCAAAAGCCTTGGAAAGGTCAAGAAAGGTAGCATAAACTGGCGTCTTTCTGTCAGTATAATACCTTACAGTCTGCTTGAGTGCCAGGATAGCACTCTCCGTCGATAGTTTGCTTCTGAAGCCAAACTGCGCATCATTCAATGTTAATTGGCTATTAAGCTGACCCTCAAGCTGACCATCAAGTACATTCCCTACCACCGTAGCTAAGGAGATAGGCCTGTAATTGTTTTTGTCGGAGACATCACCGGTTTTATTTTTAATCACAGGTACTACCACACTTTCTACTAAATCCACTGGAAGATAAGTGTGACGAACGCAAAATGTATAAAGCATCGCAAGGATGCGATATATATGAGGTCCAGCGTACAGCAAGTGCTCAACGCCTAATCCATCATGCCCCGGAGACTTCCCATTTGACAAATTAGTCACTACTTGCTTAATTTCTTTAGCAGTGAAACCCCGGGGAGCCTCCGAGTCAGACAGACCTAGCTCTGTCGCACCTTGCTCCTGAGGCAACGCGGACTGCACTCTGAAGTGATCTTTAAAAATATTCGCTATACCTACACTTTGCGTCCGTCGCCCCATCCACACTCACTGGAAGGCTCGGTTTTGGATTCAGCTTATTAGTCTGCTTCCAAAAGGTTCCAAATTTTTTCTGAGAATAATTTTGAGCTATATTATCCATCTTAATCTGATCTTTGTCAATATTTTAACCTACTTTTAAACCTGTTCTTACTACATTTCATATTTACATAACTATTTCCTGACCTTGGCATACCATTTAATTTCCATTGCTGAAATTTATCCCAGGCCTCCCTGTGTGCATGCTAACATATTTATTCCAGCCATACACATGTCTACCCTTCCCGATCAGACGCGACTCCCGACCACGCATTGCCGCATCCTGTAGTGCCTTGATTGTTTTCCGGTACAGCTCGTCAATAACCGACCAATTTTTTTTTAAATTTATTTATTTAATTCGAACACACGTGATTCATATTTTGTTAGTAATACTTATAAAACTATGTTAGTAACCCTTCTAATTAAAATAAATACAACACACCAAAATAAAACAGAAACAACAACTAGTTTAAAAACCTATAACTATATCCGCTTCCCGCTGCAACAGACCTGCAACTGTGCATACGGGTCCAGTGCCCCAGGAACGGGCAATCAGGCTTATTTACTATCACCTTTAGAATGCTGTTGGTGCTCCCCCGAATCCTCCGCATCAGGGATGCTGTTCTTTTGCGCATAATAGCATGAAAGCTATCTGTATCTGCTTCAGCAAAATGCCCGATGCGCTACAGAACCGCGGGAGCCCCAACAGCACCCTAAAAGCGTTGTTATACTGTACGCGGACCTATGCGCCACACAAGAACACATCCTATCACAACACTCATTCAGTTCTGAAGGAAAGTCTATCTCTTTCAATAAAGCTGAGCATGTCGCAGCGTATGTACGTATTTGTAATAGACTTCTCTCTCCCCACTTAATGGTATTATTTTGTTCATGTAGGTACACTATGACATGCCAACTTCACTGTTGTTACATGCAGATTACAATTAATTTGAAGTGGCAAGTGGATATACCGACTGAAATTGTTTACCGTCTCGAGAATATTATGGTGTGTTGTGTAAGTGGAACAGAAGCCATACCCGGGAATATTTGCTTAATAGCATTGACCACGCGGGCGGGCGGGGATGCGCGAACGGCTTGTGCGCCTGCGAAAGGGAATCAAGGAGGCCGACGGCAAGTGCGGCGACTACCTATCGGCCGCTAAGGAAAGCTACGAATTCATTGATAAATTCCACGCATTTAGTAGGGTGCGTATCATTTTAATTTCGATATTTTTTATAGTTTAGGAAAATAAATTTCTGTGCCATGGGCTTCTACTCCGTTCACCTATTATAGGTACCTACCCTATTTTTTTCGAGACGGTAAAAAAAAACATGCGTTAAAAAATAATAAATTAGCAAATTCCTTCAAAATCTTTCGGATTGTGATCGAGTGTGTTACGATTAACCGGTTAGAGTGAAGCCACACTGTTCCAATGCGTTGCGTTGCGTCGCACTGTGGATCGAAAAAAGGCTCTGGAAGAAATAGGAGCATTTTAAAGTGTCGATTTTTTGCTTAAAATGGCTTCTAATAGCCAATATTATGCAGTTAACACTCAAGTAAAATTTCATCAGGTCCATTTAAGCTGGCTGTATTTATCGCAGATAAACCACCACACCACCACCGTCAGAGCACCTGAGGGCTGGCTCGTTGGCCTGTCTCTTGTTTTTGAAAGACTTACCTACATGCTTAATCTTCACATTTTGGCCAAAGAATTAGCGTTGCCGTTCAACGTGGCTGCCAGTCTAGGGCACGTTTCCGGATGACAGCGATGCGGACGAATATTAAGTGACCGTTTGTTTTTGTATTTATTTGCATACTTAGACCCAATGTAAATAGTTAGTTGTGTAATTTTTTTTGTCAAATCCGGATTATCCGAATTTTATGAACTTTTTATAAAATTATAATTGTAGATGTCCTTTCTTACCATTTTGATACGGCACGGCACCTAAAAAGCCTCGATTGCCTCAAATTATTTTTAATGAATAGGTAGGTACGAGGGTGAAGCAAACAAATTTTGGAATCAATTTAAAAAAATGCAAAGATTTAAACAAAAATATTTTATTTTTCTACATAATCTCCCTCCAATGCAATGTATTTAGAATAACGCGTTTCTAACTTCCTTATTCCTTGTGAAAAAATATGTTTTTCTTGACTCTCGAAAAACTCCTCTACGGCAGCCATAACCGCGTCATTATCGTAAAAAAAATTTCCACGAATGTCCTCTTTTAATTTTGGGAATAAGTGAACATCACTTGGGGCTAAGTCCGGAGAATATGGTGGGTGGTCAACGAGATTGAAGCCAGCACAGCGGATTGCATTGAGCGCAACTTCCAATCGATGAGCAGGAGCGTTATCTTGAAGAAACAACACGCCCAACGATAGTTTTCCACGACGTTTTTCTTTAATCCCTTCACGCACTTTCGCGATTAAATACATAATACGGTCCAGTAATCGTCTGGCCTTTTGGCATGTAATCAATAAAAAGGATTCCTTCACTATCCTAGAACACTGAGACCATAACTTTGCCAGCGGTAGGAGCAACTCGAAATTTCTTAATGGATGGAGAGGATGGTCGTTTCCAAGACATGCTTTGTCTCTTAGTTTCAGGATCGAAATGGTGGACCCTCGTTTCCTCCATGGTGACAAGGCGACGGCAAAAATTATCCGAATCACGCTGGAACATTTCGAGATTACGCTTAGTTTCCAAACGTCGCTTTTTGTTTTCGTCGGTTAACATTCGTGGCACCCATCTTGCCGACACTTTTTTGAACCCCAGTGAATCAATTAAAATGGATTGAACGCTACCAAATGATATCTTTAGGATCTCAGCTATATGTTTTATAGTTATTCTTCTGTCTTCCAAAACCAGATTGTCAACCTTTTTGACATTTTGTTCCGTAACGGAGGTTAAAGGCCGCCCAGAACGCGGGTCATCTTTACAGCTTGATCTACCTCTTTGGAATTCAGCCACCCAGTACGCAACCGTAGAATAGGGTACAGCAGCATCCCCTAATGTCTGCTGAATGTCCGAAAAATTTCCTTCGTAGATATTTTTTTCAAACATATTTTATCACCACGTAACTCACTTTTATCCATAATTTTGGGTTTTTAGCAACTCGTTGCACAAAACAATTTATTACGTGCGAACGAACTGACAAAAACAAGTGACAGTTTGCATAAATATTGTGTGATTGACACTCTTTATTTATAGGTACCTAGTTTCTACGCAGCTACGACCACCCCGGTTAAAAAACATGCCGCAGGGGTAAACGTTACTCCAGCGGAATCTGTTTTTCGTGAATATCATTGGATCGGCTGGACGCAAAAATTCTAAATTTCGGGCACATTTACACGAGATGGGGTACTAATTATCTGTCAAGCCGAAATCCTGAAAAGCGACAACATACCGCTGACGTAACGCACACGTTACAAATTTTACATTACGATAAGTGAATGTAATTTTTGCAATCGCGCGTCATACATTACCTTAGCCTAGTGTAGTCCATTCGTAACAAAAACAGGGACCATATTGGTTACCCATTGAAAGGGTTTTCGATAGGGTTTTTCTAAGCAGTTAGTTAAAAACCCATACGATGTGGGTAACCCTTTAGAACGGCTTAATTTAAGCCATTCAAATTTTGGTTACCCATTGAAAGGGTTTTCGATAGGGTTTTTCTAAGCAGTTAGTTAAAAACCCATACGATATGGCTAACCCTATTGAACGGCTTAATTGCAGCCATTCAAAAGGGTTATACTTTCAACTCTTTTAACGATAATAGCGTAACATTCCGACTCGCAGCAATGTAATATTCGATGATGGGCATAGGTTGCAAAATGGAATAGCACGCGTTAGGCGGCCGCGGCGGCGCCTTTGTGCTTACTTACCGAGTGGCTTCTAAACAGGGATCTTTGATCATTATTGCATGTAAAATGGAGTTCATTTTAGCTTTGCTGGCCGGATATTGAAATTACGTATTATTATGATTTTGTTCATGTCCGTACTTGTTTATAACTTTATTGCAGGCATTTGCAGGGACCGTACAATTGTAATTCTTGCTGTTTGATTTTTTGAATCCGGACGTCTTTTGCGATATTATTAGTCAGTGCGAATTTCAGAATTTTGAACAATCTATAAAGTGCCTAAACCAAAACGAGATGCTGTACATCGTTATTATTAATACATCTTCTATCTATACATATAAAATGCTTTGTCCTGAATGACTGACTGACGGATCAACGCACAGCCTAAACCGCTGATCGTAGAGACCTAAAACTTGGAGGGTGTGTTCTTTGTATGACGTAGGCATCCGATAAGGAAGGATTTTTCGAAATTCTACCTTTTTTTTTTTTTTGGGTGAGAAATCATCAAATGACTCCTCCCGCTCTGGGCGGAGCGAGAGGGAGTGTCAGACTTTTACTGACTAAAACCCACCCGTGTTCCTTCCGTTGCCTGTGTGCCGGGGCCGCGATATCCCTTTCGGACAAACTCGCAACCCTGGCAGGTATTGGCCCTTACGGACCCCGTCAGTTGGTGCTGACATCTCTTTGAGGCGCGCGTGGAACACAACGCGCCGTCGACCCGTGCCTGGTCCTAATCGGACGGTGAGCTACCCATTGCCCACCGTCCGCAAGCCCGCGCCTACGGTGGCCGGAAGTCGGCTCGCGACTCCCGACGCCCGGGGCGTCTCCTGCAGCGACTAGGGGCGCGAGGGCGCGCATCTTGCATTTCCCTCGCGCGCTCCGCCTCCTCCTTCGCGAGCATTACTGCTTCGCAGAAGGAAGTGACGGCTTCCCATGCACTCTCGCTCCGGACCATGGCCTGAACCAGGGCCGGACGCGAGAGATCGCCGCTGCCGATCGCCTCCGTGAGGACACGGCGGTGCCCCGCCCAAGCCGGGCAGACCTCCACCGTATGCTCCACCGTGTCCTCCGGGCGATCCACACAATGGTAAATTCTACCCCTAAGGGGGTGAAAAAGGTGGGCAAAGTTTGTATGGGACAACGTGATTCCTTGGTCCAATCTACTTCTAATTTTGCACCAACATTCTTTAACAGAATTAATGGAAGACCTGTTTCGTATTTTATTGAAATTCATCTCCTAACGGGGTTAAATATGGGTAAAAAGTTATTTTGGGAGTGATTTGCTTCCAAGTTTATATCAATACTCCTTAGTGCTTTTGATTTAAATTACATTTTATTTTGACACAATGTTTGAAAAGTTGAAAAGTCAATCTGATTTTATTCAAAAAAGGTTGAACTCACATAAAGGCTTGGTGCTTGCAATGCAAATACTCTTTAAAATTGGAATGTCTCGAAAGTCACCGTACCATACGAGTATTAGTACCGCATTTGAAGGTTTCTAAGCTTTACAGAGGTCTGTATTTATTCCTAGGATTCCCCTCAAATCAATCAATCTGCCTAGCCTTTTCCCAGCTATGTTGGGGTCAGTTTCCAGTCTAACTGGATGCAGCTGAATACCAGTATTTTACATGGAGCGACTGCCTATCTGACCTCCACAACCAGTAACTGGATAATACGATACCCCTTGGTAAGACTGGTGTCAGACTTTCGGGCTTCTGACGACCCGTAACGACTGTCAAAGATCCACGAATGACAGCCGGGACCAGCGGCTTAACGTGCTCTCCGAGGCACGGAGGATTCTCGGTATGTAAAGATGGTCACCCATCCACTGACCAACCCCGGCAAACGTAGCTTAACCTGATGGATCGACCAGTGTGGCTGTTGTTACTTAGCCACGAGTTCCTCATTCCTAGGATTCCTAGGATTAGGATGATGGTGTTAGGGGATTCCTAGGATTCCCCTAACACCATCAAATTACCCCTTCGAATTCAAGAGAGTGCAGTTTCCCATCAAAGTATGCTTCGCAATGACTACAAACAAAGCTCAAGGTCAAACTCTTAAGGTAGCGGAAGTAGACTAAGGGAAAGCTGCTTCTCCCACGGCCAGTTGTATGTGGCATGCTCCAGAGTAAGCGCACAGAGTAGCCTGGTGATTCTAGCACCCGAAAGAGAAACAAAAAATATTGTTTACAAAGAAATACTGCGGTAGGTGTAGTATTTCTATTTCGTTGTAAAAAGATAATACACCCGTGTAACTTTCAAAATCCAAGGCCGAGCTTCGTGTTCATAAAAATATAGTTTTTTTTTTTCAAGGTTAGAATTAATTAATAAGGGGTAGAATTTCGAAAAATCCTTTCTTATCGGATGCCTACGTCATACAAAGAACACACCCTCCAAGTTTCAGGTCCCTACGATCAACGGTTTAGGCTGTGCGTTGATCCGTCAGTCAGTCATTCAGGACAAAGCATTTTATATGTATAGGCTAGCGACTTTTGCCCGCGACTTCGTCCGCGTAGAAGTCGAAAATGGTTATAATAGGATTTTTTATTGGTTTTTTACGTTATTAATTTTGTTATAACACATAAATTATTATGTTAACATTTTTGAATAATTATATAATATAACAATCTTTATTATAATAATAATATATTTTATTTATTCAGACAACCAATATATATAATATATATATATATATTATAGTGTAGGGATATAAAGGATAAATAAACCTGAAAAAATCTAAAAATCTGGCGAAAGTTACACGGGTGTATTATCTTTTTACAACGAAATCGAAATACTACACCTACAGCAGTATTTCTTTGTAAACAATATTTTTTGGAACGAAGTTCCTTATCGCGAGTTGCGAAAGGGGGCTAGACGGAAAAAATTAGGACCAAAAGTTGTAACGACACTTTTTGCTATAGTTGTAAAATCGGATTGACTTTTCAAACATGTGTTAAAGTAAAATTTAATTTAAATCAAAAGCACTAAGGAGTATTGATATCAACTTCGAAGCAAATCACTCCCAAAATAACTTTCTACCCCTATTAAACCCCGTTAGGGGATGAATTTCAACAAAAGACGAAACAGGTCTTCCATTAATTCTGTTAAAGAATGTTTATGCAAAATTTGAAGTAGATTGGACCAAGGAATCACGTTGTCCCATACAAACTGCCCCCCTTTATCACCCCCTTAGGGGTAGAATTTAGAAAAATCCTTTCTTATCGGATGCCTACGTAATACAAAGAACTCACCCTCCAAGTTTCAGGTCTCTACGATCAGCGGTTTAGGCTGTGCGTTGATCCGTCAGTCAGTCATTCAGGACAAAGCATTTTATATGTTTTAAATAACAAAATTAATAACGTAAAAAACCAAAAACTTGAGAGGTGTCAAGGGACACCCGGATGGAACAAAGTTCCTCTTTCTATGAGAGAGAGAGAGAGACAGACAGAGAAGCACGCGCACGCCGCACGGCTTACAACTATAGCAAAAAGTGTCGTTACAACTTTTGGTCTCGAAGTATAAGTATAAGTCTCTTGACTCGTGTCGACTTATACACTCGCTCGACTTCGACTCCGACTCCGACTTCGACTTCGACTCCGACTTCGACTCCGACTCCGACTTCGACTCAGACTTCGACTCCGACTTCGACTTCGACTTCGACTCCGACTCCAACTTCGACTTCGACTTCGACTCCGACTTCGACTTCGACTTTGACTTTGAGAGAGAGACAGACAGAAACACGCGCACGCCGCTCGGCTTACCTACAACTATAGCAAAAAGTGTCGTTACAACTTTTGGTCCTAATTTTTTCCGTCTAGCCCCCTTTCGCAACGCGCGATAAGGAACTTCGTTTCAATAAAAAATCCTATTAGAACCATTTTCGACTTCTACGCGGACGAAGTCGCGGACATAAACTAGTATAGGTATAATAAAAGACAGACCAAATTCTTATTTACCCCTTGCTCATTCAATTGACTACGATAATACGGGTCACAAGACAATAATTGTCAGAAACTCAGGACACACACCACCTTACTGTGTAGGCATCTAAAATGTAGGTAGCATGTGTTTCGTCTACAAGTCTACGATGTCTAGTGAAATAAGAGCAATGTGCACAAGCGATGGTGGATGGTGCCTAACCTCCTTAACACTAGTTTATTGAATAACCATATGGTAACCCTATCAAAACCCTTATGTTATATAGGTTATCATAATGAATGGGTAACCCTTTCATTGGGTTTCAAGTATAGAACCCATTCAATGGGTTATCATGTAACCTTTTCACTGGGTTTCAATTAGAAAACCCATTCAATGGGTTATCCATATTGAAGAGATAACCCTTTTACTGGGTTTTAAGCATAGAACCCATTCAAAGGGTTACATTATGATAAAGGTAACCTCATAAACGGCTTACCCCTTTGAAAAGCTTAACTCTTATTCGGGGTTGTACGGTCCCTGAACAAAAAAGGCACTACTTAGCCAAGAGTAAGCACTCTCTTACGAGTACCTACTATTACATGGCGGTTTAAAAGCTATGTATTAGTATTGCTTTTTTTGTTGTTATTAATAATCTAAGAATTTATGTTTTTTATTTTAGCTATAGTTTGGCAATTAATGTTTTAGCATGCTCACCTTTGACATTCCATAATGTTATACGCTAACTATGAGTTGGCGTAATTTATCGGTTTTTTTGTGTAGGTATACACGGCTAACTCGGGTTAAATTCAAACTAACAATTAATAAAGCAATTAAATAACGACATTCCTTGTATTGAGAAGAGAAATGACAACAGTGAAAATTTCAATAAATTATCCAAGTATATTAATAAACAAAACAAAAAACAACCGACTTCCAAAAAGAAAACAGGTGAAAATTTCGGAAGTCGGTGTCTTTGGTTATGAATTCTTGTTTTTTGCCACAGACTTCCGAAATTAAAGTTATTTTTCACTTTGTAGTGTTTTTTTTGGAAGTCGGTTGTTTTTTATGGTAGTTTTCATAATTTAAAAAAATAGCCACCCCCCATCACATCATCGTTATAATTTAAATAATGTCTTATGGCTCCAACAGACAATGCCGGGCAAGCCCCAGCGCGCCCAGCCCTGCCGCACAAAGGATCGCAAACTCGATCGATCGATCGAAATGGAGGCACAAAAGCCGGGTGCCGCTCGGCAAAAGCCATTCCGGTGTGACTCGCCTCTAAGGGCCGAGTCATACCGGAATGGCAGCGGCTGCCAGCAGCCCCCGGCGACCTACAGACCCCACGCGCCTAGTCTCCTCTTGAGTAGTTTTGTTTCTACATTACATACACGCGGCCGCGCGCGGTGCCTCGCGTCGCCGCTGGCAGAACCACCGACAAGATGCACGTGGCGCGCGGCACCGCGGGCGGCCTCGAGACCGTTCAAGTTATTCAAGCGATACTGGTCTTATAGATAAAGTTTAAAATTATTTCACACTGAAAGTGCTCGCCGTGTCGCTGCCATTCCGGTGTGACTCCGCCCTTCCTCTGCGGGATACTTACTCATTTAAAAAGACGTTTCCGGACTGCACTTTATGTTCACACTAGGTTAACCAGTTTCCTGTCCAACATTCTTCTCACCGAACGAACTCCAATCATAGGTCTATCGTGTTTGGTATTTTATACACGTGGCATTAAGGCTCACGCAGACAAGCACGACACGACGGTGTGACTCGATTCTGGCAGAACAATTTGAATAAAGTTTTCATTTTTCTACTGGACTCGCGTCGCGCCTGTCTGCGGAATTGTGTATGCTGCACACCACTAATGAAGAGTTGAAGCAAACTCCTACCTTTGCTTATATGGAGTCGTCAACACTGGTAAATTAGGGATAGAAAAATAAATAAAACAGACATTTCATTACGAAATTTAATTAAAAATGTTATGTGTACAAATACCCCTATAGCTGTGGTGTACGCGATGCGAACATAACGCTATACCGTTCATCATAAAAAAGAACAACTGGTCTCAGATAGCCTTGAAATCACACCGAAGTTAAATTGTAACAACATAACAATTACGCCTATAACATAATAATTTGCATTGTGAAGACCTGTTACCACCAAAAGATGCTTAATGTAGTGGCGACACCGCAGTTCGGCGCGTTTTACAAATACAAAATAACATTATTTTAATATTAATAACCGTCTCAAAGACCGTTAATATTCCAAGTTGTTAACAGGCAGTGTTAAACTACATCACATCAAACTAGCCTAGCTATCGTGCCTCGAGCACCAACCGATTTAGATTACTAAAACAATGGACAATAATAATAAACGATAGTGAACAACTGAAGGCGGATTATTAAAACGGGCTCAAGCTTCGAAGCGGGGCGACGACCGAACTTACAATTAATTCATTAATTGAGCGCTCTAAATACATTATACGGCGCTCACATGCAGTCTGGAAGTTAAATTGCTCAATGAAAGCATAAAACGAAGTTATCGTCACCGTTTCGAAGGCTGCCTTGTTACATTCCTTTACTTTTGGTGTTTCGACACGAGATTAGGAATGTGAAGGAAAAGACGGCATGCGAGGTCACTCAGTCCAAATCTTTCATGTGTTCCTTTTCTAAAAAGCATCCTATACTAGATATCAGTCACTGCATTATAATTTAGTGCATTTGTGTATGGCGAGGTCACTGGCGACTGTTTCTCTTTGTTTACGGCAGTAATCTTCAGAGACAAAAGCAGTACAACATCACAAATATCGATATAATAATTCCTTTAATTAAACGACAACTTTAAAGAGATGTTGCTTTAAAACCCCGTTGCCTCTAAACGAAGAGTCGAGCACGTATACAAAATTGATTATGAAGGTCAATAAATACAATTTACCTTATATGAACTGATTAAGGAACATGCCGCTCACTACAAAAGACCCGATATTAAAACAAAATTTCTTGTGGGTTAAAACATTACCTAATTAAAACCTTCTTGGATGTTCTCGCGAGAACCAAGTTGAATATAAATAGCTACAGGTGGTCGAATGTAGTGAAGGGTAAGTAGATATTCAGCACCAAACATACTTGTCGTATGCACAGACCTCGACAGTTAGATAGAGTAGCGCAGTGCGTGCGCGTTACTGTTGCTTGCACTCGGCGGGGTTGTCCTGCGGCCCGCCCTTGATCGGCTTCTTGCCTCGTCTCCGCGGCGCTGGCTCCTCATCCTCGCTCTCTTCCGTCGAACATTCCTCCTCCTCCTGACAACGCCAATACAACGTCAACACATATTACTAAACACCAACCTCGACTCTCGTTACCTCACATAACATTGAACGTGAATTCTGCAACCATCTGCATTCTCGACAAACTCGCACAATTCGCATGCAAATAATAAGGATAAGATAAATAAAACACACTCGAGTAAAAAGCATACAATTTTAATGTCATCATTACGACATCATGCCAAAAACATAAAGCCATTACTGATATATAAAAACTACCTGTGGAGCTGCTATACATTGACATTATTATGCTAACTTCAATAGAAGGTTATATAAATAAAAAATATACATCTATTATCCGACCTAACTATTGTCAAATCATTATTCATTATTAAAAATACATATTATATCGGATAGATCACAGTTGGCGATGTTCAAGTGATGTTGTAAAAAATGCATTTTGGCACTAAAAAGAGATTCAGCGAATTCAATTCCTGGGCAGACTGCCGTTACGCACGGTGCGAAGGATCTACTAGCGTCTCAATGGAATGACAGTACTTTAATTTTCATTCAATAGGAAACATTAAATATAGCCTTAGAGAATAGTAATATCACATGAAATTTCAAAGTACTCAAACGAATATGTAAAATTCGTAAACAAAAATACACACTATAATTACTGTATAATAAATAAAAACGAGTAATGTATAACTAAACTAGAAATGCAAAATAGTTGTCGTAACAGACATCTAACAAGTTAACATGCATTATACATCGATAATGAAGGCACCTCACTCTTCTCGCGTCAAGACTACGCGAACCCCTCCGGAGCTCGCTACTAAATATACTCTAAAACATATTTATCTGGCCAGAGAGATAAACCATGCATAGAAAGGACGACTGGGTGAGCGAGAAGTTAATTATTAAAAATATTCTAGCGTACAAATACTACCGATTTAGGACAATAATCCGACGCGTTGCAGGAGTATTGGTTATCACGTTTCGCTTTGCGAATCGTTTTTTGGTACATTTTAAAAGAGATATGGGTTGATATGGTCGCGATAAGACTAAAGCGCGCAGAGCTCGTGAGTCGAGCCGCTAGGAGCCCACTTCGAGTGACGTGGGCACGTAGCGAGCTGCCGAGTGACGGATTACATAACGCTAGGGCGGTCGGACAACGTCTTGCATCAATCCTCCGCGTCGGACACTTCTTCCGTCCCAGAGTCTTCGTCAAAGTACGAATCCTCCTGAAAACAAATATACCGCTTTTGTTTGTGAAGCCACCGCCAACACCCACCAGACGTAGATACTGTATACTCTGTTACCCGTGGAAGATTTATGCAGACGCACTTATAATACACTATAATATAGGGGAGCGGGGTTTAGAATACATACTGTACCTTCGTCTGATATGCGTGGAGTGGGGGCAGGCAAAATCAATATTAGCACATCCGATGCTAAACTAGCTAAGCAAGCAATAAGAATGTTCTACCATGCAAGTGGTTCAAACTAACACCTTGTTGAAATGCTAGATGGCTGTAGAATTCACTGTTCCTGAAGTTATGCAGATAAGCGTTGATCTTAGAACGAGTTTATCGATTGTCGTCATGATTGCTGTGACGAAAGTTCAATCAGAAAGAGCTTTAAATTCAGTCACCTACTGAAATTGTGTTACACTTAAAAGCACTGGTTAGTTCGTTAAGTATTCACTTTATAATTCTGTTAGTAAATTACTGCATACTTCTGATTGAACGATTTGACACCATCTACTGTTTTGGAAACAAAATAATCAGCAGTCATTATGAGATTTATGTCACACTAGTATTTAGCTACCTGCCTATTTTTAAGCGTATTACACTCACATCGAAATTTAAGGTCAAACAGGGAAGCACTATGCTAGAACACCTGGGCACACTATACCACATTACAACCCCCAAAAACAAAATATATGAAACTGAATACAACCTATAGATTACTATTAGAATATTTTGAGATGGCATGGTCTGTAAATGCAGAACCATTACAAAATGGTTGCATGTAAACGACGATAAATGAGGATATTTGTTAAACAGTCGTGAACCTAAAACAATAAAAATAAAGTTAATAAATTTTATCATTGACCAGTGTCTGTTATGTTTTATATGCCCCTGGTAACATGACTTTTTTTTGGAGTTCATACAGCCAACAAGTCATATCAACAGTCATTTTCATTAATATCGCGAGACTTCAATCTTAGTCGCACTGGTTCATTCAGAACCAGTTTGACTACAGTTAACTTAAATTTTTAACTCCGGTCTTCTATACAGAAAATGTAGAAATATGCAATCCCAAGCATTATTCTTGATAGTCCCTATATCCTCATAATTATATAGTACTAGGTACGTTTAGCCAGTTAGTTTGGACATTTAAAAAATTTGACATGCCATAAATTCAGTGATATTCTGTATTACCCAGTGGTATTATATACTTCCACTCAATACTCTCAGATTTTTAGCATGGTGCTTCCTTGACAGGCCCCTAATATCTGCGTTTGCAATTTATTTGCCAAACATGTAAACAAACACGAATTTTCCAATTAGACAAACATCTACTTTATACAAGTGTAAATAAAGTTAATTTTAGACCGACTAGTACTGTTGAAAAAGTCACAATAAAATATGAAGGCGT
Organism: Agrochola macilenta; assembly: GCA_916701695.1. Lineage (NCBI taxonomy): Eukaryota > Metazoa > Arthropoda > Insecta > Lepidoptera > Noctuidae > Agrochola > Agrochola macilenta. The sequence goes on from OU753564.1 coordinate 13,683,064, forward strand.
AGCGCCAACTGAACCTTATGTGTAGGTTACATGTTTGGCAAATTAAATGCGAACGCAGTATTACACGAGTTGTCACGTGTGCAAGCGTGGTGTACTGACCTCCTCCTCGTAGTCGTCGTCATCATCATCGTCGAGCCCCTCGCCGGTGTACAGCAGTACGGCGCGGGACACCACACGCTCGCGGATGTAGTGGCCAATCTCGAAGTCAGCTGTGAGCAATGCCTGGAATATACGTGCGTATTTGTTAAGTTGGAATTATTTCTTGGTGCAGTTGCAGATGAATACACATGGTTCACTCCGCATTTTACGTATGAATCTACAAGTACGCGGCGGGCTCGACTTGATGGGCCAATTCGGTGAGTGTAACGTAGTCAGAAGATCTAAGAGTTACGCGATAGAAACAGGCAACTTCTAGTTGAACATAACTGTAGGTTCTTAGCGCTATGCGACCTGAATTGCACTTTATTTTGTCGTAGCAAGAGTCGCTTTTTATTCAAATGATTTTGCGGAGTGAACCATCTGTATTAATATTGTTTTAATAACAATAATTTATTTCTTATGCCTAATACATAAGAGAACACGGGTTAACACTGCATTACTTAAATAACTTAGATCCTTATAGAATTAGAAATTAGGCCAACTCAATGCTCGATTCTGTGAAACTCCTGACGCCCAACTAGGAAACGTCCTGTATATCAGGAGTCAGCTTTTTACTTAAATTTGGAATCTGACATTGACTTTATCAAACAAATTTGATAAATCGACACCACCCTTTGTACACGGCACGGTTTCTTTACGGTATGGCGTGTAAACTGCACCATAGAAATATCATGTGACCTTGTACATGACACGGTTCTATGGTAAACGGCGACGGCGTCGAGCCGTAGTGTCGACGTGTCGTCAACAAACTTTCAAAGTGATCCATACACCACAGACAACCGCACTTACACACGGCGAATAAACCGTAGTTTTTCACAGCAAGAAAAACGTGAAAGAGCCTAACTCGGTCGCTGGAAATAACTGCGTGTCAAGGCAGGGGCACACAAAGAGACACATACACATTAGGGGGGACTCCATAGGCGTGCCGCGGGTGGCAGGAGCTTTTTTATTCGCAATGTAATGTGCCAATGCAGCTGTAAGACACTACTAACGACTTTAATAATAAACTGAGGATTTACCTGGATATCAGAGGCGAGAGTCGAGTTAGGGTCATCAGGCATGGTGGGCGGCGAGAAGAAGTTGAAGAACGAGTCAGCCTGCACCGACTTGGTGACGGTGCGCACCGAGCCGCGCGACTTGTGCTTTTGCTTCTTCTTTATCGTTTTCACTGTCACGTTCTTGCCTTTCTTCCAGTTGATCTCGCAGCCCTGTTAACGTGAATGTATGATACAGATGTAATAATAACCAAACTAAATATAAAACAGTAATTGCAGACTGACAAGTAAAAATTCGTTCATCTTTTTTGTAGTTTTAGTTTCTTGTCCCTTCTTCTCCATAGGAACCTACTACGCTATGTAATGGGCAACTAGCTTCATCTTTCAGACTGACCGACTCCCTTTGACAATTCAAAAGCACCTATAAATGGTTTAATCGAAATGAATGCTCGAGTTAACGAGTTTGTCGATGTGAACCAAAGACAAATCGACTTGTTAGAGGGGTTAACAGAAATACTTCAGTAATGCCCAACCCACATTGCTTTAAATTTTGTATAAATAGATGGTTGAGCCATATCTGTTTGTGAACTGTAGTCTAATTCTAACCAACCGTTTTTGAGTTGATACCGCTCTGGTTCTACTTTAGGCAACACATGTATCGTCGAACATAGGGTACCCTGATGAACATAGTTCTTGATATATCACGAGATTTTAATATGTTCGACTTAAACACAGGTTTAAGAGATATCGACGCGCAAACTGTTACCATGAATACACATGATTCCAAATTCAAAAGTTATTTATTCAAACTAGGCTGAGAATCAAAAACGCCCACCCTTCACCACTTCCTAGTGCTGATTCTAGACCCCGCAGTGTAGGAATTATTTTTATTAAAAATAATCATCTGTGATTTAGGGATCTTGCGCACTGGCCACGACCTCGACCAGTCGTGGCCGTCTAGTAGTATTGTATGGTGTGCGGCTAGTTGGCCGTTGCGACCAAGTGCGCGATTCGTATAATTTTCTATAGTTTACCTGGTCGTGGTGGGGCCGTTTATTGCGCGAGATCCCTTAGAACGTATTGATACTGCACTTTTCTATAAAGCAGCAGTTTTTTTTTTTTACTACACCTACAAACAATTCTGGGGGTTCTAGAATCAATTGTGCAGAATTTATGGTAATAGTTTGCGCGTCAATGACTTACATCTTGTATTGTATTTGAAATGCTCAATAGTTTTGTGGAAAAAATCTTTGTTGCTGAATATCTAGCATAACTTTTAACTAGCATGATATTGTGCCAATCGTGTGCATACCTGCGTATTGACGAGCATGCGACGCCGGCGCTGTCGGTACTGATCCAGCGCGATTTGTGAGCAGCGGGACAAAGCGGTATCTATTTAGCTGTTAAGCAGTACCCCTGGCACGAACTAGTGGGTCTACCTAATGTTAGCAATGGCTAGTTTTCGTAACACTATACTGTTTAGTCAGGCCATCAAAGGGTTGCCATCCCCAATTTAAAAAACCAGGGTTAGAAAGTGAAAATACCAAGACATTTTGGATTACAAACAGGACGCAGTAGTTAATTAATAGCAATACGCAATGAAAAAAGGTTCAATTAAACTCAATCATGTATTTACTTTATTTAAACAATTTTAAATAAGAAATGAAATGCAGGAATGAATCAGAAAAAATTCTATACAGGACATCCCAAAAAGTAGGATGTCCTGGGAAAAACAGGACGGTTGGCAACCCTAGGCCATCATCTCGCATTACACCCTCGAGGTGGGTTAAGGCCAACTCCCTGTCAGAGAGGAATCCCAATAGTGGGAACATTATTCGTGCTACCAAATCTCGTTTTCTTAGCGTATCGATAGCAGATAAAAAACAATTATAATGTTTGGCCCAAAAGCAAGTTTCAGCCACTCGAACTGTCTAAGAGTGTTCATAAAGGCGAGTCCACACCAGCGCACGCGCATGAACCGTGCACGCTAGGCGCCTCGAATGGCTATGAACGCGTCACATTACTCGCGCGCGCGCATGTTGCGAACGATTCGCGTGCAAAGATCTACACCACACCTCCGCAATTGAAACTCACGCGCACGAACCGTTAAGTGAAGGTGTCCATACTATGTTTCTAAGATGCTCGCGAATCGCACTGTTCGTGCGCGTGCACAGGTGTGGACCTGCCTGACCAGACCAAACTCCATGACTCTTAAAGATGTCGTTCCTATGTATTAGGCGTTCTAGGTAGTTCGTTATAAGTAGGAAGTGTGTCGATGGTAATACCGTAACAGTGACTTAACTATTTAGCTAAAAGTTCGTGCTAGGGGTAATGTTGACTCAATTTCACATGAAATGTGTCCTGGGATTCTTCAATATCATGATTCCACTTGTAGGCAAAAACTATAATTAAAATGATAACTAATCCAGGACATATCCATTGTGAAACCAAGTAAAATGATAATGGGGTATAACAGAAAATTTTGACCAGACCTAATGGTCCATACATACCTACACAGTGCCCAAGAGAGAACCTTTTTTTAAAAGAACTTGGTGTAATTTTTTTTTTCATAAATTGTTTTTTGTAGCTTACCTTGCAAGAGTAGATTTCAGGGCCTTCGAACTCAAGAGGGTTCTCATCATCGGGCTTGCACTTCATTGAGTACTCCTTAGTCAAGATAGTGTTTGTGAAATAGTCGTTAGGCGCGAAGTGGAATTCCAAGGTGAAACCAATGGGGTCCTCGTGCATTTGCACTGAAAATGTTGATAAATGTTAGATATTTGGTAAAAGTTCGGTGGTTGGTGTGGTTAGAAGGAGTTCCTCAGTTGGTGATGCATGTTAAACAAATCAATCATGATTTCTTCAGTAATTGGGTGTTGGATTGTCATCATTAAATTGTAGTCATTTTTTTATGCCCATCTGGACACCTCTGGATAAGTAAATTTTTTTGTATGAATCTGGCGTATAGTAATTATGTAATGGTGCTGGAACAGGACCTAATACAGCTAATTTAGATAGCCAAATTTATTTTTTGTTGAAATGTCTTCCATAGTTAGATTATCTTACCTTTAATGTCCAGCAAAGTCTTAAGGATAGGCTCATCATGCTCTTGCATCATTTCACACAGCATTGAAACATTCTTGAATATGGTGTACCAGAAGTCTGGGATGCCTTTAACATTGGGGTCCATTGGTGGTCTGAAAAGTTGTCTTTGTTTAGAAGATTGTATGGATATGGTGTGTCAGATTTTGTTTTGTGTTAAGCCTCAGTTGGTGATGCATGTTAACAAATCTGATCATGATTCTTTCAGTAAAAGGTGTTGGTATTTCATCATGTAAAAGTTGTATTAGTTGCCCCTTGAAATAATCTAGCCAAATTTACAATTTAAGGTAAACTATACTTTCAGTAAGTACTGGCTTTGCTCATGAGCAAAACTTATTGCCGGATGCAGATTGGTGAAACATAACACAAATTTGTCATCCTAACTTATGAAACATTTTACACAACTACAAAGCCACAGGACGAGATAAGTTTCATGTTTTGGGATTTAAAACTTTAGCTTAATTGCATATGGTTGGTTCCATAGCATTTTTTTTGTTTATGACGTTTATGGATAGATTTTTCATTCAAAAATCAACTTAGATTACTTGAGTTTAAAGTTGATAATTGTATAGGTTGCAGTTTCATGTATTTATCTCGTATCGTTGTTGATATTTTTGGTGAATGTGTTTCAACATGTGTTACATTTCTGTGTGCATAGTTTATAAATTCGATTCTCGTATAGCTCTTTTCGACTCAAGGGAAGAAGACACTTATCATATATTCTGAATAATTATAATCATCCTTTAAAATTGCTGATTAGGGAACTTGGTCTCTAACACAGTCTTATCTCAAAAACAACCAGCACGGTTTCGCAAAAAAATTGTAGAAACTTATTGCCCTATTCATCCCCAAGTATAGGAAATAGGGATACTTCGGAAAAGTCAAATAACAATACTAACTCGGCAGGTTTCTCTTCAGGCTTCTTCTCCTCAGTACCGTCGGTGATGGCAGCGCTCTGAACAGCGCGTGCCAGCTCATCCTCTTCGTTTTCATCACGCCACGGGTTGAGGCACTCCTCGTCATTGGGCTCGTAACCGCCGTTCACGACCGAGGCGCGCTGCGCACAAAAGACAGTTCTTTGGTGATGTAAAGATAAATGGCTAGATATGAACTCGGGCAGTCTATCAGCAACTAAAATAAGCACTTGTATTTGTTTGAAGTTTATTTAAAGACTATGCGCGGCTGCTCATGAATCTTCTATAAAATGGAACCAAACATAACTGGTGTAATGTGTTTACTATAGATACACCTGTGCCTACCCCTTAGAGTACACTACTGGGGGCCTCCTCCCTAAGCGAAATCCGTAGTTTCGGCCGTCGCATCGTTACGGGCGCTTTGTTCTCCGTCTCACTTACGGACACATCGTAAGTGAGAAAGAGAGCGAAGTGCCCGTAACTACAGATTTTGCTTAGTGAACAAGCGTGATAAATCGTGCATTTCAAAAATCATTCTCGAGTGCGTAAATCGGATTTGAACTAAAACAAAAGACAGCAGCGTAATCTGCGTGCGCAATTTATTTGCAAAACATGTAAACAAACACGACTTTTTCACTTAGACAAACATCAACTTTATGTTAGTGTAAATAAAGTTGATTTTAGACCGACTAGCATTGTTGAAAAAATATGAATTTTTAGCGCAAACTGAACCTTATGAGTAGGCATTACAGTTGTTTTTCTTTAAACTCGTGTTTGTTTACATGTTTGACAAATGAATTGCAAAAGCAGATTAGATCAAATCTTTTGAGTCTAGTTGAAAACATTTATCGATTTTAATTGGTTCAGCACTTCACGAGGTATCAGTCAATGTACTGATATTGATTCGAGGGAGTTCCACTAGAACTATCTTCATTATGATCTATCCTTATCAGTACTCATAAAACCTTTACCATTGATATTGCGTACTTAACTTTCTAATATTATCTGCATATTATAATCTATACCTTGTTTTCTGAGAGCCTATTCAGTACAACAACTAACACATGCTTTGAAACCAGAATTACTAATCAGAGTCATCATAGCGATGGCCGCTGGAGCAGATATGTTCTAGCATTGAGACTGTAAATCTGCAAACGTGTAGGACACACTCCCGCATCTACCAGAGATGATTACCGGAGCAAATAAAAGAAGAACCCAAATTCAATAACTTTAACAGAAAATTAAAAGAATATCTTACACAAAAATGCTTTTACTCAGTCGCAGAATACTTAGAAAAAAATATAAATTAATTAAATATAATAGTTAGTAAAAATGAATGAAATATAATAATAAATATAAATTAATAAAATATTATAATCAATACACATAAATAAAATAATTTAATAAACTCATGATATAATTAAAATAACTACATAAACTTAATACTAGTAATAATTATATTTGTTAAACAAACTTGCACTGGGTGCTTGTTTTGTCTAATTTATTATTATATACTTAGGTACTTTTAAGTATATTATGTTGCCGTGCCCTAACCGGGTTTCATGTTGGAACTTACATAAATGTAACACCTAAATGTACACATGAATGCAATAAAGAGTTTGAGTTTGATGTCAGGTGATGGATGTCTCGAAAGTGCCCGAAGATCGTGAGATGCCATTGTCCAGCCATGGACTCCTATAGATAGGCTGATGATTTATGATTTGGTGAAACACACTAGCAGCTAATTAGCTGATGCGTGTTTCAAATAGCTTGGAGATATTCAATCTGTCTAGTCGGTTCTTGAAGCAATTTAGTGTGGGAGCCGTCATAACATTTTTCCGGAACCTATTCCATGCTGTTTCAACTAGGTTAGCCAAGAATTGCCGTAAACGCTTTTTCTTTGACGAATTTTCCCATAGCGATAGGGAATGTACACACGGCTACACATTTCCAGTATAAGCTGACCTTAAATTGTGTGGAAATCCCATACAATACGAGATCAGTATAATCTGGAAATGTATAGCTTGATGTGTAGCCATGTGTACACCCAAATTTTTTTAGGCATTCAATGTGTAAAAGTCTCTAAAAAATGGAATTGGTCAGGTTTAAAAAAATAATAGACGAAACCCTGATTTAATTGCCTCTAGCACACCATAAGTACAACACAACAAAATGTTCCACCGTATAAACTGTGTTTAGTTTAGTTAGACCATACAAGTAATTTGTTGCTTTAATTGTATTGTATGCCGTGGGCTAGAAACTTGCATCATGTAAATATGGGGCTTCAGTAAGTCCAAGATCTTCTTACCTTCTCAAACAGAGGCTTGTACAGTTTCTCATACTTGCACTCAAGAGCATGCACTTCGCTGTAGAACTTGGCTTCGATGTCCACGAACTCCTTCTGGAGCGTGCGCAGAGCACGGATGCGCCTGCGCACGTTCGGTGGCAGCGACGCCATTGCTTCAACATGGATGCGGTTCGTGATGGCTGCTAACATCTCGTTACGGGTGATGCCGCTGTTGACAAGAGAGAAATAAATTTAAAAAAAATCTTTGAAACAGGTTTGTTTGTGTAGAATAGGTGAATCCTCAGTTGGTGATGCATGTTAAACAAATCTTATCATGATTGTTTCAGTAAAAGGTGTTGGTATGTCATCATGTAAAAGTAGAATTTGCTCCTGCCATTAGCTAGTTCACTCTTTTTATCACAGCCATTTCTCAAAAACAGCTAAGAAAAGTACCACATATTTTATTATAGGACAAGTATTTTAGCTCTTGCATCCCTCAGCAGGTTTTTAGTTCTCTAGGTTACATTTTTCTAATACCTTTTAAGTATAAGAGATCCATGTGTGTAAACATTGGTAATGTTACAATATCGCGTTTACTCCCACATTTCCGATTTATCGAATAACTAGCTTTCGGCCGCGGCTAAGTCCGCGTGGAAGTCAGAAATTATTAAAAGTATCATAAATGTTAATCTAGGTTATAAACTGTGTGCCAAATTTCATCCAAATCCGTTCAGCTGGTTTTACGTGATTACTGATTGAGTAACAAACATCTAAACATAAACTTCCACATTTATAATATTAGTATGATAATAGGATTTACGGACTAGATACGGTTGTGCATGTTATTCTCAGAAGGTATAACAAACTTGATCCAGTTAAAATACATAACCGATTCCAGTAAACATTGTAAATCCTTGAGCTAGTTTTGTTTAAAAAAAACTGAACAGTGTTGAAAGTAGTAACAATAGTATTGAAAGAATCAATTAAACAATACTTTTTGCAAAGGTTCTCTGCAGAGTCGTGTTGATTTTAGTTAAAGATTTATTAAAAATCATTGTCGCCAAGTGAGAAATTCTCAAAATACACGAGTTTATTTTCACAAAAAAGGAAGCTGGCATATAACAACCTAATTTACGTTTCACGACATAAAAACAGCAGACTTTATATCCCAGTGCGCCGTAGATTTACAGTTGCGCCCGATTTCCCTGAAATAGCCCCGTTGCGCAACAAAATAAACATATAGTGTTATAAACATCAGTAAACCTATCTGTGATGAAGACTGTTACAGTGTTACCTCTTCAAGGGTTAGTTTAATACGAGAGGAACGAACTTCGCTTGTTACTACCAGCGCTTTATTGCGTAGTAATGATACAAAGATACTCTGTAAAGTATGTCATCCTTTTGCACCTATTTTCTTGCTAACTTGTGCGTTTGTTTGCACTGGCGAAACATCACAACAAAACATGTTGAAATCTCTAGTTCCTGTCAAACATTGTATGAAACATTGACAGAAAATAGAAATTCCAACATGTTTTGTTGTGAATGTTTCGCCAGTGCAAACGCACAGTAAGCCTACGATCTCATGTCTCATGTCTGCGAGTTCTGCAACCCTCGTTAGCTCGTATTTTAATTGAAAGGAAAACATGAAATCGTTTCGCTCTATTAGTGCCTGCCTTCTGTATTGTAAAATATTGTTTGAAATGATTCAAAGAACCAATTAAACGAGTACGTCATTTCGTTCGATAGTTGGATCACGTTATTTGATCGCATTTTACTTGATTTAGAATAAAATGAAGCCGTACAAGTGACAAGTGCCGTGATTTAGTTGTATGAAAAGATCAACCGGATGGGAGCATCCAAGAAGGACAATTAGTCACCTGTATACTTTTACTTGTATATTTTTAGCCGAGACCTCGGGAGTTCTTTTACGAATTCTTGGGGTTGCACATACATAGATATTGCGAATTCTGATAATTTCTGTCTAAACGAGTCTTAATCTATGAAAGTATTAATTTTATGGATTGTGCATACCCTTGCTTGTTTTGTTTGCATTGCTGTTAACTCAACAAGGCTCAACAAACACAAATTACATACATTTATACATTATAATAAAATCGTAGCGAAGTCAAAACAGCAAAGTTTATAATTTGGAAGATAAAAAAAATTGCTACGCCGTCTAGGAACGATTCTAATGCCAAAAATATTGGGGTTTATTTATAAACGTTACTTAACGTTAAGTGACGTTCCAACGTCAATAATGTATGGTCAAACAGTCGCTAATTATTACTTAACTTTAAGCAACGTTTATAAATAAACCCCTTTGTTTTTAGAATGTTTGTCAGGTTGTTTGAATGCCAGTGTCACGCACATACTACCACTACCGCATATATTCTGTTAAAATTTTGCAAACTGCGATATTCGCTATCAGCCTGTGACTGTAGACTATAAATTACCACGATATTTGCTATGGGGGATGAGCAATATTGCACTGGTTCGTGTTATTTTATAGTTTACCGCAAATAGTTGAAAGAATATTGTAGATACTTAGTTACGGATTTAAATGATTATCATAACGCTTTACCTTTATGGAGCTGATCAGTCAATCATAAAATACAAGGTGGATTGACGCCTTCCACGAGAACGAAGTCGCGGGCAGAAGCCAGTTCCTAGATATAATTCCCTCGGAAACCAATACGTAGCTCTATAGTTTAAGAATCTATAAAGTTTTTATTAAATTATTTCGATGCGCAGACCGACTCGCTACGGTTACCATTTGTATGCCGCCTATATTTTTTACATAGCAAGCCATGATTGCAGTTTTTGTTGATTGAAAAAACCGACATATTTGCTATTTGGTGTTACATTTGATTTTATCTAGCGAAGTTCGTGTAGCGATTGCTTTATGAGAGCGCAAAAAGAAATTAATTAGACAAAGATTGGAAGATAAAATACCTTTTTACTATATTATTTTAGCGTGATAATAATAATTGGTTTAATTTAATATTTTAAACGTGTAATGACTTGTCTTTTAAACAGATTGGAATTTTGCACGATATGCTGACACAATAAAAACTTTTTTACAAAAAAAAAAACAACCGACTTCCAAAAAAACACTACATAGTGAAAAATAACTTAAATTTCGGAAGTCAGTGGCAAATAACAAAAATACAAAACCAAAGACACCGGTTTCCGAAATTTAAAAAAAGTTTTTATTTTTCGCTTTTTAGTGGGTCAGTTTGTAATTTATCTAAGTTACAATAGCCTTATGTTGACTACTCATCACCTTTTACAAAATATTACTTTTCCCGAAGCAGGGACGTTAATCGTTGAGGAGTTCTCCTGGTACTTCACCATCAGCTCCACTTGTCCATATACATTGTGACGAGCATAAATTGCTTGGTATTCATATTAATGTAATCGAATTGCAACCCGTGAAATACTTATTATTGAGTAGTTCTGGTGGCCATCTGTGGTCTTCATCATCAGTTCCACTTCACCAAATGGTTCTTTCCAAGAGCAACTGCACGTGCTATTATAAAAAAATACCCAAATCGCTATAGGTTTACCTATAATATTTGAAGAGTTCCCTCGATTTCTCCAGGATCTCATCATCAGATCCTGACCTAATGACAATGGGACCATCTCGGAAGTATACCCTTTCAAACAAAAAAAGAATTTTTCACATCCGTCTATACATGACGGAGTTATGCCCGACCATACATAATAAAAAATAAAAAAAAACAATCGAATTGATAACCTCCTCCTTTTGGAAGTCGGTTAAAAATCGAAATAAAAAGTCGATTTTGCAGAATATCTAGAACTTGGAAACATCATCAGTTGTCAGTGTTTATACGGAAGTCAACGAGAGGCACTTCTTTGAGTTTTTATAAATCTTGTTATTGCGTCGGTGTGAAGAACCGGAGAGCAGAGAAGAACCGGCTTTTTGACATATTCATGCACACGTATGTATCGGCTTCCTGCGTACGCCGCGTTACATTCGACGTAAGATGGGTAGTACTTCCGTCATCAGTACGAAATCAGCTCAAGGATACATTTCGCATGTGCGAAGATCTTGCCAAGTTTAGCGTAGTTCATTGTTAATTCAGTCCGCGTGTAGTTATAACTTTTCGGTAAAAAATTATACTTGCAGTTGCGACATGAAATCCTCAACCTTACTTCGAAATCTTTCAAGATTAACAAAGATAATTCGTATAAAATTATTTTAATTGCGCCCAATTGGATGGTACGGAGGAAATAAAAGAAATAACGAGTCTCAGCTGCCCCACATCCTGAGTAGTAAGAACGGAGAGGGGAAATGGCATATTAAATGCGCATCGGATAACATTAATGCAACGTATTGGCTCCCAGCCTGACTCATTGCCGCTAAAGGGCCAAACCGTGAGGTACCTTGACTACTTAGGTACTTTACCTTGTAACTCGCCCTTCGAAATGAAGGTCTTAATGTCTCTAATGAAAGGGGTAATGCAAAAAGGGTGCGAAATTGGCAAGCTAATAACTTTACTAAGGCCAAGACGTCATAATACAATACGCCTTTGAATCGACCGTAACAATAGCTTTTTTTATTCTCCGAAGATATAAAAGGAACTATTAATTTTACTTTTCCAAAAAAAATGCCTAGTTACGGATGATCGATTTTTTAATTGTGCTATTGTATGAAAAGCAGACTTGGTTCACATTCAAGACGTATCCATCCGGCAGATAAAAAGTAAAAAAATGTGATAGTAATCCACTTTTGCTTCAACATTTTTTTTTTGCTAAATTATCAGTGCATGAGATGTTTTAACGGTCGTATTATTATAATTATCATTGCGTATAAAACGGGGATCATAATAATCTCATAACCGGTCGTTAACTGAAGGTTAACGAATTGAATAATAGTTTTATCAATAACTGAAAGATAAGCTACTGGCATGAAAGGAACGAGTATTGAAATGAGTAAAGACTTTTTGGTGCCATTTCCGAAAATGACGAACTAGGTATACCGATTAGAATGCATTCATACTTTTTGAGAATAAATAAATAGCTTGTGTAACTGCAACGTTTTCGTCTTTGACTGCTGGTTGTTTATCGGGATTGGATGCAATTTCACGAAAATATTATAGTATCTTTCGACGTTTCCGAGTGCGACGCGTGTGAAATACCTTTGGCGACATTCTCCCACGATAGTTCATTACGACAGATTTTACGCGAATCACACCACACGAGACTGACTGGGCTGTTTTTGACATTCGAGAAGTAGGTATTTTCATTTACAACTTTGTTAGAAAACGTTTCTCGCGATTTCTATCTTGAGAGAGCACGCGTAGGATGACCACCGTAGAAATGGGTTTTGTCGACGGAAGAATAGATAAAATGACAGATAACCACCAAACCCGTTTCTACGGAGGTCATGCTACGCGGGCAGATCAGTCCCTACTTAGCAAAATGCTTACCTACGTCATTAAAATTAAAGGAAACGTATACCCACGTGATAAGATTCAAGATTTCCGTTTTATTAGATTTCGAATTGATATTATTGATTGAATGGGAGTTATTTTGATATTTTATCTATACACATAGACTATCCACTTGCTTGAAGTCAGTGCATTTTAGTATTCACTTATGCTCGGTTAAACTTAACTGCTGCATGCTTATAAATTCCGTCAGCTAGTCCGAACATTTATTGATCAAGTAGAGCGTAAAATGACTCATTAGTTCAATGACCCGTAATCTCATCTCGCGGCTTTTTGTCCATGCTCCTTAACAAGTAGAGCTGAGTCAAAGTAATCATAGATTAATGTCTGTGGCCAGTAGGAATTCGAAAGAAGTTTTTATTCTTTTATTAACTTTTTGTTTTTGTTTTATAGGACAAAATTTTTGCTTAAATTTATTTGGAGGCTTGTTATTTTATCATGTCTTGTGTGTTCTTTTTATTTAAATCTCGCATTAATTAATCTGATGATAAAAACATCAGCACTTGAACATAAAATAAAGTATGTTTTTTCAGGATATTAATAATAATCGCTATAAACTACCAGAGGGGCAATTCCCTTCTTTTTTAAGAATGTTTGCATTCTAATATCATTCGCAATTTGTCAAAAATACAATCAATTTACCAACAAGTTTGACAGATTGCGATTTGAATGTGAATGTTTTAAATGTACAAGAATTGACTTGCAGGAGTACTACTATTAAAATTGGAAAATAACTGTTGAAGTTTAAAATAGCTTGAATTAAGCCGATGACCTGTCTAAACATTTTACGAATGTGCTAACCAGGAAGGGTGATTCATCTTACATGAATTTAGGACCTACCATGTGATGTAATAATTTTTTATGGGAATTAACTTTGAAATGTCTCTCTGCTAAATAAAAGAAACATTGTCATGAAACGTTGATATCACTCTTTACTCATCATCTGCCATGCCTATTCCTAACTATTTTGGGGTTGGTGTGAGATATTGATCTTTACAAAAAAAGAGAAAACATTTCACAAGATGTATGATGAATATTATTGGACTTTGTTGTTTCACTGCAGGCACAGAGCTAAACTTATTTTTGAATATAACTTGTAAATAATTATAATACACTGCTAAGGTGAACCTGACCTTGTCAGGCCATCAGAAATTCAGTCAATTCAGTCCCATCGGAAAAAAGTAAAAAATTCATAAAACTGCTTCTAACTGTCAATTAGTGACAGCTAGGATATAGATAAATAAAATGTTTTCAATTTATTGTTCATTTTAATTTATAAAATTCTTGACTGGTACTGAGTTAGCATAGCTTTTGGTTTCTTTATAAAGAAAGCAACGAGTTCTTATGTTAAGTCAACACATGTGGCTGAGAACGACAAGAGTGAGGACTAGGCTAACCTATACAAAGGCATTCTTACCTTTTCATCAGGTGTTGAGCCAGCTCACCACCCCCAACAATTTCCTCCTCCTCTCCGGACTCCACTTCGGAAGTGTGGTCATCACCAGCACGCTCCACTGTACCCATGTTTATATCTAAAACAAGAGCAGCTCGTTAGAACAACGGTGTTCGCGCCACGTTGGTTTGGTTACCATACCGGCTTCCGACAAATACTTTTACAATCAATATCTTTATACAACACTACCGCACCGAATAACTTAGAACTACTCAAATAACCTATCCAACCAGCATACTTCATGATTTTCCATGTAAAACATAATGCGTAGTACGTTGAAAAACCATTTTGGCCGACCACATGGCCGACTTTGTTCTTGCACAATTTAGAAAATTAATACCACTTACGGATTATAAACGGACTTGCAAAGCAAATGAAGTAGCGGTTGGACAATTTTTTGATCACAATTTCGATTTATTTAGCGAATTATTCCTTTTCAATAACGTACCTTACTGCCGACAAAAGTTGTGAAAAGAAAGATGGCGACGGCGGAACACGGGCGAATGAGTGACCACAGTGACTTGAAATTGAAAATGACGGCGAATGAAATGAAGTAAATGAACGAAACACCGAAATAGAATGAAACTGGCAAGTTTATGAAGTTTACCATAATTTCCGGATCTTTTTTTCAGGCGTCGAACAATACTTTCGAATAAACGCTTCGATCAATAGTGCATTATTGATCGAAGAATAAACGGGAGAAAAATGATTGTGACATCAAACTTGCTGTAAAAAGAAAGTTAAAAAGTTTCACAAGTTCATTCAAATAGGTACGCATCGCGGATGTGGGTTGTGGCGGGAAGGAACTACTAAGGTGCAAAATGGTGCGAGGCACCAGACCCCACGGTCTTTGGGGGCCCAGTCAGTGTCCAGGCCGGGAGGTCTGGTCTGGTTCTGGTCTAGTGAACAAGGCATCAACTAGGGCCTCAGTTGGTGAGAGGGTTCATAAATTATTAAGCCAAAAAGAAAGTGTACCCTAATCCAAACAGGTATGGGTCCTCCAATTCATATTATGAATGGTAAAAAAAAAAATAACAAAATTTCAAGCAAAAGTTCCTAAATAATAAATATTATCTGAAGAAAACACGACGGCTGACAATTTGAATTTGAAAAAATTACAACTAGAGTTCGAAAAAAAAAACATGGGTGACAGGGTATTTCCTTTTTGCACCAGGGTCTGAATTTGGGCGGCAACATATACTGAACACCGTAAGTGGGATTGGATAGTTTTGACAAGCGCATCGCCCATGGGCATGTGGCGCCCGTATTTTTCTGAATATCCATGATAAATTATCGAAAATAAACTCAAAAAGGGTTTTTTTTTTTCAATGTCCCGCTATGATTTTATTGACTTACACTTGTGTTTTTAACCGGTCACGTACTGTTAACGTACCCGTAGTCCGTGCCGACCGAAACCGTAATAATTACCTACTGTTTTTTTTTAGAAAGAAATGTTTTCACCTCCGTTTTTAGTTATCCAATAAAATAACTCATATGCTATTAGAAATAATAAACAGAATCCAAATCGAGCCAATAACAAGAGAACAAACGCTACTAAAAAAATGAATAGCATGAAAAATATTAAAGATAGACCCCCCATTTAACGATAATTTTCGATAATTTATGATGAGTGTTCAGAAAAATACGAGCGGGCACATGCCCATGGACGACATTGTATAGTGTCGAACGAGATGACGAAAAATAGAAAAGTAGGTATGGAATAAAATATTTGAATGTTGCGCTGACCCCAAATAAATTGGAATAAGGGCAAGAGGATGATGATGATTAGTACATCAGGGTGTATGAGCCAGCTTCGTCACCATTTCGTTCCGCAACTTTGCTCTGATGACAGGGGTTTTCATTGAAGCAGGTTCTTGAGGCTCTTGACGGATTGGTGAGGCAGGTTAGTCACCACACAAAAAGAAAAAGAAAGCGGATTGGTGAGAGAAGGCAGCAGAGGGAGCAGAGAGAAAAGAGAGAGATGTCAAATCTGTTGGAAGTAATGATAATTATTATACATATATTCCCCAAAATAATCGATTTTAATAAGTGATTACGAAAAATCGATTAATAATCGATTTTTGGTTTTAGCACTGTCGATTTTTTTTTCATCCGCAACCCCCGAAATTACTCCGGACTGCGGAGCTAGAATAAGGTACAGTCATCAACTTTTGAAGCTGACTGTACTATTAGGCGCATCACTATTACATTAACGACATATCAGTGCGTCTACATGGCAGTCTTTGTGTACTTTGAAAACAGTTAGTTAATTTAACTAATTAATCTTTCACTAGATGGCGTTAGTCAACGCACTGTATTATTTTAGCAGCAGTCGTTTATTAAGTCATATTAATTAAGTCATTGATGGTTAGCTGTTCAAACGACAAGTTTTGAAAATATTAGTGATTTACTCTTGTTTTTAGTTTTAATTAAGTTGAATAATTTAAAAAATCTTATTTATATCGACTATTCTAAAACTTTAATTTGTTTTGATTATTTTACGTCATTTCGTATTTTTATTTAAGAAAACATAATTTTAATTTTTTAATATAAAATATTAAAAATTATATTAATTCATGTTGATTATTTTAGAACTTAAAGTTTTGTTGATTATTTTATTTTTTTTAATTTCGGTTGTGTATTTTTTATTAAAGCTGTTATCATTATAGATTTTATTCTTTAAAATATAATTAGAAAAAAATCGATTAATACAAAAAATCGATTTTTATTAATCGATTTATCATGCTTCGAAAAACAATCGTTTAATGAATAATCGATTTTTATGTAGAATGTCACATCCCTACTCCTTTGCCCAACTGTGGGACCACACACCACACAGTAATATTATGTGTGTAGGACAGTAAAGGACAAGGTCTTTCAACTCGCATTCAACCTGTGTATTCAACTGAACCAAACGAACGAAACTCTATTCCAAAAGTGGTGTTGCTAGCACCAAATAATACTATGTTGTCAAAATCTATTCATGAACTGTCATAACGGGAAAATAGACTAGTTGTCGCGTTGTTTGTTGGGAGTTGTTGTAATTAATTCGTTGAAATGGTTTGGAGATTTTAATATTTTTGATAATTCAATGTTTCTGAAATGTTATTGCAAACAAGTGAATAAATTAGGTTGTGAAAATGCCACCTACCGTTCAAACAAATGAGCCGGAAAGAGACAAACGTCCACAACGGACGGGCGAAAGGAGGTTAGTACGTTTTTATAAGTTTTAACCAAAAGAGTACTTACATTGAAATTATTGAACTAAATTCTCAAATTATTTGTAGATCGGAGCTTGTGACGCGCGTGAAGTACTGCAACACGCTTCCAGACATACCGTTTGACTTAAAATTTATAACATATCCGTTTCCCTCGACGAGATTCATTCAGTATAATCCGACCTCTTTGGAAAAGAATTATCGTTATGAAGTGCTTACGGAACACGATTTGGGAGTTCACATAGATCTTATAAACCGGGATATATATCAGGGCGATGGCAATGCGATATTAGACCCTGGTGACGAGAAGTTGCTTGAGGATGACATCCTCACTCCTCAGGACTCGAAGAGGTCACGACATCATGCCAAAAACGTGTCGTGGTTGCGGCGCTCCGAGTATATCTCTACTGAACAGACGAGGTTTCAGCCTCAGTCTATGGAGAAGGTTTGTTTCCACCATTCTAATTTTAAAATAATCAGAATTGTCTGACTGAGTGGATCAATTTCATCTTGACCACTACTATTTTAGTCTAAGTATTATGTTACAAGTGTAGGCAATACTTCATGGTCTATGTACAGGTAGATAATTGAATATTACAATGAGTATAACTTGAAAGAGCTACTTATTCATAAGTGGATTGCTATAGGGAGACTTTGTTGAAAGTGTCCTTGGAGTTTCTTGCCCGTTCTTCTCCATAAAGATCTACGTTTTGGAATGGGCTACTAGCTTCAACTTTCTGACTAACTGACACGACTATTTGACAATTCAAAAGTGCCTGTAAATGGTTTAATTGAAATAAATGCTTTGAGTTTGAGTTTGAAAATTAAACTAACTAAAATTAAAACAATGATAAACATTTCAGGTTGAAGCAAAAGTCGGTTACAATGTCAAAAAGATCTTCAGCGAAGAGACACTTTACATGGACCGTGAGAGTCAAATCAAAGCTATTGAGAAGACATTTGAGGACAACAAGAAACCTATAGAGAAACATTACAGCAAACCAGGCGTTACACCTGTGGAAGTTATGGAAGTATTCCCTGACTTTGAAATGTGGAAATACCCATGTGCTCAAGTCATATTTGACTCAGATCCTGCACCTGTTGATAAGAATATTGCTGGACAGATTGAGGCCATGTCTCAGGCTATGATTCGGTGGGTATTTGAACTGCAATGGTTCTCTAATGCCTGTTTTGTTTACTGCTTGTAAACTATTTAATACTTTTTGATGTTATTTACACCCAACCTCATCTAGATTTCTAAAATATGATTGACGTGTGAAAGTGTTTGTACAAACCTATTTACAGAAACAAAATAATTTATCATTTACCCCATGATAATTATAGATTTCAATCTCTTTTTTGCAACAGAACATTATAAACTTTACACCCCAGCACGCCTAATAGACCAAATGGGAGTCCACATACACAGCTGAGTATTGTTTTATGAAGTTTAGAAAAATAGGCTAAAGTTTTAGGCCCTGCGTGTTCCTGGGTTATTTAAATAACCCTGAGTTAACAGCTAACTCGGGGTTAATCCAAAGGGAATTATTGGATTAACCTTGAGTTAGGTGTCACTCCCAGTTAGCTGTTAACGTGCAAGTGGACCTTATAACATTATGTGACCAACAATTCCACCAATGATTTTTCTTTTGTTTTCCAGAGGTGTGATGGACGAAAGTGGGGAACAGTTTGTGGCCTACTGTCTGCCAACTGAAGACACAATACAGAAACGTCGTCGCGACGTTACAGAGAGTATATTATACATGGACGGTGACACATATGAATATAAGATGGCTAGGGAGTACAACTGGAACGTCAAGAGTAAGGCTTCTAAGGGTTACGAGGAGAACTATTTCTTGGTAAGTGTGGAGCTGCAATTTTTATACACCATGACATTTAAATCGCCTCACAAAAGCAGCCCACCTCATGTATCCAATGATTACAATTATATATTGTAACAATTTTTTGATTGCTCAAATAAGATGACTAAATTTCACAGTGTATTTTGTGTGTTTTATGTTTGGTTTAAATAATGTGGAGATCCTTGCCTGTTGCAATTATTTTAAAATAATGCAGTGATTGAGTCAATTTCGCTCAGTGAAATATCAGCCCTGCTCTTAGATTGTATTGATATAAATAAATAAATCAGAGTTCTATTTTGTCTGAAATTTCAACTAGGCGCAAAAAATACTTTTTTGCTACAAACAAGTCCCCAAAGCTCCATACTTTTAACCATTTTACATAATATCACGTCTGTAGTTTCCGATGGATTTGGCAAAGGTGTATAGTACACCCACATTTCGCCAGTTATATTTGAGTCCCATGTAATAGGGGGCGAGTCTAATGCCATCATCTGGGCACAAATCCAGACTCTGGGCTTAGAAAAAAAACTTAGAAACTCCAGATGAAACCATTTTCTTGCACCCAAATTGAATAACCAAAACTCTTCAACAGGTGGTCCGCAACCACTGCGTCTACTACAACGAGTTGGAGACGCGCGTGCGACTATCAAAACGTCGTGCGCGTGCCGGAGTCGCAGCACAAGCGTTGACGCGACTAGTCGTCACGCACAGACCACTCGGCGCGGCTGAACATCGAATGTTAAGGTTGAGGGAGAAACAGCTTGAACCGCCACAGGTGAGCATTTAATTATAGTGGATGTTCGGCCACTGCCCTTAATTGACTGACTGGTAGAGAATGTGATAAATACGTAAGTATTCAAAAAGGATGAGCGTAAAATAGTTGGCCCAATTCCACCACCAATAACAATCTGACTTCTTAACTCCTTCTTTGTTAGATGAGACTCGCACAAGCCAGGGAAGCATGGCACAAAAAAGCGGAGGCCAATGAGTATAGCCGTGGGTGGAACAAGCAAATGATGATGATTCATAGTTTCTTTTAAATTAATTATTGTTTTGACTTTTTTAGGAGGAAGATGAAGAAGAAGAGGAAGACGATGATGATGATGACGAGGATAAACAAGGACAGAATGGAGATAAAGACAGGTAAATATTATTTAATATTCATACAATGGTCTCGTGGCTAAGTAACAACAGCCGCACTGGTCGATCCATCAGGTTAAGCTACGCTTGCCGGGGTTGGTCAGTGGATGGGGTGACCATCTTTACATACCGAGAATCCTCCGTGCCTCGGAAAGCACGATAAGCCGTTGGTCCCGGTTGTCATTCGTGGATCTTTGACAGTCGTTACGAGTCGTCAGAAGTCCGAAAGTCTGACACCAGTCTTACCAAGGGGTATCGTATTACCCAGTTACTGGGTTGTGGAGGTCAGATAGGCAGTCGCTCCATGTAAAATACTGGTATTCAGCTGCATCCGGTTAGACTGGAAGCCGACCCCAACATAGTTGGGAAAAGGCTAGGCAGATTGACAATGGTCTGTTCCAAAAGTATCTGAGGAAAGTGTAAACAAATCCTGTTTAGGTTAAGTTTGTACGCAATAACTCACTAAAGGGAATTAGTTACACATTCATTTATATTTAGAAGGTTTCAACTTTATATCTCACCACTTTTTCCAACAATTATTGTTTGAAAAACATTATTAAATTGTAAAATGATCGACGAAAATTGACGTTATAAAATTAACCTCAATTGCCAAATGAAAAACATCTTTGAGGTGGTTTAAAATTAGAATTTCGGTTTTTAAGTATTCAAATAATCAAATTAAAGCACTCAATTTGTAAGTGGGACTACAAATTGGTATCCACAGGTACGTTTTGTGATTCCTTTTGTTTACATTTTCATCAGATATTTTTGAAACAGACTATAGGTTACCGTAATACTTTCATCTCTTACGTCACCGGCGCAAATATTTGACGGATGCTACACAAAATACATTTAAAGAAATCAGCCAGAAACTACAGAACGTATATTATAAAAGAAATCTAGCATTATATGGTAATTATCATGTATTTCAGATCGCGCTCTCGTTCAAAATCTGGCTCGAAATCTCCCCAAGGCTCCGAGAGGTCAAAATCCAAGTCCAGATCAAGATCAGGGTCGCGCGATCGCTCCAGGTCTAAGTCCAAGTCAAAATCCAAATCCAGAAGTCGGTCTCGATCTGGATCCGGCTCCAGAAAATCCAGATCTCGTTCTGGGTCCGCACGGTCGGGGTCTGCGAGGTAAGTAATCGAGTTTTTCTCATTTTGTTCGAAAAATACAATTGATTTATTAACTATTATAGAAAAGTAGTATGTTTCATGGTGTGGATTCAAATGACACAACCATTAAACATTTTGTAAAAAAAGATTTAGGTATCTCGCGTACTAGACGGCCACGACTCCGGGCAGTCGTGGCCGTCTCGACTCCGGACAGTATTGTATGTTGTGCGGCTAGTTGGCCGTTGCGACTAAGTGCGCGATTCATATCGGTTTCTTTAGTTTACCTGGTTGCAGTCGTAGTCGTGGCCCTCTAGTGCGCGAGATCCTTGCCAGATTTTTAGTAATAGTAATACATAATTTAATCGAGAACTGCAACTGTGATGCCTCACGTATTGCTGAGGTCTATAGATGGCGGTAACCGGTTATCCGGTCGGCCGCTTTAAAACTTAAAAATGAATAGAGGATCCTTACCTCCAGGCTACGACATTTTGAATAATACTTCCTACTGTTCATTCACAGGTCTGGTTCCGGTCGATCTCGTTCCCGTTCACGCTCGAAGTCAGGATCCCGTGCTTCGTCAAGAGTGTCTTCCCGCGCCAGTTCCAAGAGTGGGAAGGGTTCGCGACCCAGTTCTGCCAGTGGTCGAGCATCTAGAGCCAGTTCTAAAGCTAGCGGCAAAGTATGTATTGATTACTATGTATACTATTGTATATAATCAAGTTCTTATATAACAGATTTGCTGCTGGGAGTTTGTTGCGCCATTTCATCTTCCCAGTTATTATAGCACTAGGAAGTGGTGAATGCCAGGCGTTTTGGCGGACTTCTGTATCGAAGCTCAAAAACTGCTGATTTTCAGCCAAATATAGTAGATAAAAGTAGTAAATCACTAGGTTTTTATTGTCGTGATAAGGTTATGTCTTTATGTCTTGTATTTCCCGAGGGGGGAGACCGTGGTCCGTGATGTATGTATACGTGTGGTGTTGTATTCATCCAACTGGTTTGGAGAGCCTTGCTTCACATAGGTCGTCTTGTCTACTGTCTACAAAAATGTAAAACTATTCGGAAAAAAACGACGCGATAGACTAACCGAAAAACGCCAAATACTTAAAGAGAGTCCTAAGTGCTCCTATACCCATACCTTTAATTCTGCCGACCAACTCTATTGCATTAGTAGGACCAGCTATCTACGCAAGACATTTTCGTAATCGATTACGACTAATCGTTTAATTTTGACAGTTCAACAACATTCATTGCGTTATATAATTATGTTGTCGAGCAGTTTTTTTTTTTTTTGAACTTTTGAAGCAATGGATTAGCAATCTGTTTCAAAACGATTCAGATTCTTGTTGATCGTGTATTACACAATTAGGGTACAGGCCACAACACCAAAAAAAATCGGTTTGGCGATTCACATGCTAGGAAATAATAATTCGAAAGGGATATCGAAATCGATAAGGAGGACTATACATATACTTGTACTTACATTATGATATTTGTAGTAATATGGCAACCCTATTGCGAACAAAGAGGCTCAATAATCCAGACTGGACTGCTACTAAAAGGAACAGCTTTGCAAAAACAGTAGAATATAAATTAAATACCACACGCGTATTTCTTGATGAAACTAAGTATAATTGTCGAATTTTGACGGCAATAGCTGTTATTGACCCACTGACATTTTCTAGATTTTTTTATTAAAAAAACTGGTATAAGTCAGTTTACGTCCTGAATCAATATTTATCGTGATCTTCAACATGTTCCAATGACGAAAATCCTTACATTGTTTATTGTTTGTGTTCCTACTGAGATATATTAGGGAAAGAGCAATGACCGCTATCGCCATGCTAAAACGCGACGACTATAGAGCTAAACGCTGGTAAATGATGTGTAAATGACCCATTTTCATACCACATTTTGTCAACTCGCAAATCCAGTACATCTCATATTAGTTCTCTTTTTTGGCACGTTTTTCCATTTCGCATTATATGCCGCTACGTCCAAAACTTATCTGACACAAAAAAATCACCATGTCAAGTCTTTTCTGCACTGCCGGGGTCGCGGGAATGTCCGAAAGGGATACCGTGGCCGCTGGCAACTGAAGGAACACGGGTGGGTGGATTTTAGTCAGTAAGAGTCTGACACGCCCTCCCACTCCGCCCAGAGCGGGAGAAGTTATTTGACAATTTCCCACACAAAAAAAAAACTTTTCTGCAAAGAAAATTTAACATAATCCATACACTTCCCCAGGGTTCCAAAGCAACTTCCAGGGCAAGTTCTCGCGCCTCATCGCGTGCAAGCAAGCGTTCCTCAAGAGTGTCGTCCAGAGCTTCACATGTCTCATCCAAGTCCAAAGCGTCAGGCTCTAAGGCGTCTTCTAGAGCCAGTTCTAGGAAAAACTCTGCATCAGGAAGTGGATCTGACAGGTCTAGGAGTAGGTCCGGAAGTGGGTCTAGGAAGGTAGGTTTGAATAGATTATTTAGCCCTCTAAAATTTTAATTTAGAATGACAGATCACTGGTGCCGATTCTCTTGTTACACCGATCTAAACTAACTAAACTATCACTAAAATTGCTTACTTTTGACTATGAGAATCTTAGAGCTATTCTGCAAAAAGAATTATCTATAATTAAATATAATTTTAACACAACTAAAATCGAATTTGACAATCGCGACTCCACGTGGTACTTGTTTGCCCTGCTCTGTGAAGATTTTTTAGCCGTATGCGCGCATCCGGGGCAGCTTCGAAGTCAATCAATCTGCCTAGCCTTTTCCCAACTATGTTGGGGTCGGCTTCCAGTCTAACCGGATACAGCTGAATACCAGTATTTTACATGGACCGACTGCCTATCTGACCTCCACAACCCAGTAACTAGGTAATACGATACCCCTTGGTAAGACTGGTGTCAGACTTTCGGGCTTCTGACGACTCGTAACGACTGTCAAAGATCCACGAATGACAGTCGGGACCAACGGCTTAACGTGCTTTCCGAGGCACGGAGGATTCTCGGTATGTAAAGATGGTCACCCATCCACTGACCAACCCCGGCAAGCGTAGCTTAACCTGATGGATCGACCAGTGCGGCTGTTGTTACTTAGCCACGAGCTCCTCGGCAGCAACAGCGGGGCAGCTTCGACGTATTTTATATTGAATTTTTAACTTTTTGTATGAAAAATATGAAACATGTTGAAGAATTTGGGGTTTATGGCATATAATGGGGGTCGAAATTTTTCATTATTTTTGCGATAGGACACCATTTTCGAGATATAAGCAAAAGAAAAGAAAAAAAAGGTACAGTACTGTTTTAGCACCTGAAGTCGAAGTGTAGGTGTGAATTTTCATGACAACAAATATTATTCCACACCTTTGTAATCGCGATAAAAAATTGACAAAGTTAGTCAATCAAAATTTTAGGTGAAAAACGTCAAACTCAGAATAACAAAATTGTCATTTTCACTAAATTAATAACATACAAATTAACAACATCTTAGTGCTGTCAAACTAAAATATAGTTAAGTTGTGTGTCACTTTAGTCTATTTCAGAATGGGAAATCGTCGTTTGACAGGAATAAACAAAATTTTGGTGATTTTTGTCTAGTTTAGAGGCATTTGTGACAAGAGAATCGGCACCAATATCAAGTTTTGAAATTACATACAACAATTTTCAATTTCATAGATGACATTTTGAAATCCATTCCAGCCAGAATTTATTTATATATATTTTTTTGTTTATATTAATATTCAAAAAATACTAGTCAAATATTTTTTTATTATCTAATTGATGGACTAATCGATTTGTGGTGCAAGTAGGCCTAAGTTTTGGAATTACAAACTCAATGTCATACAGAACAAGGTTCAAATTCCATTGCAACCAAAAGTTATTTAGATACTTTTTGTTAAAAAGTATATAATCTTTATTTCCACTTATTTCACTATCTACTTTAGCGTAATGTTGTCTAAGTTGATATTTAAGTTACCTATTTTATTATTATGAAGTTTTAAGTTCCGCTTGCACCACCTATCACTAAATACATCTTCAAAAGAAACTCAGAAACATAATAATGGTTTAAATACGATTATCGTTAAATACATTTGGGGAACTCGCGCACTGGATGCCCGACCATGTAAACTAAAGAAACCGATATGAATCGCGCACTTGGTCGCAACGGCCAACCAGCTAACTAGCCGCAGACCGGTCCACGAACCATGACTGTTTGGAGTCGTGGCCGTCTAGTGCGCGAGATCAGTCATTTTTGGTGCAAACCTGCCTGATGGTTATTCATAACAAAACAACAGTTTTAATTAATTCTTTTTATGTTTTCAGGGGTCCCGTAGCCGCAGTGCGTCGGCATCCAGTGCGTCATCTGCTCACAGCGGCTCCGACTAAACTGACTAAACCTCAGACTATGTGTTCACTAGCGTTTGAATATCTTCGTTGCTTCAGTTTGACGTGTAAAGTGTAATTTCAATAAAGCGTTAAGGATAATTCTGTGTCTTTATTTTGGCATAGTTGTGCCTCATTACTCCTATCTCAATGGCAGAACATTTGATAGAAAGTAGTTCACTCTGAAGTTTGCGCAAACGTACGCCATTAGCGTCGGGTCACACCGGAATGGCAGCGGCCGACAGCGACGCGGCGAGCACTGTGTGAAATATTTTTATACTTTATCTACATATTTAAAAGACCAGTATCGCTTGAAAAGTCTCGAGGCAGCCCGCGGTGCCGCGAGCGGCCGCGCGCCACGCGCATCTTGTCGGTGGTTCTACCTGCGGCTGCCAGCAGCGACGCGAGGCCGCTCGCGGCACCGCGGGCGGCCGCGCGTATGTAATGTAGAATCTAAACTAGTCAAGAGGAGACTAGGCGCGTGGGATCTGGAGGTCGCGCGAGGCCGCCGGAGGCCGCTGGCAGCCGCAGCCGGCCGCTGCCATTCCGGTGTGACTCGGCCCTAACACTCCTTTCACAGTAAAGCCAAGCGCACATTACAGCCGCAACGGGCCGCAGCGCAACGCATAGTCATACAAAACAGTGCGGTGCGGCGGCCCGCCTGTAGTGAGCGTTGTTTCATAGAAAATGTACTTAAGTGATGAAGGAGGACTTTTGTTATGCGTTGCGTTATGACGCAGCCCAATCTGCGCTAGCCTTTAGTCTTTTTGGTTGGTAAATTCTCAAATAACTTCTCCCGCTCTGGGCGGAGTGGGAGGGCATGTCAGACTCTTACTGACTAAAACCCACCCGTATTCATTCAGTTGCCTGTACGTTGCCAGGGGCCACGGTATCCCTTTCGGACTTTCCCGCGACCCCAGAGCCTTAACAGTTATTTTACAGTGAGTTCATTATAACTTGTCCCTTGACCCGATTGGTAGCACTGTTCTGTTAGTCGCCATTATGAACTCTATTCGTATTGAAACTAAGTTTGACAACCATTGGTGCCAACATGATGGCAAGGGACAAGTTATAGTGAACGGTCTGTACCTCTGATTTGGCTGTCAAAATCAGTGATCTTTATTCTTTTCATTAAGGTGGACGTGTCCTGTCTATAGTCCAGAAAAAAGTAGGTTTTATCAGCGTGCAAGGACAAAAATCAAAATCTTTTATTATTTATACTTTTATTAGTGCAACATTCACTTGATTACATAAAAATACATTGAACAAATATTTCAGAACGACAACGACAAATAAAACGAATTTATTCTCTTTTCTTTTACACAACACAAGTCTTGCAATCATAAAAAATAAAAAAATGGATACAGTTTTTGGAAGTTTATTTTAGTCTCAATTTGAATTCATTCATCAATCTCAATTCATGAATAATTTAGCAGGGAAATGTTCTACAAAAAATATGTAGTCTTTATTCACACATGTGTAGGTAATAAAAAATGTATTATCTATAACAATGCTAATTTTGTTTAAAACAAAAATATAAATACAATGTCAGCATGCCTAGCAAGTAATAACTATAATAAAATTTGTTAAACAATCGTTAATAAATAAACTTATAGCGAAAATCTCACTCCAGCAAAAAGTTAAAAATATTACACATAGTGCTATCCCAAAATTTAACTGCATGCAACAATACGACAAAATACAATTTATTGTTTAGAGGCACTACCAAATAATTAGGCCTATCCCGCAATTTGTTTTCCAAACATGTAAAAAATACGTGTTTCTGAAAAAAAATCTTTAATATCTACACTTAAACTTCATTTTGCGTTACTACTTTAAACAAATTTTTGACTTTTCAAAGGGACTTTTTCAATACTAGAAATCGACTTAATTTACACTACTCTAAAGTTAATATTTGTTTAAGTGGAAATAACACCAATTGGAAGCAAGGATTAAATATGGAATAGTTGTTGCAGCATTTTTTCTGCTGTGTCGTGTGTATCGTTAGGAGTCAAACATACCCTCCACCCTTCCCAGGTGAATCCAAGAGGATTTCCAATGTAATGTAGTTGTTTGTTCCCTTAACCACCAGTACCCAATGACCATAGACAGTTTTGCAGAACTGTCTATGGACATTGGTCACAGCTGCATACCCTGGCTTCTTTGAAATCGAGAATCGCCTTATTTGCAATGCTAAAACGTTCAATTTCTATTTTATTTAAATATTTTTTGAACGCCATACAGCCATAAATTTTTGAGATTTCATTCATATTCAGCCATATTTTTTATAACAGCCATAATGTTTTTGTTACTTGTGCACGTTTATTAATGAGTGCACAGCCCATATTATAAGAAATTAGTTATGTATTAGATACTCTATAAACCAATTATATTTCTGACAAAATACCGTTCCATTAAAAATAGCACTTTAATAGAACTTTAAACTTAACTTTTGGGAGCTCACTTTTAAATAACTGTCAAAAAGTTTATCTTCATACGTTTTGGTGTCTTAATGATGGGTACGAAACGTAACATGAAATGTAGTACACCTTGCAACAAATCCGCCTAGTTGTGTTACATTTCAATCTTTACCCGGCTAGTGCCGGGTACAGATCGGTGAACCGTATCACAACAACTAGGCGAATTTGTTTTAAGAGGGTTTATCCTAAAATTTGGCAACGTCGCAAATTACTGTCAAATATTTACCTGTTTTGATTCATAAAGCAATATTACTGAATAGAAATAAGAAATGTGGCTAACTAGCGAACTAGAATATTAATAATGAATTGCAATTATAATATTGAATTTGATGTTGTACCCATTTTAAGTGTAAAAAACGCATTTGGAACGTTTCCAAATAGTTTTTTTTACATCTAATACTAAACATTCGATGTTACGATATTAATTATTGCATTTCATAATCAATATTCTAGTTCGCCAGTTAGCCACATTTTTTATTTCCACACAGTAATATTGCAAAATTAATCAAAACAGTGAAATATTTGACATCTATTTGCGACGTTGCCCACCTTCAGAATAAACGCTCTTGACGTCTGTTACATTTTATGTAACGTTTCAACAATCTGTACCCAGCATTAGAGACCGAAAATTATGGCAACAACTCTCAAATGAGTATTATGTATTGATATGAACCTGATCTTACCCTGAATACTTAAAACGCCACTAAACTGGAAGACGTTCTTTCAAGTATTTCTGTCGCTACAATACGCCTTCAAATGACAGACACGTCGACCTCAAATTGAGTTGCGTTTGAGTATTGTAAAGGACATCGTTCATTATAACAGCACCGCTCCGACACGGCAAATAACTTTGTCATCCAAGTTAGGATTTAAAATCAAATGCATTAAATTCTATTTTACGATGGCTATACAGAATTGTGGACGGCTCGACGGCCGCTCACTGCCTGCGAGCCGTCACACGTGAAATAGACTTTAATTTAAAATCCTAACTTGAATGAAAAGTTATTTGCCGTGTCGGAGCGGTGTTTATTCGACAAATATAAGTCGGTAAAGTGAATTACCGACTCATATTCGTCACCTATTCAATTACATTTTTATTACGAATAGGGATTCAATTCTTGATAATATTGCTATATTTGATAACACGATATAGTAGTCAATAACTTTCCAATTTAAATATTTTTGTTCAGGCAAAATTTAAGCACCTTTCGTTGATTAGGCAATAAATTATTAATAATTCTTATTATTTCATCAACCTGGTATTAATTGTTATTGTAATATGTGATTTAGGTGGAAACCATTCATGTATTATTCATTTATTGAATTAGTTCTAATGCTAGTCAGGTTAAAAAGTACAGTCTACTTTATAGTAATGTATCTATTTAAATTGTAAAAAATCTAGGGAATGGATAATCGTTACTTCCGAGTATGTTTACACAGCCAAAATCGCATGTTTGTTAGGTGAAGACAAATGATTAATAATGTGTAAAGTTGACCTCGTATTTGCTTCATCACCCCAATGTCGAATGTCACTTGCACCTCATATAACGACAAGCTCTATTAGTGTAAGTGACAGATAGGTATGTTCGTTCCTGACACCTGTCAGTTTGAAAATTTCTAGTTGTAATAAGGACCAAATTCGCTAAACACAAATTCGTTCATGTGAAACTGACAGGTGTTAAGAACGTATTGCTTCAACGGTCGGACTGTAGTGATGTTTCAATTTACTGAGAAAAGTTACAAGGTCGACTATACAGACTACAAATCTGTATACAAGTTTTTATAGGATTTTCAATATGTGGGCCAAAAATTCGCTGCATGCGTAAAACGTAAAGTGACGCTGTGTCCGTTACCCGGGAAACAATATACAGAGTGTTTTTTAAACTGGGACTGTAAGGGAAAAGACGAATCAATAGGAGGTACGGGCAAAATGTCTTAGGAACCTTTTTTTAGGTCTTTTTTCATGAAACCGTTGAAAAAATATTTTAGATTTTTTTATCCGATACTTTGAAAAGATCCTTACACGAAATGCATAAAAAAAATGGTTTGTTTACAATCTTTTATGGACAACTCGCACTTGACCAAAACCAAAAAAAAAATTTTCATGAAAAAAGATCTAATGCTTCCGAAGACAGTTATCCCATAATGTACAAGTTAAAAAAAAACACTGTATAATGATAAATTACTAATATAATTTATCGACAACAGCATTGCGTTTCACTAAACGCTTCCTGCTCACATTTTATTACTTCGAGTTCTTGGTCAAAGTTTTAACTATTATTTACATTGTACGAATGTATCTAGGGCAGCATCTTTCAGGAATTTTATCAAGAGATATACGAAAATATCTGAATATTATTAAAATATGCAAATATTTGCTTCGACTAAGTTGTATTTACTACAAAATACTGTTAAATAGTACCTACAGTTATTTAATCCCATATAAATATTAGGAAGCACAATAATGGTTAATAAAATGCATTATAGTCCATTAAAAAGAGAGAGAAGATTGCATAAACTCTTGAATTCAGAATCATAGAGAAATTGCTACTCACTCAATTATCTACTTTAATGTTATGTGGTCTTAGTTGATTTTTGAGTGACCATTTATAATGAATGATTCGAAATAGATTTTGGTTGCAGTGAACTTTGATCTTTTTTACGTATGACATTGAGTTTGTAGTTCCAAAGCTCGATACAGATCTAGGATTCTGAATTCAAGTTCAATTGTTAATTTTTTAAAGATTTTTTCACCATTACACAAACATATTAAAGAAAGACTGATTTTTCCAACACCAGATTTTTCAACGATGAATAATTTTGAATTTACAGACGTCTATTTTATCTGATGTTGGAAAATCAGCTCTAAAACTAAAGAAATAAAGCTTAACTTCTACTCAGCTCTTCTTCGACGATGTCCATGTAATGTGAGGTGAAGACTGCCTTATTATGCATGACGTAACGGAGTAATGTACCGGACACTGCCGTCAGCTCGCTAGATAGGGCTGATAGACCGACAGGGATCTGACGAGAACCTCCTCCGCATACCAGTATCGTTTTGAGGAATTCGAGGACTCGTTGGCCTGGGGAGAAAAATGTTTCCAGTGTCATTTGTGAGGGCGCAATGAAATGTTGAGTGCGGTTCGGAGTGTGAAAGTGTTGACTTTTATTGGTGTACATACAGTCAGAGATGAAAAGGTTAAGTACCTTTAGGCACATATTAATACAAATGGTTCACTCCGCAGACCCATTTAAATAAAAAGCGACTTTTGTTACGACACAATAAAGTGCAATTCAGGTCGTGCAGCGCTGTTTACCTAAAAGTTGCCTCTCTTTCTATCGCGTAACTCTTAGATCTTCTGACTACTTTACAGTCACTGAATTGGCCCAACAAGACGGGCCCACCGCGTACTTGTAGCTTCATATCTAAAATGCGAAGTGCGCCTTCTGTACTATTTTCTGTGCTTTAGGTAACAATTTTTACAAGTAATGTGCATGAGACTTATTTTTCTACCGATTACGTACTGCCAACATTTTACATGAAATTGATAGTACAAAAAAGGACGGTGTCTGCTATGCGAAAAAGAAATGAACATGCGTAACATTTTAGTGCCGTTACAGAACATTTCAGGGTCAGCACACAATGAACAGCAACATGCTCGAGGATGTTCTTTAGAGAGACTGTCAGATGAGAATGGGCGACAATAAATCAGACGGATTTTATCTAAAAGTCGATGTACCATTTTAACGGCCAGGGCGTTTATGACAAAACTTTACAATTACAATTTACAACTTTGTAAATCTTACAAGTGTCTGTACCACAAAACTCTAACAAATATGTAGATTGTAGCGAAAAGTCTACAATTTACATATTTTCTATTTCTTTGTCACGCAATATTTTCTACAATTAAACATTTTTGTAGAATTGTAGATTTGTAAAATTTTGTGTTATAGGGCCCAGGTATTGTAGCTAAAAAGTCTTGTAAATACTCACGAACTATCTCCCGGACCCTATGTTCAGGGTCTCCGAGCGACAAGATCTGTGTCCTGATGATCTCCTTAGTTTCGGCAGTGAGTGGCGGCAGGCTGAGGTTCTCTAGTAGCTGTTCTGTCACCAGGATTATCTCCTCAGCCAAAGATGGGAGGACGGCCTTCAGTTCGCTGTTACAACAAAAATAATAATGCTATGTAATTTGTATTAAGGCATAGTATAGGTCTTCTTTTTTCTTACAGTGAGATTCCGGATAACCGGATGCAGCTGAATACCAGTATTTTACCTGGAGCGACTGCCTATCTGACCTCCATAACCCAGTTAATGGGTAACACGATATCCCTTGGTAAGACTGGCTGTCATTCGTCAATGTTTGACAGTCAGAAGCCCGAAAATCTGACCACCAGTCTTATCAAGGGGTATCGTGTTACCCTGTAAGGGTTGTGGAGGTCAGATAGGCAGTCACACCATGTAAAACTCTGTTATTTAGCTATATACGGTTAGACTGCAAGCCGACCCTAACAAGTTGAGGAAAGGATGAGGTATGAGATGGTAGGCTTGCATTACAAAAACATTACTCACATATCATTTCCAGTACTATCAATGAGGATGAGTATCTTATCCTTCAAGGCTTGTTTATGGGCAGCTGCCGTATTTGGGTCACTGCTACACGCCGGGCTTGATAACATAATAGACGTGACGCATATGAGCCGGTACACTTGCGTGCCGAGCTCGGCGAAGCGAGGAGCGTCGAGGGTGACTGTCTGCAATCGAAAAAAAAAAGCTATTAGACTTACCGCAGATATTTTTCGATGACTTAAGATTTTCCAGGATTGGCTTAAACACAGTAGACCGGGAAAGTGGCCTTTGCAGTGGGAAAGCACAGAACAGGGGCCCAACCACCGCAGGAGACGCCCAGGGCGTCGGGAACAGCAGGCCAATTCCCGGCCACCGTAGGCGCGGGCTTGCGGACGGTGAGCAATGGGTAGCTCACCGTCCGATAAGGACCAGACTCAGGTCGACGGTGCGTTGCGTTCCACGCGCGCCTCAAAGAAATGTCCATCTTGTAGTTTATTAATAAATATTACGGCGATACATTGAGTTAAAATGTGCCATGACGTCACCAGTATGTAGATTTCATACTTACTTGTGAAGTAGCGACACCCACTCCACAATTTTAGTGCGTTTTATCCGAGTCATTCTTTATTAATATGATGAAGCAAAAAATACGCATATAATATTTTTTTATTTTCTTACGGACTAAATATAATTTATTTTTTGTGACCCAGGCATCATCCCTATTGTAATCAGACCTTACCCAAGAAATACACTTACAGTCATATCATCGAAATCAAGTAGTTTTATTATGTAACAATCACCAGAAGCCAACTCAACATAAATTGTTACATCACTGCCAAAAGAACTCTGTTTGCATATTTTTTCATCGCATCTGCGTCCATCGTGACAAAGCAATGCGTGCCGAAGCTTCGTATGTTTTGCTCGCTAAAAAGTTATCGCGCTAATGCGGTGGTCACAATAGCGGCTTCGCCACGTTTATTATGTACCGCCACCCGGGCGATAAGTGCTACGCAGCCTGAACTATCGTGACGGTAACCGATAATGGTTGGTCACATCTGCGCGGATCGTATCACTGCGCGAAACTTCGTCACGATAGACGCAGATGCGGCCGCAGCATTAAGATATATATTATTACAGTATTGTCCTTACCTCAGGATAGTTCTTAGATGGATCCATCTCCAGTAACTCAAGGTAGGCCTTAGCTAATGTCTGTGCAGTCACGTTTCTGATGATATTCTTATCTGTGACCGGGAGAGTCAACCCTTCCATGTCTATGTGACGTTTCAGCCATTCTCGAGTGTATTGGAGACCATCTGTTATGACATTGGGAAAAAATTAATATAAAAATAATTTTCTTCTGATAATGCTATCTTCTTAATATACAATATGTAAAGCCCCCGAAAGGGGCACATAGGTACAGCAATAAAATTACCAAAAAGTTTTATTTATTTATTACTAGCGACCAGCCCCGGCTTCGCACGGGTATGTATTATATATGTAAAGAATATCACTACATACTCGTTGCTTTTCTTTATGGATTTATTATCTACAGATTCAGTGTCATGTCAGTGACACCGACTGTAGGTTATGTCATTTTAGAAAAACGTGAAACATTAAATAGTTTCCTGTATGAATAATAGTATATAAACTAAACTAGAATTAAAGGCTTTAAATGTTGTTTTTTGTTATTTCAGGTAAGTTTGTTAGAATGTGTAAATTGTGTTAAAACTTTGTATTTAATTGGGATAAGAATAAAAGTATTTTGTTATTTCAGAAAACGCAATTTCGTCTTTATTTCACGAAAGCATATTACTATTATAAAACAACATTTTTGCAAACTGTTCAAGAAATATGGAGAAGTTAAGATTTGATTTTTGTGTAAAAACAGCATCCGATGGAAAAACAAATATTATTTGCATAACCTCAATAGGAACACCTGATGGTCAAACTTTTGGCATACCGGCCGAATATCAACCTGTAAGTTTACATCAATTAATAACAAATACATCTAACTATGCCAAGATAAGAAAAACATTGAATAAAATACATCAGACAAGGAAAATATGGATAACTTTAACTGATGAGATATCAAAGACATATTTAGATGAAGAACAAAATATACAGTTTAATGATTTTTACCTTGAAGAGATTATGGAAAACATAAATGATCAAAAATCTTTAACTAGAAGCTCAAATGAAACATTAGAGAAACTACTAGAGAAATTACTCGAAGAAAAGCAAAAAAAATCTGAAACTCAAAATTTGGGGAAAATTTCAAAAGATTTTGTGATTGAAAAATTCACTGGTAGAAATGCAAATGCTCACCAATGGATTAAGGATTTCAACAATGAATGTGAACGTTTCCATATTGATGAAGACAGGAAAAAAATTGAAATTTTGAAACTTTTTTTAGAATATTCTAGTGTGAATTGGTACAGTTGTATGTTAATGAAATTTACAGTAGAATCAGAGTGGATTAAATGGGAAAAAAACTTCTGTGAAACATTTGGAAACAAGGGTTGGTCACCAACCAGATATGCTCTTGGATTTAAATATCAAATGGGTTCATTGCTTGAGTATGCATTGAAAAAAGAAAAATTGTTATTAGAGGTTAGAAAGACGATTGATACTGGTACTCTTATAGACCTTATAGCCGTAGGCCTGCCTAATTACGTAAGTGATAAAATTGACCGAGAGACATTACAAGAAACCGAAGATCTCTACAATGAGATAGGCAAATTAGAACATCTTGTTGGGAGGAACAAATATGAAAAAAAGAACTACACATACTCTGACATAAAAACAAAAAAAAATGAAGAAAAGAAACCATGCCAAATTTGTGTCACTGAGAATAAAGGGAAACGTTTTCATTCTGAGGAAACCTGCTGGTTTAATGGGAAAAATCAAAAATCTGTTGTGAAAAGTGTGAATAACTCTGAATTAGAAGTTGAACTAAATAAGGAGAATCCAAAAAACTAGAAGTATCACCATTAATAAAAGTAAAGTTATTATTAAATGACACTTTAAAAGTTACCGCAATTTATGATTCTGGTTCAAATGTGTCGCTAATTAATGCAAAATTATTGAAAATACATGAAAAAGAAGAAGACACACTTAATAAACAAACAGCAAACTTGAAAACTATTGATGGTGATAAGAAAACAAAAGGTATGGTAACATTGAAAATAAAAATATATAACATTGAAAGAAAAATGAATATTTTTGTGATAGATAATGAAAATTTTCACTATGATTTTCTCATTGGTTTGGATTGTATCAAAAAATTTAAATTAATCCAGAATGAAGAATTAAATATCATACAATGTAATAATCCACAAAAAGAGAATAAACCCCAAAATGAAGAGGATAACAAAAATAAAGACTCCGAAAAGAATATTTTCAATTTAATGAATGTCAAAATTCCTGATGTACTAGGTGACAAAAATGAACAAGAAACGAACCATATAAACAGATGTGAAGTAAATTTCAATGAACATATTAACTTCAATGAATTTGAAATTTCAGTAAACCACCTAGATTTATATAAACAAACTGAAATTGATAAATTAATAAAAAAATACAAACCAGTCTTTGCTAAGGACAAATACGACGTTGGTACGGTACGAGATTATGAAGCTCACATCGACTTGATAGTAGATAAGTATTGCTACAAGCGCCCATACAGATGCACAGTCGATGATAGAAAAGAAATTGAAAATCAAATTACAAAACTATTGAAGAACAACTTAATTGAGGAATCTTATAGCCCTTTTGCTGCTCCAGTTACTCTAGCGTATAAGAAAGAAGATGGGAAAAGAACAAGACTGTGTATAGATTTCCGGGAATTGAATACAATTGTTGTCCCTCAATCACAGCCATTCCCCTTGATTGAAGACTTGATGGTAAAGACTGTAAACTGTGAGTATTATTCCACTTTTGACATAAATTCGGCATTTTGGTCCATTCCGTTGAAAATTCAAGATAGATATAAGACGGCATTCGTCACGCAATAAGGCCATTTCCAATGGACATGCCTCCCATTTGGTTTGAAGACAGCTCCGGCTATTTTTCAAAGAATATTGAGAAACATAATAAGAAAATATAAACTCTCAGACTTTGCAGTAAATTTCATCGACGATATCCTAGTTTTTTCTAAAAGTTTCGAGGAACACATAATACATATATCAAAACTACTTGAGGCAATACAAACAGAAGGATTTAGACTGAAATTCTCGAAATGCAATTTTGCCAACAATCATGCCAAGTATTTGGGACACATAATAGAAAATAATTCAGTTAGACCTCTCAAAGATTATTTAACAGCTGTCAGAAACTTCCCCATTCCAGAAACAAGGAAAAATATACGCCAGTTCCTTGGGAAAGTAAACTTTTATCATAAATTTGTACCACACAATGCAATTATCCTGGATCCATTACACAATTTATTACGGAAAGATGTAAAATTTATATGGACCAAAGAATGCCAGAAATCATTTGATGAAATAAAGGAATTATTATGCTCGAAACCAATTCTAAAAATATTTGACCCAGAACAACGAATAGAAATTTACACTGATGCCAGTATTAAAGGAGTGGGAGCTGTGTTAAAACAGGAAGATGAAAACGGAGTAAATAAACCTGTGGCTTACTTTTCAAAAAAATTGACAGATACTCAAAAGAAAAAGAAGGCGATATATTTAGAATGCCTGGCAATAAAGGAAGCTGTAAAATATTGGCAACACTGGCTTATGAATAAAGAATTTATAGTATATTCAGATCATAAACCATTGGAAAATATGAACATCAAGTCTAGAACTGATGAGGAACTGGGTGATTTGACATATTATTTATCCCAATACAATTTTAAGATAAAATATAACCCGGGACAGTCAAATCAAGAAGCAGATTGCTTAAGCAGAAATCCAGTCTTAGAACCTCATGACAATACTGAAGATTTTTTAAAAGTGGTAAACTTAATAAACATGGAAGATATAAAAAAGGACCAATACACAAATCTAAATCTACAAGATGGAAAATCAAAGTTTATACTGGAGAATAACATTTATTACAAAAAGAATAAAAGAAGAAAAAAAATTATACTATCAGAAGCATTTAGCAAAACACTAATTAGAGATGTCCACAATACTTACTGCCACATTGGGAGAACCCAGATGATAAATAAAATAACCCCTTTTTATACAGCAAAGAATATCATCACAAATATTAAGAAAATTTGTGATGAATGTGACATTTGTATAAAAAACAAATCAAGAAGGAATTCAAAATTTGGTTTGATGTCCCATTTGGGCCCAGCAACACGCCCATTTGAAATTATATCAATTGATACAATTGGAGGTTTCGGAGGATCACGGTCTACAAAAAAATACTTACATCTCCTGGTTGATCATTTTACACGATATGCTTATATTTTGACATCAAAAAATCAAAACTCCAATGATTTTATCAAATTGATAAAAAATGTGACACAAAACAATCATATTGATATGGTATTAACAGACCAATACCCTGGCATAAATTCCAAAGAATTTAAAGACTTCCTGAAAAAGAAAAACATAACAATGGTATTCACTGCTGTGGACGCACCATTTTCAAATGGACTTAATGAAAGATTAAACCAAACTTTAGTCAATAGGATAAGGTGCAAAATAAACGAAGGAGACAAGAAAACAGCATGGACAACTATTGCACAAAAATGTGTAGAAAAATATAACGAAACAGAACATACAGTCACTAAGTTTACTCCAAAGTATCTTTTGGAAGGAAAGAAAATGGATATTTTGCCACTGGAATTAAAATCAAGATGCACAATAGCAGGTCTCAAAAGAGACAGAGAACTAGCATTTGAAAATTCAATAAAATCTCACAACTATAATAAAAAAAAATATGATCTACATAGAGAAGAATATAAATTCGAAGTGGGCGATAGAGTATATATAGAAAACGGAAACCGGCTAAATAGGAAGAAAATGGATGAATTAAGGATTGGACCATACAAAATCCTAAGAAAGATTTCAAATTCAATCTATGAAGTTGATGCTGGACATAAGAAGGCGGAGTCAAACTTCTACCATGTTACAAAGTTATGTCCAGTAATGGTTGGTTCTTAATCGAACAATCATTATGATTTGTTCTCATCAAGGGTGGGAGATGTAAAGAATATCACTACATACTCGTTGCTTTTCTTTATGGATTTATTATCTACAGATTCAGTGTCATGTCAGTGACACCGACTGTAGGTTATGTCATTTTAGAAAAACGTGAAACATTAAATAGTTTCCTGTATGAATAATAGTATATAAACTAAACTAGAATTAAAGGCTTTAAATGTTGTTTTTTGTTATTTCAGGTAAGTTTGTTAGAATGTGTAAATTGTGTTAAAACTTTGTATTTAATTGGGATAAGAATAAAAGTATTTTGTTATTTCAGAAAACGCAATTTCGTCTTTATTTCACGAAAGCATATTACTATTATATATATATAAACCTTCCTCATGAATCACTCTATCTATCGCTGAAAACTGCATAAAAATCCGTTGAGTAAAAGATCTAAGCGAACAGACAGCGGAAGCGAATTCATTTTATATACTACTAGCTTTTGCCCGCGGCATCGCCCGCGTGGATGTCGGAAAATATCCCACGGGAACGTACTAGGGATTAGTTAGATACCTAATATCCGAGGAAAAGTCATTGATTCCTACCACTGCGCCCGCGTTGTCGGCAACCATAATTATTTTGTCACGCATAATTTTGAATCTGTGATATCTTTTAAAGTATTCATTTTAATGATATGATGTCAAGGCATGTTTTAATGTCCATTAAATGCCCGATTTAAATAACATATTTTATTGGATAAGGATAAATAAAATACCGGTCAAAATAGCTTCGGAAATAACAAATAAATTTTTATCAAATTCTGAAAGATAAAAATGGTTACTGTAGGTCATCCTGAGAAGATAGACATTATATGCTATCGCGGACTTTATTTTTGAACTTTTTAAGATATACAATTCTGTAAAACATAAATTTGATGTATCTCTAACGGCTTACGCGGCGCACGCCAGTAAAGCTCCCAGTTGGCATGACTTTTTTCCGACATCTTCGACAATAATCTTCATATTTCAGCCAATTTACACAAAACGTTAATGTATTATACACAAAAACCTTCCGCATGAATCACTCTATCTATTTTAAAAAACCGCATCAAAAGTTTTAAAGATCTAAGCATACATAGGGACAGACAGCGCAAAGTGACTTTGTTTTATACTATGTATAGATATAGATGTAAAGTTAAATATTATTGAAAATCAAAAAGTTATTGCTATTTAAAATTCACATTTTTTGTAACAAAATTACCCCAAATGCATTAGAAAATTTTCAACATAAGTTATGACCTATGACCTGTACACATCCGCTAAATGACGGCCGCCCGCGCTCCATGTAATAAATAACCCGGTAATTTCCCATTGAAAAAAAATGTGACGTATTTTTATTTCTTTTTTCCTCCAAATTAACCAAAAACACCCTCACGGATCAGACAGTGTTTTCTTTTTACACGTCGTATTAAAAACCAGAAAGCCAAAAGTTTAGTTAGAAAGTTTGGGTGAAACATCGTCGTTTTTGCCAAGACAAAAACCCATCGGAGGCACGGCTTGTCCCATACTATAAACTTTACTGACCTTCAGAAATCTTGAGTATCTCATCGAACTTGGCCCGCTCGTACTGAACGCTCTCCTGTTGTACGTGGGGCCTGATCATCGCGATCAGACTGTTGGCCAGATCCAGTTTCAAGATCTCTAGCGTTTCTAATATTGCACGGAATACATCCACCTGGAAAGAAGGAGTTTAATTGAAGTCTAAAGAATATTTTCCCGTAGTGGAAGAAGAGATGGAGCTATACGTAATAAATAGCGCCATCTGTTTTTCGAACTGGAATGGTGATTCAAAAGTCATTTATTGAAACTAGGCTGAGAATCAGCACTTTTCGAACGTCAAAATTACATAAGACAGTCCCCCAAAACGCCCACCCTTCACCACTTCTTAGTGCATTAGCTGGGAAGAAGAAGTGGCGCAACAAACTCCCCAGCAGCACAGCTGTCTGTTCAGTTAGAAGAACAAAAAAAAAAAAAAAGATTCTATATAATAGTATTCAAAATAATATACATTACGCAACACAAAACATAATTTTAATTATTAGCCATATGTTAGCTAGCACACGCCAATATACCAAACAAAATCATCGAGAACTATACTCAGGCCGAAATAAAAAAAAACACGTAAACAGAACTTAACTCTGGAGTCTGGAGCGTTATTGTTACTAACGCCACGCAGCCAGCAGAGAAAAGATAAAGTTACACTTTTCACTTTAAAAAGAATAAGTACTAACAAAACATAAGGAGGGGTTATGATTTTAGCAGTCTATGACATAGACTGCTAAAATCATAACCCCTCCTTTTAGCTTTGCCGCAGTCGGGTAATAACCTACACATTAAAATTTATGGGAAATCCATCGTTTAACAAAGTGACAGCTTAGAAAAACTTAGTTTCCAAAAATGTAAACAGTATATTTTTAGTTTTTTTTTAATACCCGCAAATAAAGTTCAGTTTGCGATACGACTCCAAGTCTTTTGGAACGAAGTTCCTTTTCGCGCGTTGCGAAAGGGGGCTAGACGGAAAAAATTAGGACCAAAAGTTGTAACGTCACTTTTAGCTATAGTTGTAAGCCGAGCGGCGTGCGCGTGTTTCGCTGTCTGTCTCTCTCTCAAAGTCAAAGTCGAAGTCGAAGTCGAAGTCGGAGTTGGAGTCGAAGTCGAAGTCGGAGTCGAAGTCGAAGTTGAAGTCGAGCGAGTTTATAAGTCGACACGAGTCAAGAGACTTATACACTTATACTTATACTTCAAGCCCAAAAGTTGTAACGACACTTTTTGCTATAGTTGTAAGCCATGCGGCGTGCGCGTGTTTCTCTGTCTGTCTCTCTCTCTCTCTCATA
Source organism: Agrochola macilenta (assembly GCA_916701695.1). Classification (NCBI taxonomy): domain Eukaryota; kingdom Metazoa; phylum Arthropoda; class Insecta; order Lepidoptera; family Noctuidae; genus Agrochola; species Agrochola macilenta. The sequence goes on from OU753564.1 coordinate 13,725,220, forward strand.
GAAAGAGGAACTTCGTTCCATTCGGGTGTCCCTTGACACCTCTCAAGTTTTTTTTTTAAATAACTGTTTCAATTGAACTAGTAATTCTGAAATAAAGTTACTTTTAACTAGAAAAATAGAAAGAGAAACAAACAGTACTTACGGTATCAGTAAGCGTAGTAATATTCTGTATGATCTCGTCCCGCGCCGGCGCAGCTAACTTCGCCATCAGATCTATGACGAAGCTAGCATACTTGTGGAAGTCCAGGCTATTGTTCTCAGCCTGCTGTTTTATGAACTCCGAGTCTAAAACCTCTTCGATCATCTCACGAATGCGGGTGTGCCGGGGGAGGAGTATTGCGAAAAGGCCCTGGAAATTGAAATTTGGTTGTAGGGAGGTAAGATTTATTTTTGTGTGCGTTTTAGTTTAGGTAGTGTGATTGTTTGAATTTTTATGATGAAAGTTTTTATTTTGGCGAATATAATAAAAATGGCAGCACAGTATTGGAATTCTAATATTTGTTTCCATAAATAAAAATGATAATTATCAGGACGTGTAATGGCGAGCGAAGGTCGCAAGTTCCATCCGCACCAGTTGTTCTGCTCATCCTACTCTTAGCAAAAACATTTAATCTCACATATCGTTTTCACTGTTAAAAAATTATCAATCTAATGTAGAGCCAAGCCTCTAGCTCTACAAACTTTACAACTGGTCAAAATGTATGGTTTGGCCATTCGGTTGAACTATTGCATCACATCACATTAAAGACCAGTGACTTAATTATAAAAAATAAAAAACACGTATCTAAAGTATAGCTCATAGGAAGTCGAAATTTTGGATTTGTAAGGTACATAATAGTTTCTAACTCCGAGCACTACTGGGCGATCTGAAAGTATAATAACAATAAAAATAATCATATGGGGCCCGCTAGCAAGACACTTCATAGAAACGTCATTTAATCAAAAACTGTCGAGGTACAAAATATATCTTATTTATTTTCTATAGGTAGAAAATAATGTCCTTATGTAAACCTATCACCTGTTGATAAATATCGTTGGGGCCTGCCAGATAGACCTACACGAAAGCGTTATGTGTCTTCGTAACCTACTTTACATGAAATGTTTTTGGTGGGTTCCTATTATCAGGAATTATATAAAATAATAATTTAAATGTGAAACCTACTAATATTATCTTGATCTTAAACCTTATCTGAATCTCAATTCCAAGAATGCCAAGGAAACGAATTCATTTAAGTTCATTAATGTAACAATTATAAATAACTGTTATGCATTGGATATGTGCCAACTATTACATAAGACAGTTGCTGGATTTCAGAGCAAGAAATAATTAAGAAAACTGTAACAGTTACATAATAATATTGTGATGCAGCCATCTTGGCATGTTTCATTCTAATATTAATAATTATTATTTATTTATTTTCACTTCAAAACACAAACATCTGTGTTTGCCTGGCTCTAGTATTAGGAGTTTCTGTATCACAAGAGATCTCTCAATTTGATAAAGAAGCGTGATAGATAAAATAATTAATTGACTCAGGCGTGACTTTGCGGAAATCCTTTATAAAATACAATAGACCACGTATATTTAGTAACCTAATCCGCTTAACTGTTCTTAAGGAGTCATAAAGAACCCTGCAAGAAATCGACACGTGTTTCATCTCTTAAGGGGGCGCCCAATGATCCACTAGCGCCACTCCTTTAAAAAAGTATTATCTCGTGACTGAGAAGGAATTATGAATAACGGCTAGTAAGTAACCCTCGGTAAGTGTGTCTGGAATGTTCTAATACCTTTTATAAAGTTTCATATTGAGACACGAAGCAACAAAATTCGATCTAAAGAAAAGCGGCCACATTCCTCTAGATCGTATTTTGTTGCTTCGTGTCTCAATATGAAACTTTATAAAAGGTATTAGAAAATTCTAGACACACTTACCGACGGTCCTTACTAGCCGTTATTGATAATTCCTTCTCAGTCACGAGATAATATTTTTTTAAAGGAGTCGCGCTAGTGGACCATCGGGCGCCCTCTTAACGAGGTTACTAAATATACGTCGTCTATTGTATTTTTTTTAAATGATAAATAAACATTAAAAATATAAAATATTGGATATTGTTCTATTTATTGAAGACTATATTTTTCTAGTTTAGGCCTAGCCAAAAAAATGAAACCCGCTGCTTTGAATTTCTATGTGATTTAATTATTTTTCAAGTGATGTGGTGGTAATGTTCCCACTGCTGGGACACAGGCTTCCTCTCAGTGAGAGGGCGTGGGCCATAATACACCACGCAGGGGGAGTGCGGGTTGGTAAAAAAATCTGCTGCTCCCTACATTTCGACGAGGTATGCGAACATAAATGTAGGGAAAAACTGTTTTTTTTTTCGCGATTTCTGCGTTGGTCCCATAGTGAAAGTTGTTCATAATGATGAGTACAATGACCCCTTAAGAGGTTTAGGGTAAACAAAAACTAAGCCTGTATAGAGGCTGAAAAAAATCACATACACAGCATAAAACCAACAATCTTTGTCATCGATATAGAAGGTTAAAATAAATTAGCTAAAGAAACTCCGAAGACGTAATGGGAACATAATAATCATCACTATAATATCGTACATTTTATAAATACACAATAACATTTTTTTTTATTACTATGTTGCAGCACAGATTAATACAAATGGTTCACTCCGCAAAATAATTTAAATAAAAAGCGACTCTTGCTTCGACACATTAAGGTGCAATTCAGGTCGCACAATGCTCAGTCATATTCACCTACAAGTTGCGTTTCTTTCTAGCATGTAACTCTTAGATCTTCTGACTACGTTACACTCACTGAGTTGGCCCAAGAAGTCGAGCCCGCCGCGTACTTGTAACTTCATAACTAAAAGGCGGAGTAAAACCATCTGTATTCATCTGTGGTTGTAACTAAAATTCAAACAACAACAGCAACAATAAACTTCTCCTTCTCTCTTCTCCATATCAGAAAAATTCTCCATGTCCTAAAAATTCCAAACTGTTTAGTTCATAAACATACCTGTTTGACATCTTCTAATAGTACAAGAGCCTGCTTGTATTCTGGTGGGTCAGAGTTGAGCTGCTCTCTTAGTATATCGAAATACGCCTTGTGCATTGTCTCTTTGACTAGTTTTTGATAACTGCAGTGTAAAAAAAATAGGAAGTAAGAGTAAGTTGAGAATTTAATATAATACGACATGAGGAAGTTATCATCTAAGCCTTCCAAGTGCATGACTTCCTACTAGTTTTATATAAGGAAGTAAACAACTTCCCCATTTTGGTATGTTTGTACAGCTGCAAATCTTGACAAAAATATCCCACAAATTCTGTCTATTTCAAAGTGATCCTTTGAAAATAAAATAAAATGAAATAATTTATACTACTTACTACTAAAAACTCATTAAGTATAAGAATTGTGTATATGTCGTAAGGATGATTAGGATATTGCCAGTTAGATTGAGAAATGTATTCACCATTGTCAAATTATCCGTGTTTTCCCAATATCCCTAGGGTTTAATCGAAAATTTGAATTATAAAATCATCCTACGACATAATATTATTATATGTATACTATCAATCCTCAACAGAATAATGAGACACAATTAATAACTATAGTTTGTGGCTCTTTTAGTAGCCTACAGGTATGGTTAAAATAGTCCAAATCAGGATCATACGGAAAGAAAAATTGGAAAAGATTTTGGCCAGGACAACGGCTGTTGGGTCAGCTAGTTGTGTGATAAAATAATGCTTACCTATTATCTGGTGGTTCAAAAGGTTCCAGCTTAAAGTCCTGGTCGACAGCAATCTCATGAGCTAAGGCCATATTCTGCATGCCATGGGCGGCCTTCATAATGTCCTCCAGGGTCACAAACTTGGGTGGAGAGGCTCCTGTGATAGTTGAACCTCTCACTCTGAACTGTATTGGTTCGCTGGCATAGTAACTGTGGGAAAGAAGTACATAGATAAACTAATGTGTTTAAAAAATGGGGTAGGCATGGAGAAGAGGTATTGATTGAATACTCCATAGATTTTGATACCACCCTTATTACTCCACTATAGCAGAGCTCAAAATGAGGGTAAAGTTTTTAGTGTTCACCAGTTTTGTGACCTCACTAAGGGCGATATTCACCAATAAAACTGAATGTGATCAGCTCAAAAATCACGTTTAAGAGCTGTCAGTGTCATTATTTTTTTGCTTTGGTATATTAGACACTGACAGAGTGCCAGGTCTTGAACTCGGTTTAGATTTGCTAATCACATTCAGTTTCATTGGTGAAATTCGCACAAAGATGAGGTTGAAATAATTTTATGTCATGTAGTAATCAATTTTACTGTATGTGTAAAATTAAGGAAGTCAATTGAAATAACATTAACTGTGTTTGGATAACAATGTACTGAACAACGAAAAATCAACAAATAGATATCAAGGTTGGTATTCTAGAAGTTCCAGAACAATGCTTTGAGACGAGTAGATCTCAATAAAAATCTGACAGATTTCATACAAATCTCAACTCTAATCTAGGTTTTAATTGAGATTTATTTCCAAGCATTGTTCCAGAATTTATTCCACTACTATTGTTCCACTTTTATTTGTTTTTGTAAAATTGATCATACAAAGGAAAGATTAATATGGAATAAAAAATAATTGCCTTGTCCTAATATTACAGTTTTAGTTTAATTCATATTCTTTAATAAAGTAGGTAAGGTAGAGATAGTGATTTTACTTTAATGACTTGCAAATTTTTGTTTTGCTAGGAAACAATGACAATCATAGGAAATATTGTAAACTCTATTTGTGATAATGACTTGACATCTATTGTGATATGTGAGTCATAGTCATAACAAAATATTGTAATATTTATTGTTGAAACTACATAATGGGGTTTTAAAATGTTCCAATCTGTGGTTATCCAATTGTACCATACTGGCAGGTATTGCGTCAAATACTGTTTACATTACATTTCTGACTATATTACTATAAATTTACCTAATTAGGATGTTGATTCTTTTAAGAATCTCTCAGATAATAAACTTTAAACTTTTTTTTAGATACTAAAACAAAACATAGAAGCTACAAACCTTGACGCAGCAGCAGGCATTGGCTGTGATGCACTGCGAGTATTCTTGTCTCCTTTCTCGGATCCCTGAGACCCCGAAGCACTAGGATTTTCGCGGTCGCCCATTGCGAAAACTTAACACAAACTGACTGAGCTGAGGTAAAAGCAGTAATCTCTGTAACCCATATAAGGCTGCCCTACTCAATGGCTCAGCATGAAAACGGTCAAATCATTCAACACAATCACCTTGAGTCATAATAACATATAACCTAACTTTTACAACAACGCAACGTTAAGTTTTTCTATATTCCACGCGAATATTTTAAATAAAAACTACACATCAGGTTTTTTAATGTAATTGTGATTATTTTGTACGACTTTTTGTGATGTTTTCGTTTATTTTTAACGCTATTCAACATATGTTTTCATTTACTTGTCAATTTGGGTGGTTGTCAAAATCAAATCGTTGTTGACGTTTTCGTTTCGTTACTCACACCTCACACTTAAAAATGTTACATTTTATGCATAAAATGTAATAGTAATGTAGTAATGCCTACAAAATAATAATAATAATAATAAGACCATTTATTTCAGGCGACACAGGCCCATAGAAAAATACCTTAAACCTAAACATACATATTTTAATATAAGTAAAAAACTTGTGTTAATAAATAAGGCTTAGACTATGTTAGTAGCACTTCACTTTGCACTAGGTCGAATTTGTGCTGTCGTGTGGAACTTGCCCGCGGAAGCGACGGAACACCACGTCCTGCGGCCAAAAGTCTTCTTCCATGACGAGGGGCAGATAACAGTTCGGTACACGCACGACGAACGCCTTGAAGTTGACGTTCCGGTGCGACTCTAGTATCTGCACCCTCGGCGTGTACCTCGTCTTTTGGCGCATAATAAATAAGGTGGTTCAATACCATTACCGTTGCATTGGTTAACATAACTAAAACGTAATTAATTCTTTGTAATCCATCGTTAAGTGTTTCAGTAAAAAAAAAAAAAACGTTTATTTCGACAAGGAGGTATCGTTGGCTCCTAACTAGGCTCGCCCTGTATCTTGGGCACCTTGGTATTTTTTAAATTAAAAGTTGAAATTGTATGTATACTGTCAGTAGTTAGGGTAGGGCGCGACTAAGCGACCGCCCAGGGCGCCAGGCATCTATGGGCGCCCAAGGTGAAGCGTAAGTGGCAGTTTGGAGTTAGCAACCCCGTACGTAACGAATAATATAAACGTCAATCAATTAAATAAGCCTATCACAGTCCACGGGTGGACATAGACCTCTCCCAGGCTTGACAACACCCTGTCCTCCACCTTCCGCATCCAATCTGTCCCAGCCACCTTTTTAAGGTTGTCGGTCCATCTAGCTGGGAGGCGTCCCACACTACGCTTGCCGAATGGCCGATACGGTCTCCTCTCTGGGACTGGTCTGTCCCCCCGGCCATCGATCCTTCGACAAACATGGCATTGCCACTTTAGCTTGCTTACTCTGCAGGCTATGTCGGTAACTCCGGTTCTTTTTCGGATTCTGATTCACCTAATAGTTCATAAAAACTTCGCCAGATCAAATATAAACGTAGGGAGCTAAAATTTTCGAGCATGCTTCGCCCGCTCTCGCACCCTAAACTCTTTTATAACTTTTCTGCACAAGTCGACAAAGTTACTACTATTTCTATTGAATGGGCAAAAGAAAACTTAGCCGAGACAGGATGTCAATTTTTTTTGAGCTCGCTTCGCTCGCTCTCTGTCCTACGTTCTCCAAGTTCTCAAACTGTTCTGTATAAGTCAAAAAAGTAACTCCTTATTCTGTATGATTTGTCAAAAGAAAACCTAAGCTTTTCGTAACGGGGTGCTAAAATTTTCGACCTCGCTGCGCTTGCTCTGGGATCCTGCATTTTCCTAATTCTCAAACGTTCAAAAGAAAATTTAAAACATATCCGAGCAGGGATCCAAAAACAATTCAACTTGCAACCTGCATTCTCCCTTTTCTGCATATGTTGACAAAGTATCTCCTATCGAACTGTATCAGTGCACATGAATGAACAAAGACAAAAACATTTGCCCTTCTACTCTCCAAGGTAGTGCTAAAACTGGCACTGTATTCAGTTAAGCTAGTAAGTAAGTAGAAAGTAAGGGAAAACTAAAACCAATTCTTAAAGATACCATTTAAATAAATAACAATTTAAAATTTATTTGAACCGAATTGGTTTTAATTGTCTGCTTTATAAGGCTATACCAGGCAGCTCGTATACCTTATGTAGAAGAAGAACTACTGAGAGCCAGAGACTGTCCGAAGTTTAGTAAGTATAAACCATTACTAACCATGGCAATCGCACCCAGGCGCGGTCGCAGCCTAAGATTTTGGGGGGGGTCACCATGGGTACCGAGGAATATTGGAGAAATATTTAATTGTTACTCTAAAAACTTTTTGACTATCTAATGATGCATACTTTTTAAATAAGTAACTTTTTAACTTTCTGATCTTTTCTCACAGTTGGTCGCAGTAACTAAGCTAGGGTACTTTATGATGCTGCCAAATTGGTCACCTTGGCTTTTAGATAAATAATAAATATTAGGACAGTAGATTATGTAGGGTGAGAAGAGTGAGCGAAGCTAACTCGATAATTTTAATACCACGTCTCGGATAGGTTAGGATTTGATATACGTTTTCAAACAGAACTAAGAGTTACATTGTCGACTTATGCAGAAAAGGTCAAGCACCTATAAAAATTTAGAATACAAGAGCGAGCGAAGCGAGCTCAAAAATTTTGCACTCTCGGGTACGTTAGATTTTCTTTTAATCATTCGAAAAGAACTAAGCATTACTTGCTTTGTCAACTTATGAAGAAAAGCTCAAAAATCAAGACAAGCGAGCCTCAAAATTTTAGCACCCCACCTTGAATAGGTTCGAGAAGAAAAGCTTAAACTCGTTTTACAGCAGTTTAGGTTTTCAAAGCTGGCCCTAACCCGAGTTTAGTGATACCCAAATTCCCGAGTTAGCTTATCAGGTTTTTTTTCATATTTTTAGGGTTCCGTACCTGAAAGGAAAAAACGGAACCCTTATAGGATCACTTTGTTGTTTGTCTGTCTGTCAAATTAAATAAGCAAGTCTACTGTCCCTTGGAGCTGTGACTACTTCTAAGCCAACGCAATCAAAAGATACAGCCGTTTATGCTGCAAATTTTCGACACTCGCAAGGGAATCAAAACCTACAGGGTACTTCCCGTGAACTCAGAATCTTAAAATTTGGTACGAAGCAACGTCTTATAGCACAGATAAAGGAAAAATTGCGAAAAGCATAAATTTTTAGTTAAATCATATAATAAAAAAAAATTTTGTACGGAACCCTCGGTGCGCGAGTCCGACTCGCACTTGGCTGGTTTTTTTTTTTGTATAGAATGCCCATCGCGGACAATGTGGCTCCAGTACTTACAGTTTTTAGTTAGTAAGACACGTAATCATTCTAGTTGTCGACAGCTTCAATGATTTTGGGGGGGGTCATGACCCCCAGGACCCCCCCCCCCCCCTCGGCCCGCGCCTGATCGCACCTTGATCTCACAGATTTATCCAGCCATTTACATGCTAGATGTGGCGAATCCCCGGGATCTCTTCTGAGATTGTGCATGCATTTCCATGACTTCATGTCTCATTCCATACCTCAAACTTTTGGCAAGCCCTTTATATTGCCCTTATTGACGTCATCATTTTAGATAGCACACTTCGTTTTCATTAGAAACCCACCGCTCTTTAATTTTAGTCTAAAGTCTAAAAATATTTTACATAACAGTGTTTAATTTCAAGTAGGTATAGTGCACAATGGTTCTGTTAAAATGTTAAATGGACCAACTGTTTACCTTCAAATACATTTTCAGGAAGCTCAGTCTGAAAATTAACTCCCCTTTTTCCGGTAACGGTTGCGGCACTTACCTATTTTCGCTTTAAAAAGTTTTCAAATTAGTAATGGTCGCAAAATGTTTAAGTATTTCGCGAGTGTTATTCTGTCGTATATAACTTTTTTCTTATATTGACTTTTTATTTTATTCTCTTTTTATTTTTATTAATTTTCATCTAGGATCATTGATGTTTGGAAAAAGAGACATGAAGAGCTAGACATCATTAGGTACAAAAAAAATAAGTTAAAAACTAACATACGACAAAAGCCAACAAAAAAGGTAAAACAAGAGATTTTTATTTTATTTTATTGACTCAGGCGTGTTCGCAACAAGTCAATCGTCATCCTGAGGATGCCTCGTTGAGAGGTGAAACATGTGTCGATTTCTTACAAGGTTCTATCAGACACTTTAAGAACAGTTAAGCGGATTAGGTTACTAAATATTCGTCGTGTATTGTATTTTTTTATTATTATTTTTAGTTTGCAAAATTGCTCTGTACAACGCCTTGGGATTTTATTCTGTAAACGTGTGTGTGTGTGTGTTTTATTGTGTAACGTTACAACAAAAACGCCAACTTTAAAGGTTAGTTGAATAATTAAAATTGATTTAAGTGTTTATGCACAATTACAGAACAACTAACACAAAAACAATTAAAAAAAAGTTAAACCCAACTGGGTTTAACTTTTTTTAAATTGTTTTTGTGTTAGTGTTCACTGAGGAAAGTAGCGAATGGGATTTGATACCTATAATTTGCTAAGCAGCCTACATAACATTTTAGAAGTGATTTTAGTGTTAATGAAAATAGTCGAGAGTGAAACATTATTTTTAGGGTTCCGTAGCCAGATGGCAAAAAACGGAACCCTTATGGATTCGTCATGTCTGTCTGTCTGTCTGTCCGTCCATATGTCCCAGCCACTTTTTTCCGAAACTATAAGAACTATACTGTTGAAACTTGGTAAGTAGATGTATTCTGTGAATCGCATTAAGATTTTCACACAAAAGTAGAAAAAAACAATACATTTTGGGGGTTCCCCATACTTAGAACTGAAACCCAATTTTTTTTTTCATCAATCCCATACGTGTCTCTCATCTATGGATAGGTCTTCAAAAATTATATTGAGGTTTCTAATAAAAAAAAAATCTCAACTGAATAGTTTGCGCGAGAGACACTTCCAAAGTGGTAAAATATGTGTGTAACCCCTGTAACTTCTAAAATAAGAGAATGATAAAACTAAAAAAAAATATATGATGTACATTACCATGTAAACTTCCACCGAACATTGGTTTGAACGAGATCTAGTAAGTAGTTTTTTTTTAATACGTCATAAATCGTAACCGCAATTTACACTTGCTGCTACGGAACCCTTCATGGGCGAGTCCGACTCGTACTTGGCCGCTTTTTTATTCTTATTTGTACGATATAATAATCTAAAATATTTTTTTTTCGGTAACACTTTACATCCGTTATATGCCGCTATGTTGGATTTTATATGACGTATCTAGACATAGCCTAAACCCGCGGAACAACATGACGCTTCTAAAGATACCTCGTTTGTGAAAATCCAACGAATACTTTAGGAGTTATGAGGGAATAGATGAACATACATACATATTGTGTTAAAATCATACCCCTCCTTTGGCTTTGCCGTAGTTGGGTAAAAATACTGACTCATGAGGACTAAAATAGTGGTTTTTAACCATGACTATCATAATCGCAGCTGAACTGCTGAACATAGGCCTCCTCCAGAGACCGCCTCAGCCGCCACAAAGCCCAAAGCGTTGAATCGAAGAGAGCCGAGTCGAGTCGCATTTATTCCTACAACAGACGAAACGCGTTGAATCTAAGAGAGTCAAGTCGAGTCTCATTTATTCCTTGTGCGTCCATCTCAGCAAAATCGAATCAAAACGTAGCTAAAACTCACCAGCAATGAAATTCCATACAACTTTGCTGGCGCTTATTCAAGTAGTGCGGAATAACTAAATTGTATAGCGACTGATCCTGTGTTGCTGGAATCCAGTGGGTAATGCAACCTTCAAGTGTGCAGTTGTGCAAGCTGTGACGTCACGTCGTTCTGCTTTCCGGTACCTACTTAAATAAATGGTCGCTACGTCATGGCTAACAGTAACATTTTATTCAGGCATATAAATGGATTAATTATATTATCTTAATTAATTATACTAACATAGTTTAAGTAATACTAACAAATTATGGGTAATGTACCTGACTTAAAAATTAATAAATAAATAAATCAATAAATGGTTGGGGAAAAAAAAACTGGTAATACGTAGAAAAAATATCCTTTTGTATCTACTTCAATCTGCCTAGCCTTTTCCCAAATATGTTGCGGTCAGCTTCCAGTCTAACCGGATGCAGCTGAATACCAGTATTTTACATGGAGCGACTGCCTATCTGACCTCCACAACTCAGTAACTGGGTAATACGATACCCCTTGGTAAGACTGGTGTCAGACTTTCGGGCTTCTGACGACTCGTAACGACTGTCAAAGATCCACGAATGACAGCCGGGACCAACGGCTTAACGTGCTTTCCGAGGCACGGAGGATTCTCGGTATGTAAAGATGGTCACCCATCCACTGACCAACCCCGGCAAGCGTAGCTTAACCTGATGGATCGACCAGTGCGGCTGTTGTTACTTAGCCACGAGCTCCTCTTCCTTTTGTATCTACTTATTTTACAAAAAAAAAATCTAGTCTAACTTCCTTCATCTTCCATTTAGCACAAACGAAATAAACAAAGCAAAAAGTAAACTAAATCAATCCTATTATAACGTAGAAGATAAAGCAAGCAAAGGAATGAAGGTAAATTTTCTCAAGTTTAAAATGAAATAGTTGTGAAAAAGCAATCCGCTTCGCCAAAGGCAGGGCACTACGTTTGCCTAGGTAAATTAGTTGCTACTCGTTCTGTCTGTGAGTAAGTTAGATTGCCTCCTTGACTCTGCACGGCTCTTTAATTTTTCTCTGAAATATATTTAGTAGTTGGATTGAAAGTTTTTGCGTTATATGAATTTGCTTTTGGCTTAACAAAAATAAATATGAGATGAGGAGGAGATTTTGCAGTTCGATCTAAAGACTGTACTATTTACTTAAATAATCGTAGCTCTGGCGGACTAAGGGGGGGTGGCAGATGCGGTCCGCCCCGAGCCCCTGGTCCTGAGGGCCCCCAAATATCGAGAAAAACTTTTTAATCAAATCCCAAACAAGGTCAAAACATTTTCAGTAAAAAGGCAATTTATAGGTAGTACGTATGCTAAATATAAACGTAGGGGCTAGAATTTCCAACCTAAGCTCTTTTTTCTCAGACTTCTCTGCGCAACTCGACAATGTAACTCCTATTTATGTAATAGTCAAAAGGAAACCTTACCTATCCGGGGTGGGGTGCTAAAATTTTCGAGCCCGCTTCGCTCGCTCTTGCATCCTACATTTTCTGTATAAGTAGGTCAACAAAGTAATTCCTATTTCTGTGTAAATGTTGAAAAGAAAATTTTAACTAGGTATGCAGCGTGCAAAAATTTTCGTCCGCCACCATTCGTCTGATCCTCTAGCTTTTCTTTTGTCGACAAAGTATCTTCTATTTCTGTATCAATGGTGAAAAGAAAACCTAACCTTTTGAGGCACCCATCGTGCTAAATATTTCGACGTTCATTCGTGGGCGAGGGGGGGCCCATTTTGTTTTGGCTGACAGGCTTAGTCCACCGCTGAATTGTAGGTGTATCTACATGGCTTAAATGTATAATAATAATAATAATAATAACATTTATTCAAAAATAAAAATTGGTAAAATACAGTATAAAAATCTTAGAAATAATGTTAGTATTACAAAGTATGATGCCTGTACTAGGATAAAGTACGACTAGACGACTAGTCGAGTGTATACTAACCAAATGGACTAGTTATGGGTCCGAAATAAAAGATTATATATATATTATATATAAACCTGTATCACAGGCGGCATGAGTTCTTACAATTACTATTTGGACAAATGATTTCTTAAACAATATTTAACATAAGTTTTAAGAATAGTGACATAGTTTGTTAATTTATTATGTTATAATCTACTAACATCTGTATGTCTAACGATGGAGTTTTATTTTGTGCCTCTGTTCTAACAGACCCACAAGGTAGACCGATTGACCTTGTGATGACCGCAGCAGTCGCATGTGATGTAACATCTGACATCTTGGTTGACAGTATCAACCTCTCGGAAAATGGGTTGGTACCATCTGCATGCCGACTCTAGAACCGCGAGCGCTGTGAGCCACTTCGTCCGACAACCCCACTTATATATGTAGGGCACACTGCTCTCGACGCTTGACGTGTTAACACGTCGGGTCCGGTTTCGCAATAAGTCAATCGTCATCCTGAGGATGCCTCGTTGAGAGGTGAAACACGTGTGGATTTCTTAGAGGGTTCTTTATGACTCTTAAAGAATAGTTAAGCGGATTAGGTAACTAAATATACGTCGTCTATTGTATTTTATAATGGATTTCCGCAAAGTCACGCCTGAGCCAATTAACTATGAGAGAAAAAAAAATACACATCAAAAGTTCTGCAGGTACCTTATTTTGGTTCAGATTTTGCAAGACTCTGCTCTCATACCTACATAATTAGTTTAACTTTAACTCCGTACGAAATTACCTTATAGTTCTGAATCAAAATCAGTAGGAAGTCAAACACGAACAGATTATATTGTTCACCACAATATTTAACTAATAAAGTGTGGAACTGCGGACTTATGATCACCGCTCGTTCCAATCCGTTACAGTTGAATTACCTCGGTTGAATTTACTTATAGTTCGAGTGTTGGCTTAACTAGAGAGTTTGGTGCATTTGTTGGCAAGTTAAACAGCTTTGCGATTGCATTGTGATAATTGGGAAGTTTAATAGATTTGCTGTTGGTAAAGAGTGGGCCATCCTCCCGCTGTCTCTTCCAAAGCGAATGTTATAAATAGTCAAGGATGATCATGTTTTGTAGCATTCTTCTTTATCTGTAGTAATAATAGTTCTCCAGACCGTATTTCGGCCAGGACGGCCAATCTCAACGGAGTCTAGCCTTCGGCGCAGGAGGTATTATAGAGCACAAGTGTGTGCGCAGATACAGGTGCACCCTATCTTCCCTCACTCTCATAGTCCGATGGGACGGCAATCCGACACGTCCGGAGAGAAATCAGGCGCAGGACCAACGGCTTAACGTGCTTTCCCAGGCACGGGAGTATCACACCGCCAACTTCCAAACCCCAGGCTGTTACTAAGACATTCCTATTGGAAAAAAACAATAACACCTTTCCCTACCTGAGAATTGGAGACAGGATCCCACGCTGACCACGAGATCAACGGGGCAGTTATCAGTAGTGGTATCAATTAAGCAGGAAATCAAACTGCAAAACAGTCGATATTTAAATAAAGCAATGCATGCTTCATTTGTCTCTTGGGAAGGTCCTTGATTCGATTCGATCCGAGCAAAATGTATTACAATGAGAATGATGTCACCGGATTTAGAATATAGTGATGTTTCTTTGTCTTAAGGGCTTTGATCTCCTGCACCTCGTAAGTCGATGAGTCATGAACTCGGGCGTCTACAATTGCGACTGTATTTTGCTTATAAGCATTTAAAGGTAAATTGGAAAGGAGAAACAATGTAAAGAATAAAAAATAAAAAATAAATTGTTTCAGAGTTTGCGATTATTAGGTATACATATAAAACACTTTGTCCTGAATGACTGACTGACTGACGGATCAACGCACAGCCTAAACCACTGATTGTATAGACCTGAAACTTGGAAGGTTTGTTTTTTGTATGGCGTAGGCATCCGATAAGAAAGGAATTTCCGAAATTCTACCCCTAAGGGGGTGAAAAAGGGGGGCAAAGTTTGTATGGGACAACGTAATTCCTTGAGTTATTAACTTGAAACTTGGCACAAAAAGTACTAGGCTTGCATGAATTCAAGATAGTAATTTCAATCATTATTATTCATTTTTATTTATTCGAGTTACAATGACTCATACAATATTCAATACAACACACATACACCAAACAATACATTACAATACAATACAAAAACAAAACAAAAAACACTAACACATTAATGGCCGACGACTGTAGGTGACGTGCAAGTCACTGCAGCGTCGTCTATAAGGACAGTCGGGCCTGTCAGCTATCATCATCAGTATTAGACGTTGCGCACAATTTCTGAGCAGTAACCTAACAAAAAGTACTAGGCTTGCATGAATTCACTTATTATTTATACACAATAGTATTCAATCATTATGTTATGCTACTAATAGGATTTGGATGAGGCAGACAGATAGTTTATAAGCTGGATTAACACATGGCATACTTTTTATCCCGGTAGTTCGTTCCCTGGGGATAATTTCCGACATCCACGCGAGCGAAGCTGCGTGCAAAAGCTAGTCCTCCAATAAAAACCGATGACGTAAGCCGACCGAAAGACGTTGACAAACAAAAATATAATGTATCGTATACCAGACGGAATGACCATAATGCCTTGGAAGGTAGGTAGGCCATTGGTAGGGGGTTCCGGATTGGTCTTTTGAGAGGTAACGGTGCCCCTTCCATGTGTAGATGGTGACCACCGGGGTGGTTTTAGTGAGGTAGGAATCCCACACTCCCCGGTCTTTTCCCCAGAGCCCGGGCGCCTTTTGAAGGTTTCCCCCCGAAAACAAAAAAAAAAAAAAAAAAAAAGGTAGGCCATTGGTGTGGGATGCAACGTGTGTCGACACCCTTGCGCCATCCCATCTTCCTAGCACGGTGGGCTGTGCTGGGGCTGCTGCTGCAGGTGCGGAAAACCTCAAACGGCGCAAATACTCCAATCTTATTGGGACTTATATGTTTGAGCCGTTTGGGGTTGAAACACTAGGGCCATGGGGTCCGAGTGCCCACTTAGACTTTCAAGACATCGCAAAGCGGTTGGTCGACTCTTCATGTGACCAGAAGGCTGGCCTATTCTTCGGCCAGAGAATCCTGCCAGCCTTTTGGGCACTTTTCCTGTTGACAACGATGCGGACGAATTTTTTGATGCCCTATGATTGTTCCCCCCCCCCACCCCTTTCTTATATACTTGTACATATTATTACGTATTATTTTAAGTCTGTTAGTTTTTAAATTGTTTCATAGTTAAATAATACAATACTTATTCCTAAATGTTTATAAAAATATAAGAAGAAAAGATGTATCGTTAATTTATGGAATAGCTAATAACATCACGCTTGCATTTCCCGAAGGGTTAGGCAGAGGTGTACCTATAGGTCACCCACATTTCGCCAGTTTTGTTTAAGTAACGGGGGGGCGAGCGTATTGCCATCAACCGGGCACAAATCCAGACTACGAGCTGCTACTGAGATTCCAGATGGAAAAACCCACTTTGCCCGACCCGGGAATTGAACACAGGACCTCATGTTCAGCAGTAGCGCTTGCAACCACACGACCAACGAAGCAGACCAATTTACGCTGACGAATTTATGGAATTGCTTATAGAAGATAGAAGATTCTTACCTATTAAGTATAGCTTGTCCACTCTGAAATGAAGCGCCCTACTACCGCAGTAGCCATAGAAATCTGCATTACCGTGTACGTAAATGCGTTAGTGCGGTACGTCAGTTCAGAGTGGACAAGCTATAGCATCAAACGCCCTCACTTAAATCTTTTTCTAATAAATTGTTTATTTTGGAGTGAGCAGAGGAGAATGCTGTCTTACTCCACCTGATAGTAAGCAAATACCGCATCCAATGGACTATGGCCAACTATTGCACTAACGAATCTCTCCAGTTTTTTGAAGGCCCCACATCTCGGTTTGTAAAAACTGCAGATGAAAGTTTAATTCCACGTGATAAGCATAATCTTGGTTAACGAGCTTGTGGTTTCAAAGCCGGGCAAGTACTAATGTGACTTTTTCAATTAGTATGTTTCTATTTACTTATTTTATCTTGCATCTTACAGACATCGGTGAAGAACAAATCGTGATGGAACCTGGACTAAGGTATTGTAAACGTAAGTCTGAAATCGCCAACCTGTCTTGAGTAAGCGTGGTGATCAATGCTCGTGCCTAATCTGTATGAGAACCTTTGCCCTGAAAAAATAGCATAATCTGATTCCTACACACGCACGACATTATTAAAGCCAATTGAATCACGACCAAAACAACGTTTGTAGATACTTATCTTCATCTTACGGAACGTCTCAACCGCTGTAATATGCTCTATAGTTGAATTTATTAGCACTTCGGGTGTGCACTGTGATTAGAAATGTAGATTTAGGGGACAAAAACTACGTTCTGAAGACCGAGGAAGCGTTTAGCATAGTAATTAAGTGTTTTGGATGTGAATTAATAATGTGGATGCGTTGGATTTATTATCTGCCTGGGTGGGATGAGATTTGACTCATATCGATTTGAGCAGTCGTTAGTTAGGCCTTTATTTTTTATGTGTAACATCTTTTCTCTCGCTTTCTCAAAAACAAAATCAAAATCTAAAAAAGACCTAAATAATTAAATCTGTGGGAGTGATTTCGTAAAAAGCGACGGAAGTGTGCAACAGCAAGCCGGGAAGCGCGCGCTATTTGATTCGACCATTGAGCGCGCGCGGTGCTACAGTTGACCGTCAGAAACGACCTTGACGAGGCCCCACCGGCATTTATTTCAAATAAACCAATTACAGGCACATTTGAATTGTCAAGGGGGCGGTCAGTCAGAAAGATGAAGCTAGTTGCCCATTCCAAAGCGTAGTAGGTTTCTATGGAGAGGAACGGACAGGAAACTCCACGTACACTCTTTAAAATCAAAATATGATTACAAAATGTTGGTTACATCATTCAAAATATGCGACTACTGTAGGGCTCACTTGTTTATACTCAGCATTTTTTTTTTGCTACGCCTCGTTTGTCCCACTCCTGGGCAAAAAGCCTACCCCATTCCTTCCGCTTCTTTCAATTTCATTTCACTTAAGCTTGTTTCGCAGGACTTTGGCTGTCGATGTGACGTTTGTGTGTGGTTTGTCGTCTATTGGCTGAGATGATGATGATAGTACTTTTAATACTGTTTTCACAGCAATCATTGACATGTGACCAGGAGAGAGGGGTCGCCATGGACAACTTGGAATCTACTCCGCAGATTGCAGTGATTGTAAAACATACATAGTAGTACCTACGTATAAAATCCTTGTGAGTCCCTTGAATCGTTAAAGTAGACTGCGAAAAGGGTTTCTTTGATAGTTACTACATAATAAAGACGATGGCGGACGGGCCCGCAAACTGTAAGCGATTGACGTCCCATGCATTTTACAGCCGCCATTGTTTGCAGGAACTCGATCACTATGTTGGATATGTTTAAAAATCTAAGAAGTATCTTTTCAAATCGAATATTCTAGTTTGTTAGTAAGTTTACCTAATTTTGAACAGGCTTATGTTGCCCCATATTAGGTATGCTCAATGGATCACTTATCGTAAAAGTTTATTTCGGTATTTTCTTTAGAAAAATATCTGTTAGGTACCTATCATCGGACTGTTAGGTCGAAAACTGGTCAACCACTAGTGTCCGCGATAGTACACAGGTTTTACCGAGGGGTATCGTGTTTCCCAGTTACTGGGTTGTAAAGGTCAGATAGGCAATCGCTCCATCTCAAATATTGGTACAGCTGCATCCGGTTAGACTGGAAGCCGACCCCATCATAGTTGGGAAAAGGCTAGACAGATTGTTAGCAAATACGAATTCCATCGAAATAACATCTGTACCTCTTTGTGCCTATTTCGATCCGAATCACAATGTCCCAACAATAAAATTCAACAGACAAATTTGGGCCTTATTGACAAATAAAATCAGACTGTTATTAACCTCTTTTTATAACGGCCTGAAAATTATTACCAGAAATAACGGCATCGAAAGCCGACCGACCAAATTCACATACACAAACAAGGATTAAAGAGTTTAAATTATTTTAAGAGATTAAAACGCATGATAAAACAGTGTATCCGTTGTCGACACTCCGGTCCAATGTTAATTTAACTTTAAATCCTGTTTTTAAGCAGATTGCTCTGGCGCCCATATTGTATTTATTGTTCTTTAACACATTAAACAGGATCAGAGTTTTGTACGTAAATTGTGTTTTGGACATGTGTGTGTTTGTTTTAGTGGATTAAGTAGTTAGTTTCGTGATTGGGTTTTCATTTTATTTGTGAGGGGAAGTTATAATTATGTAGGTATTTCTGCTGTAGGGATATTTTGGTGTCCGTATCGATTGAGGAGCCATGTCCCATATTTAAACGCGGGTACTAACAATATTTAGTAGAAAATTTGCCGAATTTGTAGTTCCCTTGAAAATTTTCAGGATCTTTTAGTCAGTGTATTTGGCCCTGCAAGTATATGGTACTGCAGATGTAGTAGTAGATTAGTTGTGGTAATAGATTAAGGTTTGAAGTATGACACGATTTTATTTTAACAAGGACATTGGAAGTTCAGAAACTCCCTACAAAACTTGGCAAAAAACACTTCTATAATCTATGTCTAGTTATGTCTGTCTTAAGATACCTCGTGCACTTAATCCTCCTACTCCATACCCATAAGTTGGCATAACACTTGCTTTGGCTAAACTAGCACTTTTCCTTCTTCCAACACCTCAGTAATCTAAGTTCCAAATAACGCGTCAACGAATTTTTATTGGGAGGTGTATAGAGTGTCGCTAGCGGCACTTTTTCCCTATCGGTTAAAGTGCCGCTATTTGTGGCATAATAGTGGCGCTGCTTCGGCCCGGCTAAACTGCCTTAAGCATTGCATTGTCATTGTCACTGTCACTTGTTATTTTGTTTGATTGTTGAGATTGGTTCGCTGCCTTTTGTATTGATTGATCGTATTTGTTTTAAATATTTATATCAAAAGTCACTACAATGACTGAATTTACGAAAAGTGAAGTAGCAAATGAAAATGGCTGAAAGATAGATTAGGTTAGGTTAGAGCTGTGACCACACAACGGACACGACAACACGAACCGTGGTGCCACAACAACAAGATAATGTAATGTTTTGGGAATGTGGTGTTTTACAGCGAACTAACCTCAACAATAAACAAAATGACTAGTGACAGTGACTCAGTGACGGTGACAATGACAATGCGATGTTTACGGCACTTTAGCCGGGCCAAGGCAGCGTCACTATTATGCCGCAAGCGGCACTCTATACACATGCCATGCCTGCCTTTTTATTGCTATACCAAACTTCAAATTCTCTCTTTCTTCAAAACGATTTCTACCACAAAATAACATCAACTAGCTAGAAACAAACCTGTAAATAACTAACAGGAATCCAAAGCCGTCAGCCAGACTTTATATTAAGTCTATAAGTCAGAAAAGTTGGTAGTTTGGTGGAGGCAGCCGATGCTAAGCCGCTGGCGGGAATACCACCACATTTTTAATGAACCGTCCAACTCTTCGGCACTAAGAAATTGTTTCCTGAACGCTTCTGAAGTACCTACTTTCTGTATTTTGTTGCTGTGATTTAAAAAATAAAAGTTGGTGGAGGAGCCAATATTGGGTTTTATGGATAAGGTGGCTTGAAGGTTTTGTAGAGAAAAGAAAATGCCAATAGTTTTGGGGTGATGTGATAGCATTTTTACCCGACCAAGGGGAAGTAAAAAGCAGGGCTATGATTTTGACCGGTATGTATGTATGGTTCATCTGCTTAGTAATAAATCTATTGTTGTCTTCTTTTTAAATGTTTGATGTAAATTGATGGCCTGAAACACAGGTTTTTCATTAACCTAGATCAGGCAGGTCTACATTACAGTTAGAATTAAATTTTCCTCCCATGTAATTAATCTAAATCATAATTTTACTTTATACTTGAATAAATTTTATTTTATTTTTACATGAATAAATTTTATTTTATTTTTACATGAATAAATTTTATTTTATTTTATTTTTACATGAATAAATTTTATTTTTATCTGTTACCTGTTCTAAATTCCTCATCATAATTTGACAAATAAGGTTTCGTTGGAGGCGTCTGGATATCGTCCGCTGGTTATAGGCGCCGGAATCACACGTAATTTGTTCGATTTATGCGTGTGACTCCGAATTTTTTATTTGTCTGTCTGTGTGTGTTGTTTATACCGTTTAGTTGACTTTTTTGTCGTAGTAGGGTTTTAGTTTTTATAACTTTTATGTTTATTAAACTACATCTTAGGTCAAGTCAGTGTAATTAGTTGTTATGCAATTGGCCGTGTTAAAGCCGTTTCATACTATTGTCAAAGAATGGCAGCTGTGATGAACATTGTAGGTACGGACAATTTAAGTTGGATGTGAATTTGACATTCAACGTGGCAATGTTTCCAGTCTTCGGGCACTTTCCGGATGACGGCGATGCGGACGAGAGCTTCAAGTTTCCTATTGTTTTTGTATATATTTGTATTGTTAAGACGCAGATATAAATGCTAGTGACCTTGAGCGGTTAGCTTTCTTGTTCTGTACTGAGCTCAAGCAACGCGTCGTACGTCCAGCCAGTAATAGGACTCGCCCATCAAGGAGCGCTTTCCCAAATTAGACGCATTATTAATTTATTATACATAAAACAAACGGTATTTTAATAAAGCACGTATACTAAAAGCTCAATAATTAAATTATCTTTAAAATGGTGAAGGTTTCAGAAAAAAATACGTTTGAAAGATTTTGCGTGATTTCAGTCTTTTGTCCACGTTAGACATAACTGTACAAACTAATTTCACTTTGTAATATAAACATAATCTAAAATATTCATATATTACGTTATTAAGAAAGTGCTCTAATTTAACATATATTTTTTCCAAATCATTAACACTATACTCGTTTAGACGAGATCTTCAGTATAAAAGAATTAAAAGTCGGTTATCGTCGCCTTAATTAGCCATTTAATTTAGTACCTAGTGTCAAAAGTCATTTATTCAAACTAGGCTGAGAATCAGCACTTTTCGAACGTCAAAATTACATAAGACAGTCCCCCAAAACGCCCACCCTTCACCACTTCCTAGTGCGTTAGCTGGGAAGAAGAAGTGGCGCAACAAACTCCCCAGCTGCACAGCTGTCTGTTCAGTTAAAAGAACAAAAAGAAGATTCTATATAATAGTATTCAAAATAATTTACATTAAGCAACACAAAACATAATTTAAATTATTAGCCATATATAAGCTAGCACACGCCAATATACCAAACAAAATCATCGAGAACTATACTCAGGCAGAAATAAAAAACAAAACGTAAACAGAACTTAATATCTTAATAAAAGCCACCAGGCATAAAGAGCGTGCCCGCTTACATATAGTTGTAACTGGAAGTTATAAATGATAAACTAGGACCATCGAGGTAAAATAAATAAACAAACAGTTAATTACTAATAGTAATAAATAATATGATCAATTGTCGAGGTCACTAGCTAACCACATATTGCAATACAACTCGTAAAAAAACAGTGTGATGAGTAGATTTTGTCAAAAATAAATTAAAATAACTTGACTTAAAATGTCAACAATAATTAAATTTAAATAATTTGACTTTTATAGTCAAATAAATTAAACAATTACTTATATAAACTCATATAACTTGTCAGTGGGTAAGCTGGAGAAAGAACATAAACATTGTCTTGAGTTAACTACAGCGACCAACTATTCTTATCATTTAAGTAGTCGTTGATAGAATAGTATGCCTTTGAACAAAGCTTGGATTTTACTTTCGTTTTAAACGCATTAAAAGGCAAATCTACCAAAGAAGAGGGTAGCTTGTTATAAAAAGTTATACCAAGCCCAACAAATGAGTTATGAACTTTATGAAGCCGGTGAAAGGGAGCTCGTAGTTTGTCCTTATTTCTAGTGTTAACATTGTGAAAATCACTGTTTTTAGTGTATAAGTGTATATTTTGCCTAATATATAAGATATTGGCGAAGATGAATTGAGATGCCACCGTGAGGATACCAATATCTTTGAAAAAATCTCTTAGAGAAACTCTGGCACCTAGCTGGTAAATAGCTCGAACAGCTCGTTTTTGAAGGACAAATATATTTTGAATATCAGCAGCTTTGCCCCACAGCAGAAGACCGTAGGACATAACGCTATGAAAATAACTAAAATAGACTAAACGAGCTGTATCGACGTCAGTGTATTGTCTTACTTTCCTGACGGCGTAGGCGGCGGAACTGAGCCTTCCCGCTAGGCTCGATATATGTGGGCCCCACTGAAGTTTGGCGTCTACTGTTATGCCCAGA
The DNA here is from genome assembly GCA_916701695.1 of Agrochola macilenta. NCBI lineage: Eukaryota > Metazoa > Arthropoda > Insecta > Lepidoptera > Noctuidae > Agrochola > Agrochola macilenta. The sequence goes on from OU753564.1 coordinate 13,748,438, forward strand.
AAAACTGCCGAATTTACGGATTCAAGCACCTCTTTATCTAAGACGATGTTGGGACCTAGATTTCTAACATTAGGTAGGGCGAACTTTACACATTTCGTTTTCTTAGCATTGAGAACTAGGTTATTTGTCGTAAACCAATCTGTAACCATTGAGAGTGCACTGTTTACATCGTCAAAATCTTGTCTATTCCTGTCTACTTTAAAAATAAGAGAGGTATCATCTGCAAACAGTACAACTTCACAGATACCCTTTAAATAGAAAAAAAAGAAATGTAAATAGTTAGTTGTGTTATAATATATTCTATATTAGCATCTTAATTTATATGTAAAGTTTAATAACGCGTATTATTCTTCAATTTCTTCTACCAATGTTTAACGATGCCGCAAGCGTATTTATAATATGGATTCCACCATTTTCTGAATCCCTTATAAGTATAACTGCAGTTATGTGACATCCAGCTTTCATTGTTCAGTAATTGACAGAGAGTGCACGCGTTTAGAACTTTTGACTCCTTCACAGCGTAGTGGTTCCTCCACTTAAAGAATTCGTAGTACTTGGTTTTATTTTGAATTGCTTCGTACATCAGTTTAGCTGTCAATTCTTCACCCAGTTTTGAGCCCTCCAAGTACGAGTTCGGGGGTAGATGTCTGTGAAAAAAAAACAAAGAAATAAAAAACCAAGACAGAGCGCTGTCAACAGTGAAGTGAAGCCGTTTTCGTAAACATGTGTGTGAAACACTTTGTGTGAGTAGTTTGATTAAGAGGGTTTAGCCTAAAAGTTGGTAACGTCGCAAATAACTGTAAAATATTTACCTGTTTTGATTCTTATAGCAATATTACTGAATATAAATAAGAAATGTGGCTAACTAGCAAACTAGAATATTAATAATGATTTGTAATTATAACATTGAATTTGATGTTGTACCCATTTTAGGTGTAAAAAACGCATTTGGAAAGTTTCCAAATAGTTTTTTTACATTTAAAACAAAATATTCGGTGTTACGATATTAATTATTGCATTTCATAATCAATATTCTAGTTCGCTAGTTAGCCACATTTTTTATTTTCACACAGTAATATTGCCAAATTAATCAAAACAGTGAAATATTTGACATCTATTTGCGACGTTGCCAACCTTCAGAATAAGCGCTTTTAAATGTGTGCGTGTGAGCGTGTATGCACAGAGCAGCGCGGTGTAGTTTTGTCATTCTTCACTGTATTGTTCGCAGCGCTCTGTCTTGGTTTTTTATTTGGTCTGAGGGACGAAATATGAAAAGAGTAGGTATGCTTAGATGGTTCGATCATGTTGAGAGGATGAATGAAAGGCGGCTAACAAAGGAGTTTTGTTCAAGTACAAGGTAGATGTGAGTGGAAACGCCGGAAGGTGACACCCTAGCAAGAAGGACATATAGTGATGGTCAGAAAGGTCAGGTATGTCGCTGCAGCCATGATTCCGAACCCGACCGCAGGCGTCAGCAGCCCCCGGGTCGACGGCACGTTGTGTTCCACGCGCGCCTCAAAGAGATGTCAGCACCAACTGACAGGGTCCGTAAGGGCCAATGCCTGCCAGGGTTGCGAGTTTGTCCGAAAGGGATATCGCGGCCCCGGCACACAGGCAACGGAAGGAACACGGGTGGGTTTTAGTCAGTAAAAGCCTGAGCTCCGCCCAGAGCGGGAGAAGTTATTTGATAATTTCCTAGCCTCAAAAAAAAAAAAATTGGCTTCAGCAGCCCGTATTCGAGTCGGTAGATAGAAAATAGAAAAACGTATTATCGCTCGAGCGTTGGCGGCACTACTGGTCCATGGTCTGCGGTCGGGCTGCACGTGTCGCCTGTCACTCGCCCGTGGCTGCCAACGACGTGTCCCTAGCTTCGGAAGGTATTTCATAGAAATTCATAGAAAGCAGTCGTGTCGCAGCGACGCGTTGCCTGCAGTTGCCTCCTGCGGTCGGGTACAGAATACTGATCTTACCTAATCTGTATAAGATTTCATTATAAGAACAATGTCAATCTGCCTAGCCTTTTCCCAACTATGTTGGGGTCGGCTTCCAGTCTACTCGTAGTCGTATTTTACATGGAGCGACTGCCTATCTGACCTCCACAACCCAGTAACTGGGTAATACGATACCCCTTGGTAAGACTGGTGTCAGACTTTCGGGCTTTTGACGACTTGTAACGACTGTCAAAGATCCAGGAATGACAGCCGGGACCAACGGCTTAACGTGCTTTCCGAGGCACGGAGGATTCTCGGTATGTAAAGATGGTCACCCATCCACTGACCAACCCTGGCAAGCGTAGCTTAACCTGATGGATCGACCAGTGCGGCTGTTGTTACTTAGCCACGAGCTCCTCACAAGTATAAGAAACATGTACTGGATGGAAAAAGAAGGTTGTATGAAAGGATAAAGTTGCCAAGAAATAATTAAATACCTGATGTAGTTAGCTCCACCAAGTACAACCGGAACAGCATGGTTTTGATATCCAAACAGCACTGTACTGGTGACAAAGTCATCCGCTAATGAATCTTCAAACGCTAAATAGAAATAGTAAGTCGTCCTGAATCTGTAGAAGCATGGCCTCAGAGAGGTCCTGCCACATTTCCTGGTACCACAAGGACCAAAGACATCAACAGTGAGATTGTATTTCGCTAGATGTGATTGTAAGTTCTTAAGGAAGTATTCTCTGTGGCTGGAGCTGGTGCACTTGTCGAGGTATATAGCAGCAGCCTGGGTCTTCGACGAGAGAGAGCTTTTAAACTGTGGGGTGATTGGCTTCATGTCGTACCTCCAGTGCAGGTCTGCACCAAGCTCTTGGTTATTGGTGTTGTATACAGTGATGAATTTATAGGGTATTGAGGAGTCGAGTCTGCAAAGAGTAAAAAATGGTGTTGTAAACAAATAGTTAATTGTGAGGATTATGGAATGACGTGGATGCCTTCGTCAACAATTAAATATTTATGAGGTAATTGGTGCATGTATTGAACTTGGATACTTTTTCTTACAAGTCACTCAGTAATTAATCACTTTGTTGAAACAATCAAGGGAAAAACCTAATCTTTGCACATAACTAAACTCTCTCAATCTTTCTTTAGACTCTACACGTGCTGCTTGTGGGTTTATTATACGCAAAGATCATTCAGAGCCCTGCGCGTCCAATATAACAATGCGTCCAGGGCGTTGTTGGGGCTGCCGCGCTGGTGCAGTGTGTCGGGCATGTTCGCGGACGCACACGTTGACGGCTTGCACGCCGCGCGCCGTGCTCCGCGAGCGATGCGCCGCGGCGCTCGGCAGGTTGCGCGCCAGCACCAATAGCATCCTGGACGTTATTGCGGATAGGCTGGACACGTGTTACGTCCAGCACTGGGTTAACTCAAACTCAAACTCAAAGCATTTATTTCAATTAAACCATTTACAGGCACTTTTGAATTGTCAAGGAATCGGTCAGTCAGAAATATGAAGCTAGTTGCCCATTCCAAAGCGTAGTAGGTAGGTACCTATGGAGAAGAACGGGCAAGAAACTCCACGGACACTCTTTTAAATAAATTGTTACAAAGTATGTTACATCATTCATGTTGAAATTAAACATGTGAGAACAATGTAGAAAGACGTGCACGTTAGAAGCGTCCGTAATAAAAATATAAAACAAAGAACAATTCAAAAATTTAAATCAGCCAAGGCAGCTAAGAGTTGACCTGTCCCAACTGACGGCGCCCGTTCACGAACATGACGCATGGATTAGCACCATTCAGCTCAACCATTTTGAAGGGAGCTAAATGATCCAACACACGCGCCACCATCAGCGAGACATCTGAGTGAGCATGACATACTCACAGCCGCCAGGGCACATTCAAGTCAATAAAATACGTATTACCCGGTAAATGTTAGCTCTTTAGTACATAGTACTCACACCTGTGCTCTTAAATTATATAATACAAAGGAAATTGATTTTATACAATGCAAAAATAGTCTTAAACTCTTCAGCAGCTCCAACAGTGTTTTCAAATGTTAAACAAATAGTTGTGGTTGTGGAGCAGGACCAGCATTGAGCCAAGCATTTTTATCAGCGATGTAATCCCCCAACTTATAATATGCCTGCCTGCATAGTGTGCGTTTTATACAAGATTTGAATTTCGTCTCATTCAGTTGAAGTATGTGGGGAGGAATTTTGTTATAACATTTTAAACAGTATCCCATGAAAGATGAGTCCACTTTAGCCAGTCTGAAACCTGGTTGAACTAATAAGTCCCTATTTCTTGTACTATAATTATGTCTATCACCTCTTTTACTAAAAAGATGTACATTTTTTCTTACGTGCATGATGTTTTCATAGATATATTGACAAGGTACCGTCATGATGTTAATATCCTTAAACAGTTCCCTTAGAGAGTCACGCCTGCGGAGATAATATATGGCTCTAATCGCTCTTTTCTGCAGAATAAAAATAGACTCGATGTCTGCAGCCCGTCCCCATAGTAAAATACCGTAAGACATGATACTATGAAAGTAACTAAAATAGACCAGCCTCGCGGTATCCACATCAGTAAATTGACGGATTTTTCTGACAGCATATGCTGCTGAACTTAGCCGTCCTGCAAGAGATGTTAAATGAGGACCCCATTGTAACCTTGAGTCGAGCGTGATCCCCAGGAAAACAGTTTTATCGACGAATTCTAGTTTCTCTTGATTCAATACTATCTCACAATCAGTACTTTTGACATTTGGTAAAGAAAATTTTATGCACTTCGTTTTTTTTTCCATTTAATACTAAATTATTAGCAGTGAACCAACTTTGGACCTGCATTAGGGCGTTATTTACGTCGTCAAAATTTGTGGCACGTCTATCTACCTTAAAAATTAAGGAAGTATCGTCAGCAAATAACACCATTTGTGTTTGATTTTTTAATAAATGGAGTAGATCATTGACATAAACTAAAAAGAGGAATGGACCCAATATCGAGCCTTGTGGCACGCCCATTTTTACTTTTAAACCTATTGAATTGACACCGTTTATTTGGACTTTCTGTTGTCTATCATTTAAATAAGATTTTACTAAATTGAGCGCAAGTTTTCCAAGTCCGTAATGCTCAAGTTTCAAGAGCAAGGTTTCGTGATCGACGCAATCAAATGCCTTGGAGAGGTCACAAAAGATTCCTATGGCGTCTTGGGCCTCTTCCCACGCGCTAAAAATGTGTCTTAATAAGGTTACACCGGCGTCGGTCGTACAACGTCCTTTGGTGAAACCATACTGTTGATCATGAAGGATTTTATTTGTGTTAAAATGATTGAGCATTTGATTAAGCATTACCTTTTCAAACACCTTGCTGAAAACCGGCAACACAGACACGGGTCTATAATTATTAGTGTCTTTACTGTCCCCGGATTTGAAAAGTGGTATTACCTTACTGTATTTCATTAAATCCGGGAAGACTCCTTGGTCCACACACAAATTAAATATTAATGCTAAGTAAGGCGCTATGGTCTCAATTATGGAAGTACATACTTTAATGGACATTCCCCAAAGATCTTCGGTTAATTTGATCTTAATTTGCTTAAAAGCTTTTATTACTGTTAAAGGGTTAATATGCTTAAAGTTAAATTCAATCGGGCAAGCTGAAACATTCGCCCTTACTAAATCAAAAGAGAGCGAGGGCGAGGAATTTAAGGTTTCAGTAGTTTTAAGTGGGATACTGGTGAAGAAATTTACAAATTCTTGAGCAACTTCTTTGCTATCGCAAACGAGACCACCACATGACGTCTTCAGTGTGTAGTCAGAATTATGCTTTTTGTTCCGGTTCGTTTCATTATTGATAATTTTCCAAACCGTCTGTATTTTATTGTCTGCTGACTTAACCTTGTTGCTAATGTATAAGGCTTTAGCTGTCTTACAAGTGTTCTTAAAAGTTCTAGAGTAAGTAGCAACATACTTATTAAAAGTTTCCGTGTTAATATAAGGCTTAAGGCCATACAGCTCGAACAGTCTATCCCTACTTTTCCTGAGTCCTTTAGTTGCCCAGTCACTAAATAAAAACTTAGGGCTGATAGTTTTTGTGTTCTTCTTAAAAGAATTATTGAACTCTGTCTGGACTAACGAAAATAATTCTTCATACAAAATATTAGCATTGTTCATTGTAAGGTCTTGATTATTTAACTTACAAACTAAAGTGCTATTAAATTTATTTAAATTAACTGCTGTTATTGGTCTGAATTGTATCTGGACTTTTGTTATTGGTATGTTGGATTCAAAAGTTACGGATTGACCACTGTGATCAGAAGGGAGATAATTAACTATGGCTTTATCTAAATAGTCACAACAACAAAACACATTATCGATACATGTAGCAGTAGTCGTAGTTACTCGGGTTGGTTCTACAAACACATTTGACAAATTGAATGATTTGAACAAATTTAAAAATCTACTGGTATTTGAATTATTTTCTAAAATATTCACATTAAAGTCACCACAGATAATTACTGATTTATTACCAGTTGCAAGTTTTGCCAAAACATCTTCCATTACTGACTCAAATAAAGAGTAGTTTTGATAATTTGGGGGTCTGTAAACGCACACTATAACATGCTTATCTAGCTCAACACAAGACAGTTCAATGCTATGTTCAACCGATAGTTCAACTATGTCAATACGGGTTTTTGATTTAATACAATTTTTAATTAATATTAGTGAACCACCACGCAGCATAGATTTTCGGTTAAAACAACTGGCCACACTATAATTCTCATAGTTAATTAACATTTCATAATCCTTTAACCAATGCTCAGTTAAACAAATAATGTCAAACCTTGTTTTTTCTAAAAACAATTCAATTTCCAATTGTTTGGAAGAAAAGCCTTGAATATTTTGATGAAATAATTTCAAGGATTTCTGCTTAGCCCCTTTTGTACAGTTAATTATGTTAGTGCTAGAAAATACCTTTTTGTTATTAAGTGTAACTATACTGTTAGAGGTACCTTCTGTTGTCTTACAAACTAGTTTAAACTATTTGAACTAACCACCTTAACATTAGTACTATTACTAATTGTGGTGCTAATTGTAGATGACTTAGACATACTAATTATGTCTGGGTTAATATTAAAAGCTAATAGCCTAGCTATTTGACGTCTAAAACTAATGGGCAGATACACAGTATCCCTAGTCGACCTTAACTTATCAACAAAAATGTTGGTATCAAAAAATATAAACTTGTCACTATGGTGACTAACTAAGAAATGCATGTAATTATTTAATATGTGAATGTAGTTGTTTTGCCTATTTGACAAATGCTCAAAATATGGAAAAGCACACAAAATTATTTTCTTACAATTTAACTTCAATAGTTCTGTGACACAATCAGTAATATCATCTTTTTTAACATTAAAACTATTACCTATAAGTACGGTAATAATGGCATTAGGATCATATTCCTTCCTAGTTAATGAAGACATTATTTGTTTGTAGGAATTCTGAGGCATACAATAGTTTTGAGAAGAATGACTCAGGTTGTTGCTAAGTAATTTACCTAACCCTTTTCCAAAGCTATCAGAAAACATAATGGAGAAAGGGAGAGAATCAGCTTCTGTCTGAACTACTTGCAAAGGACCTTGTTCAATATGTGGTGTAACTTGATTAGTTATAGAGACCTGAGCACTTCCCAACTGGTACGGGTCCTCCGTTGCCTCAGGCTGGAGAGTGCCAAGATTGTTTTTATTTTGCAATGATGATTGAGGGCTGCTGGGAGTCAGCGGGTCCACTTTATCTATATTAGAGTTGCACATTTCCACTAACTCATTTGCAGCAAGAATGTGCTCCTGAATTTGTTTTTCAGACCTCACATACTTAGTATAGAGTGACTGTAGTGATGCTTCTAGTACCTGAATTTCAGACTGTAAATGTTGAGTGTCAAACTCATAAATGTTCTTACTGTCTTCTAATTTAATTTGATAGTTTTTTAATTTATTCAGAAGAAAACCACGTTCTTTCCTTAGTTTAATATTATTTGAACTGTAACCCCACATTAGGAAATAAATATTTATCATGTTTTTTTTACTACTAACACTAGTTTCATAAGTTTTACTGTACTAACATTCTATGGATTTCTAAGTATGAAATAAAAAGTAAAAAAAAAAAAAACAACTCACTTATACGTCCAGGTCCAGTTGAAATAATTGTCATACACGGGATTGCAAACAGGGTAGTTACCAGCAGAATCGTTTGAAGCAAAAATGTACTTTTGAACTACACTTCGCACCTTGGGCAAGTGCCAAGATTGCTGGATGATGTCCTGGACATTGAAAACTATAGCATCGAAGTATCTCAAATCCGGAAAAAGACTTCTGTTCGTAGTGAAGTAGCAGTTTAGATTTTCACAGCGATTTCTTATGAAATAATCCTGTCCATCCTCGTCTATGCCTGGAACTCTAGTCCACATTAATATATGCTTCATGTCTGGCATATATCTTTCGATTTTCTTCACAACATTAATGCGATCCTGTTTCTTGACAAAGTGGCTGATGAGCGTCAAAATTACGATATGAATTATGAGTTTTAAGCACTTTGTTATACGAGCCATTATGTATTTCAGTATGCTGAGCTAAACACAGTTTGTCACGTCAGTTGAAGCAGTTCGTAACGACTGCTGGAAATGTTGTGTAACAAGGTGTTCATTATTCTGACGCAAAGGTAGGAGACAACGATTTCTAGTGAAAAATCTCTTTATTTGTTTACATTTCTGCTTGTTTTGACTATCTCGCTTATTGCGTCAAAATAATTTCCAGAATACGACTGGAAAAATCTGAAAGATGTGCATAGTTAAGATGCATTGCATAACTTTGTAGCTCAGTAGGTTTTGTTACTTTAGCAATATTTTCACATTTTCTAGCGCTGAATTATTTTATGCAGCATGTTTGCTTTCATACTCTAAATTCTTTGAACGAAAGACTTCGTTATTTAAGAAATATTACAATATTAGCTTTGCTCGCATGGATGTCGGAAAATATCCCACGAGAACATACGACTGGTGTTAAAAGTCCCCTATGTGTTAGTCCAGGTTATAAACCAGCTGTGAGCCAATTTTCATACATATCCGTACAGCCATTTTTGCGCTAATCCGGAACATCAAGACCAACAGACAAAAGGAAAAAATAACAAAATATGACTATATATTTGTGGTATCAGACTCGTTCCCTCACCACTCGTTCGCCACCGCAGCTACTACGACAATTACTTTGAGCAGTGGTAGCCTAATAGTGTGACCGTCAGACTGCCAAGTCTCAGGTTCAGCAGCAGGTGCAGGTGCAGGTGTCAGGTCTCAGGTCTCGAGTTCGAACCCAAGGCGCACCTCTGACTTTTCGGATTCATTTGCGTATTGTAAAATTATCACTTGCTTAAAAAATGGTGAAGGAAAACATCGTGAGGATAACGGCATGCCTGAGAGATATTTTTCGACGGCATGTGAAGCCAAGTCGCGGCTTTAAAACTCTGACACCAGGTTAGTCACTAATCAATCTGCCTAGGATTTCCCAACTATGTTGGGGTCGGCTTCCAGTCTAACCGGATGCAGCTGAATACCAGTATTTTACATGGAGCGATTGCCTATCTGACCTCCACAACCCAGTAACTGGGTAATACGATACCCCTTGGTAAGACTGGTGTCAGACTTTCGGGCTTCTGACGACTCGTAACGACTGTCAAAGATCCACGAATGGCAGCCGGGACCAACGGCTTAACGTGCTTTCCGAGGCACGGAGGATTCTCGGTATGTAAAGATGATCACCCATCCATTGACCAACCCCGGCAAGCGTAGCTTAACCTGATGGATCGACCAGTGCGGCTGTTTTTACTTAGCCACGAGCTCCTCTAGCCACGACACCAGGTTAGTCACTAACCATACGAAAAAGAAAGAAAGACGTAGCAATTACTTTTTTTCAATAGTTTTGACTTCGTTAATATTTTATTATATGTATAGAAAATGTACAGGAGCCGTAGCCGGAACATGAAAAAAAAAAAACATTATTTGATTTGTCACAATACGATTTGGCGCGCTTTTTTCCAAAATGGCGACAATGCTTCGCGTGCTTATTGTGCACATGATGTGGGTTCGGACGGACAGCGAACAAAATTGTCCGAGTTTTTTTGAATGGCTTGTCCGATTAATGTTGTTACAAGGAAATCATTTTGATGGACGCTTTAGAAAACATTTTTTGTGCTTGAAATGTGATGTATGAATGCGTTAGGGGAAAATAAAAATCATAAAACATCCAAAAGTTGTATTCAAAAATACATAAATACATAATGGGAATACATATTTGATTGCTTTGCCAAACATACTAAAATTAATCGGTTAACTGTCGGGTGTTTGCTATTTTTAATTTAATCAACGACCTCCCTAAAATGATGACGGAGTCGTGCGTACTGTTTTGCCGATGATATTAATTCATTAATAACTTCCTGTAATGACTCGCAGCACCTACATGATGAATTTAAATAACATAATCTAGGCTTAATTATTGCACATCAAAAGTCCTCATGTAACATCAATTAAAATATTATAATAAAATATCCAACGGTCACAAAAATAGAACTAGGTACTCAAAAAATTACTGGTCGATAAATGCTATAATTACTGAATGATTTTTTTATGATTACATCATCATCGGAAATGATGATTTCCGCCATATTTTTTTTATTTTTTTTTAAATTTCATTTGAATTTTTAATATTATTTAATCAGTGACATTATTATTATTTCTTTTTAAAAATATTTGTGGATTTGTAATGATACCTATCTAATATTGTTATGTTATATATTTACTTCAAAATAATTGATTTTTTAATGGTATCATTTGTCGTCTGATGACGTCACTAAAATGTGATGTTATTTATTTAAAGTGATTAATTTTTTAATGATAACTCAATAAAATACTATTTTAAATTATGACGTACGTACATTTAATTTCTTTTTACTTCATGATTTTAAAGCATGCTACTTTTCATATTTCATTAAATTGTTGTGGACTTTGTAACTAAGATCTTGACATGAAATATGCAACAATGATTTGATTTGATTTGATTAATTGTTGGAAAATAGAATGGGAATTTACATAAATTTTCCACGAAATACCTGAAGACTGCATTCATTCATGAAATTCAGTCTATTCAGGTATTTATATCTGTGTTAAACACCTAAATATTCTAGGAATTTGAATTGAAAATGGTTTTTAGTGTTCAATTTCTTATTGTAAATATTAATAACTAGTTGACCCAAAGTTTAAATTCAAAAACCCCACACAAATTCGAATACCACTACCTGCTATGTAAATTAAAATGACAGGAAGTTATTAAAACATCATCCACATAGACTCTAGGAGCGAAAAATACGTATTATTGAAGCTAACTCAAAAACTACCCAAGCAAAGTTAAGAAAATGTTTAAAGGACCACCGCGCAATCTTCCTCTAAAAAAATCCTCCAAATGAAAAATAATTTTCAAAATCGGTCCACAATAGACGAAAATATATATATATTTTTTTTTTAATTAATTTTACCTGCTTGTTTATGATGCCACTAAGTGGGGCCTGCTGACCTGCAGTACAGGTTTTTTTTAAAACCTACTTCGGGCACCAGCTCTCATAATGAAATTTTTATAGTTCAAAACTGTTAAGTAACTGTTAGTCCAAAGCCATTGTGATAGGAAATAAATGAACTTATTATTATTTATTATTGTTATTAACCGCTTTCGAAATGTTTGTACAATGACCTTTTGATTTACTGCATAGGTACAGCAATTACCATTTACTGGAAAACCGTTTAATATTGAACACTATCCAACATCGAGCACTAAAAGCGAATTCAAGGAAATTCAGATTCAGCTGTAAAAGCGTATACATTTATAAAACCATTCAATAAATACGTATATTCCGTGTATAGAATACTAGCAACCCACCCCTGCTTCGCACGGTTATTATGACTTCACAAAAGATTGTCATTTCTTTATTATAAATATTTTAAGAGTTATTATTACTTATATTAATATTATGTTATATTCCCATACCCTACCTAGCCATATTATGTCCCATTTCTTCCCGTGGGTGTCTACGCAACTAAGGGACTTACTAGAGAATGGGCAGCAGCGTTCTCTATGCATTTTAACACCATCTGCATCAGACTGCATTCGGTTAGACTGGAAGCCAATCCCAACATACTTGATAAAAGGCGAGGCAGATGATGATGAAATGCAAACCCTCCGGTATAAATTCTCTAAATGATGGTAAAAACCACATCAATATCCATAGAGAGCGTTTATTCTGAAAGTGGGCAACGTCGCAAATAAATGTCAAATATTTCGCTGTTTTGATTAATTTGGCAATATTACTGTATGGAAATAAGAAATGTGGCTAACTAGCGAACTAGAATATTGATTATGAAATGCAATAATTAATATCGTAACACCGAATATTTAGTTTTAGATGTAAAAAAAGTATTTGGAAACTTTACAAATGCCTTTTTTACACCCAAAACGGGTACAACATCAAATTTAAAGTTATAATTGCAATTCTTTATTAATAGTCTAGTTCGCTAGTTAGCCACATTTCTTTGACAGCTATTTGCAACGTTGCCAACTTTTAGGATAAACGCTCCACACAGACAGACACAAAAAGCGACTTTAATTCATAATATGTTCAGTTATAGACTATGCAATATTCATACGGCATAGCGAATACAATCCCAGTCGATATGAACAGTATGTCAGTGGTATATGAGATTTAATACAGAGATTCGTAGATATTGTCGTGCTGGTTTAGTATTCAGAGGGTGGGAGTGATTTTCCAATGAGCGGGCTGGTACGAATGCAAAGACGCGATGTCTTCAGTGTGCCGCGGACAACGGAGCCGTATTCTGAATTTGATAATTCGATTATTTGGAATATTTTTAATGTTCCGGTAGAGGGAAGTTTATCGTATAGGTTTAATAACAGACTGCTTATTTTTGAAGTAATTGGATAAAGAGGCAGAAGCAATTGGATAAAATTTAACGTTCTGTGAGTTAAAAATGGGTTAATAAGAAACGGAAACCAACGAAAGAAACGTACGTAGTACCAACGTTAGTGAATGACCTACCCTCAAAACTGATATCGCATGTCAAGTCTAAGGCCCAACTCAAAAAAGTTCTACCTAAGTTCTAAGAGTTCTACCTAAGTTCTACAAAAACATTATCTCTCATTGTGTCCATAGCTATGTTTGTAACAAACCTCATGTTTGCTATAATGCCTTTTTGTAAAATGTGAGATTTTTTTTCTCGACTGTAGGTATATTATTTTATAATTTACTTAGCATAATTAAGTTTTAGAACTTTAATTTTCAATATTCAAAATTTTTAATCGATTGCTTGACGAGAACAACTGCTGACAAACTGTTATGCAGTTTGGCAGATTTTATGTATGTTAATACAGATTTTAAATAAATAATTAGCAAGCGTGCAACCGATGTGACTCCTGCACCGTGCATCCGGACCACCGGCCTATTTTGAGCGAACCAGTAAATTAACTAGTACACAGTAAAATTAATACCTAAATCTTCATCAAAAAATTTTTTTTTTTGAGTTTTAGCTTGCACCAACTTTAATCCAGACAGATAGTTGTAGTCGCTACAATCGTCGATAGTTGTTGTCTTCAGACAAAAAGTAAAATAAATAATTTTTCATGTTAATAATAATAGTTATTTTTGTTCTTATTTTTTTTTATTTTTGATTCCATTCCGAACAGTCGCGGTAATTGGACCAATTGTAATTCACGCTACAGTTTAAAGTTGGCTAGCAAAGTATCAAGTTAAATAGTCCAATTGAACTAATTTGATTTCCTCGTGAAAGAAACCTCATTTTCGACTAATACAAAAAGGAGAGTTGAAGTACCAGTTCGTAGTGTGATGCGAGACATCTCAACCTATTTGTTTTGGTGTCCTTAGAAACTATGTTCTACATTGACTGTTACAACAAGACTGTAATTATATTTCAACAAACAAAACAATGAAACGATAATCATATCGTTTACTACTACTGGACTATTCTGGATATGCGGCGGTGGATATCAATCCACCGCCGCATATCCAGAATAGTCCCGCGCCAAGGTAGCGTGGTCCCGTCTGCTAATGAGATTCTTTGGGTCGCGGTTTGCATTTCAGATCAGGCTGTCTCGACGACGACTCTGTCTGCCTTGTTCTACTGAACTCGTGCTCTAGTAATGTGCCACTACCGCTGCAGTTTGGGAGGTTGGTTTAGGCAGGTTTTTTAGTGAAGTAAAACTATGTTTTTGTCGTTGTGCATTGCAAATATAGCGGTTTAAAATTAGGGCATAACATATGTATTTTTTTTTGCTCGTAAAGCGTCGTCTATTGAGTTTTTTTTGTTAATTTGCTTGCAGACTTAACTAGCTATAATCTGGTGCAGTAGGCCGACAATGGTGCCGATTCTCTTGTACACCGAACTAAACTAACTAAACTATCACTAAAATTTCTTACTTACTCACACTTTAGGCTATGAGAATCTTAGAGCTATTCTGCAAATAAAATTCTCTAAACTAAAAAATAATTTTGACTCAATTAAAATAGAATTTGACAATCGCGAATCCACGCGGTACCCGTGGTTTTTTTTTTTTAACTTTGCCCTACACTAAAAATTTCTTCCTGTATCGTGGGTGCGTTTACAAACATAGAAACTCACATACACTACAGTACAGACCATTAAAATGAAGAACTTTCTCCATGGGACAATCTAATCAGATAAGAAAGTTTGTATGGGAAATCCAGCATTTCTTAAGTTAGGGATATGAAAATTCAAATTTATGCTTTTGGTAAGAAATAACGAATTAGACATTTCAGCGTTTTTGTAAAATCACCCCCCAAAGGGGTAAAATAGGGGACGATATTATATATTTTTGCCCCACACTAAGAATTTCTTCCTGTATCGTGGGTGCGTTTACAAACATAGAAACTCACATACACCCAGACCCGGAACAACTACTTGCAGATCATACAAATATTTGTTCCGTGCGGGGATCGAATCCGTGACACGTTGCGCAGCAGTCGATCGCTCAGCCACTGCGCCAACCGTGTCGCCCGAGTCCGGTTTGCCCTCACCCGTGATTTTTTTAGAGCCGGAGGCGCGCAGGGGGTGCCGCCTGGACGTGTTTTATATGGAATTTTTCACTTTTTGTATGGAAAACATGAAAAAATATTACCTACTTGTTCAGGTTTAGGGGGTTTATGGGTTTCATAAACGGGGTCGAAATTTTCATTATTTTTGCGATAGGACGCACCATTTTCGAGATATAAGCAAAAGAAAAAATAATTACAGCACTGTTTTTGCACGTGAAGTCGAAATGTTTTTGTGAATTTTAGTTCTTATTTTATCCCACACCTTTTTAATCGCGAATAAAAAATTGTCAGGTTTAGCCTGGTTTGGTTTTTTACAATCAAAATTTTAGGTGAAAAATGTCAAATATAGAATAGCAAAATTGCCATTTTCACTAAACTAAAAACTCAGTACTATCTTAGTGCTGTCAAACTAAAATATAGTTAAATTGTGTCACTTTAGTCTATTTCAGAATGGGAAATCGTCGTTTGACAGGATTAAACTTAATTTTAGTGATTTTTAGTCTACTTTAGAGGCATTTGGGACAAGAGAATTGGCACCAATGTCTGTCAAAGGACCGATTAGCCGTTGGAACAGACGAGTCCCTGAGTGGAGACCGTGTATTTGCGAGCGTAGCATAGAATGATGATGTCGGAGGTGATGGCAGATAGGAACCCAAATGGAGATTAAAATAAGCTGTAAAGGGGCTTTTTGGGAGCTATTAATACTTAGTTTTGGCTGTCGTTAAGTGTCATATTTGGCCCATTGTGTTGGTTTGTTTAGGTTATTTTTATAAATATCGTTTTGGAACGAAGTTCCTTATCGCGCGTTACGAAAGGGGGCTAGACGGAAAAAATTAGGAACAAAAGTTGTAACGACACTTTTTGCTATAGTTGTAAGCCGTGCGGCGTGCGCGTGTTTCTCTGTCTGTCTCTCTCTCTCTCTCTCTCTGAACTTCGTTCCATCCGGGTGTCCCTTGACACCTCTCAAGTTTTTTTATTATTTCTCTTATATGTGACTTTGACGCTGATTATCCTACGTCACTCGTGTCTTCACCGATAGTATCGGTGAAGACACGAGTGACGTATCAGTCGATCGTAGTCCAGTATCGGTCCGATACTGATATTCTCATAGCTAATCCTAAATTCGCTTTCATTCTTTAGAAGCGTGTACACTAAAGTGTACGTCAGACATCAGATTTAATTCTACCTCTAAAGAGGTCGGATTCATCAAAATCTTGAAATCTGATGTCCTCTCAATCCACAAAGGACCAGGTAGATTGAAAAAATAATGGATTATCTTGCCTCGTTGAACTCTTGCTAAGTGAACGCATTTTTCTTATTTATAATCGAAACACTGACTGACTGCTAGCAAAGGCTTTATCACTTATAATACAAAAGTACCTGGGCGTCCGAGCTCTGCTCTGGTGAAAATAGGTTCATTACACTAATTCCATAGTACATACAAATTTCGCACTGCCGTGATAGTAGATAGGTACTTACTAATTCCATTCTAGTGGCAGTGATAGCCTAGTGGTGTACTTACTAATTCCACGCTACCATGATAATAGGCAATTACTAATTCCATGCTGCCATGATAGTAGGTAATTACTAATTCCATGCTGCAATGTCATTATTCTAAGGTAGGTAGCCATGTTGTTCTAAACTTTGGGCGACCGAGCTCTGTTCTGGTGAAAATACGGAGAAAACGAGTTTTCCCAGATATGAACCTAGCTAGATCGGTTTTTCGCCCCCGTAAACCGTTTTAGAGAACGTGATTACAAATATACCTATATGTATATATATATATATATATATATATATATATATATATATATATATATACAAACATACAAATATTACTCGTTGAATAGTATAGGGCAGAGGTGGCGAACCAATGACACGCTTGCCATTGATGGAACGTGACAAAATATTTTGGGCACCACACCGATCGAAACAGTTTGCATTTTAGTTGTCGAAGAATTTGAAATGCAGCTAATTGATTTTCAGTCTAGTTTAATATGGATAAAAAAATATATTGAAGCAAGGAAAGAGTTGGAATTGATTGAAACAGAAAGACTTAAGTACAATTAATATAAGTAAAAATCATCAAGTAAAATAATTATTCACTAAGTCAAAATTATTTGACGGCGGTCTATGGCCTCATTAAACATTTCTTTAGAAAAAATTACACGTTCATCCATAAAGGTTCGCCACCCCTGGTATAGGGTATTATGTAAGTAAAATAAAATAAGTATTAGATTTTCTTATACTGCAATAATATTATTTTATATAATGGAAAACGGATAGTTATCTCAAACTA
The DNA here is from genome assembly GCA_916701695.1 of Agrochola macilenta. Taxonomy (NCBI): domain Eukaryota; kingdom Metazoa; phylum Arthropoda; class Insecta; order Lepidoptera; family Noctuidae; genus Agrochola; species Agrochola macilenta. Next base: position 13,765,873 of record OU753564.1, read on the forward strand.
CGAATAGCTTTACGAGGGTTCGTAAGTCCATCTATAAAAGATCGCGCAATACTCAATTCATCCCATGAATATGTCATTTAAAATATGATTTGTGTAAAAAAGGAATAAATTTAGCGTAGAAAAGTAACAATATCGTCGCGAGTGTATGAGGGGCATACAAAAAATCCTTTTATTGAAACTAGCTGGGCCCGTTATCCATTATGTATAAGGTACTTGGGGGCTCATTTCCGTTGTCATAAGGTATTAAAGTGGTCCACTTATTTTATGTCCTTTGCTGCACTTTGGAAGTTTGGCTTACAATATTCTAAGTCTATATATATTTATTTAAATAAAATTTGGTTAGTTACAGCTTTTTTTTTTTTTTTTGGGTGGGAAATCATCAAATGAGTCCTCCCGCTCTGGGCAGAGCGAGAGGGAGTGTCAGATTTTTACTGACTAAAACCCACCCGTGTTCCTTCCGTTGCCTATGTGCTGGGGCCGCGATATCCTTTTCAGACAAATCCGCAACCCCAGCAGGCATTGGTGCTGACATCCCTTTGAGGCGCGCGTGGAACACAACGCGCCGTCGACCCGGGCCTGGTCCTTATCGGACGGCGAGCTGCCCATCGCTCACCGTCCGCAGGCCCGCGCCTACGGTGGCTGGAAGTCAGCTTGTGACTCCCGACGCCCGGGGCGTGCAGTGACTAGGGGCGCGAGGGCGTGCAGCTTGAATCTCCCTCGCGCGCTCCGCCTCCTCCTTCGCGAGCATAACTGCTTCGCAGAAGGAGGTGACGGCCTCCCATGCACTCTCGCTCCGGACCATGGCCTGAACCAGGGCCGGACGCGAAAGATCGCCGCCGCCGATCGCCTCCGTGAGGACACGGCGGTGCTCCACCCAAGCCGGGCAGACCTCCACCGTATAATCCACCGTGTCCTCCGGGCGATCCACACAATGGTGACACCGGGCGTTTCCTCCCGCTTGATCCTGAACAGGAACTTCCCGAAACAACCGTGTCCGGTGAGAACCTGCGTCAGGCGGAAGCTGAGGAGCCACTCCTCAAAGAGGGGACTTACCGCCGCAATTGTGGAGTGCCCAGCGCTAGGTTGCGACAATCGCAACTCGCACTCCATGCCGCCATGAGATCCCGCCGGAGCTCTGTCCGCTGTGCCGCGATTTGTTACGGCAGCGGAGTTATACCCCGGCGTTTCGCCTCCTCGCGCAACTCCCACATGTGCGCGAGGACCTTCGCCTCCAGATCCCATGGCGGTAGTCCGGCAAGGACGCTCGCCGCTTCGCGGGAGACCGTGCGGTATCCCCGGACCAGCCTAATGGCCATGACCCTTTGGGACGCGTTCAACCGCTGGGCCGGTCGCAGCTTCAATGAACGCGCCTACACCGGTGCCCCGTAAAGGGCCATGGACCGCACGACCCCCGCGTAGAGCCTCCGGCAGGAGGCGTTTGGACCCCCTAGGTTGGGCAGAAGCCGCTTCAAAGCAGCCCCAGCCCTATCCAGTTTGGGAGCCAAACGTCGGAAGTGCTCCACGAAGTTCCACCGGGTGTCGAGGACGAGTCCCAGGTACTTCATCGTCGACTCGACACCGATGTGAACCCCTCCTGCCGTTATCTGGGAACCCGACAGTGGCGCGTTCCGAGGACCATAGAAACACATGGCCTCGGACTTGTGCAAGGCCACCTCGAGTCCCAGTTGCCGGATCCTATCGACGATTGTCGCAAACCAACGTGTCGCCAGTTCGGCCGCCGCCTCATGCGACCTCCCCTGCACCAGGACCAGCGTGTCGTCAGCGTAGCAGACTACGCTGACGCCGCTAGGGAGGTCGGCGCGCAGCACACAGTCGTAGCCGATGTCCCACAGATGCCTCACCACAGGCCACAGGCCCCAGGACCGATCCCTGTGGGATACCGCACGACATCTCTCGCCGGTTCCACTCTCCGTGGTGACCGGGGTAGATGACGGCCCTGTCCGTCAGATAGGCCTCGACCACTCGACAGAGGTAGGTTCGGTGATACCGGAGTGCCTCCCTAATGCAACTCCAGGGCAGGGTATTGAACGTATTGGCGATGTCAAGAGACACCGCCAAGACTACCCCACCCCGGGCAACGGCATCCCCCGTCGTGAGGGTGGTTTGTTACAGCTGTAGTGGCAATCATGTAATTTGGTTTAAATAGCTCTTTATTTTTATTATAGTTTCTTTTCTTTAAAATTTTGTGAATGTGAGAACGTTGTAGGCTTAACAGACTGTAGATCTGTGGACCATTTTATATTTTGCTAAGTATCTGGTGCACTGTTGAGACACTGTCCTCTCATACCTTTTAACACTGTAAAACTATTTACTTTTAAAAGAGTAACCGTGGAGTTTCTTGCCGGCTCTTCTCCATAGGAAACGACCAATTGGAACCGTGCACTTAGCTTCTGACGTTTCATAAGTCCCGTGTAGTATGTGAAATAAAATATTTTGAATTGAATTTTGCACATGGGATTCTTCGATGGATTACGGCCAAACACATTGCCGCGATCATCGCGTTGACTTTATGTTTATGTGATCGCATTAGGTACCTACTCCTATGTGTTTATTTGGAGAAAAACATACTGTAGCTCATCTTTCTTAGATACTCGTATAATTGATTCCTGGAAGGTATTTTTACGGCGAATAACGGTCAATCTTTCAAAAGATCTTTAGTTCCTTAACACGTTTAGTGCCGGAAAACCTCCTGTGGGGTTCACGTAGTCGCATATGGGATGCCGGGAGCCCTCGCGGAGGGCTCATTTTCAATTATGGTTTTCCTTAGCGAATATAGCATTATAAACCGTGAAAATGAAATTTGAATAGATTTATTAGTAAGTATATGCATTGGTTTTAAAATCCAAGCAATTTTATATTTTTTGTTAACGGTTACAAATATTCATAAAAAAGTTGGAAACTACGTATAGCGAAAAGACTTCCTCAACACACTATTTTACTTCGTTTTACACCCTGATCGTCCGCGCAAACGTAACGGCGGTAACCCTCTCGGAGGGTTCACTTCCAGTATGGCGGCATGGCGTATGAGCTCTATGTAAAGTGTGTGGAGTCGAAAGTATTTCAAATTTTGTCATTTGATAATAAAACTATAAATAGAGAAAGACTCCCCCAGTTAACTTCAATATGTAAATCAACAACGGTCGTAACTAGTACCTAATCGATACACCAACTCCAGTTACAACTACAAATAAAACCACTAAATCCTCGTCCGATAATTTCGCACCCAAATTCCGTATCGTCTCGTCCAATGGTCACGCGCAGCAATAATGCGAACATATCTGCAACATTCAGTTTTTGCCTCTACCTTGTCTCTTGGGGGCCACTGTCTATGACATATGCGAAGGACTGCCTCTAAAATGGCCCCCCTGAATATATTTGCTCATCCGATATGAGAAGTCGCCTTTTGTCACCATATGTGTGACACGGATAGTTTTTCACACATCATTTTTTGGCCGCCATTTTTAGGGTTCCGTACCCTAAGGGTGCCAACGGGAACCTATTACTAAAACTCCGCTGCCACAGGGTTGTATCTTTTGAATCATAATAGGTCTACTATAATACACTACACTAATTACCCACATTTCATATTTCCATACAGTAATATTTCCAAATTAATCAAAACAGGTAAATATTTGACAGCTATTTGCGACGTTGCCAACTTTTAGAATAAACGCTCTTAAACTCATATTGTACGGTGATACGGAACCCGTCGTGTGCGAGTCTGACTCGCACTTGGCCATTTTTTGTAACTATAGCGATGGAATTTATTGGAATATTTTGTGGTCTTTTTTATTCGTGTTTGGTATTTCGTTTTGTTTTTGAGAATATTATTCGATTCTTTTTTACGAATTGGACTATACGTTTAATTATTTTCTGCGAAATACCTATAACTTTGCTTTTGCTTTATTTGGTCAATCATACTCAGAAAAAAAAAAAAAAGTGTTTTGCTGATGTTAAAATTACACAAAATTTGGAAATTATATACACTGCAGGACACATTTATTTATTTATATATACTTTATTGTACACCAGATTATAAATTACATAAAGAAAAGGTAATACACTACAAAATATACAATGGGCGGCCTTATCGCTTACTTTGATCTCTTCCAGGCAACCTTGGACACATATTCTTGATATTGGTGAAACCGTGGGGCGCTGTTAGTCATGCATAAAAATTTAATCCTGGCCCACCAACTCAGTATATGGTATCACGTGGCAGTCTATGCATTGACGAATGTATCTGTCGCTATTTAGTGGTGGCAACCACCCGAGACTGTCCATGACCCACCGCCATAACTCACCTTTTCTTCAATGCAACATTGCTGAAATCGTTCTCCCTGTCTTCACTAGACGTTCCTATGTCCATTATTGCCATCTAGCTTTCATCCGTAAAAAGAACCTGGCTCCATTGACGTTGAGTCCAATGCAAATGTTCGCGTGCAAAATGTAGCAGAGCCATTCAGTGAGCTCGTGTTAGTTTGGGACCATTGGCTGACTTATCAGGTTTCAAGCGATGTTCTTCGAGTCTCCTTCTAACAGTTCGAGCGCAAACAGTCAGACCATTGAACTCTCGAAGCTGTTCTTAGACCTGTACTGAGGTCAGGTGACGATTACGCAGGCTGGTGGTAAAGGTAATCGATCTTGTCATGCTGCAGTGACCCCGTTTGTGGTCCTCCTTGATGGCGTTCGAAGTCGCCAGTCTCCAGGTATCGATGGTAAATTTCTTACATGAAGTTGTGCACTTATGTTTCGCTGACTAAGCCCAGACTGAAGAACTGCCACTGCTTACGCGGCTACTTCAGGTGCAGTGTCATGGAACTTGAATGACAGAATAGATGAAAAAATAAAGAAAAACAATTCAATACTCTTTTTTGCAAAACAAAACAAATAACGAAATCAAAGCTTGTTGCTTCTTTATGAGCGACTAAACTCTGATTTTGTTCTCTTTTTCAAATTCGTGAATTCTAATTTGGAACAATGGTGATATCGAAATGATGGCCAGTATGCCAGCTTCAAAACTTTTTCTCTGACTTATCATTATTTGGATGTTTTAGGCCTTTAAACATAAAAATGCACGGTGGCTCGATTTAAGAGTTCGGGAGTAAGTTTGGTAGAACTGGATATCATAAAGAAATTTCTTGAAATATCCAGTTCTCCAAAACAAAACAAAAATTTGCAATCAATCTGCCTATATAGCTTTTTCCCAACTATGTGGCCGGCTTCCAGTCTAACCGGATGCAGCTGAATACCAGTATTCTACATGGACAGTACACAGTATTCTCGTCGGGTCTTCTTCATTTCTTTTCCGACTACCTGCGAGATCGCAAGCAGTTTGTTAGACATGGCTGCTTCGAGTCCAAGCCTTATAACACACGCTCGGGCGTAAGTCAGGGATCAGTACTGGGGCCGCCTCTGTTCCTGATCATGATCAATGATCTCATAGCAAATGTTAAGTTTGCCAAATGCCTTCTTTATGCCGATGACCTAAAGCTTGTCGCACACATCAGAACAGACGAAGATTGCAAACTCCTACAAAGTGATATTGACGCCGTTTTTGAGTGGAGTATCGTAAATAAGTTATTTTTCAATCCTAGCAAGTGCCACGTCATGACTTACGGTAGAGGGCTGCGACCCATTCATTATCACTATGGTTTAGGTGGTGAAGTAATTAGTCGTGTCACCAACATAAAGGACTTGGGAGTGACTTTCGATCGCTGTCTTACTTTTAGAGATCACATTTCTACCCTTGCAAAGGATTCTTTCAGGCGCCTGGGTTTTGTTTTGCGAAATGCTCGTGACTTTCACAACCCTAATGTTATTAGGCTATTATACACCACTCTGGTTCGAACCAAACTTGAGTCCAGTGCTTGTGTTTGGCACCCCCATACCGCGACCCAAACACTGATGCTTGAAAAGGTACAGAAAACCTTCTTAAGATGCCTCTTCCAGAGGTTATACCATTTCTTTCCCTACATGTACCCTACCAACTTTCTTTTAGGGATGTTGGGCTTTAATTCATTGGAGGTGAGAAGAGGCCTTGATCAGCTCACGGTAGCCTGTAAAACCTTACGGGGACGTATAGACTGCCCAGACCTCCATGGCCTTTTCTGCCGACTATTTGTGCCCGACAAATACATCGGACACCGTCCCAGCCGCCGCCGGCGCAATATATTTGCGCCACCGTCATCCAAAACTGTTGCCAGAGCTGAATCTCCAGTGTGTCGTACTTTGAAGATGCTCAACGCCCTTCTGACTGCCAACCCTGAATGCGATGTGTTTGTTGATGAATGGAATAAAATTATGTGTATATGTCTGATGTTCTGTGAGAGAAAGAATGCAAGGGAGTCAACTGTTCCATGTTAGTTTAATTAAATTATATAAAAAGAATTGTCAATATTAATATTTTTATATTTCTATGTTAATTAATGTAATTGGTGTTGTACCGTTTTAATTAACTATAAATAAATAGTAATAATAATAATGGAGCGACAGCCTATCTGATCTCCACAACCCACTACTGGGTAACACGATACTCCTTGGTAAGACTGGTTGACAGACTTTCGGGCTTCTGACGACCCGTAACTAATGTCAAAGATCCAAGAATGACAGCCGGGACCACCGCCTTAACGTGCTTTCCAGGGCAGGGAGTGGTCGCGATATGTTAAGACGGTCACCCATCTACGGACTGCCCGCGGCAAGCGTAGCTTAACCTGATCTGGTATTACTTAGCCACGAGGCCCTCTCCAAAATTAAAATAAAAGATATAATTATTACTTTAGCTAACTTTGAATTGAATTCAAAATACAAAGCTTCTCTAAAATAAACTTTCAAAAAGTTTTCGCGGTCGTAGTGATGTGGTGATTAACAAAACCGATAACTTCCGAAAAAGGTGCCTTTTAATGAATCAATCACGTGGACCCTTCATTATCAAATGTTATTATTGGGAACTTTATTGATTTTGTTCTGGTTTCCAGTGACGCGTTAGTAATCAATTGATTGATGTTTTCGTTAGAGAATCGTTTAGTGTTGTGACTTTAGGTGCATTGTAAGATTAAGAAGATTATATCAATTTGTGATTATTGTTTAGAACCAGAAAAAGTCTTCAACGTGAAAAGATTCAAAGATATAAGTTTTTCACATAGACCTTACAAAGGCACTTCGAACGGTTAGAACATAATTATGTGCACGGCGCCATTTGTCATTTTCCATGAAAACGGCAAGCACCATCATGCTATAGCTTGTCCACTCTGAAATGACGCGCCCCACTTCGGCATTTTACGTACACGCCGCGGCGCGGCGCCTTTTACGTAAAATTCGGTGGTCGGGCGCGCAATTTCAGAGTGGACAAGCTATCAACAAATAGGATTTTTCATGGATTGAAACTTTTTTTTGAAAATAAACTTTTCAGTAACAGCCCATATATTCGGTATAAACTCACCGTGAAAACTTAGGTGAAGTGCGCTTTCATTCTACCTGATGCTAAGGATTGACACTATTGACTTGAATTGAATTGACTTAGGGCCGAGTCACACCGAAATGGCAGCGGCCGCTAGCGGCCCGCGGCGCGGCGTCGCCGCTGGCGGCCTCGCGCAACTTCCAGATCCCACGCACCTAGTCTCCTCTTGACTAGTTTAGTTTCTACATTACATACGCGCGGCCGCCCGTGGTGCCACGAGCGGCCTCGCGTCGCCGCTGGCAGCCGCGGGCAGAACTACCGACAAGATGCGCGTGGCGCGCGGCCGCTCGCGTCACCGCAGGCGGCCACGCGACCTTTTCAAGCTTTTCAAGCGATACTGGTCTTTCAAGTATGTAGATAAAGTTTAAAATTATTTCACACTGAAAGTGCTTGCAGCGTCGCTGCCGTCCGCTGCCATTCCGGTGTGACCCGACGCTTAACCTCAGTTTTTTTTGGTAGGTTAGTGTGACAGCACACAAAAACTGACCATATCAACACCACTTATCCGCTCTTTATGTGATTAATTCTACCATGAAACATTTTACATAAATAAAACATAATTATTTCACACGTTAGTATGCTATCACGGTCCGATGGTTATAACCAAATATAACTCACTTCAGTAAGGCCCCAACTGTGAAATTAAATCACGCCTCAAAGAGATCGTGCTTTGAATAAGTCCATATTATGTTGCAAATATGTGTAAATGATAATTGAATACCTTACCCTGAAGAATGTTGATGAAGGATAATGTGGGCTGTGGAAAGAAATAATAGCTACGTTATTATAGTCGCGAATCATATTTTGATAAAGATACCGACCTAACCCTAACCCTAACCCTGACACTAACCTGCAAATTGCAAAAAACGTAAGAAAATTTGAATTTCGTGGGCGACCTCTGCGGATCCAGCTTAAGATATGGATTTATTTATAGTGTGGTGATAGGTCGACTAGATGCGGGTGAAACCGCGGAGTGCAGCTAGTAAACAATAAATCGAACAACGAATCAAAGTACTAGGCAAGCATGACAGTAAAGACAACGATGACTGTAGGAATAGGAGATGGAAATACAGTACCTACACCACCAATTAACCTGGCTAGACCATGCAGTGTGTGCACGAGCGATAATCTAGAAAAAATTACGTTCTGTACCTAGTCCTGAAATCGATAATAATTTCAATAATATATCGAACAACGAATCAAAGTACTAGGCAAGCATGAGAGCGAAGACATCGATCACTGTAGGAACTACGACTAACTGCGCGCGGACAGGGTGACCACGCGTCTCGTCCGCGATCTATCTTCATCTGAGCACTGAGTTGTGTGGCGCTGTGTCCATTGTCTCATCCTCCCACGCGTTCTTTCTATACGATTCACAAATTTGCAAAATGAAGAATATAATTTCATACCTCAAGAATAAGATCAAAGAGGTTTCAGAGATCCGATTGGAAACGGAATATTCAGCCTTCTTTATTTCTCGTATCTGTGCGAGGTATACGATGACAACTTCTGCCGTGATGAAAAGTATTGATACCATTGAAGCGAATCCAAAACGTACCTCCGTATGCTTATTAGTAAAAATATGTCGTGTTTACACGCAAACTGCAAACATACTCATTAATGACATGACAGTAATGACATGACACTATGACTATGAAACTGGTTACTGGCTGCTGCCAGCCTGCTTCATCCCACTGCTGGGAAAAGGAATTGACCAGCTATTTCCATCCACAATTAAAACAATCGGCAATGATGTGTAGGGCATTATGAAGCGATCATTTAAGTATCATGAAAAATATCAACTTACCTCAATCTATATCTTGAAAAATATCAACTTACCTCAATCTATATCTTGAAAAATATCACCGTCGTCGCCGTGTCGTTCGATTTTCTCTCCAACTCCGTGACGTGAGACAACGGACTCCCTCCCCAGCTTGACTGATAGTCCCATGTAATGGGGGCATTGAGTGATCACGCTCCAATCTGACAAGTTAGTTCTACTCTTTCGGGTCTGATCGATGGACGAAACACATCGTTCAGTTGAGAAGATGGATACGTTATTGATTGACTTTTTTGAGTTACACAGATTGAGATAAATTGGCTGATTGAATGTTTTTTTTTTGGTACTATTTTTGGAGACATGAACGAGAAGCGAAATGGATTGTATTTTAAATTACATCGAGGAATGGAAGTTGCTTTAACTTCAGCATAAAAGGATGTACCAATATTTGAATACACGCCTAAATCTGAAACAACTGGCGAGATACACCTCTGCCCTACCCTCCGGTTAATTCAGGCGTGATGTTATGTTATGTCTTTCTCGAATAATAGTTTTGGTTTTCCAGTTTCTCAAGCAGTGAAGAAAAATACAATAGAAGCACTTATACAGGGTGGTAGGGACATCGACGCGAAAACTGATACCATAGATTCAGTACAGAATTCTGAACCCCCCTGCGTTGAAATTGTTCGTCCTTTTTTTTTTTATCTGCTGTTCCATACATTTTGACCGCGTAGGTATTGATTGCACTTTACTACAGCAGTTTTTTTTTAAATAACCGGCGAAATATTTCAACGCCGGGTTCAGAATCATGTACTAAATCCATGGTATCAGTTTTCGCGTCGATGTCCCTGCCACCCTGTATAGCAAAGCATGAGCATATCTTATGTCTAAAACTATTTGTCAACCAAAACGGTCAGAGTTAAAATTCATTCTTGATCATAATATAGCATGATAAGACCAGTAATTTCTCAATGTTGAAGAATAATGCTACACCACAAATTCTTCCATCATAACTTTACACTCGCCTTTAGCAAAAGCTAATTAAACAAGAACCCAGTAAATAGTATTATCTACCGCATATAACAACGCACGTAGGTATTAGGCAATGTTGCGGGGAATTATGCAATATCGTCAGCACATACCACATCGTATTATTGATGCAGAAATACCACGCCAAAATTATGACACTTATTTGGGAGCTTTCTTTATGACGAACTAGCAGGCTGCTGCCAGTGGCTTCGCCCGAGTGAGCCCAAATTCTTTTTCTAAAATGAAGTAGGTATAAAAGATTGGCACAAAAGTTCTTTAGGCGTCTAAACGAGTAGTGTTAAGAGCGTTTATTCTGAAAGTGGGCAACGTCGCAAATAGTTGTGAAATATTTCGCTGTTTTGATTAATTTGGCAATGTTACTGTATGGAAATGAGAAATGTGGCTAACTAGCGAACTAGAATATTGATTATGAAATGCAATAATTAATATCGTAACACCGCATATTTAGTTTTAGATGTAAAAAAAGTATTTGGAAACTTTCCAAATGTCTTTTTTACACCTAAAACGGGTACAACATCAAATTCAATATTATAGTTGCAATTCAGTATTAATATTCTAGTTCGCTAGTTAGCCACATTTCTTATTTCCATACAGTAATATTGCCAAATTAATCAAAACAGGTCAATTTTTGACAGCTATTTGCGACGTTCCCAACTTTTAGGATAAACTCTCTTAATGATTTGGAAAAAATATATATGTTAAATAAGAGCATTTTATTAATAACTTAGTCTGTGAATATTTTAGATTATGTTTATATTACATAGTGTAATTATTTTGTAAAGTTTTCCCAGTACCATTGTGGTCAAGCTAAACATGCAGGTCACATAATTATATCAGTCTTGAAACAGGCACCGTTGCTAAACCTTCTGACCTTCCTTTTCACAGTGTTCCCCTCTCCAACGCTCGGCCGGGGTATCCTCGTTATTTCAGAGTTATATTCAGTTATTGCCCTGATATAATTTCCCCACATAGTTCCAGGCAATATTGTCGTCAACTATTTAACATTGCTTTTCGTAATTGATTTACGTTGCGTAGGCGCTAGGCTAGGGGGGCATCCATAATCACTCGGGGGGGGGGGGGGGGGGGGGGGCTGTTCAGTGAGACATCATGTGTATTAAATTTGTCGTTGAAAGCGCATTTCTAAACCGAAAAGCGGCCCCCCAAATAAAATATTTATTCTTTCTTTCTTTTTTTAAGATACTTTAATTGTTTTACTCTAATTGCTTAAGATACTGCACCAGAAAAATACACGTGACTATGGGTAGGGGAGGAGGGGTTAGTCAAAAACCTTAGTGATATATGGACGCCCCCTAGGAGCTAAGTTTGTATGGTAATAGTTAGGTTTTTGTAGTCGCTTTTAATAGTATGCAATCGTTTCTGGTTAACCAAGGATTACTAAGTAAACATAATCTATATCTATAACATCATACATAACATAACATAACGCTTGTTTTCCCCGAAGGGTTAGGCAGACGTGTCCCTATAGTACACCCACATTTCGCCAGTTATGTTTAAGTCCCATGTAATAGGAGCGAGCCTATCGCCATCAACTGGCCACAAATCTAGACTCCGGGCTGTTACTGAGAAATTAAATATACAAAAAAAACAAGCACAAAAAACCGGCCAAGTGCGAATCGTACACGAAGGGTTCCTTACCACCGTGTAATATTATTTGAACACTACATATTTAAAAAAAATACTTTTGTTTAAAAAAACATGTTTCTTGTATATAAATTAAAGGGGGTCCCCCTTTAATTTATTTTTATGTGTTGTTATAGCGACAAAAGAAATACACAATCTGTGAAAATTTCAACTGTCAACCTTTTACGGTTCATGAGATAGGTACAGCCAGCCGGCGCGGCGGACAGACGGACGGACAGTGGAGGCTTAGTAAAAGGGTTCCGTTTGACACCATTCGGGTATGGAACCCTTAAAATTAGTCGAAGCATCTTCTTCCAATAAATTCTCCTAGACATTCCGCGCAGTGCGGGCATCACTAACTCCGTTAAATATTATTAATATTTTATCAGACATGGCTGCTTTCCTATAAGGTCTCGGCTATACAGAACGCGGTTTGGAAGCGGTAATAGTAATTAGTAATAGTTCCGATCGACGACCGATATATTCCTCCTTATTGAATAAATTTATTTATTTAAATCTCCCATAAAACTATCATTACAGGTGTATACCTAATGCGATATCGCGGTCTTAAAATTAACTTAATTACAATTTAAAACAATGAAAAATTAAAAAAACTAGTAGTTCCTACTTATACATCTAAAAATAATAACTACTTTACTAAATTCCCTATATAATAATAAAATAAAAAATAAGGAGGTATGGCAGAGCAAGGAGCGTCACGGGCGCTACTATCGGGCTCTCCATGAGCCTGGTGTAGATTTCTTAGCGTCCGTATCCTGGCTACGTTTTGGTGACCTTTTCGGGGAAACTGAAGGTTTTGTCTGTGCAATTATGGACGAAGTTATCTTGACGAATAACTACCGGAGACATATTATGAAGGACGGGACGTCTGGCTAACGGCGAGTACTTGCACAGGCATAACCAAGTGGCCAGGATTATTCACCAGCAACTTGCTTTGAAATACAAACTTGTGGATTCTGAAGTACCGTACTACAAGTATGTGCCCGACCCAGTTCTCGAAAATGACCATGTTACGTTGTAACGGTCTATCGGTTGGATCGGTCTATCATTACTGACAGGACTATTGTTGCCAATAAGCCTGATATAGTGGTGATAGACCGATTAGCGCGCCGCGCAATGATAGTCGATGTTACCATTCCACATGACGGGAACCTCGTGAAAGCTGAGAAAGAGAAACAAATAAAATATCTCGACTTGGCACACAAGGTTGTCGACATGTGGAATGTGAACTCGGCTATCATTGTGCCGATTGTCGTAACGGCCAATGGCCTGATTGCCGAAAGCCTCGACCAACATCTCTCGAGGCTGTCGTTAGGCGGTCGGATCAAGGGCCTGATTCAGAAGGCAGTACTCCTCGATACGGCTCGCATTGTGAGGAGGTTCCTATCTCTGCAACCCTAACCACCGGTAGCTTGGACCCTGCTCCCGACACCGGCGGACCTCTATTTTTTTTATATTTTTAAATGTTTTTTTATATCTTTTTGTAAGAAATATTTAAAAATGTAATTTTATAAGAAAACAAAAATAAATAAACGAAATAAAAAATAAACCCAATATTAAAAATTATTTAAAAAACAACATAATTATAGCCTACTTCTAATCTAAACTACGTAATAACATAGAATAAACAACAGTATTTTTGCGAGTTCACTCAAATGGCATGTAAATACATCGATCTCCATGCGAAGATTGTTAAATTATTTCATCTCATATCAAACTTTTGTATAAAGTCAGAGTCAAAGCATTTATTTCAAATAGCCACAAAGGCACTTTTGGAAGTCAAAAGTGTATACAGTTTTAAACATAAAGATATATTTTATTAACTCAAACATGTGTATAAATACAAGAATAAAATGCATGTAAAATCACTTAAAATAAAATAAAGCTTCAGACATGTTTGCTACATAATATGGCTTGCAAATATTATGATTGGTAATAATTAATTTAAATACAATATCATTAATTTATTTGTTTTCTGTCGTGTAGGTACAAATTTAAGAGGTCAAGGATATTTGCTGTTACCCCGTAGTTAATGATGAAACATGTAGATCCATTCTTAAATGTATGAACATCCTATGTGCTGTGTTTTTGGCAAATAAATGACTTTGACTTTGACGCGTCTCCGTGGCAGCTTTACTCCTGACGCTATAGCACATCACCAGTAACACGACTGTTTTAAAATGATTATATTTTCTAAACTGCAGTGCTACAGTGACTCAAGTAGTGCAGTGCTCAGTATCTGACGATGCCCAATTTCGTGTCTTCTAAGCGTCCGATTCGCTTACAATGTCTTCTTCCTCCTCGTTTCCTTGGTGACATGTTGACATACAATTTGCTTGCCCAAAAGCTTATTTAGCACAAGACCCATGCAAGTGTTGGCATAAAGAAGCATTTGTTAACGCGTTTATGTATAAACAGAACGCATTTCCTTATTCGTTTTCACACAACTCATGTGTCGTGTTCTAAAGAAGCATAACTATGTAGCTCGTATTTACAGTATGTCTGCCCAAAAGCTTCGTTAGCTCAACCCCGTACAAGTGTTAACATTAAGTGGTGTAAACACGCTTTTAGGTTAGTCTAGATGGGTAGTATACTTTGTTTGCTACTACAACATTTAGGACTAAGTATTGTATTTACTTATTTTTTTATTTTGTTATTTCATTGGCGTTGATGTGATGACGTCAGCTGGTGCAGCATGCACCAGCTGACGTCATCACATCAACGCCGGCTGTCGCTGAAAACCAGCGCTGAGGCTGTCTCGCATAGTTTATGATATATTGTCGTAGCATTATGATGAGCAATGGCCGTTTTGCGTGGATGTGACGCATATGTTCCCCTAACTTTAACGTTATTTTGTTGTATGTGTTCTTTCTTTGCGTCATGTTTACCACAAATACACGTATTTTCTTTTTTTCTTTCTTTAAACCGCTCTTTCCCAAATCGGTCCGCCTCATCCTCGCTTGCTGTATAGCAAATCTTTAATTAGATGCATCGTGTACGCGCGGCCGTTGAATATTTCACGTGCTTCAACAATTACTGGGACTACGCACACATAGAATTAGTAATTTATTCCTGTATTGTAGGAAGATTTATATGGTAAACTCAAACTCAAAGCATTTATTTCAATTAAACCATTGGCACTTTGAATTGTCAAGGAATCGGTCAGTCAGAAATATGAAGCTAGTTGCCCATTCCAAAGCGTAGTAGCTATGGAGAAGAACGGGCAAGAAACTCCTGCTGTGAAGGAACTAGCTGCAGCCCGCCATCGCCCTTAGTTACTCCTTTATAACATCAGCTATCTGCTAATGAAAGCCCCGTCAAAATCTGTCCAGCCGTTTCGGAGATTAGCCGGAACAGACAGGCAGACGATTCTTTTTTTTCCGGGAGTTCAGACTTGATACTTTGTTTTTTTCTACACCACAGATAAAAGAAAGAAAATAAGTTTATTTGCGGTAAACATGACGCAAAAAAAGAACACAATCACAAAAAATAACATTTTGGAGGAAAATATGCGTCACATTCACGCAAAACGGCCATCGCTCAGCATAATGCTGTAACCCTATGCGAGACAGAGCTCTAGCGCTGGTTTTCAGCGACAGCCAACGTTGACGTTATGATGTCGACCGGTGCAGCATACAATGAGATATAAAAAATAAAATAAATATACAAAAATTAATCCTAAATGTTCATATAAATATAATAATAGATATTTTTTCTGTTTTTGTCAACGCCGCGCACTGTTCATCGGCGATCGCCACTGAGTACGGAGACACCTCGGCGGTAGCTGCTGAAGCGACAGTGTCAACAGTTTTCATACAAACCAAGCGTTTCACTGATTGCTCGCACTTTTTAGGGTTCCGTAGTAAACAAGGAACCCTTATAGTTTCACCATGTCCGTCTGTCTTTCTGTCTCTCCGCGGCTTAGCTCAGATACGGTTAGTACTAAAAAGCTGTAATTTGGCATATGTATACATATTAATCATGCCGACAAAGTGGTAAAATAAAATCGAAGATTTTTTTTTTGGGGAACCTCCCCTACTCAAAGTAAAGTGGGGATGTTTTTTTTTTCTCATCTTCCCCCGTCTCCGTAAGGGTCTACAATATCCTGCCAAGTTTCATTTATGTGCTCTTAGTAATTAACGAGCAATGGCATAAATTACTACGACTGGACCACTATCCATAGGTAGGAAAAAAAAGTTTGTCCGTCCGTAAAGTCCGTCCATAGGAAAATAAAAGTTCCGCTGGGATGATGTAGTCCCAGCAGAAACAGTTTTTGTTGAATAACTCCCCAATGGTTGGATACACACACGACGTCATACACTAAATATCTGCTAAACTGCGTTTTTGAAATGAAGAAATTCGACCTTTTTCCGCTGCGATTACGCACATGCTTTTAACAGTTTTTTTTTGTTAGAGTCAAGTGTCCCCCCCCTGCCAGCTAAATGGTCGTACTTGGATTTGTGAAAAAATTCACAGCAGTAGTATAATATAACGAAATTAATTATGAAAAACTATCAGAGCTAAGTAGGCTGTACAGGTGAACGAGTAATAATCAACCAACTTAATTTTGCGGTTTGAAAAATATGATCTCCCATACATTCCGTATGGGAGTACATGTTTTTCAACTACAATGTTAAGTTGTTCTTGGGATAAATTCATCCCAACTACGTAACCCTTAATTGTGCGTGGTCCGACACGCACTTGGCCGGTTTTTTTCTTTATCGCATGGTGGAAGCTCAAGACCTGCATCTCACCTGATGGTAAGTGATGATCAGGCCGAAGGTGAAAGCGAGCTTCACCCGGAATCCTCAACCACGGAGGAACTGGCTTTCTTACCTCTAACTGCCGAAACACAACAATGCTGTTAATATTGTTGTTATGGCGACAGTCTCAGATAAGAAAGTGGTAGCTAGTTAGGCAGACTTAGATCAAGCCCTACCACCAAACAAACCGAGCAGAAAATTTTCCCCCACTGGGAATCGAACCCGGGACCTCTGGGACTGAGACAGGAGGTTTAATCAAATGTTAACCCGGAATTTTTTACCGTTCTTGTTCGATGGTGATTGTGTATTTGATAGGTAAGTACCTACCTATCAAATACACAATCACCATCGAACAAGAACGTTTCCAAATGCTAAACTTTAGTGTTAACATTAAAAAATTCTGGGTATACTTACGTAATTTAATTCCGCACTTCTACTTTTCACAACACCCATAATTCACATACTTATTATCTCATCTGCTCGACGTCCGTATGTCACTGCAGGGATCCAGCAGAATATCAGCGTCAGCTATATATGCCTGACACATGCTGAGTTGGACTATTTGGTGCAACCTTGAGACGCACACCGCACTTTGTATATTTCATTATTTTAAAGTATCTTAGCCAATAGTATCATCGCAATGTCTTGTTTGCTTCTTTCTTTCTTTTTTTTTGTATATTGGTACCTTGCAGCAATATTCATGTATTTAGTTATTATTTAATCGTGTTTTTGTATGTTGTGCTGTCTTTTGTGTGCTCCAAATAAACGATGTATCTATCTATCTATCTATCTATCTAACCACTACACCACAGAGGCAGTCCCACTTAGGGTTACCATCTGACAGGCATTTGCCGCATTTGACAGGCATTTTACGGTTAAGACAGGCGTGCGGCCGGCGCTAAACTGAGACAGGCATTTTTGGATTTCTCTAATAAATGCACAGTTGAGTAAAGAAAGGAATCGCCTGGCCATAGAGTCGGTAAAAGTGTTATTAGGAACCCAATAAATTTTTAAAAACGTTTCGTGTGATGATTTTTATATTTAAATTTAGAAAAAGGAAAGTAAGAAAAAAAAAGTCTTCGGAAAAAAATAATATCACTTAGACCTATTTGGACCTAGCAAGTCCGTGTTTCTTAATTAGTTTAGTGGTCGTAAATTGTTCATACTTTTCATTTTAAATAAATGCCAGTCTTTAAAACTATCTGTAGCGCCTTATTTATTTTAACACTTACAGTTTTTTTTACAGACAGGTATTTTTCTCAAAAATCAGGCATATTGTACATCCTAGACAGGCCTCCCTTACATAGACGGTAACCCTAGTCGCACTACGATACAAATGACGTATAGAAACTTGAAGGCGGCCCGTGACAGTAGTGGTGTGCTCAACGCACTTTCTCTCTTCTTATTGCCGTCTCTACACGCTGTCGGTACGGCGATTCCGCGCCCCTTTGCGTTCTCCACAAGACAAACTCCTGAACAAAATCTCCTCGTATTTCTTATCTACTTTATCTTTCTCTTCCCTAACTAGTGTAACATCTATCCTAGAATATTCAAGACAAATACGATTGTATTTTTCAAAAGGTTGTGGTGTAAAGGCCCCAGTTATTAGGTATGCTGTCGGCGGCCGCCGAGGGTCCGCCATTTTTCCTCATAAAATATAAATTCCTCTTATAAGTTTGAGTGATCTTCCTGTGGTTATACGTAATTTTACGACGAAAGTTTTGTTAGGGCCGTGTTCTGACTTGGCTATTTTGTTATATGGAGAGCTTTTGGTAGTATGCGATTTTCGATTGAGGATACGGTAAATTTCTTCATGGGTACGTCTTGAAAAGTAATCCACCAAAAACCAGAAAATGCGATAACGTGGGTCGATGTATTTTTTTTTTTTTTGTAAAGACGGCAAATTGTGAGAAGCAGTAAAATTCATTTGGTTTTATACCATGACACTTTTTAATATTGTTTTATTTTTACACGTTTTGGTAACTGTATTATATTGACAGTTTTGGTTGTATAGGTAGTAATTTATGATCTCTTCTCGACTCTGATTCTCGAGTAATTTTATTCTCACTACAACACGCTGTAGAATGACGGCTTCAGTACAGTTGTGAAACATTCAACATCTGTATATTTCAGTTTTAAGCCTACGTTGCGTACCTAGCTGCAAATACACCTTGGCAAAATGGGGGATTATACATCCATTCAACACCCAAAGGGAGTGCGGTGCTGTTCAGAACATGACCCACTTGCTGGAACGACCCAAGTGTCCGTACCTGCACTTTTGTTTCTCATGAACGCCACTGACCATAGATATAAGATTTATATTTCTATGCCACTGACACACTGGCCCAACTAATCTAAAACGTACAATTGATTCGAAATTCGAACAAAGAAGAAGTTTTGAACTGTTTTATTCATTCATCCGTTCGCCCCTCATTCTGAACAGCCCCTAAGCTGACTACCGTACGCTAATATAGCATACTTGCTAGGGTACCGATGGGTTACTTCATAACTCGTGATTTGGCGCGTTTAATGGGCTTAGTTCAATGTGTTTCCGTGATGTACGCGCATCGCGCGTCAGGGAGGCTGAGTGACGGCGGTATTGGCTAACACCGTGGTATAGTGTGTTTAACTTCATATTTAATGGGTGATTTTGTAGGACTTTAAGGTATTATTTTTAATTATTTTTGGTAGGGATAATAAATTTCAATGATATATGCAAGGAATATGATGTTGATCCATTCACGATTAGTGTGAATTCGGCCAGAAGGAGCTTGAGCCTCAATTTTTACAGTTAGCGGTTATATTATTTGTTCTTGTTTTTTTATGATTTTTTCTTTTACTTCAGTCATATAATTGCAAATCAGGTATTTATATTGCTTCTCACTCTAATTAAGTCGATGTTTTTTTTGTTTTTGTGCTCACACCATAAATTATTATTATTTAAGTCTATACGTGAGCATTTGTAATTGGCTCTCTGGTGACTTCTTTTTTTGTCTGTTTTTATTAGCTGTAAGTCCTCCATGTACTAAATAAATGGGAACTGGTAAACGACACATGTAGCCTTTAGGTTGTTGTTTACCACACTTAAGACAGAATAATGAATGTTTCTTTGAAAACTTCCTATCCTTGACCGGAGCGGTGTAATTACGTAACACACGTAAAATGTCAATTAATCGCAATGGGTTTAATTTTGACAGTTCAGCCACGTCCATTGCGTTATTTATGTTGTTGAGAAGACGAATTTTATAAACCTATGAAGCAATAGATTAGTTATATGCTTCAAAACGCTTGGATTTTGAGGTAGGGTGATTGGAATTTAGTTTGCAGAAGAAATCTTGAGTATCTGCCAGTCTATTTATTAACAGTATTTTATTAAAGAGAATTTAGGTTTAACAGTCGTGATGCATGGCGTAAAGTTATGCTATTATTAACAAATGCATTTTACACGACCCTAATAAACGAGTGCTGAAATTATTTAAAATAATAACTATTATGCAGTAGGTACAAACAGCAACATATCTGCCTCATAATTATACACCATTTTATCTGACATATCGCAGGAAAGTGACTTACATTTTTGGCGTTGACGATTATGTACCCTAGCCAGTGGCTGAGTAACATAACTTAATTTCGTCGGATAATTAACAAATCGGGCAAAATCGGCAAGAGTCGTTTCTTTTCGTTTTACCTTAATGCGACGACATTTAGACATCATATTTCTTACTATTATAATCTATACAAATAATAAAACTGAAGAGTTTGTTTGTTTGAACGCGCTAATCTCTGAAACTACCAGAACAGATTTTACATTAGATAGCCCTATTCTTGCGGAAGCCTACATTCCGATTACCTATTTGCAAATTTTTCGGAAATTGTTCTCTCTTCAAAAATATGAATATTTCGGTATTAATACCTACCTAATTTGACGATTAATATAATCACAGCTGCATCTCACCCAAACTTTTCCCTCTAACCGACGAACCCACCAACCATAATCATCAAAAGTCAAAATTAATTAATTATACAACATCCGAATTACTTTCGTAAATACTCGGATCGATGGCAAGCCGAGAACAACAGACGGTTCATTGTAGACGCATCTCAATAAGCCGAAAGACGATTATTCAGTAATTTGCATCGGAGCGCGGGGCACAACCCTATTACCATGTCAAAACCCGCGAACTCAAAGACAGACTGTTTGGCGCCATGTTAGGCACCGGATAATGGGGGGAAATATTATCTATGGTGCTGTGAATCTGTGGTTATTTTTTTTTGTTGGGGCTAAAATAATTGCTAGGAGGTTGTGGCTACATAAAAGCAGTGTCGGATTGCACTCTGATAGCTGCGCGTGCCGCGGTCAGTTCCTGAACATAAAAATTACCAACAAACAACGTAATGAAAGAAGCACTAAATAAAAACAAAATGGTCAGAATGGAATATGATGGTAGATGCTCTCGTGTAACCCGCGAAATATACGCATGCCACGGTCAGTTCTTGCATGGAGGAAACATTATTTTACCGGTTAATCTGTCGGTCCCGGTCTGTAACATTAGTAACTGGAAACCCAAAATCTGACAACTGGTCAAATTTTTTATTTTCCTGGTGTAATTACATATTCTTAACTTTATTTACGTTCCTTATGAGCACAATTATGTACTGAAAGTGGGCAACGTCGCAAATAGCTGTCAAATATTTCGCTGTTTTGATTAATTTGGCAATATTATATTATATAGTAAAAACATAACTGGCGAAATGTGGGTACATTTCGCCAGTTATGTTTAAATCCCATGTATTAGTGGGCGAGCCTATTGCCATCAACCGGGCACAAATCCAGACTCTTGGCTGCTACTGAGCAATTTCAGATGGAAAACCCAATAACACAATGCCCGACTCGGCAATCGAACTCAGGACGCCGTTCTCAGCAGTAGCGCTTGCGACCACTAAACTAACTAGGCAGTCTAGGATTGAAGGCTAAAAAATACCAATTTATCGCTGTCAGTCTGTCACCAAAATACCATTTTATCGCTGACAGTATGTCACCAAAATACCATTTTATCGCTGACAGTCTGTCACCAAAATACCATTTTACCGCTGGCAGTCTGCCACCAAAATCCTAAATCATAACCACAGTGTGTTTTTATGTACATAGGTAAGTATATTTATTACAACTTGCTCATACAAATAGGTATAATTGAACACGTCTAAAACGTTATACTTACTTGACCTTTTTTGTGTTTCAAGTGCCGATGTCTAGACACATAAATATGAGAGCGTCATATGTAGAAAACTTTGTATCAAACATTTGTATATTTTCATCCAAGTACATGCATTTGTTATGCTGCAAGTTTTTATGCTATGCACGCCATCCATGTCTATGTCGACACGAAAGGCGACGAGGCGGCGAGTCTACTGTTAGGATGCTGGTGTTAAAACATTATTTTCACTTTTCATTTTGTTATTTGTTTTTTGTGTTTACTTAATTCGCTCGTGGCTAAGTAATAATAGCCGCAGGGGTCGATCCATCAAGTTAAGTTACGCTTGCCGGGGTTGGTCCGTGCATGGGTGATCGTCTTTACATACCGAGACTCCTCCGTGCCTCGGAAAGCACGTTAAGCAGTTGATCCCGACTGTCATTCGTGGATCTTTGACAGTCGTTACCGGTCGTCAGAAGCCCGAAAGTCTGACAACCAGTGTTACCAGACACTGGGTTGTGGAGGTCAGATAGGCAGTCGCTCCATGTAAAATACTGGTATTCAGCTGCATCCAGTTAGATTGGAAGCCGACCCCAACATAGTTGGGAAAAGGTTAGGTAGGTGGATAATATGTTACGGCTAAAGACGGGTATTAACTACCAAAATAGAAAAGACGCTGGATCTTGGTAGTGAAACAAAAGTATATTTGGTCAAACAAAATAAAAACAAAAATATAGACAAAAGGTAAAATACGAGTATTCTATAGGAGTTAGTGCAGACTTGCACAACGGGTATGGAAATAAACTTAACATTAGCCGGCTAAACTTGAGGAGAGGCCAATGATCGACATAACGTGCATTTTCGATAAAGGATTTCATCTTTAGCCGGCTAAACTTTGTAGCCATAACCCCTTAACACAGATGAATACAGATGCGCCACTTCGCAGTTTAGGTATGAAGCTACATGTACGCAGCGGGCTCGACTTGTTGGGCCACAGTGAGTGTAACGTGGTCAGAAAATAAGACTTACGCGATAGAAAGAGAGGCAACTTCTAGGTGAATATAACTGTAGGTAATTAGCGCTGTGCGACCTGAATTGCACTTTATTGTGTAGTAGCAAGAGTCGCTTTTTAGGGTTTCGTAGTAAACAAGGAACCCTTATAGTTTCGCCATGTCCGCCTGTCTGTCTGTCCGTCTGTCTGGCCGCGGCTTAGCTCAAAGACGGTTAGTACTAGAAAGCTGTAATATGGCATATGTATACATATTATTCTCTGACTATAGATCTAGCCTAAAGTCTCGTATATCGACTGCTTATGATACATACATTAGACGCATCGAAGGGAACATTAAGAAAAACCCCAAAGGATTCTGGCAGCATATTTCTAACCTAAGATCTAAAGGCGGGTTTGAGCCTAACGTATCCCACAAAGGTAAATTTCACAGTGGTGTAGCAGCTGCTGAAGTGTTCGCAGAATATTTCGCGAGCGTCTTCCAAACTGAAGTACCAAAGCTAGACCTAGAGAATATAGCCAATCCAAGAAACTGCAATATTAGTAATTACATCAATATAATGGGCTTCGCTGAAAGTGATATAAGCACTGGAATAAATAAGATTAAACTCAATAGTTCTATTGGTCCTGATAATATTCCTCCGTGGTTCTTAAAAGAGGGAAAGGAGTTTCTCATTCGGCCCCTAAACCACATTTTTAATTTAGCACTTAAATCTGGAGTCTATCCACCACCATGGAAGATATCACGTGTGACTCCCATACCGAAATCTTCAAATAAATCATCGGTCGATGAATATCGTCCAATAGCGATACTATCTTCTCCTGCGAAAGTTTTCGAGAATGTCCTACATCAAGGAATTTACAAGCAAGTGAAACAATACCTGTGCAATGAGCAGCATGGCTTTCGCGAAAAAAGATCCGTCAATACTAACTTACTTACTCTAGTTAATTTTATCTCTACTAGTCTTGATCACAGACGCCAAGTAGACGTTCTTTACTTTGATTTTCGGAAGGCGTTCGATAGAGTCAACAATGACGTCTTGCTTTCAAAGCTCAGTGCGATAGGTGTTGCTCCAGGGCTTCTACGGCTTCTTGCAGATTATTTGCGGGACCGACAACAATTTGTCAGATTAGGGTTGTACGAGTCACTCCCATACCACACTCGGTCGGGTGTGAGTCAAGGTTCGGTAGTCGGCCCTCTCCTTTTCATTTTGATGATTAATGACCTCCCTGATGTGGTTGCGAATGCCAGATCCCTCTTATATGCTGATGACTTAAAGCTATTTTATGAAATAAATTCTGAGCTCGATTGCCAAGCTCTGCAATCAGACATTGATTCAGTATATAAGTGGAGTTTAGAAAATAAAATGGAATTTAATCAATCGAAATGTTACGTGATGTCTTTCGGTCGAATGCGGCGCCCAGTCAAGTTTCTATACAAACTGAATGGAGATGCAATTACAAGAACTGATTCCATGAAAGACCTGGGAGTCATATTCGACCGTAAGCTCACTTTTCACGACCACATCACATCAACTGCGAAGGAGTCCTTTAGGCGCCTTGGTTTTGTTTTAAGGAACTGTCGTGACTTCCACAACCCCCACGTTATCAAGCTTGTTTTTGGGGCATTGGTCCGTAGCAAACTTGAGTCTAGTGCGTGCGTATGGAACCCTTTTGAGAAGCAGTATGCGTTAGCTTTGGAAAAAGTTCAAAAAGCATTCCTTAGATACCTTTACAAGCACTTGTACGGGTTTTATCCTCTCTTGTATCCCACTAAATTCCTGTTGGGTTGCTTAAGTCTCAATTCTTTAGAAGTAAGACGGTCGCGCGATCAGATGACTGTAATATTTAAAATTCTCAGGGGGATTATTGATGTTCCTGATCTGCATAATGAAATCTGCAATCTATTTGTCCCAGACAATTACTGTCGTGGCAGGAAACACCGCTTACTGGCTGTTCCAACTTGCCGTACTGTTGCACACTCCAAGTCACCTATTCCTCGGACATTAGCCGCTATTAACGCTCTTCTGAACTCAAACACAGATATTGATATGTTTGCGAATGAATGGAAGATGATGCTATCAGAATGTTTGAATTTTTGTGAGAAGAATGCATGAATGTGTTAAATAAATTTCATGTTTAAATAGTGTAATTGGCTTCGGCCGTTCTATCTTAATAAATAAATAAATTAATCATGCCGACAAAGTGGTAAAATAAAATCAAGAAAAACATTTATTTTTAGGGTACCTCCCCTACACGTAAAGTGGAGATGTTTTTTTTTTCTCGTCTATCCCATGTTGTGGGGTATCGTTAGAAAGCTCGTTCAAAAATATTGAGAGTTTGTGAAAATTATTTTTGGATTCAGGGATCCGTTTGCAAAATATTACCCTATTAACTGATTTTTTTGTTAGTCAAGTGTACCCCCCCCTGCCAGCCAAATGATTGTACTTGGATTTGTGAAAAAATTCACAGCAGTAGTATATGTATAGTATAACGAAATTAATAGAAAAACTATCAGAGCTAAGTAGGCTGTACTGGTTAACGAGTAATAATCAACCAACTTAAATTTGCGGTTTGAAAAACATGATCTCCCATACATTCCGTATGGGAGAACATGTTTTTCAACTACAATGTTAAGTTTGTTCTTAGGATAAATTCATCCCAACTACGGAACCCTTCATCGTGCGTGGTCCAACACGCACTTGGCCGGTTTTTCTTATTTAAATGATTTTGCGGAGTGTCCCATCTGTATGAACCTGTGCCGATAACTAAAAATGAAGCAATAAATGAAAATGGCTGAAAGGTAGGTTAGGTTAGGTTAGAACTGTGACCACACAACGCACGAGCCTAATCAATTCCTTGCAACCAAAAATAAAGATGTTAAAAAAGAGAATTTAACTTGTATTACGGCATTTTATATTCCATCGATATAACTCTAGTTGTCACAGCCTAACAACGTCTAACAGTCTAACAGCTTAACTGAAAGCCTGTCAAATCCCTATCACATTAAGTTTCCAACGGCGCGATTTAAAAAATAAAAATGTTTAAAAATTCTCAAAGTTTCGCGTCGAGGATTCCAAGTTGATGCCTAACTTCTGCTGGGAGCTTACAGAGGTAACTTTGGGAACGTTTTGAAAACCCGACTTTATTCAATAGCATACTTTTTGGACTATTCGATATTTATAGGCTGGAGTTGTTATGGATATGTTGCTTATCTTGCAGATATAGTTTAGTGATAATTACTACTTGTTGAAAGATCTACACTGTCCTCCCATACCTATTAATTAATTATTAATACTGTTATTTGAAGATATTGTAATGGCCAATTATTTTTAAAAGAGTAACCGTGGAGTTTTTTGCCGGCTCTTCTCCATAGGAAACGACCAATTGGAACCGTGCAGCTAGCTTCTGATGTTTCATAAATGCCCATGTAGGTTTATGTGAAATAAATAAAAATTTTTTTTTGAAATTTAAAAGTTTTTGTCAAAAATACGTGGCATATCTGTTCCTGTCATATTTTCGTAGAAATCTTTAAAATAATTGTAGTGTCTCGTTGATCTAGTGGTCGCAAGCGCTACTGCTTAGCATGAGGTCCTGGGTTTTATTCCCAGGTCAGGCAAAGGGTTATTGGGTTTTTCTATCGGGCATTTTTCAGTAGCAGCTCGGAGTCTGGATTTGGGCCCGGTTGGTGGCAATAGTCTCGCCATTACATGGGACTTAAACATAACTGACCAAATGTACTATGAGTACATCTCTGCCTAACCGTTGGGGATTACCGGCGTGATGTTATGTTATGTTGATAGTAAGATATCTTTTGAATATCCATTTAGTTCACATTTAGATTGCCATTGACACGCTAACAATTTTTTTTTTTTAAGCCTGTCCCAACGTTTTTGGGAAAAATCTAGGCAAGGAGATGATAAAAAATTTACAAAACAGTAAAACACCGAATTAAAAAAAAACGTTGCAAAGTGAAAAATTACTTTAATTTCGGAAGTCGATGTCTTGGTTTTGAATTTTAGTTTTTGCCACCGACTTCCGAAATTAAAGTTATTTTTCACTTTGCTGTCTCTTTTTTGAAGTCGTTTTTTATTTTTAACTTTTTAGTTGTGGTACCTTCCCCGCACAACTTCGGGTCAGCAGGTCGTCTTATTGAATACCACTACCTGCTATTTAAATAACAGTAACAGAAACTATTCTAACATCATCCACATATTAGGCTATGTGGGAAAAATACAAATTATTGAAGCTAACTCGAAAACTACCCAAGTAAAGTTAATAAAAATTATATGGGACCACCGCGCACGCTTACTCTCACAGATAAAAAAAGAATTTTCAAAATCGGTCCAAAATTTACGAAAATAACGAAACTCCTCCTTTTTGGAAGTCGGTTAAAAATACAACTATACAAAAAATTACTGTGTTTATATAAGAATTTAGAGAGTTTTTGTTCAATAGGCTGTTTTGATTGTGATTGTAAACAATTGTTATGGAATAGGCACTATTAGTCGTTTTAAAATGAAGATATCATAACGAATTACTTTGTCACACGAACGAGCCTACCAAAGCCAAACGTCAATACATTTACAAACAACCAGTTTCCACCATTTTGTTTATTTTCCCCGTATTTCTCGTCTATTTTCACGTATTTTTTCGTCGGCGCTTAGTATCGTGAGCCTGACAGTTGCTATCTCTGCCTGTTCCGCCATATTGGCGCGACAGTGTTGCCAACTTGTCATTTTTTTACGGTGAAACGAACCGACTGAATTTACATCGAGTTCTTGGCGATGTTTTAAATGGTCGGTGGACACGTGAAAGTTTCGGTTTTTTATAAAGAAAAGAGTGAAAACTCTTATATGCGAAAAACTGGTGGGCAACTAGGAAGTTATATTATATGCTGATCGCGCGGTAATATCTGCTTACGCGATGCAGGATTTTGCGTCACGTCCGCGTCAGTATGATGCGTAGGTCGCATGTGGCGATATAGGTACCGCCACAAAACTGCGTGTGTTGCGAGGTCTTTTTTCCCAAAAATTTAGGTAATAAAATAAAAAGTCAAAGTTGCATTCCCGAGCTTTTCACTCTAAGGCGACGATATGGTACCATCCACGAAGACGCTCCCAACTCCTCTTCCTAATCGCTTACAGTACAAGAGTTGAACATGCCGCTAGTGTAGTTTTGTCGTGTTTACTAATTCCCCACTCATAGGTAATTAGTGTGTATCGACAATACTACAACACTAGCGGAATTTTGCACTCTTGTACTGTAATCGTTTAGAAAGAAGAGTGGGGCGCGCCTTCGTGGATGACACGATCTGTACCTATGTTTGAATAGTTTTAAATGGTCGACGACAAAGCAGTATTGTCAATTATACTCTAGTTTTGTGAATAAACTTGTGTTATAGGGTATTGAGAGCATGGTGGCCCAGTGGTAACGGCCTAGATTTACGAGTTGTAGGTCATGGGTTCGAACCCAATCAGGTGCTTTACTTTGTGTAAATAATTTCATCACCACTGCGCTCAAAACGGTGAAACGAAACATCGTGAGGAAACCGCCATATCCTAGAACCAAAAATTCGAGCATATATTAAGCTCCTACCTTGAAAATAAATGGTAGCTTGATGGCGTGTTATTCCCCCCGCACGCGGGGAGTGGCGGTTCCATCTTCCGTGGTCAGCCGCTACGTCGCCGCCATAAAGTTATCTGAACACGTTTAAAAACGTTACCTACTTACTTAGCATGGACTTTGGCTGAGCATTATTCTTGTCACTGTCAAACTAAAAGTGCAAGATAAAGACCGAAACATATCTAAGAAAAAAATGCGTGCTAGGTTACGTTAATTTATCTTGGTCTATGAAATTTTTGCAGACAGCGAACTATGGAGTAGAGTAGACAAATAATACAAAATATTTTATTAACAACTAAAATATTTATTAATATACTCGTAATACTCTATTAAATTAAAAAAATATTATTTAATATAATATGTATATTTTTTTAAATCGAGTATGCTACGCTCGCCGATACACAGTCTCCACTCGAGGACTCGTCTGCTCTAACGGTTATTGGTCCTTTGGCAGACATCGTCAGCCTACTAGAACAGACTACAGCTAGTAAATCTGCAAGAAAATTAACAAAAAATTAAACATGAAGATAGAGAACATGAAGGGTTCCGTAGTAGGGATGAATTTATCCCAAGAACAAACTTAACTTTGTAATTGAAAACATGTTCGATTCATCGATATACGTCACGAACAATTCTCAAACGGCAAATGTAAGTTTAGAGGACAGTGGGACAGTAACGGGCTGGTATTATTATTATATAGGTACCAAACAAAGCTAAACATTTACTAAATTAAAACAAACAATCAATCTGCCTAGCCTTTTCCCAACTTACTAAATTAAAACAAACAATTTACTAAATTAAAACAGTGTAAACGGCCCAATAGATCTACGAGTCATGACTATTATACTAACAGTGTTTGCGTGTTCGATACTAGCAATTACAATAATTCAAACGACAGGGCCTGACCTATCTCTGCGAGTACATTTGCTAATACTGGTTATGTTAATGTTGTGTGTCTGTGACGAATGTGGGGGCCATGGTGGTTTGGAACTGCTGGACATTGTGTGATGGGCAGAGGAATAACTGTATTTGTGTGCTTAGATTACTACGAATATAAGTTTCGAATTGAAGTATAATCTCATTCATGAATTAATTGGAATGAATTTAATATAATTTACTAATCGCATGCATTATTTAAAATACATATATTAATATCACGCCCGTAATCCCCAAAGGGTTAGGCAGAGGTGTCCCTATAGTACACCCACATTTCGCCAGTTATGTTTAAGTTCCATGTAATGGGGGGCGAGCCTATTGCCATTAAACCGGGCACAAATCCAGACTCCGGGCTGCTACTGAGAAATTTCTAATGGAAAAACCTAATAACACTTTACCCGAATTCGGAAACGAACCCAGGACCTCATGCTCAGCAGTCAAATTTGCGGCATTTCTTAAAATAATAATTAAATTATGTATTTGCACGCCGACGTTAGACGCATGTACATACATATGATTATCTTAGGAACTTTCTGTACCTTATTTATGCAAATAAATGTTTTTGACGTGACAACCTCTAATAAATCGATGAACGCCGGCAGCACGCATTAAAAAGTGTCCCGTTACGCTCATTGTCCCGTTGCGCTCATTGTAACGTTACGATCGGAGCGAGGGAAGGGAATGTTTTGTTATGATGTTGGCACGTTAAACTATCGTCCGTAAACCGATTTTACAGACAAACATTTTTATTTTTTTTATTTTTGATAAAATTGGCTATTGTTGGCGTCATGTTTAAGTCAATTTTGAGAAGAGTTTTACTGAATTACTTAATTATTTCGAACAAATCTAGAGAAGTCTACATATTGAATCTTCACAAAAATTCAAATCAGACTTCTTGGGGATAAATTTTTTGAAATTATTAGCGGTAGGTATGAGTGAGTTTTTATTAAAAGTTGAGTTATCAGTTGATTTGATTTATCGTTTTAAATCGTAACTTTTGTATGATCCGTATCGGACTGAATATGGTAAGCGTATTTTGATAAAAGAGATCTGACTTACGATAACTGTTTTTTATAGCACATTCTACAATTTGTACATTACTATACATTCTAAATACCGTGTACCTAGATTCTAAGCGAGCTTTAGATTTGCTACTAGATATCGGTAAATGCAAATATTGATTTAAATTGTAAACCGGTGGTCAATGCATATTCATTTAACCGTGCAACTACTCGTACTAGCTGCAAATACAACATGCAGCTTTTAATGTAACAGCATGTTTTAGTATGCAATAAGCAGTATGCAGTAACTACAAAGGTGGCGCGTACCCACTAGAGCCGCGCGGCCCGTGAGGCCAAGCCGCGCGGCCGAGCCTCGTGAGTTTGTAAACGTACACACTTACGAGGCTAGGCCGCGCGGCTGGGCCTCACGGGCCGCGCGGCCCTAGTGGGGACGCGGCTTGATGCCATACATTTGGGTCGAGTAGATATCGAAGTTTTTTATGGGACAGTTGACAATTTTTTCGTAATTACAATGTTGTGCCAGGCCAGTCTTATCAAGTACCAGTCAGAAAATCGCTCATTACAACAGCACGGCTCCGACACGGCAAATAACTTGTCATTCAAGTTATGATTTTAATTCAAACACATTAAAGCTTATTTTACGATGGCTTACAGAATACTGGACGGCTCGCCAGCCGCTCACTGCCCGCACGTCCCGCCGACACACGTAAAATAGACTTTAAATTTTTTTATTTAAAATCCTTATTTGAATGACAAGTTATTTGCCTTGTCGGAACGGTGCTGGTGATTCCAGTAACTTCGTAGCAAAACAAGACGGCGTCACATGCTGAGCAAAAAAATTAGTTTTTTTTTTTTTTATCCTCCCCTTATTTCGTCTTTAAAACGAAAAGTGATAGCCTGCACTTTTCCGAAAACTACAAAGGTCACTATTCAAGTAATCACCATTCACCATTAAGTAATGATTCAAATATAGCTTTTTATAACAATTTTTTTAAAGTCTATTTTACGTGTGTCGGCGGGACGTGCGGGCAGTGAGCGGCTGGCGAGCCGTCCAGTATTCTGTAAGCCATCGTAAAATAAGCTTTAATGTGTTTGAATTAAAATCATAACTTGAATGACAAGTTATTTGCCGTGTCGGAGCCGTGCTGTTGTAATGAGCGATTTTCTGACTGGTACTTGATAAGACTGGCCTGGCACAACATTGTAATTACGAAAAAATTGTCAACTGTCCCATAAAAAACTTCGATATCTACTCGACCCAAATGTATGGCATCAAGCCGCGTCCCCACTAGGGCCGCGCGGCCCGTGAGGCCAAGCCGCGCGGCCTAGCCTCGTGAGTGTGTACGTTTACAAACTCACGAGGCTCGGCCGCGCGGCTTGGCCTCACGGGCCGCGCGGCTCTAGTGGGTACGCGGCTTTACAGCTAATATTTTTTTCGTGATTACGATATTGTTTCCAAGGAGAAAGTTGATCAGTTTAATGGTCTGTGCTGCCCCATCCAAAGAGTTGGCATCATCGCAAATAGCTATCAAATATTTTTACCTGTTTTGATTAATTTGGCAATATTACTGTATGGAAATAAAAAAAAAATGGCTAAATAGTGAACTAGAATATTAATAATGAATTGCAATTATAACATTGAATTTGATGTTGTAACCGTTGTAGGCGTAAAAAAGGCATTTGGAAAGTTTCGAAATACTTTTTTTACATCTAAAATTAAATACTCGGTGTTACGATAGTAATTATTGCATTTAATAATCAATATTTTAGTTCTCTAGTTAGCCGTATTTCTTATTTTCATACAGTCATATTGCGAAATTAATCAAAACAGCGAAATATTTGACAGCTATTTGCGACGTTGCCGACTTTCTGTATAAACGCTCTTAAATTTATCCACACATTGCTGATGAAGTTGCTAAAGTATAACAAACCTGTCAAATATGTGTATCGGCAATTACCAAACTCAGACCAAATAAAAAACCAAGATATAGCGCTGCGAACAATACAGTGAAGCATGCCATAACTACACCTCCGCTCTGTGCATACTCGCTCACACGCACACATTTACAATCAAACTACACTTCACTAAGTGCACACATGTCTACAAAACCAGCCCCACGTCACTGTTGACAACGCTCTGTCTTGGTTTTTTATTTGGTCTGTGTTTCCAAAACTTTCCTTTTTCATCGAAGTCCAAAAAACTCGTGTCCCACTATATTTGACGGAACATAATATATAGCCACAGTGATTCAACAAATCTGTGTGTTACGAGGGAAATCACTTAGCTCATGACAAATAGTGGTAGAGTGACGTCACTGCTTTTAAGAGACATAATCATATGGCTCTTGTGGGACTGTGGATGTCGCGGTTAAATAATGATAGGTGGGTAGTTTGAGTTATGTTGCCATGTTTTTGGGAGATTCGAATATGTTTTATGATTAAGTGTACGTTAAGTGTAGTTTGTCGTAATCTCGTATCGGCCCAGTGGTTAAGGCTTCGCCTCTCATGCACGAGGTCGTGCGAGTTCAAATCCGGGCAAGTACCAATGTGACTTTTTCAATTTATATTTACTTACTAAGTTTGTTTAGGACATTAGGCATCGGTGAAAAAAATACATCGTGAGGAAACGTCTGAAATAATAGACTGGTACTATATGTGTAGTTTGGAATTATTATAAAATTATTATAATAATTATTTTGTTTTGTCGGAATAGTGGAAGAGGTAATCTATACTCCATTTGAAATAACATTAGACATTTAACTAAACCTTTTTTACAGTCCGTTCAACCGATTTTGACTTCTATTGCGTTGGTGGCATGACAAATGGCAGCTGCAGTAAACAGTTGGTATTGAAACCACTTTTCTGCTTTCAATGCCATCCTTATGCCTACGGTATACAAGTCAGTATCGGTTGAACGGACTGTAAAAAAGGTTTGTTTAAATGTCTAATCTTATTTAAATAATAGGTAGGTAATAGGTAATACGGGCTGGTATCCGCAACTCAACGAAAAAAAAACAAAAAGAAAAAAAAAAAAAAAAAAAAAAAAAAAACAAACGCGTATTTTGCGTACGGGTGGGAAAATTGGTTATTCGATCCACCCCAGCTCCACAAAGAAGGCCAGCAACGCCTTGGTGTCACTGACAATCTCACGTAGGGTACCTGGGTTACCGAAGTACTTTGCCCTGTATGTGGCGACCACCGGGCAGTATAACAGCACATGGGCTGCTGTCTCGTCGTCCTCCATGCAGGCTCTGCACAGCGGACTGTCTGTGACTCCTATGACAAAGAGGTGTTTATTTAAATCTTATTTCAAATGGAGTATAGTTGAAATCTAGCCTCCAGACTGTTGCTAAGAATTTCTTAACAAAAATCGAACCTAGGACCTTTCGTTCAGCAGGCACTTGCGACAACTAGAATG
This sequence comes from Agrochola macilenta, assembly GCA_916701695.1. Lineage (NCBI taxonomy): Eukaryota > Metazoa > Arthropoda > Insecta > Lepidoptera > Noctuidae > Agrochola > Agrochola macilenta. The sequence goes on from OU753564.1 coordinate 13,799,810, forward strand.
AGGCAGTCTTAGTAGTCACCAGAGGGACCGTTACAGGCTTCATAATCTTCGTCGTATCGATGACTCCATAACTATATCATTTTATCTATGTTTCGACCAGAATTCGGCCACGTCGACAGCGATAGTATTGGCCTTGCAAAGGTCTTTCATATCACATAACGCCTGTGTACCCCCGAAGGGTCGGGCAGAAGTGTACTTATTAGTACACATACTTTTGGCCAGAGATGTTTAAGTCCCATGTAATAGGAGGCGAGCCTATTGTCATCAACTGGGCACAAATCTAGACTCCGGGCTGCTACTGAGAAATCACAGATGGATAAATCCAATAACACTTTGTCCGACCTTTTTTTTTTATTTGAGGGTGGGAAATTATCAAATAACTTCTCCCGCTCTGGGTGGAGCGGGAGGGCGTGTCAGACTTTTACTGACTGAAACCCACCCGTGTTCCTTTCGTTGCCTGTCGGGGCCGCGAAGTCGGCACGCCATTCCCGACGCCCGGGGCGTCTCGTGCGGCGACTAGGGGCGCGAGGGCGCGAATCTTGCCTCTTCCTCGCGCGCTCCACCTCCTTCTTCGCGAGCATTACTGCTTCGGAGTAGGAATTGACGGACTCCCATGCACTCTCGCTCCGGACCATGCCCTGAACCAGAGCCGGACGCGAGAGATCGCCGCCGCCGGCGCCGATCGCCTCCGTGAACACTTTGTCCGACCTGGGAATTGAATCCAGGACTTCATGCTCAACTGTAGCGGTAGCGAGCACTAGATCAACGAGGCTTTCATAGTGCAGTTTTTATTGCATAGAGAGTACGACAAGAGGTAGGACATCGTTTGAGATCATCATCATCATCATTTCAGCCGAAAGACGTCCACTGCTGAACATAGGCCTCCCCCAAATGCCATGGGGTTTGCCATAATCGCCTCGCTTGGCAGGCGGGTTGGCGATCGCAGTATGGCGTCAAAATGCGTAGAGAACGCTGCTGCCCATTCTCTAGTAAGCCCCTTAGTCGCCTTTTACGACACCCACGGGAAGAAATAGGGTAGTGCTATTCTTTACGTCCGGCACCACACGGAACAGAACTCGGTGTTCGTTTGAGATGCAGCTCCACAATTGCATTTAGGCTCATTGAGTATCCCCATCTAACCAAGTTACAGGCTTATAAATAGAGAGATAAAACAAAGGCCTATAGTTTGTAGTTGTTGTTGATTGTTGTAGTTTGATAACTAATAAATTAATAAACAATACAATATAGGTATTTATATAAATCACCTTTCTATGCATTCAGCCCTTAACCTACTTATCATATTTTCTTAAAAACACGCCCACTCACACGCACACACACACCACACACACCACGCACACCACATACACTCACACACATACTAACCCTAGAATAAGTAATAATCATTAGTGTAATCTCTCTTTTTTAATTTTTTTTCTGGTTTTATATAACTTACCGCATTTGTGTACGAATGCATAATCCTTAAGAAATGTAACTGCTTCCAAAGGGGTGGAGACCTGGTGTCCTGAAATACAGGCATTACGCCTAGCTTAGGCACCAATCTCCCACAGTATAAATAAAACTATTATGTATTGTCCAATGATCATTTGAAAATGTATCTACTTTCTATTGTGGTGAGAAATAAATCTTATAGTGACAAAAAGAATGGACTCAAACTACAAATACTCCGGAAATCATCACCGGATCTGTGTCAATTTGCGTCACTCTAAACCTGTTTTTAATGCGTCGATCTGTATTCTGACGTGATTACTCGTTGTGCTCGGCTTAAATATGGCAGCGTATGTGGCTATGATGCCGGCTATTTAGAAAGACGTGTGTGATGCAAATATAGTATGCCTAGTTGTGTGGTAGCTATATTCTCTTGCGACCAATGGTAGTTTGGCTTAGTGGCTGTTTAAGTTAATATGTTAACGTTTCTGTCATAAAATAATAGATGGTTGAGTGAAGACTTTAAGCAAGAGTAAACAGGAACTATTTGGGTATGCTTGTTCCTTTGTAGTTCTCAACTAATATTTGTTTCCAAAGAGGGGGCCGCCCATTTATGAATAACAAAGGAGAAAGAAATCGTCACTTGTTTTGTTATTGATAATCGTGATAGAATATGTTATTTTTAACCGACTTCCAAAAAGGAGGAGGTTATATGTTCGACGCGTATGTATGTTTTTTATTTTTTTGTTGTCTCATATATATTTTATTAACTTTGCTGAGATAGTTTTTGAGTAAGCTTCAAAAATACGTATTTTTCCCAATTATTCTATGTGGATGATATGATGATAACTTCCTGTGACTGCTATTTACATAGCAGGTACTGGTATTCGAATTTGTGTGGGGTAGACACAACTAAAAAGTGAAAAATAAAAACTTTTTACAAAAAAAAAAACAACCGACTTCCGAAAAAAAACACTACAAAGTGAAAAATAACTTTAATTTCGGAAGTCGGTGGCAAAAAACGTTTTTTAATTTATTTAAATTAAAGTTATTTTTCACTTTGTAGTGTTTTTTTTCGGAAGTCGGTTGTTTTTTTTTTGGAAAAAGTTTTTTATTTACAAGCTTTACTCGTATACAATGCCGCCCATCGGATGTGACCGTCCGTATTTTTCTGAATATTCATGAAAAATTATCGAAATAACTTTAAAAGTGGGTCTGAATGGGAAGTGGGTCTGGGTGGGAAAAGTGGTGTGGTATATCTTGATTCTTTTTAGTTTTTTTTCTTATATGAATTTTTGTCATTATCCCCCTATGATTTTATGACACTTGTGTTTTTTAAATACATTCTGTATTTTTTGTAGAAAAGAAAAACTTCACTTTTTTTTTCATCGTCGACAAAGTATAATAAAAAATGTTAATCCGAAAAAAAAACTCCTATGCTTAAGAAATAATAAACATAATCCAAATCGAGCCAACAACAGCAGTTACATGGCAAACGGTAATAAAAAAAAAAAAAAGAATAAAATTTAAAAAAAAAACCCTTTTAAAGTAAATCGATAATTTTTCATGAATATTCAGAAAAATACGGGCGGTCACATGCTCTTGGGCGACATTGTATAAGCTTGCTTCGTTCGGATATGTTTCCAGTTACTCCCATTGTCATCCATTTTTCAAGCACTTCCTGGCATCCGATTGAGCATAGATAGAGAACTTGGCATGGATACTTATAACTTCGGTGACAACGCAAAAATTTAATACCATGGAGCTGGTCTGTTGATGGAGGCTAAAGGTGGCCACAGGAACTCCTCAACTAAATAAGATAACATCGTTGAGTTTGAACTTGTTGGTTTTGTCTTGACAAGTACTATACCCTCAGATGACCTTTAGATTGTGATGATGGAGCCTGAAGGTGGTCACGGGCACTCCTCTACTAAACAAGATAGCCATGTTGTGTTTCGGCCATTTGGATTTATCTTGATAAGTACCTTACGGTGATAGAACAGATATTTAAACAAATTCTAATGCTAAAAAGTACAAAATAAAATATAATAATAATAATAATAATTGCTTTATTTTCAGGCAACTAAGGCCCATAGACAGAATACACAAAATAATCATAGATAAAAATAAACTAATACATAATAAAAAACATCACTATAAAATCGAGTTAATACGTTGAGTCGGCGACGTATTATTGCGCTGAGTCGTGGTGTCATGTAGCCTTCCGCGAAAACGCCGATACACGACAGCCGTCGGCCAAAATTCCTCCTTCATGAAAGTCTCCAAGTGATGAGTCGGAACCCGCACCACAAAAGATTTGAAGTTAATCTTATGGCGCGACTCCAACTTCTGGACTCTCAAGGTGAACTTGATCTTCATCCTGATGTACTCCACGACCTCCTCTACCTTCGTGGTGTGATGTAGACGTGACACGTACAGCTGCGTCGTTGGAACAGCGGGTCGCAGCAACATGTCGGGACCAGTCATTGCGGTACCGGACTGATTGCGACAAGCAGGCTTCTTCTTCTTGTTCTTCTTCTGCACGCGAATGAAGCCTTCTTCATCGGCCTGTCCTTGGCTTGTTACCGGCGGTAACGAGCAATACAGGCGATATAGGTAAAAATCTTTTTTTAAACATATAACTTTAATATTATCTTAAAAGCTTGAGGCCTGAACGTCCTTCTTACACTTAAAGATAAAGCCTTAAGCTTTAAGAAAATATTTAATGTACGAGTATATTTCCAATCGGGATATTTGGCGATATCAAACTTGTATTAAAAACATCTTTTACCTACTTGCAATTAGTGCAAAGGTTGTGCAAATATCAATTTATCACTTTTTTTAGTGACATCTCTGAATGCAGTTAAGAAAACAATAAATAAAGGCTAACACTCCTCACAACGGTTTATTCCAATAACAATAATGTTAACAGTGACAATGTTACACTAACATAATGCATAAACAATTAGTTTAACATTGTTATGCCTACGGTGCTACGGCGTAGCATCGAGGTCTGTATCGTAGCTCCATCGTAGACCGTTCGTAGACCGTTCGTAGAGGCTCGTAAGCAATGTTTATGATATTGCTTCTACGTTTGCTACGCGATGCGATATGCATTCAAATCGACCTCTATTGGATAATCATTGTGTTTTGTATTGCAAAAATAAATATTTTCAGTATTGTACTGCATATTCTGTGTCTATTCAGGGCTGGGAATGTAAGTAAATAATAAGATAGAATGCAATTAGTTCTGTTGGAAAGAATCTTCCTTTAAACTTTTAATGTTAAAGAAGTCTCGACTATGTCCTATGCAATTTCTTGACCATGTAGCCCGGTAAACCAAACTCAGTAAAATAGGCGGAAAGCACTATATTACAGTGCCAATAAGTCAAATACAAAATTAGAGGACTTATAAAGCCTCTCCGATATTTAAGAACCGCTACAACCATGTTAACAGATTTAAAAAATAAGAACCACGACATGGAATGATGAGATGAGTCAAGATGTAAATAGTCTGCTTACAGTAACACAATTTAAATAAAAATAAATTGAACTCCACTTTCAATAAAAGTCGCTTAGTGGGAATCCATCATTGATCCCCACTGTACGCCACGCTATCGCTAGAATCGAACCCAAAACAAACGGAGAGACGGCCGGATCAGCGGTGATCGATCGACTTAGCTCGCCCGACAAGGGAACCTCATTCATTCAGCCTGTAGTGCGTTGTGCTATTCTCTAAACATCACTTCGGAACTCGAAAAGTGAATCCATGATGATTTACTATGTAACTATGGTATTCTGGAACGTGATTCAAGTATGAATCTTGAATGAAGTACAGAATGACTGTGACTGTTTCAAATAAAATACTTGTAGAGTAATATTATTGACGCTGGCAGAAAAGTCAGCATTCGATCACATGCAAAAAAAAAAAATGTAATCTAAATTGAGATTTATGCTCCAAGTTACCAAATAAAACATTAAAAAAACTTGTTAATTTGCTATTTTGTCAACAATATCGTCGACCGTAGGTTCAATTGAGGTAAGGGACAAAATACAATTTTTCAGGAGAAGCCGACAAAGTTTATTTTCGGACTAAATCACCTATAACTTTTTTTGTTATTAACCTTTTTCGGATCTGATTTCACACATAATCTTGTATTTCAGTGCTCTATCTACTTGTACAACATTTATTTAAATAAGTTAGCTTTTTAAGAAAATAGACGTCCCTTACACCAACGTATTTAAAATAAAAATAATAAATAAATCATTTTTATTGGGAACAAAAAACAAATACATACAAGACAAAAATGTTAAACGATGATAGCTGCAATAGTTAAAACTGTGGCGCAGCTACCAACGCCCGACTCCTAGTGAGAGGGTAGGTTGTTCCAAGACGAATACATAACAAAGGTAACATTTTAACAGATATAAGAAAAGAAATAATAAATTTTACATTTTGAGAAAAGTGTGTGTGAGTACCTAATGTTGAGTAAGAGAGGGTGAGGGTGTGGTGAGTTGTGTGTCGTGTGTGTGTGTTTTCCAAGATGTTAAATTTCCACAAGTTTTTCTGTTGCATCATAATTAAGTGATTTTAATAAAATGTCGAGATTTTTCTTGCATTCATTTCTGGTAACAGAATAGATGGAGATATTTTTATTTATTGTGTTATATATTTTTGAGCTCATGTAGGTAAAATGGCGACGTGCTGCTACAGTTGTACGAGGCTTAACATCACAGACTCTATCAGAACGGCGTCTGCTGCTTAATCTAACTGGTTCATAATTCAGCTGGGTATGCTTACGGAGTACTGCCTGAGAAATGAACAACTGTCTGACCGTCAGGACCTGACAGAGAGAGTAAAGTGATGTTGTAGGAAAGCGGATTGGCTTCCTCGCAAGGACTTTCAAAACTGCTCTCTGAGCTCTCTCAATCCGTAACATTGTTGTCTTGTGCGCACAACCCCAGACCGTTAGGCAATAACCCAACACTGACTGAGCAAGTGCAAAATATATGCTTATTAAGGTCTTAAAATCCGCTGAGCCTCTAAGTTTCTTAAATATATACAAAAGCTTTCTCAGGCGTGCTACGACAGAGCTAATTTGCTGATGCCATTTAAGGTGACAGTCAACTACAACACCAAGATATTTAATTGTCTGGACGCCTTCTAATAGAGGGCAGCCACAGTTAGGGACAGAATCAGGGTTCATACAAGAGTGAACGTGAAGGGCAATAGGTGCTAGGGGTTGACCTGACTTATTTATGGCAAAACAGATGAACTTGGTTTTATTGACATTCAAAGTAAGAAGATTTGTGGCTAACCAATTTATGACAATACTAAGGGCTAGTTGGGCATTTTTACAAGTTTCACTCCAATCGCAGCCATGAATTATTAGAGCCGTATCGTCTGCGTAAGTAACTATTTTGCAGTTAGGGAGAGATAAGCGACACAGCTCATTCACATAAATTAGGAAGAGGCTTGGCCCAAGCACGCTGCCCTGTGGTACCCCAAAGGTGACCATCTCCCTTCGGCTTGAGTGTTTATCGATTTTTACGTACTGCCCACGACCTGACAGATAGCTTCTGAAGATATCCTGGGCAGTGCCGCGGATACCAACATCTTCCAGCTTCGAAAGGAGTATTGGGACAGAGACAGTGTCGAAAGCTTTAGATAGATCTAAAAAGATGGCCAGTGTTTTTCTTTTATTATCAATATTATTAATAATAGTATCTGTTAGTTCCAATACAGCATCATCAGTGGTTTTACCACTTCGGAAACCAAACTGGTTACTAGCTAGAATGTTGAATTTTGTAAGGAATTTTGTTAATCTAATGTTAATAACTTTTTCTAAAATTTTTGAGAGAGTCGTAAGTACCGATATGGGTCTATAATTAGTGACACTGTCTTTGTCACAAGATTTATAAATAGGGTGTACAATCGCAGTCTTAAATATGTCAGGAAAGATACCTGATGAAAGGCACAAATTAAAAACATGGACTAGCACCGGGATGATAATAAGTCTAGTTGCTTTCACAATAGAGGTGGGGATACCGTCAATGCCAACGGCGCATTTGTCTTTAAGGCCAAGAATTATATTATTAAGCTCGGAGTCATCAATGCTGTAAAGAGCCATTGAATGTAACAGTGTTGATTTAGAGGAAGCGTTATCTACTTTACTGGAAGTAGAACTGTTTTGGGGTTCGGATTGCTGAATTTTGGATGCCAATAGTCTGCCCACGTTAGCAAAGTAGTCATTTACCATGTCAGCTGATTGAGAGGGATTTTCACAGCACTTTAGGAGATCTGAAGACGATGTTCTATTTTGGTTTAAGTTTGCTAACTGTTTAATGAGAGCCCATGTAGCTTTCGGGTTGTTTTTAGCCTTCTGAAACTCTGCACGTTCGTACTCTGTTTTGACTTTCTTAAGTAAATTATTACAAAAGTTTCGGTATCGATAGTAGACTACCTTGTGTGTTTCGATGTCTGGGTATTTTTTAAATGTACGGTATAATTTATCTCTATGCCTTATGCACCTTAACAGGCCTGGGGTTATCCAAGGTTTAATAAATTCAATAATGCGTTCAGGGTGCTGATGGGGCTGCGGCGATTCTGTAGTGCATCAGGGATGTTTGCTGAACATCGCGTAGACTGCTTTTATGCTACGATGCGTAAAAGGTGCGCATCCTTGGTGCATAGAGTACGTAGCAGCGCCAACAGCATCCTTAGCATGATCGCTAGTCGGCTGGACTGTAGTTTCATCAATCATTGCAGCGTCATTTGTCATGGAATGGCGCAGTAGTGATTGTTGAATTTACTTTATTTTATTGTGATTGATTTGCGTATTACTAACACTAGTCTATAAGAACATTGTTACTAACAAAATGGACACCATGGTCTGAAATAAAGTATTTATTATTATTATTATTATTAACAGCTGAAGACATTGTAGAGACAAGAGACTCAGCAGCTTCATTCGGATCATTAGAGTTAAGAATTGATGAGAAGTCAGTGTTTTTGATGCATTCAAGAACTCCAGGAACATCAATCTTAGGGTTACAGTAACTTCGGTTTACTTTGATTTTCATGTGCATGTTACAGAAAAGCAAGACCGGAGAGTGATCTGTTATGAGAGAATCGAGTACTAGAGGTTAGTAATGTCCCTTACTGACCAAGTATCTCGTAGTCCCGTCCCTTACGTTAAATTGACCTCTACGTTGGATCCAATCTATTCATAAAAAATGGTGTAAAGGACTTATTGAAAAAATTTATGAAAAAAAATACAGTGTAAAGAGATTGTTGACAGAAAATGAAGTACATATTTTTGACGTACTGAGTAGTTCGTAATGGTAATTCGGTGATTAGGAAGACCCTTACCTTATTTGAAGTGGATTGGCGGCGGTAATTACACAATTTCAAGTTGCTATATTGCATAGTTTTTCATTAGTATTACATTGTTATTATGGGGCTGATTCGAAATTTGGATCCAAAAAATTAGTAGGGTAAGACAGACGGACATTTTTCTTAAGCTAGAATTTTTTCATATACACCATTCGAAAGATTGAAAAATTCTGAACAAAACTGTATACTCAACTCATTTTGGGTATTTTGTCCCTTACCTCAATTGAACCTACGGTCGACGAATAATGAAGATGATTTTAAAATTATAAGCGGAGCTCTTCTAATTTTAAAATCATCTTCACTATAGTGTTGATAAAATCTAGTTCTAGATTAAAAACGACGCCCTACTTGACCCATTCCATTTTTGATTTCACATTCTCACATTCAAATGAGGGTTCTCTGAAATGACATCCACTAGGTGGCAGCACTGGGACATCAGATCCAGGCACCTGTCAAAAGTGTCAAAGCGCCTTTATTATCTTTAGTCGTCACTGAATGATGAACGAAAGATGAACGTCATCATGTATTCTTTCAGTGTCGAAAGTGTCTTGTCACAGTGGCGCCAACATGCGGTCGTTCGAGTGAGGTTCCAAGTGATTAATACAAAATCTACAGATCACAGGTACCATTTCAAAAACAAACAAAAGGGCATCCATCCAATAACCTTCACTTAATCCAAGCCCACATCCCGACAATCAAAGGAAAGTTTAACACAAAAGAAAGTAAACAGGAGTTCTCATTGGAAGTTAGCTAGTTAGCGCCGAAATAGGGGATCGCTGGCCAGCCAATATAACAAAGTTGCTCCAAACTTGTTATTTATCTAATCCTTGGCGGTCTGTGGACAGCGTTGTTGGTATCGCTTTTACTAAATGTGGGCCTGAAAGTGAGAGAGTTTGTTTTTGTTTTGTAATGGAAAATTGGTTTTTAAATCTATTTGTTGCGTTGGTTGGCTAAGTAATAATAGTCACACGGTTCGATCCATCAGAATAGGTGCTCACTTAAATGTCTCGCTGATAGTGGCGAGTGTGTTTGATCATTCAGTTCCCTACAAAATGGTTCAACTGGATGGTGCTGATCCACACGTCATGTTCGTGAACGGGCGCTGTCAGTTGTGACTGGTCATCTCTTATCTGCCATGGCTTATTTTTAATCTTATATTTTGAATTGAATTTATTCTTTTTTGTACATTGTTCTCACATATAGAAGCAACAAGAATAATGTACCCAGGATTTTGTAATTTTCTATATTTAAGAGTGTCCTTGGAGTTTCTTGCCCGTTCTTCTCCATATCTACGTTTACCAGATCTACGTTTTGGAATGGGCAACTAGCTTCAACTTTCTGACTAACTGACCGACTATTTGACAATTCAAAAGTGCCTGTAAATGGTTTAATTGAAATAAATGCTTTGAGTTTGAGTTAAGCTCCCTGGATAGGTGACCATCTTGACATACCGAGACTCCTACGTGCCTCAGAAAGCACGTTAAGCCGTTGGTCCCGGCTGTTATTCGTGGATCTTTGACGTCATTACGGGTCGTCAGAAGCCCGAAAGTCTGGCAACCAGTCTTTCCAAGGGGTATCGTATTACCCATTTACTAGGTTGTGGAGGTCAGATAGGCATTCGCTCCATGTAAAATACTGATATTCAGCTGCATCCGGTAAGACTGGAAGCCGACCCTAAACATAGTTAGGAAAAGGCTAGGCAGATTGGTTATCATCAAGCAGCAAAAACTAGTACTATAAAAAACCATAGAACGTTTTGTAAAAAACTGTCCTTGGTCCTATAAAACCCCAAAGAACGTATCTTTTATTCGGAAGTGGCGCATTTAGATCTCTGTTCAGTGACAAAATAATTGTATTGCAGTGTTCTAAATGACGAAACAGTCCAATAAAATCTATGTAACAGTGATGCAGGTCTCAAAATAATTATGTATTGGCTACTGTAGGACCTTTTATAGTACTTTTTCATACTATACAAGAGTTTAGTTTCCTTTACCTCACATTTTTCATTCACCTTTCATTATTTTACATTGTTCATAGTGCAGAGTGCAAAAAATAATTAAAATAATTTTACAAAAGGATACAAGCAATCTGATAAAAGATTTTATTTTGTTATAATAATATTAGTTTATTACGGTGGAAATGATGTGCGACTGCAGCTTTACTGATAAACTAGGGATAGGTTTACCATGAATTTAAAGTGCCCCCCACGAATTGTTGAACTTTTAATAAAATATTTATCATATAAAGTGATTTCGATATTCTAAGAGCCATTATAGTACTTGCCGTGATAATGTTTTCACTGTCAGTCATCGTGGATTCAACCTAAAATTGGGGTTCTGTGTGAGCATGACTGAATATTTATACATATATATAAACATTTTAATTTCTAATTTAATAGTGGTTCATCCTTTAATAAGAATGTTGTGCATGCCTATAAGTGATGTATTTACACAGTACTGTTGGTGTGCCTTGCTCAATAAATAAATATATAATACAGTGTTTTTTTTTACTATTTTTCTGAACACTAATGGGTAATGAAAAAAAAACTTTATTATAAACTGTTTACTAAGCGTTCGGGAATCGTTTGGTAATGTTAATGTTTAATTGGTAAAAAGTTTAGTACGATTAATTAACAATAGAATACCAAATGTATTCTATTGTTAATTAATCGTACTAAACTTTTTGTTGCTTCATGCGAAATATTATAATGAATGGCCCAATTTTTCACGCCATTACGAAAATTTTGGTATTTTTCGAATGTTGAATCATTGCTCGAAGATTCAGAAAAATCGCTGGAGTAAGGACTCTCTTCAGAAATAATTTATTTGTAAGACACATTTTGTACGGAACCGTTTCTCGTAATTGTGATTCCAACTTGATTTTGGCTACTATTACTGCTTTGATTGTTTGTTGATGACGAAGCTGCTTTTTCAAAACGTCTATTCACTTCTTTTCTATAAGTTCCACTGCGTTTATATCTTTTCCAATTCTTTAAATCCATTTTTTGTTTTTTTATTTTTAGGGCAGAATGCACGTCGCATTAATTCCGTATCAAAATGTTTGAATATATAATCCTTTTTGGGACTTAACTGTCATTTAAAAGAAACATTTATCTACATGTATGTGCCACTTTTGCGTCATTATAGTGATAGATACCCATTTATAATACTAACAAGCGCATTGCTAGGCACCAAAAAAGTTGTTATACAATAATTCTGCTCTATTATAGTGTTTGTGTGATATGCGTATCGATAAAATTATAACATGCATCTTAAAACTATTATAGTACACTTACGTTCTATTAGCGTGATCTGAAATTAGACTACATCACAAAAACACTCTATTGTAAAGTCTTTGTGACTACTAACGCACACGTACTATAGCAGCGATCTGAATATCCACAATATCACAATATCGCCCTGTAGTTGAGTGTTCATCACTGCTATAACGAAACTACTATTGCAGTACGTTTGGAACCCTTATTACGCTAATCAGATAAATAAAGGCACCTGGTAACAATTTTATAGATCAATATTATTATGTACTAGTTATATTAGAACTTGCTATAGTACTTGACTATAACGGTTGTATAAAATGGTGTAGTAAACGTTTACATCCTTTGTTTATAGGTATTTTTAGCTCTATAAGCATTTAGAGCAATCATGTACTGTCGAACGCTTTTATACAACACTCTGGCACCGCTAAAACCTTAATAATAATAATAATATTGAAACGAATAAAAAAGAATAAAATGAACCACAGAATTAAACTTTAATGAAAAAATGCCATAGCGGAGGTGAATTGACAGATGTCACCCCTCCAATAAAACCATGACTTCATAAAACGAAATGAAAACGAAATGTTGACGAGATCAGCTGCAAGAGCACGCCCATCACCTTCGGACTCGTCGCTCAGCTCCGCCTCGCCGCCGCCGGTACCCAGCCCCACCGTGAGCGCTGTGACGACCCCGGCCACGGTAGTTGCGTCGAGCTCGAGCGACGAGTATTTTTCCCCGCCGACGTCGCCAACACCTGTACGCCGGCAGGGGAGAGGCCGGCCACCGAGAAGCTTGGGACTTAGGGGCCAACCGGCCCCGAGCCGGGTCCCCGCTGCCGGTGGTTGTGTGCAGCGCATGAGATGGACTCAGTCTATAAACGAGAACGTCATGCGCGCATATTACGGGTCTACAGAGGGAGGAACTAACCTCACTGCGTACCGTGTTAGGATGCTGTCTCTATTTCAGGAGCTAGAGCCAACCGTCAACGTCTCGGCACAACGACTCTCGGATCAGGTGCGGGTCATCCAACGCAATCATAGGTTGGACGACACCGCACTTGATAGGCTGCGCTCAGAGGTACTGAGCAACCATATCATCTCAACTCCGGCACAAACCGCGGCACAAGCGACACCTATTGATGTAATCCCGCCGTGGTCCAATCGTGATGTTGAAGAGGAGGATGATAGGGTTACCACAGTAAGTAGCCAGTGCAACGTCCGATTGAGGAGCGCACTGGAGGATGCGCTTCGCGAGTATAGGTACACTCCGACCGATCTTAGGCCCCGACTTCCACGCTTACCCATGCACAAAAAAAATAGGGCGCTGGTGTGTGCCTTGGACTCGCAGCTTAAGAATTTCTTCGAGAGCAGCGAGGATCTCATTGATACACACTCGATCCTGTATTGTGCGGCTGTTGCGGCATGTCGTTTAGCTAACGTCAAGTTCCCAAACTGTGACGGAGCTACTCGACCAAAACCAGCCGTACCAGCCTGGCAGTGCAGGATCGAGCGACGTATCGATGGGGCCAGGGTACTCATCGGCAAACTATCCTGCTTCAGGGAGGGCAATACGAGACCGCGAGTGATGCGCTTTGTGAGGCAGGCATTCTCGGGGACTGGAATCAGCCCTCGAGAATACATGCTCCGTGTCACAGAGCGCATCGACTTCCTGAAGCAGAAAGTTTGTGCATGGGCGAGCCGTATTCGGCGGTATAAGCGGCGGGTTGATCGATACACGCAGAATCGTATGTTCCAGAGCGATGAGAGGTGGGTATATAGAGCTTGGGAGCGACCTGAACAAAATGTGACGGACGTGAGCCGCCCGGATGATGCCGCCACGAGTGCATTCTGGCGCAGCATCTGGTCGGTGCCTGTCTGTCACACTGAGGCTGGCTGGATGCAGGATGTCGAGCGAGTGTGTGAAACTATTCCAGAAATGGAAGCTGTAGTAATCACGCCATTAGACGTAGCCATAGCAGTCCGTCCATTACCGAACTGGAAATCACCGGGACCGGACGGACTGCATAACTTTTGGTTAAAATGGCTGATTAGTTCACACACTCGCCTAGCATCCCAATTCCAGTCATCCCTGGAGTCTGGGTCGCTACCACAGTTTCTAACAACAGGAGTTACCCACCTGCTCCATAAGTCAGGTAGTCCTGCGGAACCCAAGAATTATAGACCGATCACATGTTTGTCGACGGTCTATAAACTTCTAACATCCATTTTGAGAGTGAAAATTAACACACACATTGACAGTAATTCAATTATGTCTGCCTCTCAAAATGGATGTAGGAATGGGTCCCGCGGTACTAAGGAGCTACTCCTCATCGACATGGCCATAAGCCAACAGGTTCGTCGATCCCGCAAGGATCTGTCGACATGCTGGATAGACTATAAGAAGGCCTACGACTCGGTGCCACATACATGGCTCATGAGGGTGCTGGAGTTGTACAAGATAGATGCAACTCTGCGCACCTTCCTGATGTCGTGTATGGGGCAATGGAGGACGGTCCTTCGCTACCCAGGATGTCAACAGATCCAGGGGAATGATGAGCCTGTATGGATTAAACGGGGAATATTTCAGGGCGACAGTTTGAGTCCACTTTGGTTCTGCTTAGCCCTGAATCCTCTAAGCACACTGCTAGAGGATTCAGGTCTAGGCTATCGGTTAAGGAGAGGTGGTCAGGTCATATCTCACCTCCTCTACATGGATGACTTGAAACTCTTTGCCCCCAACAAATTGCGACTGATGGAGCTACTGAAGGTAACTGAAACATTCAGTAGCGCCATCAGGATGGAATTTGGTGTAGACAAATGTGCAGTCATGCATGTAAAGCGAGGGGAGATTATGGAATCCGAGGGAACTCAACTCTCGGACTCCATACACCTTAGATCCCTCTCCTCAGCCGAAAGCTATAAGTATTTGGGTATGTCGGAAGCGTTAGGCATCAACGTTGCTGACATGAAGCAATCGTTGAAGGAGCGCTTCTTTGGTCGCCTGAAGAAGGTTTTAATTAGCCTTCTTTCGGGCGGAAACAAGGTGCGCGCCTACAACGGTTGGGTCATGCCGGTTTTGATGTACTCTTTCGGCATACTCAAATGGACTCAGACCGAACTCGACGCCCTGGACAGAAGGGTCCGTACACTCCTAACCGCAAACCGGATGCATCACCCACGTTCATCGGTGATGAGACTGTACATCCCGCGGAAGTGCGGGGGTCGAGGCTTTTTAAACGCTAAGACTCTCCACAACCGCGAGGTGTGCAGCCTCAGGGATTATTTTTGTAAAGCCGAAGTGGGTATGCACCGGGATGTGGTCGCAGTGGACAAGGGACTCACCCCGCTCTCCATGGCTAAAGAGAACTGGCGCAAACCTGTAATACTTACTACAGATGACCGCAAGGAGGTATGGCAGAGCAAGGAGCTTCACGGGCGCTACTATCGGGCTCTTCATGAGCCTGGTGTAGATTTCTTAGCGTCCGTATCCTGGCTACGTTTCGGTGACCTTTTCGGGGAAACTGAAGGTTTTGTCTGTGCAATTATGGACGAAGTTATCTTGACGAATAACTACCGGAGACATATTATGAAGGACGGGACGGTTGACGTGTGTCGGGCATGCCATCGTCCGGGTGAGTCCATCAGACATATTATCTCTGGTTGTTCGCGACTAGCTAACGGCGAGTACTTACACAGGCATAACCAAGTGGCTAGGATTATTCACCAGCAACTTGCTTTGAAATATAAACTTGTTGACTCTGAGGTACCGTATTACAAGTATGTGCCCGACCCAGTTCTCGAAAATGACCATGTCACGTTATACTGGGATCGGTCTATCATTACTGACAGGACTATTGTAGCCAATAAGCCTGATATAGTGGTGATAGACCGATTAGCGCGCCGCGCAATGATAGTCGATGTTACCATCCCACATGACGGGAACCTCGTGAAAGCTGAGAAAGAGAAACAAATTAAATATCTCGACTTAGCACACGAGGTTGTCGACATGTGGAATGTGACCTCGGCTATCATTGTGCCGATTGTCGTAACGGCCAATGGCCTGATTGCCGAAAGCCTCGACCAACATCTCTCGAGGCTGTCGTTAGGCGGTTGGATCAAGGGCCTGATTCAGAAGGCAGTACTACTCGATACGGCTCGCATTGTGAGGAGGTTCCTGTCTCTGCAGCCCTAACCACCGGTAGCTTGGACCCTGCTCCCGATACCGGCGGACATCTATTTTTTATATTTTTAAATGTTTTTTTTTTTTATATAGTTTTTTAAGAAATATTTAAAAATGTAAATAAATAAGAAGACAAAACGAATAAACGACATAATAATATTAATAATAATTCTATAAGTATTTGGGTATGTCGGAAGCGTTGGGTATCAATGTTACTGACATGAAGCAATCACTGAAGGAGCGCTTCTTTGGCCGCCTGAAGAAAGTATTCAATAGTCTTTTATCAGGCGGAAATAAGGTGCGCGCCTTCAATGGTTGGGTCATGCCGGTTTTGATGTACTCTTTTGGCATACTCAAATGGACTCAGACTGAACTCGACGCCCTGGATAGAAGGGTGCGTACGCTGCTGACTGCATATCGAATGCACCACCCACGGTCATCGGTAATGAGACTGTATATCCCGCGAAAGTGTGGAGGTCGAGGCTTTTTAAACGCTAAGATCCTCCACAATCGCGAGATATGCAGTCTCAGGGAATATTTCCTAGAAGCCGACGTGGGGATGCATCGAGATGTGGTCGCGGTGGACAAGGGCCTCACCCCGCTCGCCATGGCTAAAGAGAACTGGCGCAAGCCTGTAGTGCTTGACACTAACGATCGCAGGGAGGTATGGCAGAGTAAGGAGCTTCACGGACGCTTTTTCCGGGCCCTACATGGACCCGATGTAGATTTTCTAGCGTCCGTAGCCTGGCTGCGTTTTGGTGACCTCTTTGGGGAAACCGAAGGTTTTGTCTGTGCAATTATGGACGAAGTTATCATGACGAACAATTACCGTAGATTTATTGTGAAAGACGGCACGGTTGACATCTGTCGGGCATGCCACCGTCCGGGAGAATCAATCCGACATATTATCTCCGGCTGTTCTCGTCTAGCTAACGAAGAGTACTTGCATAGACACAACCTTGTAGCCAGGATTATCCATCAGCAACTTGCTGTGAAATACAATCTTGTGGAATCGGAAGTGCCGTATTACAGGTATGTGCCCGACCCAGTTCTCGAAAATGGAAATATCACATTGTACTGGGATCGATCCATCATCACTGATAGGACTATTGTTGCGAATAAACCTGATATAGTGGTGGTGGATCGAGTAGAGCGGCGCACAATGATTATTGACATAACGGTCCCGCATGACGGGAACCTCGTGAAAGCTGAGAAAGATAAACAAATCAAGTATCTTGACTTGGCTCACGAGGTTGTCGACATGTGGGATGTGGACTCAGCGATCATTGTGCCGATAGTCGTATCAGCCAATGGCTTAGTTGCCAAGAGCCTCGACCAACACCTAACGAGGCTCTCGTTGGACAGCTGGATCAAGGGCTTGATTCAGAAAGCGGTACTGCTGGACACGGCTCGCATTGTCAGGAGGTTCCTCTCTCTGGAGCCCTGACCACCGGTAGCTTGGACTCTGTTCCCGATACCGGTGGGCTACTATTTTTTATATTTTTAAATGTTTTTTTTAATGAATTTTATAAAAATATTTAAAAATGTACTTAATAAGTTTATAAATGAATAAATGAAAATAATAATAATAATAATTTATTTAGCAAAAAGAAGAAATACAATGCATGTTACGTTATTATGGTATTACATTTGTGCTCAATTTTGTGAATAATGACCCATATGCTAGGAAAATCCTGTGTTATAGGGGCCATCCATTCGTCCGGTAAGATTAATTTACAAAATTAGGGAAGCTAAAACGTGTAACAGTGGCAATAGTTTGTGAGTAAGCGCGTGTGATGTGGTGTAATGGGAAAAGTGTATGAGTGTGTGGTGTATGATGTGTGTATAAGTGTGTGATATGTGAAGTGTGTTGAGTGTGTGATGTGTGTCGTGTGTGTATAGAAGGGGAGGATGATTTCGGGTGTCTGTGTAAGCGTTCGTAATACTAATAATTATTTATTTATTTGCATAAAGGGGTTTCATCAGTGCTTCTGTTTCATCATAATCTAGGGTGAGGAGAAATTCTTTAGTTATTTTTTTACATGTGTGTGTGTTTAGTTTATGTATATTATGTTGTTGATGTATTTTATTGTATATATGGGCACTTAGGTAGGGGTAGTGACGTCTAGCGAATGTAGTTTTTGTATGTGTTGTGGGACAAGCCGGTTTGGGTCTTCTTCTTACTGTCGGGCTGTTATTTACGTTGTATGGAAGAGTGGCGTGTTTTCGCATGATTGCGCGTAGTACGTATAGTTGCCGAACCGTTGGTGTTTTAAAGTCCCTGTAAAGTTGCCGCGTTGGGAATCTAAAGGATCTTTTTAGAATGACTTTAATTACGGCTCTCTGGGCTCGCTCCACCTGTATAATGTCGGTCTTGGCGGCTCCTCCCCAGGCAGTGATGCAATAGCTCAGTACTGATTCGGCTAGTGCCGAGTAAACAATCTTAAGGATTTCGCTGTTAGCCCTTAGCTTCTTAAATAGAAAAATAAGTTTTCGTATTCGTGCGGACACTGTTTGTAAGTGTGTTTTCCAGGATAGACAGGCATCTAATTGGAGGCCGAGATATCGTACCACTGGTGCTCTAGTTACAACGGGGCATGTGCAAAGGGGGAGAGGGTTGGAACATTTGTGGGCTTTAATAAGTAGTGAACCGTCTTGTGGTAGGGTAGAACGTCTTGAGCCAAAGGTGATAAAATTCGTTTTCGCAATGTTTAGTGTGAGTTTGTTTTGCTCTAGCCATAACATCACTTCACCGAGTCCCTTTTCGGCTGTCTGTTTAGCTGAGGCCCAATCACGGCCATACGATAGAATTGCCGTGTCATCCGCATAGGCTATTATTTTTGTGGATGGAAGGGATAGCTGACAGAGTTCGTTGACGTAGATCAGAAAAAGGAGAGGACTGAGCAAACTTCCTTGTGGGACTCCGACAGTCACAGGATTTGCTTCGCTAACGTACTCCCCTATCCTAACGCACTGCATTCTATCAGTGAGAAAGTTTTTAAACAAGTCGTGAGCGATGCCTCGCACTCCGATGGATTCTAGTTTAGAAAGAAGTAGAGGAACAGACACTGTATCAAACGCCTTCGAAAGGTCTAGGAAGATTCCTAGACACTTGAACTTATTGTCGATTTTGTCAACTATAAAATCTAGTAAAGAAGTCACCGCATCCTCTGTGGATAGTCCGCGTCTGAAACCAAACTGGTTTTGGGAGATAAATTTATGTTTATTTAGGTAGTTATTAAGGCGTTTGTACATTATTCTTTCCAGAATTTTAGAGATTGCTGGAAGGACTGAAATTGGGCGATAGTTCGTGACCCTGTTTCTGTCACCCGACTTGTATATTGGATGTACGATGGCTTTTTTTAGAGCGTTAGGAAATATACCCGTGCACATTGCCAGGTTGCATATACGTGTGATAGGTGGAACTAGAATGTGACTAGCGTGTTTTAGCAATTTTGGTGGGATGCCGTCACAGCCCGTAGCACTGTCAATTCGGAGGCTGTTTATAATTGAATTAACCTCTTCTTCGTCTGTTTCCAGAAGAACCATTGAGTTGGCTGTATTTTGTTGGGGGATTTCGACAGACTGAGGGCAATTTAAGTTAGGTATATTGTTTGCAAGATTTATACCAACGTTTGCAAAGAACGTGTTAATATTGTTGACGGACTTAGTGGGGCAGTTTTCGATTGATAGGAGTTCTGTTGGTGTCGAGCGCACGCTTTTGGTGTCGGTTACACTGCGGACAGTTTCCCACATTTTTTTAGGGTTGCATTTAGCTTTTTGAAATTCCTTTTCTTCATAGTCCGATTTTATCCTTTTTAATAAATCATTGCAGAAGTTGCGATATCGTATATAGAATATATCGTTTATAGAGCTTTTTAGAGATATGAGCTGAAATAATAGAACTGAATTGCTGGTTGGGCATTGACCACATCGTTGTTTCATCAAGTGGGTTATAAGTCAAACGCAAGTTATTTTATATCTTTCAAGGTTAGCGAACTGTTTGCCACCTCGTTATCATCTGCCCAGCTTTTTTCCAACTATGTTGAGGTCGGCTTTCAGTCTAACGGGATGCAACTAAATACCTGTATTTTACATGAAGCGACTGCCTACTACACCGCA
Source organism: Agrochola macilenta (assembly GCA_916701695.1). Lineage (NCBI taxonomy): Eukaryota > Metazoa > Arthropoda > Insecta > Lepidoptera > Noctuidae > Agrochola > Agrochola macilenta. The sequence goes on from OU753564.1 coordinate 13,820,230, forward strand.
GCGTACGCAGCTGTCAGTACGTTCTGCATTACAAAAACGTCTCAGCATACGTTTAGTCTAAGACTGGTTGTCAGATTATCGGGCTTGCTTAATAAACGATTGTATAAGTACTAGTGTGATGTCCTTTCTGGATTATAACTGAACTTCTGACCTACAAGTGACCATGAAGCATACAGGAAGTAGATTACCACAGCCGTACTTCATTTCCACTTCACAAAGGACATTTTATGCACTCATTAGCACATTTTGTTTTGCTATTTGATGTGGCAAAGTTCCCCTGAAAAGGAAGAAAGGTAAACAAAGAGTTTTAGTAGGTGCGTACCCCTGGAAAGTTACAGCTACAGTTGACCAAAGTATTTTGTTGGCAATGAGAGCTTGAATTTGCACAAGGTTGATCTACTTAGATTTTTAACCGACTTCAAAAAAGGAGGAGGTTCTATGTTCGTCTGTACGTATTTAAAAAAAATATGTTCATCAATATTTTCATAAATTGTGGACTGATTTTGAGAATTCTTGACGTAGGTTGTTTTTTTTGGAAAAAAATGTCAATATCTATTTTCAACAGATATGTTCATCCATATTTCCATAAATTGTGGGGCGATTTTGAAAACTCTGGACGCCGATTTTTTTTTGTAAAAAAAATGTCGATTACTATTTTCAACAGAAACTACAGTGTAGTGAGGCAAGTGTGAGCTGTACGTATATTTATTTAAAATAATTTAAAAAGTCATCCACACTCGTCTAGAAAAATATAAAGTTACATTCCCAAAAAATACATTTTTACGTCTGTTATAAAAATGGATTCTGTTTTAAAATTCATTCTGTTTTAAACATTCATTTCGATATCTCCATACGCAGAACTAGAATAATTGGAGTAGAATAACGAGACTGTAAGTTATTTAAACTTAGTTATAATTCACCATAATCCTGTCCCTTAATCCGTCATTATAATCATCACAGCATTATATCCGATACCATTTGTAAAAGGGTTTTACTAACTAATTTATTTAGGAAGAACATAAATCCGGGTAACTCGTGGTCACATGTGATAATAATCCTTTGGATTGTAGTTATTCATTGCCATGTTATGTGGCAAGAGTATTGTATTAAACCTGTGACATGGAATTAGTATGTACTTTATAGTACTTGACTTTTTAAGTCAAGTTATTTTAATTTAACTTTAATTTATTTTTGACAAAATCTACTCATCACACTGTTTTTTTATGAGTTGTATTGCAATATATGGTTAGCTAGTGACCTCGACAATTGATCATATTATTTACTGTTATTAGTAATTAACTCTTTGTTTATTTATTTTACATCGATGGTCCTAGTTTATCATTTATAACTTCCAGTTACAACTATATGTAAGCGGGCACGCCCTTTATGCCTGGAGGCTTTTTTATTTAGATATTAAATTCTGTTTACGTTTAGTTTTTTTTATTTCGGCCTGAGTATCGATGATTGATTGGTTGAGTTCTCGATGATTTTGTTTGGTATATTGGCGTGTGCTAGCTAACATATGGCTAATAATTTGAATTATGTTTTGTGTTGCGTAATGTAAATTATTTTGAATACTATTATATAGAATCATTTTGTTTTGTTCTTCTAACTGAACAGACAGCTGTGCTGCTGGGGAGTTTGTTGCGCCACTTCTTCTTCCCAGCTAATGCACTAGGAAGTGGTGAAGGGTGGGCGTTTTGGGGGACTGTCTTATGTAATTTTTGACGTTCGAAAAGTGCTGATTCTCAGCCTAGTTTGAATAAATGACTTTTGAATTTTGAATTTTTGAATTTTGAATATAAGGACCTTGATTATATACTCCAATTTTGTCAAGACCGTTGATAGACAGCTTGGAATGCATTTGCTACCTGCTACACAATTGTCCGGTTTGGCATTATGCACAAATATATGTTTGGGAACAATTCCGCTCGGCTTGACCGCACGCTGTCAATGTGTAGATAAGTCAAGCGACCGGGCGGTAAATATCAAAAAGGTAGACGACAAACGAAGTTTGCCGATCGGCCCAAACCGAATGAAAGCCGAATTATGTAATAATTCCTTCGGGTCAGCTTTGTTGGAACGAAGTTCCTTAACGCGGCTCGCGGTAAGAGTTCACTGATAGAAATCGTCACGTAAGGAAAAAGCGTTATACTCCATGCAACTTTCTCTCTCTCTCTCTGCTCTTTCTATTATACAATATGTAAAAAAACCCTGTCTGATCCAAAAGGGGCTCATAGGTACTGCAAAAACCTACTCGTAAAAGTAATGAAAATAAAAAAGTTATTGGTATTTAAAAATTAAATTTTTTGTATCAAAAATCCATTAACAATTAGCAAATTTTCAATAGGGGCAGTTATGACTTGTAGACACCCGCTAAACGACAGCCACCTCCGTTCCATGTCAACACCCGGTAGAATACCTGATTGAAAAAAAAATGTGATGATTTTAGTTTTTTCTTCATTTTTAAATATTTCTACTTTTTATAGACTCTCAGTACGATGGGAACCGATCACTTTTCCGTATTTTTTTTGTTCGAATTTAATTTTACCGAAAACTATTTACCGACGTATTTTTTGCTATACGCATTATTTGACATATTTTTAGATCATCGAAGTATCGTGTGTTATTATTTTACCGAACTATATTTCGCCGATTTACAAAATAACTTTTTGCTATTGGCCGAAGCCTCTTTTAAACTTTTTTAATTTGCCAAATGATTTATTTGCCATATTTTCACCACACCGATACAATATTAAATTAAAATATTGTCATAAAAAGTCAATATGTTGTGCTTCAAAATGTAGTGACAGAAAATCGCTGTAAAACCGACTCCACGTAGTCTTGTCTGCCCGACCCCTAGAGTGTAATTTAAGCCCGCGTAGGCCCGGAGGGGTGGGGCGGCCCGCGAGCTGAGCAGCAGGTGGTTTGAAGGCCCGCTACCGCGGCTGAGGCTGGCCAGCGAAGCCGGTCAGCAAGCCGAAGCTGCGGTGGTGAGCGTTAAAACCATCTGCGACGATAAGCTCGCGTGGGGCCGCCCAAACCCCGCAGCGCCGGAGCCGTGACAGATACAATGCTTGCTGCATGTTGCATGCCTGCGTGCATGTTGCATGCTTGTTTGCACGCTGCATGCTTGCTTGCATGCTGCATGCCTGCTTGCATGCTGCATGCTTGAAGCAAGCATCCTTCCTTCATCCATCCATACCTCGTGGTATAATAAATGTTCGGAAACATAATACTTCGAACAAATGTTATTTCGGCTAAGTGTAACTTCGGTAAAAAGTTTTTCGACCACATGAAACGTAGGAGTAACGAAAAAAATCGAATTGATAATAGGTCAACTGATACAGTGGCAGACGCGACTTCGATGAAGTAAAAAAAAACGAAACGATAATAGTTGAAAAGTTTTAGGTGAAATGAAATTCGGTCAAATATTTTTCGAACTTATGATAGGTAACCCAGTACGATACCTAACAACACCTGTTGTGTGCCATGTTTTTTTTACATGTTGTGTACAAGTGTCTGTGTGCGTGCGAGTATCGTATAAGGAACTTCGTTTCTGATGGGATCCCCCGACCACACATATTTTTTTGTTCAACTATTACTGCAGAATCGAATGTGGCACCCGAACAACTGTTTAGCACTCCTCACAGAATCGCAATCTCTTTCATTTTGTCAATTGAGCAATATTCATTGCGTTATTTACATTGTCTACTACGAAGACTATTTTAACCTTTTTCATACGTAAAACGTATTTCAATCTGCCTAGCCTTTTTCCAACTATATTGGGGTCAGCTTCCAGTCTAACCAGATGCAGCTGAATACCAGTATTTTACATGGAGCCACTGTCTATCTGACCTCCACAACCCAGTAACTGGGTAATACGATACCCCTTGGTAAGACTGGTTGGCAGACTTTCGGGCTTCTGACGACCCGTAATGACTGCCAAAGATCCACGAATGACAGCCGGGGCCAACGGCTTATCGTGTTTTTCCGAGGCACGAAGGAGTCTCGGTATGTAAAGATGGTCACACATCCAAAGACCAACCCCGGCAAGCGTAGTTTAACCTGATGGATCGACCCGTGCGGCATTTATTACTTAGCCACGAGCTCCTCCTAAATATATGTACGTATATATAAATATGTTTAAGCTAGCCTTCTCGGCTGATTAATAACATAGACCGCTAATTAAACATTTCCTTATTAAAGTCGGCTAAAAAGAAACCCATGTTGGCTTGAAATTCCTGGAATTTAATCATTTCTACGTACTCTGCCGGTAGGTAATACATTTACACTATCTTTTATAGATCAAACAGCACAATATATACTAAGCTTAGTACCGTACAGCGTCCATTTTCCCCTAATGCTTCTTTTATATTAACAGTATTAGTCTGTCTCAACAATTTCCAAGAGTAGTTTGCTTTTAACTAATTAAAGTTGGTCCGGCAAAATAAGCTGCATCGCGTCATCAAACGAAAGCTTTCTGTCCGGCCGTCCGCTTTGATAAAAAATACATGCTTTAAGACTGTTCTAGTATTTTGTTATGTTGCCTTGGCTTGCTTTTGCTTCATGTGTTGGTGTTAACTTGTTTTTATTTCGTTAACGTGTAACGGATTGTTTTCTGAGAAGCTCATGGCTAAGTTATAACAGCCACACGGGGCCAAATAATGGAGGAGAGTTCTTTGATCTGCAGTGGCACATATTTTATGGCAAAAATGTGACAATATTCTTCATGTTTCATTGATTACTTCACTTACTATTTTTCTCGTAGTATGTGACGATATGACCTATGGCGCTGAAACGTGGTCCCTCACAATGGGCCTAATGAGAAGACTGAAAGTCACCTAAAGGGCTAGGAGAGAGCTAAGCTTCTAGTTTCCCTGCATGATCGAATCAGAAATGAAGAGATCCGCAAGAGAACCAAGGTAACCCCGAAGAATTGACAAACTTAAGTGTACAGATGGCCGATAGAGCCAAAAGCTTCAGGGAGTGGCGCCCGCGTACCGGAAGACGTAGCGTTGATGATGTATGTAGATGCCATCACGTCGGGGTCACCAATCGGGTCCATCCATCAGGTTAAGCTAGGCTTGCCGGGATTGGTGACCATCTTTACATAGCGAGACTTCTCCGTGCCTCGGAAAGCACGTTAAGCTGTTGGTCCCAGCTGTCATTTGTGGATATTTGGTGGTCGTTACGGGTCGTCAGAAGGCTGAAAGTCTGACAACCAGTTTTATTAAGGGGTATCGTATTGCCGAGTTACTGGGTTGAGGACGTCAGATAGGCAGTCGCTCCATGTAAAATACTGGTATACATCTGCATTCGGTTAGCCGACCCCAACATAGTTGGGAAAAGGCTAGGCAGACTGACATCAGACTTATACAGGTATTTACTTTTCAGTTAGTGTGTTAATGTTTTGCTGATTTGGTCTAACAAATCAATTCACATTGATCTATGTATTTAAGGTTCTGTGGCCCTAAGCGAAACTACAAAATAAGCAGTTATTCCTGCAGTATCCTAATGAATGCTCGTCCCAAGAACCTCGTACTTTATACTCATCCGTACACGTACAAGTAATAATACTTTACAAACATGACATAACATCACGCCTTGTTACCCCGAAGGGTTCAGCAGAGGTGTACCTGTAGTAGTAGTTATTTAGGGGTATGAGGAACAGGGTGTAAAGTTCACTCATCCACCATAGAAAAGGGAGGATCCTCCGACCAGATGGGTGTCGTGTCTGGCGGGCAACTGCCCAGAGGTTGAAGTTGGGAGATTCATCAAATCAAATCAAATCAAATCAAATCTTTTTATTGTGGGCATAGGTAATACAGACAGATGTTGGATCATCGCGCGGTAAACTCTAATTGCGCGATGCAGGATGTGTGTGACGTCAGGTCTTTGATGCGTAGTTCGCATGTGGCGATTGTAGATGCCGTCACAGTAGGTACACCGTTATTTTTGCCATTTCGCCAGTTATGTTTTGTGGTATTCCATTATTTGGAACCACATCTTTTAGTTTATTTACGTATAAACACGTTACTCTTTCTTTATGTTATTATATTAAACAAACCACCTTTTGATATATTTTCCTATTGATATTCTATGACACTTATATTTAACTCACTTTTATATTCTGTAGCACTGTTTACCTCTGTAAAGCATACTCTTAATTATCTCTTGATTGTTTTATCATCCAAATCGATTTTATAGTATTTAATTTTCCCTTTTGTAAAAACTTTAGAATATTTATATTCTGACGTTTTCATCTTAAACTGTCATCTGTCGTAATTTACTTTTCTAAAACATAGACAGAACACATCATAGATAAGTACACTCTATCTTCTCTCATAAAGTGGGTGTACACACTGAACCTTCGCAATAAGCATAGATCTAAGATTTCTCCTCTGTAAGCCGTTTTTATTAGTGCTGGTCATATCTAAATTAAGAATTAACTTGAATATGTTTTAAAAACGTTTAAAATATGACACAGAACGATAAAAACGGTCTTCATATTTTTGGAGTCTAGTCTTGTCTGAGCCCTCGGAGAGTCGTATTTTTAACTTGAGACGGAGTCACTGTTTTTATGCCCTTAAGTCTTATTTGTTGAACAGTTAGCTACTCGAATATTAGTCTCTTAAAACTAGCATAACTAGCGTGCGCGAGTGTCCTAATTTTATTGTGTAATTTAAACTATCGATACTGAGTGGATTATGTCAATAAACATTCTAGTACTGTGTAATACTGTGTTTAATTCGCTCGGCCCTCCTGCCTAGCCCTGTAGGAGGTGCTCACTTCTAACGAACTCTTAACCACGCGGCGTAAAACGCCGCGAGCACACGCACACGAAGGCCTCCGACACTAGACGTCGTTACTCTCCGAGAGAGACCTCCGCCGTCACCTGTGACGCTAGCGCGGTCCTCCCGCTAGGTGAGGCGCCTCAAAGCGCCTCCATCTACAAAGTCTCACAACCTCTACTCCGTTCCACAGGCTGGAGTGTACCTCCAGGGGGGATAATCCTCAGCCCAGCCTCCTGCACGCTGCCTGCGGCCTGCCTGCCTGCCCACCTGTTCCACTCCCTGCCTGCCTGTTCCTGCCTAACCTGAGCCTGTCTTGTGCCTGTTCCTGCCTAACCCGAGCCTGTCCTGTGTCCTAAACTTAACTTTACTTTTACTAATTTTAACTTTTAATTTTAATACCTTTTTATTTTAATTTAATTTGTGACCTACGTTTCCCTCCACGGAGGAAAACGTTACGTTACAGTTTAAGTCCCATGTAATAGGGGGCAGGGGGCGAGCCTACTGCCATCAACGCAAATCCAGACTCTGGGCTGCTACTGAGAAATTCCAGATAGAAAAACTCAATAACATTTTACCCGACCCGGGAATCGAACCCAGGACCTCATGCTCAGCAGTAGCACTTGACCAACGAGGCTGTCACAAGTAATAATACAATGAAAACATTATATTTTATCTTTTAAAGATCCGACTTTTAATTTAACTTCTTCCGATTATCCCATACAAAACAACACAAGACACGACTAACCATGCATCCAAAAATACTAGTTACGGAACTGTTAAACCCGACAGAGGTGGTAAAAAGGCTGAAGAGGAACGGCTTATATAAGTGGGAGGCGCAGCACTGGCTGCTCCACCACAACGCCCTTTTGACATTCGATGACAACGAATTCGCTTATGGTCTGACGACCGATTGCAAATAGAAAAACTTTTTACTAAAAAAACAACCGACTTCCGAAAAAAAAACACTATAAAGTGAAAAATAACTTTAATTTCGGAAGTCGGTGTCTTTGGTTTAGAATTTTCGTTTTTAGCCACCGACTTCCGAAATTAAAGTTATTTTTCACTTTATAGTGTTTTTTTTCCTTTTCGCCAGTTATGTTTAAGTCCCATGTGATAGAGGCTTATTGCCATCAACCGGGCGCAAATCCAGACTACGGGCTGCTACTGAGAAATTCCTGATAGAAAAACCCAATAACACTTTGCCCGACCCGGGCATCTTTCGGTTTTTTTTTAATTTAATGATATTTTAATACAGAGGTGTTACTTAATTCTAAACTCGTAGTTCTCTCGTACTCGTCGTTCTTATAGTGTTTTGTTTTCGGAAGTCGGTTGTTTTATTTTGTAAAAAGTTTTTATTTTTAATTTTTTAGTGGTGGTACCTACCCCACACAAATTCCTGCTATGTAAATAACAGTCACAGGAAGTTATCATCATAATTATCATCCACATATACTAAGTGGGAAAAATACGTATTATTGAAGCTTACTCAAAAACTATCCAAGCAAAATTAATAAAGTTTTTATGGGACCAATCCGAAAGCATACCCTTTCATACAAAAAAATAATTTTCAAAATCGGTCCACAACTGACGGAGGAATCGGCGGACATAATTACATTTAAAAAAAAAAAAAAAAACGTAGGTCGAACATATAACCTCCTCCTTTTTGGAAGTCGGTTAAAAAAAGAAAAGATTATCCAATACGTCAACTTAACGAAATCTCAATCCCACTTACTGAATTTTATGATCCACTTCTAAACATTATTACCAAGTGCACTCAATATTCTCATTTCGTACATTTCAGTTGTAATATCTGGCTTCACGTTATTGGCACTGCATTTGCAAGATGATTTTGCAGTATTTAACCGTTGGCAGCTTTCCAAGAGATAGCGACGGTACACTTTCAAATATTTAGACAATATCTATAGTATTAGATGTTTGGTTCGGGTAATTTGGATAAGATGAGTTTTCGTTGAAATTGGAAATAAGCAAAGAATCGATGTTCTGCAGCATTGTTTGGTAGATAATGTCAAAGCTGGTTTAGATAGTAAACTAATCTGCGTTCGCAATTCATTTGCCAAACATGTAAACAAAGACGAGTATTAGGAAAAACAACTGTAATGCCTACACATAAGGTTGAGTTTGCGCTAAAACTTCATATTTTTTAATGACTCTTTCAACAGTACGAGTTTGTCTAAAATCAACTTTATTTACATGTACATAAAGATGATGTTTGTCTAAGTGGAAAACTCTTGTTTGTTTACATGTTTGGCAATTACATTGCGAACGCAGATTAGGTCTCTGGTTACTAGTTAATTTTGTTAAAAATACATGTATTCTGTTTGTAAGCGCTTCTGCTGAGCACGAAGCCCTGGATTCGATTCCCAGGTCGGGCATAGTGTTATTGGGTTTTTCCTATATGGAATTTCTCAGTAGCAGAGTTGTACCTGGATGATGTCAATAGGCTCGCCCCCTATTACATGGGACTTAAACATAACTGGCGAAATGTGGGTGTACTGTTGTTTGGGGAGTACCGGCGTGATGTTATGTTATGTTTCATCTGTATTTTTCTTAAGGCGCATGTGTAGTATAAAACACCAAACATCGCCATTGATAGTCTATATTAGGTATCTTGTTTGCCTTTGTGAGCCTTTGCTTTGTATAGCGAGCCTTCAGATAACTGAAGATGTATGTAAGAGTAATACTAGCTAGACCGACCGCGAGGCTGTTGCCTGCGGCTGCGCACGCGTGGCGGTCGAACTCAAACTCAAAGTATTTATTTCAATTGGACCATTTACAGGCACTTTTGAATTGTCAAGATATCGGTCAGTCAGAAATATGAATAAGAAATTTGTCGGAATTTATCCCAAGGAGACGTAGGTAGGTACTTACTACCGGGATAAATAGTATCCTACGTTCTAACCCAGGTTATGTTCTATCCCTGTTCATCAAAATCCGTTCAGCCATTAATGCTTGAAAATTTAACAGACAGACGGAAAGACAGACCGAGAGAGTTACTTTCACATTTATAATATCGTATATACATGGTGGCAGGGACAACGACGTGAAAACTGATACCATGGATTCAGTGCATGATTCGTAAAATTATTCGTCGGTTATTTAAAAAAAAAACTGCTGTTCCATACATTTTGATCGCGTAGGTATTGCACTTTTCTATGAAACAGCAGATTTTTATAGATGATGATAGACCCTGCATAGATGGATGAATGCAGTATACAGAGACGTTGACTAACGTCTCTGTATACTACTCTGTATACTATAAAACAGCGAAATATTTGACATCTATTTGCGACGTTGCCCACCTTCAGAATAAACGCTCTTAAGAAAGAAAATACATTTATTTAGCACAGACTAAAAGGCACACTACATACAAAAAGCAAAAAAAAAAGTTAGTGCGTTGTAAGAAATTAGGAGGAATGTGTGCCTCCCGGCTGCGCAAAATAGGCCCAGTTCAGCAAAAATGCCAGATAATTAGTGCCTCAAGCTGGTTTTCAATTGAATATTATTGGGAGAATTTTCTGAGAAGCAGTTCAGAATCAGAATTTTTACCACATTACCTCGCATTTAGGCTGCCTGTCCATTGAAGCGGAGCGAGGCAGCGGAGTGAAGCGGAGTTGCGGACAGTGTCTGTCCATTGATGCGGAGCGAGGTAGCGGAGCGGAGTTACGGACTGTGCGGAGCGAGGTAGCGGAGCTGTGTTGCGGACTGTGCGGAGCTAGACCAAGTTCACGTATTTTTCCGCATCGCCTCTCCGCTTCCCCGCTCCACTTCTCCGCTCCGCTTCCCCGCTCTGCTTCTCCGCTCCATTTCCCCGCTCCGCTTCCCGGTTTTGTATGAATTTTTAAACTAGTTCGCAAATCCCTGTCCACTGAAGCGGAGCGGAGGTTTTATGCAATTCCATTGGTTAATATTGGCACACCGCTACTCCGCTCCTCTCCTCTCCGCTCCAGTTGACAGGCAGCCTTAGACTTGTTTCCTATCACATGGGAGTAGCCAATTATGTTCCCATTGCTGAGACATAGGCCTCCTCTCTGTGAGAGGGAGTGGGCCGTATTCCACGTTTGGTATCGATTTTGATCAATTTCTTAGAATCGATTCTACAACCTCACGGTTCACTATTACACGACCGAGAAATAGAAGATTCAATCAGTATATCTAGCTAATATTAACTCCAATACTATAATGGCAAAGCTGTTAGCATATTACTTGCCTTTGATAGATAGATAGGTACAATGGATCCAGTTTGAATGCAAGCTTGAATACTGTAGGATATCTGTGTTTGTATGCGTTTCTAAGGTGAATTTGGAAATTCTAGATTTCTGGATACTGCGTTTGAAGAGATATTGGACATACTCTTATCTGGGGTAGTATTTTTGGTGAGTAACTTGTAATTAATTTTTTCCTCTTTATTTGTTTTGGGGTTTTTTTTATCTAAACAGATATGTCAACCACATCGTACCTTTTAATAATGATAATATTTTTTTAATAATTGATAATGACAGTTTATAAATTTTATGATTTTACTTTATAATTTTGATTTTGATTTTAATTTTGGTCGAAATTTGAATTTTGATTAGATGTTGAAGTTTCGTTATTTTTAATATTTATGTGTTACTTTTTTTTTTTAAACCTGTTTTTTATGGATCATGTGGTCAGGTACAGGCAGGGATATTAATTTTTAGCAACTGGACACCCTATCAATTTCAATTCTACGTAAACAATTTACGTATTATAGCCGAAGCGAGCCGACGATTGCCGAAGCGAGGGTCCCGGACTTTTACGCCATCATGAGGTCGAGGGTCACGTCTTTTTGGCAAAGTTTGAGACGCTCCAGTAACAGCATTTTGAGGGTTGTCTCGTGCAACCTAGCAAGCCCCATATTTGTGAACTGGATTTCTGTCCAGCTATACGAGTATTAAAACTAACGAGACTATTTTGTGTTTTTTTTAAGACTATACATACCTCCATGTTTTTTTTTTATGTTTTACTATTTGTTAAAAAAAATATGGGTAATTTATCACCTTTTTTATTGCCATACATGCCTGTCAAAGAATGGCAGTTGCGATTTTAATATACGGACAATTTAAAATAACAATTAATTTCTCGACCTTGCTAGATTCTTATATGTAAGATATAAGATATGTAGGTTAGGTTAACTGTTAGTTGTAGTTTTATTTAAACATTTCCAAAACATTACATTTTCTTGGGCCTAAACGGACCCTGGCACTCGCCGGCCGCTGCCGCGGCACGTGTGCTAGTTAGCCACATTTCTTATTTCCATACAGTAATTTTGCTATATTAAGAGCGTTTTTTCTTTAAGTGGGCAACGTCGCAAATAGATGTCAAATATTTCACTGTTTTGATTAATTTGCCAATATCACTGTGTGGAAATAAAAAATGTGTCTAACTAGCAAACTAGAATATTGATTATGAAATGCAATAATTAATATCGTAACACCGAATGTTTAGTTTTAGATGTAAAATTCAATGTTATAATTTCAATAATTCATTATTAATATTCTAGTTCGCTAGTTAGGCACAATTCTTATTTCTATTCAGTAATATTGCTTTATGAATCAAAACAGGTCAATATTTGACAGTTATTTGCGACGTTGCCAACTTTTAGGATAAATCCTCTGAATACCTAAGGTTTTACAAATGTTACTAGCCTCATAAATAAGTCATATAGGTAGATAAATACACTGTAAACACAAATCGGACAACGTCGTTAGCTGTTTAGATTCCATTTAAGGCATGAACTTTCACGTACATTTTCCATCGCGCTGAATACTTGACATCATAACCTTTGCTATAGAGCAGGGGTGTCAAACCTTCAGTTATTTGATACTTCAAGCACAGAAATGTGCATAGACATTTTCTACCAGTCAACCTTTAAGTGATAGAGAGAAACAGTGGTAGGAGCAAGTACAAAAGAGGAAAAAATATTTATTTAAATATAAAGTTACACAAATAACCTATTACAAACTATAAATACCTTTAAGTTTTCATCGTCACCGCCATCTTGTTTTTTCAATACATTTACGAAAACCATTTCATAAATGTTTACCAACAGCGTCATATAAATGTCATTCGACCGCAAAAAAAATCTTGTAGCACTATAAATGTGTATGCTATTGGGTACATATATTTTACTGTACTTTTTGCATGTACTCGTATTTGAGACTGACCCTATTGCTAACCGATAATTTTAATCTGGAAATCGCAACCTTGTGGAAGGGCTTGTTTGAGGCTTGTTTAGAGAAGTACTGCGGGCGTAGCCACTTGTCATCTGGAGCCGTCACTCAAACTATTTGTCTCTCCTAAATACAGATTATCAGTGATCTAGCTAGAAGAGTAGCACTTCACCCAAAAATTCATGTGTTCCCCATGTAATACACACGAATTTTTGTAAGTCCTCATGATAAGTTCGCGTGTTGGCGTGTTTTTATCTCTAAATGTTGTTGTGTATTGGTCTGATGCTGTTGTAGACGTTGGTTGTCAGTACGAGTAATCTTCAAATAAACAGTTAGGTAAAGCCTTGTATTATGAATCTACCTATTTACTATGGACGTACATCTGTATCCTAGAATCCTATTCATTCAGTAATGTCCACCCCAAGTAAATCAATCATGTAAACCTGTTTGTGCCTCAATAAATAATAATATTATAATAACTATCACAAAAATAAAAATTTCCACCATCAAAAACACATCACATGGTTGTCAGTTCTTGATTGATTTCATATTAAATTCTTACCACCCATCTACTAAAACATTTCGATTTGTTTTGCCACAAACATCTGCCTGCAATTTATGGCAAGCGTCCCTACGTTTACCAGCCCTGTTCAATGTGATCGTGTAGCGAGATGTTCGCACTTGCTTCAAAATGGCGGCCAAGATAAGATAGGAGGAGTGTTAAGTGAAAATATTCGTTCACAACCATGTACACTTTATGATATTTATTAACGTTTTATGGTATTTCAAGCCATGTTTTGGGGTAGCTATGGGGTTTTGATAAGAAAATCGATGGCTAAAGACTATTGCAATTTTTTTATACCCTAATTGCTTTAGCGTGGCTATAGCGGTCATTGACCCACCGAAATTTTGTACCACTGTTTATTTCAAAAACTGAAAAATGGATTTTACGTTAATGTCCTGAATCGATATCTATCGTGATCTCCAACATGGAATGAAAAACCATACATAGTTTATTGTTTGGGTTCCTGCGGAGAGATACATATTAGAAAAAGGGCAATGACCGCTAATGCCACGCTAAAGCGATTAGTCGACAGAAGCATAAAGTCAAAGTCAAATAATTTATTTCAGTTAGGCACAATATGCATAGCATAAAAGCACCTTTGAACGTCAACATTTACAGAAAATAGAATTGATTCTAGTCGCCCCTTCCAAAAGGTAGTTTTCGGGGCAAGAAACTCCACCGTTACTCTTTTAAAATGTTTTTTTTTTTTTTGACCCTTCGTGGAGGATTACGGCACACATCTCACCTGAGACCTGTGTCCCAGCAGTGGGAACAATATGTTAATAAGTAATTAACATCAATAAGAAGCCAGCCTCAGCAGCTCAGCTCTCAGTGGCTAAGTAATACATACATACAATACAGCCGCATGGGTCGATCCATCAGGTTAAGCGTGCCTCCGAAAACACGTTAAGCCGTTGGTCCTGGTTTCGTCGATCTTTGACAGTTGTTAAGAGTCGTCAGAAGCCCGAAAGTCTGACACCAGCCTTACCAAGGGGTATCGTATGACCCAGTTACTGGGTTGTGGAGGTCAGATAGGCAGTCACTCCATGTAAAATACTGGTATTCAGCTGCATCCGGTTAGACTGGAAGCCGACCTCAACATAGTTGGGAAAAGGTTAGGCAGATTTAAGAAGCCAGCATCATATAAATCCAAAAAATATATATATACTCGTAATTAAAATATCCAAATTATCTCAGTAAAACAATTTAAGGTAAGTCTAGAGAGTATATTTCGATAATTGAATAAAATAATGATGCTACCTATTAAGGGCCGTGTTTCGTATAATTAAGATCCTAATTCTTGGGTACTTACTTTATCGTATAAAGCTGTTACGCACATTACTCTTGAATATGAACGTGTGCGTATATTTATACATATTATAAATTACTACCTTTGCCCACGGCTTCGCCTGCGTGGATGTCGGAAAGTATTCAACGCAAAGATTTCAATCGTAGATTTGCCCTGCCGCATCAAAAGATGGTCGCGTTTCTGTTTCGTTTTGACATCTCTGAGACAGACAGTGTCGCAGAGACTTGACTTGGTTGTCATGGAAACGCCATTGTTAATGTGTGAGCTCGCTCCTCTCATTATGGTCGATTTTTCGTGCGACTTAGTACAGTGAGGGCAAATCTACGATTTAAATCTTTGATTCAACGCTCAGCGGGATTAAAAGTACCCTATGAGTTAATCCAGGTAAAAAATGTATGAATTCCGTAATACATTGTTTTCATATAGCTTCTATTGGTTTACGCGGCGCACGCCAAAGCTCGTCCAGTCGGCTTGATTTTTTCCGACATCTTCAATAGTCATCATCATATTTCAGCCAATTTATACAATACCTTTAATGAATTTTACAATTAAACCTTCGTCACTAGTCACTCCGTCCATTGGTGAAAACTTTATGAAAATCCGTTCAGTCGTTTTTGAGTTTATCGCGTTCAGACAGACAGACAGACGGGGACGGGGGGAGTTTGTTTGATTCGTATAAATAATATGTGTAGTGATAGTCGCTTTTTGTGTGTCTGTGTGACCGCATTGTAAACTACGCAACGAATTTCGATGCGATTTTCAACATATTTTAGAAAAAAATATTCCGTGAGGTTTATTTTTGTAACACATCTATAAAATACAATAGACGACGTATATTTAGTAACCTAATCCACTTAACTGTTCTTAAAGAGTCATAAACAGAGAGCAGAGTACTCTGCTCTCGACGCTTGTCGTGTCAACACGTTGGGTCCGGGTTCGCAACAAGCGAATCGTCATCCTGAGGATGCCTCATAGAGAGGTGAAACACGTGTCGATTTCTTACAGGGTTCTTTATGACTCTTTAAGAACAGTTAAGCGAATTAGGTTACTAAATATACGTCGGCTATTGTATTTTATAATGAATTTTGGCCTGAGCCAATTAATTAAAAATAAATCTCGATGTTTTGTTAAGTCCTAAAAACCGTACGAAGCAGGGGCGGAGCACTAGTATTTTTTAATATTGTCTGATGATTAGAACTTAGTGTACTTTTATGGCGTTAAGGTTGTACATTATTTTCCGCGTGTGTGTCGGCAGAGACGTCAGACAACACTCACATTTCGCCAGAAAAGTTTATAAATCCCATGCAGATGGACTGACGATATAGAAAAGGTGAATACTGGGACTGTGTTTAACAAAAAGTAACTTAAATGGTTTGAAATAAGCTTTAATAAAGTTCTAAAAATATACAACCTTAGTTTTTGTTAACCCTAAACCTCTTAAGGGGTCATTGTACTCATCAAAAAAAAATCAACTGTTTCGAACATAAATGTAGGGAACAGCTGATTATTTTTTCGCGATTTCAGCGTTGGTCCAATAGTGAAAGTTGTTCATAATGATGAGTACAATGAGATTAAGAGGTTTATGGTAAACAAAAACTAAGGTTGTATAGATAAGTTTTTTCAAGTGAATTGGCTATTAAGAGTTTATTTGAGGTCCTCAGAAACAAGGTATGAGTAATTTTCTTAAACAAGGTGTGTGGACTTTTACTTTTACACGGTTTTCTAGAAGAGCAGTTGCCACCACATAACGGCCGCAGTGACGGCTGTTCAAGAAAATCATGGCAGGGGTTTGATTTTCCAGTGTTAAAAACACTCTCGGAAAACACACTAACTTACATAACATAACATCACGTATTCGAGTTCGTCTGTATTAAAGGTTAGGCAGAGGTGCACCTATTATAGTTCCCCACATTCCGCCAGTTATGTTTAAGTCCCATGTAAAAGGGGAGCGAGCCTTTGGCATCTACCGGGCACAAATCGAGACTACGTTGCTACTGAGAAATTCCAGATGGAAAAACCCAATAACACTTTGCCCGACCAGGGAATTGATCCCAGGACCTCATGCATAGCAGTAGTACACACAAACTTACTTTTTTATATAACGTTTCAGTTACGTCATTCGCCAGTAAAATAAGGACGATAAGTGGCGGCCACCGCTCTCCTAGTAAAGCGTAGATTAAGGATCTAATGATGGCGTCAGTCAACATAATTCAGGGTGCTGAATTTAGGGCCTGTTTTGTTCTGCCATGTTTTTGCTATGAGTAATTAATATTTTTATAATCATTTTTCGAATAAACTTGTAGCAGAAGTCCTTAAAAAGTTGAAGGTGCCTCCTGCAAGATCCTTTGCTGTATCTATGCCTTTGGAAACGACGTCTCCGATCTTCGCCCCAGCGGCTGTAATAATAAAAAAAAACATGAAAATATCATTGGTCAAGCAGGGGACATAGTTCTTTCAAAGTTCTAGAAAACTAATCCAATATAGCCACCCAAACCTCTAGCCCAGTGTTACTCAAAGTGTGATCCGCAGAGCCCCTGGGCTCTGCGAAGCCTCTGTGGGGGCTGCGCGAAAATACTGGTATATATTTTAGCGGAGGCTCTGCGGAGCCCGGCTTCCTCAAGAACTAATTTGAGATTTGGCAGCGTTTGCCTAATCACGTGTATATATAGGATACAATGGAACAACAAAACTAGTCGCATTACTTTTTATTCGTTATACTGCTCCTACGTCTAAAAATAATGAAAGTTGAACTCAGTGGAACAAGTTATGCAACATCTGAACACAACAGCGATTAAACAAATGCCGCCAAATCTCAAATTCGTTCAGGACGCGATAAAAATCATGAATTTCGTCAAAACTTGTATACTGCAATCCCGATTGTTTTTAATATTGTGTGAAGATTATAGCAGCAAACATAAAATACTACTGCTCTAAATCTTTAACAAGGCTATTTGAACTTAGATCGGAGTCACAAACTGTGATAGTAGTGTGTGACACTAGGATTCTTCCTGTGCAGCTACAAAAACAAAATACCGCAATAGAGTGGATGCCAAACCTGACATGTGACTTTAACTCTCTTCAAGCAAGCCTGACATCAAACATTATTGATGAAAAGTAAAAATCTATTTCATACTATATCATATTAGATGCAAGATTAATAATGTCAGTTATTGTATTATGATTATTTAGGAAGAATACAGATAAAACCAGGTTTTGATTATTTTAGGGCTCCGTCAAATATTTCGTTCTCCAAAGGGGTTCCGCCGCCAAAAAAGTTTGAGAACCGCTGGTCTAGTCCAATGTTTTGCAATAGTGCTGCACCAACCCCCGGTTGTGTTTGGGTGCACTTGCATAGTGAATACAGGGATAATCGTCGGTTGGTGCCTCATTCCATTCCATTTAAAATTGTCTAAGGGACCTCTGCGAGTTGGCTTAGGCATCTCGTACGCCTTCCAAAGTGTCGCGATATATATTAATAACACATTATTGAACCTTAATTCATTATAATTCTTTTAAATGATGAAAGATTTAAAAAGTTGTAAAGCTCTAAAAGAAGGATTCAGAAACAATTTATATACAATAAAAAGGTTGATAACTGTCATATTAAAGATAAAAATAGAAAATAATGAATTTACCAATGACGACAGAATATGACAGATAATATCCTAAAAGTTGGCAACGTCGCAAATAACTGTCAAATATTTACCTGTTTTGCTTTTTATAGCAATATTACTGAATAGAAATAAGAAATGTGGCTAACTAGCGAACTAGAATATTATAATGAATTGCAATTATAACATTGAATTTGATGTTGTACCCATTTTAGGTGTAAAAAACGCATTTGGAAACTTTCCAAATAGATTTTTTACATCTAAAACTAAACATTCGGTGTTACGATATTAATTATTGCATTTCATAATCAATATTCTAGTTCGCTAGTTAGCCACATTTTTTATTTCCACACAGTAATATTGCTAAATTTATCAAAACAGTGAAATATTTGACATCTATTTGCGACGTTGCTCACCTTCAGAATAAACTCTCTTAATTTCTATCAAAAGAATACTATTATATAAATTATTATAACATAATGATGTTGGAAACTGCTGAGCCTGGCGTCTCCTCTCTGTGAGAGGGAATGGGCCTTAATCCACTACGTGGGCCCAGTGAGATGATGGATGTCATATTATATCTTCTATCTACTTCGTAATCTTCACGAATTATTGTTTCTCATTGCTTTGAAAAAATAAGGAAAAAACTTACCATTAATTGGTCCTAGAATATTTTTGGGAAACTCAAAAAGTACATTTGTGTGTTCCACAGGAGCTCCTTTTACCAAGTCCGATAAAATATTTCTATTATCACTACTGACAGTCTTCTCGGTAACGTCTGCTTTCTTAGATTCGTTGTCTTTTGCGTCTTTTTCTTTCGGTTTATCATCTTTCTTTTCTGGACCAACACTGGTTTCTTCTACTTTCGGTTCTGCTTTTGATGATATCCCAATTTTTTCATCTGCTTCTACTTTCGGCTCTGCTTTTGATGATACCTCACTTTTTTCATCTGCTTCTACTTTCGATGGAACTTCACTATCTTTAACTGGTTCTATTTCTGTTGGTTTTGTAGTGGTTTCTACATCATTTTTCGATATACTGTCTGTCGATGTTTCATTTGCTCGTGAAAATGTTATAATACCAGTATGTAAAATCTGAAAATCAGAAAAAAAAAATTGTATTTAAAAGAACGGAGAAGAATGTAATCACTATGGAAGGTACGCCTCGGATGGCTTGCGCAAGAATTGCTGTGAGGAATCAACTTATTATAGATAAGTTGATTCCTCACAGCAATTCTTGCGCAAATGTGCGTAATTCGAAGGAATGGGGGCCTGGCCTTTGTCCAAAACTGGGACTGAAAAGCCTATATTAAAAATTATTTCCACTGCTTTTAGATTCTGAAAGGAAGTCTTTAAACAGACTCCGGACTCAAGTTGGCCGAAGCAAGAAAATTCTATTCAGGTGGAGATTCATAGATGACTCCGCCGAACAGAATTTGATGTTGTACCCATTTTAGGTGTAAAAAACGCATTTGGAAACTTTCCAAATAGATTTTTTACATCTAAAACTAAACATTCGGTGTTACGATATTAATTATTGCATTTCATAATCAATATTCTAGTTCGCTAGTTAGCCTCTTCATTCTAGTTAGTTAGTGGAGATTCATAGATGACTCCGCCTTGGAGTGTAATGGTGCTGTTCCACAAAAGATGGGACACTTAATATCTGCTGGGGAGTTTGTTGCGCCACTTCTTCTTCCCAGCTAACGCACTAGGAAGTGGTGAAGGGTGGGCGTTTTGGGGGACTGTCTTATGTAATTTTGACGTTCGAAAAGTGCTGATTCTCAGCCTAGTTTGAATAAATGACTTTTGATTGATTTGATTTGATTGTCGTGTCCTGCGTGTCCTGTCAGCTGCACGTTACAGGAACTGATGACGCTAGTGATGGCGCCAAAAACGTGGCTGAGTCTATTTAGATTGCCATCGATACGCTAAGAAGAAGCCTGCTTTGATTTGGATCTAATGATGTAACACAAAAAAATAAGGTCTAATGAGTTTACAAAGCTAATTTAACGACCGAGGTGTAAAATCAATATTTTACACATCCTATTAGGAAAAACAATTTGTAGTTGACTTTAATAGCCAAAAGAAACAATTGGATTTCACGGATGAATATTCGCAGTACTAGTGATTACTAGCGTGAAAAATTGTTTGATCTAAGCTTTATTTGAATAATCTTTAGCATGTTCTTGATTAAAAAAAACGTTATCAAGCAATCCGCTTTCATTCATATCAGGGATGTTGCGGATGTGGATTTACGGTATCTCACATCCACGGATGCGGATGCGGATGCAGATCTCAAGTTTTTTTAAGGGATAAAAAAATCACCATGATTGTAGATACTAACTACATGCTGCTATGATAGTAGGTACTAACTAATTCCATGTTGCCATGACATTATTCTAGGGTGTCATTATTCTTATTCTAAACTTTGGGCGACTGAGCTCTCCTCGGGTGAAAATACAGAGAAAACGAATTTTCCCAGATATGAGACCTAGCTAAATCGATTTTTCGCCCCCGTAAACCAATATATTGCAACTTTTATCGAAATCGTTACAGCCGTTTTCGAGAACGTGATTACAAATTTATATATACGTATACGAGGGTGACACTGAAAGTTCTTCAAAAACTGAACAAACTAGCAAGTTATTAGTTTTATTATCTTTTCAAAATAGTGTCCATTTACATCAATACTTCGTTGCATCCGATGGAACCACTGAGAAAAGCACTTTGCCCACTCGTCCTTAGGGGTCTTTTCGACGGCATTTTGAAACGCAGCCACTGATTCCTCGGCGTCCATAAAACGGTTTCCTCGAAGTTTTTAAATATTGTCGGGAAGAGCGTGACTCCAGCGAGCCATCTACTCCGTATTCGTGCTTAGGTCCACACAGGTGTGGGTGGACTACACGATGTCTTTCCTTTTAAGTCTTTTCCTGTAACTTCTTGTTTTCAATGCGGCAGCCAGATTGTTGGGGTACCTTTCCAGTCTTTCCTGGTATCTTTTTGTGATGTTTTTGATCTCGTCCATGACGGTATTCATTGATAACTCCTTGTATATTTCAGCGTTCGTGACAAGCCAAGGAACGCCACTAATTGACCTCAAAATTGCATTCTGCATTCTCTGTATGATGCTAATGCTTTAGTTACAGGCGCTGCCCCAAAGTTGAATTCCATAAAGCCACACTGGCTTCAAGATCACTTTATATATTAAAAGTTTGCTGTCGGTACTCAGTTTACTGTTTCGTCCCATGATCCAGTGGTAAGTTTTTGTAACGAATAGATGTTTCTTCCACGTTAGACGTCGGTCGAGATGTAAACCTAGGTATCTTACGCTGTCGTGGTGAGATAGTGTGACATTCTCGAGGTGTACAGGTGGACAGTCACCTTTTTGCAGCGTGAATGTCACGTGGACCGATTTGCTTGCGCTTGTCTTTATCCGCCACCTTTGTAGCCATGTGGTTATTTTGTCGAGACTCCCTTGCAGCATATGTGAGGCTATAGCAGGATCTGTGTGGCTTGCCAGTATTGCGGTGTCATCAGCAAATGTTGCTGTAGTAACCTCATCAGCCTGCGGGAGATCTGCAGTGTATACTGTGTACAACATGGGTCCCAGTACCGAATAAAATATAAACACAATAATATTGGCAACGAGTTCCATTTAAAAAATTTGATCTTATTTTTTTATTATATCGTTTACAAGTGGCCAGTTCTAAAAACTTTCAGTGTCGCCCTCGTATATATATTTATATATATAAAAATATTGCTCGTTTAATAGTATATGTTTAACGGTGTTTTTGATTTCACGTTTAACTTTAAACTTCTCACATGTGTTTCTTCTTTAAATCTATTCGCAGCTTTCGAAATATAGCCATTAACACCATAGCTTAAAAAAAAAAAAACTTACCGCAATAAAAAATAAACACACTGCTAAGCGAGACATTGTATAATATTCTTTCGAATATACTGTATTATGCGTTAGGCGTAACAGTATAAGGTGCTAACGTGTTCACTGTTCAGGTTTATTTCAATACTAAGAGCACAACGTAACTATAAGTGATATTGGTCACAGTTGTTGTAATTTAATAATGCGTTTCGCTTTCGTGTCTAATCGATATTATGTACGTTAGTGTTGACTGATTACCCACATGAGTAGGTACTAATAAATCTGGGTACTTAGTACTTACATACCCGCGGCGTAATAGCGTAACCCATCGACAATCTCATTGTCTGTCATTTTGACAATTCAACAACATTAATTGCGTCATTTACGTTGTCGAACAGATCAATATTACAAACATATGAAGCAATGGATTAGGTATGTTGGTTTGATGTTGAGAACTTCTCAAACTCTTCTTTAGAATGACTGAAGGTGATTCCTTCTACCCTCCTTGAATCCACACGGGCAGGCATTATACCTTTGTCCAGTTTATTTCATCAACTCTGCTCTCAAACAGTATAGGAAAACATCGTGAGGAAACCGGCATGTACCAGACATGTGACTTCGCACAAACTCGCATGGAACATAAAAAAATGCGCAAGTAAGGCCGTGCGTACTTTTGACGCGTTTTCGTATGAGTATTACTGGTGCGAACATATGCGAACACGCACGAACGATCCCGACATTCCAAGTACTAAGGGACCGCGCAGACTGAGTGCGAGTTAGTCGTACGTATAGTTCCGACGTCCGAAAACAATCCGAACTTGTTGGGATTTTTCGTGCGTTCAATGCGTTATCACCGGAACACTACCTATTTGACGGGGAAAAGTATTCAGTGTTCAGTGTGTCAATTCGTGCGACCACGATCATACGTTTAGGTTTACGATACAAATTCGTGTCTAAAGTGCGCGCGGCCATAATGTGCATACGCTTCAGAAAATGTAAATCATCATATATAGCTGATTGCACACATAACTATACAACGAATGAATTTGAGCTTCCTCAAAACAGGGTGTTAAACATCGACGCGCAAACTGTATCCATGAATTCAGTAGGTACATGATTCTGGACCATAATAACAGAGAATTCATAGTAACAGTTTCCGCGCCGAAAGGGATTACGCCGTGAATACATCTAGTAATATACTTATTAAGAACAACTGATTGGGTCCCATTAAATGCTAGATGACATCGCTGTAGAGCCAAGACGAAGATGGAGGGATGAACTTGAGTCATACCGATGCTGGCCCGTAATGGCAGAAGACAGACGTGTGGAAAAGGGAAAGGGAGGCCTATGCAGTGCGACATTACGGGCTAAATAAAAAAAATAAAAACAATTTATTCAAGTATATAGTAAACATATGATTTAGATTAATTACAATCGAGGAAAATTTAATTCTAACTGTAATGTAGACCTGCCTGATCTAGGTTTATGAAAAGCCTGTGTTTCAGGCCATCAATTTACATCAAACATTTAAAAACAAGACAACAATAGGTTTATTACTAAGTTAAATGAAAAAGAAGACATGATATTTTCAATGACTTAAACTATTTGGGTATATTATTTTAAAACTAGATTATTTAAGATATATTTATGTGTAAATAAATTAACAAATAATATTAAAGTAGATAAAGTGGACACTATTATTAATTAGGTAAAGGAAGAGACTTATATTAGAGTAGGTAGATAGATAGAGATATTATTTTAAAATTTCTAGTAGTTTTTCCGTGTCTGCGTAATAGAGTTTTGACAAATATTCCTGTACTAGTAAGGTAAATAGATAGATATATCCTTATAAGAACTTTTATGTTGACTTGAAAGAGCATGGCAGTTGAGGGTATGTCATGCTCACTTAAATGTCTCGCTGATGGTGGCGAGTGTGTTGGCTGCATGGTGCTGATCCACGCATCATGTTCGTGAACGGGCGCCGTCAGTTGAGACTGGTCATCTCTTATCTGCCATGGCTTATTTCTAATCTTATATTTTGAATTGTTTTTCATTATTTTTTACATTGTTCACACATATAGAAGCAACAAGAATAGTGTTCCCAGGATTTTCTAATATCTATATTTAAAAGAGTGTCCTTGGAGTTTCTTGCCCGTTCTTCTCCATAGAGATCTACGTTCAACTTTCTAACTGACCGCCTATTTCACAATTCAAAAGTGCCTGTAAATAGTTTAATTGAAATAAATGCTTTGAGTTTGAATTCCACCATTAACAATTCCAAGCCAGAAATCACACGCAAATAACCCAATTTGCAATTCCTTAATTCTTCCACACTACGGACGAAAAAGACAAAGGAAAGAGCACCAAATAGCGCGCTATCAATATAATAACACAATAGCTATACGTTAGTGCTTTGTGTGGCGGTGGCGAAAGGCGCGAATTGGGAGTCGAACCCATCGATTCCCAACTAATATTTTACACATTCATGTTGAAACAAAAACGTATAGAGCGCAGGATGCTGCTGTGGTGCGCTCGAACCTGGTAAGTGCATTATAATTTTGTAATATTTTTGAGAATAATAATATTTTCGTGTTACAGGCAGTCGCTCAATGTAAAATACTATTCCTACCTCAACAAGGTTGGGAAAAGGCTAGGCAGATTGACTGAATATTTTATTTATATCTTGTATCAATCATGAATCATGAAAAGTAAAATGAAACGACGTAAAAGTTGCTGAATAATTTGATATCAAACAAAAACAATTTTTTGAAATGTAGCATTAAAATTGTAGAGAAGCCTTAGCCAAGACTGGGGACTTGACAGCAGAACAGGTGAAAAACAGAGACAGAGAAACTTATATCTTTTTTCTCTCTCATGTAATGATATATGCCTAAACGTAACACTTCCTTGAAATTTTACTCTTTATTTAAGTCCAATTATCAAATCGCCGAGAAGTTTCATTTGAAAAACGTAAGTTGGAGATCGCAAAAAAATCTACTCAAACTCGCTTACTTTTTGGATAAGACCTACGGATAAGACAAAGTATGTAATGTCATTTGGTTTCAGAAAAGATAAACAGTCATCTTGGTACCAACACCAAAATATATTCCATAAATAAAAAAATGCAATTTATTCGGTGGCGATTTTTGTCGGTAACTGCGTTCTACTCGCTAGGAACGACTGCACAGCGCCACTGCGGCCGCTCAAATGTAAATTAAATGATGAATAGATACGCGCACGAATGCGCTTTGCTGTGTACCCGCAAAAAAATAACAACCAACCATTAATTCGAGATGTGGCTCTGTTGTTTACTCGGTTTTACGGAGTACGCTAACTTATATATCGTTTTTTGTTTGATATAGATTTGTTTGTGAAAACGGCATGAACAATGAATGAACTCAATAATTTTGTGTGGAAATGAGAACCTCCTTTGAAATGTTTAATTATTTGTTAATTCGTTATGCTACTGCTAGTAATTAATAATTAAAACGTTTTTTGTTTCTCTATCCATTTAACAAAACCGCCTCATACCTACATTACACAAACAAAATACAACTACATGCCCGTTTAAAATGATATATTAGGTACGATTTTAATAACGTTGCTGACGGTACCCGCCGCACCCATATCAACAAATACGTCAGACGCGCGTAATCCAAGGTTTACGTGTATTTATTGTGCACCTGGTTTTGTTACGCTGGATTTTTCGCTGTCCAGGTTGTCCTTATGCCTTTTGTTCGTCTGTAAGTAATTTTTTCACTAACTGAAAACATATTTTCCTCTGTATTTTTGTACTCTTGGAAGTGCGAAGGACAATTTGTCCGTGAATCGTATGGAAATCTAACACCCACGCGGACATAATGCCGGGGTTTCCATACGATTGCAACCAGTTGGCATTGTATGGTTGCGGTTTAGAAATAGTTCTCTTTTCCTGAGTTTCCGAAATTTTTATTTAGCCACTAATCAGTAAATCTGCTGTACGAGGGCGACACTGGAAACGACCTCGCAGTAGGATCCTCCTTCACCACGACAACGCCTCGTTGCACACCGCAAAGCAAACAATCCACTACTTGGCGACGTCAGACGTGGAATTACTGGGTCACGCCCTATAACCACGACCTCGCATCTTGCGATTTTTATTTATTTCCGAAAATAAAAGAAAAACTTCGAGGAAAACGTTTTATGGTCGCCGAAGAAGCAGTGGCTGCGTTTCAAAATGACGTCGAAGGACGAGTGGGCAAAGTTCTTTTCTCAGTGGTTCCATCGGATGCAGCGATGTATTGATGTAAATGGACACTATTTTGAAAAGATATAATAAAACTAATACTGCTAACTCGCTAGTTTGTTCAGTTTTTGATTTTCTAAGAACTTTCAGTGTCACCCTCGTATACACTTATCAGTTCGGTATACCAACGAATTGTTAATACTTTTAGTTTAGTGAGGATTTTTTATTTTATTACTTAACTAGCTTTTGCCCGCGGCTTCGCCCGCGTCGAAGTCGGAAATTATCCCACGGGAACAAAGTACCGGGATAATCACTTGTTTTCATGGTTATCGCTTGTTTTCATGATTATCACTTGGTTTCATGATTATCACTTGGTTTCATGATTATCACTTGGTTTCATGATTATCACTTGTTTTCATGATTATCACTTGTTTTCATGATTATCACTTGGTTTCATGATTATCACTGAGTTTCATGATTAACACTTGTTTTCATGGTTATCACTTGTTTTCATGATTATCACTTGGTTTCATGATTATCACTTGGTTTCATGATTATCACTTGTTTTCATGATTATCACTTGGTTTCATGATTATCACTTGGTTTTCATGATTGTCACCTGTTTTCATGATTATCACCTGTTTTAATGATTATCACTTGTTTTCATGATTATCACTTGTTTTCATGATTATCACTTGTTTTCATGATTATCACTTGTTTTCATGATTATCACTTGTTTTCATGATTATCGCTTGCTTTAATAACGGTCAAGGAAAACATCGTAAGGAAACCAGCCGATGCCTGAGAGATATTTCTCGACGGCATGTGAAGCCAAGTCAGAGGCCCATGGGTGGCTTTAAAACTCTGACACCACGTTAGTCACTAACCACACGAAAGAAGAGAAGATGGGCGGATGGGGAAGTTACGAGAAATAATATTACAATCACGGAAATAATACCTATTTTCATTCAGTTACCAGGCATCAGCTTCCTCCTGCATCCCTATTTATTTGAGGTTGACGTTGAAGTCATCTTCCATTCATCTCTATTAGCCATTTATGTATACTTCGAAATGTTAGCTCAAAAATCTTTAAGACATTTTGGAATTGCATTTGACAAATGCGATCCTAACAATAACCATTCCGGAGAGTATCATCCATCGCCAACAAATGTCCCCACATAAGCACGTTTAGTTTTTCCACAACCCATTCTCATCAACGTAAGGATTGGAAAAGTCCCTCCGTATGTGACATGGAAGGGGCGTCACCACGAATACGATGAGTCAGTGGGTTCGAATCCGCACTGTCTAATAAAATGGATACGCTTGGAAAGCACTTTAAACAAGACGGAACGAAATGTATTGTTTTATGTGGATTTAGTTTTCGGTTGTCGAAGCTTTGGTGAATTTGCGAAAACATTTGACATCAGTCGTTATCATTAAATCTAATTACAAATATTATGTTTGCTTTTTGTACATTTTCAAAACAGGTTCCGTCGACTTGCTTCATTTTTAATGTATATATTATGGTATAGCAATCTTATTTCTGGTGCATCGTCTTCACTTAAAATTATATAATTAATGTAAAACAATAATGTAAAACATTTTAAAAGAGTAACATGAAAACTACCTTTTGGAAGGGGCAACTAGAATCAATTCTCTTTTTTGTAAATTTTGACGTTCAAAAGTGCTTTTATGTGCCTAATTGAAATAAATTATTTGACTTTGACTTGACTTGGACCAAATTATTTGGCAACAGATAAAATGGTTTCCAGTAACAAGGGATAAATCAGACATTTATTGTATACAAAATTTTGCCCGCAGCTTAGCCCGCGTAGTAAATATAAATATACCATGTCCCAACAGTTTAGGTCTACCGGTGAGCCAAATTTAATTTGAATCAGCCGTTTCAGCCGTTCAGCCGTTTAGAAGTGAAAAGGAAACAGACAAACAAACAGAGTTACTTTCGTAGTAGGTACCTATGGACGATCATTTTTTGATGAATGTGTTTTCGCAGGGACCTAGAATTACGAGTCTAATTTGTCAAACAATGGCATATCTATATTATCTATGTTATGGGGTTTGGTTTCCACACTTAGTCCTTCAGTGGACCATTGTGCGTGGGCCATAGCGGCCGTTGGTGGTTACTCCAACAATGGCATAATACGTAGTTCTACATATTTAAAACGAAATTTCCTACTAGGCAATCTTAAAACAAAAACCTTACATTTCATTTTATTTTCAAAATGGATATATCTGCAAATTGCATTTAAGCGTAAACGATATCCAAGATTCACTTTGAACTGTCTCGAATACTGAATTCAGTATGTATACGTAACCTGGCGTACTAAACAAGTAGGGTTGTGCATTCATATCGATAATTCTTACTCCACAAGCCGTGCGCCCGATGCGATCTACTTTACAAACTTTCAACCATTATTTAATTAATTTAATATGTATTTATACTGTGATTGCTCTGTTTTCTTTTTTGTTATATTGTGGCGAGATAATAAACGATTTTTATTTATTTATTTATTATTTTATTTATTTAACCACTTTAGGGGTGAATTAAAAAATACTTCTTTAGTGTTTACCATCGTTATAAAAGAAGATCTTGTGCACAATTTCATGCTTCTAGACCCAGCTGTGTAGGCTGTGCGTTGTCTGTAAGCGAATTAATTTAAGATTTTTATAACATAAGATGTATCGACATTTGTAAACAGGTGGCGACACATTGGGATGTTTGGTAGTTTTAATAGGTCATAAGGCAGCTGAGGAAGTCACGTATGGAACTTTTAGCAAAATTATCTAAAATTTTAAAGAATAACTTCTTATTTTTGCTTACAAGTATGACTAGTCTGTTGTATTACTATATTTCTTTCGCAAGAATGAATTTTGTTCCTGAAGAAAAGACAAAAAAGGAAAGTGACCTACAGTTTTTTTAGGGAACGTGTTATTAATATCAGTTTACTATTTATTACTAGGTGCTGCCCGCTGCTTCAACCGCGTGGACCCTAATTATTTTTAAATAAGTTACTGCTATAACATACGCTATCTGCAGGTGAAAATCCCGTCAAAATCGGTCCAGCCGTTTCGGAGATAAGCAAACAAACAGACAAACATTTTTTTTCAATCGCGATGACCGCGTTATGCATTTAGTAAAAAGTTGTTATTTTGACATTACAAACAGAAACTTCAATTTTATTTATTTGTATGTATACTTATGTTTGTATTATAATTTACAATATTAGTTTCGAAATCTAAAAGAAATGACTTTTAAAATGATGGTGCTAGGACGCGTGGCTTACGCAACAAAAGTTCAAAGGACTATCGATATGATGAGATCATGATGAGATTAGTCTGAGCTAAATAAATGTAATTTCTTTCTTTCTTTTCTTTATGATATCGACACATTTCTAAACACCAGCTCATCCCTATTCTACTCGTACAGAGAACGCTTAGCATTAGATGAAGCTTATTTGACGAGGCTAGACACACTTAGATTTAGCGCAGAAAGCTTTGACAATAACTGAGGAAACTAGTAAGAACTAACAACCAACGCTAACAACTGCTTTGTAACAATGCAGGCGACTGACAGAGAAGTTTTCAGAAAAAAGATCTAATCTAGCTCTGCTCGTAACCAAGATTGCATCATAGTTCTTTCACAATGTGGGTTTTCATGAAAATTCACGCCACCAGCAGGCGCGATTCTGACAAGAGGTATTCCATTTCGACAATGAATATAAAATACAGGGTGTCAGGGACATCGACGCGAAGTCGGTTACTTAAAAATAAAAAACGGCTGCTCCATACATTTTGACCGCGTAGGTATTGCACTTTTCTATGAAACAACAGATTTTTTTGGTTCAGAATCATTTACTGAATCCATGGTAGCCGGCTTTGCGTCGATGTCCCAGACAACCTGTATACTCGTATGATGACAAATGAGGAATGATGACAATTCAATTTGACAAATGAGGTATCGTTATACCTCATTTGCCAAGTTATGATAAGTAGTTTAGAAGTTGTGAGGAAACACCATACATACCCCTCCTCAAAATCATAACCCTCCTTTTGGTTCGCCGTAGTTGGATAATAACCCTTCTTTTTACTTCGCCGTAGGTCGGGTAATAAACGCTACTCCGGTAGAACAATTTTTATGAAGTTTTCATAGAAATTATTCCACCAGAGTCACGGCGCGCCTCTTTGCTTTGCCATCTTTGGATTGTGGTAAACATTGCTAAAAAACATAGTTTTATTGACCCTCCGTATGCACTCAATAAATTTTATACTTACAACTAATGCTTTGTATTTTACCAAACTTCAAAATCGACACCAGCAATGACACTTGAGTATGAACCAGCTAACCGATGGCACTTTGATACACGGCACGTTAACAAAAAACACCCTCTATTAATCATGTGCTAACTACCCTCTGAAAGCTAACAAACATTTCGTTGTAGCTCTTCATTGGAACACGTTGAACGATACATCAGCTTATCTTATCCAGTCATCGCAACTCATCGCAACTCATCGCCGACTCGTTTGGCTTTAGTTTGTGAGTGTACAGTGTTGGTGACTTTGATGGTAAAGATGTTGGAGCGACGTACCGTTTAAAAAGCTTACTTGTGCTTATTGCCATTGGCAACATTATAGTACAATATTGTTTTATAAATTGGCAGCACTGCTACCTCACCGAGTCTTTTATATATTTTCATCTATCTTTAAGCAAGTTTTGTTCCGTGTAAAACCATTAAACAAACTAATTAAACTGTGAATATATTAAAAACTTTTGTTTTACTCAAACAAAAAGAGATCATCAAAAATCCCGTAACATTCAATATTGTTTAATATTTAAATTGAATACTTGTATTTATATATACTCGTACCAACCGAAAATTAAATAATAATTCAAAAAAATATTAAAGAAAAAAAATCCTATATTGTTTTATGCGGTTTCCTTCATAGGTCCATCCTTTTCCGTTAAGGGGGCGCCCAATGGTTCACTAGCGCCACTCTTACAAATATTAATTATCTCGTGACTGAGAAGGAATTTTGTTCAAAAAATATAATTTCGTGACTGAGAATTAATTATGAATAATTGCTAGTAAGGACCGTCGATAAGTGTGTCTTGAAATTTCTTACACCTTTTATAAAGTTATACATATTGAGACACGAAGCCACAAAATTCGATCTAAAGAAAAGAGGCCACATTGCTCTAGATTATATTTCATAATTATATAAAACTTCCTATAAAATCCTTCTCAGTCGCGAGATTATATTTTTTTAAAGGAGTGGCGCTAGTCATCCATTGGGCGCCCGCTCAATGCATTACCTACATCAAGAAAAAGTCTACTAAACCGTCCTTTTATCTTCTGTCTACCAAATAATAATTTCCCCAGAACTTATCTTGAGATGGTGAAGTTGTTTACAAATCCCACAATTTCATTAACGACACATAGATTTCCGTTTGCATTTTCTGCATTGTTCAAGAACAAATCTTCCTAAAATTCTTCAAGAACATCCTTCAAATCCACACTCCTTAGCCATTTTTATAGACTCCTAAGTTCATAAAACGTTGATGACTAAAACAATACTCGTAATCCGTACTCACAGAAAGTAGTGGCTCTGAAACTAATTAACAAGTTCTACCAGACATCGCTTGCCGGAGATTTCGTTAGGCGAACAGCTATTTTTGTACAAAACTTTGCTTTTCCCTCGGTCCGTGGTACTTACGCACTTTATTTAGTTAGTAGACGAAGGAGCTAATGAATATCTGTGGTAAGCGAGGAATCTATTTTGGATAAATACTTAAACATAAATATTGTTAATCTTTATGGATGGGACTTAACTTTTCAACTGTGGTTTTGCGCTGTCATTCTTGAATTTAATTTTAAAAAAAAAAAAATGTTTAAAAAGATACAAAAATGTACAAACTTTCGGGGACTGTTTAATAATAGTATAACGTAACTTCATGCATTATTTAAAGTTTAAGCAAAAAAGATAAAAAAATAAAAGTAGTAAGTACTAAGTTGATGTGACAGCAAATTCAAGATGAAACGGTTAATCCTAATATTATTTTGATCACATAGCGTAAAAACTCTGAAGTGCAAAATCGATATGTCGTGATGATTTGTTATTTCGAATTTTCGCGGAAGCCCTAGGGATATTGCGAAAACACGGATAATTAGAAAATGGTGAAAACATTTCTGCGAGCAACTTGGAAGTAGCAAGTAGCGCCCACCGGCCGCTGCCGTAGCACCGCTCGCATTATTTTTTTCATTTTTCATACTAAATAATTCGACAAAGTCACGATTATTTATGAACAGGTTTACGTTGAATAAAAAATAGTAAAAAAAAAATTAAGAGTACTTTTGTCTTAGATTTTTGTCCACAAAAAAACATTGACAACGTCGCATTTTCTTAGCTTTAAATATGAATGATTGGTTTGAATGAAAATGAATTTTCGTACTTATCAATATAAATTAAAACTTAGATAGGATGTTATTTTAGAAACTATGTGTTTTCAGAACACTTGTTCTAGGAATTTTTGTATTATTTTTACTTATAGCAACCTTAGAGTTATGGGACATCAAAAGGAACACTTTGTATATAAATAAATCATAATGTATTTTTTCAATATTTTATCCAACGTTATAAAAAACACGCTGTTCTAACTTTCAAACACAGCACACCATCTCATTACCGTTCACGACCAAGCAAATAAATTGTGCTGCAATATTTAAGATGAACTCACAAAGTTAGCGTCAACTTGCAGTTTTACTCAAACAAGTTCCCGCTGAAAGTGTGTTTAACTTATGATTGGGATCCGTACCTCTTTTAAGGTGCAGTATGAAAGAATATTGTGGATTCTGCTAACATTTTTTTGTAGGTTTTTGAAGATTTAATGACACTAAAGTACACAAAAATATTATTGTATAATACGAGTATTGTTGTATTGTATAATATCACTTGCTTCAAAAACGGTGAAGGAAAACATCGTGGGGAAACCGGTATGCCTTTCTTTTTTTTTTTGGTTTGGAGAATTATCAAATAACTTCTCCCGCTCTGTTCGGAGCGAGAGGGCGAGTCAGACTCTTACTGACTAAAACCCACCAGTGTTCCTTCACTATTGCCTGTACGTTGCCAGGGGCCACGTTATCCCTTTCAGACTTTCCCGCGACCCCGGCAGGCATCGGTCCTAGCAGATCCCTTCTGTTGTGCTGACATCTCATTAAGGCGCGCTTGGAACACAACGCGACCGTCGACCCGGGCCTGGTCCTTATCGGACGGTGAGCTACCCATTGCTCACCGTCCGCAAGCCCGCTCCTACGGTGGCCGGGAATCGGCCTGCGATTCCCGATGCCCAGGGCGTCTCCTGCGGCGGCTAGGGGCGTGAGGGCGCGAAATTTGCACGCACTCCGCCTCCTCCTTCGCGAGCATTACTGCTTCGCAGAAGGAGGTGGCGGCTTCCCACGCCCTTTCACTCCGTACCATGAGTAGGAAACCGGCCTGAGAGATATTTCTTGACGGCATGTGAAGCCAAGTCAGAGGTCCATGGGCGGCTTTAAAACTCTGACACCCGGTTAGTCACTAACCACACAAAAATAAGAAGAAGTTCCCTTGATTGGTTGTCGGCGCGTTGTGTTCCACGTGCGCCTCTAAGAGATGTCAGCACCAACTGACGGAGTCCGTTAGGGCCTATGCCTGCCAGGGTTGCAAGTTTGTCCGAAAGGGATATCACGGCCTCGGCACACAGGCAACGGAAGAAACACAGGTGGGTTTTAGTCAGTAAGAGTCTCAGTGACACGCCCTGTCGCTCCGCCCAGAACGGGAGAAGTTATTTAATAATTTCCAGAACTCAAAAAAAAAAAATTGTCACTAACCACACGAAAAGAAGAAAAAGACCCAATGACACAGGGAATCCATAATACATTCAACGCCGTCATTATCATTTTCCTGCCCTCATCCCCAACACGGTGCAACGTGTCTTTTTCTTCCACACTTCTCCATTAGTCGTCATCTCGGTACTCACCTTTCTAGCCATATCATCTCATACATTCAACGTACTGCAGCAAATAGGAAAGATATACAACCTTCAGTTGACCTTTATGGCACGTTGTGTATGCTGCATATACGAGTACACATAGTTCTGACGAATATGTAATCAATAATCATTTTCATATCAATTTAGCACTTGCTATATCGCGAATACGAGGTGTTATTGTGTAAACCTGTTATGTGGTCATTATACTCATAATTATAAACATCTGTTACTATGGAAACAACTGTGAAACGCGAAAAAAATATTCAGCTACTCCATTCATTTATGTTCGCACAAAATACTTTAATACACATAGACAAAATGCTTTTTGAGGGTGGGAAATTATCAAATAACTTCTCCCGCTCTGGGCGGAGCGAGAGTGCATGGGAAGCCGTCACTTCCTTCTGCGAAGCAGTAATGCTCGCGAAGGAGGAGGCGGAGCGCGCGAGGGAAATGCAAGATGCGCGCCCTCGCGCCCCTAGTCGCCGCAGGAGACGCCCCGGGCGTCGGGAGTCGCGAGCCGACTTCCGGCCACCGTAGGCGCGGGCTTGCGGACGGTGGGCAATGGGTAGCTCGCCGTCCGATTAGGACCAGGCCCGAGTCGACGGCGCGTTGTGTTCCACGCGCGCCTCAAAGAGATGTCAGCACCAACTGACGGGGTCCGTAAGGGCCAATGCCTGCCAGGGTTGCGAGTTGGTCCGAAAGGGATATCGCGGCCCCGGCACACAGGCAACGGAAGGAACATGGGTGGGTTTTAGTCAGTAAAAGTCTGACACTCCCTCTCGCTCCGCCCAGAGCGGGAGGAGTCATTTGATGATTTCCCACCCAAAAAAAAAAAAAAAAAAAAACGCCACAACACTCTGTCCTCTGTCTTCCGCATCCATTGTGTCCCTTTTAAAGGTCGTTCTTTTTAAGGTCGTCGGTCCATTTAGCTGGGGGGCGTCCCACACTATGATTGCCGATACGCGATCTCCACTTCAGGACCCGTCTACTCCACCAGCCATCGGTCCTTCGACAAACATGGTCAGCCCACTGCCAAGGTTGAGTAAGTATCTTTATTTGCATAAAATGTGGTACCTAAATATTTTGCAGGATACATTCCACCATATTATTGCAATCGCCACATGCGAACTACGCATCAAAGACCTGACGTCACACAACATCCTGACGTCACACAATTCCTGCATCGCGCAATTAGAGTTTACCGCGCTATATATACAATCCCCCAACTTCGGCCTCTGGGCAGTTGCCCGCCAGACACGACGCCCGTCTGGTCGGAGGATCCTCCCTTTTCTATGGTGGATGAGTGAACTTTACACCCTGTTCCTCATGCCCCTAAATTACAGTAGCATGCAAATTATTTAAAACAGGTTTGAATTTATACGTGAAAAATAGTAAAAGTTGTTCATTGAAGAGTGCAATGACCCCTTTCACGTTTTCAGTTATTTAAATTAGACCTTGTATAAAAACGGCATTAAATACAGCCTACTGCCAATTTCGCTGACTGACCATCCTCTTCTTCTCTTTTCTCCTCTAACTTTTTGTTGTTTTACGATATTAAAGCAATTATTGTTTTTTTTTAATTTTGTCCAGACTATAAAAAATCTACATAAAAAACGCCAAATCTAGGTGTCAATTCAAAATGCAAGTGCTACAAGGATCTTTTGGCGTTCGAATGACTTTTTCAGGGGGGCGCTGTTGGTAAACATTCGTGCAATTGTTTTATGAAATTGTATTAAAAAACAAGATGGTGGCGTTAGTTCCGATTTTGGGAACGCGCCAAAAGATTCTTGTACAGCTATACCGATAAATTTTAAGAATGAAGGAAATCAAGAACAATAGTACGTCTGGAATGTCCATATTATACTACCAAGTATTCACCATTTTCATCTCAGTTGCATTCGTTTTAGACTCTCCCAAAGTTAAATAAACTCAACATGCATGTGTTTGTCGCATAGACTAATGATGTGTGACGTCATAGCCCAAGTTACAACTTAAATTTTAAACACGCCCGCTACACCAACTTAAAATTAAGTTTAAGTTAGCTGAAGTTTCATAAGCTTAGTGCGAATACTTTTGGATTACGTGTTAAGTAAGCACAAGCTGGGGTTAAGTTTTGCGACTTCATTTTTGGTGTTAATATTTAATTCATGATGTTAAGATTGACTTTAGCATAATAATAATCAACTTGTAACTGGCCCACTAAATAACAAAGGAGTTCTAACACAGAATAGAAAAATCTATCTCTGTCTATCAATAAAAATAATAATAAAAAACCAGCCAAGTGCGTGTCGGACCACGCACAATGAAGGGTTCCGTAGTTGGGATTAATTTATCCCAAATACAAACTTAATGTTTTAGTTGAAAAACATGTTTTCCCATACATTCCAACTGCAAATGTAAGTTGGTACGCACAATGTTGAGAGATATACCATGTTATTTTAAGACCATAGACTTCGCATAGGTTTTCCTGTAATCTATGAGTAAAGAACATTCTGAGAGTATTTAAAAAAATTTAAGGCTAAGCAGTTTCGGAAAATATGGGAATGGTAAATTTTCATCTATTTTTCTTAAATATCTTTAAATGTATTTATTTTTAAATTATCAAAAAAATCCTCGCAATAAGCCCTTTCATTTGATATGTCATACGGTACAGTTTGCAAAACTTTTTTTTTAAATTATTGTTTGTCCCCTAAACGTGATATAAAAAATATCATTAATTTATGTTGCACGTCCGTGTTTGTGTAGTCACAGAAATATTTTCAACTTAATCGATCCATTACATTCGGAGCAAATTGGCTGTGACAGACGGACAGACAGACACATGAGTGATCCCATGAGGGTTCCATTTTTTGCTTTTGAGGTCCCCTAGAAATCAGTGAGGACCCCTAGAGAACCCTAAAAATCAAACAAATATAGAAAGAAAATACAATTAATATGTAGATACAGTGCGTACATTATAACTTGTCCCGTGACGCGATTGGTAGCACTGTTCTGTCAGTCACCATTTTGAACTCTGTTAGTATCTCAGAGTAATAACTTATTACTCTGAGGTTAGTATAGAAACTAAGCTTGACAAGCAATGGTGCATGCCAACATGACGGGGACAAGGGACAAGTTATAGGGAACGGTCAGTAGTTTACTATAAGACGTCAGCTTGCGAAATATCTTTGTCAAAGCAGTTTTTGAATGCCTACCATTCAAAAACTGCTTTGACAAAGATATTTAGACAAAGATGTAGCAAAATTAATAAGTATTTAGAAGTAGCTGCGCCCCGTGGTTTCACCCGTATAAGTCTTGATCCCGTGAGAATATTGGAATAAAAAGTATATTTTGTCCTAACCCAGGCCTAGTCTACCCTTATGCCAAATTTCATCCAAATCTGTTAAACCGTTTTAGCGTGAAAGCGTAAGAAACAAACAAACTCACTTTTGCATTTATAATATTAATATATATACATAAGTTAGGATTGTAAAGCCAATCCTATCGCTTGTATTTAATTCTGTCTAAGCATGTAATTAATTAATTTAATGAAAAGCAAAAAATGCCAGCACTAGATTCCATTCTCAATTCCACCGCAGCCTCTTCAATTTCTCAATCTACGTAACAGACCCATTGAAATATGCAGACGTAGGAAAAAGCTAAATTAAAAAAAGGTAACTTTTCACCAAATTTTTATGCTGGTGGCTTTTAGTCATCAAAATTTAATAGCTTTAATCTTCGCAAGGTGTCAGCGGAAATTTTAATTATGTCACTCGAAAAAATGCCGATGGCGATGATGACTGCGATTCACAATACAAATGGACACACAGAAGAATAACTTGAGATTTTTCCTGAAATATTTGTTTACAAACCTGATGGGATTCCTCATCTGCATAAATGACGGTTTTCCATACAAACTTTTATCCCTTATTTAACTCACTTAGTGTTCATAAACACGAGCGACACGCGTAAACGGCAGAGGCAACTGCAGCCGTCGATACTCGTCAACGACTGCAGGTGCCTCGGCTGGCGGGATAAATTATTTTCAGACCAAACAAATGTTTGTTTGACTTATTTATTGATACTTTTTCCGGGACTGACTGACTAATAACTGAATTTACTGACATTAAAATGTCAGTAATTCTATAGGAATTATTAAAGTGTGGAGCAACCTAAGATATTTTAGATAATAAAGAGGGAATAAATGTCATAGAAAAACTATGATAACATGACGCAGTGACAGCATAATTTAACAAAATAACATGATACACTTTTACCGTGACCAACCTTTGATTACCAATCGACAGATAGTTTGACGTATCTAATGGGCGCTGTACACTCCTGTCCCAGTGCTCTCGCTAGGTCTCGCGAAAAAGTCTCGAGCGAGGGGCTCCAGCCCGAGTGTGGCCATGTACACTCGCGCCTAGTTCAGTTGAAGTTGTCAACCCTGAGAGCTCAGAGTAATAACTACACCTGAGAGGATGGACATAGACATTGAACGTCTTCTCTGTCAGCGCAAGCAACACTGGAGACACGAGACACACTCGCAACTGCCGCGAGATCCTTTGACTCGGTCACCAAAACCGACACGGGACGGAGTGCGAGCGAAGAACGCCTAGACACACCGAGGTAGGCCGAGCGCTCTCATCTAAATTCTCGCACTCGGCCTGTCTCGGTGTGAGCTTACAGCCGCCATAAAAAAAAAATACTTTATATGAATACTCGGTAAATTAAAACACTAACGAAAATCAACCGTAGTTAAGTCCAGTCATTTTATTATTACGAAGTTTTCAATACCACCATGTACAATAAGGCATAATTTCTTCGAAAAAAAAATATTTTACACATAATGCGACCTGTGATATGCGCAGGTCCGCATGTTTTATGTATATGAATGAATATTATAGCCCATGCGCAGGACCGTTACCGCACCGCTGCGCGCTGCCGCACCAGCGCCGCGTAGATTTTTTCATTCAGAAATGTTCTGATTTTTTTCGTCTTGTTGTTGCCGGTGCGGCTCCAGCGTCATGTACAGCAAGCCTTAGTATATTTAAATGTCTTTGGGAGCAACATTTAGAATCTAAGCTAAATTTGAAACCGGCACTTGTATCATGACGCTTTCTATTTCTACGAAGAATAGACGCAGCTCTTTTTAAACAAACTGACATTTCATTTCCCCATTTTTGACATCGCACCGTAGAAATCCTTCTAAAACCTGTCATTTTGTTTTTCGTTTCTAACAATCTTTGTCTAGGTCCTTTTTTATGTAGACTATTTCAGAAGAAAGTTTTCTATACCAAACTGTCAAAATCACACTGACAACTGACAGTTATCTCCACGGCCATAAAGTATAAACGGTTATCTACAAAATCATGATTTTACAGGAGAACATTTGAACACAACACTGTGATTAATAGAAGAACAAAGCTATCTTCTCCTATTTTACATCATTTAGTTAATACGATATATTAATATATATCGCCTTAACCATTTCCTTGGTAATCCAAGGAAATGGTTAAGGCCAATATTACTGAAATATTTTTTTGTTCGAAAATACGGTTCTTCGACACTGAGAATTTTTTTTGTACTTAATTGTCTTTATAAACGTGACTTAATATCAGTAAAAATTAAGAATCAAACAGAAAAACAAAGAATTTTGAGTCGAATTATGTGAAAGAGTGAATTTCGTAAAAAGTGCAGTTGACTCTTTACACTTTGGTGCCGTCGTACTGTCTACACGGAACGTCATTTTTGTCTACTCTTCCGTCGCGTCGACAAAACGGTGCTCGTGCTAAGCATGCAGGTAGAACTTAAACTTCTGTCCTTCTGTTCTCCTCTGTCCAGTGGCAGCCTAATTGGAATTATCTCGGCGAAAATTTGAGGCTTTGAATAATGAGTCCCTATAACGAGCGAACTAAGAGGATTGCCTTTCTACCGTCCTCTAACTGTTTTTGTACAATTTTAAGCTTCATAGTTGGGATGGACTACTGTTGTTGGTGCTATTAATGGATAATGTTTTGGAAATCAAGTTTAGGCTAATTAATCATGGAGTTTCTTCCCCATTCTTCTTCATAGAAAACTACCTCTCGGAAGAGACATAATAACATAACACCACGCCTATAATTCCTGAAGGGTTAGGCAGAGGTGTACCTATACTGCCCTGCTAAGCCGAAAAACGCTATCTCTGAGATACGCCATTTTAGTTTTTTTATACCATTCAATAGCTATAACAATTTCGTATCTACTGGTATAAGCGAAATAGCGCTATCTAACTTAAAACATTTAAAAAACCTCAAAGAAGTTTTTTATATCTAAATTTTTCCTTAAATTACAATTTAGAAAATGGCATTTTCTCAAAACTTACTCCGATTGAGATAGCGCCTTTCGGCTTAGCAGGGCAGTATAGTACACCCACATTTCGCCAGTTATGTTGAACTCACATGCGCTATCATGCCATCAACCGGGTACAAATCCAGACAATAATGCTTCCTAATGGAAAACCTAGTAACACTTTGCCCGACCTGGGAATCGAGCCCAGGACCCAGCGGTAGCGCTTCCGACCCCTAGACCAACGAGGTAGACAACTAGAATCAATTCAATTATTTTTTTTTACATTAAAAAGTGCTTTTTATGTATACTCTATTTGAAATAAGATTAGACATTTAAATAAACCTTTTTTACAGTCCGTTCAACCGATTTTGACTTCTATTGGCAGCTGCAGTAAACAGTTGGTATTGAAACCACTTTTTTGCTTTTAATGCCATTATTATGCCTGCGGTATAGAAGTCAAAATCGGTTGGACGGACTGTAAAAA
This sequence comes from Agrochola macilenta, assembly GCA_916701695.1. Taxonomy (NCBI): domain Eukaryota; kingdom Metazoa; phylum Arthropoda; class Insecta; order Lepidoptera; family Noctuidae; genus Agrochola; species Agrochola macilenta. The sequence continues at coordinate 13,861,668 of OU753564.1, forward strand.
AGGTTAATTTAAATGACTAATCTTATTTCAAATGGAGTATAGTTGAAATAAATGATTTGATTTTGAACTTTGAAGTAAGTTAAGGATGTAAATTATCGTTTACGGTTGAATATTAAGAGTTCAAACGATGTTATTTTGAATATTGTTACCGTGTAAAACATATTATTATTGTAAACTTTGTTTAATATGTGAAGATTTTTTTTTCACATTTGAAATTGCAGCCATACTGCCGCCATATTAAATTGTTAAAAAAAATTGAAACAGTGTCACTCGGGTTGATGTAAGGATTCTAACAAGATAAATCCAAATCAGTTCAGTCATTTAAAAGTTGTGGTGGAATAAATAAACTCACATACATACTTGAACCCTGAAAACAATCCACTCCTTTTTTGGGCAGTCGTGTAAAAAACGGATAAGTATCTACAGGATCATTTATATCGGAAACCAAAAATCACAATTACATTTAAATGTTTTTTTTATGCCCTACGAGCTCTTCCCTCGTATTCCCACGTAAATTAGAAAATAACATTTACAATTTATTTCATAGTTATGTTTATCAGTAGAGATAACTAAGTAAAAAGAATTCAATCATATCAATTCAATTTATTTTCTTTATTTCTAGAACATAGGAACATATACATATAACACACATTCTTAATTTCATATAATACAAACAAAAAAGAGTGCCCAAGTCCGAGTCGGATTTATACCCGAAGGGATCAGTACCATCGTAGAATATTTAACGGTACATATTTTTTTTGTTAAATACTTAGTAATAAAACACGTTTCCAAAATTAAAGGGGGTCACCCCTTTAATTTATAACTTTATTTTTGTGGTTGTTATAGCGGGCATAGTAGTACACACTCTGTAAAAAGTGTCTACCTATAACGGTTAAAACGATACAGCCCTGTGACAGACAGACGGACAGCGGAGCCGCGACAGTACCCTATATGGAACCCTAAAGAACACAGCCACATATCAACTCGGAAAGGGATCATCACCATATCAACTCGAGCCATTCAGTATTATTTGTATGAAACTCCTTACTGCAACGCACACTAATCGGAATCGTAACGTAAAACGGTGGGTGCGTGGCCAACTTGCAGTTCCCGCGCTTACGGCTCGTCCACCCCGCGCTTACGTCTCTTCGTCCACCCTTGCCCATCTCACCCCTCCCGCGGCCTACCTGCAGCACACTACTTGACACATACACACCCTCACTCATGTACTCTCAGTCACACCTACAGGCTACACTTTCACTCACGTTTACTCACACATATACTTACACCCACTCATACACACATTTGATTTAATTTAATTTAATGTTAATTTATGTAATTTTAGCATAGAAATTATACGTTTTGCTTTTTATGTAACACGTCTTGCTATGGAAGAGCGGACTCTCCTAATACAAGCACTATCTGCCTAAAAGGAGGATCCAATCAAATAATTTTGTTCGTACCAATACTTTTTTTACCAATTTTTTTTTTATTTTTTTAATTTTTTTTTTACTACTGCCGCGTGCGCCTACGGCTCGGCCTCGCGTATCCGTAGCCGAGTCGACGTATCGGAGCTGCTTGGTTGGTTACGTGCTTACGTTAGGGTCAACCTAACGTAAGCACGTAACGCCTGTTTGACGGCGAGGCGAAAGGCGATACGGTTACGACCCCTTTCCGTCTTGTTATGAATGTGTGCTATGACCATTAAAATCACAACATCCTTGTTTTCTTAACGTAACGTATCTTCTTGTTTATCATTCTTGATATCCAACACTCCGTTGAAATCGCGTCGCTTGATGTGTAAACTGCCCTGTCCATTGCTGCAAAGTATGGGGTAATCTGGGTTCCACCAATTTCTGAAGTGTTTAATCCCGGAGCGTTTGTCAGCATCTTCGTTTAGGATCTGACAAAGTTGACACACATCTGGATGATCAGGTTGGTTCTTTACGTAACTGTAGTAGTTATGCCACCTGAAAAATAAAAACTATGAGTCTATATCTGTCTGTAATTAGTGTGCGCAGAGACAATTTTTTTTTTTCGCTATGTCATTCTGAGATAGGAGCCTTTTGGCCTCGTACAGGACTTCCTTCTTTAAATTTAAATGTTACTTTGGTTTTTATTTTTTATTTATGTTTAGTGTGTTTTTAGTTACTGTGGGATTTCCTGTGCGAGTCTCAATAACTACTTTTTCTTTCTTTCTTTAATATCTTCTATTCAAATTATAAATTAAAGTCGCTTATCGTGTCTGTCTGTGTTACCGCATTGATCTTCTAAACTACGCAACGGATTTTGATGCGGTCTTCGCCATCATTTAGGGAACTAACAAATCAGCTGAAATCGCGTGACAAAAAGTTGCCTGCAATGCTTTAAAAATTATGGCAAATCAGGAAGAAATTACTTTCTGTCATTTTCATAGAGAAAAAGGGCACGCGGAATTTTCGTCGCGTAATTTTCAGCAGCACACTTAGCATGACCACAATAGAAACGGGTTTTGACGACGGTAGAATAGAAAAAATTACAGATAAACAATCACAATCTGTCACTTTGTCTATTCTTCCGTCGATAAAACCCGTAGAAAACAATGGATGGAAACTATGGCAACTTTCCACAGTTGTCTGGAGGGTTAAAAAAAATTATTGGTGATATCGTTATTGTTTGAATAAAATTATTAAATTGTAATTGAGAAATCGTCGACGAAAATTGAGGTTATAAAATTGGAAAACAAGTTCGTTGCAATGCTGCCAGACTTTTGGGCACTTTTTCTATTGACAGCGATGCGGTCGAATTTTTTATATGCTTGTGCAGGTCGTGGCATTAAAGTTGAGCCCCGATGACGCCCCGGCGCGCGGCGGCGCGGCGGGGACCACATACCGCTAAAGGGGCCCATAAATCGTCTACTGCGCAAGTCAAACCTCGTGGTGCGTCAAGTTTCAACTTTAATGGCAAGTTTAAATGATACATGTGTCAAACTGAATAAAGTTCTTTCAGGTTATTTAAAATTAGAATTGCGGGTTTAAGTATTCAAACAAAAAGTGTGAGTTAATACATGAAAAAGGTGTAAGTTTCTATACAGAAATAATACCTGAAATAATTTTCGTAGATTTTGGGGTCCCGGATCGCTTTTATCATCTCATTAACTACTAGTGTAGCATTTAGTTCCAGGGCGTTGATGTAGGATCCAGGAGGAAGAAATCTAGAATAAAAAATAAAAAAAACAAAATTGGTCCTCAATTGACGGAGAAACAGGTGGAGATAAATTAAAAACAAAAAAACACATACGCTACGAATATAGAACCTTCTCCTTTTTAGAAGTTGGATAATGACATACATAGTTTTACGTTAGTTTTTATTAGGGAATGTCTAAGGCTCATTTTCACGTTCATGGGTTATCCTAAATAACTCGGAGTTAACAGCTAATTCAGGGTTAATCAAATAATTCATCTTGCGCCACCAAGAGTTAAAGGTAAACCTATGGTTAAACTGCTAAATATTTAACCCACCTATGTGGGAGGGTTAAGTCGCTTAACTCTGGATTAGTGTTAGTAATGTCAAAATAAATTAAGTTTTAGTTAGGTACTCAGCAGGCATTATATTCTTGAACTCATATAATAATATAAACACAAATAAAAAATCCTAGTCTGACGTTTTCGTCAATCAATAAAGTAAATCTCCATGGAAACTCCTAATACAATACCTACGATTAAAATGAATTATCATCTTAAAGTTAAAGACAAGAAAGTATTACGTAGATATGTAGTGTAAAAGAGATGGGTATACAAGTATTGTTCATTATTCGTTCATTGTTCATTAATTTTTGGTCTGATTACATAATTATCAGGGCACAGACATTGCAATTTTGTTTTATGTCTCGTCGATTGAATTACAATTTTCCCAACACAAATATCATGTTAACGCGTAATAAGAGTTAAAATGTTAATTACCTAACTCCGAGTTTACAAACCCTACATTTATTTGATTAACCCGACTAAACGTGCACCAACTCCGAGTTATTTAGGATACTCGTAACCCATGAACGTGTAAGTGGGCCTTAGACTAAGAACGTAAATAATACACGCTCAGTATAATTATAGTTTCGTACGTATTAATGAACGCACTGTGTACCTTACTTTCATTGCCTTTGCCTTTGGCATATACAAAAATATCACAAAATGAACTTAAGGCGACGATAACCGACTTTTAATAAATTTATACTGAAGATCAAGTCTAAACGAGTAGTGTTAATTATTTGGAAAAAATATATGTTAAATAAGAGCATTTTCTTAATAACTTAATATATGTATATTTTAGACTGTTTACATTACATAGTGAAATTCATTTGTAAGGTTATGTCTAACGCGGATTAAAAACTGAGAATCACGCAAAATCTATCCATTGTATTTTTCTGAAACTTTCACCGTTTTAAAGATAATTTAATTATTGATCTTTTAGTATACGGGTTTTATTAAAATACTTTCTGTTTTATGTATAATACATTAATAATGCGCCTAATTTGGGAAAGCACTCCATAATGGGCAAGTCCTATTACTGGCTGGACGTACACACGAACACGCAAGCTAACCACTAGGTCACTGGCATATGAACTGTGTCTTAAAAATATAAAAAATACACTAGGCAATCTTACCTGGAATAATCAGCACCACCATACACAATTGGGACTGCATAGTTGTTTAACGGATACAAAACTTTCTCAGTCACATAATCGGGGCATACCGAATTCTCAAAAGAAAGATAGAAGAAGTATTCGGTTTTTAGCAAGTACAAACACTCCTCAATCCTCTCTCTGGGACATTTCAATTTTCCACAATAACCATAAATATCCACTGTCAAATTGTATTTACTCAATGCCTCTTGTATCTCTTTGGTTACTTCTTGTCGTCCACCTGCTTTATTGCAATTGGACACAAACCAAGCTGCTGCCTTTGTTTTACGAACAAGTTCCTTCTTAACTTTAAGAGGAGTTCGCTCCATTGGATCTATCCAAGTCATATTAATCTTTGGACCAACGCGATTCCCCTTTTTGTCAAGAATCGTAAAGTAACCCCATGGGATATCGGAATCTAGTCTGTACGTCCATGTTAAATTGTAAAATTCATCATAAAAGGCATTGCATAGTGGAAATCGTACTGCTGATTCTGATGCCATAAATATAAATTTTTAATAGGGTTCTCTCACCTCGATTGGTCCGTCCCAGGTGTTTTCCACGTCAAACAGTATAGCATCAAAATCACGGAAATCAGACAGCAAATTTCTGTTAGTTGTGAAATAGCAGTTGTAGTAGGTACACCTGTTATCAGTGAAAGGTTTTTGGCCGTTCCCATACAACGATGACGCATAATGCAAAAATGAATTACTATATTTCAGCACGAATTTGAGATCGGTCTTAAATCTTTCAGGTCTTTTGAACGATTTTAAGTAAGTAGTGTACTTATGATATTTTTTCGACGTGATTAATTTCTGCTTTTTCGTCATAAGTTCTTGCGCAGTGTAAATATATTCTATATCAATTTCTGTGTTCACTGGCTTTAATGATATTCTTAAATATTGAAATAGGAGAAAAGCGTAACCGCATATTATTAATGTCTTCACTGCTTTAGACATGATTATGGAGGAGTAAGATGAAAACGAGAATACTTAAAGGATTGAAATGTTTACAGACGAACACAACGTTTGTAAACAATGAAAAATACGAGGAAGAATGTTTAATTGACGTCAAATAAGAGACATACCTATACCTCTTTATGATGTTTTAACAAAAATGTAGTACGCATTTTGAAATCTACGGACTAAAAACGTTGGTCAGAAAACGAAATAGGTAGGCAATTATACTAAATAGGAAATTAAATATGAAAATGTCTTTGTTCGCGCGAGCGACGCGTATGGTGGTCTCGACGTCCGGTATGCAAATAACTATAAAAAGACGAGTGGCGCCCCCACTTGTGGTGGCTGAGCTGAGATTTATTTTAGCTGTGAAATGTGATACGTACGTACGACTTTTGGCAAAAGAATGAAATTTAAAAAATATTCTCATTTCGTGCAAAAGCGTTGTTAGACAAAACAGTAACAGTAAAATTCTAGTTTATTATGAAAATATTTGGAACACTTTATTTTTATTTTTATATAGCAATTTAAAAAGATCAGTTGTAAAATGACTGAACGATGCAGAGTGTAAAATGACTCATTAATCACGAGGCCACCTTCTACGCATTCTGTACATCAAACTAAGTATATTTGTCTAAAAATAATAGCTGGGAAACGACTTTAATTTTTTATGTGAAAAACTGTTTATGGTAGAGTGCAATGTAACGCCCGCAAAACATTGTGCTTATGGATGCAGGCAGTGGTACAGGGATCGTGGGAGTATTTAAAGTTAAGTTATAACATTTAAAACTTGTTTTCGTAAAAAGAATTAAAGAAAGAAAAATGCGTTTATTGGCATTACAGCAGAAAAATACACCTTATAACTAAAAAAAAACAAAAAACAATGATTATAATGCCAATAGGGCCTCAGCTCAGCATAAATGTCAGATGGCAACACAAAGTGTACCACCTGACGCTGATTTTCAGCTGCAACCCACGAGTGCCATACACTAGGATAATAAAGACAGGGAAGTGTATGTCCGTTTTAATAAATTAACAGAATAAATTAAAGGTAAGTAGTAAAAGATAGGATAACATGAAAAACTCACAAAATCAAATAAAATAAAATGTTGTGACATACATCAGTGTGTGTGGTGTGTTGTGAATGAGAAACTAAAATAAATAAATACCCAATATCTGTGTCATAATAGCTACATAAAAAATAAAAAGAAAATAAACTATCCTCTCTAAATAGAAAGTAAGAAAATAGGTGCCTTCAATGCAAAAAATCGTGTAATTCTTCTAAACTACAAACTACTTCTAAAAAGACGTCGAAAAGGTTAGAACTTTGGCCTTCAATAACTCCGTAACCAGAAGGTTCCCAGGTATGGTCTAGTACAAAAAAATGGTCACAATGTCGGGAAGAAAATATGAGTTTCTTCTTCGTTAAGTGTCTTTTAGCACCCGTTACAAGAAAAAGTAAATACTCAGGAAAGGGTTTATTTGATTTTATACGAGGTGACATTCATTTTATTTTTGTATATTTCAAAATAACTTAAAATACCTACTCATACCAATATTTACGTTTGTCAGACGTAATTAGTATTAGGTTTTAATATTACTATCTAGAATTTTAACATTAAAGTTATAGTCACAAAGAGCATTTTGCATGCGGTGTTTGCCTGTAATTGGTTGTGCAGTTTGATTTAAGACAATATTACCTATATGTTCCTATCTGTTTATTATCTGTAACAACTGTTGGTGAACCTTAATTAAGTAAATAAATAAATAAATATCCTTTCAAGTGATCTAAGACGCTTTGATGTCGACAACGTCAGCCGACCATGATCCCGGTTCGCGTGACAAGTTGTCCCGGGATTTGCATAACACTGTCGGTCCCGGGACTGCTTAACATTACAATATGCTCCTCCTTAGTTGTTGTATTGTTTGAAGTCATTTGTTATTAGATTTTTCGGATGCGAATATTAAACGAAGTATTTCAAATTAGTTAATAGAATTCAGGACGGGTATACTAATTGAAAAGTGCATAAAGAACTGCTTGCTATGTTTGTACTGGACTGATTTCGAGTGGTCGCAAGCATGACTGCTAAGGCTGAGGTCCTAGGTTCGATTGTCAGGTCGGGCACAGTGTTCCTAGATTTTTCCGTTAGGATTTTCTCAGTAGCAGCTCGGAGTCTGAATGTACCCGGTTGTTGGCAATAGGCGCGCAATATTATAGAATAATAATAATCTCTATTACATAAGGAGTGGTTACAAATTGTGTGAAGTTTCTGACACTTGTGCTAGGTGGTTAACCTGTGTTACAAGAGCCAGTGCCCTCTCCCGGGAGTAAATAATACTCGTATTGAAAACTTATGCAATAAAGAATAACAAAGGAGAAATGAAAAAAAGACTAAAATAATGTAAATAACACAATGAAACATGGTTAGTAATAGCCTGTATTGGTGATTACGTGTATGCGTTTAGTGTGAGTGTGTGTGTGTGTGTATGTAGGTGTACCTTCTGTAGGTATACTTCTGCCTAAGCCTTTTGGGAAAACCGGCGTGATATTATGTTATGTTTATGACATAATAATCTGATTTCTAATTTTGATTAGATGCCACTCAATGTGTCCCCCATTGTGATAAAAGTCTGAATTAAAAATTACTAGCTGCGCCCCGCGGTTTCACCCGCATAAGTCTCGATCTCATGCAAATATCGGGATAAAAGTATTTTCATCCAAATCTTTACAGCCGTTTCAGCTTGAAAGCGTAACATACAAACAAACTCACTTTCGCATTTATAATATTAGTAGAATTATATTTTACAATCAAACCTGGGTAAGTGAGAACTGGGTAAGCGAGAAAACTCTATAAATAAGATTACTTGTCAGGTCTCGTCATTTTAACCCTCTAAAACCTCTCTATGTGAGAAATTCAGAATAGCAAAATTGCCATTTTCACTACAATAAAAACTCAGTACTATCTTAGTGCTGTGAAACTAAAATATACGAGTAGTTAAGTCGTGTCACTTTAGTCTATTTCAGAATAGGAAATCGTCGTTTGACAGGAATAAACTAAATTTTAGTGGTTTTTAGTCTAGTTTAGAGGCATTTGTGACAAAAGAATCGGCACCACTGTCTTTGTTCGCTTAAATTTCGAGGGACTAACTAACATTGCTTTTGTATCGTATTCTAATCGAATGGCCAGATGTGCGTATATGTATCTACTTATTTGTCGAACTTACTACAGTTTATAAATATCAATTGCGAAGAAAGGTTCGGCGCGTACTCATAATGTTAAAACGATAAATCAAAGTGTTGTGATTAGGTGATAAACTTAAAATTTTGAATGCGTTTGAGTGCGGGAAATTGCGAAATGTCAACGTCAATCTAAGTCAAATTCTAATGAAAATAATACCCATACAAAACATACATGTTTATCACTACGTATTCGCTGTTATTTTTATAAACCTCTATAAGTCAGAAAGCCCCCCCTCCCCCCTGTACCTCTATAAGCTAAAATCTCGAGTTCGTGAGAAACCTCTATAAGCGAAAAAGAGATCGGGGTCCCTTGAACTCTCGCTTATCCAGGTTCGACTGATATAGTTAGGATAGTTAGGACCAGTTTGAAATCAAAAACATGCATTGAGTAAGCATGTTAATCAACACTCGTTCATTCTCTATGGTTTAAGAACAAGCCATAGGAATACAGTGGGACAATTACAGGCTGGTTTATTTTATTTCCCGTAAAGTAGTAAAGTCTCGGTGTCGTGTTTAACGGCAGCGGCCTATGATCCGGGATTGCGTGACATCTTGTCCCGGAATTTGCATAACAGAGTGTCCTCTGTCCTGGAACTCGGGACGTTCTTCAACAACACAATATGCTGATTGTTCGAGGGTTAATTTGATTTACGTATTCCTTTCATTTTAATCATACTTCAATCTTCTTTTAGTTTGAGGGTTTATTTCTTTTTCAGCTAAATAAATAAAACGACAGATGTTTTATAATCACAGTTTTATTATAATACTAGCTTTTTTAGCCGCATGGATGTCAGAAAATATCCCACAGGAACGTGCTACTGAGATGAAAAGAGTATCCTATGTCTTAACCCAGCTATCTAATTACGCAACATGTTTTCGTAAACGATGACGACTAATCTGTTTCATTTTGACAGTTCAACAACATTCATTGCGTTATTTACGTTGTTGAGCAGATTTTTTTTCGAACTTTTGAAGCAATGGATTAGCAATCCGTTTCAAAAAGATGTAGATTCTGATTGATCGTGTATTACGCAATTAGGGTACCGGTCATGGTCTATCTATATGCCTTTCATCTAAATCCGTTCAGCTGTCACGGCATGAAAAGGTAACAGGCAGATAATAAATCTGTTTCAGAGTTACGTACCTCAAAATGAAAAATTAAATCCCTTAAAGGATGACTTCGTTGTCTGTCAAGACCCTTTTTCTCAGGAACCCGTGGAGGCATCAAGTTGAAATAGATATGAAAAACAAAATTCCAAGTCAACGCAATAAAAAAATACGGCCATTTATGCCGCATATTTTGACACTCGCAAATAAACCAGTCTATTTGGCCAAGCAGCATGAAGTTTGGCGAGAATCAAGGTCAAATTAAGAGGAAAATCCGAAAATTGGTAATTTATCATTATTTAAGAATCTGGGATCGAGAATTCATAGGCCGTGTCTTGAAGTAACATTTACTCTGTATTTCATTACTCTATGAAAGTTCTTTTTCAATTGAAAGGTTAAGTTGCTGCCCGGATTTCCAAATCTGAATTGAAGGATATTCAAACAAGCACAGCTTTGAGACGGAACAATCAGGGCGCAAGTCCTACTTACACTAACTTGTCCGATTTTTTTTATAAATATAAAAAAAACTTTTTTTAAGCCTTATGTCAACTACTCATGACCTTTTTACAAAATATTGCTTTTCCCGATGCAGGGACGTTTTAATCGTTGAGGAGTTCTCTTGGGACTTCACCATCAGCTCCACTTCTCCATATGCATTGTGACGAGCATAAATTGCTTGGCAACCATATTAAAGTAACCGAATCGGTTGGGTTCGAACTCGAGACCTTTGACTTGGCAGTCCGACGTGTGCCTGTTGGTGTGCCTGTAATATTTGAAGAGTTTCTTCGATTTCTCCAGGATCCCATCATCCTGACCTGATGACAATGGGACCATCTCGAAAGTATACACTTTCAAACAAAAAAAATATTGCAAATCCTAAGTCGCTGTCGCTGTATAGGTGTCGACGGAGCTATCCAGGATATTACACAAAAAAAAAAAAAAGGTATTGTTAACCTCCTTCTTGTGGAAGTCTTTAATTATAAATACTAATGATTCATTTTACTATTATTATCTCCATTAATTAGTAATACCTACTCTAGTGCCGCCATTGAACACATAATAATACCTATTAAGTTAGAAAGGTTAGTTTAAATTGTAATAACCTTTGACAGAGCGGGCCGATTTTAATGAAATAAAGACTAAAAGTTATTTCAAGATACGCACTATGACTATATTTCCAATCCCTTAAATCTCTTGAAAAGAAGTAAAAAAAAAACAATACGAGTATTACCTACATGTGAATTTTAATATCGTCCCCTATTTTACCCCTTTTGGGGGTGATTTTACAAAAACGCTGAAATGCCTAATTCGTTATTTCTTACCCAAAAGCATAAATTTGAATTTTCATATCCCTAACTTAAGAAATGCTGGATTTCCCATACAAACTTTCTTATCTGATTAGATTGTCCCATGGAGAAAGTTCTTCATTTGAATGGTCTGTACCACACCCTTCAATTTGACCACACCTCTCTGATACATGCTTACTTATTACCATGCCCTAAACTTTACTGTTATAAGTAAGCATGTAGTTTATTTGTTGTTGTTATGTGTTTATGGGGCCTGAACAAACATCTGTAGCAGCGGATGATACTTATATTTTTATTGATTCAAAGAAATTACTTATAGTCTTCTTCTTCTTTTCGTGTGGTTATTGACTAACCTGGTGTCAGAGTTTTAAAGCCGTCCATGGGCCTCTGACTTGGCTTCACATGTAGTCGAGAAATATCTCTCTCTCTCTACTTATAGTGATATTCATGATAATTCGATTAAATTGCGAATTCGGTACACCAATTTTGCTGCCAAATATTTCACCGCATTTTTCCTAACCCATCCATAACCTGTATAATTTTAACCGCAACAGCACCTATCTTCGCGAAAAAAATCGAAGTCCCAAAACTTTTGCCCTCAAAAGCCGAAAGCCGCTAGATATTAGCAAAAAGTCATTAAAAGTAAGGGCGGTGTTCATCATACCGGCTTCAAAGTAAGTATTAAACGGTAAGTTGGGACCTTAAGTTAAAAAGTTCATTCATTTAACGGTTGTATGCGTCCGCGGGGCCGCCCGCTGAATTTCAAATTTTAACACGTATAAATAAATGTTGAGGGCCTGCTTTTATGGGCTGGAGTGTACGGTTTTGTAGGTATTTTTTTTTAAACAAATAATGGAGGAGCGTCCTTTGACCGCAGTGGAACAAGTACAATATTTTATGGCAAAAATGTGACACTATTCTTCATGTTTAATTGATTACTTCACTCACTATTTTTCTCGTATATGTGACGATATGACCTATGGCGCTGTAACGTGGTCGCTCACAATGGGCCTAATTAGAAGACTGAAAGTCACCTAAAGGGCTAGGAGAGGGTTAAGCTTGTAGTTTCCCTGCATGATGGAATCAGAAATGAAGAGATACGCAAGAGAACCAAGGTAACAGACATATCCCGAAGAATTGACAAACTTATGTGGACAGATGGTCTTTAGAGCCAAAACTCAAAAGGTTCAAGGAGTGGCGCCCGCGTACCGGAAGACGTAGCGTTGATGATGTATTTAGATGCCGCCACGCCGGGGTCACCAATTTAGAGGCATGAGGAACAGGGTGTAAAGTTCACTCATCCTCTATTAAAAAGGGAGGATCTTCCGACCGAAGGGTGTCGTATCTGGCGGGCAAACTGCCCAAAGATTGATTTCGGAAAATTATATAAAATTTCGATCGCGCGGTAAACGTCAGGTCTTTGATGCGTAGTTCGCATGTGATGTAGATGCTGCCATACCTACATTATACGGGGTGTCACGGACATCGACGCGAAGCCGGCTACCATGGATTCAGTACATGATTCTGAACCCCCCTGCGTTTAAATTTTTCGTCGGTTAACATGAAATCTGTTCTTAATCCTCCTTTTTAAGACAGGTCTAAGTTCAACAACTGAGAAGTCAGTTGATGAACTTGTCTGCTCGATTAAAACTAACCAATCCAATTGTCTGTAATACTAAAACTTTACCACTAAAAGCAATAATTAAAATAACACAAATGAAAACGATTATCCCAAATTGACCAATAAAATTTAAACAGGCAATCTTAAAAGTTACTTAAAAGCATACAATGGTCGAGTTTCTCAAAAGCCCGAAAACTCTTTAATTCATTCAACTCTAAACTTGGTTTCTGCACCATCAGCTTATCCTATTACTGATTATTAAATCTAACTTTTGATTTGTATTCAGAGGTTTAAATTTCATCTTGGGCTAAACTTTGCTAATGTTTCGACCTCCGTTGATATTATTTCAGCGTAATTAACATTTTAGTTCCGTTTTACCGCGATTCGAAGATTATTTTATGTAATACGTTTTGTTAGATTCACTGTTATTGTTGACAGTCGTTAGGCCGTGACTCCACCAAAGCGGAGATGTGCGGAAATGTCCGAAGCGGAGACAAGAAGTGATGCTTTTCAGCTAGGGATATCCACCGGACCTGTGCGGAAATGCGTACTGGCTAGACTGGAGCGGAGATGTGTGCGGCGAGCGTTAGATGTTGACCGCTCACTGCATGACGCTGACATCTCTTTTCGTCTCCACTGTGCAACATCGCTGCCTACTGCTTTTTACCGCCGCCCAGGTCAATCTCGGCGAGCCACAGCTCACATCTCCGCTTCGATCGCGCCATGTACATATGATACATCTCCGCTCAGTGGTATCCACTGAAGCTGAGTGGAGACGAGATGTGTGAATAACGAAATTCTATTGGTTGTTTAAAACACATCTCCTCTCCTCTCGTTTCGTCCCCGCTTCAGAGGAGTCCGGGCCTTACGGGTAGTCAGAAGCCCGAAAGAAGCCGAAGACTGACAACCAGTCTTATCAAGGGGTATCGTGATCTTTCGTGTCACCCATAAACTGGTTAGATATGCACTCCATGTAAAATACTGGTATTCAGCTGCACTAGGTTAGACCAGAAGCCGACCCCAAGATAGTTAGGAAGATGCTAGGCAAATGTTGATGATGATCAGTATCTTTGATATGAGAGAGACCTTTCCAACTGTGTGTCTAGACTTAGATCTAGGTTATATTTTAATTTATTCGTGGTTTTCGTAGAAGTTAGTATGCCCTTTCTTAACCGATTTCTAAAAAGAAGGAGGTTATATGTTCGTCGCGAATGAATGTTTTTTTTTTATGTTTGTCCATAGGTTTCTCCGTCAATGTGGACTGATTTTGAAAATTCTGTTTTTGTATGAAAGGGTATGCTCCTAAATTGGTCCCATATAAATTTTATTAACATTGCTTGGATAATTTTTGAGTAATCTTCAATAATACGTATTTTTTCCACTTAGTCTATGTGGATGATATAATAACTTCCTGTCACAATTATTTACATAGCAGATAGTGGTATGCGAATATGTGTGGGGGTCGCTGTTCCAAAACTAAAAAGAGAAAAATAAAAACTTTTTACAAAAAAAACAATCGGCTTCCAAAAAAAACACTACAAAGTGAAAAAATACTTTTATTTCGGAAGTCGGTGGCAAAAAAACAAAAATTCAAAACCAAAGACACCGACTTCCGATATTACAGTATTACTAACATATCATCCACATCGATATTCTATTGATTCTTTTGTTTACTTATCAAAATTTCTAACGATTCGATTACTAAACTTCGGTTAAAAGGGAATGATTGGTTATAGAAAGAAGAAAGAAAGAAAGAAAGAAAATACATTTATTTAGCACATACTAAAACACACAAAATATAATTTACACAGAAGACTAAAAAAAAAAAAAAAAACTAATTAAAAGTGTAAAGTGAGATGTAAGCAGAAATTTGATGGGGAGTGTGCCTCAGGGCTGCGCCAAAATGGGCCCTAAGGCTAAGGGATGACTTTTTTGGCTATGGACATTGGTTCTTCCGGTCGAGAAGTTACAAGAGTTAATGTGACATTTCACGGCTGCTAGTAAACTTTCCTTTTAACTCCAAAAAGTAATCAACAGTATTGATGACACTTCCCGTGACCCAAGAACTGGCTTTTATCTTGTCCAGAGGTTAGCCATGCTGCCAGTCTATTGGGTATATTACCAGGCGACAGCAGAAGAATTTTTCGATGCCAAGTATTACTTTGTTAATCGTTTTGGTTAAGTTATGTTATTGTTGGATACTACTACACTTTGGACGGGAGGGGCGCGGTCACTATAAAAGCACTGCGGGCGGCGAGTCCGGGTTCACTTTCTGTTTGGATAGCATTGCGTGCGGATGCGCTACTCGTCGGCCGTTCGGTGTAATCTGCTAAAAATCTGGTATCTCTGTATCTCATTATTCTCTGGTTTATTTCCTTGATTTGATTGGTGATGATTTTGTTCCTCTGATTGTAATTTTGCTAAGTTTGATAATTCTTTTTATAAAGTTTATGTGATTAGTTTTTAGGTTAATAAATAATTATTTTTTGTAATTGTGATTTCACTTCTGTCCTAACATCAGAAGTGGGATAACAATCCAACCCCAATCTGGGCCACTTGACCAGTTTGAATTTCACAACAGAGGAACTTTGTCGTTACCCACGTGCGTGTTTTTTTTTTTTTTTTTTGTGTTTTGTGTACATAGAACTTTTTTTGGCAGGTGAACATGCCTAACACGCATAGTTCACGTAGCAGATCACGTAGCGGATCGCACCGACGGCATTGTAGGCGCGATCGGTCGCGAGATAACTCACAAAAATCACGGAAAAAGTCACGTAGTCGTCGCGAACGGACTCCCTCTAGAATACGATCGAACAGGACGCCGCCGCTTGCGTCATACATTAGCCAGACACCGCGGTCTACCCCTGCGGAAACGCGAACGCTAGACACAATCTTATCCCGTCTGGAAATGATCGAGAACAAATTCACGTCTACCCCCATTCCACAACCGAACCCAACGGCGCCGTCTGTGGCCCAAGCTATAATAGAGGCGATCCATTCCATAAATCCGGGACGTTCCCATTATTTTGTGTCAAACTTTGACCCGTCTATCCAAGACGTGGACTCTTGGTGTGATGAAGTGGATCGCGCACAAATAGCCAATCGCTGGGGTGACAGAGAATGCCTGTCACGCGTAGCTGGATGTCTGAAAGGCGACGCGAGAACTTGGTTAAATGAATGGGTAACTTCTGATAGATCGTGGAGCAGCTTTAAACGCGAATTCAAACCACTTTGCCCCCGAAAATTAGATTACGCCACAATACTGTTCGAAACGATGAATACGACGTCTAACAAATTCACGTCGTACGCCGAGTACGCGAGACGTACCCTGCTCCGCTTGCGCATTGTCAAAGGCCTTAGTGAGGAATTAATGACGCAAATAGTGGTACGCGGCATAGACGATGCACAAGTGCGGGCAGCGGCAGCAAACGCAGAGCTCTCTTCAGAAAATCTGGTGTCCTTTCTATCTATATATGCGAAACCAGATCAAATGAAGGGTGGCTCAGCTAAAACTACGGCCTACCCGCTGTCACGAAAACGCGGTGCAGAACGTGCAGATTCGAATCAGCATAAGACCTGTTATAACTGTAAGGGCCAAGGTCACTTGTCTCACAACTGCCCTAAAAAAATTAAACCGTCACAGCCAGTGTCCAAAGTACGCCCCAACGTTCCAACCTGCACGTTCTGTAAAAAGATAGGGCATACGGAGGACGTTTGTTTTGCCAAAGAAAGATCGTCTGGACCACAGGGTCAGCAGAACAAACGTAACGTAAATTTTTGTCAAGATTCTGCGGAAGAAACAGCGACATAACCACCGCAGTAGTACAAGGCATGCCGGTCGATGTGTTAATAGATAGCGGCTCGCTTAATGTCTCCCTCATATCGTCCGACGTAGTAAAACATTTGGCTTGTGCAGTAAAACCTACTAAATGTGTGCTGAAGGGTATTAGTAACCACGAAATTGTGTCCACGTCTTACGCAACAATTACGGTTGAGTTTGCTAATATTGCACTAGAGGCTGATTTCGTTGTAGTACCAGCCGCGTTTATGAGTACACCCCTGATAATTGGAACTGACATTTTGAATAGGGATGGCATAACGTACATTAGAACCAAAGACCGACAATATCTCACACGCGCGCCCAACAGTGAGAACACGTCTCGTGTGTTCACGGTCTCTAAAAAAACAGACATACCTGTAATTACACCACTACAGGGCGCAGAGCGGAAATCTCTTGAGAAGGTAATTGATGATTTTGCGCAGTTTTTTATAACAGGTACGGCGACAACTACTGTCACTACGGGCGAAATGCACATCAATGTAACCAGCGACGTACCTGTTACCTACCGCCCTTATAAACTTTCAATTGCTGAGAAAATTAGAGTTCGCGAAATCATCAATGACCTTCAACAGAAGTGCATTATCCGAGAGTCCGAATCCGAGTATTCTAGTCCGATAATTTTAGTGAAGAAAAAGGACGGATCGGACCGGCTTTGTGTTGATTTTCGCGCTTTGAACAGGGTGACTGTCAAAGAGCGATATCCGCTCCCGTTAATAGATGACCATATCGATCGTTTAGGTGACAAAAATATGACGAGATACTCATCTCTTGATATGGCCTCTGGTTTCCACCAGATAAAAATTAGTGACGAGTCAGTCCATCGCACCGCATTTGTTACGCCTGAGGGGCATTATGAGTACTTAAAAATGCCATACGGTCTGACAAATTCACCCATTGTGTATCAACGCATCATCAACAAAACGCTGCGCAAATTCATTGACGCGGGGCAAGTCCTAGTTTACATAGATGATGTGCTGTTGATGAGCGCCACAGTGGACGAAGGTGTCGACCTGTTGCGACAGGTACTTACGACCTTGACCAAGGCAGGGTTTTCGATAAACGTAAACAAGTGTGTCTTTCTCACCACCGAGGTTGAATATCTTGGCCGAATAATAAGTCAAGGTCAGGTTAAGCCGAGCCCTCACAAGATCCAGGCATTAGTAGACTCGCCCGCCCCGGAAAATGTCAAACAAGTTAGGCAGTTCCTAGGACTGGCCGGTTACTTTCGGAAGTACATTGAGGGCTTTGCATCGAAAACGTTCCCAATCTCTCAATTAACCAAAAAAAGTGTTCAGTTCAAGTGGGGTCCTGTACAAGAAAAAGCGCGGCAGGAAATTATTTCAATTTTGACCAATGAGCCTGTATTAGCAATTTTTGACCCGAGTCTACCCACAGAGGTTCATACTGATGCGAGCAGCATCGGTTATGGCGCAATTCTTTTGCAAACCCATTCGAACAGCAGTAAACGAGTTGTGGCTTACTTCAGCCGGGCCACTCAAGGCGCAGAGAGTAGATACCACTCTTATGAGTTAGAGACGTTGGCGGTTGTGAAAGCATTGCAGAATTTCCGACACTATTTGATCGGAATCCAGTTTAAATTAGTTACAGACTGTAATGCTCTCAAATCCACCGAACGTAAAAAAGATCTGCTGCCGAGAGTTGCCCGCTGGTGGATGTACCTCCAAGATTTTACCTTTGAGATGGAGTATCGAAAAGGGGCGATGATGTCACACGCTGATTACTTAAGCAGAAACCCCTCACGCAAAGTGCTTTACGTCACTAAACCTCGCAATTGGGCTCAGATAGCGCAAGCTGCAGATGAAGAGACACGAGAGCTTCTCCAAAGACTTAGAGAAGGCAACCTAGATCCTAATCGCTATGTTGAGAAACATGACCTTTTGTACTATAAGTACACTCCAATTGGCGAGCAGCCGCGATTCCTTTGCTTTGTTCCCCGAGGACACAGACTTAGTCTGCTTCGAGTTTTCCATGACGAGCACAATCATATTGGCTATGACAAGACCTTGGATTTAATCCTAAAGCACTTTTGGTTCCCAGGCCTTAGGCAATTCGTTAAAAAGTACCTTGAACATTGCTTGATTTGCATCTCCAAGAAACGCGTGCCTAGGGCTCCACAACAAAACATAACTTCGTGGGAAAAACCCGATCAACCTTTTACAATTGTACACTCAGATGTACTAGGTCCACTTCCCGAGTCAAACGGCTTCAAGTTTGTTCTTCTTATTGTGGATGCGTTCACTAAGTACACGCTCCTTTACCCCATTTATAGGCAGGATGTAGAAGAACTTTTGAGAGTGTTCACAAATGCAGTTTCACTTTTTGGTGCACCAAAAATGATTGTAACCGACAGAGGCAGAATGTATCAGTCCGCTAGATTCCTAGATTTTGTTAAGGATATGGGATCGGAGATACATTTGGTTACTGCAGAAATGCACCAATCAAACGGCCAGGTCGAGAGGTACGCCCGCACCGTTCTGAACCTTCTTCGCATCGAGACCAATCACAAAGGGGCGGCCTGGTCCGAGGCGCTGTGGAGACTCCAACTGACCCTCAACATAACCAAGCAGAAGACGACTCAGGCATCGCCGTTAATTCTGCTGGTGGGCATCGACGCGGCAACCCCCGTCATCAGGTCACTGGTCCATGATGTCGCTTTGGAAGGTGTACAGCCGAATCATGAAGCACAAAGAGAGTTACGCCGAGCCCGCGCAACTGATCTACTAAAGAAAAACCAGTCTCGACAGGATGATTATGTAAATCGAGACCGACGCCCACCAAAAGTTTTTGATGTGAATGATTTGGTCTTCGTCATTAAGTTTTCGCAGGCAACCGGAAAGATGGACCACGGGATGCGAGGACCGTACAGGGTCATACGCACGCTGCCGAGTGGGCGGTATGAGCTACGCTTGTTGACCGGCTCCTATGGCAAGACGACGCAAGCTGCTGCTCAGTACATGGTGCACTGGAAAGGGGAGTGGTGTCCTGAGACTTGCGCTGCATTCTTTGAGCGTGAGTACGCTTGCGTACTATGAGGGGTCTGCATTGCCATAGAGGGCTGTGCAGATCTTGGGGTGAGACAGTAGACGGACTGCGAGACGTTTACGTCAGGTAAACTGCAAGGTACCTAACCGGTCTCACAAAGAGTGGCCTTGCCACCCACGTACAACGGATCTCTTTCCCGTATAACGTGTGTTTTGAAGTGTAGAGGACGGACTGCGAGACGTTCCTTTCGGTGATTTGGTAATCGCCCTACACGATGGGTCATGTAGAGGACGGACTGCGAGACGATCCTTTCGGCGATAAATGCCCTACATGACAACGAATGAACATGGATTCATGTGTGTTCCATGATGTATGAATGTTGATGACACGAGTTATGATGTTTTTGTGTGATGAATGGATCTCTATGGAGTACTAAGATGACATCTTAGTATCCCATAGACTACTTAGCTAGTCAGTGTATGTATCTGATGAATGAAAGAAAAAGGCCACGTAAGATGAATTGAGTGCAAGCAAAAGAATAGGCAAATGTGTGTGCTCTCCGAAAAAGTTAATCTCCCTTGTTCGTTTCACAGAAAACGACCTGACGGAAGACACCATTTCTGCTAATTATGGTGCAGAGCCAGTCGCTGGGCCTTCTCGTCCAGCTAAAGAAACCCATGGAGCAGCCATGCGTAGCCTGCCGGACCTTTCTGATGCTGTCGAGGACGAAGCATGATCAGGATGGCCGTGTTGGATACTACTACACTTTGGACGGGAGGGGCGCGGTCACTATAAAAGCACTGCGGGCGGCGAGTCCGGGTTCACTTTCTGTTTGGATAGCATTGCGTGCGGATGCGCTACTCGTCGGCCGTTCGGTGTAATCTGCTAAAAATCTGGTATCTCTGTATCTCATTATTCTCTGGTTTATTTCCTTGATTTGATTGGTGATGATTTTGTTCCTCTGATTGTAATTTTGCTAAGTTTGATAATTCTTTTTATAAAGTTTATGTGATTAGTTTTTAGGTTAATAAATAATTATTTTTTGTAATTGTGATTTCACTTCTGTCCTAACATTATAATATTTTTTTAATTATTTAAATTTCATTTTGAACTATATTGTGGTAAAAGCAGTTTCAAATAAACAAATAGGTAAATAATCAATGCAAACAAACTCATTGTGGTGTGAAATACCCGCATATTCTTTGTTTGACATGCATTGTTCATTCTCGGTTAGTTGTTACTACTCATTTTTATTTATAGACACAATATTATCAACATTCGGTTTCTGTCACATTTCAAATTAATTGAACTACTTTTGTAAGGTTTTTGATGTGTAACATCTTTCCTCTTGGTTTCCTGCAATCTGTGGGAGTGATTTCGTGAAAAGGGACGGAAGTGTGTAACAGGAAGCCGGGGAAACGCGCGCTGTATTTGATTTGACCAATGAGCGCGCGCGGTTCTAGAGCTGGACGTCAGCCAAGATGTCAGATGTTATACATCATAATTATGAAAAAAAAAATTGTTGATGTTTCGTTTGATGGCAATAGGCTCGCACATTAATGGCGAAACGTGGGTGTAACTACTATAGGCACACCCGTGCCTTCGGGGAAATGAAATGAAATGGTTTATTTTGTAAATAGGATACACGAATCACTTTTACAAAATTGCTAGATGAGTTCGGCGTTTCCTATCTGACTACTCTGAGATGAAAGGCCGAAATAAACTCAGAGGTCGCAGTCTCTTTTAAAGTCCAGATATAATCTTGGTCAGGCCATAGTGTGTCCGAGTGGATAAACATAAAAGTACACACCTTCCAGTTACACACGGCGTGCCTCAGGGAAGTATACTGGGGCCCACCCTTTTCCTCGTGTACATAAATGAGCTTACTCGTCTTAAACTTACCAAAGGTGAAATTGTCTCTTTCGCGGATGACACCGCGTTGGTGTTTGCGGGTGATAGTTGGGAGGAGGTTTTCGCTACCGCACAAAATGGCTTTGATATGACTAAGGGATGGCTGCAGAAAAACATACTTACACTAAACGTAGACAAAACTAAATATATTTGTTTCAGCATTAGACAGTCGGTGGGTATTCGCGGTGACCTGAGTGTTGTTTCACATGAATGCAACTCTGAGGATAGTTGCGCATGTTCACCTCTGGAACGCGTTAATACTCTAAAGTACCTTGGTGTTACTTTGGACAATAACCTCAACTTTAAAGAACATGTCAAAATTCTTTGTAATAGAATACGCAAATTGATTTATGTTTTTAAAAACCTACGTCATGTCGCGGACCTTGCACTGCTGAAGCGAATATATCAAGCCTTGTGTCAGTCGCTGCTTACCTACTGCCTTACATCCTGGGGAAGTATCTGCAAAACCTCGCTAAAGGCAGTTGAGGTCGCCCAGAGAGCTATACTGAAGGTTAGCACGTTTAAACCGATGCGCTTTCCTACTACAACACTGTTCCAGTTGTGCGAGGTTTTGACAGTAAGACAGCTATTTATACTTAAAACTATTCTACAAGAACATAAAAAATAACCCTACAACCCAATGTTACTACAGAGACGTCGTAAACATCATGTATGTGACTATTTAACTACATTTAAAACAACTTTTGGTAAAAGATTTGTGAGTTTTCTAGGCCCTTACCTTTATAATAAGCTTAACAAATCAATAAACATATACACTTTGACTAGAAAACAATGCAAACTAAAAGTATGCAAATATTTGCAGAAATTAACCTACGAGGAGACGGAACAACTAATTTACTTACCACTCTAAGATTACGGCTAAGAGCACAGAAAAACAAAGTTACATTGACTACATTGCTCACCTACAAACTCAGACACTCATGCATACTCACACCCACCCCTTCACCGCTTAATTACTGTCACACACACACCTACATATATATACACCGCACACACACCCCCACACATTCTCATATACATACACCACACACGCACATGCACGCACGCACACGTACCACGAACTCACACACGCACGAACACACCAAATACACACACACACGAATACACTCAATCCATTTAATAAATTAGATTAAAAATATGCACTTACTTACTTATTTACCTAGATTACTTTTCAACTATTATTCTGTATTTCTGTAGTACTGATTTAATTATATATGTCTCTATTGCTTGGCACCTATTCTTGTATTAAAATACTCGAGGGGAATGGTGCTGATAGCCGAAATACAGGCTATGCCTAGTTCGGCTACAGACGCTAATTTCTTTACCCTAACTGAAATTGTTGCCACATTGCCATTGTAAAGTAGTACTAAGTTTTTGGAAAATAAACTATTATTATTATTATTTAAAATATAAGGACCATGTAGATTAGTGTGTGAAATGGTCGTCTGAGTAAAGAACCACACAGATATGAGTGGACCTGTCCAGTCAGTGCAAGCATTTGTCAGTAATCGTGTAGCTCAACTCAGAACTTACGGAGCTCAACGACTCGACGAACAATACCAAATAGAGGACATTTGGGTAGACCGCATAAACTACTCAAACTGCCAGACGATCATTAAAAGTAACTGAGAAAGAAAAAAAAATATCCACATAGTCACATTATCAATAATAAAAATAATATAATACTTTACAAAGTTATCATGTCATTTTGTATATATACGTAATATTCTAAAATGTCAATGTGTATTTAAAACTGGTATATTTTGATCATTGCCGATGGAATTTTGATGATGGGATTACAATCATGAAGATTATGTTTACGTTACGTGTTAATCTCAAAAACTGTTGATTTAGTTTTGAGAAATGGATAAAGTTTTGAGAATGGTAAGATATCTAACCAATTACAATATTGGATAGATTAACTTCAGTTTCGATTATTTACAAAACTAGCCATGAAGAAGTTAAAAAAATACCTCAGATAAAAAACATTAATAAGTCACAAAAAAGCACTTAATTAAACAAAAATTCAACCACTCCATCCGTGAAATAATATTAGATAACTTCTTTACCTTATTACGGGGACATTGTAACCATAATTTTGACTTGAAAGTCCGTCTGTCAGCACCCTTCGGATAAATCGTGAATATAAAATTATCACCTCGCGACCTGAGTCGGCGCGTTTGCTTCATTTTAATAAAAAAAAGAAAAAAGCGCGCGTGAATGCTGAGCGCCATTTTTTCTGTCCGCCATTGCAAATCTTCGTAAACTCAATTGATTCTTGTTATCAAGTTTAAAGGTTGATTTTGAATAAAGTTGATTGTTATTCAGCTGACTGTAGCTATTATTTTTGTGAAATTGAGTTATGGTGGCGCAGATTTTTTGTTAAATTGATTTTTGCTTTCTCTTATTTTTAGGGTGGAGATTTTTGTGAGTTAAATTTAGTTCATTGATCTTAACTAAAATGGCGAAAACAGATGTAGGTAATGACTAACACAATATTTCTTTATGAGCACTGACTGATCGTGGTGGTGTGGGAGGCGTTCTGAAGGTAACTGCACATAAAAAAAATTACAGTAATGTAATTTTTTTTATGTGCTAATTATGCCCTTTCATTTGATACACAACACAGCAACATTAAAAAAAAAAATGACTATATATAAAATTGAATATATATGACTATAGACTTAAATTTATTTGACATTAAATTGAATATGGCGCCCAAAACTCAAACTCAGCATTTATTTCAATTAAACCATTTACAGGCACTTTTGAATTGTCAAATAGTGGCATCAGTTAGTCAGAAAGTTGAAGCTATCTGCCCATTCCAAAACGTAGATCTTTATGGAGAAGAACGGGCAAGAAACTCCAAGGACACTCTTTTAAATATAGAAAATTACAAAATCCCGGGTACATTATTCTTGTTGCTTCTATAGGTACCTATGTGAGAACAATGTACAAAAAATAATCAAAACAGTTCAAAATATAAGATTAAAAATAAGCCATGGCAGATATGAGATGACAGGTCTGACTGACGGCGCCCGTTCACGAACATGACGCGTGGATCAGCACCATCCAGCTCAACCATTTTGTAGGGAACCGAATGATCCAACACAGTCGCCACCATCAGCGAGACATTTAAGTGAGCATGACATACTCTCAACTGCCATGCTCTTTCGAGTCAACATACATCTTAATAACATAAAAAAAACGGATCCATGGTACTCACATTTACAAAAATTTTAAAAATGCTTCTAAATTATACAAAACAAATTTGTAATGTATTTGAGAGATTAATAGAATGTTACTACCAAAAAGAAAGAAAATCATTATCCATTGGAGTATTCAACAATTAAAACTTGTTAAAATAAACATTAAGTTTGTAATGTCAGAAAAAATAAATTACTTCCTAACTCTTCCAAACTTACGGAATGACATTCAATGATAGATAGGATTAAACTGTCTACCATCAATAGCGATCTGTCTTTTACTGAACATAGGTTATTGGGTGCGGTCGTAAATGTTTAATTAAACCATTTTCACACCAAATTAATTACACCCACAACTGTTACCATCGCAAGTTAACACTAAAACTTATCTCCGCTAAGAAATGGCCTCCTTACCGTTAACATTTGGCGTTAATCCAAAAAATTAATTGGAGACAAGCGTTCGCTCAACAGCGCTTTAAGCGCTTAAAAGCGCTCAAGGCTCAAGTGCAAGCGTGTCGAGAGTAATTAGTGCAATCAGTGTGAATCACGTTTTAGTCAAGTGCCGCTGTTGTGCCGAGTAGTTATGTCCTTACTATAGGCACATGTTGGTATTTTGGGTGAATTTGGTGCGAGTCGATGCCTAGCCTTTTACCAACAATGTTGGGGTCAGCTTCCAGTCTTACCGGATGCAGCTGAATACTAGTATTTTACATGGAGCGATTGCCTATCTGACCTCTGTAACTGGGTAATACGATACCCGTTGGTCTCTTTCCAAGGGGTATCGAATAACCCAGTAGGTACGGGTTGTCAGACTTTCGGGCTTCTGATGACCTGTAACGACTGTCAAAGATCCACGAATGACAGCCGGGACCAACGGCTTAACTTGCTTTCCGAGGCACGGAGGAGTCTGTTACTACTGTTTGTCTGTGCGAGTCGATGTTAGCGTCCTGATCAAATAGGAATATGAATTAGTTGCAGATACTACCCACGGCTAACGACTTATGCTGGGTTCCTATGAAAAAAACGAATCGTTTTGCTTACCAATAGTAACGTTTTGTATTGTTTTAAACCTTTCAAACCTTCTTCAATTTGTGTCTGTCTACTTCCATAGACAAACATTTAAGTACTTGTAAATCTTTATGAGTGATTGAGTAAAAGAATATGAAACTTGCATCGTTATGAAAACAATACAAAAGGTTAACACAAACACTGGTGATCCCAATATGTTCTGTAGAGCTCCGAAGCAAAAGCGACTCTTTTAGAACATGTTAAGGTCCTCTATAATGTGCCAGGTGTGTTTGTCTTTGGATGATTTAATACTACTTATGACACATGGACCCCTGGTAGCAACTCTCGACATTTCACGAGCTCCATTCATGGGAGAGGCTGTTACTGTGCTTTTTACTAGCCCTTCAACCACACATATTTAGGAGTTGTTTACTTCGAATTTGTGAGTGTATTAAAACCTTTTATTACGTTGTATGTCTGGCTTTGCGTTGATTAACAAGAGTACTTAGTTTTTCTTGTCTCCAAGCGTGACCGAACGAGCGTGTGTGAAAGTGTGTCTACCTACGTTGTTCTCACATGTCTATTTTCAACATGAATGATGTAACCGATTTTTTGTAACAATATTTTTTATTTAAAAGAGTGTCCGTGGAGTTTCTTGCCCGTTATTCTCCATAGGTACTACTACGCTTTGGAAAATAACTAGCTTTATATTTTTGACTGACCGATTCCTTGACAATTTAAAAGTGCCTGACCGCTTAGCTCCTGGGTTTGACCACCAATAAGTTCAAAGTTTTATTTTGTATTGTCATTAGAAACTCGCGATAGCCCGGAGTTTGGATTTATCTGCTGCTGGCATTAAGTTTGCTCGCTATTTACTTACATGGGACTTCTTAATAACAAAAAAAAACCACCAGAACATTTTCTGCATTATATTCAACTGTGTATGAAAATAACATGGAAACCAAAGTATACAAACAAACAAACAAACAAAAACCACTTATTACCGGAATGTATGAGACATGATACGTCTAAACGTATCGAACACTGTTTTAAAGGTCCTGACTCTCGCAGCAGGGAAGAGAAGATCCAATAAGCCTCTTTGGTACTCCGTCTTCTTAATAGGAATCACGTGTACACTAATCTCTTCTGGTTCCTCTGTCGTCGTTGAAGTGGACGACAATGTCGTAATGTTATCCGTCTTAATGTAAGAAGAGTTCAGTAAGAACATTGGTGGAACAGTGGTTGACGGCGGGATGGTCTGCGTCTTCGGATGGAATTCAACAAAATTTGTTTTGATGTTGCTCAAGTGAAACGATTTTTCGTCCTTCACGGTGGTGAAGAAATTTTCTTCCTCGTTCGCTGCTGTGACGGCTGGATCGTCAGCCAACAGAGCCAGGCTGTTGCTGTAGATATCGTGGAAGTTTACGGTAGAAGGCACGTTATAGTAGGTATTATAAGTGTAGCCTTGCTGTTCCTCCGTAGACTCTCCGTTGGCGAGTGGCTGTGGAATAGAGAAATAATCGATTAATTTCTACACCATTGTTACCCGACTGTTTTTCTTATTCATAACAGGTCTCTTTTTGTTTTGAGTCTTTATGAAGTTGTTTTTAACTCACGAAGGTGGTGTGATCTTCTATTTGTGTGTAGATTTGTAAATGCATTCCCACATTATGTACTATGTACGTAAGCTCTAGAAGGGCTTCTGACAATCTGTCACGATTTTCAAAGATCTATGAATTACGACCGGGACCAAAAGCTTAAGGGGCCGTGCACGAAATTGACTGATTTTGATCAATTTTGTTCATTAGTTGTAAGAAAAGGAAAAATAATTTAAACAAAACTATTTGTGATTTGAAAAGTCGAGTTCTTTGTTTTGCATGTGGCTGAAAGGGATTTTTCAAATAAGTTAAGTATTCATGGAAAATCACAAATATTCAGAAAAATTACGCGAGACTGACGTTTGATCACTTTTTTACAAGAAACTACTTTTGATTTTGAACATTTAAATATCATCAACATCGTTATATAGTATACTTGCATGTAGCTGAACCACTTTTTTCAACTTCGATACAAAACATAGTATAAAATAATGTTGAAAAACCATCTTTTTTTTAAATCGTGTCAGTAATGTGTTTTTCCGATTATTTAGCAAACTATATCAAGGAATAAAAAAATCACACTTTAGTCTTCAGCTATCCTTGAGATAAAATCAAAATTTTATTTTATGGTTATATTATATCTTCATTAGTAAATCAAAGGCGAAATAAACCATATTTTCGAGAGCGCAAAAATTATGCAATATTAACAGGTGGTGTGACTGACACGAATGGTATAGCACCACGAAAACTGTACTTTTATAGTTCCACAGACTTAATGTTTCAATGATTTCAAGCTGTCTTAAAATTGTATAATTTATTGACGAAAAAGGGTTATTTTTCGTGCACGGAGCCTTAACGTGTTTCCGAGGCACGGTCTCAGTATGAGCATAATATTAAATAATCGTGAGTTAAAACATCTGCACTTAGGGACTTGATCGTTAGCTAATTCTACCATTTTCTCTGGATTATGTATCGAGGGAAAGAAATAGCTAAACGTACATATAAAAGTTTATCCCAAAGAGAAACATAGGACGTGTCACCAACATTGTAGGTCACAGATTCATCGTTCACCCCTCGGGGAAAGATTCGAGCAGCTTGTGTAGTAGCTGGTGCCTCGGGAACTGGCGAATCAGTATTGGTAACAGTTTTGGGTGTTTCAGTCCCGTCGCATGGACTGCTGTCCTGAAAAAGAAAGAAAAATAAAATAAACTAAAAATTTTATTTGACATCTCAGTCAAGATAGGCACATAAGAGTACACGCTCGTGTCACCCCATAGCCGTCAAAAACAAAAATGGTCGCCATAGCAGAAATCGGCAAGGGAATATAATATATGTCGCATTATGATGGTCGAAGCCGTGATATAGTTATATCCTAGTTTATAAATATACAGGGTGAATTTTTGAGATGGGGCAGTAAGGACAGCTACCTTTAAAGTTGTCGCTACAGGAAAACGGTCTTAAGAGACTGTCCTTAACTTTTTGAAAAATTTCGATCTGCATTCACAGATTTTGAAAAAAAGTTTACAGTCAGCAAGAAAAAGGGCAGTTTTCACAAAAACTTTGTTTGATGCCAATCGATCGTTTCTTATAAGGATCAAAATACTATATCGGACCAACTGAGGTTTAATTACTAGAAAAGTCAGAAATCGCAAAAAACTTTTCCTATACATTTCGTAGGAAATGTGACTCCAACTTACCATTTTACGATGATAGACTGGTCGAAACTAAACAAAAAACAAATTGAACTTCAAATTTCGAATGAATAGAGAACAAAATTCAGAACCGTTGTTGCTTTTGAAAAACGGTTTTTACATAGGTAGTTTGTTTTGTTGCAATTTCTGTCTTTTGTACAGGGCAGTCTTTTTTAACGTTTTTCGAACAAGTCTGAAAGTTCTAAATAATATGAGGTAATTTTTAGGGTGCCGTACTTCAAAAGGAAAAACGGTACCCTTTTAGGATCACTTCGTTGTTCGTCCGTCAGTCTGTCACGACCCTTTTTCTCAGGTACGCGTGGACGTATCAAGTTGAAATAACATCAAATACGTAGGTCTGTTGTCCCTTGAAGCTCTAAAAAATTGAAGCTTCTAAGTCAACGCAATAAAAAATACGGCCATTTATACGACATAATTATTTTGATACTCGCAAATAAATCAAAACCGGGTACTTCCCGTTAACCTAGAGTGATGAAATTTGGCAAGAAGCAAGGTCTACCACAAGTAAAGGGAAAAGTCCGAAAATCTGTAATTTGTAGTTTCACCACACAAAAAAATATTCGTTTACAAACTTACACTTGCAGAGAATTGGCCGTGACATACAGGAAAAGTTTTTATCCACTGCGCAAATTTTGACAAATTAAACTTAAACGAGTTTTATTGAACATACTTTTTTTATTTTAATACGTCATAGTACAAAAAAAAAAGTTATCGTTAACGAAAGATGTTTACTTTAAAAGTGGTTGCATGGCTACCCGGCGGCGAGCGGCGAAGCGGAACGCGCGAAAGTAACTACGTATTCGTATTCGCCGGCGTAGGTATTTACGTGGGTTACAATACTTACAATGTATTGATCGCTAATTTTATCAGATTCGAACTAGACTTTTTTATGTTTATGCCGTGACCTGAAGTTATTTGAAGAGTAATTCCAATTTTTCCTTCATACTTTAATGGGCTTAGGACCATCAAAATACAGAAAATAAAGCATTATTATCAATTAAATTTACTTAATACCTTATGCCGCTAAAATGGTCTTTTCCTTTCACGGGGTTAAGGATTCCATGGGCTCGCATTCGAGGTATGCTCTGTGAGCTGCTCGCAATATTTCACCACTCAGTACATACACTCGCACCATCTCATAAAACTCGCGGTTAGTGAAGTCTGACATCGTGACCGGTAGGTCTGTACAAGTACGACACACGTGCAGCGCGGGAAAGCGATTAGACGCGACGTCACACGACAGCGCGTGCGATGAGCGAACTGTCGGTCACAGCACCCGGCGCGCGGGCGTCGCCCTGCCGCCCGGGGCGGGAGGGGAGGTTCAACACCGCCGCTTGGGCCGGCCGCCGCGCCGCGCGCGCCCATTGATATTATTACGAATAGATTGTGTCCATATTTTGCTGATTTAAAGTAGGATAAATTTTTTTTTTTTTTTTAATAAATAATGGAAATGTGTTCTATTACTGATTTTGAACCACCAAAAAAAATTTGCGCACTGGTTAAAAACTTTTCCTGTATATCGATGTAAAATGTTTTTCAACTATAAGTTTACAAGTTTGTTTTTGCGATAAATTCATCCCAACTACGGAACCCATCATTGTGCGTGGTCCGATAGCACTTGGCTGGTTTTTTTCTCAGAACGTCGGACATCACAAGAAAAAACAAACATCAACAAACTATCTTGTTCTTATAGTAAATAAAATTATAACACATAATCGTTCGAAGTTCATTTTTTTTTCTGTTTGGCTAGTCTGTCTATCGTATTAAAGTATTTTGGAGTTTCTTTGGAGAAATGTATGGGAAAAGTACTCAAACCTCCGTTGCTCCAAGAGAGTATTTTGATCCTTAAAAGAAACAGGAACGATTGGCATCAAAAAACGTTTTTGTGAAAACTGCCCATTTTCTTGCTGACTGTACAATGTTTTCAAAATCTGTGAATGCAGATTAAAATTTCTCAAAAAGTTAAGGACAGTCTCCTAAGATCGTTTTCTTCTAGCGACAACGGTTAAGGTAGCTGTCCTTATTGCCCCATCTCAAAAATCCACCCTGTATATTATAATATAGTTTTATGAAAGCGGTTCATAACTGTCGGAGTGCCCTAATTTTGTTACTGCGACCAATTTCGACGTATTTGGTCACAGTTCTTACCTAATCTTACCTATTTGGTCAGAGTGCCCTAATAGATATATTACTAGAAGATCGTGCTCGTAACAATATTTATAAACGAACACCAAAAAATAAATCAACAAAAAACATGCACAGACTAAAAATCTACAAATCATATATTTTGGAACAAAAGCTACTTTTTAGACTGAAAAACTTGCTTAATCTTCCTTATTTTAGTTATTAAGTAGTTATAATATTCCTAGTAAGACAGTTATGAACCGCTTTTATATAACTATACAGGGTGGCAGGGATATCGACGCGAAAACTGATACCATGGATTCAGTACATGATTCTGAACTCCCCTGAGTTGAAATATTTCATCGGTTATTTAAAAAAAAATCTACTGTTTCTTAAAAGTGCAATACTACGTGGAAATTTATGGAACAGCTGATAAAAAAAAAAAAACCGACGATGAATTTCAATGCAGGGGGGTTCAGAACATGTACCGAATCCATGGTATCAGTTTTCGCGTCGATGTCCCTGCCAACCTGTATAACGGTATATAGCTATATCCCTAGATATCCCTCGGGATATAACTATTAGCAAACCCGAGAACTTTAAACAAACATGTTTATGTCACAATCTGCCTAACCTTTTCTCAACTATGTTGAGGTCAGCTTCCAGTCTAACCGGGTGCAGCTGAATAACAGTCCTTTTCATGGAGCGACTGCCTATCTGACCTTCACAACCCAGTTACTGGATAATACGATACCCCTTGGTAAGACTGGATGTCAGATTTTCGGGCTTCTGATGATCCGTAACGACTGTTAAAGATCCACGAATGACTGCCGGAATCGACGGCTTAACGTGCTTTCTGAGGCACGGAGGGTTCTCGGTATGTGAAGATGGTCACCCATCCACGTGCCAACCGTGGCAATAGTAGCTTAACCGCGACCCGTACGGCTGTTATTATTTAGCCACGACCCTTACTCAATCTCAATAAGTGATTATAATTATAATAAATAAATAATTAAAATTTTAACTCAGGTTTGGAAAATAGGGTTCCGTATCCGAAGGGTGCCGGAACCGTAACAGGTAGACAGTTGAAAATTTCACAGATTATGTATTTCTATTGCCGCTATAACAAAAACTTATAAAAAATAATAAAGTTAATAATTAAAGGGTCCCAATATTTTCTTGATTCTGAAAAAAAAAAATTATTACCCTGGCCAACGTGGGGTGTCATTGTCGAGACCTCATCGAGTAGAGAACAATTTTTTTTTTTAATCTTTAATAATGAATAAATACGGGGCCGTAAAAGTTGGCAGTTTTAGGCTATTTTTGTAAGAGGTCTATCTTAAGAACTAAACAAGTTAGGAATTTGAAACATCTGTATATCATGTAACATAATTACGTATATATTGTACTTGTATATAGTCAACAAATACTAAAAACGCCGATTCATAAGGTATTTTATTTAAATATGGGTGGTTTTCTGCAACTGAAAAAAATAACTTTGTAATTCATAGCATCATTCAATCAATCTGCCTAGCCTTTTCCCAACTATGTTGGGGTCGGCTTCCAGTCTAACCGGATGCAGCTGAATACCAGTATTTTACATGAAAGCGACTGCCTATCTGACCTCCACAACCCAGTAACTGGGTAATACGATACCCCTTGGTAAGACATCACAGCATCACATCATAGCATCATTATGAAATACAAATATAACAATGCGATTTTCAGAAATGAAAAATAATAATATTCTTCGTTTAGTATTTTCATTTATTTGCTATCGGTAAACAGTCAACGGTCGGTCGGGGTATCGTATTACCCAGTTACTGGGTTGTGGAGGTCAAATAGGCAGTCGCTCCATGTAAAATTCTGGTATTCAGCTGCATCCGGTTAGACTGGAAGCTGACGCCAACATAGTTGGGAAAAGGCTAGGGAGATTGATTGATTTTCATTTATTTCCCAAATATTGTACGGTGGCCCTTCGTATGCGACTCGTACTTGGCCGGTTTTTTACTCTTTTGGGTTAGTTATTTAACACACAATTTTATTGAAAACAACTTCCATTAATAGAAAAAAGAAAGAAAATAACGGATTTTCACTTAATAATTACACTAGGAAGCGGCGCAGAATGGGCCTAATTCAGAATCTTGCATATTTTGAACTAACTGACGCCCATGGCACCGCCCGCGTGAACACTAATTATTTTTCTAAAATCAGTTACTCCTTAAAAAATCAGCTATTTGCCAGTGTAAGTCCCGTCAAAATCGGTCCAGCCGTTACGGAGATTAGCCGGAACAAACAGACAGTATTTCACCTCGTATACCCCCATATTGCAACTTTCATCGAAATCGATAGAGCCGTTTTCGAGAACGTGATTATAAATAATACTAGCTTTCATCCGTGCCTTCGTTCGCGTGGCAGTCGGAAATTATCCCACGGGAATGTACTACCTGGATAAAAAATATCATATATATTAATCCAGGTTATAAACTATCTGTGTACCAAATTTCATTCAAATCCGTTCAGCCGTTTTTGCGTGATTGAGTAACAAACATCCAAACATACAAACTTTCACATTTTTAATATTATTTAGTAGGATATAAAAATATTACTCATTTAATAGTATAGGATATAGTGTTGATAAACAAGTTTTGATTTGGATATATTACATTAGAAAACTTTTAATTAATCGATATGAATGACAATTACAATACTTACTAAAGGTTTGGTATCCTAAAAAACATTGAACGGGGACACAATAAGGGCTCTCTAAATACAGTGCGTTTTTGACACCTTAGGTGAGGCAAATGTCGCGCCCTCACGCCCCTAGCCGCCGCAGGAGACGCCCTGGGCGTCGGGAATCGCAGGCCGATTGCCGGCCACCGTAGGCGCAGGCTTGCGGACGGTGAGCAATGAGTAGCTCGCCGTCCGATAAAGACCAGGCCCGGGTCGACGGTGCGTTGTGTTCCACGCGCGCTTCAAAGAGATGTCAGCACAACTGACGGGGTCCTCTAGGATCAATGCCTGCCGGGGCCGCGGGAAAGTCCGACAGAAATACCGTGGCCCCTCGCAAGGTACAGGCAACATTGAAGGGTTTTAGTCAGTAAAAGTCTGACACGCCCTCCCGCTCCGACCAGAGCGGGAGAAGTTATTTGATAATTTCTCAAACAAAAAAAACAAAAAACGTGTCAAGAAACGCTCTGTATTTAGTCATGTCAAACACTGGAGAAAATGACAGATTTTCATGACGCTATAATATGACGGAACCCCTCTTCTAGGAAACCGCTCTTCTAAGGGACAAAAATCGAGGCTGATACCACTGGGCCAGCACTCACGGGTTAATTAGACGCACTTAAATCTTAAACCACTCTTGAAGAACTTTTTAAAATTCACACTTAAAAGGATACTCACCAATATTATAATCGCGGCAACAGCTAAAGCAATTAGCCACATCTTCTATCTATGGTTGGAGAACTACAACTAAAAGAGAATGTTATTGTACACCCGTTGACACGTCTCCGTGAGACGTCAGTCTAATTGTATATCACCATACAATGAACTGTTTATCAAATATATTTAGTTCAAATAGTAATCAATGTCATTGTGCTTAGTTACAATTAGTTTGAGGTCTCTTCTATTGTTGTTGGCAACTGTTGTTTTTAAATCCCGGTGCTCTAGATTTAGTAGGTTGGAGTGGCAAGCAGTCTTACCAAGGAGATAAGGAAGTAAGAAAATATGTTTATTTGCGATAAACATGACGCAAAGAATGAACACAAACACAAAAAAGCAACAAAAACAAAACAAGTTGGGGGAAAATATGCGTCACATCCACGCAATCTCGCGTCTCATTACCACTAGAGTCCGATTGAATTTTGTTTCTGGTTTTCGGCCATGTTCGGCAATTGTTCACTCGAAGAAAGAAAGCAAAAGTATTTATTGAGACAAGCAAAGGAGATGTCAAAATAAACTAAAACACACTCATTGAAACATAAATAGAAAAAAAAAACAATAAAAAAAATACATAACAAAATTAAAATAAAAGCAGAAAGAGAGAGATAGATAGAGCTGAGATAGGAGCCCTTTAGCCTCGCACAGGGCGAGGCTAAAGGGCTCCTATCTCAGCATGATGCTGCGACATTTAATAATAAATTTTACAGCGTTGATATTAGAATAGGGCCCGGTGCAGAATAAGAGGCAGCCACAATAGCATCATAATAAAGCAATTCGTGAGAAGACTTATACCCTAGTTTCCATTTTTCGTTGTCTAGTTGATGGGTGGTCTTCTTATTAATTCGTCTTTAGTTTAAGTTACTAACAATAGTGTTTAAGGGCAAACCTGTTATTAACAATTTATGGATCTCATAGTTGTCCGAATTAAAATGATATTGATTTAAAGCAATACTTTCAATTCAGAGTTACAATATAGCACATTAAAACGGTTAAACATAATAATAAAAATATTTCCACTGCATTTCTTTAATTTTTTTTATGTAAAATCCTATCGAAAAACCAAATCTTTTGCAATTTTCGGCTGGACATGCAAATCAATTTTATGTTGGTATCACTTTCCCAAGTTTGCAAATAAAATAAATGATTTGATTTGATGATGTTGATGATAGTTTTATCGATACTCTCAATATTACGTAGTCGAATACAGTTCGATGCGCACTACGAATGTCTATTTGGAATTTGATATTGTGAAACAGATTTGAATGGAATGTACGCTATGCGGATATTCAGTTTCCGAAGCATTTGGTAATTGATATTCTGTGAATAGTATATATATTAAATATACAATTTTCTGAAATAATTAACTTTTAAAAAGGAATGTCAAATAATATTCCTATTATGTTATGCCGATATCAGACGCTCTAGTTTTTGTAAATTTTTGTCTTTGATTCAGTATCTTCCACTGGAAGTGAAATAGAACACAAAATAATAATTAAATAATTTAATTTAAACATTTTTTATAATTATTTCAATTAATTTTTCTCTTGTATAATTATTTAACCTTCCGTCAATGCATGCCATAATTGTAATTAATTATTACATTTTTGTCTATCGCTTCTGTGCCATATTCCCTGTAAATTGAGAAGTCTGCGGCACTTGTGATACAGGAACTCCTAGTACAAGAGCCAGGGCTTCACAGATGTTTGTGACTTCGATAGGCGAGTGTAAATAGAGAAAAATATTAAATATTAAAATGAATCCAAAGTGCCAAAGAATTACTATACAAGAAATGAACCAAAGAAGAAAAAAAGAAGAAAATTGTGGAATATACACAAAGAAATATGCTATGCAAGTTTTGACGTTTAGCGAGCACTGTGAGCTCGTTCACGAGCGTTCCGAAAAGTTGACAGCCCTCAGCTGTCATAATCGTGATATCTAAATCGGTACGCAAGTTATTGATGTCAGCGCTGTGACCGATTATGTTCTAATTCGGAAAGCGGCCCAATACTTAAATCTTACTATACCTCATTGTATGTACTGGGACTCGGAGTGACAGCTGGCCTATTGCTCTTACATAACATAACATCAAACCTATAATCCCTGAAGGGTAGGGCAGAGTTGTACCTATGGTACACCCACATTTCGCCAGTTATGTTTGTAAGTCCCATGTAACAGGGGGCGAGCCTATTGTCATCAACCGGTCACAAATCCAGAGACCGGGCTGCTACTGAGCAATTCCAGATGGAAAAACCCAATAACACTTTGCCCGACCCGGGAATCGAACCCAGAACCTCATGCTTAGCAGTAGCGTTGGCAACTACTTGACCAACGACGCACCCAATAAGACACAATTATAAACTCTTGACCGACACTACCCTTAGCAATTAACAAAACACTAAAGTCAATTACATCCTACCATGTACGATGTACCTACCTTTCAATTACAACATCAAAACACTAACAATATAATCTCAAAATTTTAATGACGTCGAACATCAAAAAGTTGGCATAATATTCATAACAGTGCATGGAGTGGGGAGGCAAGCGAGATAAAATCGCATTTGGCCGCAAATAAAAGGAAGCCAGCACGTACGAGCCCGCTGCGCGCACGCCGCGGGGGAGCGGCTCCATTTCTTCAGACGTTACTAGAAAAACAAAACATACATAACATAACATCACATCTGTAAAGTTGTGCTCTGAAATATCGAAAAAAATACTGCTGTTTCATACAAAATGCAATATTAACCCGATGAACATATATGAAACAGAAGTCAGATGTATTTTTTTTTGCTATTTCGTAGAAGGTCCCAAAGTGAAAGTTGTATATAATCATGACTACTTTCACCTTCTGAAAGGTTAACAATTAATTAAAAATCACCGTATACATATATATTTGTTTTCCTTTTAATATGTTACGTTACAGCGATATTATTCCTATAGTGTCAAATAAATCATTTTCTGTTTCAAAATCATCTTCATTTATTGTAGTTACTGTCCGATCTCTCATACATTCAACGTCAACCTGTAACCCAAACCAAAATTAATCTTCCTTTTCCCATCATCTGCCTAGCCCGTTTCCAACTATGTTGGGGTCGGCTACCAATCTAACCGGATGCAGCTGAATACCAGTATTTTACATGGAGCGACTGCCTCTCTGACCTCCACAACCCAGTCACTGGGTAATACGATACCGCTTAGTTAGACTGGTTTTCCGTCCCACTTTCGGGCTTCTGACTACCTGTAACGACTGTCAAAGATCTACAAATGACAGCGGCGACCAACGACTTAACCTGTTTTTCGAGGCACGGGGGGGATATCATGTCGATATGTAATGGATGGTCGATATGTAATCCACGAACCGGCCTCGGCAAGCAAGCGGCTGTTATTATTGTTAATTTTCCTTTACTAAACTACGAAAATTTACAATCACCATAAAGACACCTGGTTAAAAAAACATGCGTGGCAGTCTTTGGGGACTGCCGATAGAAGTGAAAACTAAGTAACTTGTGAATTGTATATGTATATACATATACACAGTATACATATAGCTCATGGAAAGCGTTCGGTGACGATGACGCGAGTTTCACGCTTTTTGTTCAAAAAGTGCTCAACGCGCATAAAGAAGTTTTCTCTTCAAAAATAGCATCCTTGCCGTGCCGTGTAGCACTGGACCCTCGCTCCGCCTCGGTGCGCTCGTAAGGATGCTTATGATGCGGTGTTGCAGTTTATTTAATTTCCTCAAAGGCATTACGTGGAAAAAGCATGTTTTCAAGTGCCCCCCTAGCTTGCAGTACATTCTGCTCCTTTTTGTGGAGCCCTTTCATGTTGGGAGATATATTTTGACAGGGAGTTTCTTTTGATGAGGAAGTGGTTTGAAGTGTAGGAACGTGGGAGTGAGATGTGTGTGGTTTTGTAAGTGTTGAAGATTTTGTTTGGAAGGTTGGTGCTTTTGTTTCAGTATACTGCTTATAGATAAAAGATTTGATTAAATTACTCAGAGTCATTAATTCATTATAATTATTTAATGATTTGTTGATCTTCTTGTCCTCTTATTACACGACTGCCCAAAAAAGAAGTGTTATATTTCTTTATTGATTTGATTTTGTCTCCTTCATGATTTCTTTTTGTCTTTACTTGTTGTAGGCCTTTATTTCAGTACTTTTAGCATGTAACGCTTGCTGTCTAATCTTTTCATGAGCTATTCCTGTAATACCGAAACAAGCTAAAAATAAATCTGCAAAAAATTTAAACATGTCGTCTATACAAGACATTATTTCACACTTATCATAACATGACGCCTATAATCATCATGCTATGATAAGTGTACAGCACTAGAGGTGTACTAACACCTCTAGTACACCTCTAGTGCTGTAGTGTATGTGGGTGTATTATGTACACCTCCATTCCAAAGCAGATGTTTCGACTTCACGCAAAATCAATGTTTCTCTTAAAAAAACAACGAATTTGCATATATTTTTTTATGATTACGAAAATTGAAGAGTGTCCTTAGTGAAATACGAGGCCCGAAACACGATTGACAAAACTTTCCTCGAAAGAAAAAAACGGCAAAGTTACCTTAAAATCTGCTTTTTTTGTTACAACCACTAAGAGAAAACCTATTCCATTCGATTGTTATCAAAGCTATTGTATTAAAATTTTGTCTAAGTGTTCACTATTAAATACTTTAAGGAATTATGGACTTATTTTTCTATATAAACACAGGAAAAAAAAAAAAAGATGTATTCATAGTGCAATATAATTGCGCGCGGGCCGGGTCATACCGCCGCTCCCGGAACGCTACCACGATACCATTTCGCCTTAAACATTATTTCTTAATTCAATATTTATACACTTTGAGGAAAATCTAGACGGTAAACCTAGTACATCCCTATAAGAACAACTCTATAAACGTCACAGTGCTTTCACTTGGGCTCTTCATACTGACACGTATTCGTCTCTGACGCAGAACGAGGAAATAAGGTAGCTGTGTCGAGGGAATATGAGCTTTGTCTCCTTGATATGATCAAAATTTGCATGTTGTGGAGTGTGCTGGAATGTTGTGTGTGACTGATGAAATTATGTAAGTGGTGTGGATCGCATCTTTGATAAACAGATTGGCAGTAAAAAAGGCAGCACTATATTCCAGCCCGATGGATTGAGGATTTGAAGGTTGTTGGCGTAAAGAGGGTCTGGAAGACAAAGAAGAAATATTGCCGAGTAGTTAACCTCGGGGATACCTTAATTGCAAAGGTCTCTCCGAGGTCAACTACTCGGCAATCAGCAGAAAGTAAGTATGAATGACTATCCCACTAAGCAATATTTATCTTCATACGCTATGTTCACACGTCACAGCTTGAAGATCAATATATTCTGAAGAATTTCCAGTCTAACGGTATGCAGCTGAATATCAGTATTTTACATGGAGTGACTGCCTATCTGACCTCCACAACCCAGTAACTGGGTAACACGATACCCCTTGGTAAGACTGGTTGTCAGACTTTCGGGCTTCTGATGACCCGTAACGACTGTCAAAGATTCACGAATGACAACCGGGACCAACAGCTTAACGTGCTTTCCGAGACACGGAGGAATCTCGGTATGTACAGATGGTCACCCATCCACAGACCAACCCCGGCAAGCGTAGCTTAACCTGATGGATCGATCCGTGCGGCAGTTATTACTTAGCTACGAGCTAAGCTAACTAAAATAGTTATTTATGCTATAAGTGCGGAAGGTAGGTGATTTATGTAGGTGGTGTATAAGTCGACACGAGTCGGAAATCATCTTACGCACGTGTATCATACAACGTTTTACTATGCATTGTGAGAGTAAAAAAAAAAATCGAGTGAGCCTTACGATGATGTGTAACATCTAACATAATGACGACGTATATAAATGATAAAAACAACATTCATAACTTTGACTTTCGACTTCGACTTTGACTTTGACTCCGCCATCGTCATCACCATCGCCATCGTCATCGTTATCATCATCATCTGATTTGTAAAACTTTTCTCAAATAATAAAAACTCTTTGCAACGGGCTGACAAAAATTAAAAAAAAACAGAAAAGTAAAAAGCACTAGTGAAAAAAAGTGACACTTTCCGCACTAATTTACTGCTTGGAAAAGGCTCTTTTCAAGCAAATGCATTGTAAATATAATTAAAATAGTGCCACATCTGCCACTTCTCTGATCCTAGACCCCACCGTAGGGATTCGCTCCACGGCTGCGTTACTTGAATTTATTCCTGAACCTTTTGTGAAGGATTACGTTGACAAATTGTGTAAGCGAGTGCGATTTGTCTGTCTCACGGTCCCCTTATGGGCACAGATTTTGATGCTAATACGATGTTGATACTCTTTGAGGAGTAGTTGAAAGTGGAGCGGGTTTTGAGAGAGTCCTTAGGGGTTTTAAGATGTGTTGGGAAAGAAATATACAATTTACATAGTGATTTAGAAGGTCGCCACCTAACAAGGGACTTAAAGTGTATCAATAGTATTATTGATACACCTCTGCCTAACACTTCGGGGAAACAAGGCGTGATGTTATGTTATTTAGAAGGTGACATGAGGATTTTAGTTAGGACGTAATTATTTATTCTTGGAACGTCATAATCCTCGTGGTGTCTCCGTCGGACTGCCAAGTCATAGGTCTCGAGTTCGAACTCAAGGCACGCACCTCTGACTTTTCGGATTCATGTGCGTATTGTATAATTATCACAAACTTCAAAAACGGTGAAGGAAAACATTGTGAGGAAACCAGCATGCCTGAAGGATGTTTCTCGACGGCATGTGAAGCCAAGTCAGACGCCTATGGGCAAGAAACTCCACCGTTACTCTTTTTAAATGTTTTACAATATTTTGTTTATATTAAATTTGACTTGGCTTCACATGCCGTCGAGAAATATCTCTAGCTAGCTAGCTTATATGCTGATTAGTATTCATGCGTCCCATGTTTGTTTGATGTTCCCTCTGCTGGGCCTGGCTGTGAGAGGAAGTGGGCCGTCATCCACGCGGGCCCAGTGCGGGTTGGTGAATGTCACATGACTGAATTTTTGGTTCTAAGACATGCTAGTTTCTTTTCAATGTTTTCCTTCAACGTGTTGAGAGCCTACTGATCAAATAAATTACGTACACCGCATGCCGTGTGCGACTCCGTACAATAAATCGCAAAGCTAAACTCATTCTGACTCGTCTCGATGTCGTTCCGATTTACGTTACAGAGGGTGAACCGCCTAATCCTATCTTAATTATGTACGTATATCAATAAATTACGATGGAGGTCGATCTTAGACCGCAATCTACATCCCCGTCCATCTTAACATACGGTGAAATTAAATTAACCAGTGAAACTGCACACACGTGATGCAGAACAATAACTAATGATAATAAAATAAAAAATAAGATTTTGTAAACTGATGAACCGCAAGTAACTACACTTAATTACAGGGCCAATGACTACGGGACACATCTGTAGAGTTTCACAAGTGAATTTAAATTTAACTTGAATCAAAATCAAATACAATCCACACAACCCTGACCTACGTTTTACAAAAATAACGCGTAAGTGCACTTAACGGTGAAGGGTTGCCGGCGAACGAACATTTATATTTAGTTATTTAGTAGTGTTGTAAAGGGTTCCCGTAACGAATAGGGTCGTTGACTAGGAAAAAAAAATCTATTTAGTCCATCAGTCAGATAATAAAAGAAAATTTAGACAAATATTTTTTGCGTTATCATATTAATAAAAAATGGTTTAGATAAAACGCATTAAAGTTAGCAGGGGTTCGCTACGTCACAAGTCAGTATAAAATGTACCGGCAAGTGACGTCATGCAACATTTTAACGCATTGCCTACACAATGTATTGCCGTAATCTTTTGATTACGTAAAAAAGAAAAAATATGTGTCCAATATTTTTTAATAATCTACCTGACGGACAAAAAAACATTTTTCTGTCAATCGCTTCAATTGCATTTGGTAGACGATCAATTTAAGTATCAATGTGTATGTAAAAATGTACAGTTTATATTGATCGTTTCGGAGAATCTTAACGGCACCTCCACCACCGCATCCGCCTCCGCAAGTTTTTAACGGAGGTCTAATAAAGAAAATTGGCTCCAACTAAATTCTTCATTGTTTTGGAAATATTTTAAGTATAAATTACATAAATGGCTCATAGGT
The DNA here is from genome assembly GCA_916701695.1 of Agrochola macilenta. Classification (NCBI taxonomy): domain Eukaryota; kingdom Metazoa; phylum Arthropoda; class Insecta; order Lepidoptera; family Noctuidae; genus Agrochola; species Agrochola macilenta. Next base: position 13,904,617 of record OU753564.1, read on the forward strand.
ATATACTTTATACATACTTTTTATAGTGTAAAAGAATTCTTTGATAAAAAAGTAAATGATAAATATTGTTACTGATTTACTAATAGATAGATAATGCTTAGATTTAAAACCATATAAACATTGTAAACATTTTAGAATCACAATTTTGTACTAGTAGATATAATGAATGTTGCCTACACTGATATTATTGATGCTAGTTGTACAATTTTTAGGAACTTCTTTTCCTATAAAATATTTGTATGCCAGTCCATGGCGAGACATGTAGATCATAACCCTATTATTAAGACCATTATTGTACCATGTTTAATGCAAATAAATATATTCTATTCTATTCTATTCTATAACGGTGTTTCAAGTTTTGTTTTTTAAATAAATAAAATAAAAAATAATATCACCGTCTCCGCCAGGTTAAGAACCAAGTAAGCAACTGTTCAGTTGACCCGGATTAATTGATGAACCACAAAGAAATCGCCTAGGAGGTGGCAAAGCTGCAAGTTTTTTGTGAAATATCGTTCACCCTATTTAATTTTGATCAAAGTCAAATTCAAATAATTTATTTCAATTAGGCACATAAAAGGCACTTTTGAAAGTTAAAATTTACAAAAATATTGAATTTATTCTAGTAGCCCCTTGCTAGTTTTTGTATGGAGAAGAATGGGCTTTCTTCACCGTTACTCTTTTAAAATGTTTTACAATATTTTGTACATATTAATTATAATGTGAAGACGATGCATCTAGAATAAAATTAAACTATACCACAATAGGTAAAAATATTTACCAATAGGTAGATTTTTTCTTTAAGAAATGTTTAATTAATCTTTTCTTTAAGAAATGTTTAATTAATCTTTTCTATGAAATGTTTAATTAAACTTTTCTTTTTTTCCGTTAACCTCCGCGTCCGCGAAGGTCAAGCTCTTCATCAACCGGCCGTCTTTCACCTCCGTCTTCAGTAAGATGGCCTCCGTTACATCCCTACCATGTAGACGCATTCAGGGCAAAGGTCAAAGTTTTGCACTGAAAGAAAAGTGAAAAAAACCGGTAATTTGCGTGTCGGAGCACGCACAATGAAGGGTTCCGTAGATGGGATGAATAAAATAACAAACTTAACAGTATAGTTACAAAACATGTTCTCCCATACGGAATGTATGGGAGAACATGTTTTTTTTCTACTGCCAATGTAAGTTGGTTGATAATTTCTAGTTAACTTGTAAAGCCTAGATAGTTAATTGACTCAGTCGTGACTTTGCGGAAATCCATTATAAAATAAATAGACGCTTTGACGCTTTTAATTTCTTTCAGGGTTCTTTATGAAATTAAAATGAAAATGAAATGAAATCTTTTATTACCAGATACAAAATCCACATACCTAACTACAAGTTTCAATAATACATATTCACACATAAATAACATAATAAATATACAATAATATACGTAAATATAAGATTCTTATTACACACGCACATTGTTTTTTTTATGTAATCGGTGTGTGGTAGGACTGCCACCTTTTATGTAAGGGGCTTTGGTTCCAATGTCTTACCGGGGCCACCAAACAATTGGCCGAGCGATGTATGGCGGTGCGTGCGGCGGCCGACCGGCTCCTCAGCAGCGCTTGCCAGCAGAGCGCGCGGCCCGCGCAGAACATGGCGCTCGCACTGCTCCACCGAGGCAGTCGAAACATAGCTCGCCACGCGTCGTTGTATTGCACTCGCATGTCACTCAGCGCCGCCTTGGTGTAGTTTGTCCACAACTCGACTGTGTAGACACTTGTGCAGTAACTGGTAAACAGCTGTGCCTTCACCACGTCGCTTTACATGTAGTGGGCGTTTCTTTTTTCCACTTTTTTGGCGTAATTAATAGAATAGAATAGAATATTCTTTATTATGTACACCATAAAAAATACTGATAAAAATGTAGAACTTTACATAGGGTGACACAATGGGCGGTCTTATCGCTAAAAGCGATCTTTTACAGAGACAACCTTAACCTAACCAACCTTAAAAACCTTTGATTAATATGTATACCCATGCCAAATAACAGCTTTCGAGTACTAAAAGTCTCTGAGCTAAGCCGCGGACAGACAGACAGACAGATGGACATGGCGCAACTATAAGGGCTAATATTGACTACGGAACCCTAAAAAGGTTACATCAAGTGCTGACTTCTAATCCAGTTATTTGTACTAAATATTAACTTGATCTACTATCACAATATACTTGGAGTAAGCAGAGATCCTTTCTTAATCCTCATTAAGTATTATAACTATCTACGTTTAATAAGTTTGTGAGCAACACCTCTATACTCTATACCTATTCTATACTTTATGAATGTCACGCTTTCACATCGTGTCTATGGTCTCTCTCACGTTCGCGGCAACACGTCTTTGAATCGAGTCTACCATTGGGACTCCATTCGTGTTACTTGAATTTTATTTTGTACCCTTTTGTGAGATTGCTTTGATAAATTATATAAGCTATGATTTGTGAGTTGTAAGGCTTTTTATTGGTTTGCTCAGAAAATATTTTGGCGAGGTTTTGTGGTGAATGTTCCAAAGATTTCTTTATACATGTACCTATACTTCATTTGAAATAAGATTAGATATTTAAATAAACCTTTTTTTACAGTCCGTTCAACCGATTTTGACTGTTATACCGTAGGCATAAGGATGGCGGCATTAAAACCAAAAAGTGGTTATAATACCAACTGTTTACTGCAGGTGCCATTTGTCATGTACAACGCAATAGAAGTCAAAATTATGCAAATGTTAATTCTTGAGGTGTTGAAAAAAATAAGAACTTTTTTTGTTCATAATTATGTTCTGCATCTCACATTCAAGAGTAGACATCACTCTTGTGACCACTTAGCAGCCAATAATGTTCCCATTGGTGGAACACCGGTCTCCTCTCTGTGAGAGGGAGTGGGCTGTAATCCACCACGCGGGCCCAGTGCGGGTTGGTGGATGTCATGTGACATCTACCAACCCGCTCTGGTAGATGTCACATGTCTTTGAATTTTTGGTTCTAGGACATGCCGGTTTCCTCACGATGTTTTCTTCCACCGTTTTGAGAGCAGTGGTGATGAAATAATTTACACAAAGTAAAGCGCCTGTCAGGGTTCGAACGTATGACCTACAACTTGTAAATCGCGGCCGTTATCACTAGGCCACCACTAACCAGATTTAAAAAAGTACGACACATTATTAATTCGTAACTACAAAATTGAATCACTACATAATATAATTGTAAAGCCATAAATTCCTGTGACAGGCAGAAGCATACAATATAGGTAATACCTGCCAGAGCAGTAGAGCTCCTTTACACTTGAATAATGCAGTTGTCAATAGACAGATTGATATGCTCACTACAACCCCTTCTCTGAGGCGTTAGCTCTTGAGCTGAACATACGGGGAGGTAGGATAATGAATATGCTGTTTAACTTATCATAACATCATGCCTGTGTTCCCCGAAGGCTTGGGCAGAGGTGCACTTGTAGAAACACCCATATTTTGTTATACCTTCCGCCAGATAACCGTGCAATAAAAGTCATTTACCACACTTGTACTAAAAAGTCTCGAAACTTAAATGCAAACAAAAAAACATGCCTCGTGCACGTGCCAAGGACGCCTCTTACCACGATACGTTTGTTTTCATCGTGTTATGCTGGGGCCGCATCTGCGTCTATCGTGAGGAACCTTCGCACAGTGCCACGATACAAGAAGATGTTTATTATTATTTCATTTATTGCGGGTCACACATAAAAGTCACATACAATCCATATGGTATTAGTAACAAAGACTTAGAAACTATGTTAGTAAAACTTACAAACTAACCTAACCACTACTAATACCTACGTGGCTCAACATATATTGGCACCTACCTTCGCATCCAGTGCCTAATAAAGGGGCTGTCCACCTTGTCAGCCAATGATTTTAGGATGCTGTTGCCTGTGAGATGTGACCAACCATTATCGGCTATCGTCCCGATACTTCAGGCTGCGTGTCATCGCCCGTGTACGTCAAAGTGTTTTAGCGCGCTAATTAGCACGGTGCGTGGTCAGATTACCGTTGTTCATTGTCCATTTCGACTGTTGTTGTTGATGCTGTTGCTTATTTCGACAGAGCGTCTACGCAGTCCGGAGGGACTGCTTAGATGCTCTGCCGAAATAATGGAGAGCCATCTTCACTGTACGATAATTCGTTAAAATTATGAAGCCGCTAATGTGACCACCGCATTAGCGCGATAACTTATTAACGAGCAAAACATACGAAGCTTCGGCACGCATTGCTTAATCACGATAGGCGCAGGTGCGGCCCCAGAATTAGTGAAACTGCTTTTACATTTTTCGTATCGTTTTAAAATATTGGAATACATGGTAGATGGCAGAATGAATGCCTAAATATAGTGTATATTTATTTAGCCATTCATTTCGATGTCGTGTCAAACAACAGGCAGGCCCCATTTACACGGTGTATGTGTCTGGAATGTGCGAGAACAATAAACGCATGTCAAAAGCACGTTCAATTATTGCCGTTCAAGAATTGTTGTTGAATGCAAGTTTTGCCATTTAATAATTGCATGTGACTTCTATTTACACCAAGGCAATTGCAAAGCGATTATTGCATGCAAGTTTTGCCTCGTCTAAACACAGAGTTGTACGTCCTTGTACAATGGATTCAAGTATCGAATGCGATTTTATTGTACGTGCTGTTTAAACCTATAACGGTTTTGAACGGTAAAAAACTTGGCCGAATCGTGCAACAATTTTATTGTACGTGTTGTTTAGACGGTGCCAGTCAATGCCACAGACAATAAACTTGCACCGTGTAAACGGGCTTTTACTATTGAAGGATTGTAAATTTTAAATATATAGATATAACTATTTTTAAATAAGAAAAATCATCGACGAAAATTAAAATCTGCCTAGCCTTTTCCTAACTATGTTGGGGTCGGCTTCCAGTCGACTGGATGCAGCTGAATACCAGTATTTTATATGGAGAGTCTGCCTATCTGACCTCCACTACCAAGTAACTGGGTAACACGATACCCCTTGGTAAGACTGGTTGTCAGACTTTCGGGCTTCTGACGACTGTCAAAGATCCACGAATGACAGCCGGGACCAACGGTTTAACGTGCTTTCTCGATATGTAAAGATGATCCATCCACGGACCAACCCCGACAAGCGTAGCTTAATCTGATGGATCGACCTGTGCGGCTGTTATTACTTACCCACGAGCTCCTCCTCATCATCGACGACTCAGTAGTCACTCATAGGTACTACGTTTTCTACTCCATTTGTTTACATTTTCATCAGATACTTTTGATACAGACTATACGTGTGCCAAAATGTTGACCCAATACCAAGTTCGTATGTCCCAAGACGGACGACCATAGACAATCGCGGTAGGTTCTACTGCGTATAATCTATGCCAGTAAGACACCTTTGTTCTATGCGCTGCCACGCCGATTCACGAGCAATACAATGGATGCAATGCATCAACCTGATAGCTTGTGGCCTAATCCTTGCTCTCCGATATATTACATATGCTATTGGAATACGGATGTTTGGAAGTGTGCAGGTGACTTACAGAAGGGCCATAGGCTGACCATAACAGTCTGTTATAAAACCAGCGTCAGACAGCAACTGTCTGACGCTCATTAACGCTGATATGGACCTTTTTGGCACAGCCGTAAGCCATAAACTGCTTTTGTTTTTTCTTTTTTTTTTTTGCTTTCCTTTTCGTGTAGTTAGTGACTAACCTGGTGTCAGAGTTTTGGGGCGCCCATGGGCCTCTGACTTGGCTTCACATGCCGTCGAGAAATATCTTTCAGGTATGCCGGTTTCCTCACAACGTTTTTTCTTCGCCGTTTTTGAAGCAAGTGATAATTATACAATACGCGCATGAATCCGAAAACTCAGAGGTGCCTTGGGTTCGAATTCGAGACCTATGACTTGGTAGTTCAACGGTCACACCACTGGGTTATCACTACCTACTGTTTTTGTTAAAACACTTTTTTAAATTTGTATTTTGTGTTTCAGGGACATTTGCCAAATAAACTTTTTAAGTACTTTCTTTTATTTCAGTTGCCCAAAAGTTCACCGAATGAATAGTAGCATTGTTTATGTATCAGCGTCAAACGCACTTAATCTTCTGTCTCTCTTCCACAGTACAGTCGTCAGCATGGTTCGACGTAATCAATCAGGTCGAGCGTAGCCCCACTGTCTCAAAGGATTGGAGCAAAACACCATACATGAATGCATAGCATAGATTCAAGGTTTTATGTACTCTGTGAGGATCAGTTTCTTATTATACATACATAAATTTAGGCCTTATTCCCACGGGGGTCGCCACCTCCTACAATCCTTTTTTTTTTCTATTTTTTTTGAGGGTGGGATATTATCAAATAACTTCTTCCACTCTGGGCGGAGCTCCCGAGGGTGTGTCAGACTTTTACTGACTAAAACCCATCCGTGTTCCTTCCGTTGCCTGTGTGCCGGGGCCGCGATATCCCTTTCGGACAGACTCGCAACCCTGGCAGGGCCTCTTACAATCCTTACACTTCATTTTACTTCGGTTACGTTCACAAATCTGGTCACCGAACTTTTATGAAAAACATAACCATTAAGATCACTAGACGTCCGTCTCAGATGTCTCCCGGCGTTTCCACTCACATCAATCTGCCTAGCCTTTTCCCAACTATGTTGGGGTTTGCTTCTAATCTACCCGGATGCAGCTGAATACCAGGATTTTACATGGAGCGACTGCCTATCTGCACAACCCAGTTACCGGGTAATACGATACCCCTTGGTAAGACTGGTCGTCAGACTTTCGGGCTTCTGACGACCCGTAAAACTACTGTCAATGATCCATGAATGACAGCCGGGACCAACGACTTAACTTGCTTTCCGAGACACGGAGGAGTCTCGGTATGTAACGATGGTCACCCATCCACGGACCGACTCTGGCAAGCGTAGCTTAACCTGATGGATCGACCCGAGCGACTGTTATGACTTAGCCACGAGCCCACACATCTGGCTTGTAATTATACTTTTTGTTAGTCATTTCCACTCACATCTGGCTTGTAAATATACTTTTTGTTAGTCGCCTTTCACTCATCCGTTCAACTTCACTTATTATGTCACTATTTTAACATAGAGGTGAGAGTAGTTTGACTTTGGACATAACACCATGTCCTGCGTTACCTGATACCTGTTCATTAAAAGATCTAGGTAATTAATGCTGATTCTAGGTATAATGCTTGCCCGTTCTACTCCATAGGAACCTACTACGCTTTGAAATGGCCAACTAACTTCATCTTTCCGAGTCTGACTGACTGAATTCAAAAGTGTCTGTAGTTTTTAGTTTAATTGAAATAAATGCTTTGAGTTTCCTTTTCAATACTCGTAGCTCTGTTCTGACCTGGCTTTATTTACGTAGATTACTATCGACACACTAAGAAGAACCTAGTCGATCGCCTAATGAAAATGGTCCTCCGGGAAAATACTGCAACCGTTAACAGTTTTATGGACGTTGTTTTTAGGTAAATAGCCATTTGGTTAAACTTTGATAATGTACTCGTAATTTAGAGATATACGTACAATGCGTACTTGAGTACGTGTATAACAATCTTTGCAGTAATAAATACAGATTCTTCGGAGTAATATTTGTGGAACCATAAATTGATGAAGTGAACGTAAAGATTCCCTTGCTGAAAGTGAAAAGTAACCTTTTTACTTCATCCATGGTAAATGCCCCGACAGGCTTTACTTTGTGTGAATAATTTCATCAGCACTGCTCTCAAAACGGTGAAGGAAAACATCGTGAGGAAACCGGCATGTCTTAGAACCAAAAATTCGAAGACATGTGACATCTACCAACCCGCACTGGGCCCACGTTGCCCACTCTCTCTCGAAGACAGAAGGCCTGAGTCCCCGCAGTGGGAACATTGTAATCTGATTGAGCTGTGTTGCTTAAGAGTTTCACTGTAACTGACGAGACAATTGAATTTTTATTGTTATTGAATTCTAACGGCAAATCGACAATTGAGCGGATATTATGCTTAACAGTTCAATAGATATATTATATCATAATATCCTTCCACGAAAATATACAGACAGCATAAAAGAAAGCTAAGCAGCGTACATATGTATCATCTATTTTTCAGAGATCTTTAAATCATATTAATTACTGCAAAAGTAATTAACGCTTTCATAGCATTCGTTAAAAACTAGTCTCGCCGCCAACCCAACAGTTAGAACGGTTTTATGCACTTGTAACAAGTAATAATATCAGAAAACTTTTGTTGAGGTAAATGAAGTGTGTGGATTTAATAGAATGGATAAGTTTTTGGGATAAAATGAGGTTCCTGTAATTGTAGGCTATAATCAAATCGTTTTATAATATTTGAGATTTCATGTACAAAAAAAAAACAAACATCCCGACGAGGTCGCGGACATTGGCGCCTGACCACTTTTCGAAAAGTGGCAAAGCCCCAGTGTTCACCTACTTATAGTACCTACAATCTAGTGCAAGACTCGTAAAGGTATTTTCATACTTCTATTTTCTCTAACGAACTTTAATAAAAAGAGGTTCTCGGTTCGTCGGAATCTTTTTTTTATATTATGTTCCCCGATTACTCGAAGATGGCTGAACCGATAAGGAAAAATGTTTTTCATTGGGAGAAGAAGCTTGCGCGGTGTTCCCAAGTAAATTTTATTAACTTTGCTTCGGTAGTTTTTGAGTTACCTATAATAATACGTATACACGTCTCGGTGTGAACTAACCCTTACATAGCCAGTAGTGGTAAAGGAATTGGTGGGGTACCACTCGTAAAAACAACCGACTACCAAAAAACAATTTTTGTAAGCGTTCGTTCGTTTTCGTCATTTTCAGATCAGCGGATCTATTCTGTAAAAGTCTCACCGCGAAAACTTAGGTTAAGTGCAGAACAGACCTGCTGAGAAGTTCAGTCTCATCACAAACTATTAAAAATATCCTTTTTATAAATTCAGTACCTTCCCTGCATTTCTTAGTTCCGTAACACATAGCTCTATCCCGCGAGTGTTGCGCGGCGCCATCTTGTACTAATTGGTCCGCGACGCGAAGATGTTCCGACGATTTATAGCGCACCTACCACGCTGTGCATTTAATACTTTACACGCAATTTTTTATTAAAATCGTGTGTTATTGTGTTGTTTCAGTATGAGATAAAGTCAAGGTTTCATTGGTGTACAGTCTGCAACTTTATGGGTGAGCAGATTGGTTCACTACGCTATTTTGCCGAATTATAGATTACTAGCTGCGCCCCGCGGTTTCACGCGCGTAAGTATCGATTCCGTAAGAATATCGGAATAAAAAGTAGCCTATGTCCTAACCCAGGTAATGGTCTACCCATTTGCCAATTTCATCCAAATCCGTTTTGCCGTTTTAGCGTGAAAGCGTAACAAACAAATAAACTCACTTTTGCATTTACAAGTATACGACTGACCAAGAATCACAGTTGTGATTTCAATTTCCGAATGTAAGTTGATAGTCACTTTGCTTTAACAATCAAATTTCCTGACTTTACTAAATTGATCGACCATAGTTAGTACTTAATAGCAATTTTTTTTTGCCATAGTATCTTTCACACAGTCCATCCATCGTTTATTTGGTCCTCCCTTACTCGTACTTAATAAAAATGTCATACAAATGCCATATACGAGTATCTGCCATATTAGGCAGAGTTCAGATATTTCAGGAGAAAACGTTACAGTACAGTTACTTCTTTACCGATTTAGTGCGGATTTCACCAATGAAATTGAACGCGTTCAGCACATCTAAACGCGTTCAAGAGCTGTCAGTGTGTGTGTGTACAATATTCCATAACAATTTTGACACTGACAGCTCTTGAACGCGTTTTAGAAATGCTGATCGCGTTCAGTTTCTTTGGTGAAATCAGCCCTTAGTAGTCAATGCGAATATGCAATTGGAATATCTTGAAATTATTAAATTTAATACCTATTGACTTAGTATACATTCATGATTTATAAAGCCATCAGCGATTATGTCAGTGACTGTAGAGACTCTACCTGTAAGAAAATAGGTTATATAAAATACAGGGTGTCAGGTATATCGACGCGAAAACTGGTACCATGGATTATGTGTATATATACATGATTCTGAACGCCCCTGCGATTAAAGTTTTCGTCGGTAATTTAAAAAAAAATCTGTTATTTTATAGAAAAGTGCAATACCTACGTGGTTAAAATGTGTGGTACAGCTGTTTTTTTTTTAAATAACTGACGAAAATTTTCAACGCCGAGAGGTTTACAATCATGTAGGTACTGAATCCATGGTAACAGGCTGCCACCCTGTATAAAATATAGGAATATTATACGACGAAAGAATAATAAAATACCTACATTGTTTGACTTGTTTACCGGCTCTCGTAAGTCATGCAACATGACATCTAGAACTAGGTTAGTATGCATTCTGTTCTACAGTATGTGGCCGTTAACATGGTTCATCGAGTTTCAGAAAAATTCTATAGAATATTATAGTTTTTAATTTTTTTTTGCTTCAGTAATATCCCGAATGAGGGGAAGCAGCAACAGCATTCTGAAGGTGTTTGCAGAGAGGCTGGATGGGCCTACAATGGGGAGGTTTACCAAGCTACATGTTGGCAACAAAGTTGCCAAGTTGTTAAACCATCCTGTTTTTGTATTTTTTTTTTGTATTCCTGCATGTTACTTATATCGTTTTTAAGTAAGATGTAATACTAACACCCTATGGGCGTTGATGCCTGATAATACTTATTTTTATTTTTTATAAAGTTATGATTCCGGACAACATATAAACATATAATTCAAGCAATGACATAAATAAGAAAAAAAGTGGTACATATTTTACTTACCCAACATTAAATTTTCAAAAACTGCATAATGTCATGTTATTAGATGACACGGGAGTACTAGGAATGTTGTAATTATCAGGAGCGAAAAAAAGACAAAACAAGTTTTGACGTACCACAATTTTTTTTTTGAGGTTGGGAAATCATCAAATGACTCCTCCCGCTCTGGGCGGAGCGAGAGGATGTGTCAGACTTTTACTGACTAAAACCCACCCGTGTTCCTTCCGTTGCCTGTGTGCCGGGCCCGCTATACCCCTTTCGGACAAACCCGCAACCCCAGCAGGCTTTGGTCCTTACGGACCCCGTCAGTTGGTGCTGACATCCCTTAGAGGCGCGTGTGGAACACAACGCGCCGTCGACCCGGGCCTGGTCCTTATCGGATGGCGAGCTGCCCATTGCTCACCGTCCGCAAGCCTGCGCCTACGATGGCCGGAAGTCGGCTCGCGACTCCCGACGCCCGGGGCGTCTCCTGCGGCGACTAGGGGCGCGAGGGCGCGTATCTTGCCTCTCCCTCGCGCGCTCCGCCTCCTCCTTCGCGAGCATTACTGCTTCGCAGAAGGAAGTGACGGCCTCCCATGCAATCTCGCTCCGAACCATGGCCTGAACCAGGGCTGGACGCGAGAGATCACCGTCGCCGATCGCCTCCGTGAGGATACGGCGGTGCTCCGCCCAAGCCGGGCAGACCTCCACTGTATGCTCCACCGTGTCCTCCGGGCGATCCACACAATGGTGACACACGGGCGTTTCCTCCCGCTTTACCCTGAACAGGAACCTCCCGATTGGCGTACCACTTGCGGATTCAAAGTATAAATTTTAATGTCGAAATATAGGGTGATACAATGGGTGGCTTATCTCTAAAATCGATCTTTTAAAGACAACCCTTTGAATGGGTTAAGAGGAGAAGTAGAGACAATACTGCAGGTAGTCTATAGAGTACTATAAAAATTTATAAAAAAGTTGTAGTCTCTGTTTACTCATACCAATGTGACAGTTTATTTTTTTAAATATTGATATAGGTACATTACGTTATATTTATGCCCGGATACTGTACTTGGGCTTTCGTGTAATGTTATCAAGAATGACTTGAAGATGAGAAGCAGTGATAGCCTAGTGGTGTGACCGTCGGACTTCCAAGTCATATGTCTCGAGTTCGAACCCAAGGCAACGCACCTCTGACATTTCGGAATCATGTGCGTATTGTATAATTATCACTTGCTTCAAAAACGGTGAAGGAATACATCGTGAGGAAACAGGCATGCTTCAGAGATATTTCTCGACGGCATGTGAAGCCAAGGCAGAGGGTCATGGGCGGCTTTAAAACTCTGAAACCAGGTTAGTTACTAACCACACCAAAAGAAGAAGACTTGAAGATAAGCATTAAAAAAATAAAAATAACATTAAAAAAATAAAAAAACCTTTTTGGAGATACTAATTGATCTTGACCTTGGTACAAACCATTTAAAACTTCATCAATCAATCACTCAGCCTATCGCAGCCTACTGCTGGATATAGGCCTCCCCAGGCTGTGCCACAACACCCTGTCTACGGCATTCCGCATCCCGTCTGTCCTAGCCACCTATAAAACTTCCTTCCGTGGTAAAAAGTATTATAGGTCAGTCAGTGAGGTTGATGGCGGCGCCGACTGTCTGACTAGCCCCTGTTTTAAACATTTTCTTTGAATACATACCTTAACACACATACCAATCAATCTGCCTAGCCCTTTCCCAACTATGTTGGGGTCGGCTTCCAGTCTAACCGGATGTAGCTGAATACCAGTATTTTACATGGAGCTACTGCCTATCTGACCTCCACAACCCAGTAACTGGGTAATACGATACCCCTTGGTAAGACTGGTGTCAGACTTTCGGGCTTCTGACGACTCGTAACGACTGTCAAAGATCCACGAGTGACCCGGCTGTCATTCGTGGACCAACGGCTTAACGTGCTTTCCGAGGCACGGAGGATGCTCGATATGTAAAGATGGTCACCCATCCACTGACCAACCCCGGCAAGCGTAGCTTAACCTGATGGATCGACCAGTGCGGCTGTTGTTACTTAGCCACGAGCTCCTCCACCTTAACACACATACCAATAAATAATATTAATATACTGCCACGTACGGTACCAGGAAATGAAATCAGTTACTACAAAGTGTATTTATATTTGCCTCAGCGACAGAACATCACGCGCAAAGGAACGTTAATATTATAAAATATTAGATGCAATTCTACGGTACATTTTCTTTTTCTTTGAAAGTTATGATTGGGAGAAAATCTCACTAGTAAGATGGCCAACTTTGCCTTATTATAGCATAGCCTGATGTTGCGAGCTACCTGTGCGCGAGGTTAACGTGGATATGCATTACCATTTTATACGGGGTGGCAAAATTTTCCGTCGGTTATTAAAAAAAAAAGACGTGTGGCACTCGGAGACTGCCGCGGTAAAGCTATTGCATAGCATTTTTTATCAACTTATGCAATTTGTGTCACAGTGACAATTTGTGTCACAGTGATGCGCGCGCATCTTAAAATTTCACTCTATGGGGGTGTTAGGTTATTTTCGTTATGGAATTTCTGGATTCGGTCTCCACGCTCAAGGCCCGCGATAGAAGCTATGCAATAGCTTAAAAATCTGCTGTTTCATAGAAAAGTGCAATACCTACGCGGTCAAAATGTATGGAACAGCAGATTTTTTTTAATAACTTACGAAAAAATTTAACGCAGAGGGTTTCAGAATCATGCACTGAATCCATGGTAACAGTTTTCGCGTAGATGTCCCTACCATCTTGTATACTTACTGGCCGGCCGTTCGTTCGAGAGAATGCGTTCTTGACACCTGTCTGAATAATTTCTAGTAGTAACAAGGATCAAATTCGCAAAACAAATTCGTAAGTATGAAACTGACAGATGTCAAGGCCGCATTCTCTCAACGGCCGGACTGTAGTTTGTTACAATATTTTTAGTGCATTGAAAACAGAGAATTGAATCAGCGGGCATTGATCGCTTCCTGCGGTTCAGCGGTTTTATTGGATTTATAGGTATAGCTTTATGCTGAGTGGTATTCTTTCCAAGTGAAACTAAAATTAGCCTTACTCAACTAGTAGCCGTCATCCAGAGTTCACTTCCTACCTATCAGTGCAATCTTTTTGTCTCAAATCTTTGTAGGTTTTCTTTGATCTGCCTCTTTTATCCACATCCATAATAACACTTACACTTTTTACTTTAAAAAATCCGTGCAATGACAATCAGCTACTCAGCATAATTATCATAATATTTACTACATAACTATTTGTATAACCAAAAAATATAAATCTGCCTAACCTTTTCCCAACTATGTTGGGGTCGGCTTCCAGTCTAACCGGATGCAGCTGAATACTAGTATTTATTTATTTATTTATTTATGTAACAATTGCTTGCTGCACTTACAGTAAATACCAAAGCGCGCAGCAAGCCAACAACAACGTTCACGTAAAAAACTTCATGCAAACATTTAACATACATTTACTGTTATACATAAATATGTCAACATCGGGCTCCTGAGCAATCAGGGCGTTCAGCAGATTGATCGCCTGGGTTGTGGGAGCATATCGAGCGGTATGGGTACGCACTGGCGGAGCCGCGAACAGGCACCGCGAGGCACAGGCGCGCGACCGCCGCAGTCGGTCCGGAGCAAACAATGAACAGCGAGCTAGAGTGGTCGCGTCATCGATCTTATTACTGAGCAATAGGTAGTAGTGCATCAAAAGCGCACACTTGCGTCTCAGTTCCAACGTGTTGATACCTACCATTCCCGCAACAAACAGAGACGGATACAAATAGGGGTAATACCCATATATTTTTTTATATAGGTAGCGAGCAAATTTTCGTTGGACCCGTTCTATCATGAGCTTATATTTTTGCTCATGCGGATCCCATACCAGCGCATTATACTCTAGTTTACTACGCACAAACGAATAATAAAGAGTCAGTATAACATTTAGTACATCATTTTACATGGAGCGACTGCCTATTTGACCTCCACAACCCAGTAACTGACTAATACAATACCCCTAGGTAAGACTGGTCCTGACTTGGCTTCTGACGACCCGTAACGACTGTCAAAGATCCACGAATGACAGCCGGGACCAACGGCTTAACGTGCTTTCCGAGGCACGGAGGAGTCTCGGTGTGTAAAGATGTTCACCCATCCACGGACCATCTCCGGCAAACATAGCTTAACCTGTTGGATCAACCCGTGTGGCTGTTATAACTTAGCCACGAGCTCCAAAAACTATCTTCGGTAATAATTATTAAGAGAGAAACAAAATCTGAAAAAGAAAAAAAAGGTGTCGTGGAACATCCGGGTGGAACGAAGTTCCATTCGCTGTATTATGTATTAATTAAGCCACTAGTAAAGTTTCAAGTGTCAAAATTTTGGTTTTTGTTTTTTTAATAAAGAACCATCTGCTGGCTGTACAAAATACATACACACAAGTGTGACAAAATAAAACTTTTAACACTTGAAACGGACTTTTTCGGGCATAACGCTTTTTCGTTACATTACGATGTTTGCCAGTTTACTCATACCGTAAGCCACGTTAAAAAAAATCGTTCCGAATAAATGCTTCACAAGAAAAGTGAAAAAATAAAATTTAAATATTTGCATCCACATTATTCTATCAGTCGCCGGTACCGTAGCCTCCTGTACTCCAGTCGCGTATGAAGGAAAATTAGACTTTTTAAACTTGCCTCCAGAACTTCGATTTTACCTCATTCCTCCCAAGTTTGGAGTTACTCCCCTCAGGTGGGTTGCATGCTTATTACCCAGTTTTTTTAAATCGCGGCCGCCATGCACTTGGTAAATCTTTGGTTTATTTTAACGTGGGTTAACTTGGTTGATGCGGCGTTTTTGTGTTAGGTAATAAATAATAAATAATAATAAATCGTTTATTTATAAAAAGGGGCACATTTACAATAAGTAACTTAATCATTAAAATAGAGCACAGTTGCTTATTTGCCTGAACTATTAACAACGCGTATAAAGTATAAACTAAATTAAAATTAGGTAAATAAAAGTAAAAAAAGTAGATTTTTTGTCTGCGCATAATCTATGGTTAGTAAATATTCAAGTGTAATTTTTTTACAGCTAAAGTAATTTAATTTATAAATACTAAGTTTTCTATTTAATCTATTGTACAAAAATAGGCCCAAGAATGTAACATATGTATTGAGGTTGCATTACATGGTGATTATTATAGGGAGTTTTGTCAGGTGCGTGTATGACCAGCACCATAATTACGTAACACATTTTCAATCACAATCCGTTTTTGAAGGATATAGCTAATCCATTGCTGCATAGGTTTGGAAAATTCGTCTGCTCAACAACGCAAATAACGCAATGGACGTGGGTGAACTGTCAAAATGAAACCCATTGCGATCAATTGTCCATTTATGTGTGTTGAGTTTGAGTTGAGTCATAATCGAAATGACGTCAAGTAGTACAATCATCAATCAATCTGCCTAGCGTTTTCCCAACTACGAGTATGTTAGGGTCGGCTTCCAGTCTAACTGGATGCAGCTTAATACCAGTATTTTACATGGAGCGATTGCCTATCTGACTTCCACAACCCAGTAACTGGGTAATACGATACCCCTTGGTAAGATTCTTTGTCAGACTTTCGAGCTTCTGACGACTCGTAACGACTGTCAAAGATCCACGAATGACAGCCGGTACCAACCGGTTTAACGTGCTTTCCGAGGCACGGAGGAGTTTCGGTATGTAAAGATGATCACCCATGCACGGACCAACCCCGGCAAGCGTTGATTAACCTGATGGATCGTCCCGTGCGGTTGTTATTACTAAGCCACAAGCTCCTCAAGTACTACGTCAAGATATCAAAATAACCACTACCTTGGACTTAATTTTGACATTTTATAGTAACGATTACCTAATTATAAAAATACTTATTCATTGGACTTATTGTAAATCACAATTCTTTAAATTAAGATTGTACTTAGTAAAGAACGACAATTGAATATTTTTACACCATATACTTTGTGTTATGTAGTATGGTGTTAATTTATTTATTTATTTATTTATTTATTTATTAAAACTTCATGCACAAGTAAAAAAATACTGTACAAAGGCGGACTTAATGCCTAAGGCATTTTCTACCAGTCAACCTTAGGGTGATGCAGAGACAATACATGGCAGGTGCAACATAAGGGATAGATAACTTGAAAATTAATACATACTAATACATAGATACATAAATACATACATATAAACCGAATAAACTTTGTCAAGAGAAATAACGATAGGTAGAGGAGAGAACAAATCCAACAAATCAGCGCTGCAATGATTCTGCCAACTTTTTACGAATATGTTCACGTGCCTTCACTTTGAAAGAAAACCGACTGGTTGCCATCCTGATGCTCAAAGGGAGCGCATTCCAAAGAAAAACCGCCTGGACAAAGAAAGAAGAGTGAATAAAACCAGAGCGGTGAGAAGGACATCGTAGAAGACGATTGTTGGTAGAACGAAGATGTTTACTATGGGCAGAGCATAGGTATTGAACATGGGAAGTCAGGTAAGAAGGAGAAGTGGGATTGTCCAGTATAGAATACAACATAGACATAGCCCTCAACTCTCTGCGCTGACGTATGGGTAACCATTTTAAAAGCAATCGGTGCTCAGACACATGATCATACTTACGAAGATTGAAAACGAATCGAATGCAGTTATTTAGAAGGCGGTCAAGTTTATTGAGGAGATATAGAGTTAATATTTTTGTTAGTTCTATACATTCTATAGAACTAACAAAAATATTAACACCATACTATGTAAAACTACATTCTTACAAATAAATAAATTCTGAAACCTACAACACCTGTAAACCGAAAAGAAAACGACAAAACCAATGCTCGTAAATCTCTCAAAAAATATATTATCAACGGGTTGGTATCCGCCGGATACCAACCCGTTGATAAACCAATTCACAATTCATATCGGAACAGAATAAAAAGCAAAGGGTATATGTGCGAGCCTCTGAATCGTCATTTATAACACATCCTATCGGTTGTTTCCGAAACAATGTTCGCGAATGACAAACGACATGGCGGTCTCGAATACAACGAGCATTTTAACGGATGCTGGATGGTAAGTTTTTTCTATTTAATAAACTTTTTTTTTTTGGGTGTGAAATTACCAAATAACTTCTCCCGCTCTGGACGGGGCGGGAGGCGTGTCAGACTCCTACTGACTAAAACCCACCCGTGTTCCTTCAGTTGCCTGTACGTTGCCAGGGGCCACGGTATCCCTTTCGGACTTTCCCGCCACCCCGGCAGGCATCGGTCCTAGCGGACCCGTTACTTCAAGAAGCTATCTTGCGTGGTTTCGGAAATATTTCATGATAAGTTAGTGGCTTTTTTATATTGCTCGTAAGTGTTAAAACTGCAGAAAATAAAAGATATAAAAACTAAAACCCAACTACGACTTTTTTGTCGTTTTATAAATTTTATTATTATTTTAATTATTTTGGGGTTATAATATAAACATATATTTGAAATGTGCTAATTAAGGCCTTTCATTCGATGAATGATGCCATGTTGGGTAACATGGCATCATTCAATATATATTTTTTCTCCATTACTTTATGTCCTCTACAGGGTGCCATATTCAATTTAATGTAAATTCACATAGTATATACCCAGCGGACGATCAAGACGCTTCTAAAGAAACCTCATTTGTCAAATCGTGATGAGGAGTTTAGAAGTTATGAGGGAACAGATGAACATACATACATTTAAACATACATACCGGTCAAAATCATAACCCTCCTTTTTGCTTCGCCGTAGTCGGGTAAAAATAGTACCATACTCATTATCCTTATCAACGTCCTTATCGACATCTACAATCATCATCATCTAACTACCATTGCCCTACTGTGTTGGAGTCGGCTTCCAGTCTGCCCGGATGCAGCTGAATGAATACCAGTATTTTACATGGAGCGACTGCCTATCTGACCTCCATAACCAAGTTACTGGGTAACACGATACCAACATCTATAACATAGCTTCAAATCTCGATTAATGCTTGGTCATTGTACTTATTGATAAATCTAGTCTTAAGGCTCCTGCAGACTGGCGCAACGCGACTCTGGCGGATCAATTTCTATGAAAACTTCACGGATATTGTACTACCGGTGTCGCGGCGCGCCTGTCTGAGCCTTTATGCGTAAATATGTCTTGCTTACAAATATGGAAGTGCGTAAAAGAGAAAAAGAATCGTCTTTTGTAAGCAAACTTGTAAACAATATCGACGAATGACGGAGTAAGTATCAGGTAGGACTTACTACAAGTAGTACACGGAAATGTTATCATGATGCAAGCAGATCGGTATGTTTTATCATCAAAAGTTTTTTAAATATCGTCCGATTCCTAACAACGATCATTAAAATAAAAAATAACATCGAAAAAAAACATGACACATCTCCTAAGATGTAATGTGTCAATGTAGCAGGCATTTGTAAAAAAATTGTTGTAATTTAAACCTTAAAACAATGCTTATAAAAATCACACTTTCCGTGCTCATGTATTACAACTGCAATAGCTGAGCCCACAACACGAGTTATAATAAGCCTGCTTAAGATCTTCAAAGTACCAACCATTAAAATCGATAACAGTTCCAAATACTAGGTTCTAAAAAATAACTTTTCCACTAAAATCGATAACAGTTCCAAATACTAGGTTCTAAAACAAGAACTTTTCCACTAAATATTCGCTTAGCAAGTCTTCACCGGCACACGGGAGCGTTATTTGTCCTATTTCTTTATGCCAAACATAAAATGTTCCACTGAGACCTCTCAAAGAGATCCGTCTGTCTGTCTGTTCGCAGCCAAAAAGCTCTCGAGAAAATTTTTCTATCAGTCGATGTCTCCCTCTATTTGCTAAGACCTGTTTCGTTAGAGGCAGTGTGTGTTTCCATTGAATTGAAGATGTTTGGACGATTTTTTATTTTATTTACTCAACTACGGCAGTGAGGATTAAATAAATAAATAACAAATAAATAAATTTAAAAACATTGGTGGCCCAGTAATAGCGGCCCGACTTACGTCTCGTCGAATATTGTGTAACTTATTTCTCTCAAAACTGTGAAGGAAATTGGCCTGTCCTAGAACCAAAAATTCGAAGACATGTGACATCCACAACCCGCACTGTGGCCCGCGTGGTGGATTATGGCCCGCTCTCTCTCACAGAGAGCTGGCCTGTGTCTCAGCAGGGGGAACGATATAAGCTGATTATGCTTATGCTAAATAATTTTTATTCCTCCACCACATAAAGAACCAAGTTTTCTCCAAATAAAAGTTACACATTAAAAATAAGTATTTATTGACTATAATGACATTAATCAGGTGGGAGTAGTGCTGTTCTCCTAGCTAGGGTATAAGAATAGAGATGCCGCGAATACTTACTATTATTCGGTATTCGGCATTACTTGACAATTTTTGGTATTCGTCGAGTACTGAATAATACTATCTATTATTCGACATTCGGCAAATAGTTGTCTAAATAAAAATAAACTTATAATTAACACAGAAATAATTAAACTTTTATTAATCTTTAAAAACTAAATGCAATTAGTACTCGTAGAGGTATATAAAAAGTTTGCCAAAAATCAGTCATGTTGAAGTTAATTAGTTAGGCTTTTTAATTAATAATTTATTTATTTATTGATAGGAGAACCAACAGCTATAACAAATGGATAACAGTTGTATATATAATATTTAAAGTCCTATAGTCCAACTTGTGGTGCAGAAAAACTAGTTTTTCTATCCTAGTACAAATATACTATGCTACATTTTTTACAATATAAAACTGGTAGGTATTTTTTAGTTTGATTGGTGTCATATCGTTGATGCATTTGTTATAACTTATTGTGTTAATAAACTTATATTTGGACTTTTCAAAGTACCTACTTGGGTATGCCCATAATAATTGCAGAGTAAGTATAAATTACCTGTTACTATCCGTCATATTAGTCTTCAAGTCCCAGAGACAACACTAGTTGGCTGATGACGTATCTGAGATTGCAAATTGCTACACGATTATCATGTTACCAGTTGCTAAAGCCACGTCTGTCAACACCACTTGTTAGGCATTTTAGGTAATCATTCGAAGGTGACAGAGAATTACTTGTGTTAAATACTCAACTGTGGGTCAAACATGGCTTTCAGAGATGATGAATACTAACCACTAAATAGTGTAGGACTAGTGCTGTTCCACAAAAAAGGGCCACTTAATATCGTGTTAGCGTGGCCTGTTGCCTGCACGTTACGCTATCTAGACTGCCACTGACACGCTAAGAAGTAAGTGTAGGACTAAGTAAAGACATGTTTTCCTTCCACCTACGTAAATCTCGTGCCGCATCAGACATTGCAAACAGCCCATTCTCTTTGCATGTAGGACGTCGAGTCTTCGGCAAATATGGACACCGCGTATGAAGTCAAACAAAATTACGTATTCCATAAAAATATACCCCTTTTGCGCACGTGACAAGCGAAGACGTGTCAATATAAAGCCATAACTGTAGTTAGTTTCATATAAATGTATATTCAAAATTCAGTTCAGACGCTTGATGTTGACGTGGATAGATATATCTAAAGCGATCTGCATTTGACTGTTCCGTTGGTCTCGTGGTAGCATACGTGACTACTGAGCGTGGGGTCCTAGTTCCCGGGTTGGGCAAAGTTTTATTGACACCCGGACCCTAACAGCCTGGAATTTGGAAGTTGGCGGTGTGATACCCCCGTACCTCGGAGACCACGTTAAGCCGGTGGCCCTCCGCAAGGTGGGCCTACTCCCTAAGCGAAATCCGTAGTTTCGGCCGTCGTTACGGGCGCGTCGGAACGGCCGAAACTACGGATTTCGATTAGGGAGTAGGCCCCCTGATCTCTCTCCGGTCGTGTCATTGCCGTCCCATCGGACTATTAGTGTGAGGGAAGGGAGAGTGCAGCTGTGTATGCGCACACACTTGTGCACTATAATATCTCCCGCGCCGAAGGCTCGGTCACCATGGCCGAAATTCGGTCTGAAGGCCTACGAGTATTATTATTCCGGTCTGCAATTTGTCCCACTGCAGGCTAAAGGCCTCTTTCATCATTTGTGAACAGTCTTTATAGAAAAAGTATTAATTGGAAGCCTTACAAATAATATTTCTATAGGCAACAAATGGCATTCTTTATGCAACAAAAAAAAGGGCAGAATATAAAGCAAAACAAAAACAATCTCAGAATGGTGCCAGTCAGTGTAGGTTGCCGATTTCAGACCGCTAGAAGTCCAGGTTTCTCCACGGTGATTTCATAATACATCATTTTGATTATGGATACGTAATTTTCGTTTTCATAAAATAGATGCGATAAATGCGAAATTGACTAAATAGGTGCGATAAATGCAAAATTCACAAATCATTGCGAAATATTGTGTTTTCAACTTTGCCACGAAATTTCGAAGAAAAACAATTTTTTGGAGAGCTTCTCCAAAATACCGGTTTTCAATGAGATACCACAGGATGAACTCTTAGATGGATATGCTCATTTCCATAGGCAGCTACTAAATGTAGTTCAGCAAGGAACTCCTGTCAACGACAGATTTTACTAGCAACAAAATGTAGCAATACAGGTAAGCGAAATTTTGCATTTTTAGTTTATATTTATGCGAAATTTCGTTTTTTTTTTTGCGTTACGTAAACCCTAATTATGATTATCACGTATTCAGTTTAGCTTGGTTAAAAACAAAACACTACCACATGATTCTGTGATATTTAATTTTGCTTCTTTTAAAAGTATTTCATACATTTCTTAACAAACAATAAAGTTCAGATAACACTGGTCTGGTCGCACAGAATAACATAATTATAGTGATTTCAAAACCGAAATATGCTTGTATTCGAGGGTCGGTTGTTATCCATCTTAGGTCACATTCTACCCATCGATTTTGTGGTCACAAAATACCTCAAAGGTAAATTAATTGACACGTTATTAAGATGAATATTTGAAGACAGTAGCCACAAGGATTCTGAGCGATCGGTATCCGCGGAATTCGACGGAGAATGTCTGCATTCCAATGGTTGACGGGGAACGTAATCTCATTGGCTATTTATTATACCTAGCTGTTACATCGGATGTAGATGGTGTTTTGTTTTGTCAACTAAAAGGTGAAGGCCCAAATAATTTGCCCATGGTACCACTTTGTCCCCCTTGGGGGTTGCCACGGGCAAAAGTATTTGCTCGTGGTATCCCAAGGGGGACAAGATTGTGGGACACGAGCAAGTACCGAAATATATTCCCATAAAAATTATTTGACTTAGGTGCCGTTCGGCGAATGAAAATAATTATTAATAAACTGTTCCACCGAACTGCATTTATCAAAATTTTGTTTCAGTGCGGTTAGTGGAAGTGCTCAGATGCGGTTCGGACAAGTGCTGTTGTAATCAGTGCTCTCAGTGGTATAATATACCTCGATTTATTTATCGCCTTCTCATACTTCTGACTTTGTTCATTCTTCCTTTCATATTCAGTCCATTCTTCTTTGGAAAGCGCTTCCTCTTGATATCAGGACGGCCAGCAGTCGTTATGTATGCATTTAAGCGGAAATTGCGGACTTATTTTCAAAATACGAGTAAATAGATTGGAGTCATCTCAAAATCTCTTTCTCTTGAATTCGTATATATAATATATATATATACTTACTTTAAAAAAAATATTGTATGATTATACAATATCTTCTTTAAGTAAATCAAAGGCGAAATAAACCATATTTTCGAGAGCGCAAACGTGATGCAACTATTAACAGATGCTGTGACTAACATGAATACTGTAGCACCACGAAAACTGTACTTTTATAGACACACTTAATGTTTCAATTATTCCAAACTTTCTTACAATTAGATAAGTTATTGACGAAAAAGGGTTTTTTTCGTGCACGGAGTCTTAAGTTTCATACATAAATTTTCTATGGTGGATCAACTGACAGTACCCGAAACAAGCCAAAGAAACTTGCACCGTGTACAAGCACCATAACAGCAATTCAATGTCTAAATAATCTGTTCACCGAGGCAGTTATGTACACAGTCACAGTCATGTACACAGCGCTGACTCGCTTTGTTTATTTGCTATCAAAAGAATGTTTTGTTTACCACCGTCATCTAATGAGACAGCGGATGCATTCTTCTTTATTTATCGAGATGAAGCCGACGTTTCTTTCATTGTTCACGAGACGCGGCGCGAACCAACCGACGAAAAATGTATATAGTCTCTCGAACTGAAACTTTTGCGAAATTATTTTTCATAGTCAGCTTTACCGGGCTTTTCATGTACGTCGCGTTGGCGTTTTATTCATTCCACACTGCGTACACCACCGTGTCTCAGACGGTAAATTATCAAGAACGGTTCAATAAACTCCAAAGTTACGACGAAGCTGATGAAAGGCTCGAGAAGGATCTCAAGTATATCTTAGTGTGGTCGGCAGATAACAGTAGCACAGTTGAAAAGCTGTTACCGTATGCAGGACAATCTGCATTAATTGAAAACAACTGTCCAGATATCAATTGTTACATAACAACAAACAAGACGATACTAAACAATGATTACACGAATTTCGACGCCATCGTTTTTAACATGACGTTTTTGGGACTATTAGGAGGTTATAAAGGCCTTCCAAAAAATAGAACGAAGAGCCAGAAATATGTTTTTTATGGAATGCAGGGGGCCGACGACCATCCCATATGCAATATTCGCGTAGACAACTTTTTCAACTGGACCTGGAGTTACAAATTTCATTCAGATATATTCAGTCCTTTTATTGAAGTGAAGGACATGAGTGGCAACGTTGTGGCTCCCAATAGAAAAGTGCTATGGACCACACATTTAAAGCCCACGACGAAGAGAGATATTATTAAACAAGTGAATACAAAGACAAAGGCAATAGCGTTGGTTATAGACAATTGCGATTCTGTAGTAAAAAGGAGGGTGTTTCTCTCTAAACTAAGCCGAGCACTGAAACTATTTAATTTGTCGATTGACGTGTATGGTTGTGGTTTTAAGAATTGTCCTAAAGAAGGATGTCTAAAGTCTATTGAAAAGGACTATTATTTTTATTTAACGTTTGAAACGTCTTATTCAGAGAATTTTGTGACGGCAGAAGTGTTGAAAGGGTACCATCATGATGCAGTACCCGTGGTGTTTGGTGGCTCCGATTATACCAAGTAAGATCTCATTTCTAGTAACACAAGTAACATTAAACACTATAGGTACTAAATTAAATGACAAATTAACTATACAAATAAACAAAAGGCGAAAACGAAAACATAAACAAAAGGCTCAAAACTCAACCGCATCGCTGTCATCCGGAAACTTGCCCAGAAGACTGGCAGCACCCACGTTGAATGGCAATGCGAATTCTTTGGTCAAAGAACGAGTCAGCCCCTCTAGTCACATGAGTGTCGAACATTCGGCGAGCAGTTACACAAAGTTAATATACATTTTTTTGGCACCAGTCGCAAGGTCAATTTCGGTCGCGATCCGTAATTAATATCTATGAGCGACGCATCTAAGCATTCCATAAATTTTTCTGTATATATAAAAATGTGAACTTATTTGGTCAAAATCAAAATGATTTGCACTTCTTGCTATAATATAAAATAATACTTCTATGAAAATTCTCATTGATTATTTACTAGTAGAAATACTCGCTTCATTTTATAATTCGGAAAGATTGCGGTACATCACGACTCTGGTTCAGTTTAAAATATAGTGTAATACACTCATGGACATATTTAGAAGAACGCAAAAAAAAGTGTGAATAAGACAAAATAACATGGAAATTTCTGATAATTTAGTTTATTAATTTGGATTCTGTTTATTATTCGTTAATTTAAAATTATTCGTTAATTTTAAACAAACGTCAATAAACAAACGATCAAATGACAAAAGCTATTGGTTAACTTTAGTCAAATTAAATTGAAATTTGAAAAAAGAACATTCCAAAACTTGCTTTTTTTTAAAGCATTTACTAATGTTTTCGGCCAGTACGCACGTTAATTACAACAGGAGAATTTAAACTCTTTTTTTGCGTTCCTCTAAATTTATCCATGAGTGTATACTTTGACCAGATCAGTAATCCTGACGAAGATAACCACATTAACCACATTAATTAATAGAGCAAAAATGTGAGATTCCTTTGCAACAAAGTCCAGTGTTTTACGACCCTTCTTTCTCCCCAGGTTCCTTCCAGCCAACTCCTACATAAATTTCAATTTTAACGAAGAAGATAAGCTTGCAGCTCTGTTAGACTACACCATAAGGAATCCAACAGTTTACCATCAATATTTCAACTGGAAGAACTACTACACAATAGACAAGGTAGAAGAAGTCAGAGGATACTGTGAGCTCTGTAAAATGTTGAATGATAAGAAAAAGTACCAAGCTTTCAGTTCGTACAGGAACTTTAGGACATGGTGGCACTATGGTCCGTTGAGTGAGAAATGTCTTCCAAAAGGGGCAGAAATGATCTCAGAAATTAGGTCGTATATGAAAGATCCTTGGAGGGGGGGCTAGTTTTTGTGGTGAATATTCTGTTGGACATTGACTAACCAAACTAAGTATAATACATTGTGTCACTGCAGCACCGTAGCATGTTATCCATAGAAACAGGGTTTCTACGGGTTTTGTCGACGGAAGAATAGACAAATGAGAGATTGTAATAAAATTGTTATCTGTCATTTTGTCTATTCTTCTGTCGACAAAACCCGTTTCTATTGTGGTCATGCTAAGCGTGCTGGAATCTTTTCATAAAGAGAAGGAAAAAGCACTGCGCTCGCAATTTATTTGCCAAACATGTAAACAAACACGAGTTCTAGGAAAAACAACTGTAATACCTACACATAAGGTTCAGTTTGCGCTACAACTTCATATTTTTTAAGACTTTTGCGACAGTAGTAGTCAGTCTAAAATCAACTTTATTTACACGTGCATAAAGTTGATATTTGTTTAAGTGGAAATGACTTTCAATTGGAAACAAGGATTTAAATAGATCTTAGGTAGCTATTTAGTCCAATATCGGACTATATCTGTATTGAGTCCTAACATTACTCAGAAAAACATTATACATTATTTTCCAAAGCCAAACTTTGTGCTCAATGCGATTGAGCCTGATAATATGTGGGTGTATTGTTCACCTCTGCCGAATCTTTCCGGGACCACTGGCGTGATATTGTGTTATGATAAATTAAATATAGGGTAAAGCTACCAATTTAGTTTCATGTTAATGTTTAATTGAATAGGAAGCTCGGTCAAAAAATTTCAAGTTTTGAGCCCAATTTAATTCGACACTTCATAGGCTTTGCTCTTTCCTTCTTGCTTATAGTGCAAATAAGAGACAGCAATACTTTAAGCACAGTTTAGTTTAGTCGGAGCCTAAGGCTGCCTGTCCATTGAAGCGGAGCGAGGCAGCGGAGAGGAGAATGGCAGTGGAGTGGAGCGGAGTTGCGGACAGTGTCTGTCTATTGATGCGGAGCGAGGTAGCGGAGCGGAGTTATGGACTGTGCGGAGCGAGGTAACGGAGCGGTGTCGCGGACTGTGCGGAGCTACACCGAGTTCACGTATTTTTCCGCATCGCCTCTCCGCTTCCCCGCTCCGGTTCCCCGCTCCACTTCTCCGCTCCGTTTCCCCACTCGGCTTCCC
Organism: Agrochola macilenta; assembly: GCA_916701695.1. Taxonomy (NCBI): domain Eukaryota; kingdom Metazoa; phylum Arthropoda; class Insecta; order Lepidoptera; family Noctuidae; genus Agrochola; species Agrochola macilenta. The sequence continues at coordinate 13,932,220 of OU753564.1, forward strand.
CTCTCCGTTTCTCCGCTCCGTTTCCCCGCTCCGCTTCCCGGTTTTGTATGAATTTTTAAACTAGTTTGCAAATCCCTGTCCACTGAAGCGGAGCGGAGGTTTTATGCAATTCCATTGGTTAATATTGGCACACCGCTACTCCGCTCCTCTCCTCTCCGCTCCAGTGGACAGGCAGCCTAACAGAATATGCAGATATATGTATGTGATAAATAGCTGAGATTATGTTGTAATAATATGTAATTGGAGTATGTAAAGATCGTAGCATTCTGTAGTTTCTGCCTACCCGCATGCCAACAAGGTGTGAGTTTATGTATGTACTATCACGGACACTTTTCGACCTTACTACCTAAGCAATAAGGTCGAAAAGTGATCAGGTGCCAGCGTCCGCGATAGTACCTATGTATGCATGTATTATGTTGTAAGTAATAATACTACATACTTAAAATAAAGATAGATCATATAGATCTAAGTTATGTTTATATCCAACTTCCATCTTACACCGCATGTCACCTGTGCACTTGATTAACTTGTCTTGATGATGCGTCTGTCGCTCAAGGATGTTTTGGCGCCCCAATGACATTGACAGGGAGGCGCTGCTGGTAAACATGTGTGAAATTGTTTTGTGGAATGTATTGAAAAACCAAGATGGCGGCGTTAGTTCCGATTTCGGCCACGCGCCAAAAGATCCCTATATTGCTGAATTTTGGGACAATTATTTTTCCATCGATTCGCTAAGAAGAAGATCTACGTTATTATTACGTAGATCTTCTTCTTAGCGAATCGATGGAAAAATAATTGTCCCAAAATTCAGAAATATTCGAATCGATGGTAAAAACTTTAAATATTTTGACCCAAAAATTATTGAAATGAAAAATATTGAATATTTTTGACGATTTCTTCCTTTTCAAAGAGAATGTGTGGCAATAATTAAATTATATTTTTTCTCAGCCTAGACACATTACGCAGTAGTCTTGTTTTCTTTTAAAAAATAAGCGAAATTAATACATAATCAAAAATAACAACTTATACTTAATCGACTAACTGTATATGTTAATCAATTAAAAAAAACTAAACCTAACTCTCTGTTCGTGTCAACTCGTGAGTCGTCGTGAGGTATGAACTCACGACCTCTGGCACGCCATTCCGTCATCCTAACGACTGGGATACTCAGGTCAGTATCGCCCACTGACCACATTAAAGTCACTTCACAGCCATAACGACGTCGACGACGACGATTTCGTCGACGTTTTGCTCTACGAAAGCTTAAGTCAATCCATTTGTATGCAACAACGAAAAGTAACCACATCGCAACTATAGCGACAACGCGACCACATCGTCATTTTGTAGTCATCACAACGCAACTGCAAGAAGCTGCAGCGACGTAATTAGGTACTACATTTAGTCGATGTGGTGTAGTTGGACTTGTGTTCGTGTTACCTATAACTTAAACCTTAGTCACACGCAGCGAACATTCGCTGCGATTAGGCAGTCCCAGTGAGAATTCGCTGTGTGTGACATGCTATTCCCTGCGACTAGATTCATTCGCCGTGAGTTGAATTCGCGGCGATTAGAATTGAGCATATTCAATTTTACTCGCGGCGGATTCAACTCGCCGCGCCGCGAGGATTCGCTGTGTGTGACAGGGTACTCGTTGCGAGTAGCCATTCCGCTCACCGCGCCGCTCTGTAAAAATTCGCGTGTATGAAATCTGTGTCTGTCTGTGAAATCTGTGAGTGCTGTGTGTGACCGAGGCTTTATTATTGTTTTTCATTCAATGAAGCGTACAAAATGCCCTACTGTAACGCCTAACTCGTTGGCAAAGGTTATTTCTACGATATTGTTAAAGGTCCTCACTCTTTTGTCACCTATTGAGTCTTTGTTTAAAAAGAATTGATTGGTGACATTTTACTTTGTAGAAAAACATGGTCCTACTGTCTATAATACTGACCTATTACATCTATACTTATAATATTATAGTACATTTTTATCTAGGAGTGATCTCGTGAACTCTTCATCCAATTCCGAAACTTCTTTCACTAATGGGAACCTACAGTATTCATAGAACTTGTTGTCTTGTTGAGTTGGTTTCTCGGCGTTTTTAATTTCTCAGGTCTCGAGAATTCTCGAACTCAATTTCTCGGGACTACCCGGGAAACCGAGAAATTTTCCTTTGGTCTTATTTTGTTGTTTAAATAAATAAAAACGTCGTTAATACATATAATGTTTATTTAAATTGGACAACAATCAACAAAATCTCTTGTCAATCAAATTACAGTATTTTTCTGCTTTTCATAGAATATAATCAAAATCAACTTTTTTATAAACTAACTAATTTATTCGGTCTGATAAACTCTGAATAAATACAAAAACTAAATATGCTAAATTAAAAATGTTTAATTTTGTTTTTTTTTAAACTATTGTAACTGAACTCGATTATTAATAACTGTGTGAATAATCACAGCACTATTTCAGGCAATTGTGTGTTAATTTAACGTGAGCTTAGACTATATAGTTGTCACTTAAAATTCCGAATTATTTGCGCTGACTCTTTCAAACTAAACGAACTGGTAGACGCTTCTGATGTGTCAATGCGTGTGGAATCCTCGGATTTTATATCAATTTTGTACACGTGAGCTCAATGCCTAACCACAATGCGTACACTGTCCAGTCCTAACAAGTCGTTTGTCGGTAGTATCGACAAACAACAACGTCGGGGGCGGCATCCTTAGACAAATGATTTCTCGAGTTCTTGACTTTTGACGATCTGAATTTCTCGGAAACGGGAACTACGGATTTCCCGAGACGAAAACTCCCGGGAATAAACCCTATTGTCTTGTTTTAAAATTTTATGTTAAAGCAAGAAATTTCTCGGGGATGAAGTCGCGGGTTTCGGGGACAAGCTAGTTATGCAATATTTTGTAAGTCAAATTTACCTACTTGCAGTTTCACCAACACTTTGCTTTGTAGTAAGTAAAACTGATACCTAGTATATACGTATATTGAAAGCTTACAAAACTCCATGACCTCATACGCACAGATTTTTTAACGCAGCGTTTTTTTTTTTTCAAATCTTCATATTGTGCCGAGCATTGAGAATCCAACAGAGCGCATCTCAGAGCACAATTTAGGCTACTATTAATGTACCTCCTCCCATCAAACTACCAATAAGACAGGCTCATCATTAAAACATCTTCCGAAAATATATTCTTCTTACCGAGAGCTACAAAATCAAACTGAATCAAAAACAAACAGTGACGTCATTCATTACCATACCGTAGTACGTAAGTAGGGTCAGCAACAAAGAGCTGTTGAATATTCGAGCAGGCGATCTCCGCGATATGCTAACCAAGCCGAGCACTTGACTTGCCGACGGTACTGACGAAATGTATGAATTTTTCAGTATTTACTACTTGGGTAAAGAAAGAGCTTTGTTTCATCAGCTTTGAGTGTGGACTGATTGCTTTGTTCTAGTTAGTTTTGTGTTTGTTGATCTTTGAAGAAAAGTAAGTTGGTGATTTAAAAAGCAGGTTTATCTATAATATTTTCTAAAAACTGCAGTCAGTTTTAAAGTTTACATGGAACCTCATTCATGAGACCGCACACAGTTCGAAATCGAACTCATTTGTTTTAAAAGCAAATCATCGCGGGTTCAAGCCTCGGCACAATTCGAATTTCAAAGTGATATTTGAAAAGTAGCACCGATAAAGCAAGCTACGGTTTCTTAGAAAAACGGTCGCAGTGACGGCTGTCATGAAAATGATGGCAGTGGTAAAGATTTAAATCGTAAGATTCGCCCTCCCGCGTGAAAAGATGAAGAGAAGATCGCATTTCTGTTTCGTTTTGATACCTCTGACAAACAATGACGCAGTAACTTCACTTGATTGATATTGAAACACTATTTAATCACGTGTGAGCTCGGTATCCTCTGTATGGACACTTTTTCTTGTGATTAAGTAGGTGAGAGCAAATCTACCGATTTAAATCTTTGGGCAGCAGGGTTTGACGTAATGTCAAATACTGGTGAAAATTACAGATTTTCATGGCAGCCGTTATAATATGACGGAACTGCTTCCCTAGGAAACGAAAGCTTAAGCTGTTCTGTCATAACGGCCGTCATGAAAACCTGTCATGTCGCTCTGTATTTGGATAGCCATTATTGTGTGACCGTTCATCACTTTCTTAGGAAACCTAAGCTCTACTGGAAAATGATAAAACTGTCTTTGATTCCAGAAATCATCATCTACCTAGCCTTTTCCAAACTATGCTGGGGTCGACATCTAGTCTCATCAGATGCAGCTGAGTACCAGAATTTACATGGAGTGACTGCCTATCTGACCTCCACAACCTAGTTACTGGGTTATACGATACCCCTTTGATAAGACTGGTTGTCAGACGTTCGAGCTTCTGACGACCCGTAACGACTGTCAAAGATCCTTGGATGACAGCCGAGACCAACGGCTTAACGTGCTTTCCGAGGTACGTAGGGGTCTTGGTATGTAAAGATGGTCACCCATCCACGGATCAACCACGGCAAGCGTAGTTTAACCTGATCGATCGACCCGTGCGGCTGTTATTACTTATCCACAAGCCACATTGATTTCAAAAATATTTTCAATAAAAAAATTACAAGCACTGAAGGAAATCATTTTCTCTGTGTCATCTAGATGGCAAACGTCGTAGCACCAGTTCAGTAGTTTCTATTTACTGCTTTAGGAAAAATGCGCGCACAATGAAGGGTTCCGTAGTTGGGATGAATACAATTTATGCCAAGAACAAACTTACTTACATTGTAGTTGAAAAACATATTCGCCCAGACATTCCAATTGCAAATGTAAGTTTGTACGCACAATACTGAGTGATTTACCATGTTATATTATGACCATAGACTTCTTATAAGTTTTCCTGTAATCTATAAGCATAGAACTATTCTCTCAACATTTTAGGATCAGTAATTCGGAGATTAGGGGGGGGGGGGGGGGAATGGTAAATTTTCTTTAGTATCTTTAAAAGTATTTATTTTAAAATTATTAAAAAAATGTAGTTGAGATCCTCGCAATAAGTCCTTTCAGTTGATATGTCACACGGTACAGATAGCAACTTTTTTTTTCATTTTCTTATTTGCACCCGAAAAGTGACCCTCATCTTCAAAATTCATTTATTTATGTTACACGTCCGTGTTTGGGTCACAGATATGTGTACCAAATTTCAACTTAATCGGTCAATTAGATTCAGAGTAAATTGTCTGTGACAGACGGACAGACAGACAGACAGACACACGAGTGATCCTATAAGGGTTCCGTTTTTTCCTTTTGAGGTACGGAACCCTAAAAAGCTTAACTTAATTAACCTATGTACCTCAATGAACATACTAACAGAACTTTGCACCTGCCAAGTCGTTAACCACATAACAAAGATACTTATGAAGTAATCAAGTCAGCCTGATGAATATTCGAGAAGGCTCGACGACACTTCTCGCAGCGAGAGGGCGCCACTGAGCTAGCGATTTGAATTATGCCTGGTCAGGTCCTTGAGTAGCTGGCGTGGTGATAATTAAAATATAAGGTCGGGATTGTAGAAAGATGGGTAGGTAATGTTGAAGTGGAATGGATTAAGATCAAATAAAAATAAAATTGGGTTGATCTCATACGATTTTTTGACGTTTAAACTGTCAATCAATGTCAATGTGACAGTTAAACGTCACAAAACGGTTGCGTTGTATGATAAGTTGGTTTGAGATGTGTCATGGAAGTAATACGTTATAAATTATTGTTTTAACTACTTCCATGCCAAAGCTTCGAAGTAGTTCTACTTACGTCTTCTTTAATGGGTCAACACATACTCGTCTGTTGACTCATCAAAGAAAAAGTAGGACTATAATTTAAGTGCATTGCAGCAAGATCAGGAACTTCTTCTTTTCGTGTGGTTAGTGACTAACCTGGTGTCGGATTTTTTAAACTGCCCATCGGTCTCTTATTTGGCTTCGGCATGCCGGTTCCCTCACTATAGAATAGAATTTTCTTTATTCGAGTAACCAAGACTCAACAAGTTTGTTAGTAAAACTTACGATTATGTTAGTAAGCACAGACATTAAACGAAAACAAGGAAAACAATACAATAAATAACAACAAATAACGGTTGGTCACCGTTGCGACATCCCATGAGAGACGGCACAACAGTGACCCACGTATACACAGTCCAGGCGACTCGCAACCGTGACACTGTTGGTGCTGCCCCGCACCCTGCGCACCAGGGAAGCGCACCTTTTACGCATTGTTGCGTAAAACTATGCTTCCCTTCACCGTTTTTGAAGCAAGTGATAATTATATTCATATATTTACCATTACATACCACATCTAGTTGCGCGCGTTCCGTGTATGTTTAGGTACATCTTAGCTGTGTTAAATTATTAGCGACCCTTAGAACCCTACACTTTAGAAATATTTCTGTGTTGTATTCATTTTAATATTTTGTTTGCCAAAACTGTACGTTAATCAACTATGTTTTTAAATTAGTTAAATATTTCTCATGTAAGTGAAATTTCTTATGGGAAATAAAGATATCTCAAACCTGAGGGCCTAGACAAATGGCATTCGCTTCGGAGCGATTCTATTACGACAATCGCTATCGCTTCAACGATAACGAAGTTCAATTGGTAGACAAGGTACACTTCGTTTCGCTATCGTCTCATCCATTGGTTTGTTCGATAAAAATTTCATTTTGTCTTTGGTCTTTCGTGAGCAAACGTCAAATTCCGCGCTGTCGCTGTCAATTCTTGTTGTCAGTTGAACTCCGATAGTACGAGAGCCAACGACCAAAACCATGTCGCATCGTTTTACAGCCAAAACCGTATAAAATCGTTAGTTTAGATGATTCCGAACCCGACTCGGAAAACTGTGACGTTTGTGACCGGTACTGCCCGTACCGGTCACAAACGTCACAGTTTTATGGGAGCCCATTTCTGCTATATCAAAAGAAACAGGCAGACGGTTTCATTACATATTATAAATGTACATAGGTTTCGTAATTTTAATACGAATAAGTTTGCAGACATTTTGCGTGTCCAATGTGGCCTAAGCGCATTTTCAAAAATTTTACCGATCGGTCTCCCAGTAACCTGGTTAAATTTTTTTTCTATCTTTTATACAGTTACCGGGGTTACAAAAATATGATTTCTTACATTTTATATGGTATGTACCTATAATTCCAAAAACCAAAAGAACGATTCGAAGTCGCCCGGAAAACGCGCAGTTGTTGTTACGCTCCTATCACCCACGACAGGACATTAAAGTTTTTAAACACGTTCAAAATGGTTCAACTCATAAGAGGCTCACACTTTCTCCTGAAAAACCATTTATTCACATCAATTGACCAATGTTCACCTGAAAACAAGAATTTCAGACGGGTTGCTATGTATTTGCTTTTTTGACTCATTTTTAACTTTTCAACTTTTCAAAATTTTCAGGCGGGTTGCTATGTATTTAATTTTTTGCCTCATTTTTTACTTTCTCAAATGGTCTCCTTGCTACATGCGATGCTACTGCATTCTAAAATTTGTTTTTTGGTATCTAAAATCTATCGTTGAACTCCATTCTTAAAATCAGACAAATTGCTATGAAACCGGTCAGTATTTGTTTTTGACATATTTCAGAATGCGGTCCGGTCAGACGTGACGCGAAAATGTATGAAATTATGATTTTTTGTATTCAGAATAACTAAATCTATCGATTGTATATGGTTTTGTTCGTAAAACGATAAGGCAAAAATGTTGGTCACGGGCTCTCGTACCACGACTCTTACTCCGAGACGAAAATTCAAAAGTGATAAAATTCTATAAATAATGCATTTCATCGAGACTTTCGAATAGGGATGATGATTAAAATTATTTTTTTGTCCGTCAGGTAGATTATATCAAATATTGGACACGTATTTTATTTTTTACGTAATCAAAATATTACGACGTAGCGAGTAGCGAGCCCTCACTTTGATGCATTTTATCTAAGTATTTTTTTATAAATATGATAAAGCAAGAAACACGTGTCTAATATTTTTTTGTTATCTGACAGACGGATTTAATAGAATTTCTCTAATATAAATTTTACTCCTCATAAAATTACCCCCGAGTAAACTCCAAAAGTCGCCATTTTGTTTCGTTTTCCACAGGGTTTTGACGTTCGCTAATGTTTCCATCTTATGAATCGAAAACTAGCGATAACGCTTGTCAAAAAATGTCACTTGGCTACGCATTTCTATGGAAGTTATCGTTCGACGCTGTCGATTCGTTTGATGGAAACGAATGATGATGACATTGTCTAGCTAATTTCTATTCGTTAACCTATGATCACGTGACATTTCCATAGCTTAAGTCAACCGCATACATTTTTGACTTTTCTACTGGCGATATCGCTAATCGAATGTTACTTTGTCTAGGCCCTCTGATCTTCTCTTTTGTTTTCGTTTCCGTCTCCTAAATACTAGAGTCTATTTTGAAACCGGTTAGCAGTAAACAACAAAGCACATTGTGTAATTGAATTGCATCGCGATAGCGATGAGATTCGGCGATATATCGACCAATAGGTGTTAACTAACTAACACGCACCTGGGCCCTATGCAGTGATACCCCTACTAGTTGTTCTCGAAAGTAATTTAGCGGAACACCACGTCAGTAATCTCTGTAGAGGTAGGCAGAGTTCTAACATCTTCATCAGCCTACAGGCTACAGCACTCCACTGCTGGCCAAAGTGAGCGTCCATACGGTGTTGATCTGCACTATATTACAGTACAATGTTGCGGTAACTTCACGCTTCGCCGTGTGAGTCTAATAATTTTCAGTTGTGTATCTTATAATTCGACGTCGTCTATACATATGTCCAAATGCACACGGCGTCGAATTGTACCATAGGCCTCTCCAATCGGTTGCCATTCAACTCGATCCTCGGCTACTGTCTTCCAGCTGTTACCAGCCACCCTACGAAGATCGTTGTTTCACCGTGACTGAGGGTATATCACACCCATATTTCGCCAGTTAATAAATGCATATTTGGTAAATTATATTTATTTCTGTATATTGGTTTTAAGAAACACTTTTATACGTCAACTAGCTTTTGCCCGCGACTTCGTCCGCGTAGAAGTCGAAAATGGTTCTAATAGGATTTTTTATTGGCTTTTTACGTTATTAATTTGGTTATAACATATAAATTATCATGTTAAAATGTTTGAATAATTATAAAATATAACAATGTTTATTATAGTGTAGGGATATAAAGGTAAATTTATAAAAAAAAAAAAAAACTAAATTATGAACACGAAGCTCGGCCTTTGATCTGGCGAAAGTTACACGCGTGTATTATCTTTTTACAACAAAATCGAAATACTACACCTACCGCAGTATTTCTTTGTAAACAATATTTTTTATTTTTCTTTCGGGTGCTAGAATCACCAGGCTACTCTGTGCGCTTACTCTGGAGCATGCCACATACAACTGACCGTGGGAGAAGCAGCTTTCCCTTAAGTCTACTCCCGCTACTTTAAGAGTTTGACCTTGAGCTTTGTTTATAGTCATTGCGAAGCATACTTTGATGGGAAACTGCACTCTCTTGAATTCGAAGGGGTAATTTGATGGTGTTAGGGGAATCCTAAGAATAAATACAGACCTCTCTGTAAAGCTTAGAAACCTTCAAGCGGTACTAATACTCGTACTATCGGCCGCAACACTACAACAATAACAAACGCGTATTTAGTATTTTATGTGTATTTATTTGTACTTATATTTATATATAATTAGGTGAATATATTATATTTATAGTTTTTGATAGATATATGTATATCTTTATATTTAAATAAATATTTATTCCTCAATTCTCGCTATTGCACCTGCCACTGTCTCTGCATCACCCAAAGGTTGACTGGTAGATAAATGCCTATGGCATTAAGTCCGCCTCTGTAAATTTGTGTGCTTAAAGTATTAAATAAATAAACGCCGCAATATGCTACATTGCTGGGCAATAAATTTTCTTTACAATTTTTTTTCCGGTATTCCGCTTGAAATTGTTGAAGCGCGCCATATTGCACTAACAGTATTCCCCGTTTAAGAGAAAGAAATTAAAGAAAGAAAATGTTTTTATTGTGACTCACACAGGAAATCACAACTAAAAACACATTAAACATAAATAATTGTAACCTAAACAAAGAACAATTTAGGACATATTTTGGTATTGATAAATAATTATTTATGCATTTCAAGTGTTATTACAATATCAGTATTTAGAGAAACAGATCGTTGCTTCAAATAAAGCTCATAAATAAAGCCTGCGTGAACGAATGAAAGAATGCCAATAATGTTTCTTATCTGTGGATATTATTTGAACCTTAGTTATTACTCTGAGTTTGAACCATAAACCTTCTTTGGTACTAACTGATCCTCGATTGGTCTTCGTTTTGTAATCGGGACACATTTTGAGGCTGGTACTACTCGTAGCTTTGTTACCGTAACAATCCAAGACCTTTTATTTTAGTCTTGGTTTAAACCATTACTTATGCAGTTTTTTGTAATAAGACGGATAATGTTTTTGGAACATTTACACTATTTTTTTTTCGCCATCTACTATTTATTTACTGGCGATAGCTTCGTAAAAATTGTATAAAGTGTATTGATATAAAAGTTGGCAACCTTAGTCCTATGCGATCGTCGCATACCCAATATAAGACGAGAATAGATTGTTGTTGGTGATTTGTGGCGGCCACCATATAACTGCCGCTACATAACGGCCACCACATAACGGCCGTTATATAACGGCCACCATATTACGGCCGCTAAATAACGGCCGCCACAATTATGTGGCGGCCGTTATATGGCGGCCGTTGTATAACGGCCACCATATTACGGCCGCTATATAACGGCCGCTATATAACGGCCACCATATAACAGCCGCTATATAACGGCCGCTATATAACGGCCGCTATATAACGGCCGCCACATAACGGCCACCACATAATGGCCGCTATATAACGGCCGCTATATAACGGCCGCCACATAGCGGCCGCAACATTACGGCCGCTAAATAACGGCCGCCATATAACGGCCGCCACATGACGGCCGCTATATAACGGCCGCCACATAACGGCCGCTATATAACGGCCACCACATAGCAGCCGCAACATTACGGCCGCTAAATAACGGCCGCCATATAACGGTCGCCACATAACGGCCGCCACATAACGGCCGCCACATAACGGCCGCCATATAACGGCCGCCACATGATGGCCGCTATATAACGGCCGCCACATAACGGCCGCTATATAACGGCCACCACATAGCGGCCGCAACATTACGGCCGCTAAATAACGGCCGCAACATTACGGCCGCTAAATAACGGCCGCCATATAACGGTCGCCACATAACGGCCGCCACATAACGGCCGCCACATAACGGCCGCCATATAACGGCCGCCATAATATAACGGCCGCCATATAACGGCCGCTAAATAATAGCCGTCATATAACGGCCACCACATAACGGCCGTCATATAACGGCCGCAACATAACGGCTGCTATTTACGGCCGCCATATAACGGCCGCCATATAACGGCCGCTATATAACGGCCACCATATGACGGCCGCTATATAACGGCCGCCACATAACGGCCGCCACATAACGGCCGCCATATAGCGGCCGCCATATAACGGCCGCCACATAACGGCCGCCAAATAATAGCCGCTAAATATAGTCTGTTCGTCTCGGTGACTTTCGAGACATTCCAATTTTAAAAAGTATTTGCATTGCAAGCACCAAGCCTGTATATGTGAGTTCAACCTTTTTTTTAATAAAATCGGATTGACTTTTCAAACATGTTTGACACATGTTTGAAAAGTCAAAAAAGTGAAATCTAAGGTCAAAATAAAATGTAATTTAAATCAAAAGCACTAAGGAGTATTGATATCAACTTCGAAGCAAAATAACCCCCAAAATAACTTTCTACCCCTATTTAACCCCGTTAGAGGATGAATTTCAATAAAATACGAAACAGGTCTTCCATTAATTCTGTTAAAGAATGTTTATGCAAAGGACATTGTTAAAAATGGCCTATGAATCAACACGTATGAAACCTTTACAATAATTACTAGTTTTTTTAATAATTTTAATAACTATTATTACAATATAACGGACACTTCATAATTTCAAAAACATTTTAAAAAGTAATTCACTTGGGTCTTATTCTCCAGCGCCATTATTTTTTGTTTCAATTTGACGTTTTGAATAGGCTCTCTCAGCGCTTGATCGATAAATAAGGTTTTTAGTTCCAAACAAAATAAAGCGATTGAAAGCGCTGTGTGAAACGGGCAACATGGACACTGACAATCGATGAATTGACAGATGACACTTTGAAATTTGATAGTAATGATAGTGTCATTTTTTCACTCAGAGTACATTTTTATATTGGTCCTAACTAAAAAATAAATTAGTATAAAGAAAGAATGGTTCTGACTACCTAATAGTACATAATATGTAATGAAACGTTTGAAGATATAAAATCCAATGTGTTACTAACAAACGCTAAGTTAATATGTTTCTATTGGCCTAATTATAACCCCAAAATCTGAAAGTGTTTTAGATTTTTTGGAATTCTCAGCAGTGTCCGTGATTTTAATTTAGATTCAATCAAATATATGCATTATAAAGAACACAGAAAGTAAATTCACGTCTCTGTTGGATCTTAGGCGAACAATGTATGGACGCCGAACAATGTCCTTTGAAGTAGATTGGACCAAGGAATCACGTTGTCCCATACAAACTTTGCCCACCTTTTTCACCCCTTTAGGGGTAGAATTTCGAAAAATCCTTTCTTATCGGATGCCTACGTCATACAAAGAACACACCCTCCAAGTTTCAGGTCTCTACGATTAGCGGTTTAGGCTGTGCGTTGATCCGTCAGTCAGTCATTCAGGACAAAGCATTTTATATAAATAGATAATAATATGTATAATGTTTTAAAATTAAATGGGGTTACTGTATGAGTCACGTCTAAGGATGGATGGGAAAATTAACTCAAGATTAGCCAGCTACACTTATGCTTATTTTCGAGGAGAGGATAATGTTAATTTCTTTAAGTGTAGCCTCTTGGTAAAAAAATAAGGAGCAAATAAAAATGGCTGTAAGGTACTCGTAGGTTAGGTTAGGTTAGAGCTGTGACCACACAACTCACGAGCCGAGCGAGCCAAGCGAGCGGTGCCCCGGCAGCGGCCGGCGAGTGCCGTTTAGGTACTATGACAATGATAAAATGTTTTGTAAATGTGGTGTTTTGCGAATGTGATGATTTGTGATGATTATAGTGTTTTCAGATTATGATTTTTTGCGAACACCGTGTTTTGAGAAAATATTACTCTGCGACGAAGGGGTCGCGTGCTCACGCGCTCTCCCCCCTGTCCTCGCGTATAAATCGAATATTAATAAGCCGTTGCGATTAGGCTAATGTGCAGTTTAGCCGGAAGCTAGATAAAGATGAAATCATTTATCGAAAATGCAAATTATGTCGAACATTACCCTCTACTCAAAAATAAACTCAAGTTTAGCCGGCTAATGTTAAATTTATTTCCACACCCGTCTTTAGTCGTAACCAAGTGTCCTTCACCACACAATCCTCACCTTTGAAAACTTCATGAAAATCAATTTTGAAAACGCATAAAAATAGTCAAGAAATAGTCATAAATAGTCATAACGCTATGCCAAATCTCAAAAATAGTCATTAAGGGATTCCAGAGATATAAAGGGGTCTTGGTGAGGATTACGTAAAGAGCCTTTCTCGCCACAATCCTCACCTGATTACCGCGGAATGCCTAGGTTTTTTAATTTGAATTTGGTGTCAAAAAATAGTCAATAAATCGTCGTCTCGAACCATGATAATTTCGACTTGGTTTACTATGTTAAACTTCCACGTCAACTTCTATACGTACATACATTTTGTTTTGGTACAGTCGCGAACAGTAAAATTGTGAATCTATTTTAATAGTGTTGTGTTGTTGTGTGTAGTTTTGTGTTAATTTAAAACAGTAATAAAATATTGTAGTTACTTACGTATATTTTTTTTTCTGTCAAAGTTTAATAAATACCTACCTAGCTGTACATAATATTCCTCCAATTTTTCCGGTTGGCCTTATGAGACCAAATACGTAAATGTCTTTATTTCAGATTAATTTGATTGTAGTATGAGTAATTAAGACTATCTATCTACTTACATATTATGTACAGCTTGGTAGGTATTTATTCAACTTTGGGTGGGTTAGTATGGTGGGTAGGTTGGTGGTTGGTTAGTAGGTAGATTGGTGGGTAGTATGGCGGGTAGGTTGGTGGGTAGGTTGGTTGGTGGGTAGGTGGGTAGGTGGGTTGGTTGGTGGGTAGGTTGGTACCCACCAACCAACCTACCCACCAACCTACTCACCAACCTACCCACCAACCTACCTACCCACCAACCTACCCACCAACCTACCCATCAACCTACCCACCAACCTACCCACCAACCTACCCACGAACCTACCCACCAACCTACCCACCAACCTACCCACTAACCTACCCACCAACCAACCTACATACCCATCTACCTACCCACCAACCAACCCACCTACCCACCCACCAACCTACCCAGGGGTCTTGGTGAGGATTACGTGGTGAGCCTTTCTCGCCACAATCCTCACCTGATTACCGCGGAACGCCTAGGTTTTTGAATTTTAATTTGGTGTAAAAAAATAGAATGACCTAGGACCTGGCTTACAGCCAAAGAATTTCAAACATATTAAGCAATAATATGACAAATACTACAAACATGGCAACCTTTATAACCTTTACGAGCTTTCAATTATAATTATACTTATCTCTATCGCTCGCACACAAATGTATTGCCGTCGTGATCGCGCATTTGAAGGTCCTTCTAAGGTTCTTTATGACTCTTTAAGAATAGTTAACCGGATTAGGTTACTAAATATACGTCGTCTACAGTTTTTTTTTTTTTCAGTATACCTAATTGACTCTAAATTACAATTAGCATAAACATTTTCAGTTCTACACTTGGCCCAATAGTAGTGCCCTGGCACATTTAGCTAGTTCTATTAGCCGTGCGTTGTTCGCTTACGAATAAACACCTGTGCCGACCGAGTTGCTTCGAATAAACTTTTAGCATCACTGTCTGTTTAACTAAGTTTTCAAAGCAATTGAGAAGGTGCATTGAAAATTGTTTTAACTGGTTTTAGTTGGGGCTAAATAAAACGATTAAACTTTTAGACTAACTAGAAAGTATATTTTGTTTGTGTTTTAATAGAGAGGAGATGAAAGTTCTTCTATTGGATCATCATGATGAATTTTAAAGCATTTAACAAAGACCACTTCTATATGTGCCATTATACCATGACAAAAATTTACAGTGACGAAGGGAGTCACTTTAAGGCAAATTTTAAAACTCCCGTTTGCAGCCTGTAAGAGTTACCTATTTATTCCTCCAACACGTAGTCTGCGGGCACAAAATTGGCGTCAGCCGAGCAATGGCGACAGCGGAGCGGCGCGGGCAGCGGCGACGACGTACATAAATAAAAGTATTGCATTCTGAAGTGACGCGCACGAAACTGGCTTGAGCGGCGCGGGACGATCCAGCGGTGCACGGGCGGTGGCGGGGCGGTGACGGCGCGCAAGCGACAGGAACAAACTTGTTTGATTCGCCGTTCGATGGCCGCTCGTTCCAGTACATTGTTGTATTTTTTTGCGCCAGTTTCGTGCCCACGCTGCTAGACCGCTGCCAGATCGCCTCGCCCCGTCGCCGCTCCGCTGTCGCCATCGCTCGGCCGCCGCTAATTTCGTGGCCGCATACTTACACCCGTTGTCTACATCTCTTTTTATCTACTTTCCTATCGCAGGTATGCTGGAGGAGATTTCTTTAGAAATAAGCATCACCTTTGTACGTATTTTTCTGTTCCTTTCTTCTTGTCTGTTTATATGTGTGGGTTAAATATATTGTATATAAACTTACACAAGCTAATAAGCGGCAAATTCAGATACATCAAAGAAGTAATCTTTGACAGCAATGACAAAAGCCTCCCTTAGCGTCACCCCTCAGACCTCACCCTCTGTATGAGTTGAAACTGCGGATAGCGTTAAATAACTGATTGCTTCCCCAGCGACCGATTGGGCACAAAGTTGCTGCTCCTGATATTACCCCGTAAGGGTGGCGGTGATTTGACGATGTTTGAGGACATAATATTGATGTTTTTTTATATACCATTACTTTTCGGGATAGTTCATACTTTCAAACTATTCCACACAAGTTCCAGACTAGTACGAGTAACTATGTTTACCTGTCGATCATGATGTCTGTTACCTGTTCACGCCTTAACAGTTGAATGGATTTAGATGAAAATTGGCATATGGATAGACCATGACCTGGGTTAGTACATAGGATACTTGTTATCCCGGTAGTACGTTTCCCGTGAAATAATTTTAATGTTTTATTTTTTTTAATTAATTTTCAACGCCATGGGCAAAAGTTAGTTCTAGTAAATAGATATTTAGGGTGATGTGCTAGGAAATAAAACGAGACTGATTTTTTGTTCTAGTCAGAGTGACGATGACGTGGAGTCTTGGTTTCGATACGCAAGTCGGGCAGTTTTATTGGGTTTCCCGTCATGATTTTTTCTATTTTCATACCATATATATAGTACTGATCAGCTACCTAATCATAATTGGCAAAATGTGGGTTCTTCTTCTTTTCGTGTGGTTAGTAACTAACCTAGTGTCAGAGTTTTAAACTCAAACTCAAAGCATTTATTTCAATTAAACCATTTACAGGCACTTTTGAATTGTCAAGGAATCGGTCAGTCAGAAATATGAAGCTAGTTGCCCATTCCAAAGCGTAGTAGGTAGGTACCTATGGAGAAGAACGGGCAAGAAACTCCACGGACACTCTTTTAAATAAATTGTTACAAAGTATTTGTTACATCATTCATGTTGAAATTAAACATGTGAGAACAATGTAGAAAGACGTGCACGTTAGAAGCGTCCGTAATAAAAATATAAAACAAAGAACAATTCAAAAATTTAAATCAGCCAAGGCAGCTAAGAGTTGACCTGTCCCAACTGACGGCGCCCGTTTACGAACATGACGCATGGATTAGCACCATTCAGCTCAACCATTTTGAAGGGAGCTAAATGATCCAACACACGCGCTACCATCAGCGAGACATCTGAGTGAGCATGACATACTCACAGCCGCCAGGGCACATTCAAGTCAATAAAATACGTATTACCCGGTAAATGTTAGCTCTTTAGTACATAGTACTCACACCTGTGCTCTGAAATTATATATAATTAAAGCTGCCCATGGCTCTCTGATTTGGCTTCACATGCCATCGATAAATATCTGTCAGGCATGGTGGTTTCCTTACGATGTTTTCCTTCAGCGTGTTTGAAGCAAGTGATAATACACGTGTACGTGTATTATTGCAGTGGGCTACAGTAGGTATAAGTATCTCGGACTGTCTCCAAAGTAAATTGAAACTTTTGTCATTTATAGAAGAAACGAGAACTGTTAATCACGCTGGTCCATTTTGTGTTGGTGAATTCAGATTATTTCAAGTTCAAGTTTCTTGACCATGCAAGATTGATTGATTTCGTTTAAGTCAGTAATGATGAATACGGCTCAGAATGCTGGGTACTAAGCAGAAAAACGGAAAATCCTCAAGCGCATATTCGGTGCAGTACTGAAAAACGAGCAATGGCGAACGCGGTACAACCATGAGCTCTACGAGCAATAAAAGTCATCAAAATAGGACGTCATTGATGGGCAGGACATGTAGCAAGAATGGACGAGACTAAGCACCCAAACGTTTACTGGATAATAAACCGCATGGCCGGAGAAGTTGAGGGCGGCTCAAGCTCAGATGGTTGGATGACGTAGACCAAGATTTAAGAACTGTTGGAGTGAGAAACTGGAGAAAAAACCCGGAAATTGGTCACGTTAAAGAAATATACTTGACCAGGCTAAAGCGCACCTGCAGCTGTAAAGCCTCAGATGATGATGATGAGTAATGATGAATAAGATGAACTCAAAAAGTACCTACTTATCATTTAGAAAAAAACACTTGGCAGGTTCAAATCCGCAACCTAAAAAATCCTTGTTTCAAGGTATATTCATGTACATCCTCAACTTATAATTCATCAGAGCAATCCGTTTAATTACAGATGACGTGGTTTCCCTGTAATGTGGTATTTATTTGCGGCTGTAATGGATGAGTCGCTCGCTTGCAATTTATTATAAAGGCCCCAATGTTAAAATTGAGATTAAATAATATTTGTATGCAGCAATCGCATGTATTGTGATCTTTTATGGAGTCATTTTCAGAGGTATTCTGACGTATTTTATGAAGTTTTTGGCACCAATTACAAGGTGGAGACGTAAATACGACAATAAATTAACACTGACTGTCCCAAGGTAATGCTATCACTATACGTCCAATATATTGCATTGTGATGGTATAAGGTCATTTACTAATTCTACTATAGCGAAAATTCGTCTATTACTTACCTCAGAAAAAAATTACGTATAATTTTCAAAATTGCATAAAAGTCATGCACAGACGTTATAGACAGTGCCATAGATACGAGAAAGAAGATGGACAGTGCCATTCATGAAGACGCGTCTCAAAATTCTTCCTAAACACTGAAGACTGCAACATTCCGCTAGTGTTTAGTATTGTCAATAGGTACACACACACACACCTATGAGTGGGTAATTAGTTAAAACGGCAAAACTAAAACATAATAATTAATAACAAAATTATTAACTAATAGATATTATTAATAAATTTTAATATTGATTTTAAATTTGTTTTTGATTTGTATTTGAATTTTTGGGTGAAGTTTAATTTAGTTTTGATTTGATTTTTTGTTATTTTTAATTTGTATGTGTTATTATTATATATTTTTTTAATCGTGTTTTTTATGGATCATGTGGTCTGCAATAAAGATTTTTATTATTATTATTAAAACACTTGTGGTATGGCAAATGTAAATAGTAACCAACATATATTTATTTATTATAATTTTTATTTTTATTTTTATAACATTTTATAATTGATATTTTATCTTTTAACCGATTCTGACATTTTAATATGTATTTTATTTTTTATTTTTTTAATGAGTTGTTGAATATTTAAATTTAATTAATCACAATTTTATTTTCGGTATTTATCTGTTTAGAATGCATAGTATACTCGTACATAGTTTATAATTTAAATGTAGAGTGTGTATGTGAGTGTAAAACTATGGACTAGAATTATGTCTGAAATAAATAAATAATAATTATTATTATTATAACTATTTTAATAACAATTATCATAATCTTGTCCTTATCTCTTTATTTAGAGTCAGTACAACATGTCTTCTTTTTCCACACTCGTCCATTAGTCGCACCACATTAAAACAACAAACTCGCCGAATGCATAATCTCCTCCTTTTATAAATTCTAAAGTCTGTAAAGAGACCGTGCACGAAATCGATTGATTTTGATCAATTTTGTTCATTAGTTGTGAGAAAGGGAAAATAATTTAAACAAAACTATTTGTGATTTGGAAAGTTGAGTTCTTTGTTTTGCATGTGCCTGAAAATTATTTTTCAAATAAGTTAACAATGTTGGATTTTTTTTTTTTTTTTAAACCCTTTCAGTAAGGTTTTTTTTTCTATTATTTAGCAAAACATACATATTATTATGAAGAAATTTAGAAAATCACACGTTAGTCTTCAGTTATCCTTGAAATAAAATCAAAATTTTATTTTATGATTATACAATATCTTCATTAAGTAAATCAAAGGTGAAATTAACCCTATTTTCGAGAGTGCAAAAGTGATGCAACTATTAACAGGTGCTATTACTGACACGAATGGTTTTGCACCACGGAAACTGTACTTCTATACTTACACAGACTAAATGTTTCAATTATTTCAAGCTTTCTTACAATTAGATAAGTTATTGACGAAAAAAGGTTTTTTTCGTGCACTAGTAGTTCTGAAAGACTAACTTTCATCAAAACTACAAGCAATGTAATAAGCTGAAAACACGAGCACTATAATTCCCATCTTCAATACAAAAACCGTTATTCCACAATAATACAAAACCGTATTTTCACAATAAACGCAATCCTCCTAAAGCCATGCATCGTTTACCATAACAATACAATAAAGTCGAAATAAGACATACAAAACATTGAAATGTAAAGAAGATGGATGGCTGCTTCATTGTATAAGAAAGCTAAAAAAGTATTCAATAATAAATCTCAGTTGGGAGATGTCGATCACAGATGTGTCCTGGAGGAGTGATATCGGCACTCCTTTTAATGCAAAATTGAAAGGAAATGTTACAAAAAATTTCTTTGTTGTGGAAAAGACTGGCTCTATAGATTTTTTTGGGAGCTATTCTCTACATTATAGAATATTACTAAAGAATAGTGTAAAATCAGTAGGTAAAGAGTTTTATTTCCACTTACAAGCTAGCTTGTATTTTAGAGATACCTAACTCATATTTTGACAATATTAATTATTTATTTGCACAATGAACACCCACTCAATACATGAGAATTATTACGCAATTATAAGTATTTTGTAAAACGTGTCAAGATACAGGATTTTCCTAGTTTGAAGGGCAGGGGTCTTACTGTTTTGTAATAGACATACCCATCCCATAATTAAACAACACTGATGTTACCTAGGCTAAGTTATTGGTAAAAAAATGAATAACTACTTATTAAAAAAAAAGTTACAGGCTATGGTAAAACTTAACGGTTGTACGAATAGTCAATAGTCAACGCTATACTTGGTTTAGGCTATTCTTTATTTATTTCTAGACATTATTTTGCTTATTCTTAGTTAATCCTCGAGTATAACTGAACAGTTATACCACGTTTATTTGTAAGGCTGTAAGAATACATGACACAGTTAGAGCGTAGCAATATTATTACATTAAACTAATAGCTTATATATTTTTTTTCTATTTATATACTTAAATGGGTACAAACAACTTATAACTAATTAATTAATAAAAGTAGCTAAATTATATACTAACTTAACTAAAACTATTTACAAACTAAAATATAGCATCGAGAAATTCATCCGCATCGCTGTCGACTGGTAATGTACCCAAGAGACTGGCCACATTGCCACGTTGTATGGCAATGCTTAGCCTCTGGCCAAGGTAAAAACCAGCCCTTAGGTCACGGGAAGTGTCAAATAGCCGTTTGGAGATTTCTTTAAAGAGGACGTGAGCACTTAAAGCTAGGTTAAATACTTAAAGTTAACATTATTTTGCATACTTTACCTACTAGATATGAATATCACAACATGAATTATTATAATAATTATTATACACTTTCTAGCATATATTTAATGTATAATTATTAAATTCATTTGAAATATATATTATTATAGATATTAGTAAAACAATTTTATATTTGTGCTTTATTTTAGCTTCATATTTCCATAAATTCTTTAATACTATAATAACTTTGTTCTAAAAGTAATGACTTAATTCTACATTTAAATATGCAGTGTTTTTGTTAATTTTCTATGTTTAAGTAACTTATTATATATGTTTTCTGGGCTATTTTTATAAATGAAATTGTTTATTCAGTAAATAGGATATCGGAATCACTTTTATAAATCTTAAATTATAATTAATTAAATTTGTATAATAATATTCTTTTGAATAAATATGGCTATTTCTAGAATATAAATTGAGGGTAAGGTTAGGATGTTTTCCTTGATGCAGTGGGGTTTGCAGTTATCTTTGGGAAAAAAATATGAAACCAAAAAGACATGAAAAATGAAGAAATGTGTGTACTTGATTTTTTGTTTGGTATGTTCGTTCCGATATTTTAATTTTCCATCCTAGTGCGTATTTGACCGTAATATTAAAATTAATATGACCAATATTATAAAAAAATCAAATAAAATAAAATTGGTAAGTAATTGTATCTATCGATGACTGCTCAAAATGAAATTGAAAAAGTAAAGACAATAAATAAATTAATAAATCTTTATTGCTCTTACAGATAAATACTACATAAATAAAAGATTTTCTAGATTAGTTGAAAAATTATAAAACTCAATCTATTTTAGACTAACACGATAGGCAATAATAGGCATTAGACTTAATTAATTTCATTTACATCAGACCCAACATTACTGTTAATTATACAACAGCCCAAATTTGATTTTTAATTTCTGACGTATTTTTAGAAGTGAAAAATTCTTTAGGTGCGTTGAGCGTTTTTTTTTGTAGCGGTTAAACTTATGGATTCGCGTCACTGACATACTCGCACCGTAGTGCTGACTATAAAATATAGATGGCACTAATACCAGTTTTAAGTTTCACTTTTGTCGACAGTCCATGACTGCGTTTTCTTTTTTTAAACAGTTTGCGCTCCATATCAATTTAATACAGACAGGTCTGGGAACAGTCAGTACGGTGTTTAACTTTGCCAATTTGTTATTCCAATACTGTTAAAACTTAATATAACAAATGTTTGGTCTTCCACAAACAAACCTTTGGAGGTGTCTTCGGACTTCAAAAATACAGGCTATCAAACATCAGTGTTAAACAACTTAAACAACCGTTTTCTTTGGCATACATCTCTATATTGTGGGTCCCACCATTTCCGAAAACCGGACTTCATAACAGGGGTACCGTTCAAATCATTAAGTTTAGTGCAGAGGTCACAGATTTGGGACCTAGAATGTACCTTGTAGTAGTAGTATTTCATCCAATCGAAGAAGAATTCGTACATATCCGGGTTTTTGATGAGGTAGTCAAAGAGCGCTCCTAACTTCTTCAGGTCGAAAGCTTGAGCGTCGATGTAGGAGCCGGGGGGCAAGAAGCTGGAAAAAAAAATTAAATTTATATCGTCTCCTATCTTTGTATCAATATCTACGAGTATCTATAAACAGTATTAAAACAAAGTCGCTTTACGTGTGTCTTTGTGTCACTGTTTAAGTTTTTTAACTACACAACGGATTTTGATGCGGTTTTTACTATAATTTAGAGAATTTATTCCGGTTTGTGTGTATATGTCGCTATAAGATGGTTGAAGCCGTGATATAGTTATATCCCTAGGGATATGATTATGGGATTTGACGACACGGTTGGCGCAGTGGCTGAGCGATCGACTGCTGCGCAACGTGTCGCGGGTTCGATCCCCGCACGGAACAAATATTTGTATGATCTGCAAGTAGTTGTTTCGGGTCTGGGTGTTAGTGTATGTGAGTTTCTATGTTTGTAAACGCACCCACGATACAAGAAGAAATTCTGAGTGTGGGGCAACGTTAAAAAAAAATAAAAAATATATATATATATATAGTTATATGAAAGCGGTTCATAACTGTCTTACTGGGAATATAACTATGATACGAGCACGATCTAGTAATATAACTATTAGTGCACTCTGACCAAATAAGTTAGGTTAGGTTAGAACTGTGATCAAATACGCGCGAGCCAAGCTAGCAAAGCGAGCGGTGTCCCGGGCAGGGCCCTTCAACCGCTTTCACATAACTATATTACGGTATATAGCTATATCCTTCAGCTTCAACCATCTTATTGCGATATATATAAATTAATAGGTATTATTTAACTTTGATAAAACACAGTAATCTCGATTTTTCACATGTCGCCAAATTAGTAGATAGCTCGGTAGCAATGGATAACTTTGAATCTAACGTGTGAGATCAAGTCATTAATCATCTGAATAATAATTGTTATAATTTGATTGATGCAATCGTTATTGTCTAAGCATTTAAACTACCATGAATTAATAATAAATACAAATTCTAACTATGCTAACTAATATTATAAATGCGAAAGTGAGTTATTCTGTTTGTTTGTTTGTTACTCTATCACGCAAAAACGGCTGGACGGATTTGGATGAAATTTGGCACATAGATAGACCATGACATGGGTAAGGATAAAGGATTTTTTTTTCTGTGTTTCTATTGAGAATAAAGAAAGTTCTTTATAATTGATAACAATCTAGCTAATAACTAATAACTATAACCGTAACTTATTATTTATTTATTTATATTTATATTTATATATACTTTATTGTACACCACATAAAAACATAACAAAAATAATAATAATCAAACACTACAAAATATACAATGGGCGGCCTTATCGCTTTCCGCGATCTCTTCCAGGCAACCTTAGAATGGACAGTGATTTACCTGGACATAAAATGGGGCGGTCGTTGGTGCAAATTATAAGTATACAATATATGTACAATATATACAATATATATATAATAGATACACAAATAAATACATATCCTAAATAATAGATACATAAATACATACATACTAAATATATAAGCAGCGAAAATAAATGAACACTATAGATAATTACAGTTACGAGAACAAGATCAAAACGACAAGTAATGTTCCTTCACGAGTCTCTTAAACACAGGTAACGATTGCGCGCGCTTTATTTCAACTGGCAATGCATTCCATAAACGAGCAGCCTGGACAGTGAAGGATTTGTCGAAGAAAGTTGTGGAATGCGTAGGCATTCTAAGCTTCAAGTTATCTGAATTATTTTACGTGATAAGATTAATGTATTCTATTAGTTCTAATCGGTAATGTATTCTAGTATTCTTAGTTATAACTAAGAATAGTGTCCATTTGCAAAACTTATCAAATGCATTAATAAGAAATAAAATAAAACTTACTTTGAATAGTCAGCGGATCCCAAAACAACAGGTATAGCTAAATGCGACATGGCAGTAACCATAACCTCCGTTACATAATCTTTAGACAAATATTCCTCTAACACAATCTGGAAGAAATAGTCCTTTTCCAGCATCTTGTAACATTTCATGGCACTCCCTCCAGGGCATTTTTTCTGAGAGCAAGGACCATAAATATCTAATGTGTAATTGTACCCTTCCAACTCATTTCTTATGTCTTTAATAAAATCTTCGTGCTTCGATTTTAGTTTGCATTTAGTTAGAATCCAAGCGATTGCTTTTGTTTTTTGTCTGATTTTATTGGTAAGTTTCTTACTTTTCTTCATTTTCTTTATCCAGTCCATGTTGGTCTTTGGTCCAACGAGCGATTTGTTTATGCTATGGATTTCCAAAAATGGTTGAGGTATATCGGAGTCTAATCTGTACGTCCAAGTCAAGTTGAAGAAGTCTTCCAACTCATAATTACATAATGGATGTTTTTCTGGCGTTTCTGATGATCGGAATATATACAGCTGGTCAGGGGACCTCGTTAAATTGAGGAAGCTTACATCCATTTTGAGAACATTGTCTATGTCAAAAACGACTGCATCGTAATCCTCATCGTTTGCAAGAGTTTCTTTATTGTAGGTTATGTAGCAGTTTATATGTGGACATTTTTGATTGATAAACGTTCTCTGCCCCGGCAAAAATTCCGTGGGTTTATTATGTGATAAGCGTAATCTCTGAGTTCTAGTATCCCCCCAAAACAGTATATATTTTAAATCTGTGGAATACCTGACGTGTCGACGGTGGTGTGCGCGTGAATTTGTCAGTACATGCGGTAGTATCATGATCACTAAAGCGGTGATTCCGAACGTGAAACATATTGTAAACTTTAGGTAATTCTTCTTCAGTATCATATCTTTCATATGATACGAAATGGTGTACATTTTGTGTGTTTTGATCTTCATGAGCTTAGTTTTTCAGGTTAGCACTTCTCACTGCGCTGTTCGTCCACTGACTGGCGTTTAATCGTATGATCTCGGTAGTAAAGTAGTTAAGTATTTACTGCCTGTTTACAGGTTACTCGACAGCTCTTGAATTTTTCAGCGAAAGAATGTTTTGTTTGATTTGTGTTTGCAATGCGCTTACGCAAATGAACTTGTAAACAAGTTGTGGCGGTTTAGAAAATTGTAAACTACGTAGTTCTTGTTACAGTTCTCTATCGTTTAGACATTGTTTTTTTTTAGATTTGCGTTTGTTTGACATTCCTTTACTGTGCAGACTTGTTATTCTGTTTACAGTTACGACTATATTATGATATTTATTGACGAAACAAATAGTTAATATATTTTATAAAGTTTTCTGTGCAGTAACCTAACTTATTATTCAACTGGCAGTTCGTAAGGTAGTGAGTTTGATTCCCAGTCAAGGCAAAATACTTAGCACTGGCTATCTACTATTACCGTTTTTGCAAAATAAATACGTTTTGAATTTTACAATAACAATGATATTAGTTTCTCTTTCACGAACTCCAACTAAGTGATTAAGGCGAAGCACACACCAAATTGTATATATGCACCTCAAGTTGTACTGTTCGAAATTTATGTGTTTAATTTCGCGATGTACTAGCGAAGCTGGCATATGAAAAACTCGCTTACATTCGCTTAATTTATGGGTAAAAAATATTTTACGGGAAGCTTAATATTGTCGCTTACCGCACTGGGTTCGGCACTGCTTTAGTCGCTCATATGATTTATTTGGCTCCGGAGTAATATATATCGAATTAGGGAGAGTGCGTTTTTTGTTTAGAAAGGACTTTCAGTTAATTCAGGATGCGTTTTGTGTGTGTGGTGTTATGAATGTTGTAGTTTTATAGATAGTAGATAGTATTTTTGTATTGTCGAGTTAGTTATTTGAGGGGCTCATGGTGAAATGATAACAGCCGCAAAGGTCGATCGAAGGTACAGCTACGCTTCCGTGATGAAAATGTCAATATGAGTGACCAGGTCATTAGTGAGACCCCTCCGTGCCTCGGAAAGCACCTTAAGCAGTTGGTCCCGGCTGTCATTTATAGTTCTTTGTCAGTCGTTACGGGTAGTTAGAAGCCCAAAAGTCTGACAACCAGTCTTACCAAAGCTATCGTGTTACCCAGTAACTGGGTTATGGAGGTCAGAAGTGAATGTGATGATCAATTTTGATGTGAAACATCTATAGCCGCACGTAAAACCGATTTCTGGCGTGGCGACGCATACGCGTCGCCACGCTATATGATGGTATATATATACAGTCTATATGCAGTAGTGTGTACGGTGTGGCGACGCGTAGCCATGCGCAATCGACTGTGCGATTAGTTAATTATTATCGTTATTAACGATTATATATATATATTATATTATATTAATTATTATTAACGATTTTTTTATGACATATTTAGTTCCTATCACAATATGTTCTTTTCTGCATATTACTTTTACAAAATAATGTCGATGTGTCACATCTGGCAGGCGTCCCGTGACGGCTCACATTTTTTTTTAACACAAGTAGGTGACCCAATTCCTTTAATATTAATAAATATAACAACAGACAGCTAAACAATACAAATGCCACCAAAAAGTCATATCATTAACAAAGCTCACAAATTATTCAAAATGCCCAAATTAAAAGGGTATTGTGTATAATAGCTCGATAAACAGCGTTCATTAAATAGAACCTCTGGGTAAACCGCGGATTAAGTTCAACATGGCTCAAGTCTTGCTTATTTTCAGTTGTTACGCCTCAAATTGTCGACACTTGAGTACAGATTAGCTTCGTTACCCCGCGGCGGAGCGTACCTGCTGAAGAGATGGGAAGAAAAATATCGATATAATTTTTATCGATACTTTTTTGAAGTGAAAGCTTCTTTAGGCGCACTTTGCGCTCTTTCTGAACAGGGAACGAAACTGAACCGTCACGCTTGGGTCGGTGACGCTGATGGGTATACTCGGCTCCAGTCGGTCGGTGACACTGAATCACTTAGGTATATTCGGCTTTAGTCGTCATCAGATTTTAAAATTCCCCCACCCTCTTTTTTGTGAATTACTGTCGAGGTATATCTAAATGAATTTCGGTGTAGTGTGTTGTATTTTTGTTATTACAAATTTTTGTAGTTATAAATAAGTCTGAAGTAGTATTCCTACTAATATTATAAATGCGAAAGTGGTTTTGTAGTTACGCTTTCTCGCTAAAACGGCTGAATGGATTTGGATGAAATTTGGCACACGGGTAGACCATGATCTCGGTTAGGGCATAGGGTACTTTCTATCCCTGTAGTAAGTTCCCGTGCGATCATTTCCGACACACGCGGGTGAAGTAGCTGGCAAAAACTAGTAAATAATATTTAGAAATAAACGTACACTTAAAGAAATCAAGTGACTTGAGCTATTACACGCGGTGGACGATATGTGACTAGTGGGCTCATAGATCACTAGGTGTTAGGCTGACGGTTGAACATACGAAAATAACGGATCCGTGGGGCCATCTGCTACGTCTTTAGGCCCAATAACAAGACCCAGGCCACACCGATTTTTTTAAATGACTTTTGTACGTGTTATTCTAAATTCGTCGTTGCTCAAACTTCAGACGTCAATAATTTCATTAACAAAACTGCCAACATTTTATTTTTATTTTCATCTACAGTAATTATAGAATCTAACATGTCAAAAAACAATTTGCTTGTGTGTAATTAATTTCACTTTTCGCAAATGTAGAGTTCCGTTAAAAAAATAACGCCCAGGCACTTAAAATTGGCGAATTATTCTAGTTGTTTTAAAAGAAATTGTGCATATTGCATACCGTTAGAACGGGCATGAACCAAAAATGTTTTCCTAAAATAAGAACTGCTCTATCACTCTTAGTTTTTTTTTAACGCAGTTCAAAGTCGGGCTTTCGGTAATTATTTTAAAATTTGTTTGTTGTCTATGGGTTCTTATTTAATTTTCTAGCAATCATTTGCGTCCAATACAAATTTTATATGATTTTACACTAACTTTAAATAAAAAAGAAAAAAAAAACATTTTTGTTATTTTTTTATGAAATTATTGACGTTTGAAATTTGAGCAGCGACGAATAACGAAACAAAATAAAAAACATTAAAAAAATATTTTGGGCTGGGTATTGGGCCTAAGCACGTAGCACACGGCCCCACGGATCCGCCATTTTCGTGTGTTCAACCGTCTGCCGAACACTCTGTATATAGTTTCGTTCAGCCAAGAGCTTCAACCATTACCTGAAGAGGCTCTCGTTAGACTTAGTTAGTAAGTTGGAGAGCAGCAGATAGCTCTTGGACACGTCTCGGCATGTAGGTTCCTCTATTTCCAGCCTTGAAATAATGACGTCAAAGGCAGTCCCGAATACGTTTGTTACCTACTTCATAGTATTTAGATATACAGTAATTTATAAATGAATACAAATGTTTTATAAAGGAGTTTATTCTCAATTATCGTGTAAGTAGAGCTAGGGTTTCCAAGGAAAGTGGTTCCGTCAATTTATAATATTTTGTCACGAATATCTGCAATTTTCACCAGTGTTTAAAAAAAAAACGATTGTGTCAAAAAACGGTTTGTATTTGGACAGCCGTTATTGTGTGACCATAGCATCAGACGATAGACATAATTTGAATTTATGAAATGAAAACATCGACATCACCCCATCCCTACGTTTCCAAGTGGTCGCGTAAGAAGAGCGCGGAATAATGATTTCTTTGAGTCCCCACTGTTTGAAGTGCACGCCATTACTGGCTCTGATACGTTTGTGTTCTGCACTTAATAGCGGATCCCAATGTCGGGCATAATTGTTTTTCCTACCTTTGTACCGTAAAAATCATGTTTACGACACTTTTTCGAGATGTTCTCGGAGATTTTTATCTCTCAAATTATTGTTTGAAATGCTGATAAAAATTTGAATGAGCACGTATAATGGATGGCTTCGGAATTATAATACCTTTCTGTCTGTGGAGGTTGTGAGGGACTTCTATTTAGAAGTAAGAGTGGGAGTATTTCTTGTTTGAATAAATGAAGAGGATAGGCAGCAGTCTCCATGTTTTCTTAGATAACTTGTTTATTGTAAAAGACTGAATGGTTTCCATAAATAAGAATATTTTTTGGCCCATCGTTTCAAAATAAATTTCAAAAATAATAATATTGTATGCTTACTGTATACTAGAATATTTAACATAGTTGTTAAAACAGTAGTCCCCAAACTAGGCAGCACCTGTATCTTGGGGGCCTGAGTTGCGGTATCTTATTTTCATTCTAGACATGATTGCGTTAGCTTAAATTTAATTTCAAGATTTTGAAAATGGACAGAATACTTAATTAAATAAGGGTAGCGAACTATCAAGCTAAAATAAAATAAATTGAACAAATAAAATAATTCTATATAATGTTATAGTGTGTGTAAGTGTGTGTGTGTGAGTGTGGTGGTGAGTTGTAGGGGTGGGTTTTTGTGTGAATGACTTGCTTGTAGATTTTGGTTTTAACTCACGATATCCTCAGTGTCGTTATATGACATGAGAGTTCCAATAATGTATCAACTCGTTCAAATTAATTAAAGAGGGTGTAAAAGACTTCATCCAAACCGAGAATCATAATTGTTCTTCCCGTTCTCTTTTGTTTTTACGAAAACCAAGTTTAATCATAAACATCCATTGTTTTGGTTTGTTTATTATAGAAACAGATTATATTTAAATCTATATCTATACATATTATAAATTACAGTTGCTTTTCGTGTCTGTCTTGATGCAGACTGGATTTTTTTTCCGGAAGGTTTATGAGTTTAATAAATTAATATTAAAAATACATAATTATAATAAAGAAATCTGGATGTTTTGTATAGTCGTAAAAACCGTGCGAAGCACGTGTCGCTACTTAATAATAATTAAAAAAATATTCACCTCCCATGTGCGACCTTTGCCATATTAAATTCTCAACTTAAATTTGAGTCAATAACCTCGTACAAATACGTGATCTCATACTCCGTTCTTAGAATACAAACCAGTACTGGCTAACTAATGCCTTGATCACACGTATCAAGTAGATGGGCGAGTCAGTGCTCTCAGCCTAGTGTTCCGTACGTGTAAAAACATCACCGAGTGCTCGGCCGAGTTAAAGGGTGAGACTGTCTCTCGGACCCCGTTCTATTTACTAGACCGAGTGTCCACCCGAGCGCTTCCTCGCACTGAATCCGTGCACTCGCTGCGTACTCGCCTCTCAGCACACTCACACAGCTCGCAGCACGCCACCGCTCTCCACGATTTTTGTAAACCGACTGACTGACTTAGTCCCAAGTAAAAAAATACGTGTAAACACCTACTTGGCCACCCAACTCTCTCGGCCTAGTATAATTTCGCTGTCTCGCCCTTCTTCTCAGTACGAGTGATCAAGGCATTATCTATCCGCCAATAAGACAAGGGGTAGAACAAATAAACAAATTCTTGGGTTAGTGCAAACACAGACGGGACATTGATCGGTGCGTTGCGTACATAACTATGGGTATCATTATCAGCTTGTCTGGCGCTACTGTAAGACAAAAACCTTTTAGATATATTAGGAACTGCGTGTAAAGTTCACTCATCCTCTATAGAAAAGGGAGGATCCTCCGACCAGACGGGTGTCGTGTCTGGGGGGCAACTGCCCAACGATTGATGTCGGGGAAGTTATACAGGGTGTTATCAGTTTTCACGTCGATGTCCCTGCCACCTTGTATATGTGATGTTCGCGCGGTAAACTCTAATTTCGCAATGCAGGATTTGTGTGACGTCAGTTGTTTGAAGCGTAGTTCGCTTGTGGCGACGTAGATGCCGCCACAGCCTCTTCGCATGCAGTAAGATATCTACCCGATTACTGACCTTAGTAGGTATCATCGTGCTAAACTACCTGTTAGCGATTTAAACTATTAACCAGTTCAGTCCGCAATTCAGAACTTCTCGAAGTTTGTATTGTCTGCTTTTACTTACTAGCTGCGTCCCGCGGTTTCACCCGCATAAGTCTTGATCCCGTGAGAATAATGGAATAAAAAGTACTATGTCCTAACTCAGGTCATGGTCTATCCATGTGCCAAATTTCATCCAAATCTGTTCAGCTGTTTTAGCGTGAAAGTGTAAGAAACAGACAAACAAACTCACTTTCGCATTTATAATATTAGTTAGGATTCATTTTATTATGTGGCATTAACTGCAATATTTCTGACAGTACATATTTCATGTGGTGTTCGCGTCTCATCATGAATTATCAGCTATATTAAAGATATCCACAACATGTCTTCAAATCCTTGCATCATTATATTATTATACTTTGCCTAACTTCGCGCACCACGTGGTGCCTGTATGAAATGGTGGATGTCACTCTTCTCGCTTTTTCATAATTTTTTGCCATTTTTTTTTTGGGGCATATGTACCTACGTATGCCCCAAAAAAAAAATGGCAAAAAATTACTACCTACCGTCTTCCTCACGATGATTCCAGCAGTGATAGCCTAGTGGTGTGACCGTCGGACTGCCAAGTTATAGGTCTCGAGTTCGAACCCAAGGCGGACGCACCTCTGACTTTTCGGATTCATGTGCGTATTGTATAATTAACACTTGCTTCAAAAACGGTGAAGGAAAACATCGTGAGGAGATCGGCATCCTGAGAGATATTTCTCGAAGCCAAGTCAGAGGTTCATGGGCGGCTTTCTAAATTCTGATATCAGGTTAGTCATGAACCACACGAAAAGAAAAAGAATATTCCCCCTTTTCGGCTGAGTAGGGGTGATGAAATAAAATATTTAATTACTATTAGAATCACCATAAAATGATGAATGAACAATATCTCGCTATAAAAAACGAATAAAACTGATAGTACTTATAACTACACAAACCCATTGTCTCCACTATCGATTCTATTCTGAGTCGGTAAAGCTAGGTTCGTTTGATTCCGTACGAATGTCAGCGCAAAGTGAGACGAACTCAATCAAATCTAGGTGGCGTAAAGAAAAAGTGGGGAAGTGCAAACTGGATTGTCACAGTTTCAATTCCATTTGGGGAGTCGACCGCGACCGGCGGGAGATGGGACCGTGTTGTTAAGGCTTAGGTTTTCGTGGTAAGCGGGAGCGATCTGAGTTTTAAAGACGTTTTTAAAATTATTCTACATGAAATAGACTTGAGGGGGCTTATTAATAATAGCCGCACGGGTCGATCGAATAGGATAAGCTGCGCCTGCTGAGGCCGGTCCTCCGTGCTTCGTTGATCTTTGACAATCGTTACGGGTCGCCAGAAGCCCGAAAGTCTAACAACCAGTATTACCAAGGGTTTCACTAGGTTGTGAAGGTCAGATAGGCAGTCGCGTTATATAAAATACTGGTATCGTTCTCAAGATAACTGGGAAAAGTCTAGGCTAGGCCAGGCCACTGGCAGAAGGAGCTTTAAAAGCTACTTAGATGGTTCATATTAACAGGTCTTACATAACAACGTGCTTGTATTTCCTAAAGGGACCTAAGACCTATATTTCGCCAATTTCTTTATATACCATGGAATAGGCGGCAACTTTATTGTAACATAATAAATATTTTGATCGATACAATTCTAATAAAATCATAAATTAAATAAATTGTTAATTTAATACTAATATAATATCACAGTTAATACTCGTAGATTAGACCAAAATTAATTATAGTTAAGTAAAATGACAGTTATAAATAATTGATAAATCGAATAAATTATACATTGAAATTATTCACAATTAGTATTGTGAGTGCATAAATTCATAATAGATAGTAGTTTTTTTGTTAATTTTAATTTAGTTTGTTATTCTATTTTAAGGACCGCCTAGTGCGGTAAAAGCCATCTGTGTTCTATCTCTAGCTAGTCTGCTCCATGTTTTTCCTATTGAGCCGGAGTTGTCGCCACTCCATCTCTTGTTGGGTCTACCACGTCTTCGCCACCTTATTGTGTGCAAGTGCAACTGGTAAAACGCAATACCAGTTCGCTCGACCTGGGTGTCGAACCAGGATGTCACTCGCATTTACGACTGCCAGACCAACGATACAGTCAGCAATATAACGGTACTTAGTAGTAAAGTTATGGTGTAATTTAATGACTTTAAATCTGATTTTCCTGTCACTGGCTGCCCTGCCCCAAGCGACGCCCTAAGCTGACACAGGGGGATGCCCTGTAGTCACTTAGTTTACAAGTTTTATGCCGAAGGATAGTCCGGATCAGCAGCCGACAAGACCTGCGAGATGCCATACATTATTAATTCCAAAAAGAAAAAAAATGTTAACCTATAACGTGCCTCACTGCTGAGTACAGAGTCTGAATTAATGTATCTGAGGATCTCCTTTCTTCTTCCATACCTTGCCAGACGTAAAGTTACTTCAATTCGTTCTTCTTATTTATTTATTTTATTATTTATGTACACATAGTTAAAATACATAGAGATACGACATAAATTTATTTTGATTACAAAGGTACTGCTTATTTCTTAAGAAATTTCTTCCAGCAGACCTGCGAAAGGAGAAATGAGAAAGAAATGTAGACAATAGTGTGTGAGAACAAAAAGAGAAAAATATGAATTTGCGAAGTCTTATACAAAAAAAAATCAAATATACCTATAACACGTATAACGTAATAAATTAACATACTCGTATACTTAAATTAATATATAAAGCGCTTCATAAAGTGCTTCTTCTACTTTTCGTGTGGTTAGTGACTAACCTGGTGACTAACCTTTAAAAGTATTAATTTGAAAAATTATGAAGAAAATAAATTTGAGATTCTCGCAATAAGCCATTTCATTTGATATGTCACACGGTAATTTTCTTATTTGTTCTCCAAAAGTGACCACCATATTCAAAATTCATTTATTCACGTTACACGTCCGTGTTTGCGTCACAGAAATACATATTCAACCAAATTTCAACTTAATCGGTCCATTAGATTCGGAGCAAATTGGCTGTGTCAGACAGACAGCCAGCTAGACACATGAGTGATCCTATATGGGTTCCGTTTTTCCTTTTGAGTTACGGAACCCTAAAAATAATCTATCGCTTTCTCGTCCACAATATAGCCTTACCCTAATCTGTGTTAGAGAGTATTCACAAGTGTAAATCACAGTAAACAGTGAGGTCCACATTTTCACGTTGGGATTCAGTCGTTTTCAGTGATTTAACACCTAATTAGCGGTCTGTGGGTAGATGAGCGGTGTGAGTGTGTCTTATTTATAGACGAATTAAGTTTATAAGTTCACTTTGTGGGTTTGTGATATCTTGTAGCTTTAGAGTTTTGGAGTACTAGCTTGAATCGAGAGAGATTCAATGGAAGGCCTGAAAGTAGTTTGTCCTAAATCGAAGACTTGTTACTACAATTAATTACAGTACTTTTTAAGTGTGGCAATTTTTCCGAAATTGAAATTGGATGCATTGCTTTCTTTGCAAGGTTATCTCGATCTAGCTTTAAAAAACAGAGCCTTGTGATAGAGCAGCGAACTTTTATTGGGCAGCATTGCCCAGAACTTGATGGAAAAAAATAGTGATTATTGATTGATTCAAAAGACTATCACAGACAATAATCTGCACTTTACAAGAGAGTGTGTGTAGTTTTTTGTGTTTTTTCTCAGAGTAAAGAGCAAGTTCGAAGCACCGACCTCATCTAGTTTGAACTTGTATTTTTTTTGACGAGTAAAAATGTTTCTTACATCTTTTTACAAAAAAATAGCCCGCACACTTAAAGATAAGAAATTTAAAAAATAGAAAAAAAAGCCGACTGCAACTAAAAAGTTCAAAATAAGCTTATACCTACCCCAAAAGGTACAAAGGTTCCGGTAAAATTTTTTTTTAAGACTTTTCTTTTTGACGTCTAAAATCCGCCATTTTGATTTTATAAAAACAAAACTAACCTTCGCGCAACCTAGACGAGGCAATAGACACCTTGTGTATTAAAATCCATTCAGCCGTTAAGATGTTTCGAGGGTATAAAGAATCCCACATACAAAAAAACATAACACTGTCTTTGCTGTCGCATAGTCGGGTAGAAATAAGTATGATTTTTTATTATCTGGTTTTTATACTATAGTGAAATAGAGGGCTACCATACGTTTTTGTTTCAGATCAACAAGCTTGCCTAGGAGCTATATAGCCCGCTAAGTGAGTTGTTCGAGCAATAAACGGTGTACGCAGTGCATTACGCCGTCAATGAACGGTAACTCAGTTGTGACGCGATGGGAAGCCGCGCTGTAGCGTCGGCAGAAAAAAACGTTATTGATAAGAAAAATGAGATTCTTTATTAACGTTTGTCTCACCAGCCAGTTTAGAGGAAGTTTGAAAGTGACGCCAGTTATTGCCAAAACTGGGGTCACTTTATTCGGTCAGCTGAAAGGGAATCGTTTGTATGGGCATGTGATAAGGAGTGTTGAAATACATTTAACTAAAAGAGTGATGAATTTATTGTTGGTGGATGGAGAGTGGATGAATGAATTGTGTAAGAGATAATTTATATAAAGAAAATAGAGTGAAGGGTAGAATGACGTTAAACAGGGAGAATGGATGAAAAAAACCGCCCAAATGCGTGTCGGTCTACGAAAAATGAAGGGTCCAACTTAACTTAACATTGTAATTGATAAAAACATGTTCTCCCATACATTCGAACTGCAAATGTAAGTTTGTACGTACAATATTGAGTAATTCACCATGTTATCTTTAAGATCATAGACTTCTTATAGGTTTTCCTGTAATCTATGAGTAATTCAATCCATTCTCTGTATTTTTTTCAAAATGTTAGGCTCTGTACTTAGTTTCGGAGATAATGAGCCCCCCATTATCTACGAAACTACTGGAATGGTCAATTTTATTAATTTTCTTAAATATCTTTAAAAATATTTATTTTAAAATTATAAAAAAGTACTTCTATTCATCCTAGCAACAAGCCCTTTCATTTGTTAAGTCACACAATACAGTTTGCAAAAGTAAAAAAAAAACTTATTTGCCCCCCAAAAGTGACCCCCATATATTTACGTTACACGTCCGTTTGGGTCACATATACCTACACATATGTGTATCAAATTTCAACTTATTCGGTTCATTAGATTCGGAGCAAATTGGCTGTGACACACGGAAAGACAGACACACGAGTGATCCTATAAGGGTTACGTTTTTTCCTTTTGAGGTACGGAACCTTAAATACGTGTTGCTGCGACCCTTTTTTTTTTTTTGGGTGGGAAGTCATCAAATGACTCCTCCCGCTCTGGGCGGAGCGAGAGAGAGTGTCAGACTTTTACTGACTAAAACCCACCCGTGTTCCTTCCGTTGCCTATGTGCTGGGGCCACGATATCCCTTTCAGACAAACCCGCAACCCCAGCAGTTGCTGCGACCCTAAGTAATCTCATTTCCAATATCTATGTTCTTCACACGCTAAGAATCTGCGTTCTTCCAACAATCTTCTTCTACTCTGTCCTTCTCATACTTCTGACTTTGTTCATTTTTCCTTTCATATTCAGTCCATTCTTCTCTGGAATGCGCTTCCTCTTGATATCAAGACGGCCACAAGTCGGTATGCATTTAAGCGGAAATTGCAGAGTTATTTTCAAAACAAATAGTATAGAGTCATCTCAACTACCTCATTTCCTTTGAATTTGTATCCTTATATGTATATATATATATATATATATATGTATATGATGTAGGTATATATTATAGCAAATATGTATGTACGTGTATCATAAGTCTATAAACTACATATTATGTACGTGTGTACCTATTTTATTTATAATTCATTGTTGTCTTTTTAATATTTTTTATTATTATTATTATCTCCTGTAATTCGGAGCACCTGCCATCTTATCTCTTCACCACCCTTGGTTGACTGGTAGAGAATGCCTAAGGCATTAAGTCCGCCTTTGTACATTATTGTGTGTAAGAAGTTTAAATAAATAAATAAATAAGTAAGAGATTAGCATTATTTTTGTCATTGTCGCACAACTGTCAAACTATAATGATGAGTGCATGATAGACACGGAAACATGCCTTACCCAAAGCATGTGCTAAGTAACGTTTATCAATCTCGGCCATACAATTTCACCCACGCTTTACTTCCCACCGATCACATTGTATATATCATATCATTGTGTATATATATTTTTATTATACCTATTTCATAAAAATAATGCTAAATAAAATCTCTTACTTGTTTTGCCAACCCTACCACTCGCGGGCCACTTCGCCCCGTTGCCAAGATACAATGAAATTACCGAGACGGCTTTTTAGCGGACCTCACGCTATAATTCATAAATTGTCGTATGACCGCTTGTTTTGCTGTCGCTACTAGTTTGCGTTGTGTTTCGAAGTTGGGTCTGCTTTTAACTTCATCCCTATTGTTTTGAAGGGTAGGTTGATGCAGTTATTGAGGCTTTTTGTATTAAGGAGCCTAGGTCGGGAGTGAAAGCTTTTATGGTTAATTTTGGGTGAACGAAGTGGTTTTTGCTTAGAAGTGTTTATAGATAACAGTCACCTGCGGCTTCACTCGATTCCTAGGGGAACTTATGCATATTGGACTTTGGATAATCGTATGCTATAAAAAAGACTCAATGAGTCAAAAAATTACAAAATTTGAAGGCTTTTGTGTTACCTTATACTTTTACAATTTTTCAACATATTTTAAAGAAAATACAATTTAGTTTATACAAAAACAAGTTACCTACTCGTTTCCTAACTGCATCACATATTGAAACCGTGAACATCAAAAGAACTTTAAAAACATGTTAAAGTGCTGTAATGCAACCAACTCGCTGGAGACAAGTGGCGACGGTCGCCGGAAGTTCACCCGCAAACAATATGGCCGCCGGCCACTTCCGGCCGCGGAGTTTCCGCCTTCAGGCCACAAGCGACATTAATAACTTTTTAAAATGCGTAACGTCGTTTAAAATAGAAATCTGTTGTCATTGGCTTGGTTTAACTTTTGAATGCTGTTGTTGGTTCGAACTTAAGTAAAGTTAAGTTAACGTTAAGTTAGTTAAGGTAGATGAAGTTATGGTTTGGGCGGGATTGGTTTATCTTTGCAGGTATAAGTTATGTTGATACTACAAGGTAAGCGACAAAAGCTGATTATTTCGGAATTTTGATGTGTAATATTTTCATAGAACCTAATCCCCAAAACAACAACAAAGTCACCGCGCGCACACACACACACACACACTTTACATACCTTACACGAACTCACATAAAACACACACTTTGTTTGTAAATAATATGTATTATATTGTATCATAATATTATTTACGAACAAGTAATAATTTGTGAGATTTCTTTCAAGAATCTCTTCTCTACTGTCGCTGACTTTACCAAATATTCTACTGAAAAGTAGGTAAGTATGTCTTCTTAACTTGAAACAGTTTATTATAATGATCGTATACAACCTTTGCTAACACATTGCACGATATAAACCTCTCATTTTTACGAAAATATTGTCCAGTCTTTACCGACAGAATTACTATAATAAAAAAGTCGAGAAGTGTCGTGGGGTACCCGGAACGAAATTCCTTTCGCTGTATATTATGTATTAAATAACAGACAAAATGAAATTAATTAACAACCCATAAGTGTCAAAATGTTATTTTCGGTGTAGCTGTCATTCACCAAGTACCAGGAACTTCGTTTAAAAAATATCATCAAACAATACTGTCATCGGTTTCGGGTTCCAATAACAATAAAACAAAAAAGTGAACTAAAAAAAAAACCCACAAACATTACAATATAATAAATAATAACTGCAACAACATTAACCAGTATCACAGACGATAACGCATAGCTACGCCGTAGCAGTCGTAGCTCTACGAAGCTACGGCGTAGCGGGCGCTCAGTTCCGGAGGAAAGACGGGGTCGTAGACAGGCGGACACATCCGTCCTACGGACATATGTATCGGTGGCGTTTCCTCCCTGAATGTTTCATGGCTAATCTACTATCTGAGGAAGACGGTGTAATGTTATGTATGGTGTATTCATAGATTTATACATTATACAGTGTGAAAGCTGGTTTGTAGGACGATGTAGGATTTTTTCTTGGGGTGATTTATAAGGCGAAGGATTGACTGTCTGTGGTGATATAAGACTAAGTAAAAACATATGTAATTTTACGCTGTATTACTTTAGGTTTTCTTTCGCTTTCTTACCATTGTTTTTAGCATTTGACTCTTATCCGTTATGTGGTCAATTTTCTTGCCTGGCTCGGTAATTATTCAACCCTTTTTTTTGTTTTTTTTGAGTGTGGGAAATTATCAAATAACTTCTCCCGCTCTGGGCGGAGCGGGAGGGTGTGTCAGACTTTTACTGACTAAAACCCACCCGTGTTCCTTCCGTTGCCTGTGTGCCGGGGCCGCGATATCCCTTTCGGACAAACCCGCAACCCCAGCAGGCATTGGTCCTTACGGACCCCGTCAGTTGTCGCTGACATCCTTTTGAGACGCGCGTGGAACACAACGCGCCATCGACCCGGGCTTGGTCCTTATCGGACGGCGACCCTGATTAGGCCTTAATTCTATACTATTAAATGAGCAATATTTGTATTTACATTTGTAATCACGTTCTCGAAAACGGCTCTTACGATTTCGATGGAAGTTGCAATAAAGGGGTTTACGGGGCGAAACATCGATCTAGCTAGGTCTCACATCTGGGAAAAATCGTTATCTCTATTTTCACCCGCGCAGAGCTCGGTCGCCCAAGTACTATAATTGAACGGGAGTAATATTGTTACTCGACTGTGTGAAGTACTTGACATCATCGCTATTCCAAATTCCCAAAAAAAATATACGCTAATAAAAGAGTTTCAAATTGATTCTCGTCAATTTAATAATTTCAAACAAACTGCGATCACTTCTCTCTTGACAAGAGAGGAATATTTTTGAACTATTGCATGTAAAGATCTGCCTTATTATCTTAATCAGAGTGAAAATAAAACACTAAATTCTGATAAACATTTTATTATTTAACTCATAAAGACAACACAGGCATCTAAACTACTACATTTAATTCCATAGGTACATTACAGTTACTTACAGTAATCGTATAGTTATTATATATTTTTTACCAAAAGTTAACAAAACACACATTTATTTTAACCTATTTAGCTTTTTATTTACCGGAGTTTTGATATAAACAGTATTTTAATTTATATTTTGCCAATTTCTATGTCTACTGTCTAATTATACATGTATACCAATCTAATCATAAGCCTTTTTGTAATTGTATATGATACATTTATTAATAGCGCAAAAAAAAGAATTATACATCATCAAAAGGAATGTAAGCTATTTTCAGGCTATATTTTATATGTTGGTCATAAAAACCCGCGCTGAGATTTAAACCCTTTTTTTCTACCATAAATTATAAAGTGATTGAGTTTATATATTTTGTATATTAAATGCCGCATACCCTACATATATTATAAGCCTTACAGTCGTATATTTTGCGATAAATACACTTAACAGTGTGGACGAATTATGATACTTCATTTTAATAATAAATTGAAAATCAAAACTTTTGTATATACATTCCTATATACATTTGTATTTCTACACATAACCTCTATATATTTATAATACAAGGTAATAGCCAAGATATATTAAGATTTCAAAGCTTTGTATTAGTTTGTATATTGCTTAACATTTTAACAGTAGGTTTTCTGAGAAATATTGTCTACACAATTGACGATTTATAATTATTTATTTTAGGACTAATTTATTATATTTCTTTTTTTATTTATTCTTCTCCACACACGCTTGAAATTTTGACAGTTCCAGAAATGCTTGTTACTAAAATGTATGTAGACGAACTTGTGACATTCATTTGACTCAATAGCGAGATTAATATTTTCTACTCTGCTTCTTTGACGATACACATGGCTACATAGTTTCATAAATATCTAAATAGAATACAGGTTCGCTTGATTACTATAGTTAATTTACTTGATCTAACATTTAAGCGAACGAGGCGACTCGAATGCCTCGTTATAAGTCTCTGCCTCGTCGAGAGTAATAATTGCGCAGAGTTGCTTAATTTGAGGCGTATTATCTATCTTTACCTTTTTATAAAATCCTCAAATGAATAGCCAACTATGCTTAACACGAGTATATGCAGTGCGGTATTTTTATTTACATGAAAAATATAATAAATCAATTCGTGATGTTAGGGCCTGTTCTATAATATTATGTATGTATGCTAAGCAACTACTGCTCGAATGTTTAAGGTTACCTTTGGAACTTTGTATCTAAGTTATATATTTCTAACAAACTATGGTTGTATGCTATGATTATATATTTTTATATTTACAAAAGAATATAAAACATTCAATATTTACTTGTTATTATAATATTGGAACTTTAGTTTTTGTACTGAAACGAGTTATACTGCAGTGGTTGAACATTACATTATTATTTTCTTGGAATGCCTCATAATTTTATATTTAGTTTTTTGATGTTCATCCATATTGATTTGATGAAAAGCAGTGTTCCTCGATTTCAGTAATGATACAAAAATGGCAATAGACTGTAAAAAAGGTGCACGAAAGGTGTTATTTATTTTAATTGTGCGCAAGAGACATATCATCAACGCTTCTGTACCGCAAGCTGTGCTCCTTGGGCCATTGGGTTGCTGTAAAATAAAAAAGAAATATTGCAATAATTAATCTTATACAACAAGTACTCTTTCATGATTTTTTGATGACGTCACTGAAGTGGTTTATATGGATAACATAATATTTTTCTAGACTCTTACTCCATAGTAATAAGACACATTTTATCGGAATGACTGACGTCAATGATACAGTTTCATACATTTTGGCGAGTCTGTTAAGAAAAAATTAAGTTCAAAGATGTTGTTTAAATGAAAATATTAGTAATGTTTTTTTTTTTTAATAATATTTGTTGGTTTAAAAAAAAGTCATACTCTCGTTGTAAAATAAATAAAATTACCTGGTGTCATTATTCGAACTGGTTTCGTTAAGTAAATTTGTTGGAGGCAAACTGGTACTTGTTGTTGTTGTTGTAATTTTTTTGATAGATGTTGAAATACCCACTAGATAATCTGACGTTTGAGACAACTCTAAGGCTAAAATAATAACAAAAAAAAAAACAAAATAAATAATAAATTAAATTAAATCGTGGTTATCAAGACAACTTGACTTCAGATACTTATAGAACGAGTACACATTGCAGCTAATAGTTATTTATGCACCTGTTGTATAATAAGGGGTATTAAAACACATGTGGGTTTGATAATAGTATCACATGAATGTTTTAATCCCTAATTATGTACAGTTGCATACAAGACTTTATCTACGCCAATGATATGAATCCTCTATAAAAGGTTCTGAAACCAGGGTGTTGTACAGTGTTCTAAGAACTCTATGTACGTACATTCATGAAAAGTTTAATCGCTGAGTATCCAATACAAACAAACTATGTATAAGTTTTTTTTTAAATTACGGCGCTATGGTAGTGAAACGCGTGTGCATGTCAATGTTCTTTTTTTGAAATTATTAAAGATACGAATTTAGTAGTGAAAATTTGGCTGTTTGATGAGTAAGAAAGGGATCGTAAAAGCAAAGGAGTTGCATAATGAGTACAACATTATAACACTCGTTTGGATGATGTTATGGTTAATATGACACTGGTTGTTTTAATGTTGGCAATAAGTTAACTGTTTCAGAAACTTGTATAGAGGATTTATAGCATAAATTAATAAAAAGCTTAACACATTTTTAATAACACTAAAAACACATACAATTATACAAGACAAACCAAAACAAGTTCAATTTAATCACAAAAGACATTCACATACAATTAAACCCAAAGAATAAACAGTGTATTAAACAACCCGCTCATACTACGCCTACTTTTTAATCAACAAGATGCAAATTTAAAAGATTAGAAGCATGTTTCATGATAAGTAGATTCACTGAAAGGTATTCTCAAAATCTACATGAGCCTCATGATCCGTAAGAGAACTAAGGTAACCTACATAGCAAAGAAAAATGCCAAACTTAAGTGGCAATGGGCAGGGTACATTGCTCGCAGAACAGATGGCCGATGGGGCTGAAAGATTCTGGAATGGCGACCGCGTACCGGAAGACGTAGCGCTAGAAGGTCTCCCACAAGGTGGGCCGATAATCTTTCGAAGCCCGCGGGAGTTTTGATGCGGGAGGCACAGAGCCAGTCGAGGTAGCAGTGCTTGGGGAGGCCTATACAGGGTGGCAAGGACATCGACGCGAAAACTGATACCACGGATTCGGTACATGATTCTGAACACCCCTGCGCAGAAATTTTTCGTCGGTTATTTAAAAATAAATCAGCTGGTCCATACGTTTTGACCGCGTGCAATTTGATTGCACTTTTCTATGAAACAGCTGTTTTTTTTTTTTAATAACCGACGAAAAATTCAGAATCATGTATCGGTTTTCGCGTCGATATCCCTACCACCTTGTTTGTATAAGTCCAGAATTTGACGTTTTTCGGCTGACATTATGATGACATGAGCCTATTATTTTCCATACTAATGTTATAAATGCGAAAAGAACTCTGTCTGTCCCCTTTTCACGCCTTAATGGCTGAACACATTTCAATGAAATTTGGCAAAAAGGTAGGCCACAGCCTGGATTAGGACATAGGACTTTTTAACCCAATACAGTCGCTGGCACGTAACTTGGCAAGAGACGACTCTTGCTAAGTTGATGCGCAGATTTTATTTTCGATTGTTTTTCTTAAAAGACATGTTCAAAAATAAATTATGGCTTTTACCATAGAATAATGAAACATGCAATAAAAGTGTCAATATTTTTGTTGCACTAAGTGTACATGCGTGAACTTACTCCCAATACGCCTAAACCTTACCAAGTTACGTGCCGTCGACTATAGTAAGTAGTCCGTTTCGACCTCCACGCAGGCGAAGCCGAAGGCAAAAGCTAGTCACAAATAAAGCTCAATATCTCTAACTACACTATGTTTACTATCATGTCAAAAACTATACCTATTCCTGTGACATTTCTTTGGTCTATCGTGCCTTTTGCATGCAACACTTTTTTTGGAACGCCTCTTGCGGTGGTAAC
Source organism: Agrochola macilenta (assembly GCA_916701695.1). Taxonomy (NCBI): domain Eukaryota; kingdom Metazoa; phylum Arthropoda; class Insecta; order Lepidoptera; family Noctuidae; genus Agrochola; species Agrochola macilenta. The sequence continues at coordinate 13,977,056 of OU753564.1, forward strand.
GTGCTGAAATTGTATTAAAAACGGTGATAGAAAAGTGGAGAAGAATTGCAGTGTTATTCTGTAGAAATCTCAGTGTGAAAACTTAGGTGTAGTGAACGTGAAGTGAGATGTCAGTCACACCCACCCGATGCTAAGGATTGGCACTATTGATGGCTCACTTCACCTAAGATTTTTACAGAATAGGTCGGTTGTTTCAAGCACCATTCACTAGCATGAGTAAGATGTTTCATATCAAGAACAAAAATAAAATAAAAACACTTTACTGATGTTATTTAAAACAATACAGATGCTAATAAAAAAAAAAAACACTATTAAATTGAAAGTGTTCAAATATGAAGAAGATTTAAAAAAAAACTCAAAACGAGGCACAAATCTAAATCTGTGCCTCGTTCAAAGTCCAAATAACTCTTGATACGAAACCTTTAACCAGAAGTTGGTGCTTTAAATTATCGATATAAATTATTTGTCAGTACATGCTCCATTCTAGAGTTCCATTCAAGATGCATTTGTGTTAAGAAAGTGCATTTAATTAATTTAGTGTAGAGTAATTAAATATACCTGTATAATGCATATTCCGGTACATGTCTGGACAGTTGTTTGAACCCTGAAACAAAAAATATCAGAATTAATGAACTGGTTAGTTATTCAGTTGTTTCATAACATTGTGCAGAGCAGACCGCTCGGTATATTTCAGACCTAACGTTATACACTACTGAATTTGACATAACTATTTGTGCAATCATTTTTCACTGTAAGCAGCGGATTAGCGCAGGGGGGTGCGCTTAGGTAGCCCGTGAAATTCAAATTTTAGTCCTAATTAACTATCATCAAAATGTTATTTTAATTTTTGTGCTGTTTTTTACTTTTTATATTATACTTGTTTTTTATTTATTATTGAGTTTTATTATTACTTAATGGTACCTAATTAAGCAGTGATAGCTAAGTGGTGTGTGACCGTCGGACTGCCAAGTCATAGGTCTCGAGTTCGAACCCGAGGCACGCAACTCTGACTTTTCGGATTCTATGCGTATTATATATTTATCACTTGCTTCAAAACCGGTGAAGGAAAACATCGTGCCTGAGAGATATTTGTCGACGGCATGTGATGCCAAGTCAGAGGCCCATGGGCGGCTTTAAAACTTTGTCACCAGGTTAGTCACTAACCACACGAAAAGAAGAAAAAAAGTACGTAATTTAATAGCATATCACCTAGTTAGACTAGTTTACTAAATTAAACTACCTACAATAATAGATAACCAAATAATTAAGTTGTAACATTCTACTTTTTTGTCTCGTTTTCCTGATCGCCTTGTCTCAAGCTATAGCAACTTGATTAAACATGTCGTGTCCAGACGTAAATTATTTTACTCTGTGGAGTTTGACAAGACCTCTTAGACCGGGATTTGTTCAAGATTTATTACTGGCCATGCAATTTGGTTGTGTTTAAGTCTATTGCAAGTGGCGGTCTTATAAATAAATGTAAGCTGTATTGTGTTATTCACCGGCTGATAATAATTTTTAAATTGGGTTTCTTTTGGTACTAACTATTTTCTAGTTGTAGACTAGCAGGTACATGTTTTTGGGAAATACATAAAACATAACTTTCGTAGTTTATATTGTTTTAAAATCGTATTACACTTTTGTTTTTATACGGATTTCACTGCTTGGTAACTTCCGTACATCGCGATTATGAAAATTCTCAATTAAGTGTCATACGTACATTCTAACCCATGTAAATCGTACTTTCAAACTTTATGAATACAGTACATCGGTATTTTAAACTTCGAAGTTCAGTAGTACAGTCTAAAAAAAATGTAGTGCCATAAATATTACTTGAAAAAATTAAGAATTGCGTTTCAAAATCTGTAATTAATATATCAGGGGTATTTAAATCATCATCGTCCCAAAATGTACCACAGCAAACCAGCCATGTACTGCTCCAAAAATAATCGTCCGTACCCAACTGCAAATCCCGGTATTCGCATCACTAAACACAGGAACATAACTCACTGAGCCACGGAGTCTTATCTCTGAACTAAGTATACTCCTTTGAGTATGAATATTTTAAAGTGATGACAGCAAAAATATTTTGTATAGCGCTGCAAGGTTATTATGGCGCGTGGCCAAAATTGGAACTAACGTCGCCATCTTGTTTTGTCAATAGAATTTCTGTGACAAATCAAGAACCCTGTCAATCAGGCGCCAAAATATGCTTGTAGCACTGTAGCTGATTTTATCTATATCTATATCTTCTATATCTATCTATACATAGTATAAAACAAAGTCGCTTCGTGCTGTCTGTCCCTATGTATGCTTAGATATTTAAAACTACGCAACGGATTTTGATGCGGTTTTTTTAATAGATAGAGTGATTCATGCGGAAGGTTTTTGTGTGTAATACATTAAGGTTTTGTGTAAATTGGCTGAAATATGACTATTATTGTCGAAGATGTCGGAAAAAATCATGCCAACTGGGAGCTTTACTGGCGTGCACCGCGTAAGCCGTAAGAGATACATCAAATTTATGTTTTACAGAATTGTATATCTTAAAAAGTTCAAAAATAAAGTCCGCGATAGCATATGTCTATCTTCGAAGGATGACCTACAGTAACCATTTTTATCTTTCAGAATTTGATAAAAATTTCATTGTTATTTCCGAAGTTATTTTGACCGGTATTTTATTTATCCTTATCCTATAAAATATATTATTTAAATTGGGCATTTAATTTAGATTAAAATATGCCTTGACATCATATCATTAAAATTAATAATTTAAAAGATATCACAGATTTAAAATTACGCGTGACAAAATAATTATGGTTGCCGACAACGCGGGCGCAGCGGTAGGAATCAATGACTTTTCCTCGGATATTATGTATCTAACTAATCCCGATATTACGTTCCCGTGGGATATTTTCCGACATCCACGAAGGGCGAAGCCGCGGGCAAAAGCTAGTTTATTTATAAAAGTGTTGTAGCAAGCCCCAAGATACTAATTAAACCGTTCTTTATTTTTATCAATTTGCGACTAGCGTTCAGCGATGTTTCTCATAATACAATTGAGGGGTATAGATGCAAAACCACCTCTGTTTACTTTTTGCGATCTTGAGCTTGAGACCGAAACGCTATACTTTCTAATACAGACGCATATTGCACAATAAAAATTTACCAACTGAATACTGTTGTTTGTATAAAAGTAATTTATAATTAGCCGGTATTTTACAACACGTGGAACGTAATCTTATTTATTCAAGTTCGAAAATTGGATAGTTGCGGTTTTGAAATTCATCAATGAATAGAGGCGCTTCAGTCCCTCAGTGTCCTTGATAGAAGCGCTTTTGCAGTTGATTGGAACTCCATGCCATACTACGCAAAATGGAGCCATGCAAAATATTTTCATTGCGTTTCCATTGTGATTTCTTCCGGATTCTTTTTCTTGCTGTATTACCTTCCACTGGGGCAATATAGATTTCCATTTTCACCCTTTTTAACCGACTTCCAAAAAGGAGGAGGTTATATGTTCGACGCATATGTTTTTTTTTTTATATATGTCCGTCGATTTCTCCGTCAATTGTGGACCGATTTTGAAAATTCTTTTGTTGTTTGAAATTTCCGAGCTATGCTCCCGGATTGGTCTCATATAAATTTTATTAACTTTGCTGGGATAGTTTTTGAGTAAGCTTCAATAATACGTATTTTTCCCACTTAGTATATGTGGATGATATGATGATAACTTCCTGTGACTGTTATTTACATAGCAGGTACTGTTATTCGAATTTGTGTGGGGTAGGTACCACAACTAAAAAGTGAAAAATAAAACAACCGACTTCCGAAAAAAAACACTATAAAAAAATAACTTTAATCTCGGAAGTCGGTGGCAAAAAACGAAACTTCAAAACCAAAGACACCGTAATTTTTTTTTTGTAAAAGTTTTTATTTCATACACAATGAATTGTGTATGAAATAAAAACTTTTTATTTTAAATAATTAATAAAAATAATTAATTAAAACTAACCAGTTCACGAAACAATACACGGACGCCATTAAGTTTCTCAACATCATGGTAAGCTGTCATTGGTCGAGCTTCGACAATGACTTTTGCATCCAATGTTTTGAATTGAGTCGGTTTTGCACTTACGCAATTGTTTTAAGCGACTTTTTTATATAGGATAGAGGCGATTTTGCTCATTTTTGTTTTGGTACAAGGCATTGGTATAAAATCATCGCATGACGATAATTTACGACGGAGGCGGTTTTGCATTTATACCCCTCAATTGTAACTCTCCGAGGGTCTTTCGATGTTAATGTCAAAGAAGAATACAGCAAACGCAAATCAATGTATTTTACAAAAGAATTTTAGAAAATTTCCAAGATACCAAAATTTTAAAAACAACGGATCCGTTTTGTCACTTTTTTTCGTCTGTCACAGGCTTTTCTCAAGATCTACGCAACGTCAGAATTTGAATTTTGGCATTATTTAGGTCTTGGTGAAGCGCACACAGATCGCTAGAGAACGACCAAAAAAAAAATTTGGATTGGCAGTTCGATCTTATGATATTTTTTTTTTTACATTATTTATTTCATCCTTCGATCCTTTGAACAGTACCTTTAGCCTCAAATCAATACGCGTCGTAACTTACGACATTATTTCTTCTGATTGTAAGGAAGAATACATTATAGCTGGTCTCATTCATACACTAAGGTACAAGCAGTGTAATACAAGGCACAAGTTCAAACTTTGTTTATATCACGTTTATTTACTAACTTTGTGATAACCCGGTTTTTATTGTGCAATCCTTATAAGAAAGAAATCTTGCGGATTTACAGGTGTATGTTTGTTTGTTTCGTATTATTCCTGTACCTCTTGTAGGATCATTTGAATCTATGTCATCCTATCGTAACGTCTTTATTATAGCCCTTGTAGTGTAAAGAGCTACTCGTTATTAATATTTAATAAATCATGTTTATTTTATCTCCACAAATTACATTATCAGGATACCCGTTGAAGTGCTGGCTGGCTGTATGACTCGCCGCTAGAAAGCTTGAGGAAGTGATGATGATGACGTCACGCTGAAGTAGTTGCACGAAGGCTGCGCTGACGTATCACGCATGGGTAACCAATAAAGAGGAATGAGGAACAAGGTGTAAAGTTCACTCATCCTCTATAGAATAGGATTCTCTGACCAGACGGGTGTCATGTTTGGTAGGCTACTGCCCGACGATTGATGTCGGAACGTTGTATATCTCGTCGCGCGGTAAACTCCGCTTGCGCGATGCAGTATTTTGCGTGACATCAGTGTGATGCGTAGTTCGCATATGGCGTTGTAGATGCCAAATCAAATCAAAATCAAATCAAAATATTTTATTTCACATAAACCTACAAGGGCACTTATGAAACGTCAGAAGCTAGCTGTACGGTTCCAATTGGTCGTTTCCTATGGAGAAAAGCCGGCAAGAAACTCCAAGGTTACTCTTTTAAAAGTAAATGGTTTTACAGTGTTAAAAGGTATGAGAGGAAAGTGTTGGCCTATCAACAAGTACCAGGTACTAAGCAAAATATAAAATGGTCCACAGATCTACAGTCTGATGCCGATTCAGATCAACGATTTTCTAGCTCAGGAAACGTACAAAAGATTGGTCCCGAGTAAGTATAAGAGATAAATATATTAATAGTTAATCGCTAATATGTTCACATAACCGGCGACTATTTGTTTGTCGCAGCGACAAGATCTATCAAAGAGAGTACTCGCTCATCGACTCTCGCTGGGCGGGCAGAACACTCGCTGAGAGACTCACGCTTGGTACATACGCATTCCAGCGAATAACCGCTCCTCGCCGTTGCAGAGCCGAGCCACTTATCGGAACAAGACAGAAAGAGATAAATGGTAATGGTATTTATTACGTTATACGTGTAGGCACAGCTTGAAAAAAAACAGTCCGGAATAAATGAGGGTGCCACTATCGCACTTAGGTGACTTCGAATGGGAAATGAGTAAAAGATTTAAACAAATTGTTAAAAATGCTGCTTGTGGCCGACTCAAAACCTACTGTACTAGCACTTGTCGGGCAAAGAAGTGGCATGATCATACATCTGAATTACTTAAGTAAAATAGTTTAGTTTTGTTCCAAATGTTACACTCTTTTATGCCGACCTCATAGACGTATATTTTTATACGTCTATGGCCGACCTGTATATTTTAATATTTTTGTATACCTAAGACTTCGCATATTCATATTCTTCTCTTCTTGTTCTCACACACTATTGTTTACATTTCTTTCTCATTTCTCCTTTCGCAGGTCTGCTGGAAGAAATTTCTTAAGAAATAAGCAGTACCTTTGTACTTAAAATTATAATTATGACGTATCTCTATGTATTGTACTGTGTGTACATAAATATAATATTGTTATTTATGTCAGTTTCTACAAGCTTTACCTGAAGTCCTTGCTTGTTGAAGTTGATGTTGGTCCTCACAGTGCGATGATGTAAGGGCTGGACAGGTCGCGCGTTGTTGCCCAGGGGCGCCTTGGGGGTCAGCTGCGAGCCTTGCATCAGCTGACGGAGGGCGTACATCTGGGAAAATATGGGAGTTGAGATGTTTTGTTCGAAGAACTAGGATTTTTTTCTGTATCATAGTAGTTTAGGCATACATTTTAACGGAGTAAACAGTTAGACAAGAAGTACAAAAATCTCACATCTCAGCGACAGTAAATGTCAAAAACATGTCAAAAATTAAGGTAAATTAGAGGTATTATCGACAGATTGAGACTGAGATTAAAATACGAACGTTCTTAAAAATACGGGAATTCCCCCTCTGGAATAAGATATTATACTAGGGGCTCGACAGGTGACAGGTCGCGGGGTTCGATTGCTTAGCCACAGTGCCTTTAAATATTTTCTGGCAGGAGTCCGGTTTGTTTATTTATTTTTGTTGTGTTTAATTAATGTTAATTTTATCATTAATCAGTTTATTAACGCCTGTTTTAATTAGTAAAATTACAGGGATCTACAAATTTTTTTTTCTTTTTTTTATTCATATTAATCGTTAAAATACGTGTTCTTGTGGCTCTTTTGAATATTATTCAACTATGTGTGTACAATCCTAGAAACCGGTCGCGATTGAGCAAAATGAAATAAGAATGGACTGTATCATAGACATATTTATACACTCATTAGTGGCTAGACTTAAAAAATAATAATAAGTTAACTACCTCTTGTTTAGAAATATAGATAGGCTTGTTGAAGATGATCCAGACGGCCGTCTCCCAACAGCCGGGGTGCGTGGTGGAGCCTTCGTAAGTGAGGTACTGCTGCGTGTTCGGTAGGAGAGAACTTAGCGGCAGGTGCTTGATGGGGAATGAGGCACCTGCAAGAGAATATTGTTGAGAATAGACCTAGTAAATTATCGGTAGGAGTTACATAAGGATTACTTAATTTCGTCTCTTCACATTTTTCTTAAAATGTGCCCAGTACAGAGAGGTTAAAGTCAAGTATAGTCGAGGTAAGCCGCAAGCACCAAGTTTTTTACATTTCTTTCTCATTTCTCCTTTCGCAGGTCTGCTGGAAGAAATTTCTTAGGAAATAAGCAGTACCTTTGTACTCATAATTATGATTATGTCATATCTATATCTATTTTACTGTGTGTACATAAATAAATAAAACCTACACCTGGTAGGAACAACATTGTAACATTTTGCAATTTATTCTAACTATTCCTTAAATGTATTAATTGACAAAAGGATTCGGAATAAATCGGTTGTATGTCTTAAAAACATTGTATTTCAAATATCAAAAATCTTTTTCCCATCATTATCGATTTAGTAACAATATAAAAATAAATGCCATGTTATTGACTTGAAATAAATACATATATAACGAAAAAAAAAATTTTTTTTTCACATTACCATCATTATACACACAATGTTGTTGTTTTAAAATGATAAATTATTCTAACATTGTAACTTGACCAAAAACAGGTTTCTGTTTGATGTACGTAAACATCGTGGTTTTATTTTTAAAGAAAAAACAAAATATGTATTAATAATACATAGAGTGTTTTATTTAAAAGCATGAGGACATACGCAAATAAAAAAAATAAAAAAACATTCCTGTAAACCTAGCAAAAATAGATACAATGTTGTTCTTATCAGATATTGAAATGATAGCGGCCTTGTCTCAAAACAGGTCAGAAGCAGTTACAATACCCGGGCCGAGTCACACCGGATTGGCAGCGGCCAGCAGCGGCCGGCAGCGGCTGGCAACGGCTGCCAGCGGCCCCCGGCGCCACCGCTGGCGGCCTCACGCTACCTCCAGATCCCACGTCCCTAGTCTCCTCTTGACTAGTTTAGTTTCTACATTACATACGCGCGGCCGCCCCCGGTGCTGCGAGCGGCCTCGCGTCGCCGCTGGCAGCCGCTGGCAGAACCACCGACAAGATGCACGTGGCGCGCGGCCGCTCGCGTCACCCTGGGCGGCCTCGCGACCTTTTCAAGTTTTTCAAGCGATACTGGTCTTTTAAGTATGTAGATAAAGTTTAAAACTATTTCACACTGAAAGTACTCGCCGCGTCGCTGCCGGCCGCTACCATTCCGGTGTGATCCGACGATAAAATTGGACGTTGTCACCTTTGTAAGGTATCCTATAGATCCTATGGTTTAGTTAGAATTTCCCTATACTAGCTACGACGCGATGTAGGAGCTAAAAGAATCCTTTTAATGTATAAAGAATCTTAATAAGGTGGCTTCACACTGTGCGTTGTTTTGCGGAAAAACTTGCTGGTTCTACAAGCTACATTTTTGCCAACCGCGCATTGTGCAAAGCCGGCTTAAGACATACAAAAATATTCATATCGTTTGTCTGTGCTTACCTCTGTATGTAACTTTATTGAAGGCGCTGGTGATCAGCCTAAAGTCTGTGTTAGTCGGTTCTCCAACCTGCAAAAAGAAAAAATTGAATTATGTACTTACTGATAAACAATCAATCTGCCTAGCCTTTTCCCAACTACGTTGGGGTCGGCTTCCTGTCTAACCGAATGCAGCTGAATACCAGTATTTTACATGGAGCGACTGCCTATCTGACCTCCACAACCCAGTAACTGGGTAATACGATACCCCTTGGTAAGACTGGTGACAGACTTTCGGGCTTCTGACGACTCGTAACGACTGTCAAAGATCCACGAATGACAGCCGGGATCAACGGCTTAACGTGTTCTCCGAGCCACGGAGGATTCTCGGTATGTAAAGATGGTCACCCATCCACTGACCAATCCCGGCAAGTAGCTTAACCTGATGGATTGACCCGAGCGGCTGTTATGACTTAGCCACGGGTTTTGGTCCCGGCTGGCATTCGTGGATCTTTGACAGTCGTTACGGGTCGTCAGAAGCCCGAAAGTCTGACAACCAGTCTTACCAAGGGGTATCGTATTACCCAGTTACTGGGTTGTGGAGGTCAGATAGGCAGTCGCTCCATGTAAAATACTGGTATTCAGCTGCTTTCGGTTAGACTGGAAGCCGACCCCAACATAGTTGGGAAAAGGCTAGGCAGATTGATTAATGATGTCTTCAGATAAACATAAATCTAAGTTTAAAGTCCCACTACCTGCACCATAAGTGAAATGCCGACAATTCCTTGTGATTTGTGCTGAGCTTCCGACATATTGTGGTACAACTCCTTGTTGAAGCCATACAGTTGAATCTGTGAACAAAAATACGCTTTAATTAACATAAAATAACAAAACACCACAGCAGTAAAAAACGCTGAAAAAAGCAAGTTTCTTGTATGACCCCCTTTAATTTTAAACTTTATTTTATTTGCTATAATGGTAATAGAAATACACAATCTGTGAACATTTCAACTGTCTACCTATTTCGGTTCATGAGTTACAGCCCGCTGACAGACGGACGGACAGTGAAGGCTAACTAATAGGGATCCGTTTGGTACTCTTCGGATACGCCCTAACCCTAATAAGAAGAGGTTCATAGGAGGTAGCTAATAGTAGATTACAAATTCATCGCAGTCACAATGAGCTCGCTGGCTAGTTGGTCAAAATGGCCGATGAATGGTGATGTTAGCCGATGCGTTGGTACATTAGGACGAATCCACATCTATCCTTGCAGTTTTTGAAAGTATTCTTTAAGACAATCGTAACAAAAATGTTATAGCAGTATTTGAAAACTTGAGGGGTCCACACAGCACCAATATTTCACTAGTTTTTGTTGTCCCATGTAATAGGGGGCGGATCTATTGGTATTGTTATTAATCAGGCAGAAATGCAGACTCCAGGCTGGCAGAAGGGGTCCGCTACGACCGATGCCTGCCGGGGTCGCGGGGTCGCGGGGCCACGGTATCCCTTTCGGACTTTCCCGCGTACAACGGCAACGGCAACGTACAGGCAACTGAAGGAACACGGGTGGGTTTTAGTCAGTAAGAGTCTGACACGCCCTCCCGCTACGCCCAGGGCAGGAGAAGTTATTTGATAATTTCCCACACAAAAAAAAAAAGGAAAGGCTGGCTGGAGATTCACTCTCTATTAATGGTATAGTAGTAAAAGTAACTGGCAAAACTCAAAGCATTTATTTCAATTAAATCATTGACAGGCACTTTTGAACTATCAAGGAATCGATCAGTCACAGAGATGAACTCGTAGATACCCATCCCAAAGCGTAGTAGGTTCCTTTGGAGAAGAACGGAAAAGAAACTTCAATTGACACTTTTTAAATCAAAATATTGTTATAAAATATTGGTTACATCATTCGTTTCAAAACAAGGGTGTACCATACCTCTGCCACAGGCAACAACTAAAAGAGACATGGCGTAAAGTTTAATCAAATGGCCATTGATTTTAATGAGGCAGCACTCGACAATGTACCCACAAACAAGTAACCATTAACAAATACAAAACCACAATAAAGTTAAAACAGTAATAATGGCTAAATCAAAAAGTCATTAACATAGAACCGCAGACCGCAGTCCATAAAGTTGGAAATAATCGACTGTAGCTAAAATTGTCGTCACTAGCTCAGTCCAACCATTTTCATTGATTAAATTAGTGAATTAATAGCGTAGCTGGAATATCCAATTAGGAAGCATTGATATTAAAACGACGCAAAAACAATGGTGTCGTGACAGTTATTCGAGTTTCGTAAGTAATTAATAGTTACAAATTTTGATATCCATGGATTGAGAACAATTTTTCATTTATTTATGCTGAAAAATTATCACACAGAACCCTTATAAGACCAGGTGTTGTACTCTGTAAAAATCTCTTCGTGAAAACTTTATCCGTCTTATTACAAAAAACTGCATAAGTAATGGTTTAAACCAAGACTAAAAGGTCTTGGATTGTTACGGTAACAAAGCTAGTACCAGCCTCAAAATGTGTCCCGATTACAAAACGAAGACCAATCGAGGATCAGTTAGTACCAAAGAAGGTTCATGGTTCAAATAATATCCACAGATAAGAAACAATAATGGCATTCTTTCATTCGTTCACGCAGGCTTTATTAGAAGCAACGTTCTGTTCCTCTAAATGCTGATATTGTAATAACACTTGAAATGCTTAAATAATTATTTATTAATACCAAAATATGTCCTAAATTGTTCTTTGTTTAGGTTACAATATATAGAACAAGCAAAACTTGTACTTTTGATGCGCTTTTTATAATCAAGTTGTCATTATTTTTTAACACCTCTGTTGAGGTTTTTTTTTTGTGAACGAAACGTTAGTTGGCAAAAAGCTGTCAAGTTGACTGAATAAACATGAGTGACGTTTTTCTTGGGAAAAACGACTCGAAAGGACATTAATTTATTAATAATAATTCCTCAATATTATCAATTCCAGTAATCGAATCTGAAATATCCATTAAAAAACATCCAGAGATTCGGCGACGGACGCTGGGCGCTCGTGAGCTTGCTAGACAATCTTTAGCGTGAAGTGCAGCGACTCACATACGGCGGCGCGGCGGCGCGTGTAATTTTAAACGCATGTTTATGTTACGTCCTTTACATATTAATAAATAAATGCACTTCTTATTTGTATTTATTGTTCTTAATATACCTAACTGTAAATCTCAATACACACACAAGGCGGGTGCGTATCGTGCGCGGATCGGTACGGTACGGTGAGACGCCGTACCACCGTACCGTACCGAACGGGCGTTCAAACTACCGTTCTTGGATCGCTACACGCTGTTTCGAAACAGAGGTATGGTACAGACAAAAAAACAAATTTCTTATATAGTTTGTATAGCATTTAATCAAGAAAATCCATTTCTATTAATATATAACTGACCCCCATCAGCATTTACTTTCTTTACTCTTATATTCATTCTATTGGTCCAATTACTGTAGGAAAATTAGCAATACTGGGGAACTTCCTAATGCTTTCCTCCTGTTTATTTAAAGTAATATGCATTTTTATAAATCTTCAGGACATCTGCTACCTTTTTACATGTTTTGTTGACAACTGGTTGAGACACACCATGTAAATCAGCTGTATCGTCTTGAATCTACGAATAAAACAATATTATTAGTATATTATTTGGATTTCGTCTAATGTTAGGTTAGCATTGACCAAGGCTAGGTACTTACATACTTAATGGCGAGCCCAGTTGCGTAATGCGCAAACCTCTTGCACTTCAGGATTCAATGGGCATCCTCGAGGTTCGTGGGATAAATCCTCACGTAAAACATCCACAATTTTTTCTCCAAAACGTTTTGTGAACCTATACTTATTCTAAAATCTTCGTCACTCAATTCAAAAGGATTTACACGATGTCGATGTCTGTAAGACCTCCGAGACGTTTCCAGCATATCCAAATCTTCCAAATCCATCAAGTCAATCATATTAATATATTTTTTTAACGATTTTTATATAAATTGACAAACAATAATAATCAACGCAAACGTCAAATAAATTAGTACCAAAGATAAACTAGGGGACTCGGCGGACTAACTTTAGTACCATAAATAGTTCTGAAACTAGTGATAAACTTCATTTTATAATAACGTTTTATTTAGTCATGGTACTAAAGCTAGTACTAATCCCAGTACCAAATTTAGACCGTGTTTTGGAATAAGACGGTATTAATTTAACCATTTATGTACACACATATATTCAGGCAAGAAGAAAAGAAAAGGAAAATACGTACAAAGGTGATACTTATTTCCAAAGAAATCTCTTCCAGCATACCTGAGATAGGACAGAGGATAAAAAGAGACGTAGACACTGTAAAAGTAGAGAGAAAGTAAAGTACATAAAATCAAAATAATTCACGCAATAAAATAAAACAAACAATATGAGAATATACTTACTTACATACAGACAAACATACATACTTCTTAAATAAATATCACTAAGATTTTATTAATTTTAATGTAATAATAAAAAACTACAAAATAAACACCTACTTAACTATGACGCTGTGGAAAGATAGTGATCTTTCACTCTTCTTTTAAATACTGCAACAGTTTGGCAGTCCCTAATGTCGGGCGGACGTGAATTCCACAACCGCACCGCGTGCACAGTGAAGGAGTAGGAGTAGAAGTCAGTGGAGTGGAGTGGCTTTGTTGAAGTGAGCTGTCAATATTGTCAATCCCTAGCGTCAGCCGTGCTATTCTGTAAACATCTCACCGTGAAAACTTGGGTGAAGTTAGCTTGATGTGAGCTGTCATTGCACCTAAAGCTAAGGATTGACACTATTGACAGCTCACTTCATGCTCACTTCATCTCACTCTTCACGGTGAGACGTTTACAGAATGGATCTACAGGTAGAATGTCAGCTCACTTCGCCGAAGTATACATCCCACACACGTGCGTTTTTATCGGTCGATAATGACGCAAGCGTTATTGCGATATCTGTTTTCAGAACATTTTGTATTAGGACGGCCACGAAGTTACACACTGCTGCGATAATAATGACGCAATAGAAGTAGGACGCCTGTGTTCTTCCGTCCTGCGATATTCTGATATGTGTTCTTAGAACACATGCAATCGAACGAACACCTGCGTTAATAACGTTAGTACGGTGTAGTGCTGGCGGGCCTGTAATGTAGGTTACACGCAGACGTTCTTCTTCTTTTCGTGTGGTTAGTGACTAACCTGGTGACAGAGTTTTAAACCCGCCAATGGGGCTTGGCTTCACATGCCATCGAGAAATATCTCTCAGGCACGCCGGTTTCCTCACGATGTTTTCCTTCACCGTTTTTAAAGCAAATGATAATTATATATTACGCACATGAATCCGAAAAGTCAGAGGTGCGTGCCTTGGGTTCGAACTCGAGACCTATGACGACTTGGCAGTCCGACGGTCACACCACTAGGCTATCTCTGCATACGTTAGAAATATCGGACGATAAAAACGCAGCTGTGTGAAAAAGAATCGGGACGCATTATCGCAATAACACTTGCGTTAATATCGCCTGATAAAAACGTGCCTGTGGAGGAGGAGTTTTTCAGAAACAAGGTGCGATATAATTGCCTGTAGCATACGATAAGATGAAGCAACAGAAAATATTGTACCGTCTAAACAATGTTTGGAAGATACAAGTCATTTGTTGATTCCATTTTATTGCAATACTGGCAAGAAATCTGCATCGTGTAAATGAGGTATGTAATTACTTAAGGCTTTTTAAATCATTGAACTCAAGATGTGACTAATTTTATACCCATCTAACTGCTTTCATTTTGTTTTTTCCATTGCTGCATGCTTTATTAATGCTTGAAATTTTGTCTGATATAAAAAATAAGACAAAATTTCAAGAAATGGAATATATTTCGCAAATTCTTTTTCGTAATCAGACACCCTCTTACAACACCAATATAACTGTCACAAATTATACTACTCGTATCATGCACACTTTTTTACCTGTTTTAAGTTAAGGTTAATCTTACTTAAAACTATACCTTTTTAAATAAAAATATTGTCAACGGAACGAACGAGCGTCGATCACAACACGGAATCCTACTGTGAGCTCTATGATTTCAATTTACTTGAATGTTATCTTATACTTATTATTTATTCAACCCTCCAACTTGCTGTATATTTTAATCATATTAAATAATGATAGGAGTTTACAAATTAACACTGTCAATGCTGCCATTATCGAGCCTTTATTATTGCTCCCTAGGGTCGCAAAGACCGAACTTTGACCCCTTTAAACTTTGCTTGTTCACCGCCATCACAACGATTTCCTGATACTTGAATATCATAATGTTAATACATAAACGGCCAGCGTTGAGAATAAGCTATAATTATATATTCATGCCATGAAATTATCTTAGCATTTATACATACCTGTCTATTTATGTAGTATATGGTCACTGTCCATTCTAAGGTTGCCTGAAAGAGATCGCGGAAAGCGATAAGGCCGCCCATTGTATATTTTGTAGTGTTTGTTTTGTTTTTTTGTTATGTGTTTTTGTGGTGTACAATAAAGTATATATAAATAAATAAATAAAGAAATGGTCGCCCCTTGTTACATGGGACTTAATTTAATTACATAACTTGCAAAATGTGGGTGTGATATATAGGAAAACCTCTGCCTACCCCATTGGGGATTACATGCGTGATGTTATTTAATGTAAAATGTTGTCCTTTCAACCGGCGCTTAATTCAAAACAAGCGCGAAAATATCTCAAAACCACGATCATTTAAAAACCCTAAAATGACACAGATAAATTACGTCGAAATATTTCGACATAATAGCTTTAAAACGATCGCATTCGAAGTTAAAGAGCGAACTTCGGTCGTTGAGACCCTCGCTAATAATGAGTGTTCGATAACAGTAGCGTTTTAGTGTTGACTTGTGAAATTATATCATTTGGTATTTGTTAAAAGAGATGGTCTGGTTGTGATGTTTGTTTCATATTTTTGTGTGCGATGGGCGTAATAAAACAGATTTAGTGCAGAATCAGCACCACCACATTACCACTACCTTTTTTTCCACCTAATCCTAAAAAAGAGCGTTCATGCCGTAACTCGACTTCGTAGCTGCTTTTCCACCCTTTTTTTTTTTTTTTTTTGGTGGGAAATCATCAAATGACTCCTCCCGCTCTGGGCGGAGCGAGAGGGAGTGTCACACTTTTACTGACTAAAACCCACCCGTGTTCCTTCCGTTGCCTGTGTGCCGGGGCCGCGATATCCCTTTCGGACAAACTCGCAACCCTGGCAGGCATTGGCACTTACGGACCCCGTCAGTTGGTGCTGACATCTCTTTGAGGCGCGCGTGGAACACAACGCGCCATCGACCCGGGCCTGGTCCTAATCGGACGGCGAGCTACCCATTGCCCACCGTCCGCAAGCCCGCGCCTACGGTGGCCGGAAATCGTCTCGCGACTCCCGACGCTGCTTTTCCACCCTAAGGTTCAATGTCATTTGCACGTCATAAAACGTCTATTCTATTTTTCTCTATGGCAATGCTGCCGATATCGTCAATTCTGCCAATGTCAGATGAGTTAAGAGCGTTTATACAGAAAGTGGGCAATGTCGCAAATAGGTGTTAAATATTTCGCTGTTTTGATTAATTTGAAATAAGAAATATGGCTAACTAGTGAACTAGAATATTAACAATAAATTGCAATTATAGCACTGAATTTGATGTTGTTACCTGTTTTAGGTGTAAAAAAGGGAATTTGCAAGTTGCCAAAAATACTTTTTTTACCTCTAAAATTAAATATTCGGTATTACGATATTAATGATTGCATTTAATAATCAATATTATCACTAGTTAGCCATATTTTTAATTTCCATAAAGTAATATTGCCAAATTAATCATAACAGCGAAATATTTGACAGCTATTTGCGGCATTGCCCACTTTCTGTTTAAACGCTCTTAATACATCTGACATTTCGGCAGTGTTGCCGTAGAGAAAAATAGAATAGACCTTTATGACGTGCAACCTCAGGGTAGGAAAGAAGCTACGAAGTGACTTAACATACTATGATTATATCCAAGATAAAAATGCTTGGAAACATGCTGGGCCAGCTCCATAGGATAATCTAGAATCTAGACAAAATCAAACTGGTTGCGAATTTAAGTTGTATAAATTATTATATTTTAATAAATGACATTGATTTTACATTCTGTGATTACTTCCTCACACATTGACTTATTAATTGTAACTTTTTTTATTTTTTTTTGGAAAATCGTCTTCTTTTACAATGTTTGTAAATATGTGAGAACCATGTATCTATCACATAGGTAATTAATTTATCTGTTGTTGCTCTCTTTTTAAATTTCTTTTTACCTATTGTGGTATAGTAAATTTTATTTTTTTATTTTTAGATGCATCGTCTTCACATATAATTATATAACTAATGTACCTATATATATACAAAATATTGTAAAACATTTTAAAAGAGTAACGGTGGAGTTTCTTGCCCATTCTTCTCCATACGAAAACTACCTTTTGGAAGGGGCGACTAGAATCAATTCAATTTTTTTGTAATTTTTGACGTTCAAAAGTGCCTTGCAAGGGCCTATTTGAAATAAATGATTTGACTTTGACTTTGACTTTATGTATATTTGCTACATATAAACCTACTTGTGTACCTAACATCCAATACATTACGTAACTTAGAAGATAGTTACACATCAACAACCCACTTTTCAATCAAACCCTCGGGCTATATCATAAATACTTTAACCCCTAACTGCTTAATAAAACCGGAATTAATTTGAAATCGAAGACGGTATCCCGAAGTTAGTTAGCTATTGGAATGTGGGTGCATAGTTGCCAGTCTGCGGTCAGACGGTTGCATAGTTAGACTACCTGGCTGTGGATAAAGGGGGTTTTATAAAGTACTAAATTTAGTGCAGGCATGCAGGATGAGGTTTTTATGCTAAATTGATCACAAACATAAATTAATTTAGGTCGCATCACAATTTCTTACTATCTGAATTGTCTTCAGTCCCTTTGTAAGAATAGTTACTTAGGCGTTCCCAAATGCTACGATTATTGAGTTTTGATCTCGATTTTTACATAGAGCGAGGCTGCTATATTTGGCAGTTAAAGATTTTTGTGTTCATGCCGTTTACAGAACCCCAGAGTATTTGACATGGTTGACAATACCGTCCGTTAGTTTGAAAAAATATCATGAGACTTGGGCAGGACGTTGGTTGGTTAGGTACCAGCTTATTATGTTCTCACTGCTGGAACACCATACTGTATTCTACCACGCGTGCCCAGTGTGGGTTGGTAGATGTTACATGTCTTCGAATTTTTGGTTCTAGGACATGCCGGTTTCCTTACGATGTTTTCCTTCACCATTTTGAGAGCAGTCATGGTGATACCTAATACTTACTCGTAGTAAACTCTGTCTCAGTCTTTTTTTCAATTGGACAAAATATTGTCACTAAAACATTTTTAGCGCTAAAACATCACTCCTTATAAAACTAGCTTTAGTTATCCCGTGACGTAACTATAGGTGATTTAATATTTCCCGGTCACTGGTATCAGGTTTAGTTGTTATAGAGTTATATCCCGAACATTGTTGTGAATTTGTGTAGTGTTATTAATAAAGGGTTATTCAGCAACTGTACGTACGTTGCGTTATGGTTACATAGTTGTATAATTTTAGAGCGTGTTTCTGTGTATGAAATTTAGAATTCAGATGGATTGAATGTGAGTTTAGAATATGTATGATGAGATGTGAATGTGTGTATGGGATACTTAAATTGATATGTGTGAAGCTTAATATTTGAGGTCTTGATATATTTCTGAGGATAATTCTGAAATTCATTTGTTAAGCAGTAACCCTTTTATCAAGTGAACTTTATTACATCCATTTCGTGTGTTTATTTTGAACCACAGATTTTAAGTTGAGCATTATTCTGCACCTTTCGTGCGTTCACAAACAGTCATAGAGTATTTTGCATTGCTCTAGGGTATTAATGAGACTGTTTACTGTGCTTTCTATTTTTTATGTAATCAAAAGATTACGGCAATACATTGAGTAGGCAATACGTTAAAATGAGGCATGACATCACACCCGGTAGATTTTATACCGACTTGTGACGTACGGAACCCCCACCAACTTTAATTCGTTTTATCTAAACGAATTTTTGATAAAGCAAAATCGATGTCTAATATTTTTTTATTATCTGTCTGACGGACTAAATCTTTTTTTTTCCCTAGTCAACATCCCTATTTTGTCGGTTGCTGGTGTAATTTTAAATATGGAACATTTCATCTTTGTACCTCAAATATAGTAATGCATCTGCGAAGTGTGGAACCATAACCTGCAGCACCACTCACGAGGCTGAATCGTCGACTTTTTGCCAACCAATAACATGATAAAAATCTACTCACCTCGCCAGGGAAAGTGTGATGATCAATCTGATGCTCCGACCCCCGGTTGTCTTCCATGCCATAATGGAAGTAGATCTCTTCAAACTGGTAGCGGTAGGACAGTGGGCCTCCGCTGATGTTCACTTGGTGTTTTGAGTCCTTCTCTACGCGGAAGACCAGGGACTGACCCGTGTTTTGGAGGACGCCGCTGACCTGGAGGAAAAAATTTCTTTTTTGAAGGTTTTAAGAATTAAGACGCAGATGTACCAGTAACTGAGTGGTTAGCTTTTGTGTTCTGTACTGAGCTCACGCAACGCGTCGTATCTCCAGCCAGTAATAGGACTCGCTCATCAAGGAGCGCTGTCCTAAATGATACGCATTATTAATTTATTATACATAAAAAAAGGTATTAATAAAACACGTAAGTATACTAATTTTAAATGGTGCAAGTTTCAGAAAAATATGCTTGATAGATTTTGCGTGATTCTCAGTTTTTCATCCGTGTTAGACATAACTTTACAAAATTAATTTCACTGTGTAAAATATTCCTATATTAAATTATTAGGAAACGCTCTAATTTAACATATTATATTTTTTCCAAATCATTAACACAAGTCGTTTAGACGTAATCTTCAGTATAAAATCATTAAAAGTCGGTTATCGACGCCATAAGTAACTTTGAAACGCGAGAATAATATCATGACCCAAATGTATGGGACAACTGATTATTTCTTCGCGAATAGTTACTCAGTTTCATGGTCTGTACCACACTCTTAAATATGTGTATATCCATACCTTTCTGATACATTTTCTATACATGTAGAAGATATAGATATTTAATAAAAATAGCTACTTCCACTGAAAATACTCCCAAAAACTACGAAAAAATATATTCAAATACCTAAATTGCAATTGCCTCATTTGAATATTTTTTTAAACTGCAATATAATAAATGGAATCAGAGCAACACTATCAAAGCAACACCAAAATAATAATCAACATGAATCGGTATGAATCACACTGTCGGCTCCCCGTGGGGTGTCTGTGGGGTGTCCATGGGGAGTTCATGGGGTGTTCTATCAATCAATGGGTCGCACCTTGATTAGAACCTGGCAACTTATGCGCTTTGAGTGGATATGATGTATGGCTTGTTGACACGCGACGGACGAAGCTGTAGAGGCGATGGAACTGGCTTGTAATTTGGAATTGGTATGGTTTTTATATTGCAAGCGGTGGTTGTTACCTACTCAAAATCAACAAAAAAAAGTCAACTGTAACTACGATTTTTTGTATATGTTGTTAGGTCCCCTGAGAGTAGTTTATACCCAATTTTGCAACCCTGAAAACCTTGCGCTTCTCCCATGGTGCTCGAATAACTATGAAATTCTTGCACTTGTCTCAGTTTTTTTTTTATATGCCTTATGGACGCGTAAAGTAAGGTAAAAGCGTTTGCGATGTTTGATGTTGTTTTGAATGGGCTATTGCTTTTCTGGAAAATAAATATGGAATATCTGTGTTTTTTGAAAGCCTTACGTATATATATAATCTTTGATAAATAAATCTGCAGTCAGATTTCTTGTCTAGTGATTTTTGGTCGGCGGTTATTCAGGTTGTCGTACCGTTTATGGAAGCGTTCATCCAAAAAGTTGGCAACTCCGCAAATAGCTGTAAAATATTTATGTAAAAGTAACATCATGTTATAATTGCATTTCTTAATCAATATTTTAGTTCACTAGGTAGCCATATTTCATATTTCCATACAGTAATATCGCCAAATTAATCAAAACAGCGCAATATTTGACAGCTATTTGCGACGTTGCCCACTTTCTTTAAAAATGCTCTTAAATAATGACACCAGCTAATTCACTACCTATAGTTATGGATATTTGTGTCCGAAATAAAGCTATTCTATTTTATTCAAATTCAATCAGATTTGACAGAAGATTTCGCGAGAGATTAGTGGTTTTTAGTTAAGTACAAGATTTTTTTTTTTTTTAAATACAGTCCAACAAAGTTATTTGGACTGGATAATTTTAATAAATTCTTTTGTAAGTAATAAACCGGGTGTTACAATACAAATGATCACGACAAAAAATCTTGTAATTTATTTGTTGTGTTTAAATAAAATTCAAGTTATTTGCTGTCAAACGTTTTATGTAGTGGCAAATAATTGTTGTACGATTACAAAAAGTTTTACTAGAAAAACACGTTATCATACCAAAAACTGCGCTCTCCGGATTTATAGCACGTTCTATTCATTCAACTTTCATGTAATTTGGTTGAGGGAGTGACTTGCCTTGTAGATAATCTAATGTAAGAGATAGCTACAAACATTTTAGTTTAATAAATTACTTTTAAAATTGTATTTTTTATGGGTAAAAGTATACAAAAATACAGTTACTTTTATTGCATGCAATCGATAATATATGTCAGTCTTGCGTCATGTTCAATTACGTAAAACTCACCTCAGCCACACAATAACGGCTGTACAAATATATTAGGGGCGGCTAATCGTGACAAAAAATTCACTGATGATAACAAGAAATAACTCAAAGTACCTATATATTCTAAACGGTCGCGCACCTTTTGGTGGACCACACTGCATCGCATCGTATAACAATAATAACTTAAAAAACCTTTTAAAAATATGTCCAGATAACTAATTGAAACGCGTTATAGAATTTCGCGGCGCCAAGCCGACTCATAGTTAACTATATTTCTGAATTTCTTTTCTGATTTCGATAAAAGTTGGCTATAAAGTAAATTAATTATGTAGTCTATATGATGGGTGCTGAGAAAGGGGAAGCTGATAATTACTACATGGCCTGGGGCCTAGGGCAGCCAAGACTGTAAATTCGCCACTGGTTACGTTCATAAATATGGCCATACAGGCACGTGGTTGCGATTACTACGCACCTTGACCTTTCTGAAGAACATCACCAATTAGGTCATCATCATTCATGTTGTGTCCTGTCATCCCTTATATCAGTCTACAATAAAGAATATTATCTACCTACTTTTGCTTGTCTACATCATAAATCTGGGAACGCAAAAGATGAAGTTATTATGTTTCTTAAGAGCGTTTATTCTGAAAGTTGGCAACGTCGCAAATAGCTGTCAAAAATTTACCTGTTTTGAATAATTTGCCAATATTACTGTATGGAAATAAGAAATGTGGCTAACTAGGGAACTAGAATATTAATAATGAATTTCAATTAAAACATTGAATTTGATGTTTTACCCGTTTTAGGTGTAAAAAAGGCATATGGAAAGTCTCAAAATCCTTTTTTTTACATCTAAAACTAAATATTCGGTGTTACGATATTAATTATTGCATTTCATAATCAATATTCTAGTTCGCTAGTTAGCCACATTTCTTATTTCGATACAGTAATATTGCCAAATTAATCAAAACAACGAAATATTTGACATATATTTGCGACGTTGCCCACTTTCAGAATAAACGCTCTTAATGCTAGATGATAAATAATTAGTGACTTTGATGTTGCCAAAGGTTCTTTCTCGACGATTGCGACTCTCAAGCAATCCAGTATCATAAATATAAATTGCTTCAAAATATTGACTGGAGAAACTGTGAACGTATATTCTATTTATGGATAGTATAAGTATCTAGGTTGACTTTATAATGCCCTAGCAGCTAGCTAGTTTAAAAGAAATGTAATAACGAAGGTAGAATTTTTTAATAATAAAGATTGATGATTCTTAGTGAAGTTATAAAAGTGTGAAGTTATAAAAGTGCGGAATTATTTTAGTTTCGATGAAATGTCGGATTGTAGAGATCTGACCTTTTAAAAGACAAAAATCAATGCTACGTGTAACAGCTAACTTGCAGAATAATATCTATTTCGTACGGGTGCAACAACGATACATCAAAACATCGAGATTTCTGTGCTATATGAAATGCAGGCCACACACCTTACGATGTAATGTCATCTTTTAAACTATAGAAGAGGTAAGCGGCCACACAAAAAGCGCCTTATTGTCAATAATGTTTAAAGAAATAGATTTAAAAAACGATACATTATGAAACAATTGATTAAATTACTAGACCCCCGCCCCTACTTCGCACGGTGTTTATGACTTGACAAAACATCAAGATTACTTTATTATATATTATGTAAGTTTTATTGTACAAACAAACCTTCCGGAATAAATTCTCTAAATTACGGTAAAAATCGCATCAAAATCTGTTGCTGAGTTTAGAAGAACAACGCGGTCACACAGACAGACACGAAAAGCAACTTTAATTTATAATATGTGTAGATATAGAAACTCACATCATAACATTACCCCTTGTTTCCACAAAGGGTTGGGCAGAGTTGTACCTATAGGACACCCACACTAAAAAACACTATCTAGAGCCTGTTCAATTTCCGCATCGCATAGTATAACATTATAATATATCGTGACTAGCAAGGGAACGCTACTACACGGCCCTCCCCTAAAACTGGCCCAGTATAACGCAGTGTATGTTGCAAAAACGTGGCCGATAGCCCGATAGGCTATCGCGGGCCGCATACATTAGCATCGCATTGAGCAAGCTTGTAACTCACTATAAATGAATAATTCTGCACGAACGGTAACTATATTCATTAGATATGCCGTCGGAGTTAGCCTTTTCGTACATTATGGTAGGTAAGTACTAAGTCTAAACTAATAATAATATAGTACTTTAGATAATTATCTTATAATATCCTACTTATATTATAAATGTGAAAGTTTGTTACTCAATCAAGCAACAACGACTGAACGGATTTGGATGAAATTTGGCACACAGATAGTTTATAACCTGGATTAACACAAAGGATACTTTTTATCCCGATATTCCTACGGGATCGAGACTTATGCGGGTGAAACCGCGGGGCACAGCTACTAGTATTTAATATTTGACGATTTCACACTTTTTGCGACTACCTCAATCATCATCATCTGCGTAGTCTATGTTGGGATCGGCTTCCAGTCTAACCAGATGCAGCTGAAAAGCATTATTGCCTATCCAACCTCTACAATTCAGTTACTGGGTAACACGACTCCCCCTGGTAAGACAGGTTGATAAGCGTGGCGATTACCACAATGATTTCGACTGATTTCTGCAGCACTTCAGATACATTAATGCACATGTGCTTTGGAAAAAACACGTGTCAAAGCAAAACAAATGTGACCGATATTGTGGGGGAAAATAGTCCCAAATCTGACACCTATGTAACGAAAGTTTTATTTGTGACCATCTAAAGTAAGGTGGTCTGTAGGAGCCCTTATCTAAGCGAACGTAATTCTATGTAAGCGTACAGTGGCGTTTTTTATCATTTTTAATGGATATTACATGTAGCAATTACATGGGTATCAATTAGTTGTTAGAGCTACGTCGTAGGGGGTTTAGTGTTTGAAATTACTATGGTTAAAATTAAACAGTAAAACCACTATAATTAGCGTACCTAATGAGATAATATTGTTAATGTTCATGATTACTATAATATAATTTGATTAAATACATGAATAGGTGATGGATTCAAAGGGGAAAGTGGTTACTGCCACACACAAGACACGCGCTATACTTTATGTAAACTATTTCATCACCACTGCTCTCAAAACGGTGAAGGAAAACATCGTGAAGAAACCGGAATATCCTAGAACCAAAAAAAATCGAAGACATGTGACATCTACCAACCCGCACTAGACCCGCGTGGTGGATTACGGGTGTAGTGGCGAAAATTGAGGACACAAGGCATGGAGACGCCTTGGGGGCCACTGCTAAGGGCGGCATTGTCAACACTTTCGATAATAAGCGTGACACTGTTTACTTGCACTACGACACAAATGACGTTAAGGAACTGACGGCTTTGAATGGTGGTCTGGACAGAAGTTGTGCGCTCAACATATTTACGGCACCATGAATTTAATTAGTACTGCCGTCTCCAGGCGCGACCAAGTGGAGCTATGTTTTTTACGAAAAAAAATTATAGAGCAGGTATGCTGGAGCTGCAAATTTTTCCATTACAGAGAGTTATAGTACTAATTATTTAACATATTTGACATGTACTTCATAATTACGGGAAATACTGCATTTTTTTTACGTATCTTTAACAAAGATAACAGAAACATATTTTTTTAATATTTTTTTTTTCGTGAATAATAATTATACATAGGTCCTCAGTTTTCAAGCCAAATTACTTCATGTGACATATTTGACCATAGTACTAAATAAAAACCATTTTAAGCCCAAAAAAACGACACTTAATACTTCGAAGCTCTAAGTATTCAAAAACGCAATTTTCGATCCTGTGTGTGGCGCGGCAATTCCAAGCCCTTTTTGTCCAGCTGTGAACTACGACAGGCCAAGTTGACTCAAACGGTAACCTTTGACTATTACTAATGCCACTTTTAGCATACTTACTTCGTAAGTCAAGTGTAGGCACCTACCCAATACATGTGATTGCATATCGCTTTACCCAAGGACAGAGTTGAAAAGTCTTAAGTTATCAAAATACGCAGTGCTTTTTGCACGTTTTTACTGTTTGTTTTTACAATCGTTTACAAGGTTTATCCTCAATCCAATTTTTTCATTGACTAGTGAAACTCTTCAGCTAGTCAGACGTTTTTTTTCGGGTCTACTACTTTAAGTTTTCTATTTAAACTTATCAAAATCCATAACATGATTTCCCATAGCCGACCCTTAAGAGCCTGGTTCACAGACACGGTGCTTAGTGGCGGACATAATGGTGGAAATCAGGAATATGTCTTTTCCAAAATATTGTATGCAACCACAGGAGAAAGTTAGTTGCAATAATGAACAAGCTACATGTTATGAAGCTTATTAAAATAATACCTACTTCCCATTTCACGGAAAATCAAACGTAGTAAATCGTTTCATTCGCTGCGCTTTCAAATAGGGTTCGTGGAATCATAATTATTCAGGTTAGTTATATGTTCAGCAAAAATGGTGAAACGAAATCATGATACGAGTATTAATATTTGTTCCTTGAAATAGCACTGGTAGCAATGGTAATACGTAAGTTAATAAATTACACGTGTTGATAGCATTATTTAAGCTTGAAGCAAAGCCTGTTTCAGTTGTTTTCGGATAGGAGACAGTGTTTATCTAATCTACCAGTTCTCTTTTCTTTTTCGACGGTATTATGTTATACTGTCAGGGCCCAGTAGATGGCTGTGGCGTCAGAGGCGTTGTTCAGATCGTCAAGGGTGCAAGTGAACGGACATTCAGCATAAGGATCTACCAGTTAAACTGAAATAATAGGGGGACCAAGTATATAATCTAAGAGGGGGTACCTATGAAATCAGCGTTTTGTATGAAGAATTTTAAAGAAGTTGCATTTTTCATACTAACATTTTCTTAATTTATATCACAACCATGAACACCAATGTTTTAAAACTTTTATGCACTAATGTTTAAAAACTAAGTTAACGAATATGCCACGACAAAAATAAGTTTTGGCTAAGTTAAAACAAATAGTAGTCATTTCTGCTAACAAAATGAGGAGTAATTTTTAAGGTATTTTTAATGTTTATAAAACTATAAGTAGTAAGGTTTTTTTACTATTGGTAGTTTTCTATGATGGTCATTATTCGATATAATACCCAGCAATTGATGAAAATTTTAAATCATAGAAGTGACGAGGTTCTCTATTTGTGAGAAAAAAACGCCAATTTCAGCGGTGGGGACCCAATATGTAAATATAATTTGTATTAAATTGTATGCACGATAAGTAAGCCCGAAGTTTTTCAGAGGTGGTTGCATAGCATGATAATAATCAGCCAATAATTTTATCACTGCTGGGACACCGGCCTCCTCTCTGTGAGTGGGAGTGGGCCGTAATCCACCACGCGGGCCCAGTGTGGATTGGTACATGTCACATGTCTTCGATAATTTTTTTCGTTTTCTTCTCGATGTTTTCCTTCACCGTTTTGAGAGTAGTGGTGATGATAGAATTGACACAAAGCAAAGCGCCTGTCAGGGTTCGAAAATATGACCTGTATTCGGAAGTCGCAGCCGTTACCACTGGATCAACACTGTCCATCCACTGGGCCACCACCTGCTCACCCACTGCGCCACTACTGGTCAAGAGGTGGTTGCAATTTAGCTTAAACTAGAAAAACTGTTCAACTTTCAGTAGTATATCTTGTAGGCTTATGGAAATGTAACTGCAAACCATGTAAACTTGTAGTATCGCAGCTGGCTTACCATGTTTTAGCATAGGATTACCCTGGACGCGACCACGGTAGTGTTAATGTTTTAAGGCAGTTCACACTGATTGGGCAAAGCCGCAACGATTTTAAATCAAATTAAAAAAAAAAACAAAAAAAACTATTAAACCATTTACAGGCACTCTTGATTGGTCAATAATAGAAAGAGTCGGCCAGTCAGAAAGACGAAGCTAGTGAATGGGTGAATGGGCAACTCCATTCACCCATTTACTATGGAGAAGAACAGACACTCTTTTAAAATCAAAAATATAGTCAATGTTGCTAATACCTTGGATAACCGCTTTTCTTTGGACACCTAATTGATTCAGAGCCACTGAGCCACGTTTTTTTAAGTATTTGGTCGTGAGCTTGATCGGGTCGGGTTTTTGAGATTTTCGAGATTCCTGTTTATTTTTCAGAGGGCTTTTCTTTAATACATTTAACGCAATATTGGTATTTGGGAAAGGACACTTATAAGAACAATCAATCTTACTGTATGTTCACAAAGTAATTATGCTTAGCCTTATACCAACATAAAGATTTGGATCGGCGTCTAGACCTAAAAATACAGCAGAATGCAAACA
Source organism: Agrochola macilenta (assembly GCA_916701695.1). Taxonomy (NCBI): domain Eukaryota; kingdom Metazoa; phylum Arthropoda; class Insecta; order Lepidoptera; family Noctuidae; genus Agrochola; species Agrochola macilenta. Next base: position 14,005,149 of record OU753564.1, read on the forward strand.
ATTTGATCAATTATGTAAAAGCGACGTGGTGTTTAAATTAATTTTCCAGAACGATTAACAAAAATATTGTAGATTAATTTAGTCGAGTGTCATTTAACCTGAAATTCATTTAGAATAACGTCGAGTTTACTTTTAACTGTAACTTTTCATCAATAGTTAGATACTGTTCCGGTAAATGACGCACATTATCGCCACTACAGTGTGAGGCAGCTTTATACGCGGTCGTGATGTTGAATTTGCAACGCACACTGTAGTTTTTCACTCTGGTTTGCGTGTGAATATTTTTATAAGCATTTTTTCTTATGCGTCAGGAAACTTCACGTGAAATATGGGATCAACATGACGGTGGTTACCTGTTGGTCCATTATGTAAAAATCTTACCGTGAACATTTTAGTTAAGTGAGCTTGAAGTAAAACACGGAACGGCTGGTTTTAGAAGGGCATTAACCCGCGATGACCGTTGACTTCGAGATCAACGATCATCCCAGAGATTGACAGCTTACTTCAAACTCACTTCACCTACGTTTTCATGGTGTGATTTTTACAGAATGCCACTATCCATACGGGTACCCAGTTGAAATGAACATTTAATATTTAACATTGCTAACTGGCTCATATTTTTACTACGGCTAAGCTGTTCTATCGAAAGAGCCCTTTGTCGTGTGCCAGTTTTGAATAGAGGACTGTAATAGATTGAGTAGATAAGCTGTTCTTATAATAGGTTAAAAACGAAATAGATGCCAATACTAGAGAAGATTAAGAAAAAACACGTACAGGGTCAAATTAAATTAACTAGCGAAACTCCGCAGACGTGATTGGTACCATCGGTATCTAAACATGATAAAGAAAATAATTAATTTATATTATGTGTTTTTTGGGTCATCAACCGCAGTGTAGTCGATATATCAGTTTAAAAAATCTGTTTTTTTGTATGTAAACTTCACACACGTGATAACCATCACGTGTGTGAATATATCGATATCTAAATACGATAAAACAAACAAAAAAAAACAGTTTTCTCAACTCATACTTCAAGTAACATAACTAATAGCGGTCGCTGACCCCAATTTTATTTTTTTATTTTTGATATCCATACCCATCACGGCTGTGGAGTTTCGCTAAGTAATTTAATATGACCCGGTATATCGATAGGTACAAAGATCTCTTGGTGCGGGAAAAATCTAGAACTAACGCCGTCATCTTGTTTTTGTCATTACAATTTCGCGAAACAACACCCCTTCTCTCAATGTCAAAAGCTTCAAATTATCCTTCTGGCATTCTATTTACACTACTGCATGTTTTCTGACAGCACCTGATCAGTACCTTAATTGCGTAATACACGAACAATCACAATCTGAATAATTTTGAAATAAATTGCGAATCCATTGCTTCATAGGTACGTCAAAAAAAACTGCTCAATAACGTAAATAACGCAATGAATGTTGTTGAACTGTCAAAATGAAACAGAATAGTCTTAATAGTTTACCGAAAATGTTTACGCAGTTACATAGCAGCTCAACAAGCAATAGTTTACTCTGTGTTTAGCCTACTCTATGCACAAAACTTTGCACACGTTCATACCTTATGTTTGTCAAACTGTATGTCTCGAAGCCAGGGGTCGAACAGTAGTTTGTCAGGTTCTATATTGACGGGGCTCTGTCGCCGCCCCTTGTTGCACATGCTCCATTGAGGGTTGATTAGACCCCAGAAGCCAGGACCTGCGGATATAAAAAGTATTTTAGTCGCAATTATTGAAACAACAGGCAAAAATTACGAGCTACAATCCAAACTTTCATCCCTTATTCAACCCCTATGGGTGGTGAATTTTCAAAAATCCTTCAATAGAGCTCAGGTTTGTTGTAAAAGGAGCCATTGTGCAAAATTTGATGCTTCTAAAACCCAGCGGTTTAGGCTGTGCGTTGTCTGTCAGTGACGAACGAATTTAATAAGATTTTTATGAAGTACTAGTGAGGGTGCCTGCTTTACACGGATGCAATGTACTGATGTGGCGACATGTCAGACCATCGAGATTTCTGTGCTATATCTAAGTTAAATGTTAATGTACAGAAACCTTCCGAAATAAATTCTCTAAATGATGGTGAAAACTATATGGCGTAGCGTACCGTAGTTTAGAAGAGTACACGAAAAGTGACTTTAATTTATAATATGAAATAGTTAAGGGATGCACTGAGATAGCCCACGAAATTCAAATTTTCTTACGTTTTTTGTAATCAGCAGGCAATATTTTGCTAAACAAAAAAAACGCGACCATAACAAATATGTGTTTGAAGAATTATTATTAGAAGTTTTGCAAAAAATAAATATTGCGATTTTCATTTTTGATATTTTCCCGAGGAAAGTTCATTGACCCCTGTCAGTAATGGCGCCACGACGTCAGCCATAAATATTTTGCTGCGCGTAATTTTAAATCTGTGATATCTTTTTATTATTCATTTTAATGGTGTGATGTCCAGGCATATTTTAATCTTAATTAAATGGCCAATTTCAATAACATATTTTATCGGATAAGGATTAATAATATACTAGTCAAAATAGCTTCGGAAATAACAATATTTTTTTAATTAAATTCTGAAAGATAAAAATGGTTATGGGTCATCTTTAGAAGATACAAATATGCTATCGCGGACTTTTCTGTTGATTTTGTTAAGATATACAATCCAGTAGAACATAAATTGTATCTATCTGTTACGGTTTAGTCAGCGCTTACTTGACAAAACGTCAAGTTTAAGTACTACGTTTACGTTTAATATAAAATAATTATATATATAAACCTCCCGGAATACATTCTCTAAATTATGTTGAAAACGAAAACCTCATCATAATTCGTTGCGTATTTTAGAAGAATAACGCGGACATACAGACAAACGCGAAAAACTACTTTATTTTATAATATTTAGAGATTAGAGAAGAGATTAGAGATTACTAATAACAGTAATAAGTATGTAATATAACACAATAATAAGCGGGTATTTTTATTTATTATAAGATTACTGACTGCTTTGTTGGTCGAGTGGTCACAAGCGCTACTACTGCGCAGAAGGTCCTGGGTTCGATTCCCAGGTAAGCAATTTGTTATTGGGTTTTTCCATCAGGGATTTCTCAGTAGCGGCCCGAACTCCGGATTGGTGCCCGGTTTTTTTTTTTTTTTTTTTGGGTGGGAAATCATCAAATGACTCCTCCCGCTCTGGGCAGAGCGAGAGGGAGTGTCAGACTTTTACTGACTAAAACCCACCCGTGTTCCTTCCGTTGCCTATGTGCTGGGGCCGCGATATCCCTCTCAGACAAACCCGCAACCCCAGCAGGCATTGGTCCTTCCGGACCCCGTCAGTTGTTGCTGACATCCCTATTGGTGCCCGGTTGGTGGCACCTCCAATTACATGGGACTTAAACATAACTGGCGAAATTGAGCTGTACTACAGGTACACCTCTGCCGAACCTTCCGGAGATTACTGGCGTGATGTTCTGTTTTAAATGTATGTTTAATGAGTTATAATTGTCTCCATATTTTTTTTTGAGTTTAGTTATTGTAATTGGCTGTAGCACAGCCGTTGTAGCTAAATAAATAAATAAATAATAGCATAAAAACTGATCTTTTCGTAAAAAACAGACTGGTGTCATTGAGATTCAACGCGTATTTTTTATAGCCTTTATTTTATTCATTGGCAATCGTAAAGGTACAGTCGTAAACCAAATTTTCACTATTTTATTCAGTTTGGCAATTTTATTGACTTTAAATTAAAGTAAGCTTTCAAAATTTTAACGTTTTGAATATTTTTAACACTACAAGTCTGTAGTCCTGTTTTATTTAAAAATAACTGTTTGTTTATTAGACTACAAAGTATAATTAAATAAAAGTATGAAAACTAAAGTTTTATCGTCGAAAATAGTAATCATACATCGTTGAAACTAGTATCACACAGTTCAGATCATGAAATCATTATAATTTACACATTCACTGAATACTTAAATACTTCAAATGGTTTTAAAATCATAAAATAAATGTCCTAGAATTGCCATCGTCTATCGATTCAGTCGTTAAGATGCTATCGCGATAACATTCACTTGTCATCGCATTTATGACACTCCATACGTAATTAGGATATCGACTTATTTTAATCACGTCCTTTGATTTAATGACATTTTTTGGTTTTTTTTTTATTCATAGTAATATTGACAGAAAACTACCAATTCCTTAGACTTTCATTGTTTTTATTGGCCTTTTGCTAATGACCACATGTTTTGTATGTTCTACTTTAAATTTTTTTTTGTTATTTCGTCCGCCATTTTGGTACAACAATAGATTAATTTTAAGGTCATAGATATAAAATATGTACTTAAATATGCATAGCTATTATTTTGCTCGTGTCTTCTCTGTTTGAGAAGGTAATTATTTATCTAACTAACAATATCACCTCATCTTTGCTGATAACCAGGGCACTAATTTCTTTAGAATTGTGTGTAATGAAATGTCATCATGTGTTTTGTGTCACCGCCTATAGCTATATTATAATATACAGGGTGGCAGGGACGTCGACGCGAAAACTGTTACCATGGATTCAGTACATGATTCTGAACGTCTCAAAAAATAAATCTGCTGTTCCATAGAAAAGTGCGGTCAAAATGTATGGAACAGCTTTAAAAAAAAAAAAAAAAAATTTCAACAGTTTTCGAGTCGATGGGATGCCACCTTGTATTATATAATAAAGATATATGCTGTCACACAAAACACATAATGACATTCTATTACACACAATTCTAAAGAAATTAGTTTTAAACGATGACGAAACCAAAATTGCGTAAAACGTTATTCAAATGGAAAGCCCATTCAACCCTATAATACACCGTGATATCATTCAATAGAGATTGGGAACCGCAAAATTTGGTCACCATAGTGTATTGAATCGTGGGTAATGCGTAGTGGGTGCACACCCTACTGTTGGCCACAAAAGTGGGTTAACACTATCCAAAAATATTTTTAATGTTATTAAAGAATAAGAAATGAGTAAAAAAGGTGGAGATGACAATACGACAAGAAATGAAAACACTGGCAATACTAATGCATAAGAGTATTTTGGAACTATCAAATAACTCCTACCATCGGAATAAAAAAAGTGAGTGAGTGAACTAAATAGTACCTAGTTCAGATCCCACGATCTAGTTTTATAGTGACTATGGTTGAATTTTTGTATGCAGACTGGGATCGTCAAAATTCAAAATATGTTATTTCACATGGCACCTATGAAACGTCAGAAGCTAAGTGCACGGTTCCAATTGGTCGTTTCTTATAGAGAAGAGTCGGCAAGAAACTCCACGGTTAGTTTTTTAAATAATTGGTTTTTACAATATTTTCAAACAACACTGTTAAGTTGGGAGGATAGTGTTAGGTCTTTCAACAAGTACCAGGTACTTAACTCAAAGAAGATGGTCAACAAATCTACAGTTCACTAAGCCTATAACGTTCTCACATTCACAAAATAGAAAAGAATCTATTAAAAAAAAAAAATAAAAAAAAAAAAAAAATTAAACGAAATGACATGATTGCTATTACATCAGTAACAAATCTGTCCACAAAAGCTACTAATAAAAGCTTGAAATTAAATTGTAGGTATATAATGTCAAATAATAGGATGATTATGTCAAGGAAAAATGTTTAAAAAAAATCGTCATTATATTTATGCAGTTTATTCTTAAGATAAAAATAAATTTAAAAGTGGCACCGGTGACTGAAAAGTTTTGCGGAAATCGGTTGTCATGATATAGACGTGTGATGCGGAGGAATGAGGAGAATATCATGACGAAAGTTTTGATTAAAATAACAGTAGGGCAAGACCAAAGACCAAATTAACACGTTATATTATAAAACTGATTTACATCCGTCACATCACATCACACTCTCAGGTCCAGTTGAAAACCAGCGTCAGGCACATAAAGTTGTCTGGCATTTTTGCTGAACTGGGCCTTTTTGGCGCAGCCCTGAGGCACACTCCCCATCAAATTTCTGCTTACATCGCACTTTACACTTTTTATTTGTTTTTTCATTTTTATCTGCTGTGTAAATTATATTGTGTGTTTTTAGTCTGTGCCAAATAAATGTATTTTCTTTCTTTTCTTTTCTTTCAAAGAAACGATGGATGGACTGTATGAAAGCTGATATGTTTAGTAAGGGGGTGACTCCCGAGATGATGGCTAATAGAGAGGTATGGAAGAAAATGAAATTTTGCGCCGACCACAAAAAAAATGCCATAACGGGAGGAGAACAATGATTAGTGACAAACAAGCAGGCCGCTCACATGATAGTAAGTAATCACTGGCACCTGAGGATATCAGCAATAACAGAGGCACAGAACAAATAAGTAGCAGTATTAGATCTCTGCAGTGGAGCTCATGGCTAAGTAATAACAGTCGCACGGGTCGATCCATCAGGTTCAGGTACGCTGGTGAGCTACAGATGGGTGACCATCTTTACATACCGAGACTCCTCAGTGCTTCGAAAAGCACGTTACGTTCAGTGGATCGTCAGAAGCCTCAAAGTCTGACAACCAGTCTTACCAAGGAGTATCGTATTACCCAGTTACTGGGTTGTGGAGGTCAGATAGGGTGTAGCTCCATGTAAAGTACTGGTATTCAGCCGTATCCGGTTAGACTGGAAGCCGACCCCAACATTGTTGGGAAAAGTCCAGGTAGATGATTATATCTCGGCAGTGACCTTGAAATAATTACCTACGGCCGCTCGGTAGATAACCTTTACGCCTCCGTTCATAACTGCCGCCCACTCGATACTGTTGCGTACTGATACACTGAGATTTCGAAGCTCGTCGTTTCGACCGTTTTCTATGAAGATAGAATACTGTTTTTATTTATACTGTGACAGAGGCATTGCAGGTGCATTGTCGTCTCAGAGGCAAAGCTAATTAATGTCTCATGTGTCTGTAATTTCACCGGCACTCATGTAACTGGAACATAGCAACGCTGCATGTCGGTAGATATCAGCATGGTGATACTACTAAATATAAATGAAAAACTTGCAAATTATTCGTTTTAAAACAAATTGTTGTGGAGTCAAGAACAATTACTTTGTGGAAAAAAACCAGTAATTTTATACCTAACTGTTTTTATTATATCAGAATAATAATAATAATAATAATAATATTTATTGAATAAAAACATTTACAAAAAGTATACAATTAGTCCACAGTAAGATTTCATAAACAATAATGATAGTGCCTAAAGAATAAACTAAATCTAAAATATGTTTAGAACAGGTGCAAGTAATAATGGTTCGGAATTACGATGTAAGGAAGCGACCCGCCCGATCTAGGTTAATTCAAACCTGTGTTTCAGGCCATCACTTTACATTTAAATTAATTTGGAACACTAAAATTTAAAGATAAACTGATATAAGATAATCTAATAACGAATATGAGAAAAAGCTTAATGGTAATTTAATATCTAAAAACTAAATCTATGTAAAAATACAAAAGTAAATACTTACGAGTGAATAAATTATCATCATGACATAGAGAGAATAGCTATTCTTAAGTTCTATAATATCAACTATGTACGAGTTATACCTTATTCCTAAATATTTAATTGATTAATGCATAAAATAATGATATCCTATCACATTTGACGATATTGTACCTTCCCATTATTGAAATAAGTTTCAGAATCGGATCGGTTTCCAATGATTACCCCAATACAAACAACAATTCTTTTTAACCGACTTCCAAAAAGGAGGAGGTTTTTTTTATGTCTGTCAACCGATTTCTCCGTCAATTGTGGACTGATTTTGTTATTTTTTTGTATGAATGGGTATGTTCCCAAATTGGTGCCATATAAATTTTATTAACTTTTCTTGGATAGTTCTAAAATAAGCTTCGTATTTTTCCCACTTAGTACCTATATGTGGATGATAATTATGATGATAACTTCCTGTCACTTTTATTTACATAGCAGGTAGCGGTGTTCGAATTTGTGTGGGGTAGGTACCACAACTAAATAGTGAAAAATACAAACTTTTTTCAAATATGAAAACAACCGACTTCCAAATAACACTACAAAGTGGAAAATAACTTTAATTTCGGAAATCAGTGGCAACAAACGAAAATTCAAAACCAAAGTCACCGACTTCCGAAATTAAAGTTATTTTTCACTTTGTAGTGCTTTTTTTGGAATACGGTTGTTTATTTTTTGTAAAAAGTTTATTATTATTATTGTGTGGATTATGACCAAAATCATTGGTTTCTGTCGCCGCCTGTACCCGTAGTGGACAGTATCGGTCATCATTACCGCAGTGGGCACGTCATTACCCTAATGTTAGCTGGTTTTCAGTATTTTCGAACCGAGCATTTGCTTTGATTAGGAACAGTAGGTGTTAAGTGTTGGTGTGTGTCAGAACTAGCTTGACCGCAGTTTCATTGGCGTGTCTGTTCCAAAAGTATCTGATGAAAATGTAAACAAATGTATCAGAAAAAGTACGTGTGGGTGCCAATTTTTAGTGCCACTTACAAATTGAGTGCTTTTATTTTATTAAATACTTAAACCCGAAATTATAACTTAAAATCAACTCAAAGATGATTTTCATTTGACATTTGAGGTTAATTTTGTAAACTCAATTTTCGTCGATGATTTTTTAATTACAATTTACTAATGTTATTCAAATAATAGCTTTTTGAAAAAGTGGTGAGATTAAAGTTGAAATCTTCTAAATATAGATGAATGTGTTACTAATTCCGTTTATTGATTGATTGCGTAAGAACTTAAAATGAACAGGATTGGTTTACACTTTCATTAGATACATCTGGAACAGACATTAGTTTAGAATAGAATAGAATACTCGGTTAAATCCAGGTGGATTCAAACAATTGGTTATTAAGAAGGTTGATTGGGATATTTTTGTTACCTATAGTGTCAAAGGACTTATTTTCAATGTGCAAAACGATAGCTATACAAAATCATCGAATAAATTTGATTAATTATTTAATTCTCAACTGATTTATAGATCAAACCCCCACTTCCCTTCGTCTGAATTTCAAATGCATAAACTGACAAGCCAGTTTTAATCTGCTTACATTACAAAGTAATTAAATATCAAAATTCACATCATAATTATTACACGTTAATAATTAGGTTACAATAAAACATATTTTAATCTAATTTATTATTTAAAACTTTTGTTTTGTTATTTCCTAAGCCAGAGTTTTCACCTCAAATTGGTGATAATAGTTGGTCAGTTATTTCAATACATATTTAAATAAATCATTTAATATTAATTTGCCAGCGAATTTTAAAAATGATGTAGTAATTTTATTTAGTTTAAACATAAATAGTTAGGAACTAGCTGCACCCCGCGGTCTCACCCGCATAAGTCCCGATCCCGTAGGATCATCGGGACAAAAAGTATCCTATGTCCTAACCCAGGTCACGATTTACCCATGTGCCAAATTTTGTGTAAATCCGTTAAGCCGTTTTAGCGTGAAAGCATAACAAACAAACAAACAAGCAAACAAACAAACATACAATCAATCAAATCTTTTCTCTTGATAATATTTGTTTAGATTATCAATGTCAATGTGAGAGTAACGTAAGAATCTCATCGATTTTATCTCAAACTAGCTTTTGCCCGCGACTTCGTCCGCGTAGAAGTCGAAAATGGTTCTAATAGGATTTTTGATTGGTTTTTTACGTTATTAATTTTGTTATAACATGTAAAAAACAATATGTTTTGTTTTTCCTTCGGGTGCTAGAACCACCAGGCTACTCTGTGCGCTTACTCTGGAGCATGCCACATACAACTGGCCGTGGGAGGGGGAGAAGCAGCTTTCCCTCAAGTCTACTCCCGCTACCTTAATAGTATGACCTTGAGCTTTGTTTATGATCATTGCGAAGCATACTTTGATGGGAAACTGCACTCTCTTGAATTCGTAATTTGATGGTGTTAGGGGAATCTTAGGCTAACCTTATATAAATACAGACCTCTGTGAGGCTGACTGTCCACTGGAGCGGAGATGCGCCAATGTTAACCAATTGAATCTAAACTCCGGTCCAGAGTTTAGATTCTATTCGTTAATATTGGCACATCTCCGCTCCTCACCTCTCGTCTCCGCTCCAGTGGACAGGCAGCCTAAAGCTTAGAAACCTTCAAATGCGGTACTAATAATTATACTCGTAGTACGGTGGCTTTCGAGACATTCCAATTTTAATGAGTATTTGCATTGCACCAAGCTTTTATGTGAGTTCAACCTTTTTTGAAAAAAATCAGATTGAGTTTTCAAACATTTGTGTCAAAATAAAATGTAATTTAAATCAAAAGCACTAAGGAGTATTGATATCAACTTCGAAGGAAATCACTACCATAATAACTTTCTACCCCTATTTAACCCCTTAGGGGATGAATATCAATAAAATACGAAATACGTCTTCCATCAATTCTGTTAAAGAATGTTTATACAAAATTTGAAGTAGATTGGACCAAGGAATCACGTTGTCCCATACAAACTTTGCCCACCTTTTACACCCCCTTAGGGGTAGAATTTTGAAAAATCCTTTCTTATCGGATGCCTACGTCATACAAAGAATACACCCTCCAAGTTTCAGGTCTCTACGATCAGCGGTTTAGGCTGTGCGTTGATCCGTCAGTCAGTCATTCAGGACAAAGCATTTTATATAAATAGATATACGTAGATAAATCCCTTTATTAATCATCATAATTATTTTTGGTCTGAATAATTAAGTTAATAGACGCTTGGTTTTTTTATACCAGCATCACTGTTTTTTCAATCACAACATCAATTCACGATTTTCCCCAAAAATCCGCACCTACACTGCCCCACCATAAAAACTAACTCAGCAAAAACATTAAAAATAATCTTCAAATTCCGTTGTAAATAGACAAGTACGGTGAAATTTCGGGACGGCCGGAAATCGACTATCCGATATAATGAAATAGATGCATCACTCTTTTCTCTTTCATTGCGTTAATTTCAAAGCGATTTTTTCCAAAAATCTGCCTTACTTAAAAACTAACCCACCAATCAATCTGCCTAGCCTTTTTCCAACTATTTTGGGGTCTAGTGAATACCAGTAGTGGAACTACTGCTTATCTGACCTCTACAACCCAGATACTGTTTACCACGATACCTTTTCGTATGACTGGTTGTCAGACTTTCGTTCTTCTGACTACTCATAACGGCTGTCAAAGATGTACATGACAGTCGGGACCAATGGCTTAACGTGCTTTCTGAGGCACGGAAGGGTCTTTTAGGGGTATGAGGAACAGGGTGTAAAGTTCACTCATCCCCCATAGAAAAGGGAGGATCCTCCGACCAGACGGGTGTCGTGTCTGGCGGGCAACTGCCCAGAGGTTGAAGTTGGGAGATTGTATATATGTTCATCGCGCGGTTCATCGGGTATTGTAGATGCCGCCACATCACTCCCCTCCGGAGACCGGAGGTCGATAGTGGGCTGAGTCTTGTATCTTGCGATGCTTCACAGTGCCAGCTGTGGTTCCACTGAGTCGGAACCGGGTGCCGCATAGTTCGCGGTGATTCGGAACTATCTGCGGTGATTGCGGTGATTCCCCAGTGAGTCGGGGTAGCGCTGTGTTATAATCCAGTGGGTCGGATGTGGTACAGCGATGGGTTGTGGCTGAGGGTGATGACCAGGAATGCGCGAACGCTGCATGCTGGTGGTCAGGATACCCGTTGAAGCCGTAGGTGCTGACTGGTTGTGTGACTCGTCTCACGAAAGCTTGCGGGAATGATGATGATGACGTCACGCTGAAGTAGTTGCACGAAGGCTGCGTTGACGTTCATCACGCCGGGGTCACCAATTTAGGGGCATGAGGAACAGGGTGTAAAGTTCACTCATCCTCCATAGAAAAAGGAGGATCTTCCGACCAGACGGTTGTCGTGTCTGGCGGGCAACTGCCCAGAGGTTGAAGATGGGAGATTGTATATATGTCCATCGCGCGGTAAACTCTAATTGCGCGATGCAGGATTTGTGTGACGTTAGGATGTTGTGTGACGTCAGGTCTTTGATGCGTAGTTTGTATGTGGCGATTGTAGATATCACCAGTGTCTCAATACTTAACGGATGGTCACCCATCCACGGACCGACCTCGGCAAGAGTTGCCTAACCTTGAAGACCGATCCATGCGCCTGTTATTATGTAGCCATAAGCCCCTCAAAAAAAAAAACTAACCCGCAAAACGATAAAAACAAATCTTCAAATTCCGTTCTAAATAGATAAGTACGCCCAAATTTCGGGTCGGTCGAACATCGACTATCCGATATAATGACACGGTTGAGCGCGCATTATCATTAAGATGTTATCTCTGATCATTACCGTTCCTCCATTATATGGATATGTTACTATGACCCCAATATTCATGCCATTGAGAATATGTGGCTGTGATTCCACCTGCGTGACGTAATAGGTTGACCTTTTTGTCCTTGGGTCAATAGAGGGCATTGTGTTAGGTGGTTTTGGATTAGTGGATACTTCAAAGGGTTTTAGTTTTAATGTGCTGCAGATGAACAAGTAATATTCAATTCATTTGGATTTGTAATAGAATGGTTATACAAGGTGGCAGGGACATCGACGCGAAAACTGATACCATGGATTATTCCCTCTCTGGAGCTCTGTTCTTCGCCAGTAGGTAGAGCCGTAGAACTCTTTTGTTTTAACCCTTAAACCCTACCCTGGGGTCCTGGGTGGTTTGTCAAAAGTATTTTAGAAACGGAAGTTCCAACAACGAAACGCATGTTTGTGCTATTTTAAGTAATCTTACAAATCGACACTGGCCTGAAATGATGGTCATGCGCAAGCACATGTGAAGCATAGATGAATCTACAGAAACTCTGAGGTCCTCCAATACCCCTGGGTAGTAATACTAGAATATATTATTGGTCTTGTAAAATACAATAGACGACTTATATTTAGTAACCTAATCCGCTTAACCGTTCTTAAGGAGTCATAAAGAACCCTGTAAGAAATCGACACGTGTTTCACCTCTCAACGATGCATCGTCAGGATGGCTATTGACTTGTTGCGAACCTGGACCCGACGTGTGAACACGTCAAGCGTCGAGAGCAGTGTGAGTCAATTCGCGCAAAGTCACGCCTGAATCAATTAACTATTGGTCTTGTGTTAATAATAATTAATAATATTTCAAACGGGTTAGTTGGATTAATTCGTTGATTTGTTATTACAGTACCCATTAGATCTTATTTCAATGGAATTTCTTCGTTTTTTATGAAATGAATTATTCAGTAAAGTGTGTTTTGTTATTATTTTAAGCCAACTTTAACAACCCATTGCCAGGTAGACCTGGGAGGTAACCTGAAAAAGAAACGTACAGAACTCTTTTCTACCAACGAAAAAGAGATGAATGCTCTATCCAAGGACCAAGAGCCAGAGACCCGATATTAGGTGTGGCATGTGCCGAGTGCCAAAAGCCCTTGCTCAGGGAACATACACAGAATATATTCTAGGAGTGTCTGACAATGAAAGCTTGGTTGTGTTTGAATAAAGCTGATTCATCTCAATCCTACTTATAATATATATACTCGTATCAATCTGCCTGCCTTTTCCCAACTTTATTGGGGTCGGCTTCCAGTCTAACCGGATTCAGCTGAATACCAGTATTTTACATGGAGCGACTGCCTATCTGACCTCCACAACCCAGTAACTGGGTAATACGATACCCCTTGGTAAGACTGGTTGTCAGACTTTCGGGCTTCTGACGACCCGTAACGACTGTCAAAGATCAACGAATGACAGCCGGGACCAACAGTTTAACGTGCTTTCCGAGACACGGAGGAATCTCGGTATGTAAAGATGGTCACCCATCCACAGACCAACCCCGGCAAGCGTAGCTTTACCTGACGGATCGACCCGTGCAGCAGTTACTACTTAGCCACGAGCTCCTCTATAATATATATACTCGTATAATATATAATATTATAAACGTGAAAGTTTGTGAGGATGGATGTTTATTATTCTTTGACGCAAAGACTACTGAACGGATTTGGATGAAATTTGGCACAGATATAGTATATAATCTGGATTAACATATAGGACTTATTATCCCGATATTCCCATAAGACTTATGCGGGTAAAACCGCGGGGCGATGCTAGTAAAAAATAGAATTTATAAATAAAATATTGTTTTGTTTCAAATATATGAACCAATTAGTATTGTGGTCTTCCCGGACCCAGGGTAGTAATAATGTTTTTTTAGGTAAGGGTAGAATTTAAGGGTTAACTTTAAATGAAAACACGAACTTCAACTGTACTTAATTTGCCTTTTGTTTGCGAGGTGAAAAACAGAATAATTATATTAAATGTTTCAAATGATTTGAGAAATTTAACGATTATTTGACAGCCGTAGCACTATCCACACTACTGCTTTCTATGTATTTCTATGAAATCGACGTGTCGCTAGGTTTTATTTATTTTTATTTAATTTATTTATTAGACCAGAAATACACAGAAACCAGTCGTGTCGCGGCAACACGTCGCCTGCTGCTGCTGCCTGCAGTCGGTTATGGTCTTGTACCTTTAGTTATTTATCCGATGATAGATAATGTTACACGTGAGATGAAACGACGAGCCATAATTTATAAATTTTTTCATTAAAATTTAAGCATGCAGGTGACGCTGTCTTCAATAATTAATCACTATTAATAAATCCAAAATTTTACAATATTTTGTACAAATTAACGAGTTGTTGCCCCCGACTTTGTTTTGCAAAAAAAACTTTAACTACCTGTTATTTTAAAATTCTTGATGTACACAAACTATTAACTGAAAGAAACTGTGATTCGATCCGTTCATTGTTGGATTACAAAAAACTGTTTTACAGTGGCACTCTGTACTCTAAAGTATTGGTATTATTTTATAATTATTTATTATTTTATAGAAAAGTAACCTCAATTGCGTAACATACCTTTTTTCACAATCTGAAGGATTTTGAAAGAAAATCCTAATCTAACACTTCATACGTTTGAAAAATTCGTTAGTTCGACAAAGTAAACGATGCGACGCGTCGTTTAAATTAGTTCATTTAAATTAATTGCGTCGCGACGCAATGAATTTAAATGAACTGTCAAAATGAAAAGTTTTGCAATTATTAGTGTGTTACGCAATTACTCCGCAGGCTACTTACTTATTTGTCAAACTTCATTACTATCGGTTCAATGGTTTAGGCGTGAATATTTATTACATTTATTTATAAAAAAAAAAAACATTTCAAAAAATAAATTTCAAAAATCTTCAATATCACACCACTTTTCTTGGCGTTTTGATGGCGTAGTATCTGATATTATTATTCGGGTTGACTTGACTCGAACCGAGCTATCACTGATCCGTGAAAATGTAACACACACACAGACAGACTTTGAATTTATAATATTAGTAGGTTTTAATGACCATTATATAAGCTGTTTAAACTGAATTCAGTGAAATACAAAATTCACATTTAGTTCGAATATAATATGTAGGTATATTTGAAAAATGTAAAGTGTTCTGTTTCATCGGATTATAATTAGCTATTGAACAGAAATATGTCAAATTAGTGGTAATGATAAGAGAGTACCTAATAACGGTTAGATTCATATCAGAGTTGCGCGTTGTGTGTGGAATTTCAAATTTTCTATGTACACTGACAAGCAATATAAAAAAGTCACTTCCAAAGTGCCAAAACATGTCCTAAACCACACAAGCTAAGGCTCGTGCAGTCCAGCGCGACGCAAGATGTCGCGACGCGACACAAAGCACACAATTTCTAAGAAAACTTTACGGTATAACAATAAACAGCGTCGCGCTGTCGCGTCACGCTAGTCTGCACGGAGTTTGAGCTACATGAAGTAAAAAAAAACTTGAAAACAGTTTTATAGATGTTTTTTATGCGCTATTAAATACAATTGAAAGTTGCTTTTACTTCAAAAAGCTATCTTGCGTGGTTTCGGAAATATTTAATGATAAGTTAGTGGCTTTTTTATATTGCTCGTTAGTATATAATGTGTTAGGACAGTCTCGTTGGTCTCGCAAGTGCTACTCCTGAGCATGAGGTCCTGGGTTCGATTCCCGGGTCGGGCAAAGTGTTATTGGGGTTTCCCATCTGGATTTTCTCAGTAGCAGCCCGGAGTCCGGATTTGTGCCCGGTTGATGGCAATAGGCCTCCTATTACATGGGACTTAAAACTAACTGGTGAAATGAGGGTGTACCATAGGTACATCTCTGCCTAACCCTTCTGGGATTATAGGCGTGATGTTATGTTGTTAATACGTTAGTACTGAACATACATGAAATAATTTTAAAATGTATGTAAATATAGTAAATAAAATAATAAAAATGCCAGACGACAAATTCATGATTTTCAAACAACTCATACATTTGACTACTGAAAAGATACAGCTGTTGGCTACATATTAATGTTTGGTTTCTATAAACTAAAACGAATCGTTTTTTTTGCCAATGGTTATTTTTTTATTGCCAAACTGGGTATACAGGGTGGCAGGGACATCGACGCGAAAAATGATACCATGAATTCAGTACATGATTCTGAAGTCCCCTGAGTTGAAACTTTCCGTCGGTTATTAAAAAAAAAATCTGCTGTTTCTTAGAAAAGTGCAATACCTACGCGGTGAAAATGTATGGAACAGCTACTTTTTTCGCGTCGGTGTCCCTGCTACCTAAAGTGATTTGAAAACTAATTTTATTTTCGATAGCTACTTCCATATGGGAGGGTCTACTATGCAAAGTTATGAGGATTTTGCTTCATTATTGGTAAAGATACAAGAGTCTTAATATTAACCAATAACGGTCCGTAAATTATAGGAATCGGTCATATTTATGGATAGTGACTGGGGAAAAAGAAAACTATTTAGTCCGTCAGTCAGATAATAAAAAAATATTACACGTATTTTTGCTTTATCATATTAATAAAAAATGGTTTAGATAAAACGCATTAAAGTTGGGGAGTGGGGGCTTGCTACGTCACAAGTCAGTATAAAATCTACCGGAGAGTGACGTCATGACGTTTAACTCAATGTATTGCCGTAAGTAATCTTTTGATTAATTACGTAAAAAACGAAAAAATATGTGTCCAACATTTTTTAATAATCTAACTAACTGTTAAAAAAAATTGCTTTAGACGCGAACGAACAGTTACTTTATATGGCGATAACAGATATTTCATAAACGTATATACTAACCTGATATGCCGTCGTAGGTCCACCATTCTTCCCAGCTACCGGATATATCTGTAAATAATACCGTAATATTAATAAAGTTTTGTTAATTTATCTAAAAAAGATATAAGATTAGCGAAGACTATCAACTGCCTATAAAGCTAATAGTGGTTCCACTGCTGCAGGCAAATAGGTACAGTACGACACAACTTAGATGTAGCATAAATTTGAAAATTTTCATTCATTCATTTCAATTTTACAAATATATGTGTTTATATGACTTTACAAGTTATTGCGTTTGCGTAAAGTCCATTTTCATCTAAAGCAGTAATAAAGATTGGTGGCTTTAAAGGCGCACTCAGTTCGGATGGTGATCGGTTTTACGAATTTTGCCGATGCTACATCTAAATTGTCTAAAACATTGAAGAGACGAGGATTGATCACGACGCTTGCCCACTGTGAGATGACGATTTTAGAATAATATCCAACGCTACGCAATTTTTATTCTTTTTTTTAAACAATACGGGGAAGCTCTTAGCCTTCATCTCACCTAATGGTAAGTGATGATCAGGCCGAAGGTGGAAGCGAACTTCACCCGGAATACTCAACCACAGAGGAACTGGCTATCTTACCTCTAACTGCCGAAACACAACAATGTTAACATTGTTGTTATGGCGACAGACTAAGATAAGATGGTGCTAGCCATCAGGCCTAGGCGGACTTAGAACAAGCCCTGCCACCGACAAAACCGAGCAGAAAATATTGCCCCCGCTGGGAATGGAACCCGCGACCTCTGGGTCTGAGACAAGTGGACTTACCACTAGACCAAAAAGGAGGTGAAAAAAAAAAAAAAAAAAAACCCTATTAAATAATAAAAATATGGAAGAACCGAACTAATAAGAGAAGTTAAGACATGGCCTGGCAGTATGGGTAGATCCACCACAAGCTGGACTATTGCACCATGTTAAACCTACAAATTAATTGATATATAAGATTTTTTTTTTTGTATTGTGCGTTGTTTTTTGTGCAGATAAAATAAAAATCTTTCTTTCTTTTCTTTATACTCTCACCTTTGACGGAGACGCATAGTAGCGTGAGTATGAAGAGCGAACATTGGTGCATCGTGTTGATGCGTGCGGTCACACCGGACCACTCATCTGGCTCACACTACTGCTGAAACAAAAGAAAGCTGTGTTTTAGAACAACAAAACATTACTCATACGAGATCTACCCGTCCTTGCTTGGTTCATTTTTCATTCTTTTTTACTTATCGTGGTATCGTAATCTTATTCTAGATGCATCCGTCTTCACATATAATTATATAATTAATGTATACAAAATATTGTAAAAACATTTTAAAAGAGTAACGGTGGAGTTTCTTGCCCATTCTTCTCCATACGAAAACTACCTTTTGGAAGGGGCGACTAGAATCAATTCTATTTTTTGTAAAATTGACGTTCATAAGTGCCTTTTATGTGCCTAATTGAAATAAATTGTTTGACTTTGTTTTGCTTGGCATGGTACAACTTGTCTAAACATCGACAATACTTTATTATATGTACCTCCGTTTAACAATAATATATTTTAAAAAACCTTCCGAAATAAATTCTCTAAATGATGGTGGATCAAAATCCGTTACGTAGTTAAGAAGAACAACGCGGTCACACAGATAGACACAAAAAGCGACTTTGATTTAGATAAAAACCTGATTTACACGATTGAATTAGCTTTGGCTTTGAGATCATATGTTGAAGCAACAATAAAAGTTGCATCGTCTAAACAGTGTTAACACGATGTAAGTCATTTGTTGCTTCATTATTATTTTATGCTACCGGCAAGAAACTTGCATCGTGTAAATGGGGCTTTATTGCACTGATATGGATTTAATGAGGTACTTTTGGAAATCATTTCTGGAACTGATTATAGTATTTTTAACCCGAGATGAAAATTTAAAGAGGGGTTAATTTAAAAAAAAGCAATGCATGTCTACATACTAGTAAATGATTAGCTGTCACATATATTCGGGTCGAGTAGGTATTAAAGTTTTGTATGGGACAATAGGGATGATAAAAAAAAAATTATTCTATCTTTGAGATTAGTCTAAAATGTTGGACACGTTTTTTTTTTTTACGGCGATACATTGTGTTAAAATGAACCATGACGTCACGAGTATGTAGATTTTATACTTACTTGTGACGTACCGACCGCCACTCCGCAACTTAAATGCGTTTTATCTAAGTATTTTGTTATTAATATGATAAAGCAAAAAATACGTGTCTAATATTTTTTTGTTTTCTGTCTGACGGACTAATTCGTTTTTTTTTTTTTACCTAGGCATCATCCCTATTAATTCTTCTTTCGCGATAACGATGTTGTTCCCATGGAAAAGGTTGATCATTTTGACGGTCTGTACCATAACCCTTAAATATAACCACACATTTCTGATATATATTTTATATCATGTATATATTTTAATACTAATGTTGTCCTTTGCTATGGATATTTAAAGCAAGATTCATAACTTAAGATCATCCTATATGTTGCTTTAAAAATCCCAACCAAAACAAAAACGCTCGTCTAATTATACTAGGGTCATTGTGCTTGCATGTTTACAGCCCATTAACACTGTCACCTCATATTTGTCTTTAGTTAATAGCAACGGTTAATTGCAACAACTAATTCATTTTAACCTAGCAAGTTTTTGTGGCAAACGTTCTTTTTTAAAGTACTTTAGAAGTTTGTTGTTTCAAGCATAATTTCTGGTATTTCAAAGCATAATGCTAATGTAAATACACCCAATTAGTGACGTTCTTCAAAAGGTCAGATGCGTAGATAACGCATGTGGGTATGGACGGGTCCATGGAATTAGTATGTACTATATGGTACAGCACAGCAGTACAGGAGCTCGTGGCTAAGTAATACCAGCCGCACGGATCGATCCATCAGGTTAAGCTACGCTTGCCGGGGTTGGTCTGTGGATGGGTGCTCATATTTACATATCGTTACTCTTCATGCCTCGGAAAGCACGATAAGCCATTAGTCCCGGCTGTCATTCAAGGATTTTTGAAAGTCGTTACGGGTTGTCAGTAGCCCGAAAGTCTGATAACCAGTCTTACCAAGGAGTATCATATTACCCAGTTACTAGGTTGTGGAGGTCAGATAGGCAGTCGCTGCATATAAAATACTGGAATTACCTACCGACCCCAACTTAGTTAGGAAAGGCTAGGCAGATTGATTGATTGATAGGCCATGGAATTAGTATGTACTATATAGTATAACACATGGACCATTTATTTAGTATGTAGGCACTATAATACAACACATGGACTATGGAATTAGTTTGTACCATAGTTTGACATGGACTAACTAAAAAGCACGCGACGTTTCGTATTTTCTGCTTAATCCCATGCGAAAAGTAGTAAATTTGTAACTATTGTTATTTATCATGTGTTTAATTTGATAGATCAAGCTGATATCAGACGCTTCACTTGGCTGCATGTTCATTTTTGATTCATTTAACGGTTATACGATACAAACAAAATTGCATAGAGATGAACGTTCATCAATTTTTCAATCATTCGAAGCGCGAGTGAAGGTTTACTTAATGAATTAAATTATTACTTTTGATTTATTTTGTGGTCAGACGTTTCCCTTCGAATGAAATACATAAATTAACTAAAAGTGAAAGTGAAGTCTGATCAGTAAAATTTCTTTATTTTACTCAATTCAACAAACATCGAGGATCACAATCTCATATAACAATCACTCGTAATTACCTTGCACAAATCCACTGGATCCCCAATTTACCAGCGGACCCCTACCCCTAATTCACCAGCGTATCCTTTAGGATCCAGTCCTTATCTAAAGTCCTGGTTAAAAAGATACAACACTGTACGAAGGAAATTACCCTTTTTATCTAAAACTCGCAATCTTTGTAGATAACGGGTAATGTTGCCCGATCTCTCGCTCTTCTTTGCTAATTATCATTGGACTTACTTAGGTAGTATCTTAATGTTGTTCTTTACTTGAAGATGTTGTAGTCCAAGTACCAGGATAACATAAGCCATAGCCATAAGGCTATGGCTTATGTTATCCTGGTACTTGGCAAAGTTATTATGAGTATAATGTTGTGTTTTAAATGTTAAGTTTCTAAAGTTCTAGGTACTTATTACGAGAACTATAGAAACTTTTTCTATTGCCATAAAAGTCATGATAGGTGGTCAGGTCTAGGTACTTATTACGAACAGTCTCCCCAGAGATGATTTTGAGAGGTAACGGTGCCCCTTCCTTGTGTAGATGGTGACCACCGGGGTGGTTTTAGTGAGGTAGGAATCCCACACTCCCCGGTCTTTTCCCAAGAGCCCAGGCGCCTTTTGAAGGTTTCCCCCCGAAAACAAAAAAAAAGGTACTTATTACGAAGACTTTGTTTTTTTTAAGAAGGAAAATACGAACAAAATAAAAAAACAAAAACAAATACGGAATATATGCGTCACATCAGTGCAAAGTTGCCCTCGATCAGTATAATGCTTGCAACTCATGTGCGAAATAGAGCCGCAGCGCTGATTCAGTTGTTTTTTGAATAGAATAGAACACTCTTTATTATGTGCACCATATAAATAACAGATATAAATGTAGAAAATTTACATAGGGTTACACAATGAACGGTCTCATAGCTAAAAGCGATCTTTTAAAGACAACGATTGGATGGATTAAAAGGAAGAAGGGGAGACAATAAATACAATAATGTTGGTTGTCTGTGGCGTAAGACAACTGAGCTGGCTGTGTCTGTTTGTTGCTAGGTCTGACATACGTTCTACCTTCTTTTAAATAACATAGAAAACACAGGAGTAACTCCCAACCATTCGTGAAAATTATGTATTTCATATGGTTTCCACTTTCCTGGCAGAGACCGCTGATTGCGTTCAGACCACCCATTTTAACACTTTTATATTGTAAACAATATTTATTATTCCTATATTTGATTTTCAATAAAATCCTATCTGCCTATCTATACATTTATTATCAATCTCCAAACCCTTACCCTACTTAATCAACACAAAAACGCAAAACAACTATAAATCCAACCATCAACAACAACAAAGTGGTGATCACCCACTCGAAAGTTAACCCTGCAAATCTTCGCGGTGTTGAGTCGAGGGTGCAATCTCGAGTCGTTACCCCGCCCACGTCCGGTGTTACCCCGATAGCATCTACTTCCGATGCTCAAGATTCACCCTTTAACGAGCTTCACAATCATTTTGAATCCATTTGTGAACAAAGCACTACAGCTCGTGGCTAAATAATAACAGCCGCATGGTTGGTCGAAGGTTAAGCTACGCTTACAGAGGTCGGTCCGTGGATGGGTGTCCATTCATAACATTTCGAGACCCCTGCGTGCCTCGAAAGGCACGTCAAACATTTGGTTCCGGCAGTCATTAACAGATTTTTGACAATTGTTACGGGTAGTCAGAAGCCCGAAAGTCTGTATCGTGTTACCCAGTAACTGGGTTGTGGACGTCAGATTTTTTTTTGTAAGTTAAAACAAACAGTAGTATATTAAAAATAAACAGAATTAACTTTATAATAAACTTAACAAATATCCTACCCACTACATTTTCCACAGATTACAATTTAAATTTTTACAAACTGTTGGCAAACGTAACTTTAGTCAGGGCAAAATTAATTAAATGAACAAAATAAAACTAAATATAACAAAACAAAACTCTTGTCTGTGTATTACTACGGGTCCTATAAAAATATAAATAATTTGTTCACAGTTTTAGCTATATTATTTTTTTAAATAATATAATCTAAACTTCTGTAAAATACTCGTATTCAGCTGCATCCGGTTAGACTGGAAGCCGACCCCAACAAATTTAGGAAAAGGCAGATTGATTGTAATCAAAGCAATAATATCGTTTGTCACCGGAACGAAATTGAATGAGCTAAATACATCGAGTTTCGATGTAATTTCGGTCAAATTGTGTTAACTGGAATAAACATCTGCTTTGTGATCATTTTACTAGTATTTTGTGTTAGAGGAAATTGAATATTGGTTAAATCATTGGTGGGTATAGCGTTACTGTTAATTTCATTTCGAATGTAGGCTTTGAACCGTTGTTCATACATTGACGTCATGCAAAGTCATTCAGCCTATCAATATAAAGTAGAAATAAAGTCAACTATTTATTTCAATTTGACTACTCACTTACAGTATCAGGAAAAGCATGTCCACTGTGAAATGACGCCCCATTACCGCATTTACGCACGGGGCGCGTCAATTCAGAGTGGACAAGCTTTACCTGGGACTGTAAGTTAAGTTAGCCAAAACAATATCTACATAACGCTTTGATCCTTTCTCAGATTACAAGCCTCAGGTCATTTCTGATGGTACGATGTGTCTACGCAATAGATGATTTTTAATATTTTTATTTATTTTATAATTTACATAGCTTAAACGTCTGCCGACTCATTGAGACGTGTTTAGAGTCGAATTTAACATGTGATGTTATGCCTTTCCTGTTCTTTTCCCTACAAACTGATAAAGTTAGAGCAGCATAGGTATACTTTAGACAGGCATTATTTTGCATGGGCCCATGCCCATGCTATGCGGTTCCCGCGACGGTTAAGAGGTTTTAGGTACTCGTATTTGTAGTGTTTTATTCTGTTACAAGTTAGGTTAAAATTGCTATTAATTTGTTAACAAATGGATTTACTTACAATTTATGTTTGCATGGTTTTTTATTACTTTTAATCTAAATAATATTTTCTCATTTTAATTTCAACATAAATATAATATAACATATTAACATTACGCCTTGTTTCCCCGTAGGGTTGGGCAGAAGTGTCCCTATAGTATACCCACATTTCGCCAGTTATGTCCTATGTATGAGTAATTTCAGATAGGAAATCTCAATAACACTATGCCCGACCTGGGAATTGAACCGATCGAACAAAGGACCTTATGCTCAGCAGTAGCGCTTGCGACCAACCAACGAGGCAGTCACTAGACCAACCAAGACAATTTTAATTTTAATTTCATGTATTTTTTTAATATATTTTTACTGTTTTGTGTTTGTTCTTTTATATAGTTGTATTTGTATGCATATGCTTCATGCTGGATTATTTCGAACGCAGTGTGAATTGTTACTGATTACATCAAATTTAAGTAATTGAATTTAATTAAACAATGGTAGTACATTTAAAAAAATTGTAAGTTAGGTACCCTATAACGGTTAAGCTAGAAAACCTCTTTATTAAAACAAATAAAAAACCTTCTTACGATTTCTTCAATAAACATTACCTGCTAGAAATGCAATGCTGCAATCGCTCAAACAATCTATCAGAACTATTGAACATAATATCTCTCACAAATAAACAAAAACTTAAGACATAAAAATAATATTGCCAAGTGTTCGCTTGCCAGACAGAACTGTTATAAATGGTGGCAGACGAATTCTGGTGCCAGACAGTCTGGCGACATGGCGAGAGCGCAGTTGCCGAGTCGGTAGTCGGTTGGCATTTGGCACATTGTTGTTTTCAAATAAGATGAATTGGCGCTTTTTGAGTGGTTATGCTTTTGTTTTACTTGCACCGAGGGGTTATTTGTGACGTCATTTTGTGCAACCAATGTTAATTGGCAGTGTTCGTGTTGTAATCACCTTATGAAAGCGTTGGTCACTTTAGGACTTTGTCACATTAAACTGTATCTTCTTCTTTTCGTGTGGTTAGTAACTAAGCTGGTGTCAGAGTTTTAAAGCCGCCCATGGGCCTCTGACTTGGCTTCACATGCCGTCAAGAAATATCTCTCAGGCATGCTGGTTTCCTCACGATGTTTTCCTTCACCGTTTTTAAAGCAAGTGATAATTATACAATATGCACATAAATCCGAAAAGTCAGAGGTGCGTGCCTTGGGTTCGAACTCGAGACCTATGACTTGGCAGTCCGACGGTGACACCGCTAGGCTATCACTGCTGTTATTAAACTCTATAAAGGCGTGTCACAGTATTTTGTTTTTTTTTTCTAAATTTAGTTGTTTAATTTTTCTTTTTTTTTGTCTGAACCCCTGCCAGGAGTATACTTACTTGTTTATTGATATGATGTAATACTTGGGCGACTGAGCTTTGCTCGCGTGAAAATTGAGAAATCGAATTTTCCGAGATATTATTGTGATACCTAGCTAGATTGATTTTTCGGCCCCGTAAACCCCTATAATGCAACTTTCGTCGACATCGTTAGAGCCGTTTTCGAGAACGTGATTACCTACAACTATATATGTCGCCGCGAAGGCATCAACCTGTAAAGATTATAACATAATCTTATTGTTGTCACAAGCATTAATCAAGGTATCAGTTCTTTTACCTATATCTACCATCAACGAAGAATTACACCGGAGACTAGTCAGACACGGCACAGAGTAGATACCCCGTCGTGTCATATATATATTTACAAATATTGCTCATTTAATAGTATAGGTATGTTTAAAGGATAGGATAGGTACACCTAAAGGGCAGGTTTTCAAAAATGTTTTCAAAAATGGCCGCTTGAAATTGTCTATGTTATCTCCATCCATCAGTGATGTGGTAGTATGAAGTTTAAGTTCAGGTGCTATCGATTTTACATATAATTTTCGTGCATAGAATAGATTGAATCATTTGAATCTTGTAGCGCTATAGTTGACGTTTGTACTTTGTGTAGGTTATAGTGACTGTCGCCATTTTAAAATCAACATAATTTTAGTGTGTTTATCTTTTCTCAAATACAAGAAAAAAAGTAATGGGAGCATTATTTGTCCTGTCTGGTCAATTTAGTTTTACAAACATACATAACATCACGCCTGTGTTCCCCGAAAGGCTGGGCAGAGGTGTCCCTATAGTACACCCACATTTCGCCAGTTATGTTTAAGTCCCATATAATAGGGGGCGAGCCTATTGCCATCAACTGGGCACACAACAATTAAATTATATAATTAACAACAATTAGAACTTAATATCTAAATAAAAGGGTAAGATATATTGCAATAATGAGTACAAACAATTTATAACTAATTAATTAATAAAAGTAGCAAAATTATATACTAACTTAACTAAAACTATTTACAAACTAAAATATAGCATCGAAGAATTCATCCGCATCGCTGTCGACTGGTAATGTACCCAAGAAGCTGGCCGCATTGCCACGTTGTATGGCAATGCTTAGCCTCTGCCCAAGGTAAAAACCAGCCCTTGGGTCACGGGAAGTGTCAAATAGCCGTTTGGAGATTTCTTTAAAGAGGCCGTGAGCACTCGGACCCCACGGCCCGAGGGTTTCAACCCCAAACGGCTCGAAAATATAATTACCACAAGGTTATTATACTTACGCCGCTTGAGGTTTTCTGCAGCCGTAGCGGCAGCACCAGCACAGCACGCTGAGCCAGGAAGATGGGATGGCGCAAGACTGTCGACACAGGTTGCATCCCACACTAAAGGCCTACCCACCTTCCATGGAAATAAAGACATGCCGTCCGGTCTCTTGCCATCGTCGCGTGCCAAGCCATTGGGTTCTAATACAGCTGGAACGCCGGCGGTGACAAGAGCTCGTCGGATGATGTCGTTAATGTTCGCGTGCCGCGCTAAGCGACCCGCACTTCGGCTACAAGACAGGCCGTGATGTCCGAGACTATTGACAACTTCGCCACAGTGACAGCGATGAGGAGAACAGCATGGAGCTCCTAGTCGTAGGGAAGCAGCGAGGCGGAATGTAGTGTCGTCGAACAAGGTACCTATGTTTGACGACGGTAGTGCATGAAGCCACAGACCCGATTCCCACTTACTCACAGCCAGCAGGCGCGCACGCTGGCTGTGAGTAAGTGTCAACAAGTTAAGTAAGTCACAACAATTTAGTTTTAGTATTTTAGTCAAAGAGTTATTTATCAAATTACAAAAAGATATAGATTGTTGATTAAGTAAATAATATAAGTGATTAGAAACCTCGTGAGTTGTCTCATTTCTGGACTTAGGTTACCTCATTAAGTGAAAAAAATATGGTAGGAAAGCGCACCCCAGCCTTATTTATATACATGTTAATACATAACAAAATAACAAATGGCTCATTAAACATAACATTTTTCTCAGTAAAGAAATTGTATGCTGAAAAAAATACATTTGCAGAAATCATAAATCTACACTAACTTCCGTTTTATTCCATTTTGAACCTTACGTCTTAAGTACTAAGTCTGAGAACTGTTTTATTGCGATGTTAAGTCGTTAAAACCGCTCACAGTTGTTACTTGGGGCCACGAAAATAGCCGGATGTAGGTTAATTGAATAAGAATAAAGTACTCGGTTAGTCTTTTTTATTTAATAAGTGTACAAATAATTAGAGCCTGAAGTGTAAGTAGAATTTTCGTGCCGGCCATCCCAAACCTAACGTTAATGTTTATTCAAACATTAAAAACCTGCACCAGAATTGCGTAACACACTTTCTCAATCACAAACCAACGGATTGTGAAGGAAATTCCTAATCCATTGCTCCATGTTTGAAAAATTAATCTGCTCAACAACGTAAATATCGCAATGAATGTTGTTGAACTGTCATTGCCATTGTAAGTGTTTACCACCTCCAGGTAAATTACGGTTCACATAATCTGGCATTGTAATTTCAAAAATATCCTAACAATTCACATAGTACCTTTCCGGATATTGTGCAAATGCAGTTTCATGAAATAATACAATCTTCGATAACGACATGGTTGTTTGACATTTTACAAACGATACGAGAAGGCCAATTCTCGTACTTAAAAAACGTTCAAATTCAAGTCACAATCTCGTCACAGCGACAATAAACGTCAAAAACTTGTCAAAAATATGATAATATTATTTTTGACAGATTGAGACTGAGAATAATATAATAAAATAACTGAGAATGCGAACATTCTTAAACAGATGAGAATTGTGCATTTGGTCTTATGACACTTCGTCGTCGTATTAAAAGTTGTCACGTCTTAGAATTAAAAGGTACTTACAGAAAAATACCCCTTCATGCAAGTTAATTAATCTCGAAATTATCAAGAAACATGAAAAGGAAAAGTGGGGGTTGAAGAAGGGTTCAACCCCCACGTTTATAAACGCTTAGTTCATGGCCCCACCCGAACCGGAAGTTAACATCGGTTGGTAGACAAAGCTCGTTGTTTACAGGATGTGGGTGTATCTGAAACTTGCTGTTGACGTAACTAACAGTTACAGGCTTTTTCCATGAATACGTTATTTAAGCCTAGGCGATGAAGGCATTTTTATTATTATTTTACTGTAAATTCGTAGTTACAGTAAAATAATTAAATAAAACTTGTTTGTAGCGGGTAGCGGGGGTTGGTGTGTTTTTAATGATTTTTTATTTTTTTATTCACACCCATTGCTGCCTACAGTCAAATAAATACTACAAGCAAAAAGGTTTTTCGACATTAGTCATCTGGCGTGAATTCAGATACAAATCAAAACTAAACGAAGTCAATCCTCCTTTCCCGATAAGTTATACTTACCTCAAATAAATCTTCGTGGCAATATCAGGATAAAAAGTATCCAATGTCCTAACCCAGGTCATGGTCTACCCATGTGCTTAATTTCATCCTAATCCGATCAGCCGTTTTAGCGTGAAAGTGGAACAAACAAACTCTCTTTCGCATTTATAATATTAGTAGGATTAACTTTATTTTATAGTGCAATTAAACTCTCATGAACCTGTTTTTCCACCAGTACCCGATATAAACTTCACCGCCAACTACCCCAAGATAAACTCAAACTCAAAACTCAAAGCATTTATTTCAATTAAACCATTTACAGGCACTTTTGAATTGTCAAATAGGCGCGTCAGTTAGTCAGAAAGTTGAAGCTAGTTGCCCATTCCAAAACGTAGATCTTTATATAGAAGAACGGGCCAGAAACTCCAACCGGACACTCTTTTAAATTTAGAAAATTACAAAATCCTGGGTACATTATTCTTGTTGGTTCTATATGTGAGAACAATGTACAAAAAATAATCAAAACAATTCAAAATATAAGATTAAAAATAAGCCATGGCAGATAAGAGATGACCAGTCACAACTGACGGCGCCCGTTCACGAACATGACGCGTGGATCAGCACCATCCAGCTCAACCATTTTGTAGGGAACCGAATGATCCAACACACTCGCCACCATCAGCGAGACATTTAAGTGAGCATGACATACTCACAACTGCCATGCTCTTTCAAGTCAACATACATCTTAATAACATTTAAAAAAAAAAACGGCTCCATGGTACTCATTTCATTTACAAAAATTGAAAAAATGCTTCTAAATTATACAAAACTAATTTGCAATGTATTTGAGAGATTAATAGAATGTTACTACCAAAAAGAAAGAAAATCATTATCCATTGGAGTATTCAACAATTAAAACTTGTTTAAATAAAAAATAAACATTAAGTTTGTAATGTCAGAAAAAATTAAAAGGGGAAGCAACTCTTCCAAACATTAAAATTTTTAACTAGTGAGCCTAAGTGGCTGTGGAGCAGGACCAGCATTAAGTCAAGCATTTTTATCTATGATATAATCATCCAACTTATAATATGCTTGTCCACATAGTGTGCGTTTTAATGCATGTTTTAAATTTCTTCTCATTCAGTTGAAGAATATCGAGTGGTATTTTATTATAACATTTTACGCAGTACCCCATAAAAGTAGTGTGCACTTTAGACAATCTGAAACGTGGTTTATCTAATTTGTTCCTATTTCTAGTGTTAAAATTATGCCTGTCACTTATCTTACTAAAAAGATGTAGATTTTTCCGAACATACATAATGTTTTCATATATATACTGATAAGGTACCGTCATGATGTTAATTTTCTTAAACAGTTCCCTTAGAGATTCGCGTCTGCGGAGGTTATATATGGCTCTGACAGCCCTCTTTTGCAGAATAAAGATAGAATTAATATCTGCAGCCCGTCCCCACAGCAAAATACCGTAAGACATGATACTATGAAAGTAACTAAAATAGACCAGTCTCGCGGTATCCACGTCTGTTAGTTGGCGGATTTTCCAAACAGCGTAAGCGGCTGAACTTAACCGCCCTGCAAGTGATGTTAAGTGAGGACCCCACTGTAGTTTTGAGTCAAGCGTGATCCCCAGGAAAACCGTTTGTTCGACGAATTCTAGTGTCTCCCTATTCAGTACAACATGACATTCACTACTTCTAACATTTGGTAACGCGAATCTTATGCATTTAGTTTTCTTCTCATTTAATACCAAATTATTTACAGTAAACCAATTATGGACCTTAAGCATAGCGTTATTTACTTCGTCAAGCTCCTGTGCGTGTCTATTTATCTTAAAAATCAGTGATGTGTCATCAGCAAATAACACCATTTGTGGTCGGTTTTTCAGTAAATGAGGTAAATCATTTATGTATACTAAAAAGAGGAAGGGACCCAAAATCGAGCCCTGTGGTACACCCATTTTGACTTTTAAACCCAATGAATTTACACCGTTTATTTGAACTTGCTGCAATCTATCATTCAAATATGATTTTACTAAGCTAAGCGCAAGTTTATCTAGTCCGTAATGCTCCAGTTTCAAGAGCAGAGTGTTTCGTGATTCACGCAATCAAATGCCTTGGATAGGTCGCAGAAGATGCCTATTGCATCTTGTGCCCCTTCCCATGCGTTAAAGTTGTGTTTTAATAAGGTGACACCGGCGTCGGTTGTGCAACGTCCTTTGGTGAAACCATACTGTTGATCGTGTAGGATATTATTACGATTGGAGCATTTGATTTAACATTACTTTTTCAAACACCTTGCTGAAAACCGGCAAAACCGATACGGGTCTATAATTATTAGTATCTTTGCTCTCCCCGGATTTGAATAGTGGGAATAACTTTACTGTACTTCATTAGATCCGGGAATACACCTTGATCTACACACAAATTAAATATTAAAGCTAAATAGGGTGCAATTGTCTCAATAATTGATTGACAAACTTTAGAAGACATACCCCACAGATCTTCGGTAATTTTGATCTTGAGTTGCTTAAAAGCCTTTACAATAACCACAGGGTTTACATGTTTAAATTTAAATTCCACGGGTAAGGCTGAAACATTCGCTCTTAATAAATCAATAGCAAGTAAGGGGGAGGAATTTAGTTTCTGTAGTTTTAATTGGAATATTGGTAAAGAAATTTGCAAATTCCTGAGCAACATCGACGTTGTCGCTAATAAGACCGCGGGAAGTGTCAAGTGTGTAATCAGTATTATGTCTTTTGTTCTTGTTCGTTTCATTGGTAATAATTTTCGAAACTGTCTTAATTTTATTGTCTGCTGATTTAACCTTGTTACTAATGAAAGAAGCTTTAGCTGCTTTGCAGATATTTTTAAAAGTTTTAGAGTAAGTAGCAACATACTTATTAAAAGTTTCCGTGTTAATATACGGCTTAAGGTCATACAGGTCAAATAATCTTTCCCTACTTTTCCTAATCCCTTTAGTTGCCCAGTCACTGAATAAAAACTTAGGGCAAATAGTTTTAGTTTTTTACTCCCATTAGCAATGCTTTGTGCAACATACGTTTCTAATAAATAAAAAACTTAACAATAAATGCTTCAGAACCGAATACTGGACTTCATAACGTTTATCAATAATGTAACCACACCACCAGATTCCAACGGAATTTTATCGCCAATCCAAATAATGCACAACAGATCTCATACACAGTAGTACAGTATCCTACTCGTACCTACCCTATAATCCGTAAATCACAAATTCCCTGAATCATATCTCCAGGGGAAACCGTACCCCATAACATTATTACTGTAAGTATACTATACATACACACACACACACACACACACACACATATACTAAGGCATGTACAGGGTGTATGTTCGTCCATCTAGGGGAGATACAAGGGGTCAACGCAAAATTATTTTTATTGTTACCCTGGAAAATAACTCCTGTTCCTTTCGGTTGTCTGGTTAATTTTGAAATTTTCAAAATATGATTGATTTATAAGATTTTAAAAAACTCCAACAGTATCGACTACGACGATACGTAATTACAGTACACCTTGACACAGTATAAATAAGTACAGTATTCTATCTTTGTAGAAAACGGTCGAATCGACGCGCTTCGATATCTCAGTACGCAACACTATCGAGTGCGCGGCAGTTACGCACGGACGCGGAAGGTTTTTCTACCGAGCGGCCGTAAGTAATTATTTGAAGGTCACTGCCGAGATATAATACTGCTACTTATTTATTCTGTGACCTTATGCAGTACCTTGACGATTCAAAAGTGCCTGTAAGTGGTTTAATTGATATAAATGCATCGAGTTTGAGTAGGCCGCATTTCAGTGGTAACACTTTCACCTTGAGCTGGCCTAGCGTAGTACGGAGATTCAATAGAATAAGAGGCGAACTGACTGACGTGCGGATTACCATTTATCAGTCAGCCCTGCTACCATCCTTACCAACAAGCTTATCTTTTAAACAGGACACTTGAAGTATAGAACTGACACGAAAAGAGAAAAAGATACTAAAACTACTTTCCCCCAAAGAGCGCATTCATCTCGCATATAAAGCTTGGCTTCACCCTACCAAACACCCTGTATAGGTATAGCAGACAGATACAGTTTCCTTAGGGGTGAGCAGGAGACGCGAAGTCGCGACGATTTGGCGCCAACCGTGCGACGAACTCGAGATGTCTAGTATTGATATACAATGATCGGTAATTTTGAAAAATGTAAAGACATTTTCTTTGAGTGGATTTCTACGGTAATTTTTCCTCCTTCAGTTGGTAGATTTATACGATTTAATTTAATAACCATTGCCATAAACATAGCTCAGTCATCATCATCATCATCATCATTTCACCCGAAAGACATCCACTGCTGGTCGTAGGTTTCTCAAAAGCATCGCCACTTTCACCGGTTCTGACATCAATGTAATTGTAGTACATAATTTAATTCGTCCTCCTTTCCACATGAGAGTACCTAGTCAGCTCAAATTACCAATTTATTTTTACCAAGGACATTTTTACATATACAATCTACACAAACACGTAAACAACATTTTAATCCGCAATCCATCTACTACACAAATTCATTCCATATTCTTTTCTTAAAAGCGAACAATCCACAGAGTTCTCGTTATGGAATCAAAACGGTCTCCGCTCATGAAATAGAAAATACCATTAAAACGATCACAAAGGATTTGGCGAACAATTTTTCCGAGCAATCCAATACATTCGCTTGTTCGGTGGGGGCGCGTATCGGATTCCCCTATACGAAATACAAATAAATGTGGATGTCTCTCACACCGACGCGAACGGGACGTTGAGTGAATTTTTTGTGATGTTTGTTTATTTGGCGAACGATGTGCTGAGTTATACGAAACTGGGGTAAGTATTACTAAATTAACTATATTTTTAATCTTATTACGTACTAGTTTTTGCCCGCGGCTTCGCCCGCGTGGATGTCGGAAAATATCCCACGGGTACGTAGGTACCTACTACTGAGATGAGCTAGATCATACCTAATATGCGAGGAAAAGTCGTTGATTCCTAACGCTGCGCCCGCGTTGTCCGCAACCATAATTCACGCGTAATTTTGAATCTATGATATCTTTTAAAGTATTCATTTTAATGGTATGATGTCAGGGCATATTTTAATCTAAATTAAATGCCCAATTTAAATAACATATTTTATTGGATAAGGATAAATAAAATACCGGTCAAAATAGCTTCGGAAATAACAATTAAATTTTTATCAAATTCTGAAAGATAGAAATGGTTACTGTAGGTCATTCTTAGAAGATAGACATATGCTATCGCGGACTTTATTTTTGAACTTTTTAAGATATACAATACTGTAAAACATACATTTGATGTATCTCTTACGGCTTACGCGGCGCACGCCAGTAAAGCTCCCAGTCGGTATGATTTTTTCCGACATCTTCGACAATAATCGTCATATTTCAGCCAATTTACATAAAACCTTAATGTACACTCTATCTATTAAAAAAAACCGCTTCAAAATCCGTTGCGGAGTTTTAAAGATCTAAGCATACATAGGGACAGACAGCGCGAAGCGACTTTGTTTTATACTATGTAAAGATTGCAACGCTTATAATTTTCTGCATATATTATTTATTTTTATGAAATCAACTGAATTTGGGTAGAAATGAAACATCAAGACTTAGAGAAAGTTTAGTTATTTAAAATGTTTTTAATTCTAAGCTGTTTCAAGTATGTGCTTGTCACAACAGACACCAAGCCAGTCTTATTTTATGCGCTTTGTCCACATTTTTAATTATAATTCTAAACTAATACTAGTAGCATAGCTATGAAGCGCGTTTTGCAAAAGGACATCTGCATACTTTTTCGACTGTAGCTTTAGCTAAAGCCCACATTTACTCAGGAACCGCAAATAGCCAAAACACCACATAATTCGTTCTCCCACCGTGCGAATGCGGTGCTCTTGATCAAACCATGTTCCATTATGTTGGAGTATCAAAAGTGACTATACATCTGCACTTCTGAGGACCTAAAAACCTCACTGATGATTCGATTAGCGTAGACACCTACTGGGCTCAACTCATATAATATACAATTATTTTTTTACCATTTCCATCATTTATTTACTATCGACTTGAAAAGAAGAAGACTCGAATGTTACGCCATCGTGCAACGTACATCCTAATGCAGCAACAAGGAGCTACCACTGAGTTAATTTAGCTGAGTGGATTCGGTCGTGCATTGTCGCTTGTTTATCGTCACACTCGGTGGCGACGACTTAATGGTATTAAACTTTAGATATAAATGTTCTTTGATCGGCGGAATTTTTCGCCCGATGTGTGGTAATACTAATAATAAATAATAAAGAGGAAATAATACTCGGTTTAGTTAATTGACTCAGGCGTGACTTTGCGGAAATCCATTATAAAATACAATAGACGACGTATATTTAGTAATCTAATCCGCGTAACTGTTCTTAAAGAGTCATAAAGAACCCTGTAAGAAATCGACACGTGTTTCACCTCTAAACGAGGCATCCTCAGGATGTTGATTGACTTATTGCGAACCCGAACCCGACATGTTGATACATCAAGCGCCGAGAGCAGTGACTGCTCTTTATGACTGGAGGATTAAGTTACTAAATATACGTAATCTATTCAATTTAATACTGGGTTTGGTTTTATTGAAAGGTGTGGATTTGTGCTCGAAACTTTTCGATGGCGCGTTAGTATGGATCAGCGGGGTAACTGCGTAACACACAGTCGCAATGGCTTTCATTTTGACAGTTCAACAACATTCGTTGTGTTATTTACATTGTAGAACAGATCATTTTTTCGAACATAATGAAGCAATGGATTAGCAATATCCTTCCAAATCATTCAGATTGTGATTGATAGTGTGTTACGAAATTAGGGTACTGTACAAAATTTGCTATTTACTTTCACGAGAAGCCTTTATTTCAATTAAACCATTTACAGTCGCTTTTGAATCTTCAAAGGAGTCGGTCATTCAGAAAGATGAAACTAGTTGCCAATTCAAAAGCATAGTGGGTTCCTATGGAGAAGAACGGGCAAGAAACTCCATGGAAACTCTTTTAAATTATATTGTTACAAAATATCCGTTACAACAATAATGTTGAATTTATAATTATAGCAATAATTAGAACTCTTAATAGGAAAAAACTAAAAAATTAAAGTACTGTCACTACACAATTTTCTGCTTTAAAGTTAAACGACAACGCTTTGGTTAGAAAGATAATGGATACTCTTAAACTACAAGCAGCCTATGGTCTAGTGGTCGCAAGTACTACTGTAGAGCATGGGGTCCTGGGCTGAATTCCCTGGTCGGGCAAAGTATTATTGGGTATTTCCTTTAGGAATTTCTCAGTAGCAGTCCGGAGTCTAGATTTGTGACCGGTTGATGGCAATAAGAAAGAAAAGAAAGAAAGAAAGGAAACAAAGAAAAGAAAGAAAGAAAGAAAAGAAACAAAGAAAGAAAGAAAAAAGAAAAGAAAGAAAGAAAAATAGGTTTATTTGTCACAGCAACACGTGCATACAAAATAGATCTAAGTACATATGAAATCACGAGCATAAAACAGAAATAGTCGGTAATAGGCTCGCCCCCTATAACTGAAATGTGGGTGTACTATGGATACACCTCTGTCAACCCCTTCTGGGATTACAGGCATGATGTTATGTTATGTAAAACTACAGGCTCATGAAATATGTCGATAGGTTGTCACTAAGTTGGTGAGTGTAGGTGTCTATAGGTGGTGTAATGATGGTACCCACCACTTATCATTAAATAAGTAAAAGAATTTGGAAGACCTACCGCATTTAAAAAGTGTACCCAGGCCCTAGAAATCCCTGGTTGGTCGAAAAAAGTGTACCCTGTCTGGTCGAAAAAAGCGTACCGTGGCTCGTCGAAAAAAGTGAACCCTGGCTGATCGAAAGTCGAATAAACTTGGGACATGAACCAAAAAATTTTCGGTTCTAAAGTCAAGGAAAATCTACTTATACATATACGTATAATGGATACTCCATTTAACACCTATTCAAATTCTATGGCGTTATTACAAAGGTGTATTAAGGAAATTATGTGGGGGAAACCGGAAGCTCTGTTGTAATGTGTAACACACAACGTCCTTCATAGTTAGCAGGTACCTAACTAAATTAATAGTAGCATTATTTTTTTTATTTTCGATATTTTAATACAATTCTTTATTATATGTTTTTGTTACTTTTAGTTGTACGTTTCGGCGAACGAAATTAAACTATAAATAGTCATTAACCTTGTTTCCAATGGACGATATTTCCACTTAAACAAATATTAACTTTATGGCAATGTTTATTCAGTTGATTTTAGAATGACTAGTGCTATTGAAAAAGGATTTTTTGTGGAAGTTGTAGAGCAAACTGAACCTTACGTAGTTGTTTCGAAAGTTATTTTTTTCAAATACTCATAGTTGTTTACATTTTTGGACACTAAAATTCCTAACCCAGAGTAGGTTTGCATTACGTATCATCTTGTCTTGGTCTAGCGGTCCCAAGCATGACGGCCTTTGACCTTGCGATCAACGGTTCGCTACCAGGTGGGGCAAAGTGGTCGCTACTGACTTTTTCTATGAAATTCTCAGTAACTGCTTGGATTCTAGGATTGAGTCTAGCTCAGCCCCCCCCCAAATAGGTACTTAATAATTATAAATGGCTTAATGTGGGTGTGTTACGTATTTATTGATTATTTCAATAACTCTCTGTACTAATAGAGAATACCAACACGTGTAAAGAGTCAACAATGATTATTACAAACAAGGCTAAGTAATAATAGCCGCACCGGTCCATTCATCAGGTTAAGCCAAGCTTGCTGCGGTTGGTCCGAAGATAGGTGACCATCTTTACATACGAACACCCCTCCGTGACTCGGAAACACGGCAAGCCGTTGGTCCTGGCTGTCATTCATGAATCTTTGACAAACGTTACAGGTCATCAGAAGCCCGAAAATATGACAACCAGCCTTACCAAGGGGTATCGTATTACCCAGTTACTGGGTTGTGGAGGTCAGATAGGCAGTCGATACATGTAAATTACTGGTATTCAGATGCATCCGGTTAGACTGGAAGCCGACCCCAACATAGTTTGGAAAAGGCTTGGCAGATAATATAAGGCATATATTTAATCGAACCCACACACATACATTCCCATTTTGCGCTCTTAAATATACCTATTATTGACTACTCTACTTACTGGGTCAAACTAAATTAGCTAGCGATACTCTGAAGACTTGATGCGTAGGTATCGATATATTATTCAAAATATATATTCATTGTTTTTTTTTGGGGAAACGACTGCAGTTATTTGAAATATCAGTTTCAAAATCAGTTTTTTTTCTGTGTTAACCTCTCAGACGTGATGTACTCTTCTCAAATAATGGGCGGAAGTCCAAACTATAAATTCATTATAAATTCCAGAATCAATGATGAACAACGATAATTTGTCACGCGCCAATATGTTCATTTGTTTCTTCTTTACTTTAAACAGCTCTATTTGCAACCCAAATCGAAATAAAATAAAATCTTTGATCAGTTTACCTCCTTGGTTGCCATGTGTTGAGGTAAAAAGTTCATTCCATTTTTAAATTACTCGACAGAAATGGGTTTTCATTGTAATTTATTCGGCCGCTAAACACGATAGATATGGATTTTCATATTAACATTACCGGCCACCTAGCATTTATTTGACGATTTACGAAGATTTTCAAAATAATGCTCGAATTTCCAAGCATGTTCGAGATTTTTTTTTGCTATATTATATATGTCAGAAATCGGTTCTGAAGAAACTACTTTGATAATGTGCATAAATTTAATAACACAATGTATATCTCTACCTACTCCTTCTGGAATTAATAAGCGTGATGTTTATTCAAAAGGTGCATGTTTGCAGTCTGTTGTGTTGTTTTCAGCGGGTACCTACTCATATCATTGATAGCTATTATTGTTAATTTTATGCAAATTATCTTACCTCGCAAATTATTGTAATACACGCGAATCAAGTACTCGATTAAGAAACTGTGATTAAATAAATAATTAGACAAATTGTAAGTAGAAAAAAATCATGCGTATCACAGATACTATAGATGGTTCACTCCGCAAAACCATTTAAATAAAAACCGACTCTTGCTACCACACAATAAAGTGCAATTCAAGTTGCGCAGCGCTAATTACCTAGTAATATTCACCTAGAAGTTGCATCTCTTTCTATCGCGTAACTCTCTTCTCTCTGACTACGATATAGGGGATGAAAGTTTGTATGGGAAACAGCATTTCTTAAGCTGAAAATTATGCTTATGGTAAGTAATATGTGTTCCAGCGTTTTTGTACAATCATCCTCCAAGGGGCTAAAATAGGGGATTATTTAAAAATTTACATGTAATATTGAAAAATGTTTGTGTAGGTACTTCATTTTACACAAAACAACTAGCAATCCGCACCTGCTTCGCACGATTTTTACTTGATGACACATGGAGGTATCTTTATTTTATGTTAGTTTAATACATAAACCTTCCGGAATAAATTCTCTAAATGATAGTTTAGTGGCATGAGGAACTGGGTGTAAAGTTCACTCATAAACCATTGAAAAGGGAGGATCCTCCGATCAGACCGGTGTCGTGTCTGGCTGGTAACTGCCCATATGTTGAAGTCGGGAGATTGTATATATGTCCATCGCGCGGTAAACTCTAATTGCGCGATGCAGGATTTGTGTGACGTCAGGATGTTGTGTGACGTCAGGTCTTTGATGCGTAGTTCGCATGTGGCGATTGTAGCTGCCGCCACAATAGTTAAAACTGCTTCAAAATCCTTTACGTACACAGACAGACACGAAATGCGACTTTAATTTATAATATGTATAGATAAGCCAAAACAATTAACAATGCATCAAGTAACAAAGCCGTTAATCGCTCAAGACGAAAAGTTCAACTCCTAATTAATATTACCGAGAATCAGTAATCAGAGGAAAGCGGTAAGACAATTTTGTGAAATTAACACCTGAAGCAGACAGGGTGGCGGTATTCCCGGATTTTACGGAACTACGGAACTTACGGATCTTACCACGGAGTAAGAAGTTAATGGAGTGCCATTTGATTAGATTGTTGTTTTGTGTTTCAGATGAAAAACGAAACAACAATCCAATAAATTATCCAATAAATCGTTGTTAGGTTTAATTAAATAGAGAACCGCACTAACTAAGCAAATAATTAGAACACACACATACGAATGTGACATCTACCAACCCGCACTGGGGCCGCGTACTAGCCCCACTTCCTCTCGAAGAAAGGCCTGACCCAGCAGCGGGAATATTATAGGTTGTTTATCAAGTATTGAATAATGAGAAAATTTAATATTTAATAAAATTAAATTATTACTTGTTGCGAAACTTCCCGCAGTCATGCGTCGCTTTGTGAATTAATACGTATTTACCCACTATACGGAACTATCCATTTTACTATTTATGCTCTTCTAAACTCAAACTCAAAACTTAAGCTCAAGCATTTTTTTTCAATAAACAACAGTCACTTTTGAAATGATAAGGGGTCGGTCAGTCAGAAAGATAAAGCTAGTTGAACATTCCAAAGCGTAATAGGTTCTTAAGGAGAAAAACGGGTAAGAAACAATCTCCTGCACATTAACACTGCAGTCGCTCCTTACTCCGTGTCTTTCAAAACTTCTGGCGCGCGGTCGACTTTGAAGCAGAACAGGTGTGAATTACTTTTAAAATATGGTAATCCTGGTTGAACGGAGTCCCGTCTTCGTGAAGATACTTGGTGACGAATTTCTTTGGACTTCTAAGTTCGTCATTATTATACAGAGGTGCGCTGGGTTTGTGGTATGGTTTTTATCACGTCTGTATTCATCATCTACTAGCTTTTTCCCAACTATGTTGGGATCGGCTTCCAGTCTAACCGAATGCAGCAGAATACCAGTATTTTAAAATGGAGCGACTGCCTATCTGACCTGCACAACCCAGTAACTTTTATTTATTTATTTATTGTTAGGAGAACCAACAGCTATAATAAATGGATAACAGTTGTATATGAAACATACAGCCAATTACAGGTTCTCACGGGTAAAAACAGAATAAGTATTAGAAATCTTAGGATCACTAACAAGCACGAAAAAAAAAAACAAAGTATATAATTATATATATGTATAAGGTACAATAAGCACTATGTACTTTTAAAGAAGTCAGCGTTCAGCCGAGCGCGTGCAGAATAGTATTAGCAGAATAGTAGAATAGTATTGATGGTAAATGGGTCAAATGAAAACTCTTTACAAAGAATATTAAAGTCCTTACTCGCTCGCACCATGTATGAGTTTTGCCTGTAGTTAGAAGAGGAAAAGGGAATGGAGATAGGCGGATTAAATCTAACTGATCTCTGAGGAACATTGAAACGTAGTTTATGTAGGAGATCAGGACAGTCAATTTTGTTTGACATAATTTTTAAAAGGAAAGTGCTTGGTTACACTATAAGTACCCTTTGAAAGAAAGAAAAAAAGAAAAAATATATTTTATTTGGGACACGCACAGGAAATAATAAATAATAAAATATATAAATAATAATAAAAAATAAAAAAACATAAAAGGCATTTAAAAACAAACAGAATAATAACGACCTGTGCGAGGCCAAAAAGGCCCATAACCCAGAATAATGCGGAGATATAAAAAAAAAAAATCCGCAGCGCTGGTATTCTGATAGGACCTACTGTGATGCCGCGGACATACCTACGGACTTACGGGATAAATCCCACTAGAGGATTACAAAATATATAAAACAATAAAAATAATAATAAAAACACATATTTAATAAAAACTGAAATTATGTAGAATAAATATATTAGTCTACTCTCGCCCGACGTTCCAACATCACTTGTCCATAGTATAGACTATTATCTATGGTGACAAGCGAAGGGACGCGGGCTCACTGCGAATCTGCGATGCATTCGACTGTCACTTAAAATTGGTAAGACTGGTTATCAGACTTTCGGGCTTCTTACTGCCCGTAACGACTGCAACAACATTTCTGTATTTTGGTGAGACAACAAAACTTTCAAATGTAGTTTCATGTGAGTACCTAGTCTATTCAATCAGGTAATTATGTTTACCTAACTAAGTACCGTAAATGTTCTATACGACTGCGGTAGAACAAAGGGCCGTTATGTCTTTATTGAATCAATAAATTAACCATGAATCTAACTATGTACCTATAAAATCTTGATACCTTGAAAGTGTACTTATATACAGCATGAATCAGAAAGGTGTGGTAAAGAACATTAAACTGAACAACTTTCTCTAAGGGGCCAACATCGTAATCTCGAAAGAATGATCAACAGTCCCATAAAAAATAATTAGCCGTCCCATACATTTGGGTTGAGTAGAACCCAAATGTATGGGACGGCTAATTATTTTTTCGTGAATACTATGTTGGTCCGATGGAGAAAGTTGTCTAGTTCAAAGTCAAAGTCAAAGTCAAATAATTTAGTTCAATTAGACACATAAAAGGCACTTTTGAACGTGAAGATTTTACAAAAAAATAGAATTCATTCTAGTCGCCCCAAGTCAAATTCAAAGTCAAATAATTTATTTCAATTAGGCACATAAAAGGCAATTTAGAACGTCAAGATTTTACAACAAAAAAAGAAGTTTCTAATCGCCCCTTCCAAAAGATAGTTTTCGTATGAAGAAGAATGGGCAAAAAACTCAACCGTAATTCTTTTAAAATGTTTTACAATATTTTGTATACATTAGTTGTTTGGTGGTCTTGTACCACATCCTTAAATTTGACCCACACCACAACTTTCTGATACATGCTGTATTGTAGTGAGAAAATAAATCTTTATTATTTATTATAATTATTTTCTGTACACTTAACCTATAAAACACAACACAGGATGCATTGCATGTTATTAAAACCTTCTTAAAAAGAAAGAATAAGCAATTATAATACAGGGTCAAATCAAATTAGCCAGCGAAACTCCGTACGCGATGGGTATCGATATGTAAACAGGAATAAAAATAAACAATAATAAACGATGACTTTTTAGGTTTTTTTTTTCTTCAAAATTCATAAGGAGAGAAAAAAGCTGAACAATGTATTACTTATGTGACTTAGATCCTTATAGTTATTAGACAAGTACATGCTCGATTTTGTGAAACTTAACTAGCGATGTTTCCTGAATCTCAGGTGTCAATGACTGCTGGCAGTGTTGTTAAGTACCTGAAATGTGAATAGATAAAATCAGTTTTATCGTGTTGAGATGTCGATACTCAATATTTCTCAAAAGTTTACACAAAAAAAAAAAAAACTAATATTTTAAGTTACTACATTACAGGTGGTTGATGCCCCAAAAAAAAAATGTTTTATCATGATTATAAACGTGTGGAATTATTTATTGTATATTTATTTTATTTTTATATCTTATTTATATCTCATTGTATGCTACACCGGTCGACGTCATAACGTGTTGAACGCCGGCTGTCGCTGAAAACCAGCGCTGGGGCTCGCATAGGGTCGCAGCATTATGCTGAGCGGTAGCCGTTTTGCGTGGATGTGACGCATATTTTCCCTCAACTTGTTCTTTTTTGTTTTGTGTTCTTTCTTTGCGTCATGTTTACATAAACGTATTTTCTTCCTTTCTTCTTTCTTGTTTCTATGTTTAGATAAACCCATCACGTCTGCGGGGTTTCACTAGCTAATTTAATGTAACCCTGTATATCAATAAATTCAATTAGTATTAGAATTTATAGTTATCTTTAGAAATCACGCTATTCTTTTTGCCTATATAATCTGGTTAGTAGTATAACACAACAATAATAACAGATAATAGTTGAAAATGATGATATTATTAGTGTGTTTCGTGTTTTTCTTCAATGTTTGTGCAAGCAATGGCGTCACCATCGGTGCGCCAGTGAAGCAAAATGACTGGCTCGGAATTTCGCAGCGAGGTAGGTATTTATTATTTAGGCTATTTAAAAAGCAATAACTAATTTAAATATTATTATTTCCTTTACAATACATATTTGTTATACAACCTTAGTTTTTGTTTACACTAACCCTCTTAAGGGGTCATTGTACTCATTATTATGAACAACTTTCACTATGGGACCAATGCTGAAATCGCGAAAAAAAACTCAGCTGTTCCCTACATTTATGTTCGCATATCTCGTCGAAATGTAGGGAACAGCTGATTTAACAAAAAATAAGATTGTATATTTAAATATTTTTTAATATAATAAATTTTTTTCTGAGCCTTGACAGCCAGTAGCTTGGACCCTGTTCTTGATACCGATCAAGAACAGGGTCCAAGCTACTGGCTGTCAGGGCTCCAGAGAGAGGAACCTCCTAAAAATATGAGCCTTGTCCAGAAGTACTGCTTTCTGAAACAAGACCTTTTAATCCAACTGTCCAACAAGAGCTTCCTCAGATGTTGGCTCTTGGCTATTAAGTCATACCAATTCTCCTAGAATTTAGAATTTGTAATTTTCTAAATACCGAATTGACTTTAGATTGAAATAAAATGATTTGTTTTTTATACTAAGTACAAAGTAAAAGTAACTGTGTAACTCGAAACAAACATTTCCATGATCATATTTCCATTCTACTCAACGGAGGCCATTACTTTATAGGTGGCGGGAACATCGACGCGAAGCCTGTTACCATGGATTCAGTACATGATTCCGAAAAACAGCTGTTCCATACA
Source organism: Agrochola macilenta (assembly GCA_916701695.1). NCBI lineage: Eukaryota > Metazoa > Arthropoda > Insecta > Lepidoptera > Noctuidae > Agrochola > Agrochola macilenta. The sequence goes on from OU753564.1 coordinate 14,049,631, forward strand.
TTTTGACCGCGTAGATATATATTGCACTTTTCTATGAAACAGGTGATTTTTTTAATAACCTACGATAAATTTCTACGCAGTGGCGTTCAGAATCATGTACTGAATCTAATTTAGGATTGTTCTCATATATGATTGTCAGTTTTATTACCGACTTCTTTTAATATTATTTTATTATAGAATCTCTGATCGAATGTGTTATAGATGCGTGTAGACGTCAAACAAAGGTGATTTTTTAAGTGTTGTCTACAAAAAGGGAAGAGCGCTGATGTCTGAAATACAGATATTTTATATCTAGTTCAGACAGAAATGTTCAATATCTGATCATAATATTAAGTGTATTATAGTGTATCACCATATTATTTAAATGACTGTATATTATTGAACAGATAAATTATTCTTATTTTTAATATAAATGTTATACTTCTTTTACGGCTACTGAGCGGTGTGCTAAAGTCATTTAAGTCTGATTTACACGGTGCGATTGAATTGCTGATTTACTAGATATAAGTTGAAGCAACGTAAAAGTTGAACCGTCTAAACAGTGTTTAGACGATGCAAGTCCTTTGTTGACCCAATTTTGTTTATGTCGCAGGCAAGAAATGGCATTAAGTGCTTTTTTCATTTTTCATGGTCAGGGGTTCGGGCTTTACGCTTCCAGTCATTCGTAAGATTAAAACAACAATAATTTCATTACAGACTACAATGGACTCTACTACATCCATACCAATCATAGGGACTACCACAACAACCCCATTATTCGGCCATGTTCATACCAGGACGAGGACTGCATCCGAAGGGTTTTCACATCCACGTTCAATTGCTTGGCAAGCCATGGACCAGTTCCTGAACCTTATATAGCTGATACTCTAGATATGAACATACCTCACAGTAACCTGACCTTTGTTATCAATGATGCGAAGATTAAGGGTCTCAGTTCTGGCAGGATTAAAGAGTTTTTGTAAGTGTTGTTTTTTTTTTCTTTAATGCCCCGTGCACGAAAAAAGATCCTCTTTTGTCAATTGCTTATCTAATTAGGAGAAAGCTTGAAATAATTGGAACATTGTCTGTGTGACTATAAAGTACAGTTTTCGTGGTGCTAAACCATTCGGGTCAGTCACAGCACCTGTTCATAGTTTCATCACTTTTGCGCTCTCGAAAGTATGGTTTATTTCGTCTTTGAAAATTTTGATTTTGTCTCAAGAATAGATGAAGACTAATGAGTCTATGAGATTCTAAAATTTATTGATATGGTTTGCTAAATAATATGAAAATACATTACTGACATGGTTTAAAAAAAAAAAAAAGGTTTTGTCGACATTATTTTTCTGCAATATTTTGTATCGAAGTTGTAATAATTTTGTTGATATTTTTTAATGTTCAAAGTCAAAAGTAGTTTCTTGTAAAAAGAAGATCAAAACGTCAGTCTTGCGTAATTTTACGGAAAACTTGTTCCAATGTTAGTGATTTTCCATGAATAGAAAAATCCCTTCCAGGCACATGCAAAACTCGAACTCGACTTTTCAAATCTTTTTGGTTAAACTCTTTTTCCCTTTCTCATAAACAATGTATAAAATTTATCAATATCAGTCGATTTCGTGCACGGCCCTTTAAGAACGCAACGTCACCACAACGAACGTATGTCTGTCTCTTTAGGTACACTGCAAATATTTTTTTTGAAATTTTTGACTCTGGTAAAGTTTTAGTGTAAAATTGGTCTACCTGAGTGAAACTTTAGGCATACCTATTAAGACTGTATATTGTGTTTTTTTTCTTGTGTGTTCTTGTCTCTTTCTGTTCGTGTCTACAAAGTGAAAAATAACTTCAATTTCGGAAGTCAGCGGCAAAAAACGAATATTCAAAACCAAAGACACCGACTTCCGAAATTAAAGTTATTTTTCACGTTTTTGTGTTTTTTTTTTGTGAAAAGTTTTTATTTAACTTTTTAGTTGTGGTACCTACCCCACACTAATTTGAATACCTGCTATGTAAATAGCAGCAACATAGCCTTGGCATAGTATTATTAGATAACTTTTTTGTTCAAGATATAATTTCTTAGATCCATTTTGGCCATTGTTCAATGTAATTTTTTAACAGGCCTAATTTTGAACTGTTTAAAGATCGTGCAAAAAACTAAAACCAAAAGTGTGAAGATTTAATTGATTCAACTTAATAAAAATCAAAAGTCAATTTTTCAAACCAGGCTGAGAATAAGCACTTTTTGAACGCCAAAACTACATTAGACACTTCCTCAAAACGCCCGCCCTTCACCACCTACAAGTGTTTATTTGTGAAGAAGAAGTACCGCAACAAACTCTCCAGTAGCTCAGCTGTCTGTTCAGTTAGAAGAACTTGATTCTAAACAATAGTATGCAACTACACGTGACCAGAGGGCTGGCTCGTTATTTGGTCAAAGAATTAGCATTGCTATTAAACGTGGCAAAGCTGCCAGTCTTCTGGGCATGTATCCGGATGACAGCAATGCGGATACATTTTCATCTACATATTTTCTTAAAAAACTTTAAAACCATAGTATGCAAATGTGTACTTTTGTACAGAATCAAGTTCAATTCAGTTTTAATGCAATGTTTTCTCATGTTTCAGTATCAACAAAGAAACAGAGAGACTGGTACTAGAAGTCGTCTTCGGCAACGTCATAGTGTTTTCTCCTAGAAGCGTTATCAGTCATTTCCGCAAAGGGAAGGAGCCTATTGAAAGTTTCGACTTCTCCGTCATTGAATATAGTAAGTTCAACTTTTATTCTTTACTAACTGCGTCTCGCGGTTTCACCCACATAAATCTTGATCCCATCATCGATCGATCGATCGATCGATCATATTGATGGGAATATCGGGATCAAAAGTATACTATGTCCTAACCCAAGTCATGGTTTACTCATGTGCTAAAGTAAAAAAAAAATAGAGTTTCATTGATTTAAAAAAGTGTCAATAAGTTTTTAGACGAACAGTTAAATATTTCCCCTAAAAAAAGTGAATCAACATTCTATGGAAAAAAAATCCGTAGCAAACTCCTCTTTCAATCTAATAACAATCACTTCCAACCAACCAACCGCAACCAACAACCTACCAACCAACCAACCACAACAAACAACCTATCAACCAACCAAGCCAACCTGTTTTTCTTGCTTTCAATTCAATGATAATTTTCAGAATCGCTGTCGTTAACCCTGATGATCTCAAATATTGGTCAAGAAGTATGGAGAGCCCATGTGTACGCCTATTTGAATGATGCTAACATCCCATACAAATTAGGCCCTGGAATTACTGAGAGCAAAGGTAATATCAATCTTTAACATTTTATCAGTTTTATATCGAACGAGGGATAACCAGATAGGTGGTCAAAGCGCCTATATTTTCTTTAGTCGTGCCTGAATGATGAACGAATGAATGAAACGAATGATGAACGTCATCATGTATTATAAATTAACTATCGTAATGGAAGACCTCTTGTCAAAGTGGAGCCAACTGGTAGCGTTCAGCAACGTTCATTGCATGTGAGTGTGTGAATTTTCCAAAGGCAATGGATATCAAAATGAAAGGCATTGCGATCGATTGCCATTATGGTATCTCCGTAACGCAACTACCCCACAGATCTATATCAGATGTAAAGGTTCGTTTTCACTGGAGCGGAATCGACCGGAGTGGAGATGGGCAGGAACCGACCAACCAACGTTGGTTGATATCAAAATCGCGCTTCTCGTCGTCTATGATTGGTTGATTCCTGCACGTATCCGCTCCGCTTTACTGCACTCTTAGCGCTGAAGAATTATCGTGACCACTATCAAATTCATATAATTACAGTAACTGGTTCTCAATCAGTAAGATGACGTCCAAAACCTGGAAAGTAGCTGGTAGGTACCAGGAAACCATTAGTTGTAAAAGTAGTGAACAGTCTAAAAACGACAACACGTAATGACCAAATCACAGTGAATCATTCTCTTTATGAAAAGTCGAGGAATTTAAAGTTCGACAAACTTAGTAGACCGATAGCCGTTGGAGCAGACGAATCCTATAGAGCAGACGCGAGGGAAGACCGCGTATCTGCAATCGTAACGTGGGACGGCCCCCAGCTAGATGAACTGGCGACCTTAAAAGGTCGGTCCGGGTCAGATTAGATGCGGACGGCAGAAAATCGGGTGCAATGGCTGAACTTTGGAGAGGCCCATGTCCAGCAGTAGACTGCTATAGGCAGAGTTGCTTAATTGAACTGAGAAGTTGTTCATGATAATCTGACAAAGTATAAGTATGCTGTGCTTCATCTTATTAATGAAGAAATTATTTTTCAGATCGTCTAGTGAGGAACAACAACAAAGAGCTGATGGACAACCTGTTTTTGAGCGTGAAGGAAGCTCTCCTGTATCAGGGACCCTTGTTCATGTCCGTGTACTTACAGAGTAACATCTGCGATTTTAGACTCCAGTAGAATTCTTGAGGTGCGTCGCCAGTGTCGCCACCGCGAGCGTTGGTTCGCATGGTTCGAACTTTTTGGCGCAGCCGTGAGGCACACACTATTGTTCTTAAAACATTATTTTCAATTTTTTATCCGTAATTTGTATTTTGTGTTTCACGAACTGTGTCCAAATAAACTGTATTCTTTCTTTCTTTTCTTTTGGTTGTGAAAATATGGTTTGCAAACAAATGGTAGTGATTTGATATTGCTGTGCTCGCTCGAACGTCCCTACCAAAGAATCTTAGTGCTTATGAAAGAATGCTCGCGATCGAATAGTCGCGGTATGAGTGCACCTTTTCGTAATGTTTTATTATTTCCACTGCACATTCATGTAGGTACTTACCTTATTATAATTTTCATTTTTGTCTTATTATTCGAGTTTTCTCATCTTTTTGTATGCACGTGTTTGAAGTGACAAATAAAACCAAATTTTCTTTCTTTTTGTTTTTATTTTGAATTCCATTTTTTTTTCCATTCTAAATCTTTTCTGACTGCCGTGTGTTTTATTTTTGGTCCTTTAGTGAGTTAACATTCCTAAAAATAAGATACTTTCACCGCAGGCACGATAATCGTTGGAAAATAAATTACGAAGTTGATTTTGTAAATAAAATATTTTTCTACTTACTGAAACACATCAAATTATAAGTATTAACAGTATAAGAGTATAATTAATTTAATAACAAGCGGTGGATGCCCCCAATTATAGTAGCGGAATTACAAAAGTAGCTAAACAAAAAAAACTAAATTATTGTGTTTAAGTATTTAAAATAAGTTTATGGAAATCGATGTTCTTTGTTTAAGGCTATCGTCTGTAACATTGTGACACCATAATGAAGATACTATGGTGTCACAATGTTACAGACGGTATGGTACCTAAAGTTGACAGCTCAATCATAATTTATTGACATTAAAATAATAACGTTGTAAATATAGCTTCTTCACTGGCAGCAAAATCTGGAAAAAAATTAAGCAGACAGAGGAATTTGATATGAAATGGAACGGCATGAATCAAAAAGGTGGGGTAAAGACCATTACACTGAATAATATCTCCATGGGACCATAGTAATCGCGAATAAAATATCAGTGGACCCATTCATTTGAGTCGAGTAGGTACTGAAGTTTTGTATGGGACAATTAAAAATGTATTTCTGATACATGCTGTAGGTATAACAAACAATCCAATCAGGAGACTATTTGGGGACTATTTGGAGGGAAATTTTCAAAAAAATCCTCCTTTTTTTACTGAATCCTCACGGGGAGTACCGTCCATTAAAAGAACAAGTAGGTACCATTGATAATACACGAAACGTTAACAATCAATTTAATCAATCAAATAGTTACTTGATACCTTTTATATTCACGCGAACATTTAGAAGGCTATAAAACGATCTAACCGCATACAATATCCGTTCATTTGAATTTAAAATGACGATTTTCTTGTGTTTGCTTTTGATTAAAGTTTGTTCCTGTCAGGGCGACAGCGAACCATCTAATAACAATTTTGGAGGAATTGCTTATGATGACGGAAACTATGGTAAGAGACCCATGACATTTTCATGTAAACTTCTAAGGGATCTCGCGCACTAGATGGCCACGTCAACCAGTGGTTGCAGCGACTAAAAAAATAAATAATGTATTCAACAAAATAAAGGTCAGCGGTCTAGAGTGATAGTATAATTCCTTTAGGCCGACAATGTCTTTGGTAACAGTCCCAGATTTCTTTTCAAATGTCAAGATTTCATGAAAAAGTCATTCAGTGGAACAAATATAACTCTGAGAGATGTACTCGTATTAATGATTCTAATGATTTTATTTCTGTAAATATATATTTGTTGGGTCGGCGCAATTTTTTTTCTTCCATTCTCCCCTGCTACAACGCTACAAGAACCTTTTGACGCGTGGCCAAAATCGGAATTAACCGCCATTTTGTTTTTTCATAATTTCTGTGACAATTTGACAAATGTTTACCAACAATGACCGGCTTTCAATGTCATTCAGGCGCCGAAAGATCTTTGTATTGTGTGTTCAATAAAACTTGTTCCGTCACGCGATTGGTAGCACTGCATTTTGCAGTCATGTGATTGGTAGTAGGTACTGTTCTGTCAGTCGCCATTTTGAACTCTAACATTATTGAAACTAAGCTTGACAAGCAATGGTGCCAACATGAGTGCACTACAAGTTATAGTGAACGGTCTGTAGTATCCTAGCTGTCACGATAACAGTCACTCCTTTTTCATTTAAATCATCTATTTATCATATCTACTGTACAATTTATTTATCTTTTTTTAGATCTCTCTCTTCTTCTGGGGATATTGTCTTTATATCAGTGCCTAAATTTCGCAGGTCGTCAAAACAACATGGTCCAATAGAGCGTCCATGTTCACTTCACGACGTGAACTGTATCAGGCGGTACTTTGCCCATCACTCTCAGTGCTCTCCTGCCCATAGACCGGCTCCAGACTCTCAGAGGATTAAGGTCATACCGATGTTTGTGTCTCATGTGAATATCACCTTCACTTTGAATAATGTTGAGGTTAAAGGTCTCAATGATTTTAGGATTAAGGAGTTCTAGTAAGTATTTAGCAGTCTTATTTTTATTGTATAATAAAATAAAAAAATTGTTAAGCAAATTGATACGCTACGTTGCCGAGTTTTAGCCATGATATACAACTGTCAAAGAATGACAGTTGGGATTTGAATATATGGATAATTTAAGTTGATTTTTTGTTAAGTTCATTTGTTTAACAATTTATTTTTCAGACTTTACCGATGAAGAAGAAGGTGTTCAGAATTTGAAGATAATGTAATTAGTCTTAAGGTTTTCACAGTGGTTGCTGGTTTGAAATCTTAAAAAACCTGTATTAACTTTTTAAGGTCCCTATAATCTTTTTAAGTTAATCCAAGATAAGGACTTAGACTGTTAGATTATTTTCTGTTGTAAAGGCATTGTTATATTATAACAACATTTCCAATGTTTTAGCATTAATAAAGAAACAGGCAGATTGGTGTTAGAAGTAGAATTCCGCAAGCTTTGGGTGCAATCACCATTCAGCGTCATTACTTTCCATCGTAAAGGCAAGGATTCCTTGGAATTGGCAGACTACGCGGTTATTGAGTACAGTTAGTAAATAACATTATTATTCGTTAATTCATTTAGATTTTTATTAGTTTACTTTTTTAATTAAATAAAAAATTGAGGTCCCCGGTGTCGGGAGCAGGGTCCAAGCTACCGGTGGTTAGGGTTGCAGAGTCAGTAACCTCCTCACAATGCGAACCGGTTCAAGGAGTACTGCCTTCTGAATCATGCCGTTGATCCAACCGCTTAACGAGTGCCTCGAGATATGATGTTGATCGAGGCTTTCGGCCATCAGGCCATTGGCCGTTACGACAATCGGCACAATGATAGCGGAGCTCAAAGCTCGCTCGGGTCGGTCAAACCCTAAGCTATGCTTGCCGCGGTCGATTCGTAGATGAGCGACTATCCATTACATATCGAGATCACCTCCGTGCCTCAGAAAGCACGATAAGCCGTTGATTCGTCGTAGATCTTAGACAGTCGTTACAGGTAGTCAAAAGTCTGACAACCAATCTATGTGGAAGTCAGACAGGCAGTTACTCCATGTAAAATACTGGTATTCAGCTGCATGTAGTTAAACTGGAAGCCGACCCCAACAAAGTTGCAAAAAGGCTAGGCAGAGCGGAGTCTTTTTTTCGTACTTCTGCCTGTCCTTGTCACATGTTACTGTTCCAGGAGCTAAATTTCAAAAGCTACCTTTACCACGTTCAATTTCAACACGAGCATAAAATATGAATATATAATTTTTATTTTTCAAAACTGTCTTGTTTTCTAGAGGATCTTTCGTTAACACTGATAGCTCCTCACGTCAAGGACAGGCTATCCGAACCTCACGTCTTCACTTACATTTCTGATGCTAACCCAAAGCAGGCACTGGGTCCTAACTTCACAGAGAGTAAAGGTAATATCTATTTCCTCTCTTTTCTTGTTAAATAAAACGGGTGTAAAAAGACGCTTCACGAAGCCACGTTCTTCCCGTCATTGATATATTATTTTTGTACTAGATCATACCTTCTAGTTACGGAGATATTGAAGGTCAAAGAATCACGGAGATATTGAAGGTCAAAGAATCCTACTTTTTATTTTTCCCGAAGGTATGTTTTAGATGTTAACTTAACATTAAATACTTCAGCCAGCTCCCGTACCGTTGTATGCACCTATAAGCACAATGTTTTGCGTTCCCAGTAAACATTTTTGGTAAATGTTACTTGGTTTGATGTACGCGTAGATAATGGCTATGTAATGGGCCTCTTTACACCCGATAAGTATATTAAGCTAAGCGATGACGAGCGCGTGCGACGCTTCCCAGCTAGATGGACCGACGCGACGACCTCAAAGAGGACTACCTCTTTAGTCAGTCTATTACGTCCGTCTCGTTATTCAGTCTGTTCCGACTACGGAACTAAATTTGGAAGGTGAGTTGTGACACAACTTGGGAGACGCCTATGTCCAGCAGAGGAATGCTATAGACTGAGTTGATTGATTGAAACGAAGATCATCAGCTGGTAAATTGAAACTAGGCGCAAAAGGGCTAACCCTTTTCATAGGAAGAGATGTCATTAGATGGATGACATCTCTTTAGATGGAGGGCACAGCTCCATTTCTTTTCCTCCCCAATAGGGCTCCAGCCTAAATAAATCTTCTTATGTGTTTCAGAACCTCAAGTGAGATTGGTCATAAGGCGTATGACTGACCAATTAGGATTGAGTCTACAAGAAGTGTTCGTGACTAAGGGGCCAATATTAATGTCCGCGTTCTTGCAAAACTCTATCTGCAGTTACTAAATACGGCAGATTAAAGTCAGTTCCTGATTAAATAACATATTTTGATTGGTATTTGTCTTTTTGCAACTCCTCTCCTACAGATATTATGCCTTTTTTATAAACTTAGCTGAGCTTGTAGTTCCACTGGCTTGGGTTGATATGGCATATCTCATCAATGAGATACAGACAAGGATGTTGCGTTTCATTATAAGCAAAGAAAATAGCCTTGCCCTGCTTTGGGACAGTTTCTGGCTGATGTTATCTGCAATTTACTCTAATGCTTATCATGTCTATCTACTCTAATGGTCATCTTCTGTTTGACAAGTTGCTGTGCGCTATGTCGGTTCATTATCATTGTCCCCGAGCTAATAGAGTTTGGGTACATTTTAGGCCACACCTGGAGAATTTAAAAAAGAACGCTGATCCTTTTGAATGATTGACGGAATTAGAAGACCCGCACTGGTATTATTTTTGGCAGTCAGTCGCCGTTGTGCTACCAATCTACTGACTGATTTTGCATAAGCAAACATTTCCTAAACCTTGTACACGAAAATGGCGATTCGGTCGATTTTTTTTCCTTCTCTCGTGCGTGCATTTTTTTCCTTCTCTCGTGCGTGAATTTTTTTCCTTCTCTCGTGCGTGAATTTTTTTCCTTCTCTCGTGCGTGCATTTTTTCCTTCTCTCGTGCGTGCACTTTTTCCTTCTCTCGTGCGTGCATTTTTTTTCTTCTAACGTGCTGCAGGAGTCGATGTTATACTCTGGGGAGTATGATATCGTCTCCTGCAGCACGTTACCTTGTGTACAAAAGCAATGAGGTCAACATAGCTAGGATAATAATAAGGTCTAACGAAGTCTATGGTCTATTCCAAAAGTATCTGAAAGAAAATGTAAACAAAAAGATAAGAAAAGGTACCTGTAGATGTCAATTTCTGTTGCCATTTAAAATTGAGTGCTTTGATTTGATTATTTGAATACCTAAACCCGAAATTTTTGTTTGTTCATTTGACAATCGAGTCTAATTTTATTTTCGTAGATGATTTTTCAATTAAAATTATTATAACAATAATTGTTGGGAAAAGTGGTAACTTATAAAGTTGAAACCTTCTAAATACAGATGAATGTGTTACTAATAAGTGAGTGGTAGCGTAAAATATTAACCTGAACAGGCTTTGTTTACACTATCAGCAAATACTTTTGGAACAGACTATACCTATATCTAACAGAAAAAAAAAATCCTAGATTAACGTCGCTTGTTTTACAAGTAGCTTTAGCATAATTGTTTTGTTAATCGTTAAAGCGTGTTTAGTTCCATTATTGTAAGCAAATCACCTATATATAGATAAATAATTGCTTATTTATCTATCATGTTACCTGTCTTGTATGAGTATAACTATATAATTTACATAATTCATGTATTTAAGTATTTATATAAATCGTTGTAATTTTTAAGGCTATCGTCTGTAACATTGGGACACCATAGTGAAGATACTATGGTGTCACAATGTTACAGACGGTATGGTACCTATAGTTTACAGCCCAATCATAATTTATTGACATCAAAATATTAACGTTGTCAACGTCAGGAAAAAATTAAAGCAGAAAGAGGAATCTGATATGAAATGGAATAAATAAACTTTTTACTAAAAAAAAACAACTGACTTCCGAAAAAAAACACTACAAAGTGAAAAATAACTTTAATTTCGGAAGTCGATGGCAAACTTCCGAAATTAAACTTATTTTTCACTTTTTAGTCGAGGTACCTACCACACCCAAATTCGAATACCAGTACCTGAAAAATAGTAGGAAATAACAGTCACAGGAAGTTATCATCATATCATCCACATATACTAAGTGGGAAAAATACGTATTATTTAAGCTTACTCAAAAACTATCCAAGCAAAGTTAATAACATTTATATGGGACTAATCCGGGAGTATACCCTTTCTAACAAAAAAAGAATTTTCAACATCGGTCCACAATTGACGGAGAAATCGACGGACATAAATAAAAAATAAAAATAAAAAAAACACACATACGCGTCGAACATATAACCTCCTCCTTTTTGGAAGTCGGTTAAAAATGTACAGCATGTATCAGAAAAGTGTAGTCATATTTAAGGGTTTGGTTCAGACCATCAATCTGAACCTCTTTCTCCATGGGACCACAATCGTTATCACGAAAAAGTAATCAGCCATCCCATACATTTGAGTCGAGAAGGTATTGAAGTTTGGGGCCGTCCATTAATCACGTGATGCATTTTAGCAACTTTTTAACCCCTCCCTCCCCGCCAGGTGATACGTGGTGAGGTTTTGGATTAACCCCCCTACCTAAAATCACGTGCAATTTTTTGGCACAAAGTATGTATTTTAAAATCTTATAATAAATCTTTAAATAGGTACTTACTAATTTTTGCCTGGCAACGGCGAGTCAAGGTCACGTGCCACTTTTTGGTTTGGAAATCACAAGTTCAACGAAAAAATAAATACACATGATGTACGAGCACTCTCCCACGGAAAATATCACAAGGGGTCCGGGGGCCCTTGTAATATTTTGTGATTTTTCTGTACCGCTCCCCACCCTTTCGAGCACGTAATTTATAGACGATCCGTTTTGTATGGGACAGTTGAGAATTTTCTTTCTGAAACATGCTGTATAACAAACAAAGCTCACAAACCAGTCAGGAGATTTTCAAAAAATCCTCTGTTTTACAGAATGCTCACGGGGAGTACCGTCCATTAAAATAACAAATTGCTACCATTGTTAGCACACGAAACGTTAATTAATTGATTTGCACAAAAACAATCAATTTAATTAGTCAAATTTTTCATAATTGCATTTAAATATTCACGCGAACATTTAGAAGGCTATAAAACGATCTTACCGCGTAATGTATGAGTTCATTTGAATTTAAAATGACGATTTTCTTGTGTTTGCTTTTGATTAAAGTTTGTTCCTGTCTGGCCGACAGCGAACCATTTAATAAATATTTTGGAGGAATTACTTATGATGACGGAAACTATGGTAAGAGACCCATGACATTTTCATGTAAACTTCTAAGAGATCTCGTGCACTAGACGGCTATGACCACGACCAGTGGCCGCAGCGACCAAGTAAACTATAGACCCCGAATCGCGCACTAGATCGGAACGGTCAACCGCCGCAGACCGGGCCACGGATTACGGACCACGACTGGCCGGAGTCCAGTGCGCGAGATCCCTAAATGTATTCAACACAAAGGTCAGCGTTCTAGAGTGGGCTGACCATTTCGTTAGTAATAGTCTAACGGAAACTATGGTAAAAGACCCATGACATTTTCATGTAAACTTCTAAGGGATCTCGTGCACTAGATGGCCACGATCACCAGTGGTCGCAGCGACCAATTAAACTATATTATAGTAGTATAGAAACCGACAGAATCGCGCACTAGGTCGCAACGGCCAACTAGCCGCAGACCGGGCCACGGACCACGGACCGCGACAGCTGGCCGGAGTCGTGGCCGTCGGGTGCGCGAGATCCCTAAATGTATTCTTCAAAACAAGAAAGGCCAGCGTTCTAGAGTACTTTAGTCCGAAAATTTCGTTGGTAACAGTCCCACATACTTGTAACCCCCCCGAAGTACGCCCCGTCAACCGCGTGAACCATGTGACTATCATCAAAGAAATAGCCGGAATCTCCACTCAAGATTCTTCGTCGTTCTCATTCGTGTCAGCACTAACCATAGCTATAAGTACATTAAGTACAGCTAATGCTAAAAATATGTATGACAAGTTAGCCAGCAAGATAGGCCTTTTTCATTTATTACACCTATCATACAATTTCATCTAGGTATTAATTATTTGACCTCCCTCTTCTTCTGGGTATATTGTCTATAATCAGTGCCTATATTTCACAGGCCATCAACAACATGGTCCAATAGAGCGTCCATGTTCTCTTCACGACGTGAACTGCATCAGGCGGTACTTTGCCCTAAACTCTCAGTGCTCTCCTGCCTATGGCCCGGCTCCAGACCCTCAGAGGATTAACGTCATACCGATGTTTTTGCCTCATGTTAATATCACCTTCACTTCGAATTATGTTGACGTTAAAGGTCTCAATGATTTTAGGATTAAGGAGTTTTAGTAAGTATTTATCTGCCAAATTTTTATTGCATAGTCCGGGATATTAATTGTTAGGTAAGCAAATTGATACGCTACGTTGTGTTGTAGCGATTACATACAACTGTCAAAGAATGACAGTTGGGATTTGAATATATGGACAATTTAAGTTGATTCTCAATTTGTTAAACAATTTATTTTCTAGACTTTACCTATCTACAGAGCCCAAAGATTTTTAGATGAAGAAGAAGGTGTTCATCAACTTGAAGATAATGTAATTGGTCTTAAAAGCGCTTATTTGGAAAGTGGGCAACGTCGCAAATAGATGTCATATATTAATATTACTGTATTGAAATATGAAATGTGGATAACTAGCGAACTAGGATATTAATAAAGAATTATAACACTGAATTTGATTTTGTAAAAAGGCATTTGGAAAGTTTCCAAATACTTTTTTACATCAAAAACTAAATATTCGGGGTTACGATATTAATTATTGCATTTCATATTCAATATTTTAGTTCACTAGTTAGCCACATGTCATATTTCTATTATTGCCAAATTAATCAAAACAGGTGAAATATTTAACAGCTATTAGCGCCGCTGTTGCCAACTTTTAGAATAAGCGCTCTTAAAGCTTTCACAGAGTGGCTGATGGTTTGACACCTTATTAAAGAACCTGTATTAACTTTTTAAGGTCCATTTTTTCTTTTTAAGTAAATCTTAGACCGCTAGATTATTTTTTGTTGTAAAGGTAAACCACATTTCCAATGTTTTAGCACTAACAAAGAAACAGACAGACTGGTGTTAGAAGTAGAATTCCGCAAGCTTGGGATGTTAGCACCAGTCACCGTCATTACTTTCCATCGCAAAGGGAAGGAGCCCTTGGAGTTGGCAGACTACTCCTTTATTGAGTACAGTTAGTAAAAAACATTATTATTTCCTCTGAGTATTGCAAATGTTTTAAGACGCGACTAAATGTCAGTGACTTTGACTGGTTAGCTTGCGTGTTCTATGCTGAGCTCACGCAACACGTCGTACGTCCAGCCAGTAACCTGACTCGCCCATCAAGAAGCGCTGCCCAAATTAGACGCATTATTAATATATATTATTATACATAAATCAAAAGTTAATTTAATAAAACACATAAATTAAAAGATTAATATTTAAACTATCTTTAATATCGTGATGGTTTAAGAAAAATACGCTTGATATGTAGTTTTAAATAACTTTACAAATTAATTACACTGTGTATTATAAACATAATCTAAAATATTCAAAATATTCCGAGGGGTATCGTGTTACCCAGTAACTGGGTTGTGGAGGTCAGAAAAGCAGTCGCTCCATGTAAAATACAGAAATTCAGCTGCATCCGGTTAGACTGGAAGCCCAACATAGTTAGGAAAAGGCTAGACTTTTTCAATCTTACTTCTATCCTTGTCACACGTTAAATGTTCCAGGAGCTAAATTTTAAAAGCTACCTTTACCACGTTTAATTGAAATAGGAGATATTATAATTTTAATTTTTGTTTTCTTTTCTAGAGGATCTATCGTTAACCCTGACAGCTCCTCACGTCAAGGACATCAATCTATCCGAGGCTCACGTCTTCACTTACATTTCTGATGCTGACCCAAAGAAGGCACTTGGTCCTAACTTCATAGAGAGTAAAGGTATTATCTACGTCTTCTCTTTTCTTGTCAAATATAACGGATGTAAAGGGACACATTATAGCGAAGCCGACAGTAACATTCTTCCCGTCACTGATAAATTGTTTCTGTACTAGATCATACCTTCTGGTAACGGAGATCTTGAACATGACATGATTGTTTAAAATTGTATTTTAAGTTAACCTTAAACACCTCCACTACTCCTGTACCGTTGCGTGCACCCTTAAGCACAATGATTTACATACAATCATTACATTGCGCGCTGCCGTAAGCAGCGATTTTTCACACCAAAAATATAAGTCGTTTCTCAGTAAACATTTTTTCATTTTACTTGGTTTGATGTACAGAATGCGTAGTGGGTATATAATGGGTCTTTTTACAGCCGTTATGTTTATTAAGCTAAGCGACGACGAGCGCGTGGGATGCCTCCCAGATAGATGGACCGACGACCTTAAAAAGGTGGCCTGAACCGTCTGGATTTGGAAGGTGAGTTGTGACGCAACTTGGGAGACGTCTATGTCCAGTAGAGGAATGTTATACGTAGACTGAGTTGATTGATTGAAACGAAGATCATCAGGTGGCAAATTGAAACTAGGCGCAAAAGGGCCGACCCTTTTCATGGGAAGAGATGTCATTAGATGGATGATATCTCTTTAGGTGGAGGGCACAGCTCCGTCTCTTTTCCTTCCCAATAGGGCTCCAGCCTAAATAAATCTTCTTTTGTTTTTCAGAACCTCAAGTGAGAGTGGTCATAAGACGTTTGTTTGAAAAAATTGGATTGAGTATACAAGAAGCGTTCGTGACTAAGGGGCCAATAGTAATGTCCGCGTTCTTGCAAAACTCTATCTGCAGTTACTAAATACAGCAGATTAAAGTCGTCTGATGAAATAAAATATTTTGATTGGTATTTGTCTTTTTGCAACTCCTCTCCTACATATAGTATCCCTTGTTTATAAACTTAGCTGAGCCTGTAGTTCTGCTGGCTTGAAATGACATAGTAAATCTCCTATAAATGAGAAAAAGACAAGAATGTTGCGTTTCTTTATATGCAAAGAAAAAACCTGGCCCTGCACTGCGACAGTTTCTAATATTATCTGCAATTTACTCTAATGCCTATATATATGGTCATCCTCTCTTGCAATGAGATCACCATAGCTAGGATAATAATAAGCTGTAACGAAGTCTACGATCTATTCTAAAAAAACCGAATAAAAATGTAAACAAAAAAATAAGAAAGGTACCCGTTGTTTTCAATTTCTAGTGCCATTTAAAATTAAGTGCTTTGATTTGATTATTTGAATACGTGAACCCGAAATTTTACTTTTAAATCACCTCAATGATGTTTTTCATTTGCCAAAAGAGATTAATTTTATAAAATTTTCGTAGACCAATCAATCTGCCTAGCCTTTTCCCAACTTTGTTGGGGTCGGCTTACAGTCTAATCGACTACAGCTGAATTTTACGTGGAGCGACTGCCTATCTGGTCTCCACAACCCAGTAACTGGGTAACACAATACCCCTTGGTAAGACTGTTTGTCAGACTTTCGGGCTTCTGACGACCCGTAGCGACTGTCAAAGATTTCCAAATGGCAGCTGGTACCAACGGCTTAACGTGCTTTCCGAGGCACGGAGGAGTCTCGGTATGTAAAGATGGTCGCCCATTCACGGACCAACCCCGGCAAGCGTAGCTTAACCTGATGAATCGACCCGTGCGGCTGTTATTACTTAGCCACGAGCTCCTTTTTTTTATTTCTTAATTTAACTTTCGTATATGATTTTTCAATTACAATTTAATAATGTTATTAAAACAATAATAGTTGGGAAAAGTGGTGACAAGTTGAAACATTCTAAATACAAATGAATGTGTTACTAATATGTGAGTGATAGCGTAAGAAATTAACCTGAACAGGGTTTGTTTACACTATCAGTAGATACTTTTGGAACAGACTATACCTACCTATACAACATGTATTGTTCGCCTGTTGAATATTTTTTTTATGGATTTGGGGTAATTTGGGGGAATTTAAATTTTAAATAGCAATAACTTTTGAATTTTCAATAATAATAAAAACAAGTATTTGTTTTTGGTAATGTTATTGCAGTACCTATTCCCCTTTCGGATCGGACAGGTATTTTTTTACTTTTGTATATTGTATAACTAACTTTAAAAAAACCTAGATTAATGTCGCTTGTTTTACAAGTAGCTTTAGTATAATCATTTTGTTAATCGATAAATCGTGTTTAGATCCATTGTAAGCAAATCACCTATTATTTTTGTAATCCGTTATGATTGAATTTGAATAATTGCTTATTTACCTATCATGTTACTTGTCTCAGATGGATATAATCAGCTAATTAAAAATAATTTATGATTTCCTTTAAAAATCATGCGATCTATAAAATTTATTGGGCAATAATTTATAAATTATCTCGTCTTATGGTAGTCTCCTTAAGAGCGTTTATTCTGAAGGTGGGCAACGTCGCAAGTAGATGTCAAATATTTCACTGTTTTGATTAATTTAGCAATATTACTGTGTGGAAATAAAAAATGTGGCTCCACCTAAAATGGGTACAATATCAAATTCAATGATATAATTGCAATTAATTATTAATATTCTTGTTCGCTAGTTAGCCACATTTCTTATTTCTATTCAGTAATATTGCTTTATGAATCAAAACAGGTAAATATTTGACAGTTATTTGCAACGTTGCCAACTTTTAGGATAAATCCTCTTAAGGACAAAACAATCTGCTACAAAATAATATAATTTACGTGTAAAAATGAAGATCGTTTTTTGTTTCTTTCTTTTGTTTTATTTTTATCAATGTGTTCAAAACAGCGATGGAAATGGGCGTGGAGAGGTTAATGATGGTGTATACAAATATGATGGTAAGTAGTATTATTATATTAATAAGTAAAGCAAAAACTTTGTGCCGCTTTTTACGAAAATTATGCGGACGGAGGAGTATGAAACTTGGCACAGTTAAAGTTTATATGGAGAAGGAGTGCAGAAAGCTAATATTTTTATATAATACACATTAGAAATAAATTTAATTTATTAAAAAAACATTACACATACTACCATGCGTTTGACACAAGATCGCTACCTTAGAACTTCCGCCATGGGATCTGGAGGCAAAAGTCCTCGCGCACATGTGGGAGTTGCGCGAGGAGGCGAAACGCCGGGGCGTAACTCCGCTGCCGCGAGAAATCACGGCACAGCGGACAGAGCTCCGGCGGGATCTCATGGCGGCATGGAGAGTGCGATTGTCGCAACCCAGCGCTGGGCACGCCACAATTGCGGCGGTAAGGCCCCTCTTTGAGGAGTGGCTAGAGAGGCGCCACGGCGTCCTCACCTTCCGCCTGACGCAGGTCCTCACCGGACACGGTTGTTTCGGGAGGTTCCTGTTCAGGATAAAGCGGGAGGAAACGCCCGGGTGTTACCATTGTGTGGATCGCCCGGAGGACACGGTGGAGCATACGGTGGAGGTCTGCCCGGCTTGGGCGGGGCACCGCCGTGTCCTCACGGAGGCGATCGGCAGCGGCGATCTCTCGCGTCCGGCCCTGGTTCAGGCCATGGTCCGGAGCGAGAGTGCATGGGAAGCCGTCACTTCCTTCTGCGAAGCAGTAATGCTCGCGAAGGAGGAGGCGGAGCGCGCGAGGGAAATGCAAGATGCGCGCCCTCGCGCCCCTAGTCGCCGCAGGAGACGCCCCGGGCGTCGGGAGTCGCGAGCCGACTTCCGGCCACCGTAGGCGCGGGCTTGCGGACGGTGGGCAATGGGTAGCTCGCCGTCCGATAAGGACCAGGCCCGGGTCGACGGCGCGTTGTGTTCCACGCGCGCCTCAAAGAGATGTCAGCACCAACTGACGGGGTCCGTAAGGGCCAATGCCTGCCAGGGTTGCGAGTTGGTCCGAAAGGGATATCGCGGCCCCGGCACACAGGCAACGGAAGGAACACGGGTGGGTTTTAGTCAGTAAAAGTCTGACACTCCCTCTCGCTCCGCCCAGAGCGGGAGGAGTCATTTGATGATTTCCCACCCAAAAAAAAAAAAAAAAAAAAAAAAGAATCATGACAGTTAAATGAATTATGGTCGAATTTCGACCTCTGGGCGACCACTAGCTTAAGTAAACTCCGGACCCAGGTAATGGTCGAAGCAAGGAAAACATCATCCTCAGACCGGCCGCGGCAAGCGTACGTTAACCTGGTCGATCGACCCGTCTGGCTGTTATTACTTAGCCACGAGCCCCTCACCTACTGATGCCGAAAATGACAAAATATTTAAATCTAAGATGGCAGCCACCAATTTACCGTCAATTTTCGAGTGACGATAGCTATTTAGCGTTAGAAGAACCTGCTAAAATTTAATCTAAAATTTTACGTTTGAACTGATAAAATATCTATTATAAAAAAAAACACGCTTGCACCGCTGGTATGCCAACAGTCTTGCTTCTGCCACTATATGACGCCTGTCAAAGGGTTTAAATGGTTCTGTATTTTGCTATTTTGGCTTTTAACTTTGACATTCAACCTTTACTTTACTTCTCTTAATAATAATAAGCCTTTATTTACTGATGTATTTATTTATTCATTTATTTTATTTTTAGGAAAACTTACAGCTAAAACTTATTACAATATAAAATAAATTAAGCAAAACATAACTATTGCACTTCGGTCATCATTTTTATGTTCGTCAATCAGCGCGTCCTTTGACGCGTATGCCTCTCCCAGGCTCCTCCATTTTTCACGGTCTCATCTGTCTCTAGTCCATAGGGCACCAGCTGTCTCCACTGTGTCGTCGTCCCAACGTTTACGTTGTCTTCCTCGACTTCTTTTCGATCCATCTCTAATTTGCCATTCCGTCACAGCTTTAGACCAAGTTTCCGTCACAGCTTTAGACCACTTATTGTTCCTATCACGGAGCTACTTCTCATATGTTAATTTACAGATAATCCCGAACGCAAGAACCACAATCAAGAATCCATCATCAGACCATGTTCTCTCCAGGATTTGAAGTGCATCCGAGGATTCTTCGCTCATTACACTCAATGCCTGGAAGCTGAAGGGCCAGCACCAGATCCTTATGTTCTTCAACTACTACCTAACATACATGTACCACATGCAAATCTTACGTTTGAACTGAATAATCCGCAAATTAAAGGCCTAAATAAATGGAAGATTATGGAGTTTTTGTGAGTATTTATTGTAGTTTATTCAGACTAACTTTTGCTCGTTGCTTCGTCGGCGTGGAGGTTGGAAATTATACCATGGCGACGTACTGTTATATGTCGGGATACTCTATGTCTTAACCCAGGTCATGGTCTACCTGTGTGCCAAATTCCATCGGTATCAGTTCAGCCGTTAAGGCGTGAAAAGGCAACAGACAGACGGAGGTACTTTCGTATTTATAAAATTTGTATGGATAGATAGACAGATATAAAGGAGTGGAGGAGGTAGAAGGTGAGGTGGTCGGTTACTAGCTTCTGCGCTGTAGCCTAATGTTACATACCTACCTCAAGAATTGGCCTATACAAAATATTTTTTCAAATCCAACTGGTCTTTCCGGAGATTACCCCTACATCTAAACTTACAGACAAAAATATAAACAAACAAATTTTACCTCTTTGTAATATTTGTATAGATTATGTGGCAGATACTGTTGTAGTCAGGAATGTAGCGAACAGTGAACAGTGAGACAACGCTTAAAAGAAAGGTTAGAAAGAACAAAAACGAGAGAGCCATGAACGCATATGATGTGTAACATCTGACGTCTCAACTTGGTAAATTAAGGTAACAAGCAACATTACAGGGGCCTCGTCAAGGTCGTTTCTGACGGCCAACACTAGCACCACGCGCGCTCATTGGTCAAATCAAATAGCGCGCGCTTCCCCAGCTTCCTGTTACACACTTCCGTCCCTTTTCATGAAATCACTCCCACGATTGCAGGAAAGCGAAAGGAAAGATGTTACACATCAAACACGTATTGCACTGACCCAAATAAACTATGATCACCGTATGTTGCAGAAGATCTTAATTAATTGCAAGAGTCTGTTGAACTTTTAGCAAGTTAATATTTTTTCTGTTCCAGCATAAACAAGGCTACAGACAGATTGGTGCTAGAAGTACAGTTCGACAGGATTGTGGTAACTTGCCATGAAGCCAATTTAAAGTACCATCGCAAGGGGAAGGAGCCACTTGAAGTGTCAGACTTCTCCGTCGTTGAATATAGTAAGAAACACTTTTTAATAAAATACTGTTAAAAAGAAATCGAAAATGGTTTAATCCGCCTAAAATTTTTCCACTTCTAGGACTTAGCCCTCCTCTCTGTGAGAGGGAGTGGGCCGTAATCCACCACGCGGGCCCAGTGCGGGTTGGTAGATCTCACATGTCTTCGAATTTTTGGTTCTAGGACATGTCGGTTTCCTAACGATGTTTTCCTTCACCGTTTTGAGAGCAGTGGTGATGAAATTAAATTAAACTGACATACTTATAATAAAGAAATTTCGCCGGTCGCTAGTTTGAAATAAGTTAAGTAGGTATTATTATATTTTGGCCCTAATTTTATACAATTTATTTCACAGACGATTTGTCCTTTACTCTGACAATTCCACACATCAAGGAGCTGCAGATATCAAAAGGACACGTATATACGTACATTAATGATGTTGCTCCTAAATACACGCTTGGACCCGCAACGTACAGCAGTAAAGGTAAAATATTAGCTTGAGGAGGATATCGTTTTCCTCATGGAGGCGATCGGTGGCGGTGATCTGTCGCGTCCGGCCCTGGTCCAGGTCATGGTATGGAGCGAGAAGGCATGGGAGACCGTCATCTCCTTCTGCAAAGCAAGTAATGCTCGCGAAGAGAGGCGGACCGCGTGGGTGAGAGGCAAATTTCGCGCCCTCACGTGCCTAGCCGCCACAGGAGACGCCATGGGCCACCCCGGCCCCGGCCACCCGGCACCGTAGGCATGGGCTTTCGGACGGTGAGCAATGCTAGCTCGTCGTCCGATAAGGACCAGGCCCGGATCGACGGCGCGTTGTGTTCCACGCGAGCCTCAAAGAGATGTCAGCACAACTGACGGGGTCCGCTAGGACCGATGCCTGCCGGGGTCGCAGAAAAGTCCGAAAAGGATACCGTGGCACCTGGCAATGAAAAGGAAACTGAAGGAAAACGAGTGGGTTTTAGTCAGTAACAGTCTGACACGTACGAGAAGTTATTTGATAATTTCCCAACCAAAAAAAACTGGCCAAGTGCGTGTCGGACCACGCAAAATGAAGGGTTCCGTAGTTGAGATAAATTAATCCCAAGAACAATATTGAGAGATTTATTCCTATGTTATTTTAAGACCACAGACTTCTTATAAAGTTTCCTGTAATCTATGAGTAAAGAACCATTCTCTGCATTTTTTTTTTTATTGGCTCAATAGTTTCGGAGATAAGGGGAATGGTCAATTTTCATCAATTTTCTTAAATATCTTTAAAAGTATTTAGTTTAAAATTATTAATAAAATTGAGATCCTCGCAACAAATCCTTTCATTTGAGTTCAGTTTGCAAAACTTTTTATTTTTAATTTTCTTATTTGCACCCCAAAAGTAACGCCAAAATTAAAAATTCATTTATTTACGTCACGTGTTTGGGTCACATAAATTGTACACAGGTGTACCAAATTTCAACTCAATCGGTCCATTAGATTCGGAGCAAATTGGCTGTGACAGACGGACAGACAGACAGACACACGAGTGATCCGGTTCCGTTTTTTCCTTTTGAGGTACGGAACCCTAAAAAAAAAGGTGGATAATGTTTTTGATATTCACGTGACTGTGATGAATTGTCCCATTAATTACTATTAAGGGAGTCAGTATTAAGGGGTTCCGCGAAATTAAAATTTTCTCATTTTTTTTGAATTGCTAAAAACGTAACAGAATTTGAATTTCGCGGATTATCCTGAAACTTTCCTTAAGTCGTTGGTACCTCACATGCCAATAACTTGCACAGAAGTGTGCAAATAGTTTGCCACCCATTCTTAATGAATTTTAAACCAATATCAGACGCATCACTTTTTGTTCATTTTTGCTTTTCATTCAGCCATCTTTTACTCAAAATTAAACGTCTGAACACAAAATGAATCAAAAGTGAAAAATTAAGCGATCCAACGGTGTTGAATTTCGGCTTTCACTTGCCTACCGAATGATCGAAAAATGAAATGAAATTAGCAGATGAACGTTCATTTGTATATTAATGTTGTCGGTGTCGTGTGAACGTGGAATCAAACAAAAATGAATATTCACTCGAATGAGGCGTCTGAAATCGGTTTTAGATAATTCATCAACTTGAAGTTTTTTTATAGCGGAATGACATACAACCTACTTGTAAACTTCTGCGCAAGCTTAAATGTTGTCATTTATTTTTTTCGCAGATCCTGGATTTATTTTAGCTGTAGCTGAACTGCCCAAGCTAGGCTTAACTCTTCAGGAGATTTTTATAACCCAAGGGCCCGTGTTCTTTACCGCTTTCTTTAGAAGCAATATTTGTGATTTAATACGCTAGTAGTATCTTAAATGGAGTATCGGGCATTGTACACTTTTTAGACTCAATATCATAACCTATTAGTAATTCCAATGACACCTACGGTAATGGTTTTTTTTTTAACAAATGAGACATATCTTTTCATCACTATTTCTCTCTTTTTTGGTTTAGGCTCCGTGTCGTTTTTTATCGATCATCCATAGAAAGATTGTATATTGTCGTAATGAATAAATAATCCGTCTTTTGACCTCTGTCTTTCATTTCTAAGCTTGTATCCCATTGATCAGCAATACTAAGGCTCGCCGTGGTTGATATGATGATGATTATGGCTGATAGTAAAATAAACTGCCTAATATCTTCATTAGGCTTAAAGTCACCCAAAAGGCAATGTAGAGGGCTATGCTTGGAGTTTCCCTACGTGATCGATTAGAAATGAAGAGATCCGCAGGAGAACCAAGGTACACGACATAGCCCGAAAAATTGCTAAACTTAAGTGCTAGTGAGTGGGCAGGGCACATTGCTCGCAGAGCAGATGGCCTATGGGGCTGAAAGGTTCTGGAGTGGTGACCGCGTACTGGAAGACGTAGCATTGTAAGACCTCCCACAAGGTGGACCGATGACTTTGTGAAAGCCACAGGAATCCGTTGGATGCGGGAAGCACAGAACCGGTCCAAGTGGCGGTGCTTGGGGGACGCCTATGTCCAGCAGTAGACGTCTTTCGGCTGAAATTATGATGATGATGATGAGTCTCTTCATTCAAATGCTCATTTGCAAAGAAACAGCAATAAATTAAACCCAACATTTTAATAACAAATCGTTCTAAAAACAAATTGAGCAATTTTATTATCATATGGATCTCTTTAACGGTTTACCGTTCAAATTACCATAATATTTGATTTCCTTTAAAAATCACGCAACCAATGATTAATTTATTACGTTTTAAACAAAATCCATTTAATCATTCATCAAACAGACGTGTCAAAATGAAGATCGTTTTTTGTTTTATTATTTTGTTTAATACGAGTATTTGTTATTGCCTTGAAGATAATAAGGGATCTGAGAATTACTGGGGAAATCTGCATGCTGGGATTTACCGTGGTAATGTCAAAAACTGTGATGGTGAGTAAATTTTGATAGTATTTTGCTTATAACGGGTAATGTAGAAACCGAAAAAGGATAGTCATAAATACAGTTCGTGCCACTAAAGATGAGAGTTGACCACACCATGTGGTTTGACTTGCGCAGTAGACGATTAAGAGTGTTTATTCTAAAAGTGGGCCACAACGCAAATAGCTGTCAAATATTTACCTGTTTTGATTAATTTGGCAATA
The DNA here is from genome assembly GCA_916701695.1 of Agrochola macilenta. Lineage (NCBI taxonomy): Eukaryota > Metazoa > Arthropoda > Insecta > Lepidoptera > Noctuidae > Agrochola > Agrochola macilenta. The sequence goes on from OU753564.1 coordinate 14,074,558, forward strand.
TCACTGTTTGATGTTTTCTATGGGCCTGTGTCGCCTAAAATAAATGGTATTAATAATATTACTATATGGAAATATGAAATGTAGCTAACTAGTGATCTAGAAAATTAATTAATGAATTGCAATTATAACACATTATGATTACAAATTGTTGTTGTAACCGTTATCGGTGTACAAAAGGTTTTTACATATACAACGAAATATTCAATAACGATATTAATTATTGCATTTCAGAATCAATATTTTAGTTCACTAGCTAGCCACATTTCTTATTTCCAGTTATTGTCAAATTATTCAAAACTGGTCAGCTATTTGCGACGTTGCCGACTTTTAGAATTAACGCTTATTATAATAGGTCTCTTTAGCGGTCAAGTCTCATCTTTCGTGGCACGTACTTTTAGACAAGTGTATTGCACCATTGTCGAATATATCATTGCTTCACATTAAGAGGAGGTTCCCTAAATTCTATGTTAATTTACGTTAATATTCCGAAACAGTTACGCATAGAATCAAAATGAAACTTTAGTTTATGATTTATTGGATCTTTTTCTTTCCTTAAACAAAACAGTTACGTAATTGTAATATTTTAGCTCGGTTTTCATTTTTTATTCGAAAATCATGTCTTTTTTAAAAGTTTATTTAAATAAAATGAAGATTAATCGGCTATTATGTCTAAAATAAGTATTCACAGTAAGAAAATATAGTTTACTAGCTGCGCCCCGCGGTTTCACCCACGTAAGTCTCGATCCCATTGGAATATCGGAATAAAAAGTATCCTACGTCCTAATCCAGGTCATGGTCTACCCATGTGCCAAATTTCATCCAAATCTGTACAGATCTTTTAGAGTGAAAGCGTATCAAATAAACAAACACACTTTCGCATTTATAATATCAGTAAGGATTAGGATGTGTTAGCGTTTAGCATATAGTGGAGTGCTGGAGTGCACGGGGACGGAGCTTGCGTGGAAATTGTCTTTAGACCAGGTACTCTGCCTGGTCTTAAGCCAACAATGGCCCATTGAATATCAAAATAATTAGAAAGTCCCTTTGTTGTATTTAGATGATTAGGTATCGTTAAAGGCGACTGCTTTTAAAAGGACGACCAGCAGCAACATAATGGGCACGAAGTCTGTCATGCATCTTAACAATAGTTAACAATTGCACTTTAAATTACAATCCGGATTTGAATAAAATTGCTAAACCATTGCTTCATACATGTTTGAAAATTTTGACCGCTAGGACCGTAAATGACGCAATGAACGTGGCTGAACTGTCAAAACGAAAGGCATTACCATCGATTGCCATTGTAAGTGTGATACGCAATTACTTCGCTGGTCAAAATACCTATAACATAGAATTTGTCACAGTTCCCTACTCCCAACTCCACATCATTGTTACATTCTTCTTACAGACCATAAAGCCTACGGGGATGATCAGAACCCCATCATCAGACCGTGCCCTCTCCAAGATTTGAACTGCATCCGTCGTGTCTTCGCCCATAACTCCAAATGCACGCCTGTAGAAGGACCAGCACAAGACCCTTATATGCTGAGACGACTGGACCTGCCTATACCACAAGCTAATCTGACGTTTTCACTGCTAAATGCTCAAGTTAAAGGCCTTAATGAATGGAAGATTAAAACGTTCTTGTATGTATTTCGTTTTTCATGATAGTTGAGTATAGTAGTTTTGATATTATCTGACCCCAAACCATTCGTTCCACCTGCTGAAGATCTTCCACTTGCACATGAGTTACCTTGGGTAACCTGGAAGTCTTTAAAAAGACTCCTGACCCAGGTTGGCCGAAGCAATGGAACACCTGTTCAGGTTCCTGTTACCTGTTCATAGACGACTCCGCCTGGGAGTGTAAATGTGGTGCTGTTCCACAAACAATACAGGACATGAACTACAAGACAAACAGTATCACAGAAGAGCCGTTTGGTGAAAGATATGGGTTTGACTTTGATTCCCACGACGAATTTCGACATTCTATCTATCCAAAGAAGAAGAAGATGAAGAAAGAAAATACATTTAGTTAGCACAGACTAAAATACTCACAATATAATATACCTACACCAGATAAAAAAATAAAATTAAAGCTAATTTTGTGTAATTTTTTATATCTGTCTTTACTAAAGCTAATTAAACCTGTACAACAAATTTTAAATAATAATAATTGTCGGTTTCAGCATAAACAAGGCCACAGACAGATTAGTCCTCGAAATAGTATTTGACAGGATCGTGGTGGCATCCCCTGGAGCCAGAACAACTTTCCATCAGAAGGGGAAGGAGCCCATCGAAGAAACTGATTATTCCATTATTGAATACTGTAAGAAACCATTGCCAAAATATTTTTTTGCATTTTAATAAAATTACGACAAAATAGCCCAGTTGAAGCAGTAATGGGATATAAATGTAAATATAATGATATTAGCCATCGATCAGCGTGACAGTTGCGTAACACACTTACAATGGCAATGCCTTTCATTTTGATCGATCTCAATCTGAGATTATATCTGAAGCCAAGAGTGATGTAGAATTATATAGTATAAGTCACCGTAAGATTTTGAGAACCGTTATTTTATAATCTATCCGTATTATTTCCGTTAAATTAAAACTGTCGAAAAATTTTGAACTGTTTGAAATGGGTATATATGGGATAAACGACAAGTCTCAATTCACAATATATCACAGAATCTCCTAATCTTCTCCTCTCTTACAGATGGTTTATCGTTTACTCTGACTATTCCTCACATCAAAGACCTGCAGCTATCTAAAGCCGACATTTTCACGTATGTAGCTGATGCTGCTCCTCTTTATACGCTGGGACCCGCGGTTCGAAACAAGAAAGGTAAAAAAATATACTAGAATTTTCAAATAATGAGCAAAAACTATTGTAATAGCCTAGGAGTGTGACCGTCGGACTGCCAAGTCATAGGTCTCGAGTTCGAACCCAAGGCACGCACCTCTGACTTGGATTCATGTGCATCCTTACATAAATTATAAAACAAAGTCCCCCCCGCCGCGTCTGTCTGTCTGTCTGTCTGAACGCGATAAACTCAAAAATTGCCGAACGGATTTTCAAACAGTTTTCACCAATGGACGGAGTGATTCTTGCGGAAGCTTTTTGTGTATATTTCATTATGGATTTGTGTAAATTACCTGAAATATGACGATTATTGTTGAAAATGTCGAAAAAAAGCATGCCGACGGGAGTTTTGCTGGCGTGCGCCGCGTAAAACGTAAAAGATAAAAGAAAATTATGTTCTTCAGCATTGTTCTCTCTGTCTATCTTCTAAGGATGACCAACAGTAACCATTATTATCTTTCAGAATTTTTATAAAAATTTCATTGTTCGGGCGAAGCCGTGGGCAAAAGCTAGTAAAAGAAAAAAAAATTATAAAAGAAAATAAATTCAACGTGTTTAGTTTTTGTTCTCTTTGCAGATCCTGGTTTCATTAAGGGTATTTCAGTTTGGCTAGATAACCTTGGCGTGACTATGCAAGAGGTTTGGACGACCCAAGGTCCTGCGTTCATGAGAATATTCCTGCAAAGCACCATCTGCGATTTCAGATACCGCTAGCGTATCAATGACTATAGAAATTCACATTAAATTAGCTAGCAAAACTCTGCAGACGTAATGGGTATCGATATGTAAATATGATACATGTAGTGTAGTTACTTGAAATAGCAGCATAAATTAAAAAAAAATGTTTAAAAAAACAAAAAAACACGGTTTTAACTCGAGTGGTTTACTCATAGAAATATAAATAACTATATCTATGGGTTTACTAGAAGTCGCTGAAGAGTTCTACTATCCACCTCCTGGTCCCATCATCAGATCAGCTCCAAGATACTAAATTATTGTATTGTCATCTGTCCTTTATACGTGTGCAAGTTTTCAAGTTAATCGAACGTCTTGAAGTTGGTGAAAATTACGTTGCAAGATTCCGTTACATAGATAGATACAGCCGGTCGATTTTGTAAAAATATCACCTCGAAACTTATGTGAAGTGAGCGTGAAGTGGGCTGTCAATAGTGTTAATCGCTAGCATCAGCCGGTCAATTCTGTAACAGTGACAGCTCACTTCACGCTCACTTCACCTAAGTTTTACGGTGATATTTTTACTGAATCAAGCTAATAAAAGTGTGTTAAAATCAGTTTTTTTTGTAATTTTCACAGACATGTTCGTAAAAGTAAAATGTTTACTAGGAACAATTTAGGTATGTACCTATAGCTTAACAAGATTATTTAGTTTTTTTTTATATTTAGATTTAGATTGCAGGAAAGCGAGAGATGAGAAAAGATGTTACACATCAAAAATGTTCACAATGACGGGGAGTAGTATAAGTGACCCTCAACTACGATAAGCGTCTTTTTGCACCCCATAGTTGTATCCACATGCTTTTTATTCTACTCTGACTGATTCATGCTCGGTTCTTATGAATAAAAAAGAATCGTTTTTTTTACCAATGGTAGTAAATTCACGCTCAGAATAAACGCTTTTAGGTTAGTCGTTGTCGTGTGAACGTGGAATCAAACAAAAATGAATCTGCACTCAAATGAGGCGTCTGATATCGGTTTTAGATATCATCAACTTGAACTTTTATAAGGCAGAATGACATACAACCTACTTCTATACTTCTGCGCAAGCTTAAAAATTTCACAATTTTTTTTATTTCTTTTCGCAGATCCTGGTTTTATTTTGGTTGTAGGTGAACTACAGCTCAAACTAGGCTTAACCCTTCAGGAGATTTTTGTAACCCAAGGGCCCGTGTTCTTTACCGCATTCTTTAAAAGCAACATTTTAGATACTACTAGCTTAGAGTAACGTGTATCGTACACATTTTTAGATGCAATATCATAAAGTATTAGTAAACACCTACTGGTTAATGTTTGTTTTTTTAACAAATATGACATAAATTTTCATCACTATTTCTCTCTTTTCTGGTTTAGGCTCCGAGTCGTTTTTTATCTATCATCTATAAGAAGATTGTATATTGTTGTAATACATAAATAATCCGCCTTTTGAACTCTGTCATTCATTTTCTAAGCGTGTATCCCATTGATCAGCAGTACTAACCTCGCCGCCGCCGCCACCGGCTCGCCGTGGTTGATATGAAGACGATTATGGAAAGTAGTAAAATAAACTGCCTTATCTCTTCATTAGCAGGGTAAAAGGGAAAGGGAGAGGGCTATGCTTGGAGTTTCCCTACGTGATCGAATCAGAAATAAAGAGATCCGCAGGATAACCAAGGTACACGACATAGCCCGAAGAATTACCAAACTTAGTGGCAGTTGACAAGGCACATATTGCTCGCAGAACAGATGGAATTGAACCACAAGGTTCTGGGGTGGCGACCGCGTACCGGAACACGTAGCGTTAGAAGGCCTCCCACAAGGTGGACCTATGACCTTGTGGAAGCCGCAGGGATCCGCTGGATACGGGAAGCATAGAACCGGTCCAAGTGGCGGTGCTTGCGGAGGCTTATGTCCGTCCAGCACTGGACGTCTTTCAGCTGAAATGATGCTGATGATGATGAGTCTCTTCATTTGAATGCTCATTTGCAAAGAAACATTTTAATAACAAATCGTTCTAAAAACAAATTGAGCAATTTTATTATCATATCGATCTCTTTAACGTTTTACCCTTCAAATTACCAAATTATTTGATTTCCTTTAAAAATCATGCAACCAATGATTAATTTATTACGTTTTAAACAAAATCCATTTAATCATTCATCAAACAGATGTGTCAAAATGAAGATCGTTTTTTGTTTTATTATTTTGGTTAATATTTGTTATTGCCTTGAAGATAGTAATGGTTCTGAGAATTACTGGGGAAATCTGCATGACCCCATAAACCGTGGTAATGTCAAAAACTATGATGGTGAGTAAATTTTGATAGTATTTTACTTAAAACGGATAATGTAGAAACCGAAAAGGGATACTCAAGTAAAATTAGTCATAAATAACTACCTACTAAATATTCTTTTAGATAAGTGTGTTACACCATTGGCAAATATACAGGGTGACTGGAAAATAGTGGCGGAGCCGTTAAGGGGTTCCTATTGATGTTTTATCAGCCATCAAAGTATTTTTTTACATTTTCCGTTTTTGTTTAGCAGTTTTTGCATAAAATAATGACAGTTGCGGAAATTTAACAATTAATATTACTTATTTAGAATATCTTTGTTGCAAAACAAAAAAAGTAGGCCAAAATCACTTTTTTTTTAGGATTTATTACTATTTGAAATTTTTTTGTACGAATTTTTTGGTTACACTCTTTAAGTAGGAATATCTTGGAAAGCGTTAAGTAAGGACGGTAGGTCTCATAGTGATATCTGTCGGAATAACCCTAGACTACCTCCCCTTAACGGCTCCGCCACTATTTTCCAGTCACCCTGTATACCATCAACCGAACAATGGCGTATATCCATTGAATGTCAAAGAATTAGAAAATCCTATGGCTGTATTTAAGCTCGTGCAGGCAGGCCCGAATTGTTGCGCGATTCGGCCCTGCTGATTTTTCTTCTGTGAAATTTTCTAAATTGTTTTATTAGAGTCGCGTCACGCCTGTTTGTGGGAGGAGGAGCCTTTTCCATGATTAGGTATCGTAAAAGGCGACTGCTTTCAAAAGGACGATCAGCAGCAACCTACCGGTCACGAAATCTGACATGCATCTTAACAATAGTTCCACTAGTACACTAGTAGTGTCACTTATGTACCTCCCATCCCTTCAACATCATAGCTCATAGTCATGATTGTCTGCATAAAAGCGTACCAGACTGCCACTGCTCGCCTATAGAGCAAGTCTCATACCATACCTATCTGGGATTAATAATTGATAACCGATTCAACTGGAGTTACCAGGTGGAATCTGTTTGCGGCAAGTTACGTGCGATACTCACCAAGTTTTCCATTATAAAGCGCAATATACCGTACAGAATCCTCCTGCAAATGTACACAGCCCTTGCTGAGTCGATAGTCTCCTATGGACTCACCAGTTATGGACGCACATTTAAAACCTATCTAGATAAAATACATAATTTACAAACACGTTTGCTCAAACTTGTAGTACCAAAATATGTAAAAGATAAATACCAAGACAATTACACCGGGTTATTTAAACATTGCAAGGTATTACCTGTTCTGGCGCGCGCTGAGTATTTGTTCCTCATGGAACATTTTGATAACAGTGATATCCAAATTCCAGTTAAATATGACGTGAATACACGACAAGCCAAATCAAAATCATTTCAAGTGCCACGCAAAAATAACTTTTATGGCAGGCGTACCGCTTCTTTCACAATACCCAATTTACTAAACCAAATACCTGTAGACATTAGAGACTCAATGAATAGTAAGAACATAAAGCGTAAGCTGAAGGAACATTACATCAACTCGATAACAACTTAACTGTTAATAGCGCGTTGATCAAATCTTAAGGCCATGGCATGCTAAGATAGACCCCAGAGGTCTGATTGTGTGCTTTGTTTAAATATAAGAAAAATTGTAATTTATAAAATAAATAAATAAAATAAATAAATAAATAAATGACTGGTCAATCTACGCCACAATTGCGCGAAGGCTCAGACAGGCGCGCCGCAACGGTGCTACGCGATTCTGGTAGAGTCGCGTTGCGCCTTTCTGTGGGAGCTTTAACACACTTTAAATTACAATTCAGATTTTGAATGAAATTGCTAAACCATTGCTTCATATGTTTGAAAAATTCGACGGCTCAACAACGGAAATGACTCAATGAAAATTGTTTAATTGACATTTTAAATGTGTTACGTAATTACTTTGCTGGTCATCTGAGCAAAAAACCCATAACATAGAAATTATCACAGTTCCCTATTCCCTACTCCTGTTCATCGTTACATTCTTCTTACAGACAATAAATCCTACGGGTATGATCAGAACCCCATCATCCGACCGTGCTCTCTCCAAGATCTGAACTGCATCCGTCGTGTCTTCGCCCATAACTCCAAATGCACACCTGTAGAAGGACCAGCACAAGACCCTTATATGCTGCGACGACTGGACCTGCCTATACCACAAGCTAATCTGACGTATTCACTGCTAAATGCTCAAGTTAAAGGCCTTAATGAATGGAAGATTAAAACGTTCTTGTATGTATTTAGATTTTCATGATAGTTTAGTACTTTTAGTAATTTTGATATTATGTTACGCCTAACCATTTGTTCCACCGAGACATGAGTTGCCTAAGGCAACCTAGAAGTCTTTAAACAGACTCCGGACCCAGGTTGGCCGAAGCAAGGAACACCTGTTCAGGTTCCTGTTACCTGTTCATAGACAACTCCGCCTTGGAGTATAAATGTGGTGCTGTTACACAAACGAAGGCACACCTATTATCAAGTCCTGCGTGTCCTGTTAGCTGCACGTTACAGGAACTGACAGACGCTAGTGATGGTGCCAAACACGTACCCGAATTCTGGGCCGAGTCCAACCGAGGGTTGGCAAACGTATCTCCAATACTGGAGCCATAGTCTTTGCACTGTCGTCCAATGGAAAAAGTTGAAATGACTAATGTGCCTGTTACTACTGTACTGGTAAATGTACCATCAAACAGTAACACACCAAAGCCGCTTGGTGAAAGATATGGGTTTGACTTTGATTCCCACGACGAATTTCGACATTCTTTCTATCTAAAGAAGAAGAAAGAAGAAAAGAAAAAAAGAAGAAGAAAGAAAAGGAAAGAAACATAAAGAAGATGAAGAAGAAGAAAGAAAAGGAAAGAAGAAGAAAGAAGAAAGAAAGAGAATACATTTATTTAGAACAGACTAAAAGACACAATATAATATGCCTACACCTGACAAAAAAAACTACTGTTTTGTGATTTTCTATTTCTGTGTTTACTCAAGCTATAAAATAAACCTATTCAACAAATTTTAAATTATAATATTTGTCTGTTTCAGCATAAACAAGGCCACAGACAGATTAGTCCTAGAAATAGTATTTGACAGGATCGTGGTGGCATCCCCCGGAGCCAGAACAACTTTATATCGGAAAGGGAAGGAGCCCATGGAAGAAACAGATTATGGCATTATTGAATACTGTAAGAAAATATTGATTAAATAATTTTAGTAATTTTAATAAAACCACGACAAAATAGCCCAACTGAAGCAGCAATGGGATGACCATATTACCCGTCGGTCAGCGGGACAGTTGCGTAACACACTTACAATGGGAATGCCTTTCATTTTAAGAGTTTATTACATTATTAACGTTGTTTAGCAGACGAATTTTTCAAATATATGAAGCAATGGATTAGCAATTTCCTTCAAAATCTTTCGGATTTTGGTTGAAAGTGTGTTACGCAAATAGTGTGCCGATGGCCATACCTGTTCTTGGGTGGAAATCGCAAATCGGCAAATGTAGGATTTTGAACTGGGTGAAATGGGTTATGTTTTATGGTAAGTCCCCATTGACAAATATAGCACCGAATCTCCTAATCTTCTCTCCTCTTACAGATGGTTTATCGTTTACTCTGACTATCCCTCACATCAAGGATCTGCAGCTATCTAAAGCCCACATTTTCACGTATGTTCCTGATGCTGCTCCTCTTTATACACTGGGACCTACGGTTCGAAACAACAAAGGTAAAAAATATATACTAGAACTTGGAAATATAATGGACTATGAGCAACTAATAATAATAGCCAAGGGGTGTGACCGTCGGACTGCCAAGTCATAGGTTTCGACTTCGAACCCAAGACACGCACCTCTGGCTTTACACTTGCTTCAAAAACGGTGAAGGAAAACATCGTGAGGAAACCGGCAAGCCTGGGGATATTTCTCGACGGCATGTGAAACCAACTCAGAGGCCCATGGTTAGTCACTAACCACATGAAAAGCAGAAGCAGCAACTATTGTAATTTTTTTACTACTTAATAAATTAATTGGTAAGTAAATTGACTACCAACCGAAACTATGCATACAGGATGACGAAAGTGACCTGCATCCGTCAAGCGGTTGATTCTACCTTTCATACTATATAACTTTTGCTATGAAACACATGTTAACCGATTTGTAAAAAAACAATTTTCATACATGAATCGAAATAGTCTGTCTACTGTTGTAAGTCTATGAATTTGTTTATTTTCACGAATCATGGTGAAAGTAGTTTACGGTCTCGTTGGTCTAGTGGTACCAGTCGCTATTGCTTAGCATGAGGTCCGGCGTTCTATTCCCAGGTTAGGCAAAGTATTATTGCGTTTTTCTATCTAGAATTTCTCAGTAGCAGCCCGGAGTCTGGATTTGTGCCCGGTTGATGGCAATAGGCTCGCCCTCTATTACGGCGAAATGTGGGTGTACTATAGGTGCACCTCTGCCCAGCCCTTCGGGGAAACAAGGTGTGATGTAATGTTAAATACCTAAAAATAATAGGAAGTTGTTTATTTGCTGTATGCGTTGTCGTCCGCTTAGTACAACGTGTTTGTCAGTTCCCTTCGATGTCATTCGCGGAATCTACTGTACTTACTTTCATATAAGTTGTTTATTCCGTGTGGTGCCGGACGTAAAGAATAGTACCATCCCATTTCTTCCCGTGGGTGTCGTAAAAGGCGACTAAGGGACTCACTAGAGAATGGGCAACAGCGTTCTCTATGGATTTTAACGCCATACTGCGATCGCCAACCCGCCTGCCAAGCGTGGCGATTATGGCAAACCCCGTCCAGCAGTGGACGTCTTTCGGTTGAAATGATGATGATGAATGATGAAGTTGATAGCGTTTTTTTATGAAAAATCAATTGTTTTTTCGGCAAATTTATGCATCGAACACTTTTTTTTTCGTTGTTAAACTGCTTAAGCCGATTTATTCATTCTGCGCTATAAAAACTCATCAAAACATCATCATCATCACTTGCCTTTCCCAACTATGTTGGGGTCAGCTTCCAAAAAAGATTTAAAAAAGTCATAAAATATATAAAGGAGAAAATAAATTCAGCGTGTTTCTTTTTGTTCTCTTTGCAGATCCTGGTTTCATTAAGGGTATTTCAGTTTGGCTAGATAACCTCGGCGTGACTATGCAAGAGGTCTGGACGACCCAAGGTCCTGCGTTCATGACCATATTCCTGCAAAGCACCATCTGCGATTTTAGACGCCGCTAGCGCATCAATGACTATAGAAGTTCACATTAAATTAGCTAGTAAAACTCCGCAGACGTAATGGATATCGATATATAAATTTGATATGGCATGGCCACAGGTAGTGTAGACGTAGTTAAAACCAGTATTTTTTTTTGTGTAAAAGGTAAAAGTTTGTTAGAGACAGTTTAGGTACAAATTAACAAGAAACACGAAGATAGCTGTTAAAGTAAAATACTGTGCCGCAGATATCAACGCCCAATACAAAATACGTGGAAGACATTTGTTCCAGACTCAAAGAAAGTGTTTTTTTTTTTTAATACAAACGAACCGAAAAAAATCACTAAAAGTTTGTATGTACCTAATCATGTAGAGTGGAAATGTGGGTGAGAGTGTTGTGATGGGATATCTAAACAATTGATCGTTTAATTTCATACTTCAAGTAAATACACTATCTACGGTCGTTGAACCCCCAAATGAAAGCCTAGTATTTTTATTTTTTTTTTCGCTTGATAATTTAATTTTACCCAATATTTTGTTATGTCCGAATAGCCACTACCTACCTAATAAATTAAAAAATGGAACAGAATTTATAGGATTATATCTGCCAAGTAAGTTAACGAGAACCAGGTAGGTGGTGAAACAGGCCTTAAGTGAACAAAACCTTGAACACCACTGTAAAAATACTCTTGTGAAGGTGACCGCAACCGCAGACTGTAACGGCAACGCCGCCCAATCGCAATGGTAGACCGCCTGTTACCGTTTTCGTAGAGTTATATACGTATAGAAACCAGTCGTGTCGTAGCGGTCTGTCATTGCAATTCCAGTCAGTCGTTGCCGCTGCGGTTTGCGGTTGCGGTCGCCTTCGCAAGAGCACCTTAACTGTAATTTCATACTATTGAAAATTAAATACTTATAAATCCACCGTATAAGACTTTTGGAAATAAATGATTGAATATGCAGTAAGTTGTTTTTTATCTTCTTCTAACCCAAAATCAAAGATAATTCTTTACATTGATAATAAATCAACGTGACGAATTATCTTTGATTTGTAAAATAAAATTAATAAGTAAGTAGCCAAAAAATCTATTTCCTTTACATAGGTAAACCGTAAACTTAATTATTATTGCGTGCATCATTTTAAGAGGGTCCTGAAATCCTGAAATTTGGCAACGTCGCAAATAACTGTCAAATATTTACCTGTTTTGATTCATCTATCAATATTGCTGAATAAAATAAGAAATGTGGCTAACTAGCGAACTAGAATATTGGTCAATGTAACTTACTGAGCAAAAACTATTTGGAAACTACTTTTATTTTTGTTGCGAAACGACAGCGCGCTATGTAACGCACGCAAAACATTGTGCTTATGTACTATCGAAGAAGTTCATATCTAAGCAGTTTGAAAACAAAATCCTGTGAACACGATGACCACATCTATTACCACCCCGGTTCTATTGCGGCCGAGCGCTGCAAGCAGAAATAGTCCTTACAGTGTATAGATATGAACTTCTTCGATGGTACATGCAACTGTAAAGGAGTTGTGTATTTAAAATACAATAGACGACGTATATTTAGTAACCTAATCCGCTTAACTGTTCTTATAGAGTCATAAAGAACCCTGTAAGAAATCGACACGTGTTTCACCTCTTAACGAGACATCCTCAGAATGACGATTGACTTGTTGCGAAGCCGGAAACGACGTGTTGCCACGCCAAGCGCCGAACGCAGTGTAGTGCGCTTAAACAGTAACCGGATTAGGTCACTAAATATGCGACGTCTATTGTATTTTATAATGGATTTTCGCAGTCACACCTGAGCCAATTAACTATCTGGGGTATTTAGCTAGTATTTAAAGTTAAGTTAAAACATATTTCCTCAAATTTATAATTATGTCGTATTTGTCTGAATTTTACTGTGTGTGAGGTCTTTGCTTCATTATTGGTAAAGATGCAAGAACCTTAATTTTAACCAATAACAGTCCGTAAATTATAGGATTCGGCCATCATTGAACTGGTGGTACTGCACATGCTGTAGTGGTTGCAAGCGATACTGCTGAGCAAGAGGTTCAATGACCGGTTCCTGCAAAGTGAAATTAGATTTTCCGATATCCCTTTAGTGTATGTGTATGCTGCCTTATCCATCGAGGAATATAGTCATGACTTGATATAGTTAAAGGAAATCAAGCATTACAATAATTACTATCAAATTAAAAACGATCGTTTCCGCGCTTTCAATTCACTGACTGATGGTTATTGATAGCTTCCCTTATAAATTATGCACCTTAATTATGCAAATATCATCATATATAATAATTTGTTCACTTTACTGAACATCATTTTTATAAACAAGGCTTCGAAATGAGGATTGTTGTTTGTTTTTTTGTGTTTTTTTTTACTGTGTGCTATTGTTCACAAAGGGGGCATTCGGTTCATCGTGAAAATTATGGCGATAGAACTAATAGTGAGTAGTATCATATGTCTATTCTATTTTATCTCTTTGTTACACACATATTCCTCCAGGGATATGGTTACAACGCTACAAGGGTCTTTTGGCGCGTGACCAAAATGGGAACTAATATCTGTGACAATTTCGCAAATATTTACCAACAACGCCCCCCTGTCAGTGTCATTCAAGCGCCAGAAGATTCTTGTAGAACTCTAAGCATTGCAGTTATTTAGATTTTCGTATCGTATTACCCAGTTACTGCGTTGTGGAGGTCAGATGGGCGGTCGTTACTATGTAAAATACAGGTATACAGCTGCATACGGTTAGACTGGAAGCCGACCCTAACATAGCTGTTGGGAAAAAGCTAGGCAAAATTTATAAAAAAAAATACAGGGTTTTCCACGGCATCAAGGTTACATAGGGAAGTTAAATGTATGGAAATATAATATAAAGACGCTTTTAAAATTACGTCCACGATTACGTTATATCGTGCATGTATTTCCCTACATTTTACTTCCCTATCGCGGACGTTCACGAAAATATCGTCACTTAAGAAATTATAAAAGCGCACATCGCATCTATAATTCGATAGTTACAAACAAGAAAAAATATCAAAAAAGGTTTTGTTAATCGAAATTTAAAAGATATACCTAGAACCAATCAAGCAAATAATTTTAATCCATGTGGCTATTTGAATAATAAAGTTAAAAAGAAACAGCTGAAAGCTGCAACAATTTCGCAGATGAACTCCATTAAAACAAAACACAATGTACAATCTTTAATACCAGCATGTTTCGCAAAACGTAAACTTGATATCTCCGCTACCAAATTCACTTCGAAATGTTCGAGAATAACGCTCATTTGCTGTCCATTGCAGGCTATAAACACGGTAGGATCTACCGGCCCTGTGCATTGCAAGACTTGGATTGCATCCGTGGAGTCTTCGCTCACAATTCTGATTGCAAACCGGTAAAGGGGCCTATAGACGATCCTTACAAACTGGATTGGCTCCCCATACATTTAGCTCATGCTAATGTGACTTTTATACTGCAAAATGCTCAAGTTAGAGGTTTGAATGACTGGAAGATTAAAGAATTTTAGTAAGTATATATAAGTTACCAGTGTGAGTTGATTTTATTTTAGAACATTATTGACTCGGATTTTTGGTGTTTTGTTTACACTCTCTAGAATTCTCGATAGGATCCACATTGTCTAAAACTGATATGTTGAATATTATAGCCCTTATTGTGCTCATTCCTCTGAATTTTATCAAATGCATTCCTAGAACGGGACAATTTCTTTTCAATTCTTATCTTCTGTCTCAGATCCACAGATCTATAATTTTAGATGGCCTATTATGTGATGAGAGGAATTCAGAAGACGAAACATATTAAACACTATTATCTAAGGAAACTGTTTCCCTACATGAATGAATGATTGAATGAATGATAGATTGAATGAATGAATAAATGATTGAATTAATGAATAACCGATCCCAGCGTGTTTTAACCAGACTCGATAAATAGAGTGAACCCCAAGATGTTCACTAGCCCTTGGAGCCCCATGTTGCATAGAGCTACAGAGGCCATTGCATATCAAGGAATAGACCAGGTGGCACGGTAATGGTAAGGAAGACGTGTCCTTAGGATATGTAAGGATTTGAAAGCCATACCGGATAATAATCTCAGATCCACAGATAATTTTAGATGGCCTACTAAATGATGAGAGGAAATTAGACGACGAAAGATATTAAACACTAGGAAACTGTTTCCCTACAAAAACATTAAAAACTTATATCACTAATTTCAGTATCAACAAGGTAACGGATAAAATAGTTTTGGAGGTGGTATTCGACGCGATCACAGTGTACTGCCCAGCCGCATTACTGAGGTACCATCGTAAGGGAAAGGAGCCTGTAGAACTATCGGATTACTCCACCGTTATCTACAGTAAGGAAACTCTTATATTACACGGTGGAAGGGACATGGTGGCATAAACTTTTACCATGGATTCAGTAGAAAATTCTAAAGCCATTGAAAAATTGAAAGAAATATATCCCTACTCTTACATAACATCAGGACTGTATTCCCCGAAGGGTTAAGCAGAGTTCTAACTATAGTACACCCACATTTCGCCAGTAATGCTTAAGTCCAGTGTAATAGGGGCGAGCCTACTGCCATCAACTGGGCACAAATCCAGACTCCGGGCTGCTACTGAGCAATTCCAGAAGAAAAAAATTATAACATTTATTTGGCAACCGTTCGTGAAATACAAAATACAGATAAGAAGAAAAAATTTAAATGTTTTAACAGCAGTGTGTCTCACGACTGCGCCACTAGAAATGCTGTCTGACGCTGGTTTTCTAATTAACCTTTCGGGCGAAGTGACAGTTACTGATAAATAACAAACAGTTCTACATAAATAATTTTTCTACTTATAAATTAGTACCTACTTAATCCAATTTAATTAAACATTTTAG
Source organism: Agrochola macilenta (assembly GCA_916701695.1). Lineage (NCBI taxonomy): Eukaryota > Metazoa > Arthropoda > Insecta > Lepidoptera > Noctuidae > Agrochola > Agrochola macilenta. Next base: position 14,090,594 of record OU753564.1, read on the forward strand.
TGAATTTTATTATAGGTTATTAAAAAAAATATCTGCTATTTCATACAAAAGTGTACGGTCGAAATGTATGGTACAGCAGATTTTTTGTAATGAGTTTTATTGGTTTTATCCATCAGAGAATTCTCACTATCAGTCCCGAGTCGATTTATGTTTGGTGTAATAGGCTCGTCCCCCTTATAATATTGTTAGCAAAATTCGGGTGCAAAATACCTCTGCAATTCCTGTGCCTATCTCCTATTTACAATGTTGTAGGTACTTAGAAAGTGCATACATTTTCATTTAAAAAGGCACATTTCGACAGAGACCCTTGCACTGAGGAATCGTATCCGAACATCACAATATCGGAAGCCTGACGAATTAAAAATTCTTATTTATTTCCACAGAGGGTATATCACTAACATTAACAGTGCCAAACATCAAAAATCTTCAGTTATCTGGAGCCCATGTATACGCTTATATACCTGATGCCAATCCTCCTTTCAGCGTCGGTTCTGGTTTGACCGACGATTCAGGTAAACTTGTTATAGTATAATCTCTAATACTGTAGCGACACCTATCGAGATGCATGCAAACTATCAAGATATTGACAAGATTCCCTAATAGATGGCGCCACTGAGACATTGACGTCATAAAATCCTACATGGCGCAATCAAAGTTCGGAGCACAGGTTCAATGTTAAACTAACGGCCGACTCATGCTGAAAATATCACTTAAACATAATATAGCCCGGAGAATTTTCCTTTGGTTTGGAGTAATTTATCGATCCCTGATTATCGATTTTAAACCCTATCACCTAATTTATATCACAATATTATCTCATAAATAATATTTTCATGATATTTTTCAGATCCCACATTATCAGCAGTTTTCAAAGAGATGCTATCAAATATCGCAGTAGGTTTAAGAGAGATATTCATCTTCAAAGGACCAGTCTTCATGGCTGCATTCTTAGAAGGCACCATCTGTGATTTTTACAATGATAAACACTAGAAAAATTAGTAACAAGGACGATTTTTCAATAAAAAATTCAACAAAACTGGTAAAAAATACAGAATGTTTTTTTACGTCATGTGCAATTTTTTGCTCATGTAAATAACTACCTTGTGTTTTTTTTTCAACGTTGTCTCGCTCTTGCATCTTCTCCTATCTATCGTGTGTGCGTTCACAGAAACAAATATCAGACACAAAAAAATCTAAATATCTCCTCCACCAGTTTAATTTGTGTTTTTTATGCGATATTAAATACACTTGAATGTTGCTTTGTACTTCAAGAAGCTATCTTGCGTGGTTTAGGAAATTTTTCATGATAGGTTAGTGGCTTTTTTATATTGCTCGTCAGTGTGTATTAATAACTGTAAGTTCAGGTTTAAAAGCATTAAAAAAATAATCTTCAAGCATTACCAAAAATAATTTAAGTCCATAAAAAAAAAAACAAAAAAATCTAATTCTAGCGAAACTCCCAGACCGCCTGTGACCTCTTTAGAAATTAAAATAACAGTTCAAAAATCTTCATCAGTATTCCACTTTAGTCTACCGCTGTTCCAAAATATCACGTTTTACGAAGTAAAACCGGATATACTTGCATTGTTAGTGCACCTCTATGTGGGAGTGGTGCGATGATATTACCTTCCCACCCTAGGGGCAAAACGACCTATTTATTATTTACTGGGCTACCTGAGTTACACGGATAGCCACCTAGATTGTATCTTTGTTTATTTAACAAATTGTTTTTAGACGTTACTTTCGAGATTAGAGTGGGACTTTCTTTAGAGGGAATGGTTGAGTAGTTCGTTGGGAGCTTTCAGGTTTGATTCTTGTTGGTTCAAAGACGAATAATAAACTAATGTCATTCATAAGGTAATGGTCCTGTGTGTATCGCCACATTTGAACTACGCATCAGACTAAGGTCAAGCAAAATCCTGCATCGCGCAAAAAGAGTTCACCGCGCGACTACCATATATATCTACAACGTCCCGACATCAACCGGCGGGTAGAAGCCCACCGGACACGATACCCGTCTGGTTAGAGGATCCTCCTCATTTCTATGGAGGAAAAGTGAACTTTACACCCTGTTCCTGATACGTCTATAGTACATTACTGTACGTCTCAAAAACTCTAGGCTTAGCTATGGTTTCCTAAAACTACGAAGAACGCCATATAGCATCCGCAATTTACCACCGAATGAAGTCACTGTAACGCTATTTACGAAAGTAGTTGGTGTGTCTAAAGAGCGTTTTTGACACCGTAAAGTCAAATCCTGGTGACATCATTTTCAGGACAGTCTTCACTGCGGCCGTTGAGTGGCGGCCACCGGTGTTGTTGAAAACCAAGACTTTTACTTAAATTAAAATGATTTTGAACTTATTTTCTTTTGTTGCTTCAATGGTTTCGTTTCCAAAAGGAAAATGCTGTTCCATACAAAACTACAATACCTACCGAATAAAAATATAGGAAACAGTCGATTATTTTTTTGATACTTGAAAGTTAACCCCATAGAGCAAAAGATGTTAATATGAACTTTAAATTTTTGAGTAGCTGCTACAGCTGCGTAGACCCTAATTCTTTTTCTAAAATAGTAGTAGCCTAAGTTACTCATTATAACATCAGTTATCTACCAGTGAAACTCCCGTCAAAATCGGTCCAGCCGTTTTGGAGATTAGCCGGAACAATCAGACAGAGAGACTTTAAAAATTGATTTTTTGTTATCAGTTCTGTATAAACTTTCTTATGCATTTAGTAAAAAGCTGTTATTTTGACATTACAAACAGACACTTCAATTTTACTTATTCAGAAGTAAATATGTATGTATTGTATATATTAAATGGTTTCGTTTAAAAAACAAAATGCTGTCCCATACAAACATACAATACCTACCGAATCAATAAATGAAATGGTAACAGTCGATATTTTTTTTTGCTAGTTCAGAGTTAACCCCATGGCAAAACCTGTTTAAATTAATGTGTAAGTACTGTCACCCTTTAAAATATCTTACATAATTTTTGTTACCCATTGTAAACACAGTATACACAATCAAAACTTAACCCAATCTTCATAATACATTGGCAATCTCAGCATGTAATCTACGAAGACTCCTTGGAACCTTGTATCCATTGAATAATAGACACGAGGCAGCACCGGGCTCTGTTAATATTGTACGCCTTAATTATACCGGATTAGCAGAACACTGGATATACGGTGCACCTGTGAACGTCTTGTAGCTAAGTGGAGATTATTAGGATGAGTTGCGCTATAAGATGTATGGAAGTCATTATGGTGTTATGGGGAAATCTGTACTCCGTTGGTTTGGGTAGTTAAATAAAGGTAAACAAAAAAACAAGGTGACGAGAGAACTGTCAGGTTAAGCGACTAAACGTAATACCTGTCATTTTAGTTGTCATGCTTCGTCACAGTTGTACTCTTCAATTTGGCAACGTTATAATTCGTTGACCTGTCTTATATAGACAGATTACAAAATACATATATAGCTTAGCTTATACCTATCTAGCTTTTTCCCGCAGCTTCGGCCTCGTGGATGTCGGAAATTATCCCACAGTAACATACTACCGAGATAAAAAGTATCCTATGTGTTAATCCAGGTTGTAAACTATCTGTGTGCCAAAGGAGATTGACCATTTTTGTATGGACGTTGGACCAAGTGCTGCCCAACATTGAATCATAGTGCATAATGTTCCTTAGACTAATACTAGTCTGTAACCCAAAACGCTTCAGAATCTATCCGAGGAGTATTGAGAAAAAAATATCTATTGTATAGGTTTTACATTGACGAAAAATCATAATCAACAGCTTATTTTTAAAATAAAAGACGGTAAATTATAAACAATGGATTATATTATTATAACAACACTTAGTTAAGGATAGTCATTGAATCAATCAATTGTTATTCGTTACATAGGTTTACAACATAATAAATTATCCTCTATACGGCCTCATGTAAACATTAAAATACCTAATCAATCGTCATCCTCATCGTCGTCTATAATTATTGAATCTAAAAATTAAGCAGGGCGCCTCAAAACGTCTTGGTGCCTAGCCCACCCCAAAAACCAAACTAAGCAAACAACTAACACACTAACTAAGCACAACTGCCGATCGTCCTTCGCCCAGTAAAACATGAGCAGCAATAATTTTGAACGGAATCGAGCCCATAATTGTTCTCGTCAATTAAAATAAAGCAATAATACGCTTTTGAAGATGTATGTCTGCTCTTTATGTGCGCTCGAATTAGTTGCCAATTGCTGGTGGGCATCGAAAAATCGGAGATGTCGTTAAGGCGACCGTTATAGTTTTGAATAATAAATGTGTCCGTGGTACGTATATGCTCGCTGTAATAGCTAGGCGCAAGTTTGATTTGGTACGTTCCTACTGTAAAGAGAGTTAATTCCTCCGGTGTTAACATGGGAAATGAAGCAACATTATCCCTACCCACTGAAATATTTTCGAAGTTGACTCTGTTCCGGTTTAGCCTTCTTTCATCAACATACTCAGCTAAGTGATTGGCAACATGCAGCCGCTCTCTGGCTATATTGATAAATTCACATGCATTGGTATTATCTCTAATATCAACATGGAAGGCATTAGTTATCGCTGCAGCGATCCGAAGATCTGTATTAAAGTGGCTCATGGCCAGATTACAGTATTCTTGACGAAAAATCTTAAAATCCCGTTTTAGTCGTCCATTTACCACCTCAACAGGCCACCGGCAAATGGTGCACAACCGCGATTCATTGGCGTCGAGTGTGGTAAGTTATAAGCCTTTTCTGGTCTGCGATTGTGGCATGATGCCGACATATCTGGACTGGACTGGACTTGCGAGGTAGAATAAGTAAGATAATAATATTATTTCACGAAAAAGCTAAAAAAAAAACAAGAGTTAAAGCACCAAAAAGTCATAAGTTTTTAGATACCATATAACCCCGTGGATGTTTTTTTTTTTTTTAATGTCTATTCATGTAAGGAAACAAATGAAAGTATTCCCATGCCTGGGCAGCATTTGGTCCAGATCGGTCAATCTCCTTTCATTCCTATCAGTTTTGCCGTTTTTGCGTGATTGAGTAACAAACATTCAAACACAAAAACTTTCACATTTATAATATTAGTAGGATATATTGTAGGATTCTTACTAAAAAACTGTGCTCAAGCAGTTACATCTACGAAGAGTAGTTTAAGAATAAATGATACAAGTAAACCATACATTAATTAAAGAGAATATTAATGCAATGCAATCAATGCAATGCGTTCAGGGCGTTGTTGGGGCTGCCGCGCTGGTGCAGTGCGTCGCGCGTCGGGCATGTTCGCGGACGCACACGTTGACGGCTTCCACGCCGTGCTCCGCAAGCGGTGTGCCGCGGCGCTCGGCAGGTTGCGCGCCAGCACCAACAGCATCCTGGCTGTTATTGCGGATAGACTGGACACGCGTTACGTCCAGCACTGGGTAAAACCCACATTAGAAAATAAGTATTTATAATGTTTTTAACTACTAACACTAGTTTCATAAGTTTTACTGTACTAACATTCTATGGATTTTTAAGTCTGTCTTTTTATTATTTTTTATTATTATCGTTAAAATCGAAAATAAATTTAATTGTGTAACGTACTTTTAAACAAGAAAGTGTCATCTATAAAAACCCTTGTTACGATTTGTTTACCTTTATTTAATAACCTACCAATGGAGTATAGCTCTTTGAGCGAAGAGCGAATTTCACTGAGACGATAATCAACTTGATTTTTGGTGATTCGCACTGAATCCTATTTACAAGATGCAAGTTTCTTGCCTGTGGCATTCAATAAAATTGAAGCAACAAATAACTTGCAAATTGTTAAACATTGTTCCTTCTAATCACTGTTTTTAATCAGGCTTGAAGCCAGATTTACACCTTGCGATTTAATTGCCTGTGGCATGCTTTACGTTAAAGGAACAATACAAATTGCACCGTCTAAAGAGTGTTTAGACGATGCAAGTCATTTCTTACTCCAATTTTATTGAATGCCAAAGGCAAGACATTTGCATCGTGTAAATGGAGCTTTATGGATATGAGTGACATGACTAGTTTTGCTATGAAAACATGTTTCAAATACAGAAAACAGAATCAACTGTTCAATTCATAAATGCAATAGCTACAAAAAATACCCTATTTTCACGGATTCAGCTTTGCAGCCTCACAATTGGACCGGAAAATGGCTGCCAAAATATTCTAGCAGATAGTGGGTTACACTAAGCAAGATTTGGCTAAAATAGTCATAACATGCTCTTCATTGCTGACAAAAGGCGAAGCCACGGGAATCCCTGTACAGGGTGGCATCCCATCGACGCGAAAACTGATACCATGAATTTACATGTACATGATTCCGAACCCAACTGCGTTGAAATTTTTCGTCGGTTATTAAAAATAATCAGCTGTTCCATACATTTTGAACGCGTAGGTATTGCACTTTTCTATGGAACAGCTGATTTTTTTTTAACAACCGACGATAAATTTCAACGTAGGGGTGCTCAGAATCGCGGGAAAGTCCGAAAGGGATACCGTGGCCCCTGGCAACGTACAGGCAACTGAAGGAACACGGGTGGGTTTTAGCCAGCAAGAGTTTGACACGCCCTCCCGCTCCGCCATGAGCGGGAGAAGTTATTTGATAATTTCCGACCCAAAAAAAAAGGGGCTCTCAGAATAATGTACTGAATCCATGGTATGAGTTTTCGCGTTGTTGTCCCTGCCACCCTGTAAATCTCTATCTATATCTAAAACGTATTATAAACCAAAGTCGTTTTTCGTGTCACTGTGTGACCGCGTTGTTCTTCTAAACTACGCAACGGATTTTGATGCGATTTTCACTATCTTTTAGAGAATTTACATATTTAGGAAGGTTTATGTGTATAAAACAATAATAACTTAGTTATAGTACAGAAATCTCGATTTTTTTCTCAACTCATAAAAACCTTGCAAAGTAGGGCAGGGTCGCTAGTTATTCTTGTAAACATCAGTCTTTTACGTAAAATTCTTACCATTGTTTTTATACTAATTAAAATTTATGCCTCATCACTGACGCTGCATATTTCAAAGACCTTTTGTTACCAAAACAGATACAGAGTCATTAATAAACTGCGCTAATTAATACTAATTATGTTATAGAAGTTAATGTGATAGCGTGACTAGCCATTTTGCATAATGTTAATGTCTGTGTAAGCTATGGAACATGATTGTATAATATTAGTAGGTAAGGTCTATTTACAACCTTGTTTCCAATTGATGTTATTTCCACTTAAACAAACATCAACTTTATGAATGTATAAATAAAGTTGATTTTAGACTGACTAGTACTGTTGAAAAAGTCATAAAAAAAAATGAAATTGTAACGCAAACTGGACCTTATGTGTAGGCACTACAGTTGTTTTTCCTAAAACTCGTGTTTGTTTACATGTTTGGCAAATAAATTGCGAACGCAGTATAGGTACTAGTTTTTGACCGTGATTTCGTCTGCCTGGATTTTTGATTTTCCCGTGTAAACTTCTACACCCCATTTGAGTCGTGTAGGGTTTGTTTACACATAATATCACGCCTGTATTCCCCGAAGGGTTAGGCAGAAGTGTACCTAAAGTACACCCACATTTCGCCAGTTATGTTACATTGGTGGTTCGCGGTGTCAGGGTCTGTTTATTGGGATAAAAATATCAGTCAGTAAAAAAATCCGCCGATCCGTTGACCAGCTGCTGCGAGAAATAAGAAAAAACTAGCAAACATAATTATTAATAATAGTACCTTAGTCGAGCGAGCTCTGCTCGGGTGAAAATAGAGAATGATCATTTAATCGGATAGGATATTAGGATAATTCCTTGCTGCCATGATAGTAGGGTACTTCCAAATTCCATGCTGCCATGTCATTGTCACTTGTTCTAAACTTTGGGCAAACGAGCTCTGCTCGGGTGAAAATACGCAGAAAACGAATTTTCCCAGATATGAGAACTAGCTAGATCGATTTTTCACCCCCATAAACCCATACATTGCAATTTTCATCGAAATCGTTAGAGCCGTTTTCGAAAAAGTGATTACATACATACAAATATTGCTTGTCAGCAATGACCGCGTTGGCGTTCAACGTGTTAGTATAGGATTATACAAGGTCAAATTAAATTACCTAGTTAAACTACGCAGACATGGTGGGTATTTATATTTAAACGCAATAAAACAAAAAAAACTGGTTCTCTCTACTCATACTTCAAGAAAATACACTTCTAGCGGGCGATGACCCCCCCAAAAAACATTATCTATATTTTATTTAGTTATCGATCCACCACGTCTGCGAAGTTTCACTCGCTTATTTAATTTAACTTTGGAGTAGGATATGTTTGTGTAGTTGGATAATCGTTAGAAAATTACAAAATAGTGTTTAATGTTCCCACTACGCATTATTTAACAATTTATAAATAATAAATTCTATTAATAAATATTAACGGCATCCGACAGCTCAGAATCGTTTTATTAATGCTTATTGTGTAAAAAGCCGTTATCACTAAACTCCCTTTTAAAAAAATCGATAAAAAATTCCACACCTTTAATTCTCAATTTGAAATCGAAAACAGAATAACAAAAGAAACATTCAAAAATCCATTCACAAAATTACCAGCCATAAAAAACAAAGACTAAAATAATAAAAGCACAAAAGATTTCTACCTACCCTCAAAACGTGTGACATTAGAGTTAATTGCATTGCCTGGCGTACCTAATCAGGGATATGAGGTGTTCCACAAAGGACTTCCGTTGACACCATTCGCACACAATATGTATTGTCAGTACAATGCTACACTGTTTTTCAGGGTGTAAATGTGTGTGGAAACGAATTTTATTCTTTGTTTTTTTTTTTGTCGGTGAAAAGAAAACAGAGCGGGCTGGGCTCTGATTTCCTCGACTTCTACCATAGGTACTGGAAAATGCTAGCTTTTTTGGAATAGATTTATTTATAGGGATATATACACACACGCCCCAGAATACATTTTCTCAACGCACCATCGAAAATTTATTTAGGGGCGTCAAAATCTGTTGCGTAGTTTTTAAAAGAATAACGCAGTCACACAGACAGACACGAAAAGTGTCTTTAATTTATATATGTATATAGTAGTAATTTATATATAGATGGAAAACGGGTTCAAACTTCAAGCAGAGTTGAACTTACTAAACTGCAAAAACGCTAAAATGCATTGGAAGATTATAGATCATATTAAGAGGGTTTATCCAAAAAGTTGGCAACGTCGCAAATAACTGTCAAATATTGACCTGTTTTGATTCTTAGCAATATTACTGAATAGAAATAGGAAATGTGGCTAACTAGCGAACTAGAATATTAATAATGAATTGCAATTATAACATTGAATTTGATGTTGTACCCATTTGAGGTGTAAAAAACGCATTTGGAAACTGTCCAAATAGATTTTTTACATCTAAAACTAAACATTCGGTGTTACGATATTAATTATTGCATTTCATAACCAATATTCTAGTTCGCTAGTTAGCCACATTTTTTATTTCCACACAGTAATTGTCATGATTTCTTTATTAAATTTAAAAAAATGTATTACTTAAATATTGAATTATAATATCCACTGTGGCAACACTGTCAAAGTACAAATTATTATTATAATAACAATGTTTTAAATGTATTTTCATTATTGCAACTCAATGTATTATTTTACTTTGGCAACACTCAGAAATAACGGTTATGATAATATCGTTATTTCTGGGTGGGGCAAAAGTCATGCTAAATTGTAAAATGTAATGCAGAGTCAGTCGTCATTGGATTGTGAAATAGTACAGTTGTGCTGATTAAAAGTATTACCAAGAAAATAGTGTTATTCTTTACAAGTCAGAAGTGGCATGGAATCACGAGCCATATTATGCCGGTAAAATCGTAAGTAGTCTTATGAATTCTTTACTTCACTGCTTTTGTACGAGATAAGTTCAGTGAGCGATGAGTATGGTTATTATGTAGTCTCATGATTCGGTAGCAATCATTGTAGCGTATTTCCCATAAGGCTAATATTTAAATCATAGTTAATAGTAATTGGGCCGATGCACGTGCTACCTTTGGTCGAGGCAACTCCTCGATAAGGTTATCGTTGCGTTGGACTAATTATAAACAATTAGTAAATAGTTGGGCCAGTGCATGTGGTACTCTTGGTCGAGGCAACTCCTCGATAGAGTTATCATTGCATTGGACAACTTGGAAAATAAATAAATTACAAATTATGAGATGGAATGTTGGGAATTTCTCTACGAGATTTTACTTCGAATAATTTGAATAGTATGTCAGTCTGTTCCGTTCACTGAAATTTCTGTGCAGCTATATAGTTTGATAGTTAAGCAGTAGCTTAGCCTTTGTTGTTTGCTGCAATGATTAATGACTATGCGAGCTATCATATAATAAAATGTGTATTGTGAACTCCTATACGGCGTGCACTGTGGTTTAGCCGTGTGGGCGACCTGTGATGTACGAGTATAGTGTAGACTCCTATGCGGCGTGCACTCGGGTTCAGCCATGTAGGTGAGCTGTTCAGAGATGTACGAGTATAGTGTAGACCTCTAGTTTGAATAAATGACTTTTGAATTTTGAATTTTATGCGGCGTGCACTCGGGTTTAGCCATGTAGGTGAGCTGTTCAGAGATGTACGAGTATAGTGTAGACCCCTATGCGGCGTGCACTCGGGTTCAGCCATGTAGGTGAGCTGTTCAGAGATGTACGAGTATAGTGTAGACCCCTATGCGGCGTGCACTCGGGTTCAGCCATGTAGGTGAGCTGTTCAGAGATGTACGAGTATAGTGTAGACCCCTATGCGGCGTGCACTCGGGTTCAGCCATGTAGGTGAGCTGTTCAGAGATGTACGAGTATAGTGTAGACCTCTAGTTTGAATAAATGACTTTTGAATTTTGAATTTTATGCGGCGTGCACTCGGGTTTAGCCATGTAGGTGAGCTGTTCAGAGATGTACGAGTATAGTGTAGACCCCTAGTTTGAATAAATGACTTTTGAATTTTGAATTTTATGCGGCGTGCACTCGGGTTCAGCCATGTAGGTGAGCTGTTCAGAGATGTACGGGTATAGTGTAGATACGACCCCTATGCAGCGTGCACTTGGGTTCAGCCGTGTAGGCGACCTGTGATGTACGAGTAGTGTAGACTCCTATGCGGCGTGCACTCCAGTTTAACCATGTAGGTGAGCTATATGGAGATGTATGCGTATAGTTTATAGCAGCCACATAGGTGAGCTGTAGTCCAGATTTTAAAAATAAAGATGTAAGAGTATAGGTTAGAGTTCCATACGGCTTACACTCTAGTTCAACCATGATGATGGCTATAAAGAGATGTATGCGTATAGTTTATATTAGCCGCATAGGCGAGCTGTAGTTTAGAGTTTAAAATTAAAGATGAACATGTACCTACAAGTATAGTTTAATGCGGCTTACACTCCAGTTTAACCATGTAGGTGAGCTATATGGAGATGTGTGCGTATAGTTTATAGCAGCCACGTAGGTGAGCTGTAGTTCAGAGTTTCACGTAGGCACGTAATGTGATCTTATGCAGCCATGTAGGTGAGCTGTAGTGCAAAGCTTAACGTAGACACTTATGTGATTTTACGTAGCCATATGAGTGAGCTGTACATAGTTCTGTTTTAACGTTGATACTTATTTGATCTTATACGGCTATGCAAGTGAGCTGTAGTTTAGAATTTAACGTAGGCAGTTATGTGATATTATGGAGCTATGTAGGTGACTACTAGTTCAGGAGTTTAACATAGGTACTTATGTGATCTTATGCAGCCATAAAGGTGAGCTGTAGTTCAGAGTTTAGATAGATAGCTTCATTTATTTGCCTGAAATATGGTATTATACAGATTTTATAACAAATACACAATAGTGCCAACTAAATTCGGCATGCAAATTTTGTGACATTAACAATGATTTTAATTTAACAAAATAATTAAATTCCAATGTCAAAAAATAAAAATAAATAAGTACTAGATCAAGAATTGCCTACATTATTAAATTACAAATGTCAAATAAAAATAATTCAATTACAAATTTTCTAAAAATCAACTTGCAAATTATAACCAAAGTAATAACGTCGAAGTAACGTTGTAACGTTAACGTTGACACTTACGTGATCTTTTGGGGCCATGAATTTAGCGTAGGCACTTATGTAATCCTATGCAGCCATGTACATGTGCTGTTAATAAGTCATGTAAATATGGTGTTAGTGAGCCATGTATGTGTGCTGTTAGTAAGCCACGTAGGTATGCTGCTATGAAAGCCATGTAGGTGCGCTGTTAGTAAGCCATGTATATTTATGCTGTTAGTAAGCCATGTAGGTATGCTGCTATGAAAGCCATGTAGGTATGCTGCAATGAAAGTCAAGTAGCAGTGCTGTTAGTAAGCCATGTAGGTATACTGCTATGAAAGCCATGTAGGTATGATGCAATGAAAGTCAAGTAGCATTGCTGTTAGTAAGCCATGTAGGTATACTGCTATGAAAGCCATGTAGGTATGCTGCAATGAAAGTCAAGTAGCATTGCTGTTAGTAAGCCATGTAGGTATACTGCTATGAAAGCCATGTAGGTATGCTGCAATGAAAGTCAAGTAGCAGTGCTGTTAGTAAGCCATGTAGGTATACTGCTATGAAAGCCATGTAGGTATGCTGCAATGAAAGTCAAGTAGCAGTGCTGTTAGTAAGCCATGTAGGTATACTGCTATGAAAGCCATGTAGGTATGCTGCAATGAAAGTCAAGTAGCAGTGCTGTTAGTAAGCCATGTAGGTATACTGCTATGAAAGCCATGTAGGTATGCTGCAATGAAAGTCAAGTAGCATTGCTGTTAGTAAGCCATGTAGGTATACTGCTATGAAAGCCATGTAGGTATGCTGCAATGAAAGTCAAGTAGCAGTGCTGTTAGTAAGCCATGTAGGTATACTGCTATGAAAGCCATGTAGGTATGCTGCAATGAAAGTCAAGTAGCAGTGCTGTTAGTAAGCCATGTAGGTATACTGCTATGAAAGCCATGTAGGTATGCTGCAATGAAAGTCAAGTAGCAGTGCTGTTAGTAAGCCATGTAGGTATACTGCTATGAAAGCCATGTAGGTATGCTGCAATGAAAGTCAAGTAGCATTGCTGTTAGTAAGCCATGTAGGTATACTGCTATGAAAGCCATGTAGGTATGCTGCAATGAAAGTCAAGTAGCATTGCTGTTAGAAAGCCATGTAGGTGTGCTGTTGGAAAGCCGTAAGGTGTGCTGTGAAGGCCAACGAAATGACAACTCCACTCCAGATCTACGCTCCAGAGCGGATCGTAAGTTTCTCTCCAGAGGCTCCTAGAAGATATGTATAGCAGGAAATGTTTATCTAGTGATTCTGAAGAGATACCTGTGAAGTTGAAGTTAGTTTTGGAAAGACTGACTGCAGATGATCTGCTGAAAATCATCTCGGCGATTCAACCAGGCACAAGTAAGAATGTTCCAACCACTAATGTAGTATTTTATCCGGATTTTAACCCTGATATTAAATCCCAAGATATTGAGTGATGGCTAAAAAGATAAAACTAATACGCCAATATTTATAATTGGAATGAAAAACAAACAGTTCAATATACCCAATCGTTAGGAATTGACAAATCCTCTGGGTCGGTCCATCTGATTCGTCCCACTTTAATAATTATAATTTAGAATTGGACAAATAACTGTAAACACGAATGGTATTCATATATTTAGGAAACATTTAACATATTAAACATTATTTTTAACCCCGTTTGTCTCGTGGTCGCAAGCGCGGCTACTGAGCTTGGGTTCCTGGGTTCGATTCCTAGGTCGGGTAGGGTGTCGTTTGATTTTTCTATCACGAGTTTTTCAGTAGTAGCTAGATCGGAAGCTTGAAGTGTGACACCCCGTGCCTCGGAACCACGGGAAGCAGTTGGTTCTGCGCCTGATCTGTACCCGGTCGTGTCAGGTTGCAGTCCCGTCGGGACTGTGGAGTAGGAGAGCAGTGAGGCACCTGTTTGCCGCACACATTTGTGCACTATGTCTCCTGCGTGCTTGGCTGGTCTCTGTTGAGGTTGGCCGCCCCATGGCCGGGATTCGGTCGGGAGGATTTATGAAGTGAAGTGAAGTGCAGTGCATACTCTTTTCTCTTTTCATCGGGTACTTATTAGGTGCATTGCCTGTCATATAATTATATGATACAGTGTCTTGAGTGTATAATTGTTTTTTTTTGTTACTCATTTTTCCTATTTGATGTATTGCCTCATTGTACGTTATTATTGCGTGCTTCGGAGTTAGCGCGCTGTCGGATGGCCGAATGTCATGATTTCTTTGATTAAATTTAAAAAAATGTATTACTTAAATATTGAATTATAATATCCACTGTGGCAACACTGTCAAAGTACAAATTATTATTATAATAACAATGTTTTAAATGTATTTTCATTATTGCAACTCAATGTATTATTTTACTTTGGCAACACTCAGAAATAACGGTTATGATAATATCGTTATTTCTGGGTGGGGCAAAAGTCATGCTAAATTGTAAAATGTAATGCAGAGTCAGTCGTCATTGGATTGTGAAATAGTACAGTTGTGCTGATTAAAAGTATTACCAAGAAAATAGTGTTATTCTTTACATAATATTGCCAAATTAATCAAAACAGTGAAATATTTGACATCTATTAGCGACGTTGCCCACTTTCAGAATAAACGCTCTTAATACAGCCCAACTTTCAATATTGATCCCGACAGAACTCCGAACGAATCCAATAATACCCACGTACGTATATTTGTCAAAAAATTCCACACAAACACTGGAAGTGTCGAAGAATAAGGAAATTTAATCCATAAGCCATAACTTTTGTTAAAAAGAACACTTTTACAAAGAATCCTCTGTGTGCCGTGACTGCGTCAAAAAGTTGATCCTATCTGCCGTGGAGCGAGGGCGGAATAACAATGGACGCGGTACTTTTAGGTTAGTTTTTTGAATTTATAAGAAGAATGTGCCTGTGACTTCATCCGCATGAAATTTCTTGTTTTAAAATAAAATACTCGTACTTACAAGACACTCGGTAATACTTTAGCTTCCCATCAGTGAAAGAATTTTCAAAATCGGACCAATGGTTCCGAAGATGGTACCTACCCCTACTTACTTCTTTATAAAATTAGTCAAAGTCAAAGTCAAGCAACAAAACACGATCTAGAGGAATGTGGCCGCTTTTCTTTAGATCGAATTTTGTTTCTTCGTGTCTCAATATGAAACTTTATAAAAGGTATTAGAAAATTCTAGTCACACTTACTGAGGGTTCTTACTAGCCGTTATTCATAATTCCTTCTCAGTCACGAGATAATATTTTTTTAAAGAAGTGGCGCTAGTGGACCATTGGGCGCCCTCTTAATGGTGACATTAATTTAACACACGTATACGGTTTCGCGTTTTCGTTTTATGAAGATATTTATTGATTTATTTACAATTTTCTTGGAGCAACCTGTACTTAAAGAACTGTAGCGCAAAGGTCATTTACCGAGGTCACGGATCATAACAACGCATTAGTGAAATTAAAGCAAAGAGTAGGCGAATTGAAAGAAAGAGTGTTCATAAGTCGCTGAGCGTTTGAAAATTAAAAAAATTCAGTTTAGGAATGTTTTTGTGATATAATAATATAATATAATATAATAATATAAATAAAAATAATTTATATGATTACTGGCCATTAACCCTACCTGTGTGTTATTGACGCCATTGTACACAACATATTCGGGTACCAGCATAGAAAGTTACCTAGGTATACCCCCGACCTAGGTCATGGCTTGAATTAAATATAGAACTTGGATCAAATCAGAAATCATCCAAATCTGGCTTCAGTAAGAAACTTCCACACATTCCACACTTAAAAACTTTTTATTATGCTCGTAGGATTGAATTAATATCTACTAGCTGTTGCCCGTGACTTCGTCTGCGATCCAGGATGAAGAGTAGCCTATGTCCTTCTCCAGGTCATGGCCTACCCATGTGCCAAATTTCATTGAGATCCGTTCGGCCGTTTTAGCGTGAAAGCGTAACAAACAAATTTAAAAACAAACTCACTTTCGCATTTTATTATCTTCTTCTTTTCGTGTGGTTAGTAACTAACCTGGTGTCAGAGTTTTAAAGCCGCCCATGGGCCTCTGACTTGGCTTCACATGCCTTCAAGAAATATCTTTCAGGCATGCCGTTTCCTCATGATGTTTTCCTTCACCGTTTTTGAAGCAAGTGATAATTATACAATACGCATATAAATCCGAAAAGTCAGAGGTGTGTGCCTTGGGTTCGAACTCGAGACCTATGACTTGGCAGTCGGACGGTCACACCACTAGGCTATCACTGCTATATAATATATATTTTATTATATAAATATAAACAGTCGATGGTAAGGCGTACGTAATGAAAGATATTTTTTTTGCACTATCCTCACTTTTTTTTTTGCTGTCCATAAATAACAAATGATAAAATTCCACTTGAAAACTTGGCTCTATGAATACCCAAAAGCAATTTAAATTTTATTTTAGTGTCATAAAATATATGACACTACAGTAATTTTTTAATTGCATTACCGATACCACATCCAAACTCTTCAAAGATCTTTGCAGAAGGCGTTTATAAGTTTTTTCATGAAATTGAGTGCGGCCGCGGCACCCCGGTTTAATATAACGGCTCATCTATTCACCTCCGTAACAATATGACAAACTTTCACACGTACAGGGATCAAGGTTTTCAAGGAATTTTGGGTCTAAAAAGTAAGTCCTTGGGTTTAGTTTGTTAGGTAATGTGGGATAGAGAAAAATTACGTTAATGTTTTTAATACAGGTTGGCGATTTAGTGACCTGCATCTGTCAAGGGGGTGATTCTACCTGTCATACTATACCTACAACTTTCGCTATTAATATTAAACGAATCATAATTTAAAAAAAACAGTACATCAATCGAAATATTCTGTCTACTGTATTATAGTATTTTTTTTTTTTCACGGATATGTGTTTCATGGTGAAAGTTGTTTAATATGTCAGGTAGAATCACCCCCTTGACGGATGCAGGTGTCTAAATCGTCAACCTGTATAGGTACGAGAATATGTCGGTCTGCTGGTAATTTTTCTACTGCAGGTCAAGAGAAATTCTTAATTTTTTGTTATGTTCATTATTTTTTTATTCAGATACTAAGTATGTATTACTGAATAATAATAGGTACGTAATGTACCCAAATAGTATCAATATTTCTTTGAACTTTATGTTTATTTGCTTTTCTTCGATTTTGTGAAGTGTCAAAAAGAAAAAAAAAATTGCCCCATTTACACGATGAAAATTTCTTGTCTGTGGCATACAATATAATTAAAACAACATATAACTTGCATCGTGTAAACACGGTTTAGATGGTAAAACTCTGGCAATTAAATCGCACGGTGTAAATCAGGCTTAATTGCCAAAAAAAATGCTTTTTCAGCCGCGATAAAGGTTTCTATAGTTTTCCGAGAGAGAGTGCATTAATTTATTCCTAACCCTTAATAAATACCTATACGGTCTTACCAAAACATACGTGTGTATCTACATTTAGATAATAGATATGACTACTAGTCAACCCCTGACGTGATGTGTGGATGCATTAAGAACATTACCACATCAAAAGGCATTGCGTTAATAGATGCCATTACCTGTCGCGCTAAGACGACAGAACATAACACAGTGTGGCTTATTAAACGAGGGACTTACCCCGTGGCCACGAGCTACACGCTCAAGTGACACGCGTCATGCAACAGCGACTGCGGCGAAAACAAATGAAAGAAGTTTTAAAGGTTATCGCTCATTTTAACAGCACCGCTGCAGCGCAGTAACGGCCCGGCAGTGCCTCGAAAGAATATCCATCCGCTTGTCGCCAAAGCGCCGGCAGCAAGACGACCGCTCGCTGCTGGCACGCCACCCGGTGAGGTGACAGCTTATTGTTCATGCGCCGCTTACTAGTTGGTAGCTCACTGTCCACGCGCCAATGGCTAGTTATCAGCTTACAAAAGGAATGGAGCGCAGGCGATGGGGAGACAGCAGCGCGAACGGCGCGTGGCCGCGCACTGTGCGAGCTGTCCACTATTCTGTATAGCCATCGTAAAATAGCCATTAATTAATTTGAATTAAAATCGTAACTTGAATGACACAAGTTATTTGCCGTGTCGGCACGCGCGCGGGTGTCGCTTGACGCAAGTCGCATCGCTTGTCGCATGTCGCATCGCTTGTGGTCGTGAACGGCGACGTACTCAGGGAATGGAAATGATAAACATGATTATATGCTCACATACAGTCGGGCAAATAACAAAAAACCCTTTTGAGGAATACCGGCGTATGTTTTTTTCTGACTTGGCAGATACTACTGATAATCTGTGTTTCGCCTTTAATTTATGTCCCTCGTTTCACCAGTCAGCCTTCATGCGTACATAATAATAACTGTAGGTGTGAAAGCATGATTGAATGGGGTCATTGTCTCGTTGCATTGGCTGTAATGAGCACCAAGCATTTGTCCGCGTGTGTTGAATATAAATTAAAAACTTTAAAATATTTTTTTCTTTTCATTCCTAGTTAAGTACGATCTACGATTGTGCACCAAATGGTGTGATTTGAAACCATAAAAGGACGGTATTTAAAGACAATGAAATATCTCGAATTCTGGTTAGACACTGCATTTATTTGATCAATGCAGTTACAACATAAACACACACACATATTACATTACTGCTATTAAATGAAAGAAAATTTAAAACTAATATTAAAAGTACACTTTGTAAATAAGCATAATACAAATTAGAGGATTATTTATCCAAGATAAGAATACTTGGAAAGATGCTGGTACTGCTCCATAGGATATCTAGAATCGAGACAAAATCAAAGTGGGAGCTAATTTAATTGTATAATTTATTATTACGACATTGATTCTGTGATTACTTCATCACACACTGGAAAATCGTCTACTTTTACAATGTTTGTAAATATGTGAGCACCATGTAGGTATGTATCACATTATTAATTTATCTGTCATTGCTTCATTTTTAATTACACACATATACTCGTATCTAATTATATAATTAATGTACCTATACAAAATATTGGGATTTTTTTAAAAGAGTAACGTTGGAGTAGTGTCCTTTTGGAAGGGGCGACTAGAATCAATTCCTTTTTTTGAAAATGTTGTCGTTCAAATGTGCCTTTTATGGGCCTATTTGAAATAAATGATTTGACTTTGACGTTGACTTTATAATATACAGTTTACATACTACACGACACCTCTGAAGGTAATCAACAAAAATAAAAATAAGTTTAAATACTTTTTTTTTTCTACTTCATACAAACAGTGTTATAAATGTATTAATTTTGCTGTTTGACATAAGTAGTTAAATTAATTATATACTAATTATTGGATAATTGAGTGTTTGTTTAATAATGTTATTCTAAACTTGCAAAACTATTTCTTAGCTCGCGTAACGCGTATCATTCATTATTTCTTTCGTACGTTTAAGCTAAGTAAATAAGTAAGCAATAAGTAAATTCTTAATTTAATTATGTACTTATTATATAGTTTCAAATCTAAATGAATATCAGATAACATAACATAACATAATATAACATCACACTTGTAAGTAGGTGAAGGGTTGGGCAGAGGTGTATCTATAGTACGCCCTCATTTTATTATTTAACATATTGTCACTCATTTAAATATTACGTTTTTACGATTGAATAACAACAAAAAAAAAACTTGAGAGGTGTCAAGGGACACCCGGATGGAACGAAGTTCAGAGAGAGAGAGAGAGAGAGAGACAGACAGACAGAGAAACACGCGCACGCCGTACGGCTTACAACTATACCTAGCAAAAAGTGTCGTTACAACTTTTGGTCTTAATTTTTTCCGTCTAGCCGCTCGCAACGCGCGATACGGAACTTCGTTCCGAAAACCCTAAATATCCTTGAAATCAAATACCTACTTTGTGAAATTTATTTCATTACTCCTCTTAAAAACGGCGATGGAATTTCATCGTGAGGAAACGTCCTCGGAACCAAAAATTCAAAGACCGAATGTTTATAACAGCTACAAACATTCATTTTTGTACAGAGCCTTCTTTTCACAAAGAAGAGACTGGAGTCCCAGCAGTTTATAGAACATTGTAGAATGATTATGTTACATTTCGTCTTGAGCAAGCGTGGTGATCAATGCTCGTGCCTTCTCTGTATGAGAAGAGGCCTTTGCCCTGCAGTGGGACAATATACCTACCTAGGCTGGTATTATTATAAGTAGTACCTGGTCGACCGAGCTCTGCTCGGGTGAAAATAGAAAATGCTCATTTAATAGTATAGGATAGTTCATACTAATTCCATGCTGTCATGTCATTATTCTAAGGTAGCCATCTTGTTCTAAACTTTGGGTGACCGAGCTCTGCTCGGGTGAAAATACGGAGAAAGCGAATTTTCCCAGATATGAGACCTAGCTAGATCGATTTTTCGCCCCCGTAAACCCCTATATTGCAACTTTCATCGAAATCGTTATGGCTCCTACACATACGGCATTACGGCCGCCGGCTTTTGCCGCGCGGCACGTACCCCCGGCTTTTGCGCATTAATTTTCTTTACGATCCTTTGTGCGGCTTTCTGCGGCAAGCCGGGTGGGCCAAAGGCAGTGCCAGCGGCCATGCCACCGGCATAGTGTGTAGGAGATATTAAAGCCGCTTTCGAGAACGTGATTATAATAGCACTATTTATATTGCTAATTTATAGTATAGAACATTACATTTTTCATCCAGTGCCAATTTCAATAATGAAACTGAACCGGATCAGCACATCTAAACTGCTATCAAAAGCTGTCACTGTCAATAATCCACAACAATATTGACACTGACAGTTCTTTAACGTAGTTCACATGTGCTGATCGCGTTCAGTTTCATTGGTGAAAACCAACCTTAGTAACAAAAACAACCTGCATGAAGGTATTGGGCAAATCGTCAGTGAAGTTCTAACAGTACGTACGTCAAAAATGGCTACTTTACAGGAGAGTGAAAAAACTGTATGAAATGAATGTAACTTACGCTTAAAGCCTTATTGCGTTCAATTAATAATACAAATGAACTCTGTGTTGATTTGAACCCGTGAAAATCCCAATAATCTTTTCCATTGAAGGAAATAATTATCCAATGAAATTCAAATCTCAAAACACAAATAAAATGACTTACGCACTGTTAGAACTTCACTGACGAAATGTTCCTTACTACTTAAATATTATTATGGCTGAAGCCTTTTTTAATTCGGCTAAGCCTGTTCATCAGTCTAGCCCACCTTACATATTTCTCGCTGATCGAAGCTAGACATAGGCTAGGTATATTTTCGGACATGAATATACCATTAGCTGGGTTAGGACATAGAATACTCTTCATCCCAGGTTTCTTCTTAGAGTAGTCGGTTAGGTAACACTGACCTCATCTAATATTAAAATAATAATTATTATTTCTTTAAGCTTCGTGCAGACTGGCGCGACGCGACAGCGCGACGTGACGCTAACAAAACAATTTCTAAGAAAACTTCACGGTAGAACAATAGGGAATATGCATGAGATTCAAATAAGGGTCAAATATATTTTTTTTATAAACTATGTTACTTCAGAATTATGCATCAATATTTTTTATTATCATTTAATAATGAGCAAGATTTTTTTTTTTTAAAGTGCAAATAATCTGTGGGAAATTCAAATACTTGAAAAGCGACGCTATTGGTCAGAGCGAATGTGACGTAACAATCTATGACAAAAATGTAATGTCAATGTGTTTTGTAGGAGTTTTTGCGATTCAGTCAGTTTTATTGTGATTTTAGTACACATTTAGAAGTAATACATTTGTTAATACACAAAAGACTCTTTCGAAAATGACTGAAAGCGGTTTTGTGAAAGCCCAATCGGATAGTTTGCCGAAAGCTGATGTGTTCATGATGACCACATTTTTACATCAAATACCGATTTCACGTCTGTTGAAATCAAAAGAGTGAAAGCTTTAAGGTAATTCAGTATAACATATAATGTTTATTTTATCTTCCACACCTTTTCCGGAATAATTTAGTTTTAAAAAGCATCATAACCTAAAACAAATAAAATAACATAGCTTCGCGAATTATCGAAATCTAGATTGTGTTAAGTATTAGTATAGAATGTTGTCATAATACTAGGATATTGAAAACAAGTTGGGAGATAGCATGTTTCTTTTCATAATTTTACACCACTTTCTCCGTAAGTCCGTTAACCTCTCAGGACAAAAAAAAATACTTGGTCGGGTGCATTTCATAATGTATTTCTACACAATGCAGTATTTGTATGTCGGTTTTTTGCATTGTTCTATAGAGGGAGAAGTTGGTTCCATGATGATGTATTAGTCGAAAATAGAAAACACCGTATTTTGCAGCAGAGCACAATACTTCTTCAACATAACCTCAACATTTGACATTTGTTTGTTTGTTGTCATAGACTGTGACGTCACCACACCAAGCGCGCCAAAATGGCGTTTAAATAGCCCGGGTCGGATGGTTATTTTTAACTTTTTTTTAAAGTACTTTGAATTGCTTTTTTGGCGTTGAATTTTTTTTACTATTATTTGGCGATGTAAAGTATCGAATAAAAAAATTAAAAAAATACATGCATATTCCCTATTACCGGTGTCGCGTCGCACCAGTTTTTTTACAGCTAATTTATGGAAACAGAATATCATTTAAAATTTACTAGAACCAAGCTAGAGAAGAGACAGTCGAATGTAAACATTTTGAGTCGAACTCAATTCATGAAAAGGCTCTCTCTCTCTTCCTAGCTATGTATCCCACATAGTGGAGGGGTCAGCCTTCCTGGTCTTTCTCTTACACTTCACTCTATCCTCGACATCATCTTCGGATACCTGACACTCTTTCATGTCCTTTACCAATACAGCTTTCCACCTTGTTTTGGCTCTGCCTCTGGGTCCTGGACGTGGAATGGAAAGTTGTAGCGCCAAGTTCCCTACGTATTCAGGTGGCCTCCTTTTCACGTGACCATACCATCGCAGCCTACTCTCTTGCATCTTGTCGGCACCACATTTTCACCATACTACCATTTGTGAATAGAACCACAACCAGACTATCTGCAATATTGTCTCTCCTTCACCCTTTATTCCAACCGAACGTTGTCTTTCAAAGATCGCTTTAATCCATAAGGCCTCCCATTATGTCACCACAGGGTGGCATTGACACGATAACTTTCAACATATAGATTCAGTTCATGATTAATTCGGTACATTGCGTTGAAATTTTTCGTAGGTTAAAAAAAATCTGCTGTTCCATACATTTTAACGGCGTAGGTATTGCACGCAAGGGGTTTCAGAATCACGTACTGAATCCATGGTAACAGTTTTCGCGTCGATGGGATGTCACCCTGTATAAAATTTTACATTTATATCTCTAACTTAGGTACTTCTGTCCGCGACATTCACATAAAATATATCCTATCTTCTATTTTCTTTTTGTATGGTTAGTGACTAACTTGGTGTCAGAATTTTAAAGCCACTCATGGGCCTCTGACTTGGCTTCACATACCGTCGAGAAATATCTCTCAGGCATGCGGCGGTTTCCTCGCGATGTTTTCCATCACCGTTTTTAAAACAAGTGATAGTTTTACAATACGCACATGAATCCGAAAAGTCAGAAGTGCGTGCCTTGGGTTCGAACTCGAGACCTGTAACTTGGCAGTCTGACGGTCAGAACACTAGGCTATCACTGCAATATATCCTATGGCACTCGGCAATATTCCGTGTGGTGCCGGACGTAAAGAATAGTACCATCCCATTTCTTCCCGTGGGTGTCGTAAAAGGCGACTAAGGGACTCACTAGAGAATGGGCAGCAGCGTTCTCTACGCATTCGCCAACCCGCCAGCCAAGCGTGGTGATTATGGCAAACCCCCCCATTTGGGGGAGGCCTATGTCCAGCAGTGGACGTCTTTCGGCTGAAACGACGACGATGAACGACTCGGTAATACTGTAGATTTCGGATCAGTAGTTCCGGAGATTACCACCTGCATACAAACTCACAAATTTTACCTCTTAAAATATTAAGTACCTGTACATAGATTTGTCTCTAATTTATATGGTGTACATAATAATGAATATTCTATTTAATTTGAACTGAGAAATAGTGACGGAGTTGTCTTTCCGCAGTCTATACTTTTTCGTTTTGTTAGAACTATTTTAAACAAGAGCTCAAAAGTAAAACCAGTGAAAAATGCTGACTGGGAACCGGAACTTGGCAAAACTCCAGATTTTACCAAAAAGAACGTCGGAAATATATCCACAGCTGAATAAAAACTCTTTTCTGTATCTATATAACAAGCAGAAACTTTTCCTTTCGTTTTCGTAATTTCTGTTTGATTTTTTTAATTATATAGGATTTAGAACAGCAATAAAATATATTCTAGTATTTTTCCGTTATTTTTTTTTTGTTGCCCGCGAGACACGACACCCTTCTGGTCGGAGAATCCCCCCTTTTCTATAGAAGACGAGTGAACTTTACACTCTATTCTCATACCTACTATATCTACTCATACCTCTATAAAAGTATTGTGGGCCTCGTGGCTAAATATTAGGTCCTTGCCTATGAAAAATCATTTTTTTTTTAAAGAAAATTACATATTAATTTAATCGAGGTATTGGCCATTAGTGTCGATGCACTTTTGCCATTTTAATGGAAGTGCGTTGATGGCTCTGCCATAGAAATCCTGGGGAAGGGAATCGATAAACTCTTTAAAAGCGTTTTTCACCGCCTCGTTGGATCCCCTGTAAAAAGTTATCAAAAGACCGAAAGACGGACGTTTTCGATTGTCACACAGGATCCCCTTTCATCATAGGTGACAATCCGATCCAGAAACCCCTCATTTGTGTGCCTTCCAACAAGTAAAGACAATCGTCGAGTCGATTTTGTTGTTTTTGTTCAGTGAGTTCATACAGTACCCACTTTCCGAGCTTTTTATCTCTCCAATTTGACGTAAATTAATCAGTATCGATTTATCACTGAAGTTGAAGGCTGCTGCAAGTTCCGACGTGGTTTGAGATGAATCTACTACCACTATGGCTTTCAATTCGTCGTTATCGTCTTTCGTCTCCGGTCGGTCACAGGGATTGTTGAGATCAAAATTTGCAGCACGGAAGCAATCAAACAAAAAACTCATCGTGCGTTCACTTGCGGTACCTTGTTCATACACGACGGAACACGAATTCAAAAATAGTGCGCTATTTGGACTTTTAAATGGTTACAGAAACAGCAATTTCTAAGAAAAAAATAACGGTGGAAAAACAAATGAACAAAGGATTTTGAAAAAAAAGAAGTCAAAGTGAATTGGTGGATGGGTTATTCATTACATATCGAAACCCCTCTGTGCCTCGGAAATCACATTAAGCCGCTGGTCCCGGTTGTCATTCGAAGATATTTGTCAGTCGTTGCGAGTAGTGAGGAGCCCAAAAGTCAGAAAACAACTTAAAAGTATTGAAAAAACGGAAGATTGTTTTATCTGTCAATATCAGCACGTGACTCCGTCCAAATTTATTTGGAATAGGTATAGCATGTCTTCTTGTTCTCTGCATCTTTGCCAGTCGTCATCTCGGTATTCATCCACTTTTTAGCTAAATCTATTGTCACACAATTCATTCTTTATTTCTTTTGGTCTTCCTCTATTCTTTTAGATATCCATATTCATAATATTTAAAACTTTTCAATAATCTTCACACTGGCAAGCAATATAAAAAAGCAACTAACTTATCATGAAATATTTCCGAAACCAGGTAAGATAGATTCTTGAAGTAGAAAGTAACATTCAAGAGCATTTAATAGCGTATAAAACACATAAAACGGTTTTCAAGATTTTTTTTACTTCATGTAGCTAACTTGTGTGGTTTATGAGATATTTTGATTTTTTGGCACTCTGCAAGTGACTTTTTATATTTTTCATCAGTGAAGATTGTTAATTCATAAGTTCTCTTCCTGAATAGATTTTAATGAAAGGCACAGATACTGCAAAAAACCGCGCTACAAGGTCGTTTTGGCGCGTGCCCAAAATCGTAACCAACGTCGCTTCATCTTGTTTTTTGAATACATTTCAAATGACACTTCACAAATAAATTGCACAATTTAAATGTTAACCAACAGCGCCCCCTGACAACGACGATGACAACTCGAGACGAACGTCATTCATTCATTGTGAAAATAAACTGTTTTCAATGTCAATTATTAATCATTGAATAAAACCAGTCTGTTTTCCCACAACGGGACAAAGACCAATATCTTTGCTCTGAGGCTTACGTAACGGATGTACCTGGGAACCTTCTGGTTACGGAGACATTGAACGTTCCAAGTTCCAAGAGGTTCTGATGTTTTTTACGAAAACCAGTCTTAAATATTATAACTTAACTTTAAATACCCCCACGACCCCTGTATCGTTGCATGCGCATAAGCGCAATGGTTTGGGCGTAACATTCAGCGCAACGATTTTTCACACCAAAAATAAAAGTCATTTTCCAACAATTATTTTTGTGCAAAGTTACTTCATTTGATGTACAGAATGCAAATTGATGGCAATGTGATGGCTTTTATTGCAACCTGTACATATAAGTTAATAAGTTTTGTAATTTGACACTGACAACAGATTACATTTAAATTTTAAAAAAAAGGGAACATTTTTGAGTTCGGAGAGAACCATAACACGGAATGTTACGAGGTTCGTCGAGAAAGTGCATCAACCAGTGTTCCAACATGATGCTGAGCAATGAACTGGTAATTATCATTAACCCTTTATAATTATCAGCACGATTATAAGCATAACATCTCGCCTGTATTACCAAGGAGGCAGGCAGAGGTGTTTAGGGCCTGTATTAACTCAAGCTCTCGCCTTGAGCATAGATTTAAAGCATGAATTTATTAGATAAGTCGTTTTTGTTTTTTGTTTTTTTAAAGTGTATCGCTTCTTAATACGGGTCTAGTACATCCACATTTTGCCTACTATATTGTAATAGAGGACGAGCCTATTTACAAGAGAGATGGCTACTGATAATTTTCTACTGCTAAGATACAATGTAGGTATAACAACTGGCCAGATCCGAGGAAAACTCGGGAGCTCGAGGACGATGGTTGTGCTTTTGACCACTATATTGAAGAAATTCGTTGTAAGAGACAACTTTTTTTAAATACATGTTTTCACTGTTGTGATTTGCCACACCTTTATCAATTTTTATCCCGGGATTCTATTTTTCTTTTTCGTGAGTCTTTTTCATGGATAACTTCCGTCTGCGGAGAATGGAAGGTTCTGCTAGATTCCCATCGATTAAAAACCCACGATATTATAAAAAAAAATACGTATGCAATGTCATCACACAGAAGTTAAGTTAAAAAAAAATGTACGCGTATTACGGGCAGGGTTTTTATATGTCAGAAAATGATGAAAAAAGAGTGGGGAACGTTGCTTTTAAGTTAAAACGAATATAAATGATGACCGCTGTTTATCTGATTACCACGAATTCATTTCCCGTGTCGGCTACCACGAATTCATTTTCCAGATAAAAAAATGGAATTATGTACGAATTATTCAAGCAATTTTACGCAAAAATAATTAATCCATCGGTGTAATAATAGCCAATTAAAAGCGTAGTTTTTCTGAAGAATTTATTGGAATAATTAAATATTGCATGGTGCATTTTTTCTCGTGGTTTTGTCTGTTCGAATATTTTAATTTTAGCCTGTTACTGTTTCACTGCTGGTCAAAGGGCTCTTCTCATACAGAGAAGGCACGAGCATTGATCATTGAGCATTGATATATTAACTATAAGTCCAGGTTTCGTCACGATTTTTTTCCTTCACTGATATCAGTAATGTCCAATTGTGATATTTCTCGACGGCATGTGAAGCCAAGTCAGAGGCCTATGGGTGGCTTTAAAACTCTGACACCTAGTCACTAACCATACGAAAAGAAGAAGTAATGTCCAAGATAAACTCAGAAAGTACATATGAATTGAAAAAAGTCACATTGGTACTTGCCCGGATTTTTGGTTTTCTGCACGTATTGTAGCCTGTAGGTAATTTACGAGTATATACAGAGCAAAGATATTTATATTATACTTTGTAATATCAACGTTACAGAAATATCAGGTCTCACATGGGTTTCACAATTTTCTGGCTATCTCTGAGAGAGCTTCAAGCAGGTTTTGAAATTATTAAGTAATTCTCTACCATAATATTACAGTTGCAAGCTAAACTTGTACATTTAAAGCTTAAATGTATTGGCTTGGTTCCCAAATTGTTTTAGATAAGTTCAGATATCGTGGCAAGTTCTCTAGTCACTTTATTAACTAAATTTAGTCTCTTGTATGTTACTCGGTGTTATCAAATTTTAGTTGAAGTGCTAAGCTTTATACAGGGTGGCGATTAGTCACCTGCATCCGTCAAGGGGGTGATTCCACTTGTCATACTATGCAACTTTGGCTATGAAACACATATTATACGACTCGTAAACCAAAAAACTTTTCATAAGTACCTACATGAATTGAAATAGTCTGTCTACTGTTGTATAGAATATTTTTTTTTTTTTCACGAATCGCATTTGAGTTTCATGGTGAAAGTTGTTTAGTAAGACGGGTAGAATCACCCCCTTGAAGGATGCAGGTGCGTTAATTGTCAGCCTGTATATTACTTTCATGTAACCTCATCATCATCGGCGCTGCATATCTTCTTCCATTCTCGACAGACACGTCACCGTCGCCGACAGTCTTCCCGTTATTTTGTTTTTTTTTTTATACTGAACTATTCCTGGAAACCTTCTTGATACAGAGATATGGAAGGTCAAAAGCCCAACTTTAGCCGACGTTTTTTACGAAAATAAGTAGGTATAAATGTTATAAATTCACTTTAATTCTCTTACGATTCCTATACTGTTGCATGCACTCATAATCATTATTTTACTTTCGTTTCATTGCGCACTACCGTAGACAGCGAATGTTCACACCCAAAATAAAATTCGTTTCCCAGCAAATAGTTTTGCACAAAGTTGCTTAGTTTGACGTACAGAATGCGTAGATGACGGCTTCGTGACAGGTCTTTTTACACCCCGTATAAATATACATACCAGCCATTATCTCAGTAGTCACCCCCTTTCTAGTCATTATCGTCATATTTCACAATCCATCCATCAATTCTTTCGTCTCCCTCTACTCCTAAAACTGTGCACTTTTTTTAAACTTCATAACTTGTTACTTTATATGAATCTTAAAATTATCTTAGCTCATATGAGAAAAAGTCCCTTTTCTGTTTCAATTTAGTTTTAGGTGCTTATTTAGAACATGTAATTTAGTTGGTATCGAATTTCTTCTTCTTGAAGCGGTTGAGAAACTTGCTATTGGATAGTTTATTGTTCACGCCTTTTTTGCGAACTAAAATACAAGGTAATATACTTGTAATTTTAGTAATTTGGCTTGTATACGATTAGATTCAATTTATTTAGGATTTTATTTAAATATTATCACATTGAAATTTAATTAATAGTTTTTTGTAAAGTGTAACCTTTTCTTCCAAGTCCCTACCTACTGCTGCATGTGTAATGTAAACTACACTGACGAGCAATATAAAAAAGCCACTTGCAAAGTGCAAAAAAAATCTAAATATCTCAGAACCACACAAGTTAGCTACATGAAGTAAAAAAAATATTGAGAACAGTTATATAGGTGTTTATTATGCGTTATCTAATACACTTGAGTGTTGCTATTTACTTCAAGAAGCTTGCTTGCGTGGTTTCGGAAATATGTCTTATTATTTCTCGGAACGTTTCTTTTTTTGTAGAACATTTTATTCAAAGTTCTTCTTCAAGATGTAACTCTGATGATACAGAAACTGTTCGTGGTTCGAGGGGCTAACTGCATGGAGTATTTGATGGTCTTTGTCAGCCCCATGGGTTTTAATGGACTCTGACGCGATTATTTACGGATCTATTAGTAAGGGGAGGCGGAACAGCTTGAGACAAAATTCGACAATACCATCACATTGAATATAAAATGGAGAAGAAATAAAATTGTATTGGAGAAGAAACAAAATGCAAAATATTTTTGTTTTTTTCTCACGTTTTTTTTTACTTTTACTCATTTTAAAACTAAATAATAATTATTATTAAAATGTCTCATACTTAATAATAAGTGCTAATAGCGGTGGTATTTGCTTTATTATGTTGCTTAATACTAATATTTTTTTCGGTTGAAAGGTATATAGGTTTAATCAAAGCAATCATTTAAAACAAGTTCAAACTGGTTAATAATTTTAAGTTTCCTTTAAAACACTTTTTGAATTAGTTTATTTTTAATGAAGATAAAAGATGCGATAAATGGAAGTAGGTACCTAAGTTATTCGGTATAGATTGCTAATATTAGTCAGGTTGTTACATAAGTAATAGGTAGCTACTCCATTAGCTCGTATATGAAATGTTGAAAAAACAAAAAAAAAATATTTATAGAAAAAAAATAAAAAAAAAGGTAAACCTGTTAAACAATTTAAACTTTTTCTGCATTTTCCATAACTGCATCAAGTTGCATAAAAACTGAAAATATTTAAATCAGCTTTCTACCCATTACTTAACATTGGGGTGTCAGATAATATTTATTGTACACAATATCTATTGTACAATATACGTCATCCATAGCGGTTTCCCACTGCAATAATTATTACGCAAAAAGACGACACATGAATATTTTCATCGACCAAAACTGTATTTAAGAAACAAAACACTTACCTCAAACAAAATCTTCACCAATCACTCATAATACACTGGAAAATAAAATAAAAAATGGCCACACACACAAGACAATAATCACTATAGTAACGACGTAAAGTTTTCCGCGGTCACCGACGAGCGACAAAATCTCGCCCCCATACGTCCTTACTCGCGAAAGCTCGCGGTCAACTGACAGTGTTCCTCGCCTGCCAGTCTCCACTTTCATGAAATGAACTGAAACTCTCATTACCATCACACAATGACGTATACAACCTCATTCTTTACGCTAAATTGAGTTCTACGGCGGGAGATTAAGATGCAAAATGGTGTAGCAAAAAAATTGTTTTCAAAGTCCTCGGCTGTTTGTTTGGGAGGGTCGCAAGGCGGGAATGAGTGTGTCGAAAAAAAAATAAGCCAACCACGTCTCAGTGAGTTAAGGCTTCAGGGGCGGGTTTCCACTGAATATCTTTAATTAAAAGCCCAACTTTCCTTGGTTCGGCGTTGTAATGAATTGAAGTTTGCAGGAGAAAAATTCTGAGTGATAGTAGGATGTGACTATGCAGCTTAATAGGAAAAGCCTGCGGTAATTTTGAGGGAACATGATGAGAGGAAAATTAATTAACAGAGAGTAGATTTTGCGATGCACCGCTTTGAAATGCAGCCAGTGTTTATACGTGAAATTACGTTGAATATTATGAACGTTTAGATATAGTTTGCCGGATAAAATGTAAATGGTCAATAGTGAGGTACGTGGTCAAATTACATGTGATTTCTGTGGCTCTGTATTTAAATTTACGCTTCGCTGGCGGTGTGGAGTTAAATAGACATGAAATTCCAGATTATGAATTTTGCTTGAATATGTGAGAATTTTATATTAAGTATGTAAGTCAGTTATATTTAGAGTGTACCGATGTTTATTGGGATCACTATTTCATTTGTATCTTAAAGTTAACATCTACACTAATATTATGAAGAGAAAATATTTGTATTTTTGTTTTTAATGAATAAACTTAAAAACTACTGGACCGATTTTAAAAATCCTTTCACCAGTAGAATGCTATATTATCACTGAAACTAGGCTACAGTTTATAAAGATATCATAGGGGCGAAGCCGCAGGTAGAAGCTAGTAAATAAATATAAACTGAGAGTAAATATGAGATCAATTGCAAGTAATAAATATTAACTATTATAATCGACCTATTTTACATAATTACCTTGCGGGTGCACAAACCAAGTGTTTATCTTTAATTAAAGATTTATTATTAGAATAACTTATTTAATAATGACAACCGTGAAATAGTAATTAAGAGAACAACGAAAAATTGTGTCTATAATTGTTTTCGCTTTGAACGGACAATCATCACATTATAGCCTGAATATTTTACTGACAGAAGTAAAAGTAAGTACTTTAACAATATTCAATAAAATAAAAATAAATTAAGTAACAGCCTGTGTTTTTAAAAATAAAAATGGCTAGGCAAGACGATGACTAAAATGACTCTTTGATACAATCAAAGACTCAGGTTTCATGACCTGAGTCTTGAGCTTAGAGTAAAAGAAATACAGCTAAAAAGCTTTTATTTCGATTACCATCAACTTTATCTGAAATCAATCTTCTCAAATCAGATTTTGATGGGTTCAAAGGCTGAAACAAGAATGGGCTACCATCTCTTTCTTTTGTAGGCGTGGCTTAAATCTCGCGCATGCCCAGATGCCTCAATCTTAAGAATAAGATTCTTGATTTTTTGCCTCTAGTGCGATAATACATTAGATATATACAATGGGTATACATAAAAGTTGTATATACTTTGTATGTTTCTCGTGTGCCCTGAAGAATGTATAAGTTTTGTGCCTTTCAAGACATATCTTTGGATTCCTTTGAATGTTTTTATTGTTTGGTTTTGTGATGGATGCGTTAGTATTACGTAAGTCTCATCAATCACGCCTACAGAATACTAACTTTTGCCCGAGACGTCCCTCGCGTAATGGTCAGAATTCATCCCACGAGAAGGTCACACTGGGATAAAAAAGTATCCTATATACTCGTACTAATCCAGTTCATGGTCTGGCAAAAAAAGGTAACAGACGGACATAGTAACTTTCGCATTTATACGTACTTAGTATGGACTAGTATGTAAGGAAGGCAGTCGCTCCATGTTCGGGTGTTCAGCTGTATCCGGTTAGACTGACAGCCAACCCAATCATAACTGAGGAAAAACTAAAAGATAATGATAAAACTTACACCGTCATGGGGGAAGGCAGAAATTATAGAACGCCACATGGTACTTAGTGCTCACCGTCGATACTCGTTGGTGGCAGCCGTAGACGCATCGACGGCAGCCGCTGACGCACGGCTGCAGTTGCTTCTGCCGTTGGCAATATGCCGCTCATGTATTTGAATAAGTGGCAAATTGCAGTCAACGCGTCGGAGACTGCCACTGACGAGTCAACAACTGCCTCCGACGAGTGTCGACGGCTGCCGTTGCCACTACCTTGCCTCTATCGTGCCAATTTGCCGCTCGTGTATACAGGGTGACGTGGACATCGACGCGAAAATGGATACCATGGATTCAGTACATGATTCTGAAACCCCCCTGCGTTGAAATTTTTCGTCGGTTATTTAAAAAAGAATCAGCTGTTCCATACATTTTGACCGCGTAGGTATTGCACTTTTCTATGAAACAGCTGTTTTTGTTTTAAATAACTGACTAAAAATTTCAACGCAGGAGTGTTCACAATCATGTACTGAGTCCATGTATCAGTTTTCAATGATGATGATTATTCTGACGTCAGACGACCAATCACGTAGCAGCTACATGTGTTAGAAACAAACAAACATTTTATCAGTACAGATACTCATTTATCTTTGCATAATTATTATTTTACCCAGGCTTATCACGTACGAGGTCAAGGGTTGGTCTAAATATACAAATATCTTACATACACGCGTACCTAATCAAACAGAAACCTCTTTGAAGGGGACAGTATATAATGTATATCTTTATCTTCTATATTTATTTGCTCTCATTCACATCACACATTTTACATAAATTAATTGCTGGTTTTTAGGGTTCCGTACCTCAAAAGGAAAAAAACGGAACCCTTATAGGATCACTCGTGTGTCTGTCTGTCTGTCCGTCTGTCACAGCCAATTCCCTCCGAATCGAATTGTCCGATTAAGTTGAAATTTCGTACACATATGTATTTCTGTGACCCAAACACGGACGAGTAACATAAATAAATGAATTTTGAATATACTTTTCGGGCGCAAATAAGAATATTACAAAAAAAAAGTTGCGATCTGTACCGTCTGACATATCAAATGAAAGGGCTTATTACGAGGATCTCAAATACATTTAAGAAAATTGATAAAAAATTACCATTCCCGCCCCTTATCTCCGAAACTACTGATCCAAAAATTTTGAAAAAATACGGAAAATAGTTCTTTGCTTATAGATTACAGGAAAACCTATAAGCAGTCTATGGTCTTAAAATAACATGGTAAATCACTCAATATTGTGCGTACAAACTTACATTTGCAGTTGGAATGTCTGGGCGAACATGGTTTTCAACTACAATGTTAAGTTTGTTCTTGGGATAAATTTTATTCATCTCAACTACGGAACCCTTCATTGTGCGTGGTACACGCACTTGGCCGGTTTTGTACATGGACCCTGTCAGGGCGTCAATGCACTACAAAACACAATATTGGTTTAGTACCTGTATCTATAACTGCTTATTATAAACTAGCTGACCCCACAGACGATGTCCTGTTCTATCATACAAAAATGGACTTTCAGTTTTTAAATTTTTCGTTCAAAACTTGATTCGAACTGTTACGAACATTTTAAAACAAAAAATTGCGAAATCGGTCCTGCCGTGGCAAGTGATGCGCACCGACTCATCATTTCCGCCGAAAGACGTCCACTGCTGGACGGACATAGGCCTTCCCCAAAAAAGCCTTGACCGCTACCGTAGCCATGGGTAGGCAAGCTACCAGGTAGGGACTGTTTTTTCTTGATGCTGTCATCATGGGGAGGGGGTTGCCATAATCGCCACGCTTGGCTGGCAGGTTGGCGATTGTAGTATGGTGTAAAAATGCATAGAGAACGCTGCTGCCCATTCTCTAGTCACTCCCTTAGTCGCCTTTTAAGACACCCACGGGAAGAAACAGGATGGTGCTATTCTTTACGTCCGGCACCACACGGATCACCAGCACCGACTCTCAGTAAGTTAATTGGGATGAGAGCAGGACAATACACATTTACAGTTCCACAACTCAATTTCTCATTTTATTTTAATAATACTCACTACCACTGCTGCTCCTATTTCTGCTTGTTTGTCATCTGCAGAACAGCAAGAGTAGGAGCAGTGGTGGGCCAGTGGTAACGACCCCGACTTATGAGTTCGTGGGTTCGAACCCAGGCAGGCGCTTTACTTTGTGTAAATTATTTCATCACCACTGCTCTCAAAACGGTAAAGGAAAACATCGTGAGGAAACCGGCATATATCCTAACGAAAACATTAAAAAAAAAAAAAAACGATGTGTCAATTTTGTCGTTTTTGTACGAGCAGTTTTGCAAATAGATCTACCAATACTTACAGTTTTCGAAGATTAGACCACATTTATGAATTTCAGCTTTCTGACTGTCATTTCGAAACTTACCCATTAAGCGATTATTTTTTTTTATTAAAACCAAACTTTGTAAAAAAGGGTATTATAAAATTTCTGATTATTTAGAGGATAAAAAAGCTTGGGATTGTGCTGCTCGCTCTGCTAAACCTTGTGATAAAACCATAAAACTTGACATTAGAATTATTTAGTAAAATCATCAAAATATACCA
Source organism: Agrochola macilenta (assembly GCA_916701695.1). Classification (NCBI taxonomy): domain Eukaryota; kingdom Metazoa; phylum Arthropoda; class Insecta; order Lepidoptera; family Noctuidae; genus Agrochola; species Agrochola macilenta. The sequence goes on from OU753564.1 coordinate 14,126,268, forward strand.
GTTTTATTTAAACATTCATATTAATGAATATTACATTCAAAATGACATGATTACTTTGTAAAGTATTATATTTTTTAATTACCTATTGTGAACGTGAGGACTATGTGGATATTTTTTTTGTTGTTTTTTTATTTTCTTTACTCATTTTTTTTTCCTTTCTCAGATAGTTTTAATATTGGTCTGGCGGTTTGAGTAGTTTATGCGGCCTACCCAAATGTCCTTTCTTTGGTATTGTTCGTCGAGTTGAGCTCCTTATGTTCTGAGTTGAGCTCCATGATTTCTGACAAATGCTTGCAATGACTGGACAGGTCCACTCAAATTTGTGTGGGTCTTTTCTCAAAAGACCATTTCAGACACTAACCTACATGGTCCTCATATGGCTTGACCCAGATTATGTCTGGACTTTAATAGAGACTGTGACCTCTGAGTTTGTTTCGGCTTTTCTTCTCAGAGTAGTCGGATAGGAAACGCCGAACTCATCTAGCAAATTTTAATATTTTTTTTATATGACGTGTAAAAGTGATTCCTATATCCTATTTACAGAATAAACAATTTCATTTCATTTCATTTCATAGATATTCGTATGACAACCAGGATCAACGGTTTAGGACCTTTTTTACCAAAACGGAGAGGAGAGGAAGGAAAATTTAACTTTTGAAAAATCTTTAAGGGTGTAATAATAAATAGTATATGACGGAGAAGGTACGTCTCTCTCGTTGTGTAATACATATGCAATAGAAATACCGTTTGCAGTTCAGATCAAATTATAATTTACGATCAAATTAATCACACTGTAGTAGGTACACAACACAACTATACGGAACGCATGACAGTTTCTAAACGTGCTGACTGCGTGACCGCCACCGATAAAACTTATCGAGCCTCTCCACCTTTTGCCGAAGATCAGCTGCAAATATGGTGATACACTCTTCTAGAGCGAGATACGTAGCATCCGCTGTTGTATACTCTGTTGTATATGTTGTATACTCGCTGGAGGCCCGATTAGTCACATCAGTGACGTATTTCCGACATATACTTTCCTTTTTCGTTCACTTATTATAACTTTAAAGGTCATTTTAAGAATATTGGGAGAATCTTTATTTTTTTAAGATATTTACAACTTACTGCGACCAGCAATCTCTTTTATTCTAGTAGTTATTCTGGTCGTTATAGCGGTCTTTAGAGACTGTTTGATGTTTCAGTATTTAGTGATCATGGATATCACTGCTTACGGTGAAAAACGAGTACTGGGAGTCATTCTGAACTTATCATCATTTGTAACTCGGAGCTCGTGGCTAAGTAATAATAGCCGCACGGGTCGATCCATCAGGTTAATCTACGCTTGCCGGGGTTGGCCCGTGGATGGGTGACCATCTTTACATTTATAGACTCCTCCGTGTCTCGGAAAGCACACTAAGCCGTTGTTCCCTAGTTATCATTCGTGGGTCTCGCTATCATTCGTGGGTCTGGCTATCATTCGTGGGTCTTTGAGTCGTTACGGGTCGTCAGAAGCCCGAAAGTCTGGCAACCAGTCTTACCAAGGGGTATCGTGTAACCCAGTAACTGGGTTATATAGGTCAGATAGGCAGTCGCTGCATGTAAAATACTGATATTCAGCTACATCTGGTTAGACTGGAAGCCGACCCCAACATGATTGGGAAAAGGCGGATTGATTGTAACCGCAGTAAGCAAGCGTGGTGATTAAAAGACAATGGATCACTAAGCTAATCAAAAGTTGTTCTTCTTCTGTATTACAAGAGGTTTTTGCCTTGCAGCAGTGGGATTATTACAGGTCGATATTATTTATCTTGTGAATATTGACAGTAGCTGTCAAAATCCAACAGTAGATGAGAATTTTAACAGCTGTGACGGTCCTGGACCTCAATTTCTGGATAGGCACTATCTACCAGATAAATAAGCATTGCAATAAATTTATATAAAATCATCTGTCACTTATGTCAAATAGAGTTTACCTGGCGTTGAAACAGGCTTAAATGCAAAATAAAAATTTCGTAGCAGTCTACGCCGTAGCACTTGATAGCGTAGCACTTGGGGACGCGTAGCACTTAAAGGCCTACGCGACGCCGCCGCCGTCGCGCCGCTCGTCGTAGCTTTCATCGTTGTGACATCTGAAATACAAAGAGTGACATTTTATTAGGATGTAGTATATTCACTATAAATTCAGTTAAAATAGGACCGGCTCGATCGTCTAGTGGTCACAAGTGCTACTGCTGAGCAAGAAGTCCTGGGTTCGATTGCCAGGTCGGGCAGTGTTATTGGGTTTATTAGCCTGGGGTTTTGCTCGGTTGATGGCAATAGGCTCGCCCCCTGTTGACTTAAACATAACTGGCGAAATGTGGGTGTACTTAATGTGCACCTCTGCCTAACTCCACGGAATACATGCGTGATTATATTCAGTCAATAATGTTGGCCAATTAAACGATACTTAGTACTGGCAGCATCAATAAGCGACAATTAAAAGTGCTATTAGTAATTTGTGGATGTTATCAGAGTGCTTTCAGATCATTACTACATTATTAAAATTTTAAAACTAGTAGGTATTTTCTTTTCATTCTTCCTTTTTAAAATAGGGAAAAAATATCTCAAGGTTAACAATTTTATTATTATATTCGCAAAGCAAAGTAGTGTCTCGCTTAATTACCACAGCTCAACATTATTATTTACGTGGAGAAACTAAACTCCCCGTCAGTCGTTAAAAATTATAACAGTATACATACAGTACGTAACTTTAGATAGTCAAATACTAGAAAACTATTTTGTGTCAAAACTCGGGTGTAGTCTGTCCATTGTATGCCTCCAATTATTTAATTGTATAGAAACAAAAAAAACGAAAACAAAACAAGCATACAAAACTCTTCCGTCTCACCAATATGCAGGAAGTTCGAATCCAAAAGAATTCTCAGTGTATTTCGTAAGACGTAAACGTGACACGTCCGCTCATCACGAAGTGCGGTCACGGACTGACGCGCTCCTGCACAATTCCGCCGCGACACGCTAGGTGGCGCTGTCAATTTGTGCTGCCGAGACGTTTTGGCGCCCAACATGGGACATGAAGTTTTATTGTGTATATTATGCAAATGTATCTTGAATACGTTTGACGGTCACGTCTGGTGCAACTGAATGTGTAGTATATATTTTATTACGATATTTGAAGCAAAAATGTGTGTAATCTTTCATGTAGGTTTCGTTAAAAGCTGTTAGATAATACTTTACCAAAATAGTAATTGAAAATAAATATATTCACGAATAAACTGTTTTTACCGCGAGATGCTAGGTAGCGCTGACAATTTGCACCGTCGAGACGTTTTGGCGCCCAACACGGGACATGAATTTTTATTGTGTCTATCAGGCCAATGCATCTTGAATACGTTTGGTGCATGTATTTTTTATGACTATAACGAATGCTAAATGTGTATAATCGTTCATAGTAAGTAATCTTAATACTTTTACATACTTTGACAAAAGTTATAATTATTGACTCTTCCTTATAGATTTATTTTCTTTATTAGATACACTTATGTACCTACACACAAATTGTTTATATTTGCAACGAGCCTTGTTGGGTTTCAATTAAAACACCAAAATTGTACGATAGACATATTTGAACTTAACAGACACCAATCAATAAAAGTTCACCCAAAACCGTATCATAGTCACAAAGATAGAAACCTACCAGCAATACAGCGTTTAGCATCAAAGGTCTTCCCTGGGGAGCCGCGGTTAGCCGGCGATTAAAGCCGAAAGCCGAAAGCCTGCAACCATTTGATGTATTCATCCCCCTGAAGCTGCGAAGTGAGATAAAAGTGCGGGGTTAATACACCCCCGGGATCGACGAGTAAGTGATTCGGCGTTCGATTTTAAAATTTATTTTCGAAAGTGTTTCAATTTTGTAAATGTAGTTTTATTTCGATTAGTTTCCGTTTTGGTTGTTGTTTAGAGGTTATTAGCAAAATGTTGTTGGAACGTTAAACGTTTTTAATGCGTTATAAAGCCATGCGCAAGCATCATGCTGAGTTGCTCTCTTGTCATTGTCACGAAGTTCTGCTGCCTGCTATTTCTGTTCTGTGCTCGTGATTATAGATGTTTTATTTTTCTTTATTATTTGAGTTAACTTATCTTTTTGTACACGTGCACGTGTTTCTGTGACAAATAAACCGATTTTTCTTTCTTTCTTTCTTTCCAATATGTATATTTATTAAAAGATAATAGAAAGATGTGTTGGTAGTCAAAATTTCTTATTCGGAACAGTTCGGATCGCTGTCCAGACACGGTCTCGAGTTCAAAACTAAGCAGATCTGTTTCGAAGACAATTTTGAATAGAGATACATGACTGACCATCTTTATAAAATACGATTATAAATGTCGTGTAGACCTGAGGGTAGGTCTTGAATCTTAAATTGAATACATTCTATTTAATTTGTAAACAACTTTTATTTATTTATTCTAAATATAATTTCTCACAGGTAGCATATAAAAATCAGATAATGTCTTACAAGATTTTTCAGTCAATATCAGAATCAAAAAAAAATCTCCAACAAATATAAACGTATGCCAAACATTTCCACAAAAACAGCTTATCAAACAAAATGCTGTAATTCGCCCCAACTAAAACTTTCAACTAATTGAATTGGAAGTCAACTTCTAGTTAAGGTGAAAGCGACGTCGCCATGCCGCGGGCGGCAGTCGCGCCGTGCCGCCATGTCGCCTAGAAACTTTGAAAAATTCCCGACTAGTTTGTTTCACAGTAACTTAATAAAAACTACCGTCGGGCTCAGTGAAGTTAAGAATTAAGTTTGAGAAACATTGCCTTGTGGAGGCGGAGGTATTATGTCATATTTTTATTAAAGCTGGTTGGATGGTTTAGGATAAATATGAGGGGTCAGTTTTGTAAGTAGACTTTTCTTTGGACGAATGACTTTTGAATTTGTTATTTAGACATGGATTTATTTGTTACTGACTCTGTTTATGGACGTAAAAGAAGTTTTTTTTTTGTGCTGTTTATTTTCAAAATCATGACAGTTTGATGTTGTTTTACTATCTTGAGCTCAACGGCTCGTACGAATGCACAGCTTTACGGGGCCATTAAAAACTAATCAAATGACAAGTTTAAGGATACATTAATCAAAATGTAGACCACGCTCTCTAACCCTTAAGCAATTACAATAAAACTTAAGAACGTATGACTAATTTGCCTCCAAATAACACTAATCAAGATTACAAACGAATCTGGGAAGCCAAACAGTTCCCCGAAATTCGTCTCAAATGCAAATTATGCAAACAGTTCCCCGCAATATTCTCGTTTTCGACAATATATTTAGCATTTGAAATAGAGTTGTAACGGAATAAATGGTTGTCGCAGCACGTCCGCTCGCTTCGCACTCAACTCACGAACTGATTTGAATTTGGAATTTCCTTCGCTCGGTTGGCGCCGCCGTCGATGTTTAGCTTTTTTCGTATTAAAAATTGTTTTATTCATTTTTATCATTTTGGATATTGGCTTTTACGCTATATTGTGCACTTCTAAGTGAAATTCGCGATATAAACTATCTAACTGGTAACTTTTGTTTAGTAAAGTGCATTTTCAATGAGTTGTAGGTTTGTGTGAAGAGATTCACCTGCTTGCGATAAGGCAAGATTAAATTAAATATTTTCAAGTTTCAATCACACATCAGGGAAAGCTTATTAGTTTATCTAGGTACCTAGAAAACCTTACGATTTTCCCACGAATTTTAAAGCAACTTAATCCGAAAAAGAAATCCTACTTATCTTTAGTCTTGTTTACCTACTTAGAAACGCTAAGCAGCTTTCCCGTGGAATGCTAATGTTTACCGCATTCGTCCAAATTAAAGGGAAAAAGGACCTACAGTTTGCAGACCCGCTTTGATCGAATTCTAACCTTGTGGTTTATGGAGTAAGGTGTAAATTATGTTGTTTTTTATAAAGTAAACTGTCTGATGAAGTCAAGAGTAATGGAGTGTTTCAGCGTTTTGTTTTTCCGTTTGGTGTTTGACTGTAAGAGATTTGCGATCAAGTTTTATCCGATTTAAAAAAATTACTCTTTTATTTTTTGTTTGTTTTATTTATTTTTGTGGTGTTGGGGAATGAAGCGAAATGTTTGCAGCAAATGTTGCTAGCCAATGTAGGTCAAGAAAGGATTGTTGTTGTTCACGCGTTTAATCTAAGAAATTATTCGTTGGTTTTTTAGTTAGCATAAGCATACTGTGCTGGGACTCAGGCCTCCTCTACGTAAGAGGGAGTGGGCCGTAATGCACCACACGGCCGGTTCCAGTGCGGGTTGGTAGATGTCACATGTCTTCGAATGTTTGGTTCTAGGACATACCGGTTTTTTCACGATGTTTTAATTTACACAAAGTAAAGTGCCTGGGTTCGAATCTACAACCTACAATTCGCAAGTTGTGGCCATTTCTTACTTAGTTTTTGCGTGAGTTGTGTTCTACCTACGGTATCAAGTTCTTCTACATAGATTGAATGAACATTTAGCCTTATCGTGCTCCCACACTGCTATTAAAAAATGTTAACAAACATTTTCTAATATAGTTTTGAACAGAAATTATTATTATTTATTTATTCATTCATTCAGTACTTACTTACAACTATTATTAAAAAAAAACAAATAAAACTGCCACACACACCGCACACTGTCACACTGTCTAAATGAAACTGTATTACTTTCAAAAACTATGTTAGAAAATGTTTGTTAACATTTTTTAACAGCAGTGTGAGCACCAAAACTCAAATAGAGCAGCATCGTTTCTAAGATATTTCTCCTTTGTCCTACGTATTATTAAATTAAACTAAAGTTTCGGAAAAGGCTGGATTAAGATTTAAAAAACTGGCACAAGCATCTTTTAAATAATTTAACTTGCAGCATGCATATCAAAATTTACAAAAGAACAATTAACTACATTATTTTCTCTTTTATTTTTCGTCCTCATAACTCAAAATATTTCAAAAAAATCTTCCCGCTCGTTAGCTACCAAATACATGCAAAAATACATCATTTGCTTTCAAGATGGTGTACAACAATTCTTAGCAGAAGAACTGACTTAACAAGACCTCCCCTGCCCCTTGCTGTGGTATGCAGAATTTCAGCAAGAGAGGTGACTTAGAGAGAGGTCAGGGGTCGAGATAAATTGGTTACATTATAAATAATGACGGTTCTGTATGGCCCTTACCATCCGTCATGAGCTTTAAGCGATTCGCTCATTATGCTTACTTTGTACATCATAAGATTAAGTTTTCTTACGTTTCTTCATATTTTTAGGGTTCCGTACCTCAAAAGGAAAAAACAGAACCCTTATATGATCACTTTGTTGTCTGTCCGTCAGTCTGTCAAGACCCTTTTTCTCAGAAACGTGTGGAGGGTATCAAGTTGAAAAAAAAAAAAAAAAAAAATGAAGCTTCTAAGTCAACGCAATAATAAATAAAAAAAACATGCAGTCTTTGGGGACTGCCGATAGAAGTGAAAACTAAGTAACTTGTATCATATAAGCGTGCGATGACGATGACGCGAGTTCCATGACTTTTGTTCACCCAAAAAGTGCTCAACGCGCCTAATGAAGTTTTCACTTATAAACTTATAAATACGGCCATTTAAGTGACATCTTTTGATAGTCGCAAATAAATCAAAACCTATAGGGTACCCGTTGATCTAGAATCGTAAAATTTGGCAAGGAGCAAGGTCTCATAGCACAAGTAAAGGAAAAGTCCGAGAGTCGTTAATTTGTAGTTTTATCACTTTTTTTTTTTTGCGATTACTATCTTACATTTGCAGCTGGAGATTTGACCGTGACGTAAGTACATCGATGTATAGGAAAACATGTTATTCAACTACTAAGTTAAGTTTGGTTTTGGGATAAATTCATCCCAACTACGGAACCCTTCATTGTGCGTGGTTCGACACACACTTGGCCGGTTTTTTTATTTTTGTACTAGTGGGACTCGTGGTTAGAAAATGGGGTTAGGCTTTAACATTGAGCTTTACCTTTCTACCACCAAACCACGTTATTAATTCATTTGGGATCTCCAATAGAAATCTAAACTGTACAAAAGGTTTATTGTGCTCCTTGAATTACAGGACACCGTTTAGAGGTATGAGGAACAGGGTGTGAAGTTCACTCATACTCATTAGAAAAGGGAGGATTCTCCGACCAGACGGGTGCCATGTCTGGCGGGCAACTGCCCAATGATTGATGTCGGGGAAGTTACATATGTGGCGTTCGTGCGGTAAACTCTAATTGCGCGATGCAGGATTTGTGTGACGTCAGGATTTTGATGCGTAGTTCGCATGTGGCGATGTAGATGCCGCCACAACTGCAGCTTCAGTTTCAAAGTCAAAAGTCAAATCATTTATTTTAATTAGGCACCTAGAAGGCAAGAATATCAACCCCTTCCAAAAGTTAGTTTCATAAGCAGGAGAATGGCTAAAAAACTCCATAGTTACTCTTTTAAAATGTTTGTGTCTGTGCTGGCAATGTATGTGCTATGCCTGTGGTATTGGAGCAAATTGTTCATAGGTCGCAAAGACCACTTACCACCAGGTGGACCGGTAGCTATATTGCCATACAACAACAGCATACTATGTCTGGATGGCCCAGTGGTTACTGCCTCAGCTCTCATGCACGAGAGGCGAGGGTTTTGTGCATCAAATCTGGTCACCAATGTGACTTTTCTAATTAATTAGTACTGTCTAAGTTAATCTTGGACATCACTGACATCGGTGAAGGAAAACATCGTGAAGAAACCGGACTAATAATTAATATTATAAGTCAGAATAACCCACCCCGCGTTGAGCAAGCGTGGTAATCAATGCTCGTGCCTTCTCTGTATGAGAAGAGGCCTTTGAGCTGCAGTGGGACAATAGTAAGCTGGTATTATTATTATTTTATCAACAAAACCTAACAGGAAAGCTATTCAAATATTTTAGTTCGAAATAGTGCAGAAATTCAGGGCTATCCCAATCACAAAACAGAAAGCAAAATGATAGAAATATGTAAGTGCAGCACTATGTAACCCAAGTTTAGAACCGAACTCATCGGAGGCTGGCTCCAACTGAGACATGTTCCGACCGACTGGATGTTAGAAAACTATTTCTAAGTCCTAGATGTGGCATGGAGAATAATTGCATTTATTTATTTGTGAAATACTTTATTTTACACCACTTATTACAAATAAGATAAACATTTATAAAACTAGTGTAACCTACAATGGCCGAAATGGTAAAATAATATTTTGTCTATTTCCGCTTGAATTTCCCGCCGTGTTAGTTAATGGTGTACAGCACACAGTATACAGATATGTATTACACATAATATTGACGCACGTATAAATAAATAGTGTATTATATCATTCAGTCTTTTAGTCTTTTCCATCATCCCTAACTCTACGAGGAACCACGCTTGAACCTAGTTCAATAGAAATCGCCTAAACTCACGAGACATGTGACTGAAGTTTCAGGAGTTCTGGACTCTGCCTGGATGCCAGCGAGTTGGACTGGATGCGGATACAAATTGCATACCCATCCCTAACTTTGTGTACCGGAATATTCGATTGTGACGTCACAATGATATGGGAGATTTGTTTGTGATTTTGAGAGGGATCATATTCAATTCAACTAGAATCAATTCAATTTTCTTGTAAATTTTGTCGTTCGAAATTGCTTTTTATGTGCCTAATGATTTTATTTGACTTCAACTTTAACTTTATTATAATACTGACTACCCCGTTGACCTAGTGATCCCAAGCGGGACGGTTGAGGGTGAGGTACTAGGGGTTTGATCCCCAAGACGGAAAAGTTATTGGGGATTACCATTAGGAATTTCTCAATAGCAGTGCGGAGTATGAGATTTGTGCCCGGTTGTTGGCAACCGCTTCGGGGACGAATTTTTGTACCATTCAAAACCGTTCGGCCACAAAAGCGTGACTGAGTAACAAACATCCAAACTCGCGAACATCCAAAATAAACTAATATTAAAAATGCGAGAGTGAGTTTGTTTGTTTGTTTGTTTGTTACGCTTTCACACTAAATCGGCTGAATGGATTTGGATGAAATTTGGCACATGGGTGACCTAGGTTAGGATATAGGATCCTGTTTATCCCGATATTCCTACGGGATTGAGGCTTATGCGGGTGAAACCGCAGGGCACAGCTAGTATTTTATAAATGTTATTTGATTTCTCTATAAATAATTGGTTTTAAAAAACACTTTTACACGACCAAAAGAAATAATTATATTTTAAATCTGGCTAAGGTCGATAATACCGATTACTCTGAGAACAAACACCGATATTAGATGTAACCGCCAACTTGTTCTTTTTTGTGTTTCTTGGTGTCATGTGTACCGCAAATAAATGTGTTGTTTTTTTCTTTTCTTTCTTCTTTTCTGCCTAAGGACAAATTACAATTACAAATCCCTTTGTGCATAGTACCTACTAACAAATGAAATTCGTACTAAACAGAATCGTATTAAACTCCGAAACTAGTAGTTGTCATTTGATGCTCAAGTAATGCAATTATATTATTTGTTATCAACAATAGCGGGACAGGTATCGCAGTGGCAGAGTTTCAGATGTATAATTAAATTAGACAGATGAAACTCCTTTGAGGCAAAGAGACATTGCAGTGTTCCTCAGAGGAATTTAATTTTAGTATTAATAAGGAATTTGTAATGCTGGATGATAATGTTGGTATGAATACGTTTTGTTGTTGATTTGATTTAGTTTATAATTAGATAGGTACATCACAGCTTATTAAGTACCTATGCATAATTCAGGAAGTAGGTACAATTTTTGAATGTATGTAACATTTTCGAAATTAAGTAAATAAAACATATAAAAAAATCAACGTAGACATCAATTCGTTACCTAAATTCTAATGTGATAAATTACAACAATATTAATATTAAAACTAGGTATAATACATTTAAATAATAAAAAGTAGGTAGTAGGCGAATATAAAACATAACTACACTTAAGTGCCGAAAAAACGAATCATCCAAACCCGCAACAGACATTTACAACATCCAAATTACAGTACACAAAAAATAATAATCCGAGGTGGGGATATAAAAAATTCATGAATGACAAATGGTAGCGGCAGAGCGTGAAGTAGCCGACATCCATCTTCGCGAGAGGAATTTGTAAGAACGCCTTATGAAAGTCAAGGGAACCAAGGTCCTCATACTTTCTCGTTTTGAGTGCGTTTATCAAAACGGCGTCCATTTTTTGTTTGTAAGGCTTTATAAATTACTGTCTTGTACTTTTGTTTGTTTTTTGTTGTTGTTTTTTTGAAGGATTACTGTGAAGTTAAATGTGGGAGGTGCTCGTGGCTAAATAATAAGAGCCACACAGGTCAATTGAAGGTTAAGATATGCTTGCCAAGGTCATTCCGTGGATGGGTGACCATCCATTACATAATTATATCGATAACCCTTCGTGCCTCGGAAAACACGTTAAACCGTTGGCTGTCATTTGTAGATCTTTGACAGTCCGAAGGCAGAAACGCTACAACTAGTCTTACCATAGGTTTATTGTATTACCCAGTAACTAACTGGGTTGTGGAGGTCAGATAGGCAGTTGTGTCATGTGAAATACTGGTATTCAGCTACAGATAGTTAGACTGGAAGCCAACCCCAACATAGTTGGGAAAAGGCTAGGCAAATGATTGTGGAGATAGATAATTTGATGTGTGTTGAATATGTTAGGTTATGAGTAAGGTACAAATAGCTGAAAACACATAAATAAGCAAACAAGTATTAAGCAAGCACAGTAAGGTATAAGTTATCATCGAATTAAAGATAACCAAATAATAATTAAGATTTTGTATTTCGTTTGATGCAACAATCCAATGTTTTAACCAAAAAAAAAAAAATTATCCAAAAAGAAGTTTTTTTTTTTAAACAACATTTCTGTCTATAAATCCACGGATACACACATGAAAAACTTCAATTATCGGAGTAAAACATTTAAATTTCGAACGTCACATTTTAAGCTGTGCGATTTACGGAGCGATGAAAAAGCCAGACCAATCGTCGGCAGCTTTACACTCGACGACAGGGCGGATAATATCAGTTGGTGCTGCCAGCATTATTTTCATGAAGTCGTCTGATATTTTCCAATAATTGTACCGTTTTTTGAAATCTTTTAAGCAAGTTTTAATTTTGAAACCGTATGTATTATGAAAATGTAGGTCATGCTATAATTGATTAGGAGGTCGTGGCTACATAATAACAGCCACACGGGTCGATCGAAGATTAAGCTCCTTTCCGTGGTTGATTCGTGGATGGGTGACCATCCATGACATATTGAGGCATCCTTAACGTTACTACGTTTTAATCTTACCAAGGGGTATTGTGTTACCAGTAACCGGGTTGTGGAGGTAAGATAGGCAGTCGCTCCATGTAAAAAACTGGTATTCAGCTGCATTCGGGTATACTGAAAGCCGATCCAGATATACCAAAAAGGTCTCACGAAAAACACTTCTGCATGCTTTGCTGTAATTGATTATATACATTCTTCTGAATCATAATAATATAGCAGCAATTTAATATATTTTATTAAAATATATAAAATTGCTTATTTCTTCCCAGGAACAACAGTTATTTAATAACTAAACCACCTTTAATATCAACAATACCCCCACCTATTACCAACACGAGCAAAGCTTCCATGAACATTGGAAAAAAGACACCAAAACCTAAATTGGTAAGCTCACATACAATGGACTAATAGTTAAAAAAAACTATCACCACATCCTGGCATGTATTCCACACCATTAAAAAACGTGGTCCTTTGAAATTCATCCACGTGTTGCAATAAATAAAATCACCTCTGACGCAAAAGTTTGGCAACACCAGCTCGGTACAAAAGCGTACAGGAATGAATGAAGTCGGCGCCGTACGCCTGCACTACGCTTTATAATTAAATCGAAACTGAATGGGGGTATCTCGCTTTATTGATAAAGGATTTTTTTAACACAAGTATATTTTTGTTAGAAAAAAACGAGTACAGCGTTAATTTTCAATCAAATTAAGAATCAGACAAAGCAGAAACAGTTCCTATAATTGTTTAAAAGACTAAACAATTGCAATGCCTTTCATTTGACAATTCGACAACAATAATAGCAAAAAAAAAAAAAAAACAATAGACGACGTATATTTAGTAACCTAATCCGCTTAACCGTTCTTAAGGAGTCATAAAGAACCCTGTAAGAAATCGACACGTGTTTCACCTCTCAACGAGGCATCCTCAGGATGACTATTGACTTGTTGCGAACCCGGACCCGACGTGTGAACACGTCAAGCGTCGAGAGCAGTGTAAGTCAATTCGCCCGCCAACCCCACTTATATAGGATTACTGCCCCGCCCACCTCGGCTAGGATCGTTATCAGCGCGATAACGGGCTGCGAACAAACGCAGTAAAGGTGACCTTGGTATTGTTGTATTTAATTCATTCAACAGTGTAACGTTCCCTGTATTATTTTTAGCAATTTCTAAACTATCTAGTACTGACATTCTGAAACCTTTATCACATGTGTGTAAAATTTTGAAAGTGTTATTATTATGTAACGAATGACCTGAATCGATTAAGTGTTGAGCAAAATGCGATTTTGCGGATAAGCGGATTAGGTTACTAAATATACGTCGTCTATTGTATTTTATAATGGATTTCCGCAAAGTCACGCCTGAATCAATTAACTAACATTAATTGCTTTATTTACGTTGTTGAGTAGATTACTTTTCGAACATATAGGGCAATGAATTGGGAATTTCCTTGAAAATCCTTCGGATTGAGAAAGAAAGTGCGTTGCGCAATTGGGGTCATATGCTTTCCTACATTGGGAGAAGTTAGTTTCTTAAGTAATGTGCAATCGGCGTAGCACAAGAGCAGACTGGAGTCTGAGCTTATGCCTCGCCCAGTTGATGGCAATATTAGGTTTGCCAGCAAAATTGGCGGAATGTGGGTGTACCACACTTCCTAGCTATCCCACAGACCCTGAAGAGTTGGGCAGAGGTGCCCCTAGTACACCCACATTTCGCCAGTTATATTTTAATCCCATGTAATAGGGAGTGAGCCTATGGCCATCAACTGGTCACAAACCCAGACTCCAGATTGCTACTGAGAAATTCCTGATGCAAAAACCCTTTGCCCGAAACGCGTAAGAATAGAACCAGCCTTGGGCTGGTTTTATTGTCCAAACGGTGCTGCTCAAGCGCGTGACTTTGAAACACAACTACTACCCCATACATCTCTGAACGCGCGCGTCCCAACGGCGCTGCCGAAACGCGTAACAATAAAACCAGCCTAAGAAAAACTACAAAAAATCGCTCAATGCGCTAGAAGTTTTCACTTCAATAATTCCACTAGTATCACTAATTCCCATGCAATATGCACAAAGATACGATCAAGACATCAGCACCAACTGTTCACTGGTTATCGTAAGACCAGTGTTCGGATAGTCACGCAATGTTACCTAACTAGGTGTTACTTCTTACGATCAATCTCACGCGATCTGCACATCTGTATCCACTTGATTAGCCTGTCTTGTAATGCTGAAGCATTTTAAAATAGCTGTACTCGGTTACTATACATTTTTAGGGCAGGAAGTGTTATGCGATTATATGTATATTAAATGATAAATGATCTTTAATTTCTTTAATTTGTTTTGTACAAACACTTTGACACGTCAATCATATTTTTAATACTAGATGAGGTCAGCTTCCTATCTGACTACTCTGAGAAGAAAGACCGAAACAAAGTCACGAGATCAGTCTCTTTTAAAGTCCAGACATAAATATGTTCATATCATGTGTGGACCAGGGGGCTTAAAACGGCTGCTTTGGCAGAATCATAATAAGATAATTATAATAATCACACAAACTGTAAATTCATAATATTATCTGCTTTCAATTCATATTACGCAATTCATCTGTTTGACAGTTTTCTATTATAATACAAAACATTTAAACTGTAGAAATAAAAAATAAAAATCTCATTTGATTAATCAAAACTGTAAAGAAAAATTAGCCGGTAAAATTACGGTCTTTATTTTTTTCATGCGGCAATATTTACACCAAATGTGATTCTGATATGAATTGAATTGAAGATTCAGCTAAAATGTGTGTCAACGTAGAGGAATTGCTGGGAATTCAGAAAATGTATTTGTTTTAGAGGAATTGCTTAATGTGGCCGTTTTTAGCTCCTAGGTGTCTGAAATGGTCTTTTGAGGAAAGAACAACACAGATTTGAGAAGACCTGTCAATGCATGCATTTGTCAGTAATCGAGCTCAACTCAGAACTGAAGGAGCTCAAACTATACGACCACGGTCAAAGTTTTCTTCGTCTATCTTTGAAAAGCCGAAGAATGTGACTATTGATCAATAGAAATCGACATAATATTCCCACCTGGATCATAATAAGTTGACGCACTGATTCTGCCACTTGATAATTGTATCAGTCACATTTTATCTGTCAAAATTCGCCTCTTTCATAAATATTTAAGCGATGGATTTTTTTACCGTGGTCGTCAAGTCAGGAAAGTTAATTGTTACGCAAATTGACTACCTACCAACTTAAAATTATCATTTATTCTATTTCCCTGACTGTAGATACTAGGCATACCAACTTTTGACACTGAAACTTTTTCTTCGAACTGACTTTGACCTGCCCTACACGAGATTATGGTAGGGCTCATCCATTTAAACCAACATTATAAAGAGATATTTGTATGTAACCGGTAATCTTTGGAACTACCGATTCCGAAAAATCTTTCACTAATAAGAAACAAGCTACAGTATTGCCGAGTGTGATAGCATATATTTTATGGTAAGAGTGTTTCCATACGAAATGTGGCTAACTAGCGAACTAGAATATTAGTAATGAATTGCAATTATAACACTGAATTTGATGTTGTAACTGTTTTAGGTGTAAAAAAGGCATTTGGAAAGTTTCCAAATACTTTTTATACATCTAAAACGAAATATTCGGTGTTACGATATTAATTATTGTATTTCATAATCAATATTTTAGTTCACTAGTTAGCAACATTTCTTATATCCATCCTACAGTAAAACAGGTAAATATTTGACATCTATTTGCGACGTTGCCATCTTCAGGATAAGCGCTCTTAACAGGCGGGCGAAGTCGCGGGCAGGAACTAGATTTTTATAACCCTTTCCACCTCCTAAAAAAATACAACAAAATCCAACGATACTAATAAACAAAAAAAAACATATCATAACCTAAATAAAAACGTTATGTCAGCTATAAAAAAACAGTACAGGAATACTGTTTAAGTATTGAATATTTTATCCGGCTGCAGTTTCACAATTTTGTATGTATTTGTGTATTGTTTTTGTTTACTACGCATAAAACGTGGATTTTGTCCGGTATTGCTCATCGGTGCAAAACTGACGGCTGTCGGGACCACTGCCCTATTGATTTTTAATGCCAAAACTTTTTTGGTCCGTATCCGTGTCTAAGCTTAGCTATAACTATGTTATAACGTAACTAAAATGTACAAATGTAATGTACTTTTTTATTCGGGTACATCATTCCTAATTCTAAGGTCTGCGACCAGTAGGTAGCCCTGGCGAGCACAATATTTTTTGCAACAATTGTATGTATATCACTAAAGTAATTTTTATTTTTTTTTGGAATATCGTCCTTTTACAATGTTTGTAAATATGTGAGAACCATGTATCTATCACATAAGTAATTAATTTATCTGTTGTTGCTTTCTTTTTAAAATTATTTTTACATATTACCACAATATTTAAAAATAATTATATAATAGTTTTTTTTTTTTTTCTTTTAGATGCTATTTTAGATGATCGTCTTCACATATAATTATATAACTAATGTATCTACTTAAACAAAATATTGTAAAACATTTTAAAAGAGTAACGGTGGAGTTTCTTGCCCATTGGAAGCCTCACCTCTTGGAAGGGGCGACTAGAATCAATTCAATTTTTAGTATTTTTTGACGTTCAGTGTTCCTTGAAAAAAATTATTTGACTTTGATTTTATTTAAAACGGGATATTTACCATGTTTTTTAACCTTTCAAATAAAAAAGGAACCATCGAAATCGGATCTCATAAAGCGGAGATATGCAGTATTCCTTTTTGCGCCTTTTTGGAGGAAGTACCCCTCCAATAAAGAATCACTGACGACAAAAAAAAACTATAAAGTCATAAAACCTGTAACGTACCAAGTCAGTTGTAAAATATGACCTGTAGAGGAGTAACAATAAACTGAAACACGAAAGCATTTTTTTCCAGACTTGAAGCAGAGACCCTTAGCTCGCTCAGTCAATAATCAGAAGGGTTAGTCAGAGATGTGACCTGTATACCCACATTTCACCAGTTAAGTGTATAAGTCTCATGTAATAATTGGCGAGCCTATTGCTATCAACCGGGCAAAAATCTTGACTACGGGCTGCTACTGAAAAATTGCAGCTGCACATCGTGACTGTGCCAAGAAGGCTTCACTCAGCATGATGCTGTGCTATGGGGGAGATACATGACAGCGCTGATTATCAGTGGTGACCCGAAAACGACGTACGTAAATCAAGGTTTAAAAATTAACTAACAATAGAAATGCGAAAGTGAGTTTGTTTGATACGCGTTCACGCTAAAAATGGTGACCGGATTTGGATGAAATTTGGCACATGGATAGACCATAACCTGGGTTAGGATATAGGATATTTTTATCCCGGTAGTAAGTTTCCGTGGGATAATTTCCGACCTCCACGCGGGCGAACCCATGGGCAAAAGCTAGTGGCTCATATATGACAATAAAATAAACAGTCGGTCCTTAGAATATAATGTAAATAACATGTATTAGGTACAAAAATGCACAAAGGTACGTTTACCACGTAAGTACATGTGACAACCATTAAACTTCCCGACTTGGCCGACCTGCGGGAAGTCGGACAGACGGGCCGGATGCTACGTCACGATGCACTCCCCCGCCGGAACAACGCTAAAAGCCTTCGCCTGCATTTGTCTAAGTTTCGTATGTGCCAGATCAATATGGCACGCTGTTTCAATTAGATTTTGAACAGACAGTTTTAACAACCTATTACGTGTATCAGGTATGTGTGATCATGGAGAAACTTGTTCAGTATGATGGACTGCACCACACCCTCAACTATGACCACACATTTCTGATAATTATACGCTGTAGAATGCATCAAAACAATGACATACGTTTAGCTTTAAAAAAAAAGAAAAAAAAGAAAGATTTTTTTTTATACTGCTGAAACTAAACGCATATAAAATACACCAAACGCCTCGTACAGATCGTACAACCAAAAGCCTCGTATTCAATATTCAAAATTAATAAAAGTCACAGGTCCTGGACTAAAGTGGAACTGGGCTGGCCACATCTGTCGCATGTCGGAGCAGCAATACGCAAAAATCACCACTCAGTGGATACCAAATAGCAGGAAACGACTACGCGGCAGGCCCAGAAAGATATGGCGGGATGAGCTGGACTCCTTCTCAAAGGATTGGCCTGCAATCGCAGTAGACCGGGAAAAGTGGAAAGAGGGAAGGGAGGCCTTTGCCTTGCAGTGGGACAATACAGGCTTATAATAATAAAAGTTTGACAAATTTTGTCTATTGATTGAAGTCACGGCCAGAGACCAAAGACAATTTACCAATGCTTGCTTTTAAAATTCCTCTCTCCTACTATTTGCTTGCTGTGCCTGACGTAGTCCATAATGATCTCATTGAGTTTTAAGTGTTACCAACTAGGTACACATTGTGGAATGCAATAAATGATTGAGTATTGAACATCACGCTTGCTTTGCCCAGAAGAATGCAGAAGTGTTTTTCTTGAGACCCTTTTCGCAACTATGTTGGGGTCGGCTTTCAATATACCCGAATGCAGCTGAATACCAGTATTTTACACGGAGCGACTGCCTATCTAACCTCCACAACCCATCTACTGGTAACACGATAACCCTTGGTAAGACTGGTTGTCAGAGTTTTGGGCTTGTGACTACCCGTAATGACTGTCAAAGATCTTCGAATGACAGCCGGAACCAACAGCTGAACCTCAGAGTAATAACTAATTACTCTGAGAGCTGAACGTGCTTTCCGATGCGGAGG
This sequence comes from Agrochola macilenta, assembly GCA_916701695.1. Taxonomy (NCBI): domain Eukaryota; kingdom Metazoa; phylum Arthropoda; class Insecta; order Lepidoptera; family Noctuidae; genus Agrochola; species Agrochola macilenta. The sequence continues at coordinate 14,145,422 of OU753564.1, forward strand.
AGGGAGGAGTCTCGATATGCAAAATAATGCGGCAAGCGTAGCTTAACCTTCGATCGACTCGACTAAACCTAGTCAATAATCCAGAAAAGTAAGTAGGTACACGTATAATCAATCAGGGAGTACCTTTTTAAACGTTATTTAAGTACAATAAAAAAGCCTTCGCCGATTGATTGGGTATAAAGGAGTCGAGTGAAGCGCTCTTTCTAAGCCAGTCCATAGACTAAAATTATTTATAGAACGTAGAAGTGACATTTCTTATTTTAAACTTATTTACGACAGATAAATAAGTTTAAAATAAGAAATGTCAAATTTACCTGTCATTGCTTATTTTTGATTACTTACTTTGTACGTATAGTAATTTTATAATAGGTAATTAATGTATACAAAGTATTTTAAAAAAGTAACTATGGTGTTTCTGGCCCATCCTTCTCCATGCGAAACTATCATTTGGAAGGGGTGACTTGAGTCAATTCTATTTTCTTGTAAATGACGTTCAAATGGCCTACTTGAAAGAATTGATTTGACAAAATAAATAAAATAGAAAATTAAAGAAATAATCGACTTAGTCCCCTTGTAGGCGTTTTTTTGTGGATCATAAATTAAATCGCCTGCACTAAACAGTTGCTCACTTGGTACTGAACCTGTAGTTTGTAGATTTGGAGCAGATTTTATTTATTAGACTTCCATTAAAACTTGGTTAGAAAATTACAGAGGTGGATGCGGAGGTACGAGTTCTTGCGGAAGTTCCATATTTGTGGGAAACCCACGTTACTATTTTCTACCTACGCAACACTAGTCGTATCTCCTTTAAAATTCTCTAGTCTACGCCATCTCCGCCCAAGGCGCAGCAATTACACAGCGAAGGAACCCTAAACCACCGCGCTTAGATGTTTTTCGCTTATTTTCAGCCCCGCTTGTTCTACGGAACCCGAGACGGCTCACTTACTAATTGGTACGAGCTTTTGAACCGATATTTTGTTCAAATTCTATTCGAAAAGGATTGCTATTAGTAAATAATTGTTCTGCTTCTGTTAATTGTGATGTGTTTTTGTTTTATAGGTGTATTTAGGATGAATATTTTTTACGTCGACCGTGCCGAGCGCGACCCGTGCCGACCCAAAACTTCACGACCATTTATTAGGTAGCAGTTCTTATTACACCATGCAGCGTCCGTGCCCCGTTCGAGTCTTGGTCCCTAGGAATTGAGCGAACGCAGGTCGCACCCGTCATGGTCTGGTATAAATTATCCCTTTAGGGTTCCGTACCCGAAGGGTTCCGTCTGTCCGTCCACCTGTCAGCGGAGTGTATCTCATGAACCGTAATAAAAAGACAGTTGCAATTTTCACAGATTGTGTATGTCTATTGCCGCTCTTTTCACCTATTGTGGTATAGTAATAAGTATTTATTCTAGGTGCGTCGTCTTCACATATATTTATATAATTAATGTATACAAAATATTGTATAACATTTTAAAAGAGTAACGGTGGAGTTTCTTGCTTGATGTTACCAAATTTTCTATATTAGCGCTTATTACTAAGTGAGTTAGCTTATTTGTCTGATTCATTGTTTTATGCATGTGGTGTTTACCTATAAGTAACTGATGCACTGTTATTTTACTTTTTTAAATGTATGTGTTTGTATCAGTGTAATCAATTTTATTGTTGGTGAACCTAATAAAATACCTAAATAAAAATAATTAAAGATAACCAAATAATAATTATAAAAGCTGATCCCAGCATAATATTTGGGACAAAGCTAGACCGATTGTTTGACTCGGTATTAACTTGATCTATTGTGACTTCAAGTACCTATCCCATATGGACAAACAGCCAAAATTAGATTTCCCAATATACGAAATAGAGTAGACGTCGTATGTACTATGAAAAGTATGTTTATTCCAGCCTACAGCTACTCGAGTTCTACCATCTAGTTACCGTTCATTATAGTGTCGTATTACCGGGGAAAATGTACCGGAGGATGCGGTTAAATCACTAAGAAAATTGCTCTTAATTCCATGCAGGAAAACGTTGGTAATTGTATTTCGACTCTCGGCTTTTTTCGTTCAAAATCGACTTTCAATGTGGGAAGTGGATGTCTTTAACGAAATAGGGAGACGTTTGACGAAAGGAATTTGAAGCAAAAGTGATAACGGGTTAAATATACAGGATGGTATCCCCATCGACGCGAAAACTGTTACCATGGATTCAGTCAAATTTTTCATCGTTTATTAAAAAAAAATCTGCTGTTTCATAGAAATATGTACCTGCGCGGTCAAAATTTATGGAACAACAGATTTTTTTTTAAACCGACGAAAAATTTTAACGCAGGGTGTTCAGAATCCTGTGCTGGATCCATGGTAACAGTTTTAGCGCATCGACATCTACTAACCCACACTGAGCCCCCAAGGTGAATTACGGCCCACTCCCTCTCAAAGAAAGGAGGCCTAGCTGTGTCCCAGCATTGCGAATATTATAGGCTTTTTTTTTTGAGGGTGGGAAATCATCAAATGGCTTCTGCCGCTCTGGGCGGAGTGAGAGGGCGTGTCAGACTTTTACTGACTTAAAACCCATCCGTGTTCCTTCCGTTGCCTGTGTGCCGGGGCCGCGATATCCCTTTCGGACAAACCCGCAACCCCAGCAGGGAATATTATAGGCTGCTTTGCTTATTGCGGATTTTGTTGTCATCGGTATGTGATGTTGGCTGTTAGAATTAATGCGACCGGTCCTGGTCGATCAAATCAGGTAAGATCTGTCTCTTTCAGGTGTAATTTTACCCATGTTATCAGATAGTAAAAGCAGTAACTGTTGAGATTTGCTGGTGGCATTGGCAGCAGGTTGCTTGAAGGAAACAATGCATCAGACACAACTATTTATTCATCTTTGAATCTTAGACACTTCACAATAGAATTTGTTAATAATATTCACAGTTATCAATTTAATTGTACAGACCGTGTATATGACGAATGGCTGTAGGTACCAGAGCGAGCGAGAGAGCGGGATTGTGTGAGAGGGATGGATAGATGTGAATATAAATTTGTATGGCAATACGAAACAGTAACTTTCTTCTATTTGACCGTCGTAGTTTAAGCCATCAGACATTTCAAGGAATGCATCCAATTACGAATCACCCTTCGGGTTGAGTTGACTCGGGCCGAGTTGTCACTGACCCGTAAATCTTAACATGATAGAGTAAAAAAGTAATACAATAGACTACGTATATTTAGTAACCTAATCCATTGTGAAATACAATAGATATAGATACGTATGTTTAGTAAACTAATTCACTTAACTGTTCTTAAAGAGTCATAAAGAACCCTGTAAGAAATCGACACGTGTGTCACGTTTCAACGAGGCATCCTCGGGATGACGATTGACTTATTGCAAACCCGGACTCTTTAAGAACAGTTAAGCGTATTAGGTTACTAAACATACGTATCTATAACTATTGTATTTCACAATGGATTTCCGCAAAGTCACGCCTGAGTCAATTAACTATCATAGAGTAAACACATACCTCTTTCTTAAACATATTCTTCTGTCACAAGTTGTTACAACCTCACGCATACAACCTCGTACTTGATAATACATTTGGCACTACATTAAAGTTACGAATAACATATTGTTACAAAATATGGCGGCTCAAGTTCGCAGGTAAAGTTTAGATTGGGTTTCCGCTGCATTGTTTACGGCACCTTGCTGGTGGTCTCGGTTCCTAAATACGGAAAACGGATCGTTTTTAATACGGATCGTAATGTGGGAAATGGTTACTTTAGTCAGCTGGCTTTCTTTTTCGCGATTTCAGCGTTTCTCCCATAGTGAAAGTTGTTCATAATGATGAGTACAATGACCCCTTAAGACGTTTAGGGTAAACAAAAACTAAGGTTGTATATCGATATTTATACACGATAAAAAAAAAATATACACTGTTTGTCCACCGTGAGCGGGCGTCAACGAAAAACGAGATTACGCGGCCATAGTAAATGTACTGTCGCTACTTCGGCGTCGTCATCTCGTTCTCGTTTACGTCCAAGTTCACGGTGCGGTGGACAGTGTAAACCATCATTCTGGACATCAAGCTAAGTAACATTAAGTAAAAATTATTACGATATTTATTTTTTGTGAATAAAATCGCTGTTTACGGCAGCGCACATTGTAACGCTCGCAATACATTGTCCTTTTGGATGCTGCTGCTGTTGGAGTTTTTCTCTTACGAAATATATGCGATAAATTTTTGGGATTTCTGTCTTTTCTAGTACTCAAACCTCAGTTAGTCTTGTAGAGTTTTTTGATCCTTATAAGAAAGAGGATCGATTGGCATCAAAAAAAGTTTTTGTGAAAACTCCCCATTTTCTTGCTGACTGTACAATTTTTTCAAAATCTGTGAATGCAGATCAAAATGTCTCAAAAAGTTAAGGACAGTCTCCTAAGACCGTTTTCTTTTAGCGACAACGGTTAAGGTAGCTGTCCTTACTGCCCCATCTCAAAATTCCATCCTGTATATAAAACACCTCATAATTTCTGATTAATGGAGGGGCTCGTGACAAAAAAAACACAGCAGCACGGGTCGAAGGTTAAGTTACGTTTGCCGCGGTTGGTTCCTGGATGGGTGACTATACATTACATATCGAGACTCCTCCGAAGATTACTTCCACTTTTAGTTTATATGTATTTTCTGTTTCACGAACTGTGTCCGAATAAACGTTTTCTTTCATTCTTTATTTCTTTCCTGTTATACTTAAATCTTTGACGGTAGTTACGCGTAGTCAGAAGCTCAGAAGCCCAAAAGTCTGACAACCAGTCTTACCAAGAGATATCGTGTTATCCAGTAACTGGGTTTTGGAGGTAAGATAGGCAGTGGTTTCATCTTAAAGACTTGTATTCAGCTGCTTGTGGTTAGACAGGAAGCCGATAATAACATAGTCGGGAATAGGCTAAGCCAACTAAAGGAACAAATCGTTGTTATTAAATTTCACTAACCGCATACGTAATTTGCCTTTGACTGTACATAGGTCCAAATAGACAGCCATGGTGCAACTTAAACGGTGTGGTCTAATCAGCGGGCTCCGGACATGATTCATTGATTATAATGGCTATGGAATTTCATCGATAACTGACAAAGGTAACTGTTCTGCTAAAGGTGCGCTAATGTATGTAGTCGGAGAGCCAGGTATGTTTGAAAATGCGCGATTAGTGAAACGAGCAAGCCTTGACTTATGCGATATCATTAATTTTCTATTTATTTATTTACCAGCTTTTGCCAGTGGATTCACCCACGGTAACAAACTATCGGGATAAAAAGTATCCTATGTTCTATTTCAGGTCATGATCAGCCCGTGTGCCAAATTTCATCTGAATCCGTTCAGTCGTTTTAGCGTGAAAGGGTAAAAAACAAACTCACTTTAGAATATAAGAATATTAGTTAGGATGTCAAGCTCTTTGGAAGACTTACAGCTAAACAAAACAGAATAAAAATACTCGTAGTCAGACAAGACTAAAATATTTTTAAGAGATGATTTGGTGCCACGACCTACCAAATTTGAAAGTTAAAGTCAAATTATTTATTTCAAATAGGCCCTTGGGCACTTTTGAAAGTCAATTGGTTCTAGTCGCCCCTCCAAAAAGGTAGTTTTCGTATGGAGAAGAATGGGCAAGAAACTCCACCGTTACTCTTTTAAAATATTTTGTATAGGTACATTAGTTATATAATTATATGTGAAGTCGCATCTATACATATAAAATGCTTTGTCCTGAATGACTGACTGACGGATCAACGCACAGCCTAAACCGCTGATCGTAGAGACCTGAAACTTGGAGGGTGTGTTATTTGTATGACGTAGGCATCCATTAAGAAAGGATTTTCCGAAATTCTACCCCTAAGGGGTGAAAAAGGGGGGCAAAGTTTGTATGGGACAATGTGATTCCTTAGTCCAATTTACTTCAAATTTTGCATGAACATTCTTTAACAGAACTGATGGAAGATGTATTTCGTATTTTATTGAACTTCATCCCCTAAAGGGTTAAATAGGGGGTAGAAAGTTATTTTGGGAGTGATTTGCTTCGAAGTTGAAATCAATAATACTCCTTAGTGCTTTTGATTTGAATTACATTTTATTTTGACACATGTCATGTTTGATAACTCAATCCGATTTTATTCAAAAAAGGTTGAACTCACATAATAGCTTGGTGCAATGCAAATACTCTTTAGTGCAATGCAAATTGGAATGTCTCGAAAGTCACCGTACTATTTTAGCTTTAGGCTGCCTGTCCACTGGAGTGAAGACGAGAGGAGAGGAGCGGAGATGTGCCAATATTAACGAATAGAATCTAAGCTCTGGACCAGAGTTTAGATTCAATTGGTTAATATTGGCGCATCTCCGCTCCTCTCCTCTCTTCTCCGCTCCAGTGGACAGTCAGCCTCACAGAGGTCTGTATTTATTTCTAGGATTCCCCTAACACCATAAAATTACCCCTTCGAATACAAGAGAGTGCTAGAGACGAGCTACAAAGCTCAAGGTCATACTCCTAAGGTAGCGGGAGTAGACTTGAGGGAAAGCTGCTTCTCCCACGGCAAGTTGTATGTGGCATGCTCCAGAGTAAGCGCACAGAGTAGCCTGGTGATACTAGCACCCGAAGGAAAAACAAAAAATATTGTTTATGTTATAACAAAATTAATAACGTAAAAAAACCATAAAAAATCCGATTAGAACCATTTTCGACTTCTGCGCGGACGAAGTCGCGGACAAAAGCTGGTCTAGAATAAAATTACTATACCACAATAGGTAAAACGAATTAATTGATAACCTTCCAAAAAAAATACCTGCTTTTAATTTTATTCAATTGCTAAACATGATAATTTACTAAAGGTTATCATTATTATCGTCGCAATTTGAGTAGGTACCTCAAAAACATGAGTCAATTGAGTAGAATAATAATTGATCATAGCAAGAATCCTTTTCTCCATCACCTAGCTCTTTGACTATACCTACTGAATGTAGTATTCAAAATACTCTACTCTTCGGTCTAGACTCTACGTACAGTTACCTACTGCATCGTTAAGGTAACGTTTAGAATTTCAGCTTTTATCTAGTTCCCCTCGTTACTACAGTCGGCCAATGAAAATCTTACCCCTTAGCCACGAGCTACAGGCTCAAGCGACACGCGTCTTGCGACAGCGACTTCTGAGAAAATAAATGAAAGCAGTTGTTTAGAGCATGCCACGAGTCACCGCGACGCGTCTTGCGGAGCGACGAAGAAGATTTTTTTGCGGTTGCGACCGCCGAGCGCATTCTGACAAGTCACCGGCATAGCATGAAGTCGAGAGCAAATGTCGCTTGACGCAAAACGCGTCGCAAATCACATCGCCCGAAGTCGTGAACTTAAGAGCGTTTATTCTGAAAGTGGGCAACGTCGCAAATAGATATCAAATATTTCGCTGTTTTAACTAATTTGGCAATATTACTGTATGGAAATATGAAATGTAGCTAACTAGCGAAATAGAATATTGATTATGAAATGCAATAATTAATATCTTGACACCGAATATTTAGTTTTAGATGTAAAAAAAGTATTTGAAAACTTTCCAAATGCCTTTTTTACACATAAAACGGGTACAACATCAAATTCAATGTTATAATTGCATTAGTTGTAGTTGTAGTTAGCAAAAAGTTGGCAACGTCGCAAATCGACGTTGCCAACTTTTAGGATAAACGCTCTTAAATTTTAAACAAAATTAAAGCAAACCGTTCCTTTAGCTATATATTTATATTTATTTGACAGTGGTGACCTTAAGGGCAACTCCCGTATTTTTTATGTCTCAATCTGTCAAAAATATATCTAATTTACCAACATTTTTAGGGTTCCGTGCCCGAAGGTTGCCAAACGGAGCCCTATTACTTAGCCTCCGCTGTCGGTCTGTCTGTATGTCTGTCTGTCAGCGGGCTGTATCTCATAGACCGTACCTAATAGGTAAACAGTTGAAATTTTCACAGATTGTGTATTTCGCTCTAACAACAAATAATAAAATTAAATAAATTAAACATTAAAAGGTCCCAATTAATAACATTTTGTTTGTTTTTTTAATCTTTCCCTAGTATGTGCGAAGTCATTGTCTAGAACTCATTGAGTAGAGTACAAATATAATTTTTGTTTCTTTTTATCTTCAAAAATGAAGAAATAGGGGGCCGTAAAAGTTGTCAGTCTTAGACCATTTTTGTACGAGCTCTTTCGCCACAACTAAACAAGTTAGGAATTTGAAACTTCTACTGTTTATAATAAAACAATACAAAAAATGCCGATTTATAAGGTATTTTATTTTAATATAGGCAATTTTCTGCAACTGAAAAATAACTTTGTAATTCATAGTATCATAATAAAATTCAAATTAATTTTTAAAATGAGATATCCGTTTTTTGTATGGACGTTGTTTTTTATTTCGAGAAAAATCTAACCAGCATCAAACTACACATAACTAAAAGCAACAAAAATATGGAACTGGGAACTACTGAAAAAATATTTTTAGACCCCTCCATTTAAGAGAAAAAATATAAACTATTTAATTTTAGTACATATACGTATATTCTATTTGTTGATGGCAACTCAACTAAAACCCACCCTCTTTCCCCACACACTTTGACAATGTTTTAAATAACAGTTGATTCCATTCATCTGTTAAATATGACTTAAATTGACACATGGTGCATTACAATTACTGTCAATCCATTGACAGTAATGACAGTAAAATATGTCAATTTTGACAAGGGTAAAAAATGTTAGGTGTTCACTTTATTTTCCTAGATAATTAGAAAGGTTTGTTCGTTTTAGGAGTATATAAAAAAAAAAAATTTTTGGACATGTCCTTTAAGATGAAAAATAATAATATTCTTCGTTTAATATTTCCATTTATTTGCTAAATATTGCACCGTGGTACGGAACCCTTCGTGTGCGAGTGCGGCTTGCACTTGGCAGGTTTTTAACATTTATTCACATTCTTATTTTGAGTATGAATGTCGATGCCTATAAGAGTAAGGGAATACCAAAGAAACGATGGATGGACTGTGCGAAAGATATTGCAGGGCCGCACAGCCCACATGTGCGAAGTGTGCAACGTACACAGGCGCCAGGGGACTAGGGGCGCCGGAGGCGGTTCTGAGACAAAAGTTTTACCCAATTTAATTCATTAATCATCATAGTCGAGTATCGATAAGTGAGTACAAATCTCCAAGACAATATTTACGTCTGTAGTTCGTGGGTTTAGGTCGTTTAGGGCTCGGGTTTTAGTTTTCATTAATTATGAGCTCTGCGTTAAAATCAAAAGATTGAGAATCAAATGTTGCTTAGGCTGCGGTCTGTCTGCTATGATAGCTTTTTTTTTGCATTATAATAATGTAGTAGCTTCAGGAATCCGCCGGATGCGGGAAGTACAGAATCGCTCGAAGTGGCGGTGCTTGGGGAGGCCTATGTTCAGCAGTGGACGTCTTGTGGCTGAAATGATGATGATGATGACTAGCTTCAGCCCGCCACTTCGTCCGCGGGTTTAATATCGATACCACATTGCAAAAAATCTGTCTCTCTCTTCTCTTTCTCGCTCTCTTTTTCTCCCTTTTCTCTCTCTCTCTCTTACTCTCTCTCTTTCTCTCTCTCTCTTACTCTCTCTCTCTTACTCTTTCTCTTTCTCTCTCTCTCTTTCTCTCTCTCTCTTTCTCTCTCTCTCTCTTTCTCTCTCTTTGTCTCTCTCTTTGCGAATAAGCAGAAGCGAACCGATTTTTTTCTTTTTATGATAATATTATATACGTATTTAAACCGTAAAGGACAAAAAAAAATGCAGCGCAGCACGACGACCTAAAAAAAGAGGCTCTTCATTGGTTTCGCGCACAGGCGCTACCGAGGGTCGGCGCGGCCCTGATGATATGGCTAGAAAAGGGGTGAGTACCGAGATGACAACTAATAAAGAAGTATGGAAGAAAGAAAGACCACAAATAAATTGGAATAATGGCAAGACAATGATGACGATAATGTCGCTGCGATTATATTGCAACTACATTTTAGACGTTTTCATTACGGGAATTGACTTTCTGATGCTGGCAGAATATTTGAAACCAAGAATATTGGAACAAAGTTCATACATGGACTGAATTAATTTATTATGACCATAATTACTTTTGTTATCTTTAAATTGCACGTTAATTATAAAGGTATTAAAATATCAATGTAAAGTCGGACACAATAGTGATAGAATCGGCAAAAGTGATAGAATTGGAATTTTGAGAATGAATTAAAATACCTAATGATTTCGAATAGTGCTCAAAGAAAAACGTCATAATAAAAGAACTATCAGGGTTATCAATTTTTTTTAGGACTTTGTAGAAGAATAGGCCTTTCTTGTGGTAATATACTTTTACGCAGGTAGAAATTTGTTCAATAAGAAAAAACATTTACTGCAAAGGCTTCGGTCTGACAAACATTTTTCTAAATTTTCGATCGTTTTTCATGGGAAAAAGTTACACTAGCAAAACTTTACCACGTATAAGGAAAACTTGCCCAAGTTATAGAGATTCTTTGGAGGTATGAGTCACTGGGATATTCTTATTAGTATAAAAGTTAGTGAATTTTATTAACAAGAACGTCGTATTTTCAAATTTTCATTTGTTTCAGCTTAGCTAATGCTTTAATTTCCCCAGGGACTGAAAACAATGCCTAGGCATTGGTTGCCTATCTAAACACAACTGTGATGTGGTTCAACATAAATAAAAATAAAACGGTTAACTTTTTGCTATCTCATGAGTCATGTTATTTGCCCTAGCTAGAAATGTGCAGGGGGAGGGAAACAAAAGAACCAGTTGGAACTGGTAGTAAACAATAACAAAATGATTAATTATACTGAAACAAATGAAAATTTTAATCTTAGAAAATTGTGAAAATACGACTTCCTTGTTAATAAAATTCTCTAACTTTTAAAATAATAAGAATATTCCAGTGATCTCCAAAGAATCTCTATGACTTGGGCAAGTTTTTTTTAGTATGTGGTAAATTTTCGCTAGTGTAACTTTTTCCCATGAAAATCGCTTGAAAATAGTAACTTTTTTGCCAAAGTACCTCGGTGTCACAATCGATGACAATTTGAAGTGGAGCCAGCATATCTCAGTCACAGCAAAAAAAACGCGTAAACTTATATACATATACAAAACCCTGAGATATGTCGCCAGTCATAACCTGCTTATCCAAACATACAAAGCCTTGTGTCACCGTGTTTTGGGACAGATTAAGTTTGGAAATAAATTTCTATTACTATTTTTTTTTTAAATACTATTACTATAATGATTTTTACTTTGAACACAAAGCGAAATTATTGAAAAATTAAAAAATTGGTCATAACTTTTTAACCTTAAAAATTGCACCGAAATTTAAGGTTAAAAAGTTTGGAAATGATCCTGCCCACGGCCCTATTCAATTTGTTCCATATTTCCATGGACACCCTGTATATATATGTTTGATTAACCCTTACAAGAATGCATTTTTATTTGGTGAGTGCAAGTGTAGGCTTGCCGTTACGCGGTCTCCACTCCAGGACTCGTCAGCTCCACCGGCCATCCGTCCTTCAACAAACATGGCCAGCCCACTGCCACTACAGCTTCCTCACTCTGCAAGCTAGGTTTTTAGTCGGTACCTAATTATATAGTTTGGTTTACTAATTAACTGACACATAATATTAATTGTATTAATCACTTTTGTTCCCACCAGTACGCAGTCAGATAGCTGTACGCATCAATTATTATTGGAATCTGTTGTCGGTATTAAAGCCAATCGTACTGCTCGCGAATTTAATTTGGATTCATATTTAGCGATAATTTGTCGATTGCAATTAAACATGCATTTAACTATCAAATAATTTATGAGTAAACACCAATATTAATGTACTATTACGCGACAATAAAAGGTAAAACGAATTGGCTTATTACTCTTTGTGTGGAGACGTGTCGTTTAGTAGCATTTATTGAAGTTTTTAATAAAAATATACTATGAACAAAGACCTTTAAATATACTTACGATAGACAGGACAAAGCGAACAACATCAAAATCTGCTTGGCGGCATCTACAACGCAACATGCGACTACGCATCACCATGACGTCACGCAAAAATCCTACATCGCGCAAGCAGGTCTAGCGCGTGACGAGTATTTAAACAACGTCCCGACATCAATCGTCAGGCAGTTGCCCATCAGACATGATACCGGTGGATCCTCCCTTTTACTATGAAGGATGAGTGAACTTTACACCCTGTTCCTCATACCTCTATGGTATTACCTTCATTGCCCATCCTAACCAAATCAAAGAACTTCCAATGGTCCGCTTCAGAAGGGCCTTACGCAGTTGGTTAATTGAGAATTTCTTCTATACTATGAAAGAATTCCTTCAGTTTAAATTAAAATAAATCTAATTTTATACCAAAATTTGCATGTCATTATGATATGATTAAATAATTATGTTAAGCTACTATTAAACTACCATTGTAAGAACTTTTGTAACCATATTTATCTGCAAATAAATCTTTGACTTTGACTTTGACATCTCGCCCAGTTTATTCCCGTGGCAAAGGAAAATTATTTTCAAAGGAAATATGTCGCAAACTCACATGCACATTGAGGTATTGTAAACCTCATAATAGCGAGCAGTGGTGGCCGAGTGGTAACGGCCACGACTTACGAGTCAAAGATCGTAGGTTCGACCCCAGTCAGGTGCTTCACTTTGTGTAAATTATTTCATCACCATTGCTCTCAAAATGGTGGAGGAAAACATCGTGAGGAAACCGGCATGTCCTAGAACCAACAATTCGAAGACATGTGACATCTACCAACCCGCACTGGGCCCACGTGTCAGATTACGGCCCACTCCCTCTCATTGTAAGGAGGCCTGTATCCCAGCAGTAAAATATTATAGGAAGATTATGCAAACCTCATAGTTATAAAATAAACTACGGTTTATTTTCTGTAAAGTTTAAAGCATAAACTAATTTGACATCTATAACTTCGTTCCTTTAAGCTAAATGGTGCTGATCCATGCGTCATGTTCGTCAACGGCCGCCGTCAGTGGGAACTGGTCATCGCTTAGCTGCCACGGCTTATTTGAATTTATTTGAATTTTTTAATTGTTTTTCTTTTTATATTTTTACTACGGACGCTTTTAACGAGCACGTCTTTCTACATTGTTCTCACATGTATAATTACAACATAAATGATGTAACCAATATTTTGTAACGATATTCAGATTTAAAAGATTGTCCGTGGAGTTTCTTGCCCGTTCTTCTCCATAGGAACCTATTACGCATTGGAATGGGCAACTAGCTTCATCTTTCTGACTGACCGACCACTTGATAATTCCAAAGTAAAAAAATTCAATCAGTTAAATTCAAAAGCATTTATTTCAAATTTAACCAATTACACCTGTAATTAGTTAAATTTGAAATAAATGCTTTGAGTTTGAGTTCTTGAGTTTAACTGTCAACTTCCTTTTCTCAAGCTGTCAGTCGGTAAGAGATGTCAATTCTCTCATTTTAGTTCTGTTGGTGATAGGAAGTCGGCGCCACTGTCTGTAAAATCCATTGACAAATCGTGTGTTTTTAAAACCATTAAAGAGTAATGTGTCCTGTATTTTCTTGTTTACTCACTTAACATGGTAAGAAAATGTCCCAAATACCTACATACATAGCTAAAACAGCTTAAGTAACATATAACTACATTATGGTGCACTTACCCGACCAGGCCAACGTCCATCGCAGTTAGTAAGATCGTCGCCTTAATGAGTCCGACTAATGATGTTACACACAGGATTTTAGGAGAAAACTTTAGATAATTAGAGGGGATTAGAACGGATTACTTATAGGATTGTATTGTAGTGATTGTTATTTGTTTTATATTAGAAGCTTGCTGTGTTGTTTCTTCTGGATAAAATAGAGATACAAATGAATGATGACGTAGTTTTGGAGAAGTGTCAAAATACACATAATATGCGTTCGCATTTTATTTGCCAAACATGTAAACAAGGCATTACAGGTGTTTTTGCCGAATGCCGCTAGCGGCACTCTATACGATCCTGTGGGATGATTTAAAATTCCAACCTCCACGCTGATGAAACCGTGGGCAAAAGCTAGTAATATTATAAAATCTGGAAAACGTTACCTAAAAAAGAACCTACTTAACTAGAAAGTTAATTTTGAATGCCAACTTAACATTAACATTCGTGAAAAAGAACTGACTTGACGAGAGTTTTTCAGTACAACAACAGGTCGTTGTAAAAGCCTCATGTCACGTGCACACATTTTTTTTCCACGTTACCTCTATAGAGGAGCATTGTGCGAGAGAAATGTTTATCTTAAACGTTTTGTATGTCACACACAGTGCACCACTGCGTACCTGCATGTTGTGTGTTTCTTTAATAAAATATCTGCATAAAGTCTGTTCCAAAAGTAACTGTAGAAAGTGTAAGCAAACCTTGTTCAAGTTCTAACACACTAAGGGGAATTTAATAACCAACACTCAGCATCATCTTTAAATCTCACCACTTTTTCCAACAATTATTTTTTGTTGAATAACATTATTTAATTGTAATTCAAACATCATCGACATAAATTGAGGTTATAAAATTTACCTCAATTATCAAATGAAAAACATATTTAAGGTGATTTAAAATTAGAATTTTAGTTTAAATAATCAACTCTAAGCACTCCATTTTCAAGTCTTTGGCATCGTAGCTCTTAAATTTAAAATTTGTTTTGCTTACAAATATTAAAAAAATAAAGAAATATATATTCGTCGGTTATGGTAGGTACAAGTTGGTTAGGTATGTTCAGGACACATCCGCCGCTAAAAGCTGCATACGAATATTTATGTTTAAATGGTCATTAAACCTAACTTATTTACTACGAGTACTTATACTGTAATAACAATAGAAAACACTTAGAATAAAGATATACAGATACATTTAGACTATAATAAAATTAAAATTAAACACAACAACAACAATATTTGTAGGTATTATAAAACTAAATAAATCTAATAAATATTACCCTTTTACCTCCTTACTAATAAACTTTGTATATCGTCTGTATAGTTACACAATGCTTTGTCTTCTTCTTTCGAAAGTCAAATTACTGATGACTGAAAGAGAGAAATCGGTGTGTAACTATTCACCCGATATAATACGTTTATTAGTAAGGAAGTTAATCAAAAAAATAATTTAGTGTATAAAAATGATTTATCGAAGTCGTTTTTAGATTTCTTTTGTAGTAATTAAATGATAGTTCTCTTATTACTTTTAGAATATGGTTGTAAATTTTTATGAACATGTAGCTGTTTCTGTAGTGGAGAGCGCTTCCCTTTTTGTAAATCTATTGTTTTCGGTTACGATCACTGTTGCGCTCGGCAGCGATACTGGTCCAAAGTGACTAACGAGAAGGCGAACCAGTATTGCTACCGATCGCAACAGCGATATCGCTGCTAGCTTACATCTGAATAGGCGTATAAACGAATACTTACATGAACAACAAAATTATTATTTTTATTTTTTATTTTTCCGTAGCTTACCAACCATGTTTTCTATACCTCTTAAAGACACCAAATAAAACTAAAATACTGACACTATCCTCGCAGATTCTCACTCCACACGTAAAACCGAAAACGTATTTTAAAGCACCAAGTACCCGCATAAAATATATGCAATATCCATTCCGGTGGCGTGGCTAAGCGTCCAAATTTATAGACTACATGAAGGGCCATTTTTTATCAATCCCTCTGGCTTGTTCCAGCATGAAATATGCCGTAATGCTAGAGAAAATTGAGTGGCGACTGAGGGTAGATGTAAAACCGGTATTAAGCTTTTAACGCAGGTACAGAGGAAATGTTACGTTCGGAAAATTGGTAGCGGAACGAAATGTGTTTTTTAATCTACTGGTTCAGTGAGGTTTTAATAGGATGGTAGAAAATATTTTTCAAAGAGCGGAATCAAGCACGAAAGTCTGGAATCACAAAGTTTTGATGAAGGCAATGTTAGTTTTGTGAGTTTTTTACCGTGCTTGTCGGTACTGGGTACTAAATTAATAAAAAAATAAAAAACATTTTGTTTCAGTCAACTGAAAGATCCATAAATTATTAGTAGCAGGTTTGCTCTTAAAACACTATTGTTAGTAACTTTCCGTACAAACCGTACTAAATTGAACACAATTTTTCACTTTAGTAATTTAAAAAAAAATACGTTTCTCGTATGGTGACCCTCTTAATTTTTTTATATTATATTTATATTATATTTTTATTAAATATGCATTTATAATAACTTAAACTAAAGACGAATTAATGAGAAGAGGTCCCCATCAACTAAACAACGAGAAATGGAAACTAGGGTATAAGTCTTCTCACAAATTGCATTATTATGGCCGAGGAAGTATCTGCCGCCACAGCCTTCAGGATGCTATTGTAAGTGCCTCTTATTCTCCTCAGGAGTGAGGCCAGGAAGCGGGGAATTTTTTGTTTAGAAGTACTCGTACTTTTTACGAATATCTGTGAATTGGATGTAATAAAAAATTTAAGAGGGCAATTTTTTTTTGTATAGTTGAAGGCATTTATGTGGCACTATTTTTACTAAGCGTACACAAGACATGTTTGTCCTGGGCTGTACCTACCTACTTATTTAGCATGTTATTAAATAATTATTATAATCCTAACTTAGACATACACACACCTCCACACACATTTTACAACACCTCCATTACACCCTTCACAACACCTCCATTTACACACTATACCGCATAGATACACGCCCGCACACTACAAATACTTGTATTAATAATTATGTCACTCTCTGTTTTCAGTTTTGTCTGTGTACTTTGTAATTGGCGTAATGTTTAGAATAACTTTAATGTTATAGGTACTTACTGTTAGCTGTGAAGCTACCTTATGATCAATAAATAAATAAATAAAAACATAATTCACTATTATTAATGCGAAAGTGAGTTTGTTTGATCACCTCTTAACGGCTAAACAGATTTCGATGAAATTGAGTATACAGTTAGACCATGATCTGGGTTGGAACATAGGGTACTTACTTTTATCTAGGTAGTACGTTTCCGTGGGATAGTTTCAGAACTCCACGCAGGCTAAACAGCAGGCGTAAGCTAGTCGTCTGGGGTTACGGGTTTGTCCGAAAGGGATATCGCGGCCCCGGCACACAGGCAACGGAAGGAACACGGGTGGGTTTTAGTCAGTAAAAGTCTGACACTTCCTCTCGCTCCGCCCAGAACGGGAGGAGTCATTTGATGATTTCCGACCCAAAAAAAAAAGGCGTAAGCTAGTCGTAGATATTAAATAAATTAATGTTAAGTACACTAATCTCTCCAAAATTCACACGCGAATAAAAATTTCTCATAAACACGAAAATCGGTTACAATTCAAACCGAATCGCTATCACCTAAACCGGCTAATCCGTCGAAACGTTCACATAATCATATTAACTCATCCCATTGGCCGCCCAGATACGGTACTCATTTCCCGTCTACCACACAACGGATATTATTGAAATGCATACCGGTATATTTGCGGTACAATACCTGTATATCTAGATTTTCGGTTAATGACTCGTAAATTGTTACTTGTAAAGCTGTTTCAAAATATATTTTTACGATAGAGATGTTAATGGCGAGTGTATGATAACCATCTGCCTAGTCTTTTCCCAACTATGTTGGGGTCGGCTGAATACCAGTATTTTACATGGAGCGACTGTCTATCTGACCTCCACAACCCAGTTACTGGGTAATACGATACGCCTGGGTAAGACTGGTTGTCAGACTTTCGGGCTTCTGAGGACTCGTAACGACTGTCAAAGATTTACAAATGACAGCCGGGACCAACGGCTTAACGTGCTTTCCGAGGCATGGAGGAGTCTCGGTATGTAAAGATGGTCACCCATCCACGGACCAACCCTGACAAGAGTAGCTTAACCTGATGGATCGACTCGTGCGGATATTATTACTTATCCACGAGCTCCTCCGCGAGTGCATGATAATGATTTTCATATTTTTTTTTAATCAATTTTGGTAAGAAGTTCGTTAGAGCATGTTTGACCTACTCTGCACAGTTGGCAAATGAGAGCTAGACCGAAAAAAGTGTAATACGTTGGTTGACCTTCACTACACTTTTGTTACGTAAAAAAAGAGTGCAAAAGCGAAAGGAACTTCGTCCTAACCGGGTGTCCCACGACAACTCTCGATTTTTTTACCCGACTACGTAAAAAAGAGGGTTATGATTTTGACCGGTATGTATGTATGTGCATCTGTTACCTCATCACTTCTAAACTACTTATCATAATTTGACAAATGAGGTATCGTTGGAATCATCTTGATCGTCCGCTGGTTATAGTAGTAGACTAAATAGAATATGGCGCCTTCTAGCGGACATAAAGTAACGAACAAAAAAATGGATTTATTTTTATTTTGCCATGTTGGGTACCTATCAAATGAAAGGGTTTAGCGAGAATATTTAAAAAAAAAAAAAATTATAACCCCAAAATAATGTAATTAAAAAAAAAGTCACACGTAATATATTCGATGTATGCCCGATTTAACACATGTGACTTCGGATTTTTTATTAGTCTGTCTGTGATGTCTTGTTTATACCTTTTTAGTTGAATTTTGTGTCGTAGTTGTGTTTTAGTTTTTATTATTATTGGATCGTTACATGTACATTCGGGAAAATGTATTGTTTAGCGGGAAGACAAACTACTCTATTTCATATGAAGTTGATAAATGTACTTAGGTAGTAAGCAACGTTGTTAAAACCTTTTTAAATAGTTGGTAAATAAACGCATGGCTTGAACATACTTGTTACAACAGTGACCAGTTGGTTAATTAAATTGACATTAGTTATAATTAATTTGTAAAACAATCAATTTCTCGGACTCTACAGTCAAACAGACTAACTGTATGTATAGTCAATGGCTGTTTGGTCGTTTTTTTTTTTACTTTTTGCCCACATGTCGTCGCTTTTAAGTGCGGTTTTCGTAGTGCAAGTATTTAAAGAAGAATAGGGTTATTTGCCACAGAAACACACACACATATAAAAAAAGACGTTACCTCGAATAAAAAAATTGTAAAATCAGATCTATGTCTCCGTCTACTGCACGAGCCGAATTCACAAAACGAAATGATCCCTGAAAAATCCAACCACCATTATTGTTATTTATATACCTTATAATAATATTTTACAAAAGGCAGCGCGGAGGAGTGAATCCGATTTCATTTCCTGTGGGTTCCGTGACGTCCAAGCCGCGACGCCCAATGGCGCTGGGGTGCGTCCAACGCATTATCGAATATCGACACAGATAAATATTTTGCGCCAGCCACTCCATAAATAACACATAATGGATTCTCATTCCGAAACGGCTTAGGGTGGAACTTGGAGGCGAAAAAGAGGATACGGTTGGAAATACAGTATAGATACAGCCACGCCATTAATGCATGCGGCGAAATACAGAACTAACATAAAATGTAGGTACTGGATTTGACAGGTTTTTGACATCTTCCCTTAAGGCGAAAGCGCCAGGGTAGCCCGTAAAATTCTAATTTTCTTGCGTATTTTTTGCAATTTACAGGTCAGTGTCTATGTAAATAAGTTTCAAAATATGATTCACGACCGTAACAAGTAGGCATGTACTCGTATTTACAGAATTATATCATTAAAATCTTAAATACACCTCTCTAAGTTCAATTGACTATTTTATGAAATCATGATTATTGAGGCCAATTTTATTCAAAGTTAGATAGAATTGATGACTTTACTCTTAATACTGTTAATACACATTTTTAAAGGGGGTTACAAACCAGGTAGCGCTACAATTACTTTCGTGTTTTTCAGTGAAAATTATTGCTTAGCAAATTAAGTACCAACTTATGTTATTTATCCGCAAATTAAATCACAACTGTCTCTTTGACAGTTGTTTAAAATGACTATAGGTAACACGGTAAATTGACTTGTGTGTCATTCTGCTAACTGGACAATTTAATTAGTATGTAAGTACTATTTATTACACCTAATAATGAAAGCCACTCTCGCACCAATAGCATTGACATCTTCTCCAACACGCTGGTTCATTTTACGGCAACTTGTGGATTGCAAATTCCTCAGAATTGATTCTTGTTTAATTTCATCATTCATATTAGTGTTCTGCATTTTATTGTTAGGTACAGTCACGAGCACCAATATGTATACACTTAGCAACTTTAAAAAGTGATTTTCTCCTACTGTGGTGATTTTAATTTTATGTTGTTATGAACATAGTATTTTTGAACCCACACTAATATGAAATAGGTCTTATCTCAAAGTTGCAGTCATTATTCCATGCGAAAATCACTTTTGAATTTTGCTAAGTGGATACATGTTGGTCCTCGTGACTGTACATGTTATTACATCGTAAACTTTTTAATTACCTACTATTATTTAACTATTTGATTTTATTATTATTAATTAATTTCAATTGATTGTTTTTATTATCACTTTAATTATAAATAGGCAAACTATGTACTCGTAAGTGCTGTGCATACCTTTAAGAGACAAGTTCGCTGTTGTTTATAAATTATAATATGATTATGCTCTCTGTAAATGTTTTGTGATCTAGTCGTTGGAGTGCCATAATAAATAAATCATAAAATCAATACCTTTATTGCAACGGTGAATCAATTTTCACGCAGGCCTCCCCCTTATAGATACCTAGGCCTAGGCCTATACCTAGGCGTAATATTTTTTGAGATTTGGATAGCTCATGACTGGACCTAAATATGAATTAAAAATCTAAAAAAATATAAATGTATAAATCCGCGAAATCTTGTGACAATTCTGGTAAAGTACAAGAAACCAACTTAAGTTCTTCAAAACTTCCACCGCCATATTTTAAATCAATTCTGTCCGTATCCTTTCTTATTGAATAACATCTTGCTCATGTCAACTGTCCATTCCGATTTAACATAATCCGTGTCCAGAATCGTATAAAACGGATTTTTGCAGGTCCGACTTCGGTTTCTCGATTGTTATTTAAATGTGATATATGATTGAGTATGATGTTTTGTGTTATAGCTAGCATACATGCTGCACAGTTTAAAATATATAAATCTATAATAAAATATTTTTTGCAAGCATACGTCACATAATAAGCAACAAATAACTATTAAAATATAGCATTTTTTTAAAGCGAGCAGGAATATTGACAGCTTACAAAGAAAAAAGTAAGAAAGTTTAGTTTTAGTTTTTTTTTGTATTCAAGTATTGATTTATTGATGCTCAGAAACCCATTGGATAAGTTTTTATGTAAAGTTTTACTTTTGTTGCTACCTTTATTATTATTGAAAAACATGTCGCAACATGTTAAGGCATGCTAAGCATTGTTTTACTTAACCAACTGTAAAAGCAAAACCCTCAAAAACGTTAGCCACTTAAAACTACAATCCCTTAAAACCGACTATCAAGGTTTCCCAGAAAACTGCACCCAGGCCGTAACGAAACGAAATAGTGTGAAAAAGTAGAAAAAAAAAAAACGTAAAAAATGAGCCCGGGCTAGAATCCCGAGTGAATCCAACGAGAAACGGAATGAAAATTGGATTTGCCTCTGATTGGATTTTTATTTACTTAAGACAAGAAAAATTCTCCTCGTCGCGAAGGCTACGGCGTTCTTATAAATGATTTAGAGATCCTCTCGTCTCGACTGACTGATTAACTAGCGGGTTCTGTACGTTACGCTGCTGGATCATTCGTTTGGGAGCGAGATTTGTGGACTTTTCGCCCTGCTGTGATACATGAGAATTAGTTTTCTGCTCTATTACGTTTTCAGAGGTTGTGTTTGCATTTTGGCCGTACTATGTTTCACGGGTCGGGCGTAATTGTAAGGTTTAGGGCGTAAGTGTAAACTGATTTTTTCTCCGCAAATATTTATGCTTATATATGATAGTTTTAGAGCTGAGATATAATAGTGTCTAGAGTATATTTTATTGCCACTTGCAAAGCGATCAAGACTTATCAACAACAAAATTTCAAAATCAAAGTGATGACGTAGTGATTCGTTAATGTTACATCTACGGCGAAGCATAAAGGAAGCTTACGATTTTGACCGGTATGTATGTATGTTCATCTATTACCGCATAACTTCTAAACTACTAAA
The DNA here is from genome assembly GCA_916701695.1 of Agrochola macilenta. Classification (NCBI taxonomy): domain Eukaryota; kingdom Metazoa; phylum Arthropoda; class Insecta; order Lepidoptera; family Noctuidae; genus Agrochola; species Agrochola macilenta. Next base: position 14,167,606 of record OU753564.1, read on the forward strand.
CATAATTTGACAAATGTGGTGTGAATGTGTTATGTGACGTCAAATCACATTAAATTCAATATGGCACCCTCTAGAGGAGAAAAAGCCATGACCAAAAATCTTTTTATTTTTTTTTAGTCTGTCTGTGATGTCTTGTTTATACCTTTTTAGTTGACTTTTTTGTCGTAGTTGGGTTTTTGTTTTTTTATTTAATTGTGTATAACATTATGGCCTTTTATGGGTTGAAATAAAAATATATTTTTTAAACTTTTTTTTTTCATAATCAATCGGATTGTGAACGAAAGTGTGTTACGCAATTGGGATGCGGGTGTACGACTTATTCTTAATTTCAGCTTTAGGTCTTACTATGAACCAAAAAATAAACGTTGTCTTTCTGCACAGTATTTCTCACTCCAATATTGAAGTTCTATTGACCGAACAATATTCAGAATAAAACCTTTAACCTAATTCATATAGTTAATAGATCCAGGCGTGACCTTGCGGAAATCCATTATAAAATACAATAGACGTAGATATATTTAGTAACCTATTCCGTTTAACTATTACTAAAGAGTCATAAAAAACCGTGTAAGAATTCGAGACGTGTTTCACCTCTCAATGCATACTCGGGATGACGATTGCCACGCCGAGCACCGGGCTACGCGACGCCGTGTTCGGGTACGCGACAAGTCAATCGTCATCAAGAGGATGCCTCGTTGAGAGGTGAAACACGTGTCGATTTCTCACAGGGTTTTTATGACTCTTTAGGAATAGTTAAGCGGAATAGGTTACTAAATCTACGTCTATTGTATTTTACATTTCATAAATATCCAAAATCAACTAAACTTAGAATTTCTGGTCAAATTCAAAGCATATACTCACACGTCAGTACGTAATACAAAGTCTCTAAGGGTAGAAGTTGCTCACAAATTTCAATTGAACTCTGCCCGTGGAAGTGCATCGAAGTGTTCGCCCAGGGGAGTCCACGGTACTTACTTGTAGCTATGGCCGACAAATTTAATCATTCATGTTGTAACCAGTTTTAGAATTTCTACCGGGGAACGAAAAGTAAGTTATGATGATGATATAAACAGATAAAAAGAAAAATTGTTTATTCTACCCAAATATAAAATAATGTAAGTCAAAAAATCCTCGTATTCGTCATTATGAGAAATAATAAATATACATACACCGCACCGCTGAGACCGGCCCAGGAAGAAGTGGTGAGACTACTTAGACGCTTATCGCAAGGGTTGAATCGAGGTGGCTGTGGAAAAGGATGTCTGGAAGGATTTTGTGGCAGTCATTACTTAGCAGTGTAGGCTAATAAAACAATAAAAATAAAAAACATACTGTATGTGGTTAGTCATGGTATAATACACGGCGACGCAAAACTACACTCTAAAGGTGCTCCCTCACCGGGAGCATTCGCCTGTAATATAACTTTACAGATTCGATTTTGAGCGTTACGTCACAATACTGCCGTGACTGACGAGCATTCGCCGGAATGTAACAATTCAGATGAAATATTACAGACATTGCGCACTGTAATACTTGGTTTTCCTCCCTCACTGATGTAATGCTTGAATTGTATCATTACAGGTTTCGCACTGTAATTCTCAGTTCTCCTCTCTGACTTATGTGATGCTAGAATTGTATCATTACAGGTGCACTGTAATGCTCGGTTCTCCTCCCTCACTGATGTAATGCTCGACTCTGAACGTTACATTACAGGCGAATGCTCCCGGTGCGGGAAGCACCTTAAGATAATTTTGTGATAAATAATACTGAATCCGTCGCTACGAGTACTATATAAATTAATTTCATGAAATCTTCCGCGAATTTTCCGAAGTACATATTAAACATATTTTGTGCTAAACTTTGCAACTTCAGCACAAATACTCTTTCACGAGAAAAATAACAGAAATTTTTCCTTAACAGAGGACAAAAGTTAACGTCCTGATTGAAACAGTAACAGTTCTTCGCGTTTCTATTCAATTTGCTTTTCTGAATTAATTCAGTATCTCCCTTCGACCGTGCAGCATTAACCAAATGTATTCATGAGGCTCACGCCGACATTATCTTAGGGAAAGGTTGTAAATTAAAAATATGAAGGATGTTTGTGTGCTGACGGTACTCTTGAACGGTGATCAAGAGTGTATTTGGATTTATAAGTCGGCTTAACCACGTGCATTCTTAAAGTGGGTAACTTCGCAAATAGCTGTCTAATATTTACATGTTTTGATTAATTCCCGTTGTACCGTATGCACCATTGACCTGCACCATTAGGCAATATTACTGTGGAAGGATCTTGGCTACGGATGTGGAGGGGCTTGTGTCTAAGTAATAACAGCCACACGGGTCGATCGATCAGGTTAAGCTACGCTTGCCGCGGTTGGTCGGTGGATGGGTGATCATCTTTACATGCTTTCCGAGGCACGGAGGGTTCTTGGTATATACCAAGAACCCTCCGTGCCTCGGAAAGCACGTTAAGCTGTTGGTCCCGGCTGTCATTCGTAGATCTTTGACAGTCGTTACGGGTAGTTAGAAGCCCAAAAGTCTGACAACCAGTCTTACCAAAGGGTATCGTGTTACCTAGTACCTAGGTTGTGGTCAGATAGTTAGACGCTCCATGTAAAATACTGGTATTCAGCTGCATCCGGTTAGACTGGAAGCCGACCCCAGCATAGTTGGGGAAAGGCTAGGCAGATGATTACTGTATGGAAATATGAAATATGGCTAACTAGTGAACTAAAATATTGATTTCTAGCTGCGCCCCGCGGTTTCACCTGCATAAGTCTCGATCCCGGGGGAATATCGGGATATAAAGTATCCTATGTACTAACCCAGGTCATGGTCTACCCATGTGCCTAATTTCATCTAAATCTGTTCAGCCGTTTTAGCGTGAAAGCGTAACAAAAAAACTTACTTAAAAAAACTTCTATACATATAAAATGCTTTGTCCTGAATGACTGACTGACGGATCAACGCACAGCCTAAACCGCTGATCGTAGAGACCTGAAACTTGGAGGGTGTATTCTTTGTATAACGTAGGTATCCGATAACAAATGATTTTTCGAAATTCTACCCCTAAGAGGGTGAAAAAGGTGGTCATAGTTTGTATGGAACAACGTGATTCCTTGGCCCAATCTACTTCAAATTTTGCATAAACATTCTTTAACAGAATTAATAGAAGACCTGTTTCGTATTTTATTTAAATTCATCCCCTAACGGGGTTAAATAGGGGTAGAAAGTTATTTTAGGAGTGATTTGCTTCGAAGTTGATATCAATACTCCTTAGTGCTTCTGATTTAAATAACTTTATTTTTTTGACACATGTTTAAAAAGTCAATCCGATATTATTCAAAAAAGGTTGAACTCACATAAAGGCTTGGTGCTCGCAATGCAAATACTCTTTAAAATTGGAATGTCTCGAAAGTCACCGTACTATACATATTAGTACCGCATTTGAAGGTTTCTAAGCTTAACAGAGGTCTGCATTTTTCGAATTCAAGCGAGTGCAGTTTCCCATCAAAGTATGCTTCGCAATGACTATAAACAAAGCTCAAGGTCAAACTCTTAAGGTAGCGGGAGTAGACTTAAGGGAAAGCTGCTTCTCCCACGGCCAGTTGTATGTGGCATGCTCCAGAGTAAACGCACAGAGTAGCTTGGTGATTCTAGCACCCGAAAGAAAAACAAAAAATATTGTTTACTAAGAAATACTGCGGTAGGTGTAGTATTTCGATTTCGTTGTAAAAAGATATTACACTTCGCCAGAAAGGCCGAGCTTCGTGTTCATAAAATATAATTATCATATTTTTTTTTTCAAGTTTATTTATTTTATAATTATTCAAACATTTGAACATAATAATTTATATGTTATAACAAAATTAATAACGTAAAAACCAATAAAAAATCCTATTAGAACCATTTTCGACTTAAACGCGGACGAAGTCGCGGGCAAAAGCTAGTATTATACTATAATTAACATCGTAACACCGAATATTTAATTTTAGAAGTAAAAAAAGTATTAAGAAACTTTCCAAATGCTTTTTTAACACAGAACAGTTACAAAATAAAATTTAGTATTATAATTCAATTCAATATTGATATTCTAGTTCACTAGTTAGCGATATTTCATATTTCCATACAGTATTATTGCAAAATTAATCAAAACAGGTGAATATTTGACAGCTATTTGCGACGTTGCCAACTTTTAGGATGAGCTATACAGCGTGTATAAAAAAGGTGTGGTCATATTCAAGGTCAATTCGTAAAAACCGTACGAAGCACCGGCTCTTCGCTGGTTCCAAATAAATAATTGTGTAATCAATTTAAATCTAAAAATACAAAAAATAAACACACAGACTGGCATCTGTAATGAAGTTCTTATCGAACCGTCTGCCTTCGAAATGAAAATATTATTTTACCCGCCATTGCATTAATGCGAAAACTGTGTATTGTGGTTTTCTGTGATGGATCGCCGCAGCCTGTCAATTTATAATACGATGAAGAGATTCTGAATGATGCATCGATGATGGGAACTTATTTTGAATATCGTGTGATTGCGGGTGCGAATAATAATAAATAACAGTGATTTATCGGAACTAGTATTTTTTGTTCTTTTTTTGAATATGGCTGGGCAGTATTTTGTTCATAACCGACGTTTTGTCTGTTTTATGTTACGTGTTTAGATTTGTATAGAGCGCCCGTCTCTGTCACTCAAGTTGTCCTAAATAATCAACAGTCCTAGTAAATATTTGTATACTGGTATATTTACATTTTTTCTAACCGTGATGCCCACATGCATGTACAGTTCTAGAAGAAAAATCTTGGGCACCTTATTATTTTTACGCGACAACAGCGAAACAAAAAAAAAAAAAAATTTTGACCGGTATGTATGTACTTACTCGTTTGTTCATCTGTTACCTCTGTTACCTCTCTGTTGAAAGGTTAGGTAGAGATGCACCTATAGGACACCCATATTTCGAAAGTTCTTTTTCTAAAAACTTGATGTGCGACTGCCTATTTTTTATAGTAACTTAAAATAATAATAGTACCTAGTAAACTAAAATACAAAAATGTGCTACAAAATCCGACACGCTGCAAAAATAATGATAAATAAAAACAAGACTCCAATTAAAAAAAACATTATTTACCACACAAAAAAATAAAACGAATTCAAAAGCGATGATTAACCGCGCCTTCGCACTCCTTTATTCATTCCTTATTCCCTACAACATTTACTCAATGTATTCATGGAGTACCGAATTGACGCCATGACGCTTGGTAAATTTTTTGCCGCCAATTTTGCACCAACATTTTCTCGCCGACCTTTTCCATGTTTTTCCGCTCTTTTGACGGATTCCGACGCACGACTAATCTGTTGATATTGATACAGAGTCCTGTGAATGTTTAAAGAGGGTTTTTTGCGTCACCTTTTTGGCTATTTTTACTCATCTGAGAAGGGAAAGTAATGTATTGGCTACTTATCTTTTACAAATTCGTCGAGGAAAAAGATTGGTGGGAGTGCAGTAGATGTAAAGGAATTTGTAGAAAGTTTTTAAGATAAATAAAACAACCTAACATTGATGTTTATGTTTTAAAAGATTTATTTTTGGTATATCAATCTATCCTACATTTATTAACATTATTACCTTTTACTAATTATATTTAGTTATAGTTTTTAAGAACGTTCGCATTCGCATCTCATTCGAATCAATTTACCAAGATTTTTGACAAGTTTGACAGATTGCGACTTGAATGTAAACGTTTTTTAAGTACGAGAATTGGCCTTCTTATGTACTGGTGAATGTCACCGGAATCCACTGCATGAGAAGCACAGGACCGGTCTATGTGACAACGGTTGTTGCCCAAGGTAAATAATTCCATACCTATAAGGCATTTAATTCCCCTTATGGATAATCAGGGAAAGAGAAAGAAAAAAAAATACCTTTATTGGCATTACAATAAAAAAACAACACCATAAAACTATACAATACAGAAAACAATGCTTATTGCTTAAAGAGCCTCAGCTGCCATAGTGTCAAATGACAACACAAGGTATCTTTCCACCTGAACCTGAATTTTAGCTACAACCTCGAATAAAATTGAACTCGAAATTGTCATTCTTTACAAGTAAAATCTACATCTTTAGCTACACTCTCAACTGCAAGTGTTTTGTAAAAGGCGAGGTATGAATAATTCGGCTAAGTAGACCTTCTTTTATTTCAACGGTAGATTGCAATTTTACGCGGGCTGCGCACGGATATTAAAAATTAAAGTTAATAAGCAAAGCAGCGCTTTGTGCTGCAAAGTGATACAGTTTGCGCTTTTGTTTCGTGTACCTCTTTATGATAACATTTCTGATGTTAGGGTACGTAGCTTTAGTGAGGGGCTCGTGTCAAAAAATTGCACGTGCAGCACCGTACCGGTGATAGAAGAGAAACTGCTTAAAAATTAAGAGCGTTCATGCAAAAAGTTTGCAACGTCGCAAATAGCTGTCAAACATGTATCTGTTTTGATTAATTTGGCAATATTACTGTATGGAAATAAGAAATATAGCTAACTAGTGAACTAGAATATTAATAATTAATAGCAATTATAATACTGAATTTGATGTTGTAACCGTTTTAGGTGTTTGGAAAGTTTCCAAATACTCTACTTTTTTTACATCTAAAAGTAAATATTCGGTGTTACGATATTAATTATTGCGTTTCATAATCAATATTTTAGTTCACTAGTTAACCATATTTCTTATTTCGTTATGGTGATATTGCCAAATTAATCAAAACAGCGAAAAATTTGACAGCTATTTGCGACGTTGCCCACTTTCTGAATAAACGCTCTTATGAATAAGATATATTTAGTGTGAGAGACCGAGAGAGTTATATCTTTCTTTTCTCTCATGTAACGAAATCTGCTTAAACGAGATGTGGCCTTGAAACTCTCCCTCGCAATTCTCGCCTAAGATGTTTCACTTAAAAAAAACATAGCAAATCTATAATATAATCACACAACAGAAATAGTCGGCCACTCGAATTAACATACATTATATTTTTATTTGCATGTGTTCCTGTGACAAATACATAAAACAACCGACTTCAAAAAAACCTACAAAGTGAAAAATAACTTTAATTTCGGAAGTGAAAAACGAAAATTCAAAACTAAAGACACCGACTTCCGAAATTAAAGTTATTTTTCAATTTGTAGTGTTTTTTTTTTTTATTCGGTTGTTTTTTTTTTGTAAATTTTTTTTTCTTACTTTCGTTCTTTCATTTGTCACCCTCGTAAGTACATACCTATACATAATTTAATCTAAAAAATATTAAATTAAATAATCCGCAAAAAATAACAACTTAAAAACATTTCCTTTTCCCAAGACAAATACAGTTGTGCGCTCAAGTGTCGAGTGGCTATATATTTTCATTTTCGAGAGGCGACACTCGCGCCGCCTGTAGGTGACTGCCGGAATTATTGCACTTCAACAAGAGTGGACCGATGTGTCTATATATCCTTTTTATTGCTGTTAGAAAAAAGGAATCGCGCGGAGCTTGCGAATGACGTAAAGTGTGACGTTATTAAAGTTTTATGTGCAGTTCGGTTTGGAATTGTTAAATGTTTGTTTCTGAACTGTAGGATTTTGTGATTTTTAGAGAAACAAAATTAAATGGATTCGTTATGAGAGTCGTCATTACGCCTGTATTACAAGATACACCGCTGCAATATACATATTACACCCACATTTCCTCAGTTATGTTTAAGGCGAAAGCGTCAAAGTAGCCCGCGAAATTCAAATTTTGTTACGTTTTTTGCAATTTGCAGGTCAGTATCATGTTGTAAGTTGATTTAAATATGATTCGCGGCCGTATCAAATGTATATTTATAGAATTGTAATCATAAAAATGATCAATACAACTCTCTAAGTTCATATAATTCCATTGAATGACTATTAAATGAAATCATGTACTTTGTGACCATTGTGCTTACTTATATGGTTATAAATATGTAAAAACATATTCGTTACGGTCGCGAATCATATTTTAATCAACATAAAACCTGACACTGACCTGAAAAATGCAAAAAACTAAAGAAAATTTGAATTTCGCGGGTTACCTTAGCGGATTAAGCGAAATTAATAGTTAAGCAAATGAGTGATTTTTATTTTATTTTATTTTTTATACTATCTTTTTATTACTTAATATAACGGACATAAAAATTACATTGACATTTGACAAAATTAAAATTAATGACAAAATTAAATCAAATTAAAATTAAAATCAGAATTACACTTAGAAAATTTGGTTAGAATTAAAATCCAAATAAAAAAAAATATACAGTAATTATTATATAATAATTACTTCTAATACCTTACAAAATGTATCAATGATCCACCCAATGTACTGATGGCCCAGTGCTTATGAGGCTAGCAAGTAGTATCCGGGCAAGTACCAATGTGTCTTTTTCAATTCATACGTACTTTCTGAGTTTATCTTGGACATTACTGTCATCGGTGAAGGAAAAACATCGTGAGGAGACCTGGACGTATACGTCCAGGTCTCCTCAAGATGTTTTTCCTTCTTGTGTTGTGTGATGTTAATATAAGTCTGAAATCGCCAACCCGTCTTGAGCAAGTGTGGTGATCAATGCCTTCTCTATATGAGAAGAGGCCTATATAATATCTTTATAACGACAGGCTGGTATTTATTCCAAGCACGTTAAATTACTTATTTATTCATTAATAAATTCACCAAGTCTAACTTGTATAAAGCAAAATACGAACTCACTTAGTCCCTTACCACAATCGTGCTCACAGCCAAAAACAATGTATAAACGTATATAAAGAGTAATATTCCACAGTCACTCTCGAGGAAAACCCAGTGAGCCCTTTAACAGTGAGAAATATAAATAAATGACGACAAAAGTGTCTGGTCACTGTAGCTGAGACGAAGTACAGTCGTCGTCAATATCAATATTACGGCGACGCGCGACGCGGCGCTGTATCGGACTGCCTTATTCCGTCCAATTGAATTAATAGTACAGACGATGAGAGAAGTTTTTTTTATTGTTTTTGCTCCTTTTGTGGCCTTTTCTGGCGTTTAGTTACTTTTTTTGTTTTGGTGCTTATACTGTTTGAATTTTCTATGTAAATTAAGGTTCAGGAGGATTATTTTAGCCGCAAACATACCTAAGTGCTTTATGAAGATTTTGTAATAGAACCTTTATTATAAAAGGTATTAATTTGCCGGTTTTAGATGAAATTATAAGTTTGCGAACTTTTGGGTAATCCACTTTGTATTTAACTTGAACTACAAAAGCATGTTGCTCAAATGGAAGACACAACACACTACAGATAATATTCTAAACTCGTTAAAATACAAAAAAATATATATCCTATCTACATCCGCCACCAGAAATACCATATTAATGAAAAAAACTAATTCCCATCTTTCCAGTCTTGCTATTACAATAACAAACAGTAATAAATTACATGAGACACTTTTCTCGATAATTACACCGCTCTCTAGGGCGGTGACGGCTACAATAAAAAAAGTCATCTGTGATTTTTCATTTCGTTCCGTGGCCCGCCTATGTTAGGCGCACTTTTGTACGGTATACTCGGATCGCCACGATTTGATACTTTTGAATATCATTTTGTCAGTTTTAAGAAAGAAAGAAAGAAAGAAAATAAATTTATTAAGCACAGACACACAACACAACATATTATACTATAACAGAAAAAAGAAATAAATAAAAAAGGAAATAAATAAAAGTGTTAAGTAAGAAACTAGCAGGAAAAAGAGAAAAATATTCTGGGCACGCTCGTTCCATCACAGACCTCATCCACCGCTTCCTATCAGGCGAGATCGAGGTCAAGCGCAGGCCTACTATGCAATAAAAAACAAAAAAAAACTTGCATGCTTAACACAGAAAATGGCGATAAAATTTATCGCAATGCTTTTCATTTTCACATCCATTGTTTCTTAGGTTTGAAAAATTCGCCTGTTTAAACAACATTAATAACGCAATGAACTAGGCTGAACTGTCAAAATGAAAAGAATTGTGATCGATTGCCATTTCATGTGTGTTACGCAATTACACCGCTGTTTATCCAAGGTTAGTATTTCACTTATGAAACAGCTGCATTTTTTTTTGTATTTATTATGGTGTGAAGCATGAATATTAAAAACTTTTGCAATGAAACCAAGCCTGACTTTGGACTTTTTGGAGTTACTATTAATAAACAAAATTGATAAAAGTCAAATCATTTATTTAATGTAGGCCATTAAAAAGTACTTTTGAACGTCAAAATTTACAAGAAAGTAGAATTGTTTCTAGATGCCAAAAGGTCGTTTGGTATGGAGAAGAATAGAGAAGAAGAAATAGGGGACTCCATAGTTCATCATCATCATAATTTCAGCCAAAAGACGTCCACTGCTGGACATAGGCCTCCCCCAAATGGGGGGGGGGTTGCCATAATCGCCACGCTTGGCAGGCGGGTTGGCGATCGCAGTATGATGTTAACATGCATAGAGAACGCTGCTGCCCATTCTCTAGTGGGTCCCTTAGTCGTCTTTTACGACACCCACGGGAAGAAATGGGATGGTACTATTCTTTACGTCCGGCACCACATGGACATGCCGGACGTAAAGAATAGTACCATCCCATTTCTTAACTTTCTCCCGTAAAAGTTGTAAAAGTTAAGACTGGCAAGAAACACAATATTAATAAGGCAAGTGCTGGTATCAAAACTAAACAATCAATGCAACCCTAACGGTATCAACGCGGTCTTCCCGTAAATTATTCCTTCGGCCATTAAACAAATATATCGCTATACGGCCGGCCCACAGCAAACCGCTGCAAAATGCGGAATCAACACTTTAACAGCTTCGTTTTTTATTAAAATGATAAATATTATTTCAAAATTAAATTGGTAGAAGTTCCTGGTTTGAATAGTTCGAGGTTCGTATAATCAACGTAATTAGTGGAAATAGTCGTGGTATACTACAAAACAAAATAAAAATGTGCTATAATACACACTACAAAATAATTTATTTATAACTCGGACGTTGTCCTGTTCAAACAATCAAAAATATTTAGTATTAGAAATTTTTCCGAAAAACTTTTCCAATTCTTTCCACAATAAACACAGTGACGCGACGAGCTGGATAGGTTCCGTCAAAACTGGAAGGAGGACGCGCGGGCTCGCGAACGATTTAAGGCTTGGAGGGAGACCTTTGCCCAGGAGTGGGACAGCGTAGGGTAGAATAAAAAAAATAAAAAAACGAATTCGGACTACATAACACGAACATTTTGAAACAAAAAATAGTCAAGTCGGCGCAACCGTTTTATAGTGATGCGCTCACCAATTAACAGCTTTTCACTTTTTTTAATTTAAATAGATATAAATAAAGTGTTCGAACGACATACAAATAGCTACTACTGACCGAATAAATTAAAAAATGGAACAGATTGTATTGTATGTACATAGTACCAAATTACCGGGAATTTAATTGTAGACGATGAAAATTTTTTGGCCTACAAACTGCGAAAATTAGTCCCGTTTCATCTTCAAGCCAATTTTCCTTAAGTCTCTCTTAAACACTTAAAAAATGAGAATCTTTAAATAAAAAAAAAGCGAATAATAAAAATCCTACAATCTGCGAAAATTAGTCTCGTTTCAAGCCAATATTCCTTAAGTCTCTCTTAAACACTTAAAAAAAGAGACTCTTTAAAAAGGGAATAAATAAAAATCCTACTAGCGTAAAGATCTCCTGTCTTTAGAATATCCCGTTGCAAAAGGATGTGCTCAGGCAAAGGTATCAGTTACTTGTTAAGGAAACTAGAGGAACTTATTGCAAAGGAGGTGATATATTTTCCTTCAAAAGCCTGTCATGGCTGCCATGTGATATTCTTTTTGATCACGTATGTTTTTTTGTACACTGTACAAAAGCTCCTTAACGTTTTTATTCAACCAAGACGATGAAAACTTAAGGTGAAATGGGTTCCAAAGCAGATGTTTCGACTTCACGCAAAATCAATGTTTCTCTTAAAAAAACCACGAATTTAATTTTTTTTCAATGATTACGAAAATTGAAGAGTGTCCTTATGAAGTATGAGGCCCGAAACACGATTGACAAAACTTTCCTCGATAGAAAAAAACGGCAAAGTTACCTTAAAATCTGCTTTTTTTGTTACAACCACTAAGAGAAGAACCTATTCCATTCGATTGTTATCAAAGGAATTGTATTAAAATGTTGTCTACGTGTTCACTATTAAATACTTTAAGGAATTATGGACTTATTTTTCTATATCAACACAAGTAAAAATTTTAAATTCAATATTTGTAAACATAGTGCAATAGAATTGCGCGCGGGCCGGGTCATACCGCCGCTCCCGGAACGATACCACGATACCATTTCACCTTAAAGCGATCGAATCCTTAGAGACGAACAATCACTCTAATGACTGTTTTGAACTTTTTCATATAGTAATCCCAAACAAGTAGTACTGAATTATGTTTTAAAGAAAAGCTACATAAACCGCTACAAAATAATTTGGGCGCGTGGCCAATATCGGGACTAGCCGCCATCTTGATTTTTGAATAGGTACATTTCAAGTGACATTTATCAAAACAAATTGCACAAATGTTTACCGACAGCGCCACCCTGTCAACGTCGTTCAAGCGCCAAAAGATACTCGTAGCAGTAAATTAGCATGTCTATAAACTCCAAAAACAAAGAAGTAATGGCTCATAAAAAGTACTTACTTAAGTCAAAAGAATTATTCTATTTAGCCCAAGAAGTCCGCCACATAGTCATCCTACATAATCCTCCGCAAATTGTAGCCTGGTCTAAATAAAGAAGCAACATCAACTTTTGTTGTTGTTTATTCACTTAAAAATCCATTACGCACAAAAAGACCAACTAATAAATATGAAGAACGAAGGCTTTCTTGATAAAAACCCCTTGGAAACCTCCAACGAAACCCCAACTTTATGCTTTCCACAATATGGCTGAAATTACTATGCGTGGTTGTATCGAGACATTTTAGCGTGTTTTAAAGTGAAAGAGGAGCATGTCAGAATCAATTCTTGCAGCCATTTCTCAATAAAGTTCGCGAAGGAAGTGAACATATGCATTGAGGCTTTTAAACTTTGACGTATATTACACACGGCTGCGGCTAAGTTCTTAGAAATAAACAATGTTTGATCTATTCGGAGTGACGGGTACACTTGCTGTTTACTATATTATAGAGTATTTTGAATATGGCAGTTAAAATTTTGGTATTACTCACATTTAGGAATCGAATTGAGAGAAGTCGTGAGAAAAAATCCGCGTGGACCCAAATTATTTTTCTAAAATATAAGTAAGGGCCTGAGTTACCTCTTATAACATCAGCTATCTGCCAGGGAAAGTCCCATCAAACCTGGTCCAGCTGTTTCAGAGATAATCTGGAACAAACAGACCGACAAAAATTTTAAATTAAAAAAATTGATTTTGTGATACTATAAGCATATTATGCATTTATTTGTATTTGTATAGATAGCTTAATTAACGCTATTATGACTCGAGGCAAAGTATGCTATTACATTTTTCGTCAACTTAGACTACGTAATTGGGTCTACTAAGATCGGGCTTTTTTATTGGACTAAAAGGGCTTTAGTTTCTATGGGACTATCACAAAACATGCATTGTTTAGTGTTAATCCCATCCCTTAAAAGTACTAGTGAATTAAATATCTCATAGGGTTAATTTTCAGATAACTTTTATTTAAGAAGCATTCCGTTTACACAGAGTACCTATACCACCGTGGTTGCGCATTGTGAAATACTATGGGTGATATTATTTATCTTTACCCTTCGAATTGGTGATCTAAAAGGCCTCTAATTTAACCCCAACCAAAATTAAAGTAGTAAGTATATTTGTAACCGTACTACGAGTATAGTCTGAAAGAAATCGCTTTTTTAACGATCGCTTTTTTTTTGTGACAAGGCCGCCGTCTTTACTGTTCTAATGTATGTTGCAATGCCCTATAAAGAATATCTATCTATATATTATCAAAGTAAACATAGTCATTACGTCACTTCCGGGTAATAAATCAGCTGACTACGATATCCTGGGAGTCATCACAGATTTACCCAGCGTTGGGCGTTACAACACCGCCCTATAAGAAAATTACGACTGTGTACTTGGCTTTATAGTTTTGATACTTTTTATTTAATGTGTGGTGTGGAATGTGAATTAAAAATAAGAATTTATTGTTTTTGTATGTTTACAGAACGTGGTAAATATTTATTTTATTTTATTTTAACCAATTTTTTTAATGAGATAATCTTACAACCGTTAACCGTATAGGTAGGTATAGCTTGTCCAGTCTGAATTGACGCGCCCCACTACCGCATTACCCATAGAAATCCGCATGAGTGGTCAGGGACACGACGTCATCGCCGCGCCGCTGCTGCTCCGTCGCCGCGCTGTCTCCGCTTGATTTTGCCATAACACTTATAAACCGCGTGCATTTTTGCAAGCGGCCGACGATGAAATATAAAAATACTGTTTAAACAGTACTAGCGGTGTGGTGGCTACGTGGTGGCTGCGCGGTGGCGGCGCGGTGGCTGCGCGGTGGCGGCGCGGTGGCGGCGCGGTGGCGGCGCGGTGGCGGCGCGGTGGCGACGCGGTGGCGGCGCGGTGGCGGCGCGGTGGCGGCGCGATGGCGGCGCGGTGGCGGCGCGATGGCGGCGCGGTGGCGGCGCGGTGGCGGCGCGGTGGCGGCGCGGTGGCGGCGCGGTGGCGGCGCGGTGGCGGCGCGGTGGCGGCGCGGTGGCGGCGCGGTGGCGGCGCGGTGGCGGCGCGGCGGCGGCGCGGCAGTGGTCTGTTAAAGTTGCATATACACTGCTTAGAGGCCCAGTGGCGCATGGAGGCACGGTAGCGTCGCGGTCGCGGCAACGGCGTCGTGTCGCTGAGCACTTAACCGTGTGCGTAAATGAGGTAGTGGGGCGCGTCATTTCAGAGTGGCCAATCTATACTTAATATTGGCATAGTTACATGCTTTTATAAGATAATTGAGTCGGTGTGTTACCGCTATACTCGTACTACAATAAAAACAAACAGCTCCAAGAAATGATGGAGTTTCTGAAGTGAAAACTTCTTGAGGTTTGTTGAGCGATTTTTGTTAGGGGAAAATCTTATGGGTTCGCGTCGCCGACATGCTAATATTAACAGTATATCTGAAGCTATGAGTCACCTAGCCCTAATTCTGTAACACATATCTTATGTATCACACGCACTGGTGCATAAAAATTTGCGCTCGTTCCAATTCCGTACACTGAATATAAACCGCGCGAATAAAAATCGCGCTGTCAGATTTCGCAGACCTACGGGCTGGGCCCAAAAGTATTAAAAACCACTGTTTTATCATAGTTTTAAATTTTCATTTCTGTCGATAGTCCCCATGACATAAATGTATTTTTTTATTTAGAAACCTTAACTTGAGAATACCAATCTGAAATATTAATTTGCATTATTTATTAAAAAAAATCACAACACCTAAAATACAATAATCAAGCTAACATTACTTGGTTCTCAAAGGAGTTGCCAGCATAAAAAATGTTAAGCAATTTTAACTCCCCGTAATGCCCTCTCAAGTACAACGAAATAACCCGAAAAATGGCAGTGCTGCCAGTGGATCGTTGGGGGGAGATAAAAAAATATGCGCCTCGAAATGACAAGTAGGATGCTATGTATTTGTAGATTAGATAAGGTCGGGATTGGGTAAAAATGGCGTGATAAGTTGGGATACCCTTCTGCCTTTTGTTAAGGTTGTCAAATCTAGTTTTTTTTTTTGATAAGGGGAGAAACTTTGCATATTTAGGGTAGTCTCTTTTTGTTTTAGATTTTATTTTTCAATGCTTTCTTTACTAATGTTAACAAAGGAACTGCATCTTTTGATTTTACAAATACCTACCATAACGCCTTTATTTTGGCAGGAAAAAATATTTTAAAAATTGTTTAATCTGTAAATAGGATACCGGAATCACTTTTACACGTCATATTAAAAATTGCTAGATGAGTTCGGCGTTTCTTATCCGACTACTCCGAGAAGAAACGCCGAAACAAACTTAGAGGTCGCAGTCTCTTTTTAAAGTCCAGACATAATCTTGGTCAAGCCTTAAGAGGACCATGTAGATTAGTGTCTGAAATGGTCTTTTGAGAAAAGAACCACACAGATTTGTGGGATAGGGGAAGTTGTATTAATTATTCAACTCACATCTTTCCTGTTAGTTCCATGGAATAGTAAATAGCCATCACCCGGGCACAACTGATGAGAAATTCTTAAAGGAAAAACACAAAACGCTGTGCCCAACCGGCTCAGCAGTCGCGCTTGCGACCAGTAGTATACTAAGTTATCTATGGATCAGCATACAGCATAATGAAGTGCACGGATTAATAAATTATGTGTTTTGAACGTGCAAGTATGGCGCAACGTTCAAAACAGGTTTTGTTCGTTTCGAATGAGTTCTGGATCTATCATGCGTCCGTCTCATTTATTTGTCAGTTTGGTTTCTGTTTTTGTTGTCTTGCAATTTAATTTAATTTATTAACTATTGACATAATTATTCAATATTATTATAATCTTACACAAATTTATTATATTTAAGTATATATACACATTGCAGTATAAAACTGATTTACATCCGTCACCTCACACTTCAGGTCTAGTTGAAAACCAGGGTCAGGCACTAGTTGTCTGGCATTTTTGCTGAACTAGACCTATTTGGCGCAGCCGCGAGGCACACTTTCCTGCTAATATCTTAGAACGCACTTTACACTTTTTATTTGTTTTCTTTCTTTTTTAATTAGCTCGTGGCTAAGCAACAACAGCCGCACTGGTCGATCCATCAGGTTAAGCTACGCTTGCCGGGGTTGGTCAGTGGATGGGTGACCATCTTTACATACCGAGACTCCTCTGTGCCTCGGAAAGCACGTTAAGCCGTTGGTCCCGGCTGTCATTCGTGGATCTTTGACAGTCGTTACGAGTAGTCAGAAGCCCGAAAGTCTGACACCAGTCTTACCAAGGGGTATCGTATTACCCAGTTACTGGTTTGTGGAGGTCAGATAGGCAGTCGCTCCATGTAAAATACTGGTATTCAGCTGCATCCGGTTAGACTGGAAGCCAACCCCAACATGGTTGGGAAAAGGCTAGGCCGATTGATTTTTTTCTTTTTTAGTTAGGTTTTTATTTGTAGTAAACTAATTATGTTGTGTTGTGTGCCTCTTAGTCTGTGCTAAATAAATGTATTTTCTTTCTTTTTCTTTAATGAGAGAGGAGCCATACGAGTCCAACTAGTGGGAAAATTATAGAATGTTCCCACTGCAGGAGACCTTGCTGGGGTTGCGGGTTTGTTTGCTGGGGTTGCGGGTTTGTTTGCTGGGGTTGCGGGTTTGTTTGCTGGGGTTGCGGGTTTGTCCGAAAAGGGATGTCGCGGCCCCAGCACACAGGCAACGGAAGGAACACGGGTGGGTTTTAGTCAGTAAAAGTCTGACACTCCCTCTCGCTCCGCCCAGAGCGGGAGGAGTCATTTGATGATTTCCCACCCAAAAAAAAAAAAAAAAGGGACCCAGACCTCCTCTCTGTGAGAGTGAGTGGGCCATAATACACGACGTGGGCCCAGTGCGGGTTCGTGGGTGTCACATGTCTTCGAATTTTTGGTTCTAGGACATGCTGCTTTCCTCACAATGTTTTCCTTCACCGTTTTGAGAGCAGTGGTGACAAAATTGTATACACAAAGTAAAGTGCCTGCTTGAATTTGAACACACGACTCTTAAGTTGCTCTTCTTTGATTGGGACAACAATATGGTGCCAATCAAAGAAGGCTGACTACTTTGATTGGTCTGCTGGCATACAGGTAAACCTTGACCTGGGATGGGATATAGGATATTTATCATTTTTATTCCGGTAGTACGTTTCCAAAACTAAGGTCCTGTCGCGAAGCAGAAAGAATTTCGTACAATGACCCCTCATTACTTATCTCTATCGCGCATTTGAAGGTCCTTCTAAATAAGTAATGAGGGGTCATTGTACGAAATTCTTTCTGCTTCGCGACCGGACTTTAGTAATAAATAACTATAAAAACCCACCGTGTACCTAGCAGTGATAGCCTAGTGATGTGACTGTCAAACTCCCAAATCATAGGTCTTGAGTTCCAAGGCGTGCCTTGTCTCGGACTTTTCGGATTCATGTGCGCATAATTATCACTTACTTCAAAAATGGTGAAGGAAAACATCGTGAGGAAACCGGCATGCCGCCTGAGAGATATTTCTCGACGGCATGTAAAGCCAAGTCAGAGGCCCATGGGCGGCATTAAAGTTGTCACCAGGTTAGTCACTAACCATACGAAAAAGAAAAGACCGTGTGCCTAACAGCATAAAACTACAGCAGTCATAGCAAGTAAAGTTCTGAGAAACAGCAAATCACTTCAACATTCCCGCCCTAACTCATAACGTTACTTTGAAATAGGTACAGGAAGTGACGTAAAGTCCAGTTACAGGAACTGCACACACCTTTTATTTTATGAAGTCAATAAACCGTCTGTGTCCATACCCCATGTTGTAACGTCAAAGAGCGAACTTCTAAAAATATGTTACTCTGTGACCTAGGGTTTATGATTTTGTTTTCCTATGTAGGTATGCACCTTTGTGGGCTTTAAAGGCTTGATGACATTTATAACACCACGCCTGTATCCATCGAAGGGCTAGGCAGACGTGAAAAGTAATACATTTTTTTATTATTTTTTTATTAGGATAGATCTCCAACAAAGAATACACCTTACATGATGTATTATAATACAAAGACAATGACAACAATCTATGTGCTCCCTCAATTATAGGAGACCAGATCATGCAATAAAAACAAGCAAACAGTATATTAAATGGAAGCAGCCCTGAAAGTTAAAATTAGGTATATTGTAGGTATTATTAAGGTTATATACATAGTTATGTTTAACAGGATTCTTTCAATGTCAAAATCAATCTGCCTAGCCTTTTCCCAACTATGTTGGGGTCGGCTTCCAGTATAACCGGATGCAGCTGAATACCAGTATTTTACATGGAGCGACTGACTATCTGACCTCCACAACCCAGTAACTGGGTAATACGACACCCCTTGGTAAGACTGGTGTCAGACTTTCGGGCTTCTGACGACTCGTAACGACTGTCAAAGATCCACGAATGACAGCCGGGACCAACGGCTTAACGTGCTTTCCGAGGCACGGAGGAGTCTCGGTATGTAAAGATAGTCATCCATCCACTGACCAACCCCGGCAAGCGTAGCTTAACCTGATGGATCGACCAGTGTGGCTGTTGTTACTTAGCCACGAGCTCCTCAATGTACCAAATAAAATATTTGCTGCAAATCGTAATATTCTCACGAAATAGTCTTATTTTTCAGCAAAGCAATTAACAAAAGCAGTATTGAGAGCTATATTGATGTTTTAAATGATTTATAGTTCATTTTTTTTATTATAAGCACCGTGTATTGAATTTTGATCAACGTACAAAGTAAAATAGCGCTGCAATTTTCAAAAACCGGCCAAGTGCATGTCGAACCACACACAATGAAGGGTTCCGTAGTTGGGATGAATTATACTAAGAACAAACTTAACTTTGTAGTTGAAAAACATTGTTCTCCCATACGGAATGTATGTAACAACATGTTTTTGCAACTGCAAATGTAAGTTGGTCTATTATTACTCGTTAACTTGTAAAACCTACTTAGCTGTGATAGTTTTCCTTTTAATTTCGATATATATACTACTTTTTATTTCGCAAACGGATCCCTAAATCCAAAAATGGTTTTTACAAACTCACAATATTTTTGACTGACCTGTCCAACGATAGCCCATACGATGTGATATATGAGAAAAAGAAAACATCCCCACTACTTTACGTGTAGGCGAGATATCCAAAAAAAAAAACTTGATTTTGTTTTACCACTTTGTCGGCGTGATTAATATGTATAGGTACCCATGCCAAATTATAGCTTTCGAGTACTCAGAGTTTTTGAGCTAAGCCGCGGACAGACAGACGGACATGACGAAACTATAAGGGTTCCTTGTTTACTATGGAATCCTAAAAAAGTAAGAAATTTTGAATTTCGATCCCCCTGAAATCCTATGTCCATGCTATCCAAACACTTGGCTGCTACTGACAAACTAAAGGAACAACCCAATAATAATTCAGTCATTATTATATGTATAGATAATATTTAGCTAACAATCTTAAAATAATAATATATTATTATACTATACTTACATGTTTATAAAAAAGGAAGTGACAGAATCATAGAGCATAAAAAAATCCATCCGCATCGCTGTCAACAGGAAAAGCGTCCAAAAGGCAGCATTGCCACGTTGTTTGCTAATGCTGATTCTTTTGCCAAAAAATCTTCTACTATAAAGTTCATTACTAAAAGGTATTTGGATTTCACCCAACTAATTTCTCATCCGAAAAAAAATTGAAACCTAAATCGGAAAACCCGGTCCCAACATTACCAAAAAAATGTGAAATGAAATCTAAAAATTAGCTCCAGAAGCCATTTTGCCACGCTTAGCGGGCTACAGTGTCGGCTCACGCACTTTGACACGAAATAAACTGGCAATCAGAGGAGTGCGGCGTCGGAGGGAATCCTCATAAATCCGGCGTCGACTTCACTCTGGCCTTATTCAATCTCCGGGGGAATGGGGGACGAGGATATCGGGTGACTGGATGGGACACTTTTTCCGGAAAACCGTTTACGGATCTGTTTTGATCTGTCAATTAATCAATCAACTCAGACTTTCGCAATTCACTGCTGGACATAAGCCTCTCCCAAGCTGCACCATAAAACCCTATCCTCTGAGTTTCGCATCCAGTCTATCCCAGCCACCTTATAAGGTCGTCGTTCTATCTAGCTGGTGGGCATCTCAATATGATTGCCGATACGCCGCCACTTCAAGACTCGTCTGCTCCACCGGCCGTCAGTCCTTCGACAAATATGGCCAGCCCACTGCCACTTCAGCTTGGTTACTCTGCAAGCTATGACGTGTGTCGAGATATTATTCACACATCGCATGAAACACCTACTACATTCCACTACAAAATTATGACTGCCACGTTGGTCCTGTTTTAGAATGATTGCTGAGCATGACTCAAGGTTCGATTACCAGGTTGGGAAACGTGTTATTGGGTTTTTCCGAAAGTTCACCAGATGTATCGTTGATGAAAGTAAACGAACCAAAAGGAGTATGTATGTAAAGATTGTAGCAGATGACGTTCAGTTGTTTCTACCTACCCCGCATGGAAAAAGGTGTTTATGTATGCGTAAATTTCTCAGTAGTAGCTCGGAGTCTCGATTTGTGCCCTGTTAATGGCAATAGGCTCGCCCCCTATTACCTTAAAATTATTAGACGAAATGTAGGTGTGTGTACTATAATCTATCTAGGCCTTCCGGGAAAGTTATCATAATTTTGCTTACTTACTGAATTTATTAAAAAAGGTTCTCTTTTCGTATTGGTTATGCGGCCACCACACTCTCTGTTCCGTTGCAATAACATAAATTATACAATCCGCTACGAAATTATTAATTCGGATTTAATGACGACATGGTTGGCGCAGTGGCTGAGCGATCGACTGCTGCGCAACGTGTCGTGGGTTCGATCCCCGCACGGAACAAATATTTGTATGATCTGCAAGTAGTTGTTCCGGGTCTGGGTGTTAGTGTATGTGAGTTTCTATGTTTGTAAATGCACCCACGATACAGGAAAAAATTGATAGTGTGGGGCAACGTTTAAAAAAAAATAAAAAAATACAAGTTTATTGACCCTTCTAGCGCAATTAGCTCCGTGTAGTATACTTTACGTAGAGAGGTCGTGTTTCGCGGGGCGCCGATATAAAAGTCCACTTTATATAAGCTGACCGCAGACGATCGCTTCTATGCGTTTGTCTTGTATTTGTACAACCTCAAAAACTTTTAATGTGTAGCTTTGAATTGGGTGACTTTTACCTTTTTACACTTATTTTGTTTGAACAGGATTTTGAATAACTTCTACTTATTTTACACTAATGGATAATGAACATTGTTCAAAGAGTAACGGGAGTTTCCTGCCCATTCTTTTCCATACGAAACTACCTTTTGGAAGGGGTAATTAGAGTCAGTCTCAGTTTATTTTCTTGTTAATTTTTGTCGATCAAAAGTGCCTTTTATGTTCCTATTTAAAATAAACGATTTGACTTCGAATTTGACTTCTATACTCTGTAGAATAACGATATTCTTAGGTGCCGAGCCAAGTGCCCGATCAGATTTCCCATCGGGAAAAATTATGGACTTCCATACATACTTTTATCCCCTATTTAAACCCTTACGGGGGTAAATTTTCAAAAATCCTTGGTGCTCTCTTTCTCTATACAGGGTCAATTTAAATTAGGTAGCGGAATTCCGCAGAAGTGATGGGTGTCGATATCTAAACATAAAAAATAAAAAATACAATAGACACGTGTTTCACCTCTCAACGAGGCATCCTCAGGATGACGATTGCACGACGCTGGACGCTGAGTCTGACTCTGCGTCCGGAGCTTGGCGTGGCAACACGCCGTGTTCTGGTTCGTGACAAGTCAATCGTCATCCTGAAAATGCTTCGTTGAGAGGTGAAACACGTGTCTTACAGGGCTTTTTATGACTCTTTAGAAATTGTTAAGCGGAATAGGTTACTAAATATATTTACGTCTATTGTATTTTATGATGGATTTCCGCAAGGTCACGCCTGAATCTATTAACAAAAAAGAAATTAATTTGATGATGTTTTTTGTGGGGTCATCGAACGCAGTTAATGTAGTCACTTGAATTATCAGGTAAAAAAATCAGTTTTATTATGTGTAAACTTCACAGAAGTGCTGGGTAACTGGGTATATATTAACAAAATCAAACTCATTTTCTCAACTCATACATTCCAACAACAACACTTATAGCTGCGGTCGTTAAAAAAAAACTTTTTTATATTATCTTGTTTAGATAGATAGAACCAACTTAATTTGACCCTATTTATGGAACTCTTGTGCAGAATTTCATGCTTGCATGACCCAGAAGTTTTGGCTGTACGTTGTTTATCAGTGAATGAATGAAGGAATTTAAGATTTTTAATAATTAGTAAATCCAATTTAACCCAATCAGGAATAAGGATAGAATAGGACTAGGGATATAAACAAAAAATCGTAAGTAAAATAAATACTTACATTTGATTTTTACCGCTTGCCCCTTCCTATACTTATATTTGATTTTTACCCCTTCCCCCTTCCTATTGGGAGTTGCCGACGCATTTTATGTTCACTATAAAAGGCAAGCATAAAACGATGCTGAGTTTGTACCAATTGTTTCTTCAGTACGATCTCGCGAGGTGCCAAACGTATAGGCACCAATTTCACAGTCAAGCTGCAATGCGATCTGAGATATTTAAATCGCGATCCAAATTGATTAAATATAGAGGCATAGGATCGCTATCGAGATTGACATTGTAAGAAGGTCCAATGATACAAGATTTTTTGGCGCTCGAATGACGTTAACAGGGAGGCGCTGTTAGTAAACATTAGTGGAATATCGTTTTGAGAAATGTACTTATTAACAAGATGGCAGCGTTAGTTCTGATTTTGGCCACGCGCCAAAAGATCCTTGTACAAATATAATGGGTGCCTGCCATAAAGCGTACTCTTACCCTGGGCTGACATTGGGCAGTCTTTGCAGTCGACCTTGCTACCGTCAAAGTCAAAAAGTTTATTTCAAATAGGAACATAAACGGCACTTTTGAACGACAAAATTTACAACAAAAAATAAAACTACTCTCCCCTTCCAAAAGCTAGTTTCGTATGGAGAAGAATGTGTCCTTTACCACAAAATCCTCACCTTTGAAAACTTCATGAAAATCAATTTTGAAAACGCCAAAAAATAGTCAAGAAATAGTCATAAATAGTCACCAAAGTTAAAAAAATAGTCGCATTATGATTCCGAAGATACTCGTACAGCTATAAGTTGGTGAGGATTGTGGGGTGAACGTCTCCACATAATCCTCACCTCAGTAAAGTCAAAACATAGTCAAGAAATAGTCATAACGCTATGCCAAATCTCGAAAATAGTCATTAAGGGATTCCAGAGATATAAAGGGGTCTTGGTGAGGATTACGTGGAGAGCCTTTCTCGCCACAATCCTCACCTGATTACCGCGGAACGTCTAGGTTTTTTAATTTGAATTTGGTGTCAAAAATAGTCAATAAATAGTCGTCCCGAACCATGATAATTTCGACTTGGTTTAATATGTAGAAGTATGTTAAACTTCAACGTCAACTTCTACATATATTTTGTTTTGGTACAGTCGCGAACAGTAAAATTGTAAATATATTTGAATAGTGTTGTGTTGTTGTGTGTAATGTTGTGTTAATTTAAAACAGTAATAAAATATTGTAGTTACTTACGTATAATTTTTTTTCTGTCAAAGTTTAATAAATACCTAGCTGTACATAATATTCCTCCAATTTTTCCGGTTGGCTTTATGAGACCAAATAAATGTCTTTATTTCAGATTAATTTGATTGTAGTATGAGTAATTTAGACTATCTATCTACTTACATATTATGTACAGCTTGGTAGGTATTTATTAAACTTTGGTTGGTGGGTAGGTTGCTGGGTAGGTTGGTGGTTTAGTTGGTGGGTGGGTTGGTAGAGTTGGTGGTAGCTTGATTGGAAGGTAGGTTGGTGGGTAAGTGCGTAGGTAGGTTGGTTGGTGGATAGGTTGGTAGGTAGGTTGGTGAATAGTATGGTGGGTAGGTTGGTTGGTGGGTAGGTTGGTTGGTGGGTAGGTTGGTTAGTTGGCGGATAGGTCGGTTGGTGGGTAGGTTGGTTGGTAGGTAGGTTGGTTGGTGGGTAGGTGGGTAGGTTGGTAGGTAGGTTGGTGAATAGTATGGTGGGTAGGTTGGTTGGTGGGTAGGTTGGTTGGTTGGTGGATAGGTCGGTTGGTGGGTAGGTTGGTTGGTAGGTAGGTTGGTTGGTGGGTAGGTTGGTAGGTAGATTGGTTGGTGGGTAGGTTGGTGGATAGAAAACATAAGGAGGCTTTGTTTAATTGAGGATATCGTATAGTGAGCTTAACACCAGCTCCATCATCAGATCCTGGACTACACTCTGGGATAACGTACCTACTTGTTAGAACAATTCCAAATGGCCGAAACAAAACAAGGCTATCTTGTTTGGTTGAGGAGTGGCCGGCACCACCTTGCGGCTCCATCATCAGAGCCTGGTCACCACCTAATGTAATAGCACTTCTCAATACATAACCAATGAGTCCAAATACGATGGTGCTATCTTGTTTGATTGAGGAGTTCCGATAGCCACTTTACTGCTCCATCATCAGACCCTGGACACCATCTTGGGATATAGTTCTTGTCAAGACAAAACCAACGAGTTCAAACTCAACGACGCTATCTTATTTAGTTGATGAAAATATTTTAAAGATAGAGTCCCCCTTTTAAAGTTAATAAAAAACAAAAAAACATGAACTTCAACTTTAAAAGGGAGGTTCTATCTTTAATATTTTACATGTTATTAAAACGGGTGGTCACATGCCCATGGGTGACTTTGTATTACTACGGAGACATACAAATGCGATACCAAGGAGCTGGTCTGATGGTGGAGCACGAATACGGCCATAGGTACTCCTCAACTAAATAAGATAGCATCGTTGAGCTTGAACTCGTTAGTTTTGTCTTGACAAGAACATATCTCAAGATGGTCCAGGTCCATAGTCCATGGTACGTACGTTATCCCAGAGTGTAGTCAAGGATCTGATGATCGAGCTGGTAAAAACTCACCATACGATATCTTTAATTAACCAAGATAGCCCCTTATGTTTGGGTTGGTTTGTACCTACCGACCTACCCGCAAACCAACCTATCCACCGACCTACCCACCAACCTACCCGCCAACCAACCTATCCACCGACCTATCCACCAACCTACCCGCCAAACAACCTATACACCGACCTACCCACCAACCAACCTATCCACCAACCTACCCACCAACCAACCTATCCATCAACCTACCCACCAACAAACCTACCCACCAACCTACCACCAATCTACCCACCAACCTACCCACCAACCAACCAACCCACTAACCTACCACCAACCTACCACCAACCTACCCACCAATCTACCTACCAACCAACCTACCCACTAACCAACCTACCCACTAACCTACCACTAACCTACCACCAATCTACCCACCAACTAATCTACCCACCAACCTACCCACTAACCAACCTACCCACCAACCTACCACCAACCTACCCACCAACGAACCTACCCACCAACCAACCTATCCACCAACCTACCCACTAACTAACCTATGCACCAACCTACCCACCAACCTACCCACCAACCAACCTACCAACCTACCACTAACCCACCCACCAACCAAAGTTTAATAAATACCTACCTAACTGTACATAATATTCCTCCAATTTTTCCTAAACTAAACCTTGTCAGAAAAAATTTTATACGTAAGTAACTACAATATTGTATTACTCTTTTAAATTAATATACAACACTATTAAAATAGATTTACAATTATACTGTTCGCGACTATACCAAAACAAAATGTATATACAACATACATTTTACGTAGAAGATTAACATACTTCTACAGGTCGAAATTATCATGGTTCGGGACGACTATTTATTGACAATTTTTTGACACCAAATTCAAATTCAAAAACCTAGGTGTTCCGTGGTAATCAGGTGAGGATTGTGGCGAGAAAGGCTCTCCACGTAATCCTCACCAAACCCCTTTATATCTCTGGAATCCCTTAATGACTATTTTCGAGATTTTGCATAGCGTTATGACTATTTCTTGACTATTTTTTGGAATTGAATGGTACCCCCAGCCGTTTGCTTGCACTGAGGTGAGAATTGTGTGGAAACGTTCACCCCAAAATCCTCACCAACTTATAGCTGTATCTTCGGAATCATAATGCGACAATTTTTTTAACCTCGGTGACTATTTATGACTATTTCTTGACTATTTTTTGGCGTTTTCAAAATTGATTTTCATGAAGTTTTCAAAGGTGAGGATTGCGTGGTGAAGGACACAGAAGAATGGGCAAGAAACCACCGTTATTTTTTTTAATGTTTCACAATATTTTGTACACATTAATTATATAATTATAAGTATGTGAAGACGATGCATCAATAACAGGTAAATTCAAAATGAACCAATAACAGGTAAATTAATTATGTGATAGATACATGGTGCTCACATATCTTCAAACATTGTAGACGTATACGATTTTCTTGTAATAAGTCAGTTCGTTAGTGAAAGTAATCACGGAATATAAAATCAATCTCATAAAAATAATAAATTATGCTACTAAATTAGCAACGAATTTTATTTTTCTCTTGCTGACTACCAAATATATACAATTCTTACTGATACCAGTGAAAAATCTGGGTCAAATTTAATAAAACCGACATGAGACAGGCGACAATCTGATAAGTTTCTTTCATAGTTTTCTTCTTTATTAAATAGTACCTATTTATCGTGAAATTGTCTAAATTTTGCATTTTTTATTAAAAAAAATACTTACGTTGCCTTATCAGTTGTATTAAATAGGGTCCTGGGTTATCAGAAACCTTGAGCTAACCGTCTTATCCTAAATGATCACCATACTTTACTGTAGGACCCAGAAACAATCATAAAGATGGCAGCTACATAATCTTCCTCACCACATTTGAACACTAACCCGTTTACTAACTTTTCGCCCATAACTTAGAATAACCGTAAAACATTCGACAAACGACTAAGTCGTTTAACTTTAACTCATTTTCAGCTTAGCCACCATAAAAGATCTGGTTTAACGCCATCTAAGGCGACAGGAGATTTACCGTGGCGTTGCCAATCTCCGCCGCTAGATGGCGGTGTGAGACACGCTCGTAAACGGTTTTATAGTCACTCGTGCAATGACAAGCAAGCGGTGCGCACGTATATCGGATATTGGATCGGCGATGTTATCATGTTGAACTCAACTAAAGCTTATATCAATACAAACGATGATTTATTTACCTTTCTTGACATCCCAGGTGGTGTCCTTGATTTCGTTTTTTTAAACCTATATTGCCTATTATAATCATCATTTCGCCAATCACTGGACATACCTACTGCTTTGCAAGTCAAGAAATAAAACACCGTCTTATAACAATATGTGAGCAGCTTGTGTTTCAGAAAAAAAGTTATGACTTTGTACAAACTTCTCCGATAGGTAGGTACACTTTTCTTTGAGCCTTGTTGGTATTTTCTGTTAGATTTGATTATTTTTTTACTCTCGTTCAAAATGATTCTACCATTACTATATGAGGACACAGGCAACGGAAGGAACACGGGTGGGTTTTAGTCAGTAAAAGTCTGACACGCCCTCCCGCTCCGCACAGAACGGGAGAAATTATTTGATCATTTCCAACCAAAAAAAAAAAAAAAGCTTCGCCACTAACCACAAGAAAAAGAAAAACCGTTAAATACGCTATCACAGTCAACTAATAACATACATATAGCATTCATTTTTAAGTGATTTATTTCATGCAGCGGTCGCTTTGGCTAACAGGCACATTCAATACAGATTTTGGTCGGATTATACGAATCTACACACCAAAAAGGAGAAGGAGGAAGTATTACTTGCTTTCGACGTTGTGACGTCACATAAGGCTACATGGTGCGATACACAAAGCCAGTAACAATTACGCCAACAAGCGTAGCTAATAAAGTTGGTTGGTGCATCCGCCGTGCGCCCCTTTACGAGTAAACCCCGGAGGAAATTGAATGTTAAATGCAGATAGAATGCATACCAAGCCGATAGGTTTTAGAGATGCAGTTTGTTAACTTTGTTCTATATTTCTATACTACATACTTATAACCGAGTCAACGGGGTCAAAACATGTGACTGTTCTAAAATAGCCTTAGCTAATAATATTTTCTTTTTTACGAAGAGTGGTAGTCTTCCCAGTAAAAAATAAAGTGTCATGCAGAGTGTCAAGCGATTTTATACCATATGCGGTGCAACCATTATGTGTCACCATGGCTTACCCTGCACATCACCTGCACTGATTGACTGCAAATGATAATAGAACCTAGAACCCGTTTCTGTTCGGTAATGTAAAGGTGTGTCCAAACATTGAGCGGCAAGAGCGCGGCAGCAACACGCGGCGTTGGCAGGACACATTTCTGCCGCGCTCTAGTTAGGACTAAACCGACGAACGTTTGCGCGGCAGTACTGCGTGGCACATCCGAAACACGCCGAGCACTTCAGTTGGCAATATCAATCTGCCTAGCCTTTAATACGTCCGCAGAAATACGTCCAGACACAATTTGAACAAACTTGCACTGGGTGCTTGTTTTGTCCAATTTATTAATATATAGGTACTTAAGTATATTATGTTGCCGTGCCCTAACCGGGTTTCATGTTGAAACTTACATAAATGTAACACCTAAATGTACACATGAATGCAATAAAGAGTTTGAGTTTGAGTTTGAATTAGTGACGAATTTTTCCTAAAAATGTTTGTGCACGGCAGGTAGACAAGCGTTTGCGGACGGTGAGCAATGGGCAGCTCGCCGTCCGATAAGGACCAGGCCCGGGTCGACGGCGCGTTGTGTTCCACGCGCGCCTCAAAGAGATGTCAGCACCAACTGACGGGGTTCGTAAGGACCAATGCCTGCTGGGGTTGCGGGTTTGTCCGAAAGGGATATCGCGGCCCCGGCACACAGGCAACGGAAGGAACACGGGTGGGTTTTAGTCAGTAAAAGTCTGACACGCCCTCTCGCTCTGCCCAGAGCGGGAGAAGTCATTTGATAATTTCCCACCCTCAAAAAAAAAAAAAAAAAGGTAGACATTGTCTACCTTTTTTTTTTTTTTGTAGACAAGCGTTCGCGCGCGGCAGCCGCGCACGATTACCGCTCAATGTTTGAACTCACCTTAAGACAGTAATTTTCAGTAAGTGCATTATACGATGCCGTGAAAGTTTTCACTTGTAAGGATACAAAATATAGTATCACGACAAACTCTATCAATTATATGTTTTAAGTGAAAACTTCTTCGCGCTCTTTCCGAACAGTAAACGAAACTGAACCGTCACGGTCGGTTCCGTGACGGTGAATCGTGTATACACGACTCCAGCATGCTTGGCATGACCACGATAGAAACGGGTTTTGTCGACGAAAGAATAGACAAAATGATAGATGAACAATCACAATCTGTCATTTTGTCTATTCTTCCGTCGACCAAAACCGTAGAAAACCCGTTTCTACGGTTGTCACGGTGCAGTCGGTCATGCAGTGACGCTGAGTCGTGTATACTCGGCTCCAGTCGTTAGTCTTAACTTCTATCGTGTGCTCATGAGCGTACACCCTCGTTTTTACCTTTATAACTATAAATCCGAATTCTGTCCAACTCCAATTGTCATATTTGAGTCGCCCATAAAAAATATAAAGGCAAACTGTATACGGGGCTCTTTTATGTGGCATTATAAGTCACAGGCTTGGCCGTCCGACTTTACGATGGGTGATACGACGCGTTTTATTTCTATTTTATTGACAGACTACGGATCACTATGGCCGAACGTGGTCTAGTAGAGAACACTATGACGATCACGAGATAAGGGTGAAAAGAAGTGGAATTTTTGTGTTACTTTTGATGCACCCTTCAAAAATACAGTCAAAGGAATGCGAGTCATTCTACATAATTATACATTGCCACCCAAGGGCATGTGACCGCCCGTATTTTTCTGAATATATATAATATAATATAATATAATATAAAAGTCTTTTATTTCTTACGTTTACAGTAATATCTTAATTCTAGTAGGTGTAGTATTTGGTTAGATTAACTTAGACTAATTGTTAGTTTTTATTAATTTCTATAAGCTTATTATTTTCCGAGTGACTAATAACTTAAAAGTCGACTAAATGTTTGCAACAAATAAAATAACTTGCCAGCGATTAAATATTTTCGCGACTATTATGTAAGGTTCAAAATTAAAGGTGTTATAAAAACTAAAAACTAGCAGCTGCGTTTAGGTAGCAAATAAACTATACCAGTCAAATAAAATATTAGGCGAGGAGCTATAAATAATGACTTGGCGACTAATAATGTTAGTAGGGTGGCAAAGATAATATATTACCAGTCTAGTTAGAGTTGTTTTTTTTTTTTTTTTTAATGGTTAGCTTAGGTTAGGTTAAAACTGTGACTTCCTACGCACGAGCCGAGCGAGCGAAGCGAGCGGTGCCGCGCTAGCGGCCGGCGAGTGCCAGAAACGACTAGATTATATAGAAAATCTAAACCTGCCCTAATAATACAATAATAATATATTATTTATGAATGCCCATTTTCTATTTTATTTTCGCCATTAAGTTTCCGCTTAGATATTAATTCTGTTCCCAAAATAAAACCTTGATGCTAGTTTAAATTAAAACGGAGCTTATTACTGATATATTAATATGCTACCTATTACTTATTACGATACTCCTTATTAGCTGCCAACCCATTATACAGAGTTGATATGACAGAGGGGCATTAAATAACACTACGTATACTATACGTGTTTAGTATTAATTCGATACGGTATAAAAATAAAAAGCACCTAAAATGAGTTTTTTTTTTTTTTCAAACAAACTAAATAGCTTACAAATCAGAGTAAAACGCAACCACCCTTTGAAAATAAATTTAACTGACCTACAGATACCTAGGTAACAGCGGCAACGTCGCGCGCGTCGGCGTGTGTTATCTCGTCAAAGCGGGCGGCCGCCCGCCGCGCGCTGGCCCGCGCCCGCGGGGGCGCGGCGGCGGTGGCGCGGGCGGCGCCTCCGCTCGCGGCGGCTCCTCGGCTCGCGGCTTTTGTTTTAGGGATGGTTTTGAAGTACAACAATCACAAAAAAATTAAATTCTCGATGTGTCATTCACATGAATGCACAAATTATACCGACAGAGAATAATGTTATTTATTTTTCTAATTAAAAATCATGTCAGTGTATTCTAACGCCGTGTAAGTTACACGAGGCATTGTTGAACACTTTAATTACACACACACACACACACACAAACCCAAAGTTTAATTACGTGTCGTATCACAATAAAAGCTGTCGATCACAAAAAAAAACACTAACACTAAATAATAATAATCCCAAGTTACGTGTCCTGTCACAATAAAAAAAGAAATACTGTCTTAAACTTATTTAGTGTCCTATCACAATAACAAAACAAAATCCCAATTGTCAGCGCGCGAGTTCGACAAAACGGAAGCGGAGCAGGTGCTACCGTGTTACGTAACATCTTGTACGTTCCGAAAGAATAGCGTCGGCGCACTGAAAAAAGTTTTTAGAAGCCCCACTGCCCCACTTACCGATCGCAACCCCTGCCCCTCGATCGCTAGGATGCAATAGCAACACACTGACCTATTTCAATTTCTTTTACGCGTGGTGTTTTGCAGATGATTGTCCCTCTCGTAATGAAAATGCAAGTGTGTGTGTATTTATTGCTTCCTTGTTTGCATTGTCATCTTTTTAGCGAAAATATTTGGTTGTACTTGTGACTTGCGTCACAGCGGCAACAACGCATAGGTTATACTCAGATTTATCGTTTTAAGGTGCATGACCTATGCGTATAGACATAATCAGCTGTTAGGAAAGATACATCGTGTTCAAACGGGGCAAAAACTTAAAAAATCATTTGCGACTAAACTACTGCTCCTATTTAATTGATTTTTGGTACAGAGCTTGAAAATGGTACCTAGTATACTCAGTTTAAAGAAAAGCCCCTCTGTCGTATCAACTTTGTATATGGTACCCACTCTATTTTTTTTTTTAAACCTGTATTCATTTTACTTAGTTGCCGCATTAAATACATGCCATTTCTATATAATATCATTCTGTTCTTTATCTATAAATCTGTATTTATGCAAGAACCCCAGTTTGGGTAAAGGCCTCCTCCAAGGATGCACATTTGTCTCTGTCTTGAGCGACTTGTCTCCAATTTGGGCCTGCTGTTCTTGTGATCTCATCTTCCCATCTTGTCAGAGGTCTCCCTCTGTCTCTTTTGCCTAGTGGGCCTTTCCATCGGGTTACTTTTACGGTCCATCTCTGGTCTGTGAGCCTCGCTACGTGACCTGCCCATTGCCTGCCCTGCCACAAAAACTAAAATGGATTTTTCTGAATATTTTTTTTTAATTTTTTTTTATGTGTTAACCGTTTGCCGTGCTTAACATTTTTTTCCATATCTCCAACGTTGTTGGCTCGATTTAGATTTTGTTTATTGTTTCTAAAAGCTTAACACATAAGATTAAAAAAAATATATATTAAATAATTATATATAAAGAAAAATATATGAATATTCAGAAAAATAGGGGACGGGCACATGCCCATGGGCGGCATTGTCTAGATATTTAGCCTATGTTATTTGGCTCATACTATATTCTCTATTATTCTTGGACAGAAGTGGTTCCCACTACTGGGACTCGGACTCCTCGCTGTGGCAGTAAGTAAGTAGGTCGTAATCCACCACGTCCAATGCTGGTTGGTAGATGTCACATGATGACATGATGTCTCAGATGTTTTCCTTCACGCTTCGAGATGTTTTTCTTAAGCATTGGTGGTGGTGCTAAAATAAATTACTAGAATTAAAGTGCATGCCTTCCAGATCCACAACATAAACTTAAAACTTTTAAGTCATGTCCGCTACCATTGACCAACACAGCAACTCTCCTATTACTACTACTACCTAGCTTTTTCCCAACTATATTGGGGTCAGCTTCCAGTCTAACTGGATGCAGCTGAATACCAGTATTTTACATGGAGCGACTGCCCATCTGACCTCCACAACCC
Source organism: Agrochola macilenta (assembly GCA_916701695.1). NCBI lineage: Eukaryota > Metazoa > Arthropoda > Insecta > Lepidoptera > Noctuidae > Agrochola > Agrochola macilenta. The sequence continues at coordinate 14,201,519 of OU753564.1, forward strand.
AGTTACTGGGTAATACGATACCCCTTGATAAGACTGGTTGTCAGACTTTCGGGTTTCTGACGACCTGTGACGACTGTCAAAGATCCACGAATGAGTCTTGGTATGTAAAGATGGTCACCCATCCACAGACCAACCCCGGCAAGCGTAGCTTAACCTGATGGATCGACCCGTGCGGCAGTTATTACTTAGCCACGAGCTTCTCTATTACAGCTCTCTTATTACGTTATCGTTATACCACTTTACACGTTTTTGTGTACTTGATAATTATTCTGATTTGTTACAGTTGTAATAGCAATCATGTCATTTAGTTTGAAATTGGTTTCTATTTTTCATTAATTAATTTATCTTTTATATAGATTATTTTCTATTTTGTGAACGTGAGAACGCTGTAGGTTTAGTGGACTGTAGATTTGTTGACGATCTTCTATGTTTTTAAGCACCTGGTACCTCTTGATTTTCATATCCAAAAATAGATTTTAAGTTTATTTTGGTCCATTATGCTGGCTACATTTTAAGGTGTTTTTTTATTGGTAACATTATAGGAAGTGTTTTCCGTTTCCTAGCTCTCTATCAAAAAGATGGTCGAATGGCGAAGATCTATTAAAATGTGTACTTTAATAATTATGACCATATTAAAGAATATAATTTTATTTATGTTCTTGCCACAAACATAAATTTGGTTCCGATACCGGGAATCGAACCCGAGCCTCCTGGGTGAGAGCCAGGTATCCTGAAAGACCTACACTGTCTTCCCATACCTATCAACACTGTTATTTGAAAATATTGTAAAAGCCAATTATTTTTAAAAGAGTAACCGTGGAGTTTCTTGCCGGCTCTTCTCCATATGAGACGTTTCATAAGTGCCCTTGTAGGTATATGTGAAATAAAATATTTTGAATTGTGAATTGACCCTTGAAACCAAACCCATAACTAACCAATTCAGTTTTCAAAAACCCGCGAACTTATCCACACCAAGTGGTAGCGAGCTAGACGAGAGGATGCGATGCGTGGTCCGCGCAAGTGCAATGCAAACATTGGCCGACAAACGGACAAACATTACTTCTGCGCCTACGGGTATCCACCATGCGCCCACGCTGGACATAAGAGGCATAATATTGATAAAGAATAGTCACCAAATCAAAGTTATAGCTGCTGTACAAAGAACTTTTGGCGTGTAGCCTAATTTCGGAGCAGGGGTGTACCCAAATACGGCCACATTTCGCCAGTTATGTTTAAGTCACATGTAATAGAGGTCGAGCCTATTGCCATCAACCGGGCACAAATCTTGACTCTAGGCTAATACTAAGAAATTCCGATGAGATGAAGATGGAAAAACCCAATAACCATGACCAACGAGGCAGTTAATGCTATCCTTACATATTATAAAACAAAGTCTCCCGCCGCGTCTGTCTGTCTGTCTGAACGCGATAAACTCAAAAACTACTGAACGGAATTTTAAACTGTTTTCACCAATAGACGGAGTGATTCATGAGGAAAGTTTTAGTGTATAATTCATTTAAGGTTTTGTGTAAACTGGCTGAAATATGACGATTATTGTTGAGGATGTCGGAAAAAATCATGCTGACTGGGAGCGCGTGCGCCGCGTAAACCGAGAGATATAAATAAAATTTATGTTTTACAGGATTATATATCTTAAAAAGTTCAACAAAAAAGTCCGCAATTGTATATGTCCATCTTCTAAGGATGACCCACAATAACCATTATTATCGTTCAGAATTTGATTAAAAAAAAAAAAACAACTATTTTGACCGATATTATATTGAATCTTATGCAATAAAATACATTATTTAAATTGGGCATTTAATTTAGACTAAAATATGCCTTGACATCAATAAATATATATCATTTAAATGAATAGGTACCTAGTTTAAAAGATATCACAGATTCAAAATTACGCATAACAAAGTAATTATGGTTGACGGCAACGCGGGCGTAGCGGTGGGAGTCAATGACCTTTTCCTCGGCTATTAGGTATGTAATCCCAGTGGTACGTTCCCGTGGGATAGTTTCCGACATCCACGCGTGCGAAGCCGCGAGCAAAAGCTAGTTATTAATAATTATTAATCTTGGCCCTAGACTCTTCTCAAAGTTCAATCGGTTTAGTCCCATCTTGGCACCCATGAATTTATTTATGAACTAAGAGGACAATATTGCAGCATTATATGAATCTTGAATAGTAAATCGATACTGTATAATATCTATATACATACTTTAACACATAATATCGAGGGGAGAGAGCCAATAGATCTGCAGCCTCAGGCGAGGACATGTTAATATCAAGAGCCTTTTATTGCCTCACACAGATCGTGCGATGTATAAGAACTTATAACATTTTTATTTGATCTATCGTCTTCGTTTTAGGCAATGAATTCAGCGAGAATGAAGTATGTGTCCATTATATTTAAAAGATCTGTCTGAGAAGTGTCTCAGGGAAAGTAAGTCCTCAAAGTCGTTGCAAAGGTACAGTCAGCATCAAAAGTTGATGTCCACATTTAGATTTTCAAAATCGCTGTATAGTGAAGTGCTAATAGTGAATACGGTGTACAGCGATTTTGAAAATCTAAATGTGTTCATCAACTTTTGATGCTGACTGTACCTACTGTTTGATTCAATGGTGCAGTTTGTGCCGCAAAATTGCAAAATTAATTCACTCTTTAAAAAAAAACATTACAAATGATAAATAACTTTGATTTCAGAATTAAGTGTCTTTGGAACTGTATTTTAGTTTTTTTTTGACACCGTCTTCCGAACCTCGACCGAAATTAAAGTAACTTTTCACTTTGTAGTGTTTTTTTTGGAAGTCAGTTTTTTTTATTTCTTGGGTTTTTTTTTATTATTTTTTTGTTATGGTACCTACCCCTACCCTAAGAACTAAACTAAATTACTAACAAAAATAAAATTGAAACATTTATACACAAAATTTAACTTTTTTCTTTTTGTAATCTGCAATAAAATAAAAGGCTTTTTTATGTATTTACCTACCCCACACCAATTCGTATACATCTACTTGCTTGTGAACAACAGTGACATGGCAGAAAGTATTATAACAGTAAATAAAACATCATTCAGATACATTAAATACATATTATCGAAGCTAACTCAAAAACTACCCAAGCAAAGCTATGCAAACACCACGCAAGCTTCCTCTATCAAATGAAAAAAGAGTTTTCAAAATCGAAAATATAATATGTAATATTTATATCAATAAATCTGCCTAGCCTTTTCCCAACTATCTTGGGGTCGGCTTCCAGTCTAACCGGATGCAGCTGAATATCAGTATTTTACATGGAGCGACTGCCTATCTGACCTCCACAACCCAGTAACTGGGTAATACGAGACCCCTTGGTAAGACTGGTGTCAGACTTTCGGGCTTCTGACGACTCGTAACGACTGTCAAAGATCCACGAATGACAGCCGGGACCAACGGCTTAACGTGCTTTCCGAGGCACGGAGGATTCTCGGTAAAGATGGTCACCCATCCACTGACCAACCCCGGCAAGCGTAGCTTAACCTGGTGGATCGACCAGTGCGGCTGTTGTTACTTAGCCACGAGCTCCTCCTAATATGTAATATTTATATAATAAATATATAAATATTACATTATGTAAAACATAATGTTTGCAAGCGCTACTGCTGAGCATGAGGTCCTGAGTTCGATTCCCAGGTCGGGCAAAGTGTTGTTGGGTTTTCCATCAGGAATTTCTCAGTAGCAGCCCGGAGACTGGATTAGCGCCCAGTTGATGGCAATAGGCTCACCCCTTATTACATGGGACTTAAACATAACTGGCGAAATATGGGTATTCTAAGGTACACCTCTGCCTAACCCTTTAGGGAATTACAAGCGTGATACTATGTGTGTTTATTATGTAAAAAGAAAAATAATAAAAATACATACCCGGCGAACACACAGTGAAAAAAATACACAGTGCGCAAACTTAAAGACGTGACAACAACAACTTTTACCATGGGACAAAACCAGCTGCAATAAAATTGGCTATTCCCTACATTTATGTTGGCATAACTCGACAAAATTTAGGGAAAAGCTGTTTTATTTTTTCGCTATTTCAAGTTTTGTCCCATAGTAAAAGTTCTTCATAGTAATGAGTAAAGTCACGTGTTAGAAAGTTTGCGCACTGGTTAAAAAAAATCCCTGTATAACCTCCTCCTTTTTTGAAGTCAGTTTAGAACTATAAAGGACAATCCTCTTACGTGTATACCTATCTATATTTTATAAACACAACTAGAAACTGGAAAATGTGTACCTACCCAATTGTTAAATATAGATTGACATACTACTTTATTTAATTACTAGCTGACCCGGCGAACTTTGTTCCACATTCAATCAAATATTTAAAAAAACCCACCCTACCCTACTTACCCTACCTACCCTACCTACCTACCTACCTACCTACCTACCTACCTACCTACCTACAGATATAGATTTTCAAAATAAACGACCCCAAAAACTTCAAAAATGATACCCATATTAATTATTCACATTTATTACCCCTATCACATCCATTTTTCAACCCTCTTTAAAATGGATGTCATTTTCGAAATCAACGACCCAAAATTCCTCGAAAATTATACCCATATCGATTTTTTACTTTTTTATCCCTAACACACCCCTTTTTCATCCCCCTGAGGGAATTTTTTTAGAAAGCAGGAAACATATACCTTTTCATTTATTTAGTTTTTTGAAAACTTAGACAATGTATGGGAAAAACCATGAAAACGACATGAATGTTGATTTTTAAACATTTCGACCCCTTTCCGCCCCATTAAGGGATGATAATATTTTACTTCTAATATTTCGGATTTAAAAATAGATATCATTTTTTAAATAAACGACCCAGAAACCTCGGAAATGATACCAATATCGATACTCGTAATTTTTTATCCCTATCCCACCGCTTTTCATCCCCCTGTTAATAAAAAGTATCCTATCCTTTATCTCAGTATCTCACCCATCTAATTGAAAATTTTCATCCAAATCCAGTCATCAGTTTTTAATTTCCCATACAAACTTTCAACCCCCTTTTTACCCCTTTAGAGGGTGGTTTCCGGGATAAAATATCCTATATTAGACCCCTGGTTCTAAGCTACCTCTCCACCAACTTTCAGCTAAATCGGTTCAGCCGTTCTTGAGTTATAAATAGTGTAACTAACACGACTTTCTTTTATATATGAAGTATAATTTTGTACCCATTTCATACGTGTCTGTTTTGTGATTTGAATAAACGGACAATTTTATTTGACAGTTAATTTCCTAAGCAATCTGTTTCCCTGACTGTACGTTCCACTTAACTGAAGCAACTAAAAAAACACCGTAATAAATAAGAAATCACGATAGTTCCTCCGTCCATTCACTTATGTTTATTTACAGAATTGGGGTTTACTGCAGCCGAAGCCCCTTCCCCTGCAACGCGTATGGATTTATTTATGAAGTATAGCATCTACAATAAATATCTAATCTTGTGTATTGCGACGCTGTTCCCAATGGTCAGTCACAGCCAAAATATGTTCGTCAACATAAGGGCTATTTCTGCATGCTCATTGCACGATAGAATTGCTTTATCGACTCAGTATTTCATATTGCGTCGTAATCTCAACACCGCAAAATTACATTCAGCTACTTGTTTACATGTCAGACAGATTAGAAACGTGACTGATAGACGCCGACAATAAAAAATTAAAGATTTTTGTTTCATATAATGGCCAGGCCATTAAAAAGGTTTTATTAGGTAGATGGTGGTTGAGGTCAACTTGACATTGGTCATAAGGTATCATAGTGTATGCTATTTTGATCACTGTTATCAAGTAATTAAATATAGTTTGCTATGCATAGTCTGCTCAGTGCCATAGCTTCAAAAGGTATTACGTGTCCTGACTTGATAAACAAAAGAATTTGAAAACTGACGACGATATAGAAGACTTGACTGTACGATAGAAAGCTATTGCGGTGCGAATAAATAGGGTTAGACTAAACTAATCATGTTCAGCATTTTGGGTGGACTGTGGCTGAGCTATCTAGTAGCTCATTATGTTACTATATGCTTAACGGCTGCGAAACGTGAGGTACTGAATTCGAACTTCGGATCAGGCAAAAATAACAGTTAGGCATTGGGTTTAACTGCCTCGTTGGTCTAGTCGCAAGCGCTACTGCTGAGCATGAGGTCCGGGGTCCGATTCCCGGGTCGGGCAGTTGTTATTGGATTTTTCCATCTGGAATTTCTCAGTAGCAGCCCGGAGTCTGTATTTATGCCCGGTTGATGGCAATAGGCTTGCTCCCTATTACATGGGACTTAAACATAACTGGCGAAATGTGAGTTTACTATAGGAAAACCTCCTCAAACCTTCGGCAAATGCAGGCGTGAAATGTTTGTTACCGTGTGTGCACCATAGATTTAAGTAATTTATCATAGTAACATGCTATGATGCTATGGGTCTCCGCGTGTCAGTTTTTTTTTTAAATTGGGATTTCCTGTCAAATAGTTCCCTGTAACAGCCCTGAGTTTGGAGTTTCAAAGTTTGCGGTGTGTCAACCCCCTGCATTGGAGAGTACGTGAAGCCATCGGTCCTTGTCTGAACTCCCTCTGGTTTAATTCCCAATTTATTGGTTACTAGCTTTGGCCCGCGGCTTCGTCCACGTGGAGGTCAGAAATTATCCCACGGGAACGTGGTAGTACGTTCTCGTGGGTCAAAGGTCAAAGTCTATCTGTGTGCTAAATATCCAGATCATTACAGCCGTTAAGGTATGAAAAAGTCACAAACAAACAAACAGACCGACAGACAGCCCGACAGACACACCGACAGACGGACCGACAGACAGCCCGTCAGACAGCCCGACAGACAGACCGACAGACAGCCCGACAGACAGACTGACAGACATCCCGACAGACAGCCCGACAGACACACCGACAGACGGACCGACAGACAGCCCGTCAGACAGCCCGACAGACAGACCGACAGACAGCCCGACAGACAGACAGCCCGACAGACCGACAGACAGACTGACAGACATCGCGACAGACAGCCCGACAGACACACCGACCAACAGACCGACAGACGAAGTTACTTCCGCATTTATAATATCAGTAAGTATGGATTTACATGAGTTACCGATCAAAAGCACTAACAAAGTTGAACCTTTTAAATCTACATAGTGCAATCTATCTCAGTAAGTTCCCAGCACAGAACTTCATACATTCGCTATTCTTTGTCCGTGCCAACGATTTACAGTACTCTATACGTACATTGGCACAACATAATCACTAAAGAAATACAGGAGCAAAGTTAAAAAGTTCGCACGTACGTGCGTTGGGTTCAAACACTTTCCTCACTAGTAAAGTGAACTGAACTATCTCACTTTCAACGGCCTTACCTCTCGAAATAAAGTAGCTAAGTTAGATTCGAAGGCTTGGTAAGGGTGGATGTGACATTTAAGAAAGCTTAAAATAATATTTTTGACTTAAAAAGCCGGGTGTCGTGGGTTTACCCGGCTGGAACGAAGTTCTTTTCGCTGTTTATTATATATTAATTAATACGGAGCCATCTAGAATGGTCTCAAGTGTTCAAGTGTCAAAAGTTTATGTTTTTTTAATACAGAGCCATCTAGTATAATATAGCTGTTTTTACCACGCTAAGAACGTATACTTGGCTGAACGTACTAGATGGCTCTTAAAAAAAAATCAAAAGCTTTTTACACTTAAAACTGACTTTTTCGAGCTTAACGCTTTTTCGTTACGTGACGATATCTGTCAGTTCCTACCGCAAGCCACGTTAAAGAACTTCGTTCGAATGACGATGAAATGGGGGCGCTATTGGTAAACATTTGTGCAATGTCACTTGAAATGTATTCAAAAAACAAGATGACGGCGTTAGTTCCGATTTTGGCCACGCGCCAATAACCTTGTAGCGTTGTAGATGATATATGAGTTGTTACTGCCGCCTATGAACCTCTGCAATACCAAAAGCATGAAATGTATTTTATCTATAACATAGGGTCCGAAAATTGGACAAACAAAGCCTCGCTGCTTGGCGACAGGAATAAAAATACTGGTAGTACTGGACATCCTAGGCTGAACTCCTTAATAGGGAGCTCTAGTAGTACTTCATCTGTCTAGCCTTTTCCTAACTATCTTAGGGACGGGCACAGAGTACTTTGTAATATACTGAAATAGAGACCAATCTTGTTCCGTCGAACGGGGTCATTTGCGTTCGTAAAGAAACTAGCGCCATCTGATATTCATAGTTAGAACTACACCTTTGGATAGGACACCGGTATGCTATAGCTATAGCTATGTATAGGATGTGTATAGATTATGATGGTAATATGAGTACAGATTCTGTAGTATTTTAGTGTTCATTTCAAGGATTGATAAATGAAATACAATTTAGTAATTATCTGTTTTATTATTATGTATCAAAGTAAAACTAGAAGAATCCTATCTCAAACTTAACACTACACTGGAATCCATCTTAGTTTTGACAACACCACTCACAAAATCACTTTTTGGTCACAAATATGGATCAGTCGGACGAAATTTCTCACAACATAAACACAGAAAGATCACAAAAATAAACAAAATATCTTAAAACACGGCAAACGTCAGATATTAGCAGAAATTTGTATTGGGGCTATCCTCTGATAGCCCCAATACAAATGTCATATGTACATAAAGTCGAGATGGTTAAAAGAAACTCACACTAGGACCTCTGTCCTAGTGTGAGTTTCTTTTAACCATCTCGACTTTACGCATCGACCGCGTTCGGCACTCCAATTGGCCCGTCACTGGCCTTCACTAGTGAAAAGCCAATCAGAGCGCCGAACGCGGTCGATGTTACGAAAACTACCAAGGCGAATTATAGCGAATTATAATCCAACAAAATTCAAAAACATATTTAAACTTATTTTGTACAGGGACTACATATACTTCGCGATTTTGTATCATTGTACCCATTGCTGTCCCCAGTTTTATGTAATAAGATTGAGCGCCCTTTTTTTTTTTTTTTTTGGGTGGGAAATCGTCAAATGACTCCTCCCGCTCTGGGCGGAGCGAGAGGGAGTGTCAGACTTTTACTGACTAAAACCCACCCGTGTTCCTTCCGTTGCCTGTGTGCCGGGGCCGCGATATCCCTTTCGGACAAACTCGCAACCCTGGCAAAAGATTGAGCGCCCTAGGGTCGGCTTCCAGGCTAACCGATGCTGCTGAATACCAGATACCCCTTAGATCATGATACAATTTTCGTGAATGCCTCATCCACACCTTCAGAGCTCCCGACAAAAGGATGCATCAGTATGCGCCCCGTCGCCTCTAAATGCCGGACCGACTTGCAATACTTATAGCAGTTTAGTGTTGGACCCGGTATTGTATTACACGGGGTATTATGTGCATAGCAGTGGAGGGTTGCTTACGTGACCACCCACACTTTGAATATTTTTCAATTAAATTGCTTTGTTTCTTTATAAAGTTGTTAAGAGATTATTGTTGTGAAGTTAATTGAAAACAATGGTGTACAACAAAGATCGTTTGTTTGGATTGGCAGAAAGCTTGGAGTCGACCAGGTATTTGAAAGCTCAGTTATGGTTCATGTTCCTAATGTTCCTCGGATACGGGACCTTTTTGCGATTCAGTAAAAAGAAATTAAAGAAATGATTTCGAGCATGCCACGAGTTACCGTGACGCGACTTGCAGAGTGTCGGACGGAAACAGGTGACGCTCGCGCGTGTCGCTTGACGCAAGTCGCGTCGCAAGTCACATCACTCGAGGCCGTAAACGGGGCCAAAGGCTAGTGACTGAGCTGTCAACTGAACTGACTTGCAAACTTGCCTCGTGTCCTGAGACCATAACATCAATCATAGCACTATTAGATATTCTTCCGTTTCATAGGTACAACGCATAAAGATTGAGATTCTCTGTCAACGGTACAACGCTACAAGGTCCATAAGTCGCGTGGGCAAAATCGGAACTAACGCCTAACCTTGTTTTTTCAATACAATTTCTGTGACAATTTCACAAATGTTTAGCAACAACGCCACCCTGTTAATATAATTTATGCGCCAAAAGATATTTGTTGCACTTTACATGGTGTACTGTTTTCATTATCAACTGTAAAATAATAATATCATTGAAACCGACAGTCAGGCTGCTTTGAAAGTCAAACAAGTTACCAAAGATCTACTTCCTGGCTCCCTAACTATCTAACCGCGAACACATTAACGAGCACCACAGAGTAAATAACAAATGAAGTACTCACACGCTCACTATGTGATCTAAATATAAATCGAAATGGACTTGATCGGCCCTGCTTCATTGGTCTAGTCTAGTGGTTGCAGTGTGACTGCTGAGCGTGAGGTCCTGGACTCGATTCCCAAGTGGAGAAACGTGTTTTGGGATAATAGTATGTTAACCAGTCAATGATTTATCATTCAGGAATTCATCAATCTAGTAAGTAGTAGTAGTAAGTTTTTAAACGAATTATTGATGGAGAAAAGCTCCATCAATAATTCGTTTATTACCCTTTTTACAGTAATATTTTTAATAACATTACTATATTTTACGACTTTGCGTCCTTCGCAACGCATCTGCGACTTATGACGTTCTGCCAATCAACGAGTGCGCGGCGATATACCCACCTTGTTAGATGACAACTCTCTTTGCTCACTCATCCGTGTCAACTACCAATGTGTAGAGAAGGCACCAAACTTTTCTAATTAAGTTCCCCCAGAAGTTTTTTCGTTATCCGAAGTTCCAACACTTTTGTTATACTTCTAACGTTATCTTTCGACAGCCAAATACTTGATATCACATGCTTCCTCTATGGGAAAGTTGGTATTGTTGATATACAAAGAAAACTCAAACGTAAAATCCTTGAATTTTCACCTTTTATGTTATTATATTCTATCTTCACATCATGCCTCTTAAAGGCAGATAATCATTTCGCGTATGAGACACCTACATTTCCCATGTAAAGTCTGATATTAAAATTGCATGGATTAAGGAGCGAGTTTATTGCAATTTTCCCGACACAAAATCAGGGACATGCCACATTGAGAAATTCATCTGAAAGCGAATCATTTCCGGAATTCCCAACCAATTATTAGCGGTTCCTCTAATATTTGTAAAATGTTAGCCTTATTGGCTCTATTAATTTCATATCAGAATCATATTGGTGTAGATAATAAAAGAAAATAAAAAAAGACCGACCGAAAATAAAGACCGTATTTTTACCGGTTATTTTTTCCATTCAGCTTAAACTAATATAATAAACAGAAAACATTAGATTTTTGTATGTTTGTTTATTAGTTACGCTCTCACGCTAAAACTGCTGAACGGATTTGGATGAAATCTGGCACATGGGTAGCTCATGACTTGAGTTAGGATATGGGTTTTTAATTCCGACATTCCTACTGAGACTAACCTTAGGTTGCTAACTTTTCTGTGATCGATCATGACTTACAAGAAAAGGGTGGCATCGATACATTATCTTATATAGATAAAAATCTTCAGGAATAAGCGGGTGAGTGCCTATCACTAGGTGATGTCATAATGTAGCCCCCGGGCGTTTGGTAAAATGTCGAGATGTACGAAACGCTATTAGAGAAGGCTCTTTTTCTCCTGCTTGATATAGAAGGAAGGGGAAAATGTATTTTTTACTCCTTTTCCGTGCGTAATTACACCGTTTTCCTTGCGTAACTAGGAGTATACATACTTACCCACGCCGTTTTTTATTTCGCGTTACCGTATAGCTGACGCACGTAAGCCCCTACCACGGTCTTGAGCGATCTTTCCTTAATCGTGTTTTGTGGCAATAAAGTGGCAACTGGATCGTGACATAATCATGTGTTAGTCCCGGAATGCCAGACCTTGTTTTATTAGACCATGCATCAAGCGACACGCGCGCTCGTCACCTGTTTTTGTCCGTCGCTCCGCAAGTCGGGCGTTCTTGCATTTGTTTTCCCCGCAGTTAATGTCGCAAGACGCGTGTCGCTTGAGCGTGTAGGTCGTGGTATCGGGGTAAAACGCCATATCCGTTTTGTTTGTGATCGTACATGCTGATAGACGTAAATACAGCTTTGTCCGTCCTGTGCCTGACTTTGACCAGCCTCCATGATCTAGTTCGCTAAGTAACCCTGACCCAATTCATAGAGTCATCCAGTCCAAGTATTCTGTGCCAGATGACAGCACTGAAAGCTTTCAATGTGAAGATCGCAATCGCGTTCATATCTCGGAGTTAAGTGAGAAAAGTAGGTCATTGGTACTTGTTATCTGGCGGATGGAGTGGCTATATGGAATTAATATAATGTTTTGGCTCACACAGACTAGTGAAGCATGACACGAAAGGGAGGAGACCTTTTTACTCAGCAGTGAGTGGAACAAGGTCGTCAATAATGATAATAATATTACTTTTAAATAAAAATTATCAATATCAGTCTACCATATTCAAACCGGATCAACATGACTGATTGACTCAATTGATCTTGCTGGTTGGCTGAACACTAGATACAAGAAATAGTACCAGGCATCCAGGGCAACAAGGCTAAGGCTGCCTGTCCACTGGAGCGGAGAAGAGAGGAGAGGAGCTAAGCTGTGCCTTTATCATTAACCAATAGAATCTCAACTCCACTCCAGAGGTCTATTGGTTCAGGCACAGGGTCCGTTCCTCTTCTAAAACTCGGTGTACCAAATTAACAGTACTCGGATGTGGAATATACATAAACTCCATAGGTTTAGGTAGTTATACATAAAAAGGAAAATCAAAAACCACGTGACGAAACAGCTGTCCAGTAACCGACAGCTAAATGTAATATCTGTCACTTTAGTTGTCATGCTACGTCACAGTTGTACTCTTCAATTTAGCAACGTTATAATTAGTTGACGTTTAGAGTTTAGGCTCTTTACACTATACAGATTACAAAATATTATAATAATATTATAAATCTAACAAAAAAATTGTACTCAAGTAGTTAAAAAGTGATAAAAATTAACATACATTAATAAAATTTTCATACAAAAAAAAAACAACCGACTTTAATTTCGGAAGTCGGTGTCTTTGTCGACTTCCGAAATTAAAGGTATGGGTGTAGTGTTTTTTTGGAAGTCGCTTGTGTTATTTTTGTAAAGTTTTTATTTTTCACTTTTTAGTTGTGGTACGTACCCCACACACATTCGAATATCACTACCTGATATGTAAATAACAGTGACAGGAAGTTATCATCATATCATCCACATTTATACTAAGTGGGACAAATACGTATTATTGAAGCTTACTCAAAAACCATCCAAGCAAAGTTAATAAAATTGGCCAACCAATCAACCAACTTGGAGCTGCCCTTTAATACGAAAAAAAGAATTTTCAAAATCGGTCTACAATTGACGGAAAAATCGGCACACATACATTAAAAATAAATAAAAAATATGCATAAGCGACGAACATAATAATATAACATCCTCCTTTTTGGAAGTCAATTAAAAAAGAGGAAAATATTGTAAAAATCGAAAATAAATTTTGTTTGGTTTTTTTTAACACGAAAGTGTCATCTTTAGAAACCCCTTTTACGATTTGTTTACCTTTATTTAACTATCTAAACCTATGGAGTATAAATAAATAAATAAAATTCATTTGTTGGTCCTTGACTCATATAACAATGACAACAATACACACATATTTACATAAAATTACAAATTAAGCACCAGTAATATGCTACAACAATGCCCAACGCAGGGGCAATCCAGTCGCTGAGCAATCATCGCCAGGACAGTGTTGGAGCTAGCCCGCACCCTGCGCACCAAGGACGCGCACCGCTTGCGCATGGTGGCGTGGAAACAGTCTGTGCGCGCTTCCGCAAACATGCCGTTTATGTAAAGGTACATACATATACTCACGCTTTCTCCACATAGGGGTACGCAGAAACTACAGAACGCCACCTGCTACTATACTAAAACGAAGCAAAAGCACTAGATATTATAGGATTCCATAAATACTGTTTTTCCTTCGTTTACGTTCATACAACTTTTTTATTTTTTTTTGAGGGTTGGAAATTATCAAATAACTTCTCCCGCTCTGGGCGGAGCGGGAGAGTGTGTCAGACTCAGTGGCGTAGCTACCGATGGGCTAGACGGGGCAGCGCCCCGGGGCCCCCAAGCTCAGGGAGCCCTCGGACCCTGACCGGCGGACATGACAGGCGGTTATAGACAGGCGGAGTTTTGCTTAGAGAACTAAAATCATGTATAAAAAAAGAAACCTAGTGGTGCGATTAAGTGTAAACAACGCCAGAAAAGAAGAGCTAGTAGCTAAGTTGCTTTGCTCCTGTAAAGTATATATATATTTATAGTTTGACTTGAAAAAACCTCCGTTTTGTTAGGGCCCCCAGTTTTTTTGCACCAGGGCCCTTGGTTACCTAGCTACGCCTCTGGTCAGTCTTTTACTGACTAAAACCCACCCGTATTCCTTCCATTGCCTGTGTGCCGGGGCCACGATATCCCTTTCGGACAAACCCGCAACCCCGGCAGGACGTTCATACATCTAGTCATATACGGTGTGAATAAGGCACTAGTTATTCTACCTTTTATAATAATGGACATCGTGTTCCCCAAAGAGTAAAGTTCGAAAAGTGTGGATCGAACTTGCACCTCGAAAAACCACGCCAAAGTCTTTGTAGCTCCTGGGTCCCGCCGCAGTCAATACAAAGAGGTAGTAAGTAGATTTGCGGAGCCCCCACAAACGCGGCCCGCGGCTCCGGTCGCTCTTATTCAATTACTGCATTTTGTATACGCATTCGATAAAATATATCTCTATATGAAAAAGCTCTTTGGAAGTACTACGAGCATACCTTTTTTGTTTCAGATTATTTAGAAGATAAAAAGCTTGGGATTGAGCTGCTCGCTCTGCTAAGCCTTGTGAAAACCATTAAACTTGACATTTTAATTATTCATCACAATAAACCAGTTTTATATAAATATTGACATTGTTAAAAATTGTATTCAAAATGACACGATTACTTTGTAAAGTATTACATTATTTTAATTATTGTGAATGTGAGGACTATGTGGATTAAAAAAAAAAAAATATCTGTTCTAATATTTTTTCTTTCTCAATTAGTTTGAATGATGGTCTTGTAGTTTGAGTAGTTGATGCGGCCTACCCACATATCCTTTTTTTTGGTATTGTTTGTCGAGTTGAGCTCCTTAAGTTCTGAGTTGAGCTCCACGATTACTGACAAATGGTCCACTCAAATATGTGTGGTTCTTTCCTCAAAAGACCATTTCAGACACTAATCTACATGGTCCTCATATAGTCAAGATGACTGCTGAATCACCGGTCCATCAAACAAAACCTGACTTTTTTTGCTTCGTCAAAACCGAATTCAAAATGTGTCAGTCGTAAAAACATTTAAAAAAAAAAACATGTTCGGCCTTTTTCACGTGTAAGGAGGCCTATTTGACAGCGGAATACTGCAGCATGTGCCTAACGAACATTAAACACTGTGTTCGTGAAAAATATTCGTGGCGATCCAATTTCGAATCCATGGCTACTAAAGAGAGCGGGGCGGTTGAACGCGAACACAAGCCGAACTATGTTCGTATGGTGTTCGTGTTCTGTTTGCTAATTTACGTCCACAGGTACAAACCAAAGGTCCAGTGTTCGATCTTCGTGTCAACCATGTTTTTTCTTCGTCCGTGCGTACACGCCTTTAGGGTTCAAAAATTCGTCTGTTCAGCTTAGTAAATAACGCAATGAACGGGGCACTGAAGTGTCAAAATGAACGGCATTGTAGTCTATTGTCATTCAAAATTCAAAATTCAAAAGTCATTTATTCAAACTAGTCTGAGAATCAGCACTTTTCGAACGTCAATTACATAAGACAGTCCCCCAAAACGCCCACCCTTCACCACTTCCTAGTGCATTAGCTGGAAAGAAGAAGTGGCGCAACAAACTCCCCAGCAGCACAGCTGTCTGTTAAGTTTGAAAAAAAAAAAAGGTTCTTTATAATAGTATATATATAATATTATATTATATATTATATTATATATAATAATTTACATTACGCAACACAAAACATAATTTAAATTATAAGCCATATACTCGTATAAGCTAGCACACGCCAATCTTGTTTAGTTTGTAGTCTTGTTTTTATACTCAGGCAGAAATAAAAACAAAACGTAAACAGAACTTAATATCTAAATAAAAGCCTCCGGGCATAAAGTGTGTGCCCGCTTACATATAGTTGTAACTGATTGATTGTTTGTAACGCAAATACCCCGCTAGGTTCCGCACCACGATTTTTTTTTACCATGAATAAGGCAGTGACTGACTAAAATAAAAAGTACACACCGTCATATACACACAGACAAGATACATTTCAACACGTACTGCCTGGCTCATCGGCGTAATGTTGCTTGCTTGCCGGTCTTCTACAGACTGTCCTTCGGAGAGTGTGCGCAAGAGCTCACGCACGCACGACCTGATCCCACCATAGCCCTTTTATTACCAGACTATCAGGCGTACTGCAGGGTTACCATCCACACTTGGTTGATATCCAGTCCAGTCGTACTCAGCGCTTCTCCTTTACATTTATAATGCGCACAGCCAAAGTGTGGAATTCACTGCCAGCGTCTATGTTCTCTTCCACATATAACGCGTATGCCTTCAAAGCAAGAGTTAACAGTCATCTTCTGGGCACGCTGGTTCCATTATAGACCTCATCCATCGCTTTCCATCAGGCGAGATCGAGGTCATGAGCAGGCCAATAAGCAATAAAAATACCACCAACAAATCTCCACAACGTAGCAAAAGATTTACCAAGACGCCGATTTCGCTATATCCAATCAGCCGTGAACATTTTTATGTTGGTGCTAATTGAGCAGCCTCTAGCACAGAAAGCGATAAAAGTTATTAATTGGTTCCAGCCACCCCCGGACCGGAAGTTGTAAATACAAGGCTACTATTTCCGGTCAATCGACACGCATCGCGCACACGCCTTTTTGCCGGAAACTTTCGAAGATGTATGAGCCCACTTTTGGGGTTCCGTTTTCGAAATGGCGAGAAGGGAAGCCTTCATAAATTATTTGTAGTGATTACATGTGGGTTTGTTGGTTGGTTAGAAGAAATTTTGTAACAATATTTTGATTTTAAAGTGTGTCCGTGGATGTTCTTGCCTAGAACAGGCAAGAACATCCACGGAACTCCATCCGAACCTACTACGCTTAGGAATGGGCAACTAGCTTCATCTTTCTGATTGACCGACTCCTTGACAATTCAAAAAAGCCTTTAGATGTCCTCCAGTAGACCATACGTTTGAAATAAATGCTTTGAGTTTCAACGTAGTAATTACTTTGGGCGATACAGACGCTAAATCGAGATAGTCAAGATAAATCAACTTAATAAAAAACGTTGAATACACTGACAGATAAATCGCTGGGTCTAGAAAGTTGTTGTTTTGCACAAGTGTTCCTTATATAACAAAGGTGAGCACTAAGGAAGGGTTTTTAGAAAATCCATTCCCTAAAAGAGTTAAATAAGGGATGGCTTTTATAGAAGTTCATCATTTTTTTCCGATATTGGAATAAATAGTTAATTGATTCAGGCGTGACTTTAACGAAATCCATGATAAAATACAATAGACGACGTATATTTAGTAACCTAATCCGCGTAACTGTTCTTAAAGAGTCATAAAGAACCCTGTAAGAAATCGACGCTTGACGTGGCAACACGTCTTCTCCTGGTTTGCAAAAAGTCAATCAACATCCAGAGGATGCCTCGTTGAGAGGTGAAACACGTGTCGATTTCTTAAAATGAATGATGAATTGAATTATTATTTTTTTCTTGATTTTTTCTTTTTCTTTAATTGTGATTTGAATAAATAAATAAAATAAATAATAATAAATAAATTGAAGAAAACTTTATCTAATGGCTTCGTTGAGCGTAAATAGTATTTTTTCTGTTTTGTGTTATATATGGTCTATTATCAATTTTCTGTTTCATAATTTATGATTTATATAATGTGGAAACTTGTAATTGGCCAGATATTGTATAAACTATTTCTTACTGTATCTGTTTAGCTGTAAGTTTTCCTAAAATAAAATTAATAAATAACTGGCCAAGTGTGGCTATTATTCACCTCTGCCGAACCGTTCGGGGTAAACAGGCTTGATATTATGTTAATATTTTTATTAAGCATTCAGATGTTTTTTTTTTATCGTTGAAATTCGATCGATTCAATGAACGATTAATAGACATATTTTAGCTCTCGCCGCTCTTACGAACGAACCTTATTTAATTCGGTGAATACCAAAATATTTTCCATTTATCATTGGATATCGTCTACTAAATCCATAAAGGCAGTCGCAAGTAATTACTCTAAATAACATAGGATTATACTTATTTCATCCAAATTAGATGAAACTAAGAGCATTCCATTGTTTTCCGTTTTCGGAATCTAAATAATTATTTTGTACAATGGGCAAAAGTTGTAACACCAAAAGCATTGCAAATGCGTAGCCATCTCAGAGACAAAACTGAAGTGTATCGTGATTAAAATTGCAAAATAATTTGCATATAACTAATTTCAATATTTTGTTGACTCTGGTTTTGGTCTGGGTTTGGTTGCAGGACAAGCTCCTGCAAGCAAAATGTAATCTGGGACCAACGGCTTAACGTGCTTTCCGAGGCATGGAGGAGTGTTGGTATGTTACGTATGTAAAAAATGGTCACCCATCCACGGACCAACCCCGGTAAGCGTAGCTTAACCTGTTGGATCGACCCGTGCTGCTGTTATTACTTAGCCACGAGCTCCTCCTCGTCGTGTGTGAGGTGTAAAAATCTAGGACAAAAATAATAAATAACATTTCTCCGACTAAACTACAGTTTCCCGGCAAAAAAATCATTATCCACCTGGCTTTTAGAGGCCGAAGAGTCAAGAGGAATACTTTCTTTGATCTGGTCGTAAGTGGGCGAGCTGTGTCAGCCACTGGAGTCGGAAATCACTGTAATGGATGGGATGGCTAGGGCTGCCACGATTTAAAGAGAATGACTAAAAGTGTTTCTTTTTTTTCGGCGTTTTTTTTGTTGAGATTCTTAGATTAAATCAATTCAAATCTTTATTGCTGAACATAGTAGGGGAAATAGGCTCGCCCCCTATTACATGGATTTTTAAACATAACTGGTGAAATGTGGGTGTAAGTACTATTAGATACACCTCTGCCTAACTCTTCGGGAAATACTCGCGTGATTGAGGCGTTAGTAGGTAGGTACATCTAAATCGATTGTAAGATTTATTTCTTTATTTCTTTATTATTGCATAATGTACACTCAGTTACAAGCTAGGCTAAAACTTATGAGTACATGACCCTGTTAGGGCGCAGCAAGTATTATTACATTTAACTTAAATCTAGCTTAAATATTTGGAAGTTAACATTATATTGCATACCAATATCACAACATTCATTATTTATACTACTAATGTATAATCTCTTTGTAACATATTTAATTTAATTTATATTAATTAGACATGAAATTTATAGTAACATTAATAAAATCATTTTATACATATGTAAATAAATAACATTTATGCTTTATTTTAGCTTCTTATCTTCCATAAACTCGTTAATACTATAATATTTTTTTCCTAAAAGTAATGACTTAATTAAATCTAAATTTAAATAAGCACAGTGTTTTTGTTACGCGAATGTACAGTTTACTGTGTTATACAAATTATGTATGCGCAATTATATTTATATAAAAATTACAATAAAAAAATTATTACGATTTAATAGTAATGTCATTATTCACACAAAAAAAAAGGATTATGTTGTGTTGTTATTTTTAGTAAAGCTAAAAATAAGTCCAAACTAATTAATTTACTATACCTACTGGCTCAATTTTGGAATGAGACTTCAGGGTGAAATTCGAAACAATGAACACTACATCAAAGTGGTAAAAGCAAGAATGAGTTCGATTTTGGAGAATTAGTTTTCACCAAAAAAGCATTTTTTTTTTTCAAAAATCCTCTGCTTTATTCAGAAATCGAACCCGATCTGTCAAAGTTATATTAGTTGGGAATCATGAAAATGGCATTAAAAAAAACAATAAAAATGTGAGAAATTTGAATTTCGCGTGACGCCTTCAATTTTCCCTCTCAATACGATTCTGGAGTCGAGTTAAATTAAAAATCCTTTTAAATCTTGCGAATTTAAAATCGCCAGCCCTATGACTTGCCCGCGCCTGCGGCTAATAGATAACCATTACTGGGCACTTGTCCCAGCAGAGCACGCAACTCCAGATAAACGACGATATCTTACACATTTTGCCAAACGTGCACACTATGGGCCTTTGTGCCGAAATGTACGAGAAGACCCGTCTATACGGGCTACATGCATCAGATATATTTGTTAATTCTAATACGTAGACATTCGGAAAGCATGTTAAGTCATTGGTCCCGGCTGTCATTTGTAGCTCTTTAACAGTCGTTATTGGTAGTCAGAAGCCCAAAAGTCTGACTAGCAGTCTTACCAAAGGGTATCGTGTTACCCAGTAATTGGGTTTTGGAGGTCAGATAGACAGTCGCTCCATGTAAAATACCTACTAGTAGGTATTTAGCTGCATCCAGTTAGACAGTTGCCAGATGGATTGACTAAGGTACTCGTGTTGAGCAAAAACAAGTCGATCCTATTTCAACACCCTGTGGTGTTGAAATCTTTCTCATTCTAACCTCTTCCTCCGTTTTTTTTGTAGTCACTACGGTGAAGCTTTTGACCTGCATCTTACCTGATGGTAAGTGATGATCAAGCCGAAGATGGAAGCGAGCGTCAGAATCCTCAACACAGAGGAACTGGGTATCATACCTCTAACTGCCGAAACACAACCTGTCGCTTACAGCTCACAGTCTGTCGCCATAACAACAATGTTAATGCTGTTAACATTGTTGTTATGGCGACAGACTTAGATAAGATTGTGGTAGCTAGCCAGGCGGACTTAAAACAAACACCAACCAAATAAATATTATTTTTATTATCCGAGCCTGAGAGTCAAGTGGCAAGGGGTTACCACTTGACTGAAATCCTTCCTATCTCATAGTGACTGTACTGTCACTGTTCTTTTACCCTTGTGGGGGATCACACGTCTCACGTAATATTATTAGTAAAACACACCTTCCAAAACTTAAAAAAAAGGATCATAAAGTTTTTATTGAAGTCCTTAGAACGGTTTTTGTTTTGGTGTCCCGTTTAAACCATAGAGGGCCTTAGTATGTGATCACGAGATTTATTTATTAAAACCTAGTTTTAATAATATATCTATGATTAAAACAAACCTCGTTCATGATGCTTGGTGTTTCTAAGCGACAGTCGACCTTTTAAAAACTTACATTTATGTGTAAATTAAATAGCTAAGATAAAAAAACCTGTATATTAGCTTTTGAATTTCAGTTTAATGCAGTGGCAAGGCATAGTTTTACTTTTTTTTTTATCAAAATTCTGTCATAACCGTTTCAACGACTTCGTTATATCCGGTACATCGTTTTAAGCGAAGTTGTTATAAACGGTTTAGACTGTATTTTATTTCACATAAACCTACAACGGCACTTATGAAACGTCAAAAGCTAGGTGTACGGTTCCAATTGGTCGTTTCCTATGGAGAAGAGCCAGCAAGAAAATTCACGGTAAGTCTTTTAAAAATAAATGGGTTCTACAATATTTTCAAATAACAGTGTTAATAGGTATGAGACGACAGTGTAGGCCTGTCAACAAGTATCAGTTATGTACTTAAAAAAAATTCGGGGGCGAAAAATCGATCTAGCTAAGTCTCATTTGTGGGAAAATTCGTTTTCTCTATTTTCACCCGAGCTGAGCTCGGTCCGTGTGGTGCCGGACCATCCCATTTCTTCCCGTGGGTGTCGTAAAAGGCGACTAAGGGACTTACTAGAGAATGGGCAGCAGCGTTCTCTATGCATTTTAACACCATACTGCGATCGCCAACCCGCCTGCCAAGTGTAGCGATTATGGCAACCCCCCCCATTTGGGGGAGGCCTATGTCCAGCAGTGGACGTCTTTCGGCTGAAATGATGATAATGATGAGAGCTCGGTCGACCAGGTACTTATCACGTGATTGAGCAAGGTTGGCCGACTGTACCTTCACACTTTTTCACATTCCCTTTATTACTAAGGATATTCGATGGAAAGCGCTAGGCAATAATAGATCCAAGACTATCCTTAAATCACGTTACATAGTAGAAAGTGTGAGGAAAAAACTATTTTCTTGGTAGGTAATACTTTTAATCAGCACAACTGTACTATTTGACAATCCAATGACGACTGACTCTGCATTAAGCCACGTCCTCACTCTCGCGGCTTGACCTCACGGGCCGCGCGGCCCTAGTGGGGACGCGGCTTTACATTTAACAATTGAGAATAACTTTTGCCCCACCCAGAAATAACGATATTATCATAACCGTTATTCCTGAGTGTTGCCAAAGTAAAATAATACATTGAGTTGCAATAATGAAAATAAACTTAAAACATTGTTATATTATTAATAATTTGTACTTTGATAGTGTTGCCACAGTGGATATTATAATTCGATATTTAAGTAATACATTTTTTTAAATGAAATCAAAGAAATCACGACAAAAGGATTAATTTGACGGAATACAAAATACAAGTAGGTAACGTTAACCAGCGAACCAGGCAGGCGCACCGGTATCAGTGTGCTCACTCTTACTACGGAAATGAGATTTTTGTCTACCCTCCGTCGTGGAACGAAGCCATTTAACATACCCTAACAACCTATTTTTACACAGGCTGCACATTTTTAATTTGTAGGCATCTTTACTTTGCATCTTTACCTCATTGGAAAGGGATTCAAATTGTGTGTCAATCACATCGCAAGGGAGATCAATTGTCGATTTAATATGGTACAGTATGTAGGGGCAAGTTCGGCGTTGGATATGACCGTACAAATCAAATCCACGGCTTACTTTTTTTTTTGTACTGACTACATTGTGTTCTGCGCCATTTCATCTATACAAATAAAATGCTGTTCGTTGGTAAGCGCATCATTTGAGAACGGCTGGACCGATTTGGTTAATTTTCTTTTTAAATGTTCGTAATAGTCCTAATAAGGTTTCTATGAAAAGAAAAGCTGTAAAAGCTGATCGGACAGCTGGAAAATTCCGATAACCTTAAAATGGTTTGTTCTATGGGATTTTGGAATATGAATTATTGACATTTTGACAGGACAACGTCTGTCAGCTCAGCTAGTTCTGAATAAAATGGAGCAGAATTTGATTCAAACGGTCTTAACCTACGGCCGAAGTTACCCCTGCATACTCTACCATATTAAACAGACAAACATCTTTGTGTATATTGTAATTGTGGCGCTGCTTTAATATGTATATGATGTTCTGTTGTACAGGTACCTACTATCTCTTCAGTCATTTCTTCTTATATTAGAGTTCAGCTAATCTTTTTTGACAGTAACAACGGCACAAGGATCTTTTGACGCATGGCTAAAATCGGAACTAACGCCACCATCTTGTTTATTCAATACGATGTTTGTGAGAATTTCACAAATGTTGACCAACAACGCCCTCCTGTCAATGTCTTTCAGGCGCCAAAAGATCTTTGTATCACTAAGGGCCGGCGCCTACTGGCGGCACGGCACGGCAAGGGATATTTATGCGACGAATAGAAATATAAAACTTAAGAGTATAACAATAAAATTTAAATTCCAATGACAACGATACCGCGGTATCCTTACGCCATGACGTCCTTTCGGATCATCATTGAAATTACAATTTTATTGACATACACATAAATTATATTTCTATTCGTCGCATAAATATCCCATGCTGTGCCGTGCCGCCAGTGGGCGCCATACCTAAGGGTTAGGTTTGTGTAGGGTGTGAAGCCATCAAATCTGATATCAGATAGATCAGAGCTTATTCCCTACTGCGTTGGTGACGGCTTCTAGTCTAATCGGATGCAGCTGACTACCAGTATTTTACATGAAGCGACTGCCTATTTGACCTCTACAACCCAGTTACTGGATAACACGATACTCCTTTGTAAGACTGCTTGTCAGACTGTCGGGCTTCTGACTAACCGTAACGTCAGCCAAAGATCTACGAATTACACCTTTTTTTCTTTTTTCTTTTTTCGGTGTGGAAATCCTCATGGATGTCCTCCCTTTTTTTTTTTTTTTTTTTTTTTTTTGGGTGGGAAATCATCAAATGACTCCTCCCGCTCTGGGCAGAGCGAGAGGGAGTGTCAGACTTTTACTGACTAAAACCCACCCGTGTTCCTTCCGTTGCCTATGTGCTGGGGCCGCGATATCCCTCTCAGACAAACCCGCAACCCCAGCAGATGGATGTCCTCCCTGGGGTGGGGTCAGTCAGACTCATTCTGACTAAAACCACCCCTGTGTTCCCTCGCATACTTGCGTCGGGGACTGCAAGTGCAATAGCATAACATCTTAAAGCAATCCGCCTGTAGGAAGAGACAACTGTCACACGACGAAAGTTTTTAAAAATCTCGACATGTCAAGTTATTTTGAGGAATTTTTCTTAAAACAAATGTTAAAAAGTTTTCCAAAGAGATGTCAACCAATAATTAAAAACATCCTTACGAGTACTATTCAACATAACTATCGATATAACTTTACAATAATATCGGTAGAAGGTGGCAGCGGGGGTGAGGCGGGTGGTGGAGGGGGCTCGATGCTCATTTCTCAGGTTCGACTCCAGTATTGATATTGCACCGTATTACGCGCCAAAAGCTTCTGACATCCACAGAGCTTAGCATTGTTTAGACAGTTCCCGTCTTTAATTTGTCTTACACAGTTTGAATTTTGTGTAACAGTCTGATTATATTTTTATCATAATATAACATGATAAACAACTACGACGACAAAAGGTTCCGTAGTTGGGACGAATTTATCCCAAGAACAAACTTAACATTGTAGTTGAAAAAATGTTCTCCCATACATTCCAACTGCAAATGTAAATTTGTACGCACAATACTGAGTGATTTACCATGTTATTTTAACACCATAGACTTCTTATAGGTTTTTCTGTAATCTATAAGCATAGAACTATTCTCCGTAATTTTTTTTTAAATGTTTTAGTCTGTAGTTTCGGAGTTAAGGAGGGAATGCTTAATTTTCATCTATTTTCTTAAATATCTTTTAAAGTATTTATTTTAAAATGATTAAAAAAATGTGTTTGAGATCCTCGCAATAAGCCCTTTCATTTTATATATAAATATATCATAAGGTGCAGTTCGCAAAAAGTATTTTTTTTAATTTTCTGTACTCAAAATCTTCTTTCCCCACTATCAAAATTCATTTATTTACGTTACACGTCCATATTTGGGTCAAAGAAATACATATGTGTACCAAATTTCAACTTAATCGGTTCATTACATTCGGAGTAAATTGGCTGTGACACACGGACAGACAGACAGACACACGAGTGATCCTATAAGGGTTCCGTTTTTTTCTTTTGAGGTACGGAACCCTAAAAACGATAACGCAACGATATTATTTCTGTAAGTAGGTTTTTACAAACACTTTTACACATCAACATTATTTTGAAAACTACATGAGGGCGCTGTTTCGTATCCGACTACTCTAAGAAGAAAGGCCGAAACAAAGTCAGAGGTCGCAGTCTCTTTTAAAGTCCAGACATAATCTTGATCAGATCCTGTGAGGAACATGTATCTGAAATGGTCTTTTGAGGAAAGAATCACACAGAGTGGACCTGTCCTGTCATGATCCCTGTATTTCCCTAATGAGGCTGTATACACTCACGTTCTTAGTTAGGTTTATGTCCATGTAATAGGAGGCCTATTCCCATGTTGCACAAATCCACACTGGACTGTCTCTGAAAACCTCGAACAAAGTGATGCAAAATCAAAGGCACAACGCTAAAAGCTTCTTTTGGCGCGTGGCCAAAATCGGAACTAACGCCGCCATCTTTTTTTTAAATACAATTTCTGTGACAATTTCACTAATGTTTACCAACAACGCCCCAATCAAATGTCAATGTTATTTAGGCGCCAAAAGATACTTGTTGCACTCTAAAACAACTGTGCAAGGACTAAAATAACTTTATATTAAATGTTGGAAGCTGTAATATCTTCGTAATGCGTGTTGATCGGCGGGTAATATTTGTTTAATCTGCAAGCAGGGGCGACATCCAGCCGCAGACTATTGCCGCATAATCTAAGCGCTATATTTAACATCTAGCCCGACATCGGTTATATCACAAATATTAAACGGAAACTGTTGCCAGACTTATACTAAAGTTTTGGTTGTGTTGATTAATTTTGCAAGCGATTCAGAAAGTGCATTACAGTTTACTTTAACGTGTATATTATAATATAATATAAGTATATATTTGATAAGGTTGCGAATCATATTTTAATCAAGATACAACCTGACCTGACCTGAGAGGGAATACCCGTAATTTTGAAGAACGTTCGCATTCTAATCTCATTCGCAATCTGTCAAAAATACAATCAATTTACCAACTTTTTTGACAAGTTTGACAGATTGCGACTTGAATGTGGACGTTTTTTAAGTACGAGAATTAGCAAAAAACGTAAAAAAAATTGAATTTCGCGGGGTTCCTTAGCGCATCCCGTTCAGTAAAAGTAATCCTATACTATTAAACGGGCAATATTTGCATATATGTATACACCGTGACATTTTAGTCGTCTTACAAAAGCAGCCCACTTCATGTATCCAATGACTACTAAGCATTTGTAAAAAAAAAATGATATACATCGTAACAATATAGTCGTCTTACAAAGGGTCACTCAATGAAACCGACACAAAATACCTCTACGAGTAATAAAAAAAATGTTACAATATATCCATTTTTTTTTATGAATGTTTTGTAGTCGTTGGATACATGAAGTGTGCTACTTTTGTAAGACGACTAAAATGTCATGGTGTATATATGTTATGTTATATTTCTGTTTGTAAAAATTGCAATAAAGGGGTTTACGGGGGTGGAAAATCTATATATCTATCTAGGTCTCATAGCTGGGAAAAATCATTTTCTCCGTATTCTCACCCGAGCAGAGCTCGGTCACCCAAAGTTTAGAACAAGGCTACCTTAGAATAATGACATGGCAGCATGGAATTAGTAAGTACCTACTATCATGGCAGCGTGGAATTAGTAAGTACCTACTATCATGGCAGCGTGGAATTAGTAAGTACCTACTATCATGGCAGCATGGAATTAGTAAGTACCTAATACAATGGCAGCATGGAATTAGTATATAAAAAAGAAAAGAAAAGAAAAATATTTTATTTGGGACACGCACAGGAAATACAAACAGTAAGTAATAATAAAAAATTAGAAAATAAAAATAAAAAAGGAGCATTTAAAAACTAACAGATTAACAACGACCTGTGCGAGGCCAAAAAGGCTCCTATCTCAGCATAATGCGGCAATATAAAAAAAAAAAAAACCGTAGCGCTGGTATTCTGATAGGGCCCACTGTGACATGGAATAGTATGAACTATCCTATCTATACTACTTAATGAGAAATCTCTATTTTCACCCGAGCAGAGCTCGGTCGAACAGGTAGGTACAAGAAAATAATGTCACATCGCCATATTTATTCTTCAGATAAAAGTTATCTGACGATTGAAAAATCTGCCCTAAGTGTTTTATTTCCAACAGGGTGTTCCATAATTATTATGAACAAAACAAAAGCCGGCCAGTCGCACTCCAACAAGAAGCGTTCCGTACCAAAATATAATACTTAACACTACATATTAATTTTAAATACTTTAGTCTTTTTATTTAAACACGTTTCTTGTATGGGGAGCCCTTTAAATATTTAACTTTATTTTATTTTCATTATTTCTTGTTATAGCGGCAATAGAAATACAAAATCTGTGAAAATTTCAACTGTACCAATAACGATTCATGAGATGAAGCCCGCTGACAGACTGACGGACGGACCGCGGAGGCTTAGTAATAGGGTTCCGTTTGACCGGAACTCTAAAAAGTAATAAATTTTCACTGATCACAAATCAATCCACCTAGCCTTTTCCCAACTATGTTGACCTCCACAGCCCAGTAACTAGGTAATACGATACCCCTTGGTAAGACTGGTTGTCAGACTTTCGGACTTCTGAAAACCCGTAACGACTATCAAAGATCCACGAATGACAACCGAGAGCTACGGCTTAGCGTGCTTTCCGAGGCACGGAGGAGTCTCGGTATGTAAAGATGGTCACCCATCCACGGACCAACCTCGGCAAGCGTAGCTTAACCTCACGGATCGATCCGTGCGGCTGTTATTACTTAATCACGAGCTCTAGATCACTGATAAAAAAATATTAACATAATAATAATAACAAAGTACCTATCTCTTTTATAACATTATTTAAAGATCAACTGTGCGTAGATGCAGTACCTATGTAAAAACAAAAAATCATATTATTTAAAGTGGAAATAAAAAAATTGCACACGTTAAAAATATTAGACACGAGTGCAACCTTCCCGAGGGAAATTAGCGATACCAGTTTAGCTAGGTCACTCGAAGATCTCCCGTAACGAACAGGTGGCCAGAAAAAAACTGTTAAAACTTTCAACTGCACTAATTTAGATAAAATTTCGCGATGGAAAAAGAACTGTGACGTTTTGAGGAGAGCTATGGCTTAGTTCATACTCATCCGCAGTTCGTAATCACCCGCTTTTTTATATGCCTGTCAGCGTAGGCTACAGTTAGTCAGAAAAGTGCTACAATGTAGAAAATAAAATATTGTTCTTCATAAGTATTCACGACGAAATTTTTGCAAAATAGTTCAGCAGGACATGAGCAAATCCGCAGGAGACGTCCTGGGCGTCGCCGTCGGGAGCGTTATAAATTACTTGATAAATGATGATTAGACACTAAAACAGAACCACAAAAATAATCCTATACTAAATTCAATTCCTTAAAGAAAATCAGCAAATTGCGTCGCGTTTCATTCAGAAATAACGCAAACATTTCTCCTTCTGCTCGCGTATATGGACCAACAATATAATGTTATTAGAGAGAAAAATCTGAACTGACTCCGAGCATGAACACGGCTTACAAGACGACATTATTAAATTGGCAGCGGCATGTAGACACTCGCAGTCGCAGCTCTATTCAGATTCTAAAGAATAATATCTTGGAATTACACATTCATGTTTTTTTTAGCTTTTCTGAATTTTATTTTAGTTCATGTTTTTCTTGAAGTCGCTCGTAGAGCTCGTGGCTAAGTAACAACAGCCGCAGTGGTCGATCCATCAGGTTAAGCTACGCTTGCCGGGGTTGGTCAGTGGATGGGTGACAATCTTTACATACCGAATCTCCTCCGTGCCTCGAAAAACACGTTAAGCCGTTGCTCTCGGCTGTCATTCGTGTATATTTGATAGTCGTTACAGGTCGTCAGAAGCCCGAAAGTCTGACAACCAGTCTTTCCAAGGGGTATCGTATTACCCAGTTACTGGGTTGTGGAGGTCAGATAGGCAGTCGCTCCATGTAAAATACTGGTATTCAGCTGCATCCGGTTAGACTGGAAGCCGACCCCAACATATTTGGGAAAAGGCTAGGCAAATTGAATTGTTTTTCTTGGAGTGAAATCACGGTAGCTTTCAAGAGGTGATACATTACTAAATTCTTAGAAAAATATAATTAATATAACATCTTCAAACTGTTTTTAGCTGCTTCATAATCAGCCTATAATGTTCCCCACTGTTGGGACACCGGCCTCCTCTCTTAGTGGGCCGTAATCCACCACGCGGGCCCAGTGTGGGTCGGTAGATGTCACATGTCTTCGAATGTTTGGTTCTAGGACATGCCGGTTTCCTCACGTTGTTTTCCTGCACCGTTTTGAGAGCAGTCTTGATGAAATTAATTACACTAAGTAAAGCGCCTGTCAGGGTTCGAACCTACGACCTACAAGTCGCGGCCGATCCCACTGAACCACCACTGCTCTCCTTAAACTGCTTAAATCCATGGTCTAATAAAACAAGGTCTGGCATTCCGAGACTAACGCATGCTTACGTCACTATCCAGTTGCCAATTTATTGCAACAAAACACGAATAAGGAAAGATTTTCAGCCAAAATTCTGTTAAAAAATATGTACAAAGCTTTTAAATTGTCGTTTCGTGTGTCTAATCAAACGAAACTATTCAATTTAAACATAAACCAACGTAATTGTTCATTAAAACCTCATTGTTTTATCGGATTCGCACAGGTAATAAAGGTAGTTGGGGAGTTATACTTATTCAATGATACTCGACAGTCGAAATCGAGTTCCTATATGCTTTGGTTTCCTTAGGCCCCAATTACACTATCATATATTTATCATACAAATATGATTTCATATCTGCCAAATTCTATGATCTTAGCTTAAACTAAGATCATAGAATTTGGCAGTGTAATATGTAAAAATGAAGAACAGCATTTCATTACACTTATGATCATATAAACGTCATACTTAATCAAGATGGATAACGATTTAGCCGTGTTTGATTTAGCCAGTTTGGAGGTTAGACGGGTATGATCATATTTGAACGCTTGCTGTCAAATAGGATCCCTTAACTATGATCATAGGCAATATGAATCATAACATAGTTATTATACCGTCGTAGGTTCTTCATATAAAAATGACTCGTACATCTCTGATCATATTTCTATGATGATAGTCTAATATGGCTGACTGGTGAAAACAACAGATTTTTATTAATATGATGGAACCGCTTTCCAAGGAAAACAAAACTCAACTGCCAAAAACGGTTGCATCACTACAAACACAAAAGTGAATTGAGGCACTCCGGTATCGCATCCAACCCTCCGCCCGCGACGCAGATATCTTCAGCCCATTTAATAAATTTATGTATTACCAAGTTCAGTTCCATTTTATATCGCAGTTTAGTCATTCAACTCCCCGGTTACACATTTGTTTATCACTTTATCCGTCTGTTTGTTGATGTCGTAAAAATTCAATCTGGAAATTGCTCGGATTAGGCGTCGCTCGGGTTGGTGGGAGGTGACGTGTGCGAAGTGAATTGTGAAGGAAAGTTACGGAAAACAATAATATGATAGCCGTTATGTTTTGAATAATTCGGAAGTAGTTGGTTATTTTTTTATGTAATAAATACATTCTAAAACATACAATGGGCGGCCTTATCACTGACTGTGGACTTATCTCTCTCTGCACGCGTAGCATAAAAATCATAGAAACGGGTTTTCTACGGGTTTTGTCGACGGAAGAATAGACAAAATGTCAGATTGTGATTTTTTACCTGTAATTTTTTCTATTCGTCTGTCGACAAAACCCGTTTATATTGTGGTCATGCTAAGCGAGCTGGTTAATTATTAATTAATGTTAACTGTTTTAAGACTATTGCTTTGAGACTGTCTCGTTGGTCTAGTGGTCCTGGATTCGATACTCGGGTCAGGCAAAGTGTTATTTGGTTTTTCCATCACAAATTTCTCAGTCTGATACTGAGAATTGTCTGGATTTGTGCCCAATTGAATTAGCTATAGGGTCGCCACTGTATGGGACTTAACATAACTGCGAAATGTGAGTCTTAGTATAGGTATACCTATCGAGGCCTGACGTTATGATATGAGTTTACTGTCTTACTAACGTATTTGTTTCAGGACTGCTTCGCATTTTAACGAACATCCTATTCATCTGTTTTTGTGAACTTTCGGATCTGGCGTTGGACACCCGTTTGAAACGAATTTCCTTTCGCTTTTTTACACGTGGGGATTGAGAGACACATTTTGACCATCACGACACTTTTGCACACTTGGAGAATGAGAGACACATTTTGACCATCACGACACTTTTGCACACTTGGAGAATGAGAGACACATTTTGAGCATCACGACACTTTTGCACACTTGGAGAATGAGAGACACATTTTGACCGTCACGACACTTTTGCATACTTGGAGAATGAGAGACACATTTTGACCATCACGGCACTTTTGCACACTTGGAGAATGAGAGACACATTTTGACCATCACGACACTTTTGCACACTTGGAGAATGACAGACACATTTTGACCATCACGACACTTTTGCACACTTGGAAAATGAGAGACACATTTTGACTATCACTACACTTTTGCACACTTTGAGAATGAGAGACACATTTCAACCATCACTACACTTTTGCACACTTGGAAAATGAGAGACACATTTTGACCGTCATGACACTTTTATTTCGTAACAAAAGTGTCGTGACGGCCAAAATACTATAAGTACTTTTTTCGATTTAGATCTCATGCAGAGTATAACGTGCGTTCGTTATTAAAAAGTTTTGCTTTTATTCTCATAGTAATGTTTTCCGGTTTCCGTTGTGAACGGCGCCTTACACAGTAAAAGCATCGGAACGATCTCCGCGCAGTGACTGTAAGTTGTAAATGAAAAATGTATCAACACGATATTGTTTTATTAATTTTGGGCTTACAGCAGCCATTTTTGTTGCAATTTCAGATTAGATAAAGTCTTTTTATTATTGTTTTCTGTTATAAAAATACGCATTACTGACCACGCCTGCTCGCTGCTTTATAGCGATTATCTTTCAATATAATTATGTACTTTTACATTTTCTCAACAGGGTCGTGGCTAAATCGCAACGGGTCGATCGAAGGTGGTCGGTTCGTGAATGGGTGATCTGATCATCCATTACCTTCATATCAAGAGAAAGCACGTTAAGCCGTTGGTCCCGGCTGCCAATCTGATCTTTGACAGTCGTTACGGGTAGTGAGCATACAATTTTGACAAACAGTCTTAACAAGGGGTATCTATCTCCCAGTAACTGGGTTGTGGAGATCAGATATGCAATCGCTCCATGTAAAATAGTGATCCTGATTCAGTTGCATCCAGGTAGATCGATAAGTCGATCCCAACATAGTTGAAAAAAGGGGGTATTCCTCGAAGCGCACCAACTTTGAAATGCACCAATTGAAGCGCACCAAAAGTATTCCTCAAAACGCACCATTCAGGTGTGCTAACAAAATCAAATTTAAATCATGATAATTTTATTCCTCGAAACGCACCAACGATGAAACATAGAGAAGATCACGAAGAATTCGTGATATCGATAGACGTTTTAAAATTCAACTGTCCTAACTGGAAGTAGTTGCTTATTTTATTTTTATTTCGCTTTAAAATTTTATCATCAAATTTTTTTAAACTTTGATGGTAATATTTTAAAGCGTTCCAGTTTATTTCAGTTGTTGTTGTAGGACATGACAGCTATAGGTAAGATATATAGGTATATCTATCTATATCGATAGAAGTATTAAAACTGTTTAATACTTCTATCGATATAGTGAATAATAACGAATACTTTATATTCCCCTTTGTGTTTAGTCATTGGTGCACATCTTAGTGAGATCGTTTAGGTGCCTTATTTCTGTTCATTTCTGTCACCCTGGTACTTTTCAAAACAACAAATGATGCAATTTTTTAAACCTGTATTTTTACCAGTATTGAGGTAAGTAGTAAGTCGCTAAGCCCCTAGTTCCAGTTCATTTCTGCTTTCCTAGTAGTTAATAAACAATTAGTACAGTTATATTTTAAAACGTCTATCGATATCATTTATTACGTACGAATCCTTCATGCTCTGCTCTATGTTTCATCGTTGGTGCGTTTCGAAGAATAAAATTATAATATTTTTAATTTGATTTTGTTAGCGCACCTGAATGGTGCGTTTCGAGGAATACTTTTGGTGCGGTTCATTTGGTGCTTTTCAAAGTTGGTGCGCTTCGAGGAATACACCGGAAAAAGGGCTATGCAAATTGATTGACATGTTCTTAACACGTTTTTTCTGCGAGGAACTATTTTCGTCATTTTACACCTTTGCACCGAAGATCAATACAGACGAAACGTAAACAAAACCTCCAAAGAAAGCAAAACTCCGCGCTTATTGTGTTGTTTTCAATCAAACCCATTCGGTATCGGTGTAGGGTTCCTTATGGTTTTGGTTCACTTCGGTACCCCAATAAACAGTGACAAAGGGTTACGAGCCACGGAACCCAACTCGATGGATGAACGTATTTCGTATCGAGAGCGAGAACACAACGTCTCGCAAGTATTTATCGCTCGTGAAAAGACCTCCGCTTTCTAAGGGTTAAGCATTTTTTGTTGTGTTTTTGTTGTGATGTTCTTTATTTAAAATGAGTGAATCATCGAGTTTGGTTTTGACGTTCTCGAAAATAGGGAAGGCCCTCAGAGGGAAGGCCACTTGATTGACAAATGAAAAACAAGTGTTTAATTTCATACATTCACCTAATAATATTATTCATTATTTCCTTTTTAAGAGGAACTTTGTTGACAGGCTGGCGCTGTCTGTAAACATTTGTGCAATTTTATTGTCTGTGTGAAATGTTCAAAAAACAAGATGGCGCCGTTAGTTCCGATTTTGGCCACGCGTCAAAGGGTTCTTGAACTTGACAACTATAATATCTTGATGGAGACAGTCTACAACACACATAAACGTATTCACACTATAACACTGCGAAAAAACAATCCAAAAAAAACCCCAAAACAGTTTTCAACCGTCGACTGTCTCCGGCAAGTTTCCCAGGCACTTATCGTGTCCCTTGATGGCACCGTGTCTCATTGATAACTGTTCGCATTTGCTCCGTTCTGTTATCGCACCAGTATCGGCGATCGCGGGTGCTAATAAAACCGAACGGTCGAACCGACCCTCACTATGATTATTTTTATCTTTTCGAATTTGTTTTTTTTTCCTTTTTTTTACATTTCTACAACTAGAAAAAAGTCTTAACGATTTAGGTAGCCTGCGAACTTTAATTCGAATAGGAACTTTGGTATTTCAAGTGATTAAATAATTCATAGTTAGATTTTTATTATCTTTTAGCATTAAATACATGCATGCAGGTATGCAGAAACCAGAGAATGCCATCTACTACGATCCTAGTCATACACTCACGCCGGTTGCGAGGACTACGCACTTGACCTTTCTGAAGAACATCACCAAGGTCAGTATATGTCCTTCTGGAGCAGTGGTGGCTTAGTGGTAGCGGCCATGACTTACGAGTTGTAGATCGTAAGGTTAAAATCCAGACAGGCGCCTTAATAAAAAAATAAAAAAAAACCAGCCTATTACTGTCCCAATGCAGGGCAAAGGCCTCTTCTCATACAGAGAAGGCACGAGCATTGATCACCACGCTTGCTTAAAACGGGTTGGTGATTTCAGACTTTAAGTCCAGGTTTCCTCACGATATTTTCCTTCACCGATGTCAGTAATGTCCAAGATAAACTCAGAAAGTACAATTATTATTTAAAAAGTCACATTGGTACTTGCCCGGATTTGAACCCACAACCTCGTGCATGAGAGGCGAGGCCTTAAGCACTGGGCCATCATCACGACAGGCGCTTTAGTTTGTGTAAATTATTTCATCACCGCTGCTCTCAAAACGGTGAAGGAAAACATTGTGAGGAAACCGGCATGTCCTAGAACCAAAAAAACGAAAACATCTACCAACCCGCAATGGGCCCATGTGGTGGATTATGGCCCACTTCCTCTCACCTAGATGAAGGTCAGGAGGCCTGTGTCTCAGCAGTGTGGAAATTATAGGGTGCTTTTCCCTTCTAACTCCTTTTAACATTAATCTTTTCAATTTGCCTTTATTAGCAATTCTAAAAATATTTTTACAATTTATTTAATTTAAAGATTTAGACATTAGAAATTCTCCAAACTGCTTTGCTCTTTAACATAAGCCTCCCCTAGACTTTTCTATAGCTCACGGTCGTGAGTTTTTCTCCTCCATATCCTCCCGCAATAGTAACATTAATCTTTTATTATACAATAATTACGAGGCAAAACAAGTATGTAAGGATCTATGTAGGAAGGAAGTATTTATGTAGGAAGACAGCACTAACTTAAAAACTACTTTAAAAAAATATTATCTCGTGACTGAGTTATGAGGAGCTCGTGGCTAAGTAACAACAGCCGCACTGGTCGATCCATCAGGTTAAGCTACGCTTGCCGGGGTTGGTCAGTGGATGGGTGAGCATCTTTAAATACCGAGAATCCTCCGTGCCTCGGAAAGCACGTTAACCCGTTGGTCCCGGCTGTCATTCAAGGATCTTTGACAGTCGTTACGAGTCGTCAGAAGCCAAAAAGTCTGACACCAGTCTTACCAAGGGGTATCGTATTACCAAGTTACTGGGTTGCGGAGGTCAGATAGGCAGTCGCTCCATGTAAAATACTGGTATTCAGCTGCATCCGGTTAGACTGGAAGCCGACCCCAACATAGTTGGGAAAAGGCTAGGCAGATTGATTGACTGAGAAGAAGTTATGAATAACGACCAGTAAGGACCCTCGGTTTTTTTGTAAAGTTTCATATTGAGACAGGAAGCAACAACATTCGATCTAAAGGAATGTGGTCGCTTTTCTTCAGATCGATTTTTTTTGCTTCATGTCTCAATATGAAACTTTATAAAAGGTATTAGAAAATTCTAGACACACTTACCGAGGGTCCTTAGTAACCGTTATTCATAATTCCTTCTCAGTCAGGAGATTTTTTTTTTTTTAAGTGGCTCTGGTTGTCCATAATTCAAGAAGAAAATTAGGCTTTGTCATCAATTCTATGTTATTCGAAGCCCTGTTTATTAAAATTAAATGATTAATTAATAGTAACATTTTTATTAAAGGTAAGGTATGTATCAATCGCAAAACAAAACACGTAAAACTACCCTTCATAATGAGATAAAGATTCCGTCTGATAGCACACCCTGTACATATATCCATACATCCCTATTATGGATGTATGGTATGGAGATATATATAGGGCGCGTTTTTAACAGGGATCACTCTATGGCAGCTTTATCAACGTACTATTTTTTTAATGTCCCTCGGCAAACTTCGTGTTTCGTCAGACGTCGGATTTCTATCAGTTGCCCTTATACTCGTAGCCCGGTCAAAATAGACATTCAAGGTTACATTAAATCACACAAAGCTGAAAATTGACATGAATGTTGGGAACACTATTACAAATAATTTGTCAAAAGTCCCAATCGATCCGACGTGGATTTTTTTTTAGTCATGGTCAAATGCTGCAAAAATCAAAAAAAATTGTCTCATCTATTTTTACGATAAAACTTGCCGTTTAGCTGAAAAATGCAAAAAACCGATTTTTGCAACATTTGACATTGAATAAAAAAAAATCCACACGTCGGATCGATTCGGACTTTTGACATGTTGTTTGTAATAGTGTTCCTAATATTCATGCCAATTTCAGCTTTGTGTGAATTAATAAGCTTACCTCTATTTTTCGCGTTTTTTCTATTTGACGCTCACAATCGACTTGGACTCAATTGACATGAATCTGAAGTGAACCCCCGATGAAATTTTACACTTTAACTATCAGTATCAATCGATCGACTTTGAAGTATACAGGATGGCAGGGACATCGACGCGAAAACTGATACCATGGATTAGCACAGCTGATTGCTGTATGGAGCTGTATG
Source organism: Agrochola macilenta (assembly GCA_916701695.1). NCBI lineage: Eukaryota > Metazoa > Arthropoda > Insecta > Lepidoptera > Noctuidae > Agrochola > Agrochola macilenta. The sequence continues at coordinate 14,239,053 of OU753564.1, forward strand.
TATAAATTATTATATTTTATTATAATGTCATTGATTTTACATTCTGTGATTGTTGAAAATTTTACAATTAATAAGTCAGTGTGTGAGGAAGTACCTCACACACTGACTTATTAATATTGTAAAATTTTAGGAAAATCGCCTACTTTTACAATGTTTGTAAATATGTGAGAACCATGTATCTATCACATAGTAATTAATTTATGTGTTATTGCTTTTTTTTTATTTTTTTTACCTATTGTGGTATAGTAATTTATTTTTTTGATTTTTAGATGCATCGTCTTCACATAATTATATAACTAATGTACCTATATATACAAAATATTGCAAAACATTTTAAAAGAGTAACGGTGGAGTTTCTTGCCCATTCTTCTCCATACGACAACTACCTTTTGGAAGGGGCGACTAGAATCAATTAAATTTTTTGGAATTTTTGACGTTTAAAAGTGCCTTGCAAGGGCTTATTTGAAATAAATGATTTGACTTTGACCAGCAGATTAAAAAAAAAATTACCGATGAAAACGCAGAACGCTGGACCTTTGAACGCAGGGTGGTTCAGAATCATGTATTGAATCCATGGTATCAGTTTTCGCGTCGATGTCCCTGCCACCTTGTATACTTCCAAGTCGGTTGCTACTGATAGTTGTAGTGTAGTGTAGTGATAGTTATAGGTACTGTACGAGTTAATTGTAATGTTTCAGGGTTTTTAAGATTGCTTAATAAAGACTGCTTCGTTGGACTAGCGGTCGCAAGTGCTACTGCTGAGCATGAGGTATTCGCTTCGATTCTAGAATCAGGCAAAGTGTTATTGGGTTATTCCATTTGTAATTTCTCAATAGCAGCCCGTTTGATGGCAATAGGCTCGCCTCCTATTACATGGGACTCAAACATAATTAGCGAAATATGAATGCACTATAAGTAAACGCTTTAGGGAACAAAGACGTGATTTTATGTGTTATAATTGACCGAGCGAGCGAAGCGAGCGTAGCGTCTCTGCTTCAATTCTGGCAATATTTGCTTTCGTGTGTCAGTTTGTTGGTACTCCTCTACAGGTCGTATTTTACAACCGATCTGGACGAAACTTGGTCTACAGGTTTTACGACTTTATAGATTATTTTTGTCATCTTGGATTTTTAATTGGAGGAGTACTTCCTCCAAAACGGGGCAAAAGGTAGGACGAACAATCTTTATCTTTATTAATAAAGGTCGAAAAATAAAATCACTAGCATGATCTTTCGTCAATTAAGACTACAGGTATCTTGATAATTATATCATATTGCTACAAATTGATGAAAACAATCTGTACTTACAAAATAAATAGCTGCTTTAGTGATCAAGTTAGAACCATCCTGTACACAAACATACAGTATATTAGGTTAACCGTTGTTTGTCCTGCTAAACGAACCGGACGCCGGACAAACTACGAAACAACGTGACGTTAGCGAAGGGTTAATAATATAGATAGTATTATTACGAGAATTTTTGAAAGAAGAAATACAGGGAAGAATTAAATTAGCTGACGACAAATCAGAGACGTGATATCTAAACAAGATAAAACTATAACAAAAACAGTTTTTCGAAACTCATCGCCTCACCAATCAAATGTGACTTAAGGCCTGCATGTCGATTCTGTAAAAATATCCCCGTGAAAACTTGCGTGGAGTGAGCTGTCAGTGTCATTTCACTGATGCTAGGGATTGACCAAGCATTACATTAACAATCATAATCGAGATTTTAATTAATTTTTTTATGCTAATTCTATTGATCATTTTATATTAAGTATTCTAAAGCTATTAGGTATTTAAATGTCTAAACATGACTATTTAAGGGGATTAGCGCGCAAGTGAAATAAAATAGAAAAAACAGATATCCAATCAGACACTCAATTTTGTTTTATTCAATTTTGTTCCTAGACTAGTCCCTTGATATAAATAGCCTGAGGCGCGACGCGTTACGCAGGTAGGTACCTACCTACAATAAATAAAATAAAACATACATATCTACACGTTGCTGCTGCTTAATAAAGAAAATGCGCATTGACATAGTTTGTTATTATGAACCCATTGTTAACTTATATTATGTAAACGCAATCGAGTGTTAATAGTGTGTAATTTAACCCCACACAAACTATATGGGAACCTACCTAAACGATGTACCTAGTCATTTAAATAAAAATATGTGTATATTGTATGTAGGTACCTACCTACCGAATATGTTATTGGAGATAACCTACATAAGCGTTGAATAAAATCATATTCATCAAATCATTACAAAATTCTTAAGTTCAACAGCTGACACGGTTACACGGTGCGAGCTGGTGAGGTGAGTTACTGTAGTGCTGCAACTTGCACCGTGTGAACGCACCATGTTACTATCATGTGCGAGTCGGTCTGTAGCTTGCATCCGAATTACTATAACATTATTGTTTTTACTCACCACGCGCCTTTCCCCACCACGCCACTCGCTTGCGACTCGGACGTCTATTCGCACGTTTTTAACTAAATCACAGTAGCTCGTACGCTCAGGCGCATTCCAGGTACATTCAGCTCGAAGTATTCACCGCAAAGTATTTTTGTAACCGCTTTTATTGTGGTATGAACTATGTCAGTCGTGTTTTTTGCGACAACATTGCACGGGACATGATACGTCTGATGATCGAGCGTGATCCACGAGATATGCGAACACCAGCAGCTCGCACTAGTGTAACCGGGTGAGGCGAGTCGAGCTATCGTCGTACTAGTAGAAGTAGCAGTAGCGTGTAGCTCTTACCGTGTAACCGCGCCTTTAGGGAGGATCCACAGTAGTAGCCCGCGAAATTCATATTTTTCTTATGTTTTTTTTGGAATTTGCAGGTCAGTGTTAGGTTGTATCTGAATCATATGATTCGCGACCATAACAAATATGTGTTTAGATAATTGTACTCGTAATCATTAGAATAATTAATACTCGTACAAGTTAGGATTTATCTATTGAATGACTTTTTCATGAAATCACGACATACCTTTGCGGATCCACCTTAACACACATAGTACAGTCAGGGAAATTATTTTTTAAGCAAATTGACACCCTACGTCACTTGTCAAAGAATGACAGTTGAAACTTGAATACAAGGAAGTCAATTAATTAAATTAATTCAGTACATGATCCGGAACCCCCTTGCGTAGAAATTTTTCGTCGGTTATTTAAAAAAAATCTGCTGTTCCATAAAAAAGTGCAATACCTACGCGGTCAAAATGTATGGATCAGCTGATTTTTTCATAAATAACCGACGATAAATTTCCACGCAGGCCTTTCAGAATCATGTTCTGAATCCATGGTATTAGTTTTCGCGTCGATGTCCCTGGCACCCTATATATGGCCTGTAACATCCTACTGCTGCAAAGGCTTCTTCCCATGACTTCCAGTGCTAACGATCCAGTGCTAATGTGGACCACTGGTCTTTTTTTTCTTTTTTGTCCAGGTCATCCCACCATCTTCTACGGGGTCTTGAATAAGATTCAAATAATATTTTAATAACATCCTTTCTTTAATTCACTTCACAAGTCTTACATGATCGGCGAAGTAGCTAGGACACGTGACTCGAGCCCCAAACAGGGTCCTTAACGAATACTCTCAAAAGAGATCGTATAGATTACCTAATCCTGTTTCCCATTGTGACTCTGTATTTGGGATACGATGCACGTTTCTTTACGTACTTATGGGTACCGGGACCTTTGGATAAACTTGTTAATGGTGTTACGTTGACACCCTTTTGAATACAAGAGATTGTCCGTAACTGGCATGTTGAAAACATATTATTTAGATATACCTATTATGTCACAGTATTAAGGCTTGTGCAGACCAGCGCGACTTGTCGCGCGACGCGACACCGGTTATTGTTATACTGTGAAGTTTTCTTAGAAATTGTATTGTTCGTGTCGCGTCGCGCGACAAATCGCGCTGGTCTGCACAAGCCTTTATGGTTGAAGCCGTAATATATACAGCTTCTGGCTAACCCTATCGACTTGAGTACGGCAGTTTAGTGTACTATCAATGTGCAAGCCTAAGTCCTTCACGTCAGTACTAAAAGGAACGATCGCACAGGGATGATGACAAAAAAAGTTTTTTTTAGTCCGTCTTGGAGATTAAAAAAAAATATTCGACGTATTTTTTCTTTTTTTACGTAATCTAAAGATTACGGCGATACATTTAGGTAAAATGTGCCATGACGTCACGAGTATGTACATTTTATACATACTAGTGACGTAGCGACTCCCACTCCCCGACCTAAAATGCGTTTTATCTAAGTAATTTTTTATTAATTAATATGATAAAGCAAAAAATACGTGTCTAATATTTTTTTATTATCTGACTGACGGACTTATTAGAATTTCATATTTTTTACCCAGGCATCATCCCTAAAGGTTGTATTACCCACCTTGCTAATACCGCGAGGACTGCCAATGATGATGGCCTGACACTTTGTAGGGTTTACGGCTACACCAAACCTATCAGCCCAGGTTTTTATGGCTATCAAGTCCCTGTACAAGTCATCTGCATACAGGTGATACGCACACTGAAGTTCAGAAGTTATAAGATTAATAAAAATAGAAAACAGAAGAGGAGAAAGTATACCGCCTTGAGGAACGCCAGTTTCCAAATAACACCAACACGAAGAAAAATCCCCAACATGAATAGACTGCTGACGTTCCTGAAGGTAAGAGGAGAACCATTCCAGTGCTTTGGGAGAGACCATAATATATGACAGAATGGCTAACAGGATGTCGTGACTGACGGTATCAAAGGGGGCTTCTGGCGGCTGCGACAGCGGAGCCTGAAGCCCTGAAGTACTTTGTGTAAATAATTTCTGCTCTAAAAAAGGTGAAGAAAACATCGTGAGAAACCCATCGGCATGTGCTAGAAACAAAAATTCGAAGACGTGACATTCACCAACACGTTGGTACTGGGCCGGCGTGGTAGATTACAGCCCACTCCCTCTCGAACAAAGGAAGGCTGTATCCCAGCAGTGGGAATATTATAGACTGTGCAAAAAATAGACAATACCTAAAGGGGGGGAAAAGATTAAAAGACCCATCACTTGTCCGTCCTCTACGCATTTTGTACATAAAATTAAGTAACTTTTAGGAAAAGTTATTGCTGAGAAAAATCGCTGTTATAAAAAACATTGTGCATAAGAGTGCATGCAACACTACAAACCCCTGTAGTATTGTTGGATTTAAAGTTGAGTTACAACATTTAAAATTAATTTTTGTAAAAAAAGTTGAAGTTTTGACCTGTAACCAGAAGGTTCCGAGGTATGGTCAAATACAAAAATCGCACAATGATGGGAAGAATAAGTAACTCCCGGCTTCGTTAGCGTCCATTTACACCTGTTTATCAAAACATTGTAATCTTTTTGGTAATATTATTTTAAGAATTATTATTAAATCCGCAAGAATTAAGGTGCTGCATCCGGTTAGACTGGAAGCTGACCCCAATATAGTTTTGAAAAGGCTAACCGAAACGCGTGGTCGCGCCGACAGAGCGCGCCGATTGTTTTTCCGAATAAAAAGTGTCACACGAACATTACGAACGCGAATGAAGTTTTATAAAATACTTACCATCGAAACTGTCTGCATGTAGGTACCCTGTCTGTATTTCCATTATTTACCACGTATATCTTAGAGGCATGGCAGTAAAGTTGTCGCGTTTGTAACTCTATACCATTGAGCGATGTTCCCTCTTGAAGCCGCGAGATCTCGTCTCCCGGTACCTTGTGATGTAAACGGATTAGGTATAGTTAAGACAAAGACTTGCTGAGAAAATCCTTTACCATACATCGATAAAAGAGTTTGCAACGCTTATACCTTTAGTTCAGTTTTTTTTTTTTGTTTTTTGCCACCGAGTTCCGAAATTAAAGTTATTTTGCACTTTTTTGTATTTTTTATTTATGTATGTTAATTTTTTAGTGAGTAATTTTTTAAGAGCAGTTATAGCCTAGTGGTGTGACCGTCGGACTGTCAAGTCATAGGTCTCGAGTTCGAACCCAAGGCAAGCACCTCTGACTTTTCGGATTCATGTGCGTATTGTATAATTATCACTTGCTTAAAACACGGTAAAGGAAAACATCGTGAGGAAACCGGCATGCCTGAGAGATATTTCTCGACTGCATGTGAAGCCAAGTCAGAGGCCCATGGGCGGCTTTAAAACTCTGACACCAGGTTAGTCACTAACTACACGAAAAGAAGACCATGGGGTCCTTAGGCCCCTCGCCCACGGCGACTTTTTGTAGCGATGCTGTCGCGCGTTTTGTAAACGCACTTCTGCATCGCTACTATCGCGCGTTAAGCTTCGTGCTGACTAGCGCGACGCGGCACCGGTTATTGTTATACCGTGAAGTTTTCCTAAAAATTGTATTGTTGGTGTCGCGTCGCGGTGTCGCATCATGCTGGTCTGCACGAGCCTTTAGTCGCGTTTGCAACGTACGACAGAAACGATGCAAACGCACGACCGTTTCTGACGACATCGGGGGAACGAAGGGTGGAGAACGGAGGAAGAGGTGCTGAGGAATGTGCCCTGAAGCGCGACAGTATCGCGATACAGAATCTGGGCGAAGGTATACAGCCAGCGACAGCATCGCGGCTGTATCGATACACAGCCAGCGACAACATCGCGGCTGTATCGAAACACAGCCAGCGACAGCATCGCGGCTGTATCGATACACAGCCAGCGACAGCATCGCGGCTGTATCGAAACACAGCCAGCGACAGCATCGCGGCTGTATCGATACACAGCCAGCGACAGCATCGCGGCTGTATCGATACACAGCCAGCGACAGCATCGCGGCTGTATCGAAACACAGCCACCGACAGCATCGCGGCTGTATCGAAACACAGCCACCGACAGCATCGCGGCTGTATCGAAACACAGCCACCGACAGCATCGCGGCTGTATCGATACACAGCCAGCGACAGCATCGCGGCTGTATTTCACACAGCCAGCGACAACGTCGCGGCTGTATCGATACACAGCCAGTGACAGCATCGCGGCGGTATCGATACACAGCCAGCGACAGACAGCATCGCGGCTGTATCGATACACAGCCAGCGACAGACAGCATCGCGGCTGTATCGAAACACAGCCACCGACAGCATCGCGGCTGTATCGAAACACAGCCACCGACAACGTCGCGGCTGTATCGATACACATGCGCGAATACATCGCTACAAAAAGTCGCCGTGGGCGAGGACTCTTACATACTCCTTTTTTCCGATTTTCTACTTACAATTCAATTTTCAATAGTACTGCGCTCTTGCGCTTCAATTACACATTGCGAGTCCATAATAATAATAAAATCAAATCAAACCTTGCAATAAATACCAGACTCTATTCTACAACATTCTCAATGAAAAATTGCATTTATTCTCTAATAAAATATCTCATAATACTGGTAAACATCGCAGTGGAATGTGTGCCTCTGGCGGTTTATCCGGCAAATATTTGATTACTATAGCCCCTCAGGACTCCCCGCATTTGATCCCCAACTAAACAATATTAGCTAATACATACGTTGTTATACTTAGTTTTTCTTATAAAATTACCTGGATAAATAAACCTGCGGAAATGGATGTTTATTTTGCTTCCGTATGTAGACATCTATACAAGGTCAAATTGAATTAACCATCGTATAATAATATACTTCGACAGGTATAGCATTCCGAGACACAGGGTTCACGTGGGTGACAAGCTACGTCATCACATCTGTGTTACCAGAAGTTTGTAATAATAACTCCCCAACTACCTTTATTACCTGTGCGAATCCGATAAAACAATGAGGTTTTAATTAACAATTACGTTGGTTTATGTTTAAACTGAATTGTTTCGTTTGATTAGTCAAACAAAACGACAATAAATTTATAAATGCTTTGTACATATTTTTTAACAGAATGGCAACTGAAAATCTTTCCTTAATTCGTGTTTTGTTGCAATAAAGTGGCAACTGGATAGTGACGTAAGCATGAATGTGTTACTCCCGGGTGCCAGATCTTGTTTTATTAGACCATGGAATTAACTAGCAAAACGCCGCAAACGTGATGGGTATCAAAAAGCGATATCCAAACCCGATAAAACAAAAAATAAATGTTTTTTGGGGTTAACGACCGATGGGACTTTAGTTACCTACTTGAAGTATGAGTTGAGTTTTTTTTTTTTTTGTTGTTTTATTATGTTGAGATATCGATAATTCGCTAAACCCGAAAGTCTGACACCAGTCTTACCAACGGGTATCGTATTACCTAGTTACTGGGTTGTGGAGCTCAGATAGGCAGTCGCTCCAAGTAAAATACTGGTATTCAGCTGGATCCGGTTAGACTGGAAGCAGACTCCAACATAGTTGGGAAAAGGCTAGGCAGATTGATTGATATCGATAATTCGCTAAATCGCTACTCATTACGTCTGTAGAGTTTTGCTAAGTAATTTCATTTGACCCTGTAGACCGAATAAAGGCTTGTGCAGACCAGCGCGATTTGTCGCGCGACGTGACACGAACAATACAATTTCTAAGAAAACTTCACAGTATAACAATAACCGGTGTCGCGTCGCGCGACAAGTCGCGCTGGTCTGCACAAGCTTTAACATAGGTATTTTTAAATAATGGTAGCGCTGCTTGTAAATTTGATGTTAATTCTTTAATTCACACATACCTACTCACACTATTCCCGACGGACTGCACATACCGTGGCGATGAAGTTTGACGAAGTTCAGGATAATTTTACTCTCTCGGAATCCGCAACGAAACTAATCAGAAAAGGAAAAGGAGTCTTCTGTCTAACAGTAGAAAGGGTTCATCATCATGAGCAGTGATAGCCTACTGGTGTTACTGTCGGACTGCGAAGTCATAGCTCACGAGTTCGAACCCAAGGCACGCACGCACTTCTGACTTTTCGGATTCATGAGCGTATTGTATTATTATCACTTACTTCAAAAACGGTGAAAGAAAACATCATGAGGAAACTGAGAGATATTTCTGGACGGCATGTGAAGCCAAGTTAGCCATGGGCGGCATAAAAACTCTGCTGGTAAGTCACTAACCACACGAAAATGAAGTTCATCATCATCAGTCTATAGGAGTCTAGGAGGATTAATATAAGTCTCATTATACTCAATCGTCGGGCACTCTCATCCATGTGCTACCAGCCATCTTACGAAGTCTCTTAAAACGCCAAAAAATTGTCGTAAATAGTAGGTTAAAAAAATTCTCCATTATGATTCCGAAGATACAGCTATAAGTTGGTGAGGATTGTGGGGTGAACGTCTCCACACAATCCTCACCTCAGTGCAAGCAAACGGCTGGAAGTACCGACTTGGTTTCAATTCCAAAAAATAGTCAAGAAATAGTCAGGACGCTCTATGCCAAATCTCGAAAATAGTCATTAAGGGATTCCAGAGATATAAAGGGTCTTGGTCAGGATTACGTGGAGAGCCTTTCTCGCCACAATCCTGACCTGACTACCGCGAAACGCCTAAGTTTTTTAATTTGAATTTGGTGTCAAAAAATAGTCAATAAATAGTCGTCTCCAACTATGATAATTTCGACCTGGTTTACTATGTAGAATTATGTTAAACTAACTTCCACGTAAACTTCTACATACATTTTGTTTTGGTACAGTCGCGAACAGTAAAATTGCAAATCTACTTTAATAGTGTTGTATATTAATTTAAACAGTAATAAAATATTGTAGTTACTTACGTATATTTTTTTTCTGTCAAAGTTTAATAAATACCTACCTAGCTGTACATAACATTTCTCCAATTTTTCCGGTTGGCTATATGAGACCAAATAAATGTCTTTATTTCAGATTAATTTGATTGTAGTATGAGTAATTAAGACTATCTACTTATATATTATGTACAGTTAGGTGGGTATTTATTAAAATTTGGTTGGTGGGTGGGTTGGTGCATAGGTTGGTTGGTGGGTGGGTAGGTTGGTGGGTAGGTTTGTGGGTAGGTTGGTGGATAGGTTGGTTGGTGGGTAGGTTGGTTGGTTGGTGGGTAGGTTGGTGGTAGGTTGGTGGGTAGGTTGGTTGGTGGGTACAAACTAAACCAAACATAAGGAGGTTATCTTGGTTAATTGAGGATATCGTATGGCGAGCTTAATACCAGGTCCATCATCAGAACCTAGACTACACTCTGGGATAACGTACTTACTTGTCAAAACAATTCTTAAATTATATCCTGTTTTCTCTTACACCATTTGCTTATTGTTGAAACGTCCTGTTTAAGTATAATAATTATGGCTTTGTTGTTTACGGAGAATCACTGACTCCTAAGACACAGGCACATACACCTAGTTTAGGAGTCAGAGTATTACAATTATTGTGACCTAGTTATAAGCCTTATATGCTCTTAGTCTTTGATTTTGTAATGTGATGGCTTTTGGTGAAATAAAGAAAAGAATTTTATTTATTTATTATTCCAAATGGCCGAAACAGAACAAGGCTATCTTGTTTGGTTGAGGAGTGGCCGTCACCACCTTATGTTTGGGTTAGTTTGTACCTACCAACCTACCCACCAACCAACCTATCCACCAACCTATCCACCAACCTACCCACCAACAACCAACCAACCTACCCACCAACCTACCTACCACCAACCTACCTACCACCAACCTACCCACCAACCTACCCACCAACCTACCACCAACCCACCCACCAACCAAAGTTTAATAAGTACCTACCTAACTGTACATATATAAGTAGATAGATAGTCTTAATTACTCATACTACAATCAAATTAATCTGAAATAAAGACATTTATTTGGTCTCATAAAGCCAACCGGAAAAATTGGAGAAATATAATGTACAGCTAGGTAGGTATTTATTAAACTTTGACAGAAAAAAAATTATACGTAAGTAACTACAATATTTTATTACTGTTTTAAATTAATATGCAACACTATTAAAATAGATTCACAATTTTACTGTTCGCGACTGTACCAAAACAAAATGTATGTAGAAGTTGACGTGGAAGTTTAACATACTTCTACATAGTAAACCAGGTCAAAATTATCATGGTTCGAGACGACTATTTACTGACAATTTTTTGACACCAAATTCAAATTCAAAAACCTAGGCGTTCCGCGGTAATCAGGTGAGGATTGTGGCGAGAAAGGCTCTCCACGTAACCCTCAACAAGACCCCTTTATATCTCTGGAATCCCTTAATGACTATTTTCGAGATTTGGCATAGCGTTATGACTATTTTTTGGAATTGAAACCAAGTCGGTACTCCCAGTCGTTTGCTTGCACTGAGGTGAGGATTGTGTGGAGACGTTCACCACACAATCCTCACCAACTTATAGCTGTATCTTCGGAATCATAATGCGACAATTTTTTTAACCTTGGTGACAAATTTTATGACTATTTCTTGACAATTTTTTGGCGTTTTCAAAATTTATTTTCATGAAGTTTTCAAAGGTGAGGATTGTGTGGTGAAGGACACCTACTATGGGCTGCTCCAAAAGTATGAGATGAAAATGTAAACAAATGGATAAGAAAATTTACCTTTGGATGCCAATTTTTATTACATTTAAGTATAGAGTATTATTAAACCCGAAATTCTAATTTTAAATCACCTAGACGTTTTTCGTTTCTCAATAATTGAGTTAACCTCAATTATTGAGGTTGAATTAACCTCAACTATTGAGGTTAATTTTCTAACCTTAATTTGCATCAATTGTTTTCGAGCAACCATCTAAAAATGTTATTCAATCATAATTGTTGAAAAAAGTAGTGAAATATAAAGTTGAAACCTTTTAAATACAGATGAATGTGTTACATATTCCATCTAGTGAGTGATTGCGTAAGAATTTTACCAGAAAAGGATAGCTTTACAATTCCGTCAGATACTTTAGGAGCAGACTTTAGCGAGCTGTATAGCGCCATCTAGTCGAGTCTCCACGTTCTACTGTACCATCAAAGAAATTCATATCTAACCAGTTTCAAAACAAAATCTCGTGAACATGATGACCACATCTGTTGCGGCCCGGTTCCATAGCCGCCGAGCACTGCAAGCAAGAATAGTCCTTACGGTGGTTAGATAAATCGATGCGCAGTATCTACTCCAGCATGCATACACACACACACACACACTTCATACACACAATGTCCCCCCACAGACGCAGCCGTCTGTCTGTCTGAACGCGATAAACTAAAAACTACTGAACGGATTTTCACCAATGGACGGAGTGATTCATGAGGAGGTTTAGGTTTTGTGTAAATTGACTGAAATATGATGATGATAGCTGACGATTTCGGAAAAAATCATGCCGACTGGGAGCTTTACGGGCGTGCGGCACGTAAACCAATAGAGTTATATGAAAACAATGTATAACGGAATTAATACATTGTTGACCTGGATTATCACATAGGGTACTTTTAATCCGGGTAGTACGTTACTGTAGGATATTTTCCGCCATCAACACGGGCACGTGTTCGCATATTTAACTGCCCCGTAGGTCTTGTGGGCGCAAGCGCGACGGCTGAGCGTGTCGTGGGTTTTTTCATAAGACATTTCTCAGTAACAGCCCGGAGTTTGGAAGTTGGCGATGTGCGTGCCTCGGCAACCACGTTAAGCCGATGGTCCTGCGCCTGATCTCTCTCCGGTCGTGTCGGATTGCTTGCCGTCCCATCGGGCTATGAGGGTGACGGAAGAGTAATTGCACCTGTGTCTGCGCATACACTTGTGCACTACTTTTAATAGATCTCCCGCGTAGATGGCTAGTCTCCGCGTAGATTGACTGTCATGGCCGAATCCGATCTGGATGACCATTAGGTTCTCATATAAATAAAGTTAAGGTACACAAAAATAATGAATACAACAACATGATTTATTTCATCCTTTCTTATGGCATATTTTTACATTGATTCAACAATTATTCAGATAAGGCTTTACTTATGCAAAGTAACTAAAGCTTTGGTTTTATATGAAAACTATGAACGGTCACACAATATCAGCTGCACTGTGTACAGACTTACAGAGCGTTTTTTGAAACCTTAGTTACAAATATTGGTGAAAATGACAGATTTTCATGATGGCCTGTATAAGCGATATACTCGTGTATTAACGAATTACATGACGCGCGCTCTTGGACGGCAGCGCTATTTGTAATTCGTTACATAGAAATCGATACAATTTTAATGAGCGCCCAAAACGCAATGGGCTGGACGCGCACCTCGGGCACATGTTATAACTAATGCCATACAATCAAAATATTTTACTTCACATAAACCTTCATGGGCACATACAAAACATCAAAAGCTAAGTGAATGGTTCAAATTGGTCTTACTCTTTTAAAAATAAATGGCTTTTACAATGTTTTCAAATGACAGTGTTAATTAATGGGTAATCTGCGTTCGCAATTTATTTGCCAAACATGTAAACAAACACGAGTTTTAGGAAAAACAACTGTAATGCCTTCATAATTATAAGGTTTAGTTTGCACTACAACTTCATATATTGTATGACTTTTTTAACAGTACTAGTAAATCTAAAATCAAGTTTATTTACTCTTGCATAAAGTTGATGTTTGTTTAAGTGGAGATAACGTCAATTGGAAACAATGATTTAAATAGATTCTAGGTATGGGAGGACAGTGTAAGCCTGTCAACAAGTACCAGATACTTATCAAAATAGAAAATGGTCTACAAATCTACAGTCTATTAAGCCTACTACGATCCCAGTGAATTCACAAAATAAGAATCTAGGTACTTAGAATAAGACGGAACCGCTTTCCTATGAAACCAAAGTTTTAGTTTACAATATTACTATGTAGTTTACATTTTCTTATTTCTAATGGTTTAGAAAAGTTTTTAATAATAATCAAGGGGGATGTGACTGAAAGTACAGTCAAATAAATGTATTTTTTAACAGATCGACACACATTTCGTACCTTGATATGACTGATGAAGAATAACAGTATGATTTATTTTGATTATACGAACAATTTAAGTTGATAATGTTTTTTTTTTTTTTACAATCCATTTCCCTGACTGTATGTAAAAAAGACGTCATAATGATTTTTTCTGACGGCCAGATTAAGGCGGACGCTGTATGATTTTCTGCGTTGTTAATTGTTATTTCAGATTCTGAAAAAGTTCTTGGACATTCGCTAATCTGATGAACTGTTCACCGACAGAACGATTTACTTATAGGGTGTTTCGCCGATAGAACTTTTCATCGACGAATTATTCTCCGACACAAAGTATGTTTGTGTTTTATTGTTTATGTGAATTTTTGAACTCCCTGAAACCAAAACTTTAAATCTATGAAACAATAAGGTTTATAGATTATATTCCCCTTTAATATTCATAGATTTATATCCAAAACCTAAAGCAATAATTTAGATGTAGCATTTTGTAAATTTACATACATTAATTTCAATTTGAATGTACTTGGTTATATGACTTAACAAGTTATTGCGTTTGCGTAAAGATCATTTTCACCTAAAGCAGTAATAAATATTGGTGATTTTGAAGGCGCACTCAGTTCAGATGGTGATCGGGTTTACGTTTTTTGCCGATGCTACATCTAAGTTGTGTCGTACTGTAACCACATTTTATAATCTGACTGGTCTATACATATTTCGAAATAATAATATTACACGAGTGATTAACTAAAAAATAGGTACTTAGTAATAATATTAAGTCTGTAAACCCGAATCAGGGATTTCAAACGAACAGTTGTATCGGCAAGTCGTTCATCGATGAAAGTTCTATCGGCGAAAACTCTCATAACGATTCTCGAACGATTGTGTCGGCGAATCGTACACCGAAAAGTTTGAATCTTTCTGTCGGTGAACAGTTAATCGGAGAAGCGAATGTCGAAGAACAGTTTCAGAATCTGAAACCACCTCAATTGCCTTTCTCAATCAAAACAAATTAGTTATAATTTCATAGGGTATATTTATCAATCCCTATTACTTACTTATTTTAATTTGTTTTAATCGTATTTATTTGATCATAACTCTTAAAAATATATTTATTTACTATCGGAGATTCGCTGTAAGACAAGTTTTATTTATTACTTATCTTAATTTTAATTAATAACACTAAGTTCAACAGTTGTAGGTACCAAAATGGAAGTAACGAACATTTAAAATATTTAAAATTATTTTAGTACCTAGACCTTCATAATATTATTATTTAAGTACCTCAATATCATCACCTCCTGCCCTCATCCCAATTTACTTGGAGTCGGCTCAACATGTTATTACATTACCAATAACTAACTGAAATAAAATATAAAAAGCTCTTTATTTAAAAATATAAAAAGCTCTTTTTTTTCGTCAAAATAACGTTGTAATATTTTAATATACAGGCATACATTACTTGCCAAGTTTTATTCAATATGTGACGTAATTGAAGAACACTAGTGCGTCTTTTTATTCGTCTTTACGATCTTTCCACCAATAGAATTAGGACATTTTCCTAATCAAGTGGAACTGTGAAAATAGTTTAAATAAATTAAAAGGTATTAATTTATTTTAAACTATTTTCACCGACTTCAAATAAAACGAGTAGTTTCTTAATTAAGCCTATATTATGTGTGCTTGTATTAAATAAGCGTAAAAAAATATAAAAAATAAGAAATTGTAAGTAAAAATTATTTTAATGACTGTTAAAATAATTTAAAAAGAAGAAATTATGCTTATATTTTTTTAATACGGAAAATAAAAGTAAGAGCGATTATAAAAATAAATTATTACAAAAATGAGATGAAATACTAAGTTTTAAGTATTGGTTGTTAAAACATTTTCTGTGATGATTTAAAGATTTAATATTACAAACAATACAATTTACCTACATACGTTACGCTCCAATCTTTGAGTTTTTAATTATGATTATCATTTATAATGTAATTATGTAACAAAGACTTTCGAATGATTTTATAAACAAAACAATTAAAAAGAATCTTATTAAATATTACAAATATTATAAAAAGTTTGTACCTACATACAAATTAATTTGATTTTTGTGTTCAGTTATGAAAACTTTTACACAGTTTTTAGGCATATTTCCATTCTGTAAGTTCTATTACATACGTTACGCTTCAATCTTTGAGATTTTAAATTATGATTATCAATTATAAAAATGTAATTATATGTGTAATAAAGACTTTCGTGTAGTTGTATACTTTATGTCGTGTAGTTGTATACTTTATGTTATTGTATTTGTCTTTCTAATGTAATTAGCAATGGCCGATATTTGTTAAATAAATTATTAAAAAAAGAATTGGATGAATTAAAAGTAGGTAGAAAAAGAAAGTTATTATTAACATTCTTAGGAAGATTTGAGAGATTGAATGCAAGTGGTTCTTGGACTTATTATTTAATTTAAAATGGGTTTTTAATTCGTAAGCGATTTTTACAGACGAGTTTAGGATATCTTCTAATGATAAAAGAAAAAAGAAAAAAACTAATTTGGACGTTCTGCTTCAAGATAGTCAAAACACATGACGAAAAAGTGAAAAATGCCAAAAACGTTCCTAATTTCTTGGAGGATCAAAAACATTAACAAAATGGCGATTTTGTCATCTGTACCCATCAAGGGGGTCGATTCTACCTGTCATACTAAACAACTTTTGCTATGTAACTAATTCGTAGAAAAAAGCCTTCATAAATGCATCGTAACATTCTGTCTACTGTCGTATGAAAAAATGTTTTTTTGTTTCTCTTGAATCGGATTCGAGTTTCAAAGCAAAAGTTGGTTATGACAGCCCCTTGACAGATGCAGGTGACTAGAGTGCATTTCATGAAATAGTTCCTTTGCCGTTCTTGTTGGCTCCACTGACAAACTTTAACAACGGACCAATCAGGTAACGCTGTAGCACAATCGTGTTCGTCCTACAAATAGTAGACCCAACCTTACGGCATAGGAACTATATTTGATGAAACGCACTCTACATCGCCTTGTATAATTCGTTGTATACTTGTAAATAGCAAAAACCTACGATTACACACATAACTATTTAAGTCACGGAAACCATTTCTAAAAGAGAAGGATTACAAACATAATTAAAATCATTCATTACTTAAGAGGTACTATCGAAGAAGTTCATATCTAACCACCGTAAGGACTATTCTTGCTTGCAGTGCTCGGCGGCTATGGAACCGGGCCGCTAACAGATGTGGTCGTTGTGTTCACGGGATTTTGTTTTGAAACTGGTTAGATATGAACTTTTTTGATGGTACATAAGTGGAGAGCATTATAAACTTTCGTTGATGTAGTAAAATTAAATTAAAAAGTTCCTAATAAAAATGATTTCAGAAATTCTATTTCGCCCTCTGGAACAATGACAATAAACTCTTTTTGTATAAGGAGTATCCGTAGTGGCAGCCCGCGAAATTGGAATTTTCTTAATTTCAGGAAAATATATATGTAAAAACATAATTATTACAGTCGCGAATCATATTTTGATCAAGATACAACCTGACACTGACCTGCAAATTGCAAAAAACGTAAGAAAATTGGAATTTCGCGGAATACCACTGCGGATCCACCTTACAGCAATGATATTATAAACATGGTCTGTTCCAAAAGTATCTGATGAACATGTAATCGAAGCCTGTTCAGGCTAAATTTTAAGGCAATCGCTGAATAGTTTTAAGAAATCATCGGCGAAAATTAATATTTTAAATTTAATCTCAACTGTCAAAAGAAAAACATCTTTAAGGTGATTGAATGGTAGAATTTCGTGTTGATTTGATTATTTTAATACTTATAATAATATTTAATACTTATAATAATACAAATTAATGATCAAATCAAGGACTCAGTTAGTAAGTGGATCTACAAATTGGCTTCCACAGGTCGCTTGCTGTTCCTTTTGTTTACATTTTTATCTGATACTTTTGGAACATATGTACTATAAATGGAGGCAGATAGGTTATACGCGCTCCGCAAGTTGCACGTCACAACTTGACTAGAGCCAAGTTTTATTCGTCTTGTCTCTTTTCCGCTCCCGATTTATACGACATGCCGTCCTACTTCCACTTGTCATCTAATAGTGTGACATTCTGTCGTTTTTGAAGATCACAATGTTGGGCAGGTAACCTATCTTTTTACATAGAATATCATTGGCGATAGTTCAATTTTTAATCCCAGATAGTAATTTGACAGCTGCAAATGTCAAACTCCAAATTGAAAAAATAAACAATAAAGATTTGAAATGTCAAATTTCTATCTGGGATTAAAAACGAACTTTCCATGTTATACAGATTACTGGTCTCACTCAGACCGAAAAAGAGCACTAATAGGTACATAATATCTTAATTATAATAATTAATTCGTCAATCTATAACATTATTTACCTCCTCCACAAGAATTAATTTTAGTAAGTACCTACTTAACAATATTAAATAACATGCTTTCTCCCTAAAAACTATTACAATAGGTACCGATTTTTTATTACCAGAAAAAATGAGGAATCGTTTTTTTTTTTAAATGACTTGTATATAGACAGTGGCTTCAATTTCAAAATATACAATCAGGGACATTAATTGTTCAGCAAATTGACACGGTGGGTGTCAATTTTCAGACAGGGTAGCAGGGACATCGACGCGAAAACTGTAACCATGGATTCAGTACATGAACTTCACTGAGTTGAAATTTTTCGTCGGTTATTAAAAAAAAATCTGCTGTTTCATAGAAAAGTTTAATACCTACGCGATCGAAATGTATGGAACAGCAGATTTGTTGTTTTTAATAACCGACGAAAAACTTCAACGCAGGGCAGTTCAGGATCATGTGCTGGATCCATGGTAACAGTTTTCGCGTCGATGTCCCTGCCACCCCGAATAAATATTCAGAATAAAAAAACAATGTATCTAACTAATACAGTTTTTTTTTAAATCAGTAAAAACCTTCCACTATTAAACTTGGCCACAAAAAATTCCAATATAACTTTGAAATTGGAAATACAATTCCACCAAGGAACGAAACATTCGATGCGCAAGACCCGTGCCAGTTTTATTTCTCAACGACGACGACTACGTCAGAGAACTTGATAATGACGCTTCGATATACAGGTGACTCAGGGTACTCGTGAGTGTCCCTATCAAATGGCTTATTTTTTTCTGGTAATTAAAAATTGTCGTTTAACATGAGACTTACTTTAAAGTAAATAAAAAATTACAACAAAATCACTTCGTATCACTTAAGTAAGTAATTAAGTAAATGAGACTAGTTACATTAGTATTCCTTATGTTACTAAGATTTACAAACCACGATATGAGTAACTTACAGGACAGCGCCTTTAAAAAAAGACAATATCAGTCCTTATGGAATTTGCTCAAATGGAGGCTCAAGGCGTACTTTGGAAGCAACCTTCGCTTTTAGCGAGGCAACCTTGATTTTCACATAATATTAAATTCATTAACGTTTGTTACTAGGGCATCGCGTCTCGAAATTAGGGTTCCACCAGTGACGGAAATCGTCGTAAATTGTGGTTTTTTGCAGCATTTTCGTGTCGTGGAGAGCTTCACAGACAGCGCAGACGTTCTCAGTTGCTGAAGGGTTATGATACGTGTAATGTTGCTTCCATTTAAAATACTGACTATATTCTTTTGGGGACTGCATCAGATGGTTCATCATGGCTGCTAGTTCTATAACGTGCTGCTTTCTGCCGTCGATGTAGGATCCCGGTGGAAGAAATCTGTAAACAAAATTGCCATTTTAATTTGAAATCATATTTTACGACCAGAAACCTAAAAACTTCGCACAATTTCTCCGAAAAGCTCTTGGCAAGGAAAGACCACCACTAACTAGCTTTAGCCCGCGGCAGCGCCCGCGTGAAAGAAAGAAATAAATAAAGAAAAAGTATTTATTGAGACTCGCACAAGAAATCACACATACTAAAAACACACTTGACATAAATAAAAAACAATAAAGAACAAAGTAACATTAAAATTTAAAGAAGGAAGTCCTGTACGAGGCCAAAAGGCTCCTATCTCAGCATGATGCCGCGACATTTAAAATGTCGCAGCGCTGGTATTTTGATAGAGCCCGAGAAATTACGCGCTTGATTATTGGCTGCGTGGAGGTCAGAAATTATACCACGGGGACGTACTTCTGCCGGTATAAAAGTATCCTATGTCCTCACCCAGGTCATGGTGTGTTCAGCCGGCCTAAACAAACAAACTAACATACAAACATTGCAAGTTAAATAAAAGCTTGCAAAAACATTTATTGTTTCCAAAATCACGATAAACAACGAAGTGGCGATTTTTAACTACTTAAAGATCCAATAATGTTTTCCTTAGAAGAAAAAAAAGTATAAAAAACCAACAGCAGAAGTACGAGTACTATTGTATTGTCCCCCCGCCGCGTCTGTCTGTCTGTCTGTCTGAACGCGATAAACTCAAAAACTACTGAACGGATTTTCAAACGGGTTTCACCAATGGACGGAGTGATTTATGCGGAAGGTTTTTGTGTATAATTCATTCAGGTTTTGTGTAAATTGGAAGATGTCGGAAAAAATCATGCCGACTGGGAGCTTCACTGGCGTGCGCCGCGTAAGCCGTAAGAGATACATCAAATTGATGATAAACACATTTGTAGATCTTAAAAAGTAATACAAAAAAGAAGTCCACAAAAGCCTACAGTAACCATTTTTATCTTTCAGAATTTGATAAAATTTCATTGTTATTTCTGAAGCTATTTTGACCGATACTGTATTTATCCTTATCCGATAAAATATGTTATTTAAATTTATAATTACGCATAACAAAATAATTATGGTTGACGACAACGCAGGCGCAGCGTAAGAGTCAATGGCTTTTCGTCGGCTATTAGGTATATCCCGGTAGTACATACCCGTGGAATATTTTCCGACATCCGCGTGGGCGAACTCGCGGGCAAAAGCTAGTATACTGTAGATCAGGGGTGGCCAACCGGCCGATCGCGGCATTAGTCCAGTAGATGGAGGCAAGTCAAAAAAAAAAGTTTTACATTTTTGCGATACACATTCAGTCTTATATTGCACAGCTGTTGCGGCATGTCGTATAGCTCGTGTCAAATTTCCAAACACTGACCGACCTGCACGGCCGAAACCCGCGTCACCAGCCTAGCAATGCAGGATTGAGTATCGCATTAATGAAGCTAGGGAAACTCATCTGCTTCAGGGAGGCTGGAAGGAATCTGCTTCTGCTTCAATACACGTCCAAAGGTGATGTTGGCAATTCCCAACTTGAAACCTGACTTTGCGATTTTAAATAAGTAGTTACTAAGAATAATTTTCAATTTTATCTTAGTAAAATAAAAAAATAGTACATAACTTTATACTGTTTACTTTAAAATTTCAAGAAGTATGTAGTTGGTAGATCGCACAGGGTTTCGTCAGTAAACAGTAGATCTTGAGTGTAATCAAGTTGGCCACCCGTGCTATAGAGTGCCGTCCACGAAGACGCCCCAACTCTTCCTCCTAATCGCTTACAGTACAGCTTATAGCTGTGCTACACACTATGCCGCGGCGCGCCCGGTCCTGTCGCACAAAGCTGCACATAGGATCGCAAAGGAAATGAAGGCGCAAAATGCCGTGGGGTTACGTGCTGCGCGGCGGCAAAGCGGCCGCCGGCATAGTGTGTAGGAGCCAACTCTTTCAGTACAGTAATTTCGTATAGAAAGAAGGCTGGGGGTCTTCGTGGATGGCACGTTCAGCCGTTAGACGTGGACATGTAACAGACAGACAGAGATAACTACTTTTGAATTTATAATAATCGTATTGTTATTAGCTACTGGTCGAGCGTTAGCCCGCGTAGACCTTAATTCTACGTTACTCCTTATAAGATCAGCTATCTGCCAGTGAAAGTCCCGGCAAACTCGGTCCAGCCGTTTCGGAGGTTCGCCTGACGCAGGTCCTCACCGGACACGGTTGTTTCGGGAGGTTCCTGTTCAGGATAAAGCGGGAGGAAACGCCCGGGTGTTACCATTGTGTGGATCGCCCGGAGGACACGGTGGAGCATACGGTGGAGGTCTGCCCGGCTTGGGCGGGGCACCGCCGTGTCCTCACGGAGGCGATCGGCAGCGGCGATCTCTCGCGTCCGGCCCTGGTTCAGGCCATGGTCCGGAGCGAGAGTGCATGGGAAGCCGTCACTTCCTTCTGCGAAGCAGTAATGCTCGCGAAGGAGGAGGCGGAGCGCGCGAGGGAAATGCAAGATGCGCGCCCTCGCGCCCCTAGTCGCCGCAGGAGACGCCCCGGGCGTCGGGAGTCGTGAGCCGACTTCCGGCCACCATAGGCGCGGGCTTGCGGACGGTGGGCAATGGGTAGCTCGCCGTCCGATTAGGACCAGGCCCGGGTCGACGGCGCGTTGTGTTCCACGCACGCCTCAAAGAGATGTCAGCACCAACTGACGGGGTCCGTAAGGGCCAATGCCTGCCAGGGTTCGAAAGGGATATCGCGGCCCCGGCACATAGGCAACGGAAGCAACACGGGTCGGTTTTAGTCAGTAAAAGTCTGACACTCCCTCTCGCTCCGCCCAGAGCGGGAGGAGTCATTGGATGATTTCCCACCCAAAAAAAAAAAAAAAAAAGCCGTTTCGGAGGTTAGTCATAACAAACAAACAGATTTTTTTTTTTGTTATATTTACCATTTAGACTTTCATATGCATTTAGTAATACTTAAGCTGTTATTTTGACATTACATACCGACAATTTTTTTTATTTGTGTATGTAGATATTCAGTGTGGCAAGGATATCGACGCGACTAAACTGATACCATGGATTCAGTACATGATTCTGAACCCCTCTGCATTGAAACGTTTCGTCGGTTATTTTAAAAAAAATCTGCTGTTACATACATTTTGACCGCGTAGGTATTGCACTTTTCTATGAAAAAGCTGTTAATATAGTATGACATTGCATGTTCCGGATTGAAAGAAACCTACGTATTATTTACCACCGATAAAATTGGCAAACGGCACATTAAACACTTGGTCTCTATGGCAACGCGTCGCCAAACTTATGAGTGTTGAAAGTCGAAAAGCAGTTACCAACCACTTTAGTAAGTATGTAGGTAGACTGTCGGCTTGTTTGCCAACCGCGTAGTAATGCAATACAGTAGGCGCTCGGTATTCCGGCACCCATTTTTTTCGCAGGATTATCGGAAACGCCGATTATTGGATTTCTATAGGAAATGTCTGTCACCTAGCAGCTATCAACATAGATTTGCAAAATACAATAGACAAAGTATATTTAGTAACCTAATCCGCGTAACTGTTCTTAAAGAGAAAGAGAGAGAGAGAGGGTCCGGTTTCGCAACAAGTCAATCGCCATCCTGAGGCTGCCTCGTTGAGAGGTGAAACACGTGTCGATTTCTTACAGGGTTCTTTATGACTCTTTAAGAACCATTTATTACCAACCAACATTTATTTTATTTCATATAATTTACACTACACATAACAAAATTACAGAAGCTTAATAATAACACAACACCGTTCATTTGTTGTAATAAATCATGTTTAACTAATTATTTGGCCGAACACTGTGTCTTAGAATACAGGCTATCTTAAAAACACTTCCTCTCTCCTTAAACATCATCATTACATATAGTTCCTTGAACTTGTTTTATGTTTATTATTGTATATATATATATTTATATATAGATAAGTGTATGCTTTATGAATGTATGTATTTATTGTGTATGTAAATGGTACACCACTGACTACCTGCAGTATTCGTCTCTCCTTCTCCCTTTAATCCATCCAAAGGTTGTCTGTAAAAGATCGCTTTTAGCGATAAGACCGCCCATTGTGTCACCCTATGTAAAATGACTACATTTTTATCTGTATTTTTTATGGTGTACATAATAAAGAATATTCTATTCTATTCTATTCTATGCTATTCTTAGCCTTAGAGACAGGGTTATACAGGGTGTTCGGCAGAAGGTTGAACATACGAAAATGGCGGATCCGTGGGGCCGTCTACTACGTTTTTAGGCCCAATATCAAGACCCAGGCCACAAGATTTTTTTTTCATTTATTCTAGTTGTTTTAAAAGAAATTGTGCATATTGCATACCGTTAGATTGGGCATGAACCAAAGATGTTTTCCTAAATATAGAACTGCTCTATCACTGGTAGTTTTTTTTTAACGCAGTTCGAAGTCGGGCTTTCGGTATTTATTTTTTATTTGTTTGTAGTTTAAGGGCTCGTATTTACTTTTCTAGCAATCATCTGCGTCAAATACGTAAAATGTATTAATACATAATAGTAACTGTAAAATCTTATAAATATTTTATAAGATTTTACAGTTACTTTAGATGAAAATAAAAATAAAATGTTGCCAGTTTTGTTGTTTTTAAATGAAATTATTGACGTTTGAAGTTTTGGCAACGACAAATTACGAAAAAAAAACCCTTGTGGCCTGGGTCTTGTTATTGGGCCTAAAAACGTAGTAGACGGCCCCACGGATCCGCCATTGTTGTATGTTCAACCTTCTGCCGAACACCCTGTATACTTTTTGTACAGATCTTGCAACTTGTAATGAATTGTAATGTATATTGTTAATGTGTTTCTGTATTTTTTTGTGAATAAACCTTTATTATTTATTATTATTTAGAACAGTACGCAGATTAGGTTACTAAATCTACGTCGTCTATTGTATTTTATAAGGGATTTCCGCGAAGTCACGCCTGAATCAATTAACTATAGATTTGCAAAAGTAAAAAATCTTTATTATTTTACGTAATAATACCTACTCGCAGAATCGGACCGGACCGCAGAACAACGATCAATGCGCGCGTTCTGTAATCCGTTTTGTGTATAACCTGCCGGATTACAGAGTAGGACACGGATATCTATGGTAGGAGAGCTAAGTTAGGAAACGCCGGACTATTGGACGTGTCGGATTAGTGAGCGTCGGATTACTGAGCGCCTACTGCATTTATATATATTTTTTTTTTTTTTTTTTTTTTCTTGTTTTTATTTTTTGTATATTGGCATCATGTTTTTAATAATAATAAATAATAATAATAATAAAATAATTTATTTGCGTAAAACATGGTATACAATGGTGTTTAGCATGGGTTAGAGTGGCACAAACATGTTTAGCTACGATAAAACATAGCATGCAAAAATTTAATGTCACAGGGTAATTATAATTAAGTAATTAATGTTAGAATAGAATGTCAATATTTTTTGTCCATAAATTCTTTCAAACTATAAAAGCTATATTCATTTAGCCATTTGTATAATTTGTTTTTAAATAATCTTACATTTAATAGTTTTAAATTATTTGGTATTTTATTATAAGTACGTACACACATTGCTAGACAGCTTTTATTATATTTGGTTAGCTTTGGTAAATCATTTAACACCAGTCCATAAGCATCACGTCTGCTCCGAGGACATACATCGCTTGCTGTCTTGAATAGTTGTTTATTCTTGGTCACAAACACACATATTTCGTAAATATAGAGAGATGGAAGCGGTAACAAACCAAGTTTTTTAAATATTGGCCGACATGTATCATCCGGCTGAAGTCCATAAATTGATCTTAGGCACTTCTTTTGGGCGATGAACGCTCTATTTAGATCAGTGCTATTACCCCACATTATAAGACCATATCGTAGTAACGATTCAACATATGCATGGTAAGATATAATAGCAGTTTTTATGTTTGTTACATTTTTGACTTGCTTCAAAGCGTATACGAATTTATTAATTCTACCACAGACGCTGTTTACGTGTCCCTTCCAGTTTATATCTTGATCAATTATTACTCCTAAAAATTTTGTATGTGGTACTTGTTTAATTTTACTTATATTAAGTTTAATATTATTTTTATTATTATTAAATTGGTTAAATTGTATGTATACGGATTTTTCTAAATTTATTTTCAAATGGTGTATGTCAAGCCAGTGTATTAGTATATCAATAGTATTATTAATGTCAGTCTCATGATCTATAACGGTATTTTGCTTTTTATCAGATGTCACAATTATGGATATATCGTCAGCGAATAAGATGCATTTATGATTAGTTATTTTTATGATATCATTTATATATAAAAGGAATAATATTGGGCCTAGTACGCTACCTTGGGGGACGCCATATTTATTATGACTATATTCTGATGAATATGATGTGATGTCTTTGGTTTCGTTCATTTTACTGATAATCACACATTGTTGCCTATTGCTTAAGTAGGATGATATCCACTGAAGTGCAGGTCCCCTAATCCCAATTGTTTCTAACTTTTGAATCAGTATATCGTGTGACACCTAATCGAAGGCTTTAGACATATCAAAGAATAGACCTGTAGTGAGATAATTATTATTAATATTTGTGAGTATAATTTTCATAAGAGAATAAATAGCTAACGTAGTCGATTTATCTTTTTGGAAGCCAAACTGCTCGGTACTTATGATTTGAAATTTGTTGCAGTAGTCAATCAGTCTTTTAAACATACATTTTTCGTAATTTTTTGACAAAATAGGTATTAAAGTAATGGGACGGTAATTATTGATGTCATATATATCACCCTTTTTGAATAAGGGCTTGACAATTGATAATTTTATTTTTTCAGGAAAAACTCCGGTTAAAAACGACATATTAATTAAGTGAGTTAAAACACCAGTCAGCTCGTTACAGCAAGCCTTTAAGATTTTTGTATTAATTTCATCGTACCCTTCCGCTTTGGTGTTGCGTAGTGACATTATTACCTGGCTCGCCTCACTTTCCAACATTGGTTTCAGAAACATTGAGTTAACACTATTATTTCTCCTAAAGCTTGGGTCGAAACTTTTTTGTGTAGGTAAGGCCGATAGGTTTATGTAGTGGTTGTTAAATACTGAAGCTATCTCTACAGGGTCTGTAACCATAGTATCGTTTATCTTTATGTTTTCTATATTGTTTTTAGGGTTAGTTCTAATAATTTCATTTTGTATGACGCTCCATGTCGCTTTACACTTGTTATCATGCTTATTGATATAGCTTATATTCGCGTTCTTTTTGGAACTATAGATACATTTTTTCAGTAGATTTGAATAATTTTTATATTTAGTTTTATTGGTTAAGTTTTTGTTTTTGTAGTACTGATAGCGCAGATTACGTTTAGTTTGACAACTTTGTTTTAAACCTTTGCTTATCCACCTTTGTGTGTTCCTATTATTACTATTGACCTTGACTCTTACCCTAGGAAAACACATATAGTAAAATAGGCAGAACAATTCATGGAAATCATTGAATGCATAATTTGCATCAGTGGTGTTTGCATAGATGTCGGACCAAGACAGATTTTGCAAGCATTCTTTGAATTTCCGGATATTATCCCTGTTGAAATCTCTTTTATAAATGTAGTATCCCGGCGATTTCAATGGCTGATGATTACTAGGAAAGCTTGCTTAACATTTGTGCGGTGTCATGGTCTGAAAGATGCAGATGTAGTACGGTTGCAGTTGCATTGTCAATGTTGCTTAATATATGGTCAATACAAGACAGTTTCCGCGTAGGGACATTGATGTGAATTATTAAATTATAATTTTTACACAAATCCTTTAACGCATTTGTGATGTTGCCTTGTTTGAGGGTATTTATATTTAAATCTCCGGCTATAACTATATTTATTTTAGATTTATATTTCTTAAGCAAATCGTTTAAAAGTGTTTCCAATTTTGTTAGAAACTGATTTGGATCAGACTGAGGCGTTCTGTACACACATATAATTACTAATTTATTACTCAACTCTAAGCCACAGACTTCAAATGTGTTCTGTGTTGCATAGGATTTTATGAATGTCAATTCTTTGTAATTTAATCCTTTTTGTATTAGTATACAAGTGCCTCCTCTTTGTTTGTCTCGACAGTAGTTGGTAGCCATTTCATAGTTGTATACTTTGATATAGTGTTCACAGCCTTTTTTTACAAAAGTTTCTGATAGGCAAATTACATCAGGATCATTATTTGTTTCTTTTAACTCCTGGATTGTAATTTCTAGAATCTCTTGTTTAGACAGGATACTAGCGATATTCTGGTGAAGTATTTTAAACTGATGCATTTTACTGACTTTGGACACGAAAAAATGAGTTTTGCTTGCTTAACGCGTCGCCCTTGTTTAAAGCAGGGAAGTAATAGGGTATAGTCCCTCTATGACCTGTATTGAGTTGTGTAGCGGTGCCATATTCATGGGGCTTTACTATTTCACGATGGTTGAAATAGTACGGGATTGTCCCTTTTTTAGGTTTTCTTAAACTGTTGTTTACTTTAAAACTTGATTTGCTACTCGCTATCCTTTTCCTAATTTCATTAGGGTTCAAGTATTTATCACTATAATCACTACAATCTATAATGTAATTTAAGGACTTACAAATATGTACTAATTCAGTGTGCGTTTGATGGTAAGTGGTGACATTTTTTGTACATATTACACAATTTTTTTAACGAATAATTTAATTTGTTGACATTCAGATATGAGTTGGTTAAGACATTTAATACAATTACAGTGTTATTTTTAAACATATCTAATATGAACTGCAATTCAGACAAGACTAAGTGTAAGTTTTGGTCATTCTCTCCTATACATATTATAAGTTTGTCGTCAGTTGTCAATCTAATATTTCCACATTTAGCTACTACTTCACCGCACGGCGCATTTGGCATTGTTTCGGCTACAGCTCTGTATTTTTCATATTGCGTATTTGTTCTCGAATGTGAGATAGCTGCAGCAAGTCCGACGCAACGCTGAGTGCCATAAACATATATTTTCTTCTCGTGAGTCGTCTTTTGCACATTTTCGACAGTACGAGCCTGAACACAGGCGGTCACAGATTCCTGTTTTAGTTCCTGGATTTTTGGTTCATAGGTAGCGTGCTTATGTTGCATTAATACTCCTATACGCTGCGTGAGCATTGCAATCTCCCGTACTGCGATGTTTAGTTGTTCTTGTAGTGTTCTAATTTCTTGTTTCAAGTTTGATATTTTTACATCCTCTTTTGCTTCGTCGCTCAACCTTGACGATAATGGAGTGGACGGCGTAGGACGCATGTAATTTTGATGTGTGCGAGCTGTTTTTTTTTTTTCTTGCTGCTACCAGGAGTACCAAGCATTGAGGAGGAAAGGCATAAAGATTTCAGAGTTTTGTTTTCTATGGTTAGCTTATTTATTTGTTTATGAAGGTCATTGTTTTCTAATAATGTATTATCTAGCTCTTTCTCAGTACTTTCGAGCTTAAGTGTAAGCTGAGCAATCGTCTCCTTCATTTCTGAGGCTGATACGAGGTCAGATACTGTTTTGTCAATGCTTCTTGATAATTTATTGGGAGTACTATACGAATCATCTGATGTTTCGAAGTCAGTTAGTATATGGGAATCCGGTAAGTTTGGATTAATAACATTTGACAAATAACGTTTTCATCCCACGTTATTTCGATATAAGCGTCTAACATGCTCCTTTATTTCATGGGTAGTTTTTAGCCATATTTTCCCCAATAGTTGGCCATTTTG
Source organism: Agrochola macilenta (assembly GCA_916701695.1). NCBI lineage: Eukaryota > Metazoa > Arthropoda > Insecta > Lepidoptera > Noctuidae > Agrochola > Agrochola macilenta. The sequence continues at coordinate 14,268,519 of OU753564.1, forward strand.
CGAATTAGGTATTTATAGAATTAGGCATTTTGAGAATTAGCCATTTATAGAATTAGCCATTATGAGAATTAGTCCATTTAAGACTCAGTTGCCATTTTGAGAATTGGGCATTTTGCGCCTAAACCATTTCGAGCTTTGGTTTGATAACCCAGTGCTCCATTATCTATGATATTATTTGCTTCTTGTGTTCCTTTTGTTTGCGAAGTTGTTGTTATTGAACTTTGTTTTTTCCGTATGGTTATGTTAGATGTTTCGTCCGTATTACTATATTTTTTATTCCTAATACACATCTTACATCTCCATTTCCTTTTCTCTTCTGCATTCTTTAGTCGATAAGTTGGTTCTGGATAACCGACACAATCAAATTCGTACCTTTTATCGCAGGCAGAGCACAGAGCAGTGCTTTTTATGTTAACCAATTTTTTACATTCATAACATGTAACTAGTGACGCCATCTTGAGGATATTTATGTGAGTACTTATTGGATGATGATACTGCCAGTGTTTGTTACGTGTATTCTACACATCCAGTGAAGACTCCTCATATAATTCACAAACATGAAATTTTAAATTTCCTAATAGTTATTTATGCTATAAGTGCGGAAAGTAGGTGATTTCCGATGAGTGGCATTTTATTCACGAGCGAGCGCAGCGAGCGAGTGTATAAGTCGACACGAGTCGGAAATCATCTTACGCACGTGTATCATACAACGTTTTACTATGCATTGTGAGAGAAAAAAAAAAACTTCGACTTCGACTTCCACTTCTACTTCCACTTCCACTTCCACTTCCACTTCCACTTCCACTTCCACTTCAACTTCCTCTTCCACTTCCACTTCCACTTCCACTTCCACTTCCACTTCCACTTCCACTTCCACTTCCAATTCCACTTCAACTTCCACTTCCACTTCCACTTCGACTTTGTCTTTGACTCCGCCATCGTCATCGATATCGTCATCGCCATCGCCATCGCCATCGTCATCCCATCGCCGTCGCCATCGCCGTCGCCATCGCCTTCGCCATCGTCATCGTTATCATCATCATCTGATTTGTAAAACTTTTCTCAAATAATAAAAACTCTTTGCAACGGGCTGACGACGGCCACCACAATTAAAAAAAAACAGAAAAGTAAAAAGCACTAGTCAAAAAAAGTGACACTTTCCGCACTAATTTACTGCTTGGAAAAGGCTCTTTTCGAGCAAATGCATTGTAAAAGTAGTTTGTGTTAAAACTGAGGTTTGAACTAGCGATCACTAATTGAAGCTAGTTATTTGCAAAAGAATGGCGATACTTTACGCACTGCGCCACCCGTACAGTTTATGTTAGGATCAAATTTGACAGTACTTGCCTTTTATTCAATGTTCAGTTCGCTCAAACTGTTTGTTGATAATGTGACGGTTGAAATTTAAATCACAGAATGAATCACTTTTTTTTACTTCGTCTTTATAACTTTTATTTGTTGGACTTATTTTAACGTGTTTGGATTACAGAACGTTTTTATTATTCGTAATGTTTTGTTTATTGGGAGATGCCACTGGTTTTACGCTATTGTTTTGCAGGATAGTTTTGCATTATATATTTCGCCTTAACTTCACTGTTTGTATTTAAAACTTGTGGATAACACTGTCACTTAGTTATTAGGTAACGTTCCACTTTATGTATATTCATGTAATTTGTTATCTTTTAATTGTGCTTTTGTGTGTCTTTTGTATGCACTGAATAAATGTTTTATCTATCTATCTATCTATCTATTTAAGAGCGTTTATTCTGAAAGTTGGCAACGTCGCAAATAGCTGTCAAAAATTTACGTGTTTTGAATAATTTGCCAATATTACAGTATGGATATAAAAAATGTGGCTAACTAGGGATCTAGAATATTAATAATGAATTGCAATAACATTGAATTTGATGTTGGAAGTACCCGTTTTAGGTGTAAAAAAGGCATTTGGAAAGTTTCCAAATCCTTTTTTTACATCTAAAACTAAATATTCGGTGTTACGATATTAATTATTGCATTTCCTAATATGTTATATATATATGTATATATGTCCTATTCTAGTTCGCTAGTTAGCCACATTTCTTATTTTCATACAGTAATATTGCCAAATTAATAAAAACAACGAAATATTTGACATCTATTTGCGACGTTGCCCACTTTCAGAATAAACGCTCTTAATTAAATAGCTGTCCGTTCATAGCAGTGGTCAATGGACGATGGACGATACTTGGAAGGCTAAAATAATAAACGACTAACTCGTTTGACATTGCTTAATTGAAGCCATGAGGGCTTCAATAAAACAATGTCAAAGTATCATCCATCGTCCATTGACCACTACTATGAATGATACAGACTTTCGGGCTTCTGACGACCCTTAACGACTGTCAAAGACCCACGACTGACAGCCAGGCCCACGTGTTTTCTGAGGCACGGAGGAGTCTCGGTATTTAAAGAAGGTCACCCATCCACGGACCAACCCCGGCCAGATCGACCCGTGCGGCTGTTATTATTTAGCCACAAGCTCCTCTCTTTATAGCCCACTCAATATTGACACAAATAAATGCAAACGTAGCATGTACCTACGATTTTTTTTATATGTTGTTAGGTCCCCTGAGAGGCCCCTGGCAATGTACAGGCAACTGAAAGAGCACGGGTGGGTTTTAGTCAGTAAGAGTCTGACACGCCCTCACGCTCCGCCCAGAGCGGGAGAAGTTATTTGATAATTTCCCAACCTCATTTAGAACCCTGAAAACGGTGAGCTACTCGCATGGTGCTCAATAAACTTGGGGTTGCGGGTTTGTCTGAGAGGGATATCGCGGCCCCAGCACATAGGCAACGGAAGGAACATGGGTGGGTTTTAGTCAGTAAAAGTCTGACACTCCCTCTCGCTCTGCCCAGAGCGGGAGGAGTCATTTGATGATTTCCCACCCAAAAAAAAAAAAAAAAAAAAAAAATTGTGCTCAATAAACTGCAAAATTCTGGTACTTGTTTTAGTTTTTTTTTTTTAAATATAGGTACCTGAAGGACGCGTCCCTGAACACCATGGGAATAGTCCAAGATTTTCAGGGTTGCAAACTTGGGTATAAACTACTCTCAGGGGACCTAACAAGCGGCAATGATGATCTCTCGCGTCCGGCCCTGGTCCAGGCCATGGTACGGTGCGAGAGGGCGTGGGAAGCCGTCACCTTCTTCTGCGAAACAGTAATGCCCGCAAAGGAGGAGACGGAGCGCGTGAGGGAGAGGTAAATGTCGCGCCCTCACGCCCCTAGCCGCCGCAGGAGACGCCCTGGGCGTCGCCCTAGGCGTCGGGAATCGCAGGCCGATTCCCGGCTACCGTAGGCGCGGGCTTGCGGACGGTGAGCAACGGGTAGCTCGTCGTCCGATAAGGACCAGGCTCGGGTCGACGGCGCGTTGTGTTGCGCGCGCGCCTCAAAGAGATGTCAGCACAACGGAAGGGGGCCGCTAGGACCGATGCCTGCCGGGGTCACGGGAAAGTCCTAAAAGGATACCGTGGCCCCTGGCAACGTACAGGCAACTGAAGGAACAAGGGTGGGTTTAAGTCAGTAAGAGTCTAACACGCCCTCCCGCTCCCCCCGGAGCGGGAGAAGTTACTTGACAATTTCCCACCCAAAAAAAAAAACCTAACAACATATAAGAGAATCATATTTAATGCGCGTTTGCAATGTTTGATGTTGTTATTGAAGCTTCGTGCAGACTAGCGCGACGCGACAGTGCGAGGCGACACCGGTTATTGTTATACCGTGAAGTTTTCTTAGAAATTGTATTGTTCGAGTCGCGTCGCGTCGTCGCGTAAACACTGACAATACTAATAGTGTATTGTGAGTATTTTTATGTATTGTCATATTATGCACTAGCCTGGGAATGGTTCGATTGAAATCATCACATACCTAAATCAAACATCGTATTTATCTTTTCTAACAATAGAAATTATAGGCAAGTGGGTTTTCGCAATTATCCGACTAGATATTGTGACTAATAAAATAATAATAATCATTATTGATATAGCGGTCCCGTATGAACAGAACCTCGCGAAAGCTGAAAAAGATAAGCAGATTCAGTATTTTGACCCGGCTCGCGAGGTTGTCGACATGTGGGATGTGGATACAGCAGTCATTGTGCCGATAGTCGTGACGGCCAATGGCAAGAGCCTTGAGTCACACCTGAGGAGGCTCTCGTTAGGCAGCTGGATCAAGGGCTTGATCCAGAAAGCGCTACTTCTCAAGAGCCCTGACCACCGGTAGCTCAGGCCCTATGGGTTACAGTTTCCCGATACCGGTGGGCTACAAATTTTTGCAGCTATTCCCTCGTATTCATATAATTAGTTATTATTTAATCGTGCTTTTGTATGATGTGTGTTAGCTCGTGGCTAAGTAATAACAGCCGCACGGTTCGATCCATCAGGTTAAGCTACGCTTAACGAGGTTGGTCTGTGGATGGGTGACCATCTTAACATATCGAGACTCCTCCGTGCCTCGGAAAGCATGATAAGCCGTTGGTCCCGGCTGTCATTCGTTACGGGTCGTCAGAAACCCGAAAGTCTGACAACCAGTCTTACCAAGGAATATTGTATTATCCAGTTACTGGGTTGTGGAGGTCAGATAGGCAGTTGCTCCATGTAAAATACGGTATTCAGCTGCATCTGGTTAGACTGGAACCCGACCCCAACATAGTACGGAAAAGGCTGATTGCTTTTGTATGATGTGCTTTCTTTTGTGTGCACCAAATAAACGATCTTTCTATTTAACTAATAAATTGGATATTATTTATTAATTGCAGAACGTCAATAATAGGGTGGTAGCCAAAAAAAAAAAAAAACTCCTGTCCAGAGTTTAGAGTATATTCGTTATTATTGCCACATCTCCGCTCCTCTCCTCTCGCCGTCTCGTAGCCAGCTTAGAAGCCTTCAAATGCGGTACTAATATAGTACGGTGACTTTCGAGACATTCCAATTTTAAAGAGTATTTTCATTGCACCAAGCAAAATGTAAATTGAATCAAAAGCACTAAGGAGTATTGATATCATCTTCGAAGCAAATCACTACCAAAATAACTTTCTACCCCTATTTAACCCCTTAGGGGATGAATTTCAATAAAATACGAAATACGTCTTCCATCAATTATGTTAAAAAATGTTTATGCTAAGTAGATTGGACCAAGAAATCACGTTGTCGCATACAAACTTTGCCCCCTTTTTCACCCTTTTAGGGATAGAATTTCGAAAAATCCTTTCTTATCGGATGCCTACGTCATACAAAAAACACACCCTCCAAGTTTCAAGTCTCTACGATCAGCGGTTTAGGCTGTGCGTTGATCCGTCAGTCAGTCAGTAATTCAGGACAAAGCATTTTATATGTATAGATTGTGACGTAGCGAGCCCCACTCCCCAATTTTAATGCGTTTTATCTAAACCATTTTTTATTCATATGATTAAAGCAAAAAATACGTGTCCAATATTTATTTATTATCTGACTAGCGGACAATTTTTTTTTTCCTGTCAACGTCCCTATTAGATGTGCGCAGTTTAATATACTGGCGCGGGCGTATTGACGTCCCCAGCCTGTATACAAGGCGCGCGTAATTAAAATAACTGAAAACGTCTACTCATCATTATGAAAAACTTTTACCAAGGAAATCGCGAAAAAAAAAACTGCTATCTCTACATTTGCACGACTTATGCAAACACAAATAATGTATGAAGCAGCAGATTTTTTTTCGCGAAAACATTGATAACTAAACAAAAAAAATACTGGATGAAAATTACAATGGTCCAACCCTATTACAATCATTTGCAGGGAAGGTGATGTGAAGGTCATGTCATGGAGACAGTTACCAGTTCCCACAGGGTACAAAGTCGCGTGACAAACTTCTCTATACTTAACACTTTCGACTCCACCTATTTTTCATAAAGCTCATTAGCCATGCCACCACACCTTAGAACAACTAATTTTATTTTTACAGTTAACGAGTATAATGCCGAATTCGCTACGAAAAACCTACATTTCAAATGAGCCCTCCGCGAGGGCTTCCGTCATCCCATATGCGACTTGAGTGAACCCTTTTTTTTTTTTGCGTGGGAAATTATCAAGTAACTTCTCCCGCATTATGTGGAGCGGGAGGGCGTGTCAGACTCTTACTGACTAAAACCCACCCGTGTTCCTTCAGTGTGAAATCATACGCACCCTACTAAATGCGCGGAATTTATCAATGAATTCGTAGCTTTCCTTAGCGGCCGATAGGTAGTCGCCGCACTTGCCGGCCTGTTTGATATCCTTCGGCAGGCGCACAAGCCACTCGCGCATGGCCCGCCCGCGTGGTCAATGCTACTAAGCAAATATTCCCGGGTATGGCTTCTGTTCCACTTACACAACACACCATATTATTCTCGAGACGGTAAAAAAAAACAGCCGGTATACATGCAATCATTCTGATTTTTTGTCAGATTATTCCACAAGCAACATATTACCGTAATAGTGTTTTAATTTTTTAGTCCAATCAACAGAGTTTTTGTAAATAGATAATTGCTTCATATTTGCAATAAATTACCTGAATTCTTAGGTGCTATATGCCTCTTAGGTGCTGTATAAACTCTAAGCCTGAATTGTGTCATCGCGCTTCTCTCTCTTTTCTATGCAGTCCGACAGTGACCGCGCTTTAGCTGTTGTAAGCCTCTTAAAATAAAATAATAATAGGTACCAGCCTATTATTGTCCCACGTCAGGGCAAAGGCCTCTTCTCATACAGAGAAGACACGAGCATTGATCATTTCGCTCAAGACGGATTATTGACTTCCCTATAGTTTCGTATAATATTAACCAGCTATTTATTTGTGTATGGTAACCGTTCACATCACTTGTAGAAATTCAGCAAATACAAAAGATATTTAAAGAATCATATCGGCCTGTGTTCGACCTTGCCGCTATGAGCGGAAGCTTAGCGCGGGCGGCAAGTGCTAAGAACAAAAATGTATGAAGCACGCCACGAGGAGCCACACGCAGCGGCAACGCAAGCCACCGAGCGGGTTTTGCCGAGCGGTTCGGGGGGCGGGCGGCTTGAAAAAATGTATGGACGATTATATAACTGAGATTACGACTTAGCGGTATTACGGACAGCGGTGGTGGAGCGGCGGTCTAAGCGGTAGTTTGACGATTCAAATATTTTAGACGATTTTGTAGCGGAAAATGAACTCCGAAGCATTTATTACAGAAATTTTAAATCGACCGTCCTATAAGAATGCATCTTCAACACAAAATTTTTATAATGGTTGTGGGAAGAAATTAATAGTATATGCAATTAGTGAATAAAGGACGGATTTAAAGCGAGGGCCATAGATGAATCCTGAGCGACGCGAGTGATTCATGGCGCTCGATATAAATCCGTTTTATTCAAGAGTTGCATACTATACTTTATACCATGACTACGAGAAAAATAAAGAAAGAAAATAGACATTTAATGAAGAAAAAAGGAAGGTCAAATTAATTAAAATGCACATTAAAATTAGAACAATTACTAAAATTAAATGTAATTTTCTTATTATTAGTATGGTCAACTTGTGAAGCGATATTCATGTCCTGTGTGTCGAGTATTTTTTCACAAGGAGGTTGCATAGCATTGAGATGGAGGTCCAATATATTGGTGTGTTCTAAATTCAAAAACGAAAACAGTGATTAAAAGACCTTTTTATTCACTGTTTCCAGTGAACAAAATAAGCTTTTTAGAGGGGGGGAATGGGCAATGTTTGAACAATGTTTTCCAGAATATGAAAGTAAGTTTAATTACATTATAATAATGTAATGTACTCGTATAAAAATATATACCAGGATATGATAATATAGGCCGATAGAAAAGTTTTTGTTGTTGTTGTGAGCTGGATGATCGTAAACGGGCGCCGTCAGTTGTGACTAGTCATCTCTTGTCTTCCAGGGCTTATTTTGAATTGTTTTGATTATTTTTTGTACATTGTTCTCACATATAGAAGCAACAATAATAATGTAGGTACCCACGATTTTGTAATTTTCTATATTTAAAAGAGTGTCCTTGGAGTTTCTTGCCCGTTCTTTTCCATAAAGACCTATGTTTTGGAATGGGCAACTAGCTCCAACTTTCTGACTAACTGGCCGACTATTTGACAATTCAAAAGTGCCTGTAAATGGTTTAATTGAAATAAATGCTTTGAGTTTCAGTTTGAGTTTGTCAATAGAGTAATATGTATTTAGATTGGATTACGTTACGTCCACCTCGGTTGCTGTCGCTAAACCGCGCAGCTAGGCCTCGCGGAGCCGCACGGCCCTAGTGGGGATGTATCTTAACTGACTACTCGAATGAATTAGCTGTAAGTTTTCTTAAAATAAAATATAAATGAACAACGCCTCGTCCGCCGCTTACCGCGCCGCATCCCGCTAAGCCAAAAGTCGTGGCCATGCCATGATTAGGCTTATCTATACCTCATGCAGTAAAAAACCCATAGCGATAAACACTTCCTCATACTTCTCACCGGAGTTTCTTGTGCAAATAAAGTTATTTTTTTCAAGATAAATACTGTACGAATGGTCACGAATGCTCAACAAACAAGTTATGTTTGTTGACATAGGGATTTAGATTTTAACATTATTTATCATAAATAAATAGCAGGTAAGCCGTAGCTATTTTCCAGAATGAACGAATGAAAAACTTTTTACAAAAACCGGACACCGACTTCCGAAATTAAAGTTACTTTTCACTTTGTAGTGTTTTTTTCGGAAGTCGGTTGTTTTTATTTGTTTAAAGTTTTTATTTTTCACTTTTTAGTTGTGGTACCTACCCCACACAAATTCGAATACCACCATCTGCTATGTAAATAACAGTCACAGGAAGTTATCATCATACCATCCACATATACTAAGTGAGAAAAATACGTATTTTTGAAGGTTACTCAAAAACTATCCAAGCAAAGTTAATAAAATTTATATGGGACCAATTCGGGAGCATACCCTACATACAAAAAAATAATTTTCAAAGTCGGTCCACAATTGACGGAGAAATCGATGGACATACATTAAAAAAAAAAAAAAAAAAAACATACATACGTGACGCACATATAACCTCCTCCTTTTTGGAAGTCGGTTAAAATCTATTGCCTAATTAGTAAAAGTTACAACTACATACAACTGAAAAGCTCAATTTACGCACCTTGCATAATCAGCTCCACCATAAACAATAGGTACGACATCATTCTGTAGCGCCGTCAACAACTTCTCAGTCACGTAGTCTTCGTCAAAAGAGTTCTCCATCGACATATAAAAGAAGTAGTCGTTCTTCAACAGATATTTACAATTTGACTGAACGTTTCTAGGACACTGAAAGGTTCCACATTTCCCATAAACATCTACCGTAAACCCATATTGCTTTAAAGCATTCTTCAATGCTTTCACATAGCCTTGTCTTCCACTTCTGGTCTTACAATTAGACACGAACCAAGCCGCTGCTTTAGTTTTATTTTGTATTCTATTTCTATCAACTAACTCATCATCAACTGTTGCTATGACGTCTTCTTTCCATCGCATTTTTCGTTTTGGACCCACGATTTCACCTTTGTTATCCCGAATCAGTATGTAGGGGTACGGAATTTCTGAATCAAGTCTGTAAGTCGAAGTCCAATTGAAAAATCCATCGAATGGAGCCCCACATACAGGAAAGTTGTCAGCTGATTCCATATTGAAGAATATGTACTGTTGATGGTGAGAACGAGCGCTGGGCAAATCAGATGCCTTCATGTTTCGTCCGTTAAATGCTATAGCATCGAATTTTGTTAGGTCACCGCCGAAGAACTTTCGGTTCGTGGTGACGTAGCATTTGATCACCGAACAGTTGTTCTCGAGGAACGCTCTCTGTCCTTTGCCGAGGTAGTAGAAGGGAGCGTAGTCATTCTGCGTCCAGAGTAAGATGTATTTGAAGTCTTTCGGGAGCATCGTCGTCTTCCTATAGACGTCCTTATATCTGTTGTCGCGACCGACATTTTCAAGCGCCTCTTGGATTAGGCTTTCAGTGACGGCAGGCTGATCTGGCTTGGAAGCAAGTTGTACCCAGAAGAGGGAGAAGGCGAAACTCGTGCAGCTGACTAGAACGAAGAACTTGATAGATCGCATTTGTCTTAGGAACTGTAGGTGGCAGCCGAGGCAGGTGGCCGGAGTACGTAGAGACATCTCATTGGCTTCATATTCGGGCACCCCGACCTCACCGTAAGTGCGGCGTCTGATTGCATTTGTGAGGTTGTAATGTGCCAATCTCCAAATCTTGGATACCTGTAATGAAATATTATACATTTAAATAACTTTGTTAATTTATGCAGGCATAAAAAGGAGGTTTGAAGCTTACATTTATAATTATTAGCTTCAAAGAGGAGCTAACTAAAGTGTTAGACATTTCGGATATATTTTTATTTAGTGGACATGAACCAGGCGGCCTCGCATGAAAGATAAAGGTAACATAAATGCCATTTTACTTTATATGTGAGGAGATATTTATAGCCTAATATTTTGAAAAAAATACTGAGGTTACTTCTATACTTATACAGGGTTACAGGGTAAGTCGTACTGAATATTAAAGGATGTTATTATTCAGGTCATTTCTGATGAATTTGATTCTGAAATAAAATGTCCGAAACTTAACCGTTATGGAGATATTAAATTTTAAAGATTATTTTAAATAATCCTTTACTTGTTGGCATTTAGTAGTTTTCTTTGGGATTAGAGCTCCTAGAGTCGTTTTTTTTATGTATCTAGTTAGAAGACATGTCCATTAATAAAAATTAGATTAAATTAGTTTTAGCTTTTAGCCGTGCGGCGTGCGCGTGTTTCTCTGTCTGTCTCTTTCTCTCTGAACTTCATTCCATCCGGGTGTCCCTTGACACCTCTAAAGTTTTCTATTTTTTTTTTAAATGTTTAGTAGAAATTAAGCTGGTTTCTATAGAGCTTAACAAAACAATTAATTTAGCAGAACATGTTTTCGGAAACTTAGTATTTTTTAGTTCGGAAGTTTGGTATTTTTTTCGGTAATTAATTTTAACACAGTTTAGATAGTATTACAGTCAACCACAGATCGCTGGAAGTTAATTTGTTTGTCGGAAGCTTTATTATTTGCCCATAAATAATGGTGATGTAGAAAGATTTGGTTAGTAACGACGCGATTATGTGTGAGCATAGTAACTTTTATCTCGTTTTGGTGCGACATATTTTTCCTTGTTATGAGCGTTTATTCTGAAAGTATTAGGTACGTCGCAAATAGTTGTAATTTTTTTTCCTGTTTTGATTAATTTGGTAGGTAGGTACTGTATAAAAATAAGAAATGTGGCTAACTAGCGAACTAGAATATTAATAATGAATTGCAATTATAACATTGAATTGAATGTTATATACCCGTTTTAGGCGTAAAAAAGGCATTTGGAAACTTTCCAAATACTTTTTTACTTATAGAACTAGGTAAATATTTGGTGTTACGATATTAATTGTTGCATTTCATAATCAATATTCTAGTCCGCTAGTTAACCACATTTCTTATTTCCATACTTACAGTAATATTGCTAAATTAATCAAAATAGCGAAATATTTGACATCTATTTGCGACGTTGCCTACTTTCAGAATAAACGCTCTTAAGGCGCGGTGATACCTAACTATTCACAAAAAACTGGTTTCTTGGATAGTCGTATTTAATGTGTATATTCTGAATAATCTAAATAAAACCCAGCTTACTCACATCGTCAACCCAAATATTTATTCGATTTTCAACCTTATTTAATGCTCTGTAATTGTGAAAATAGATATTGCGGTCATAATTTAGTCGTCGGGCTACCGTATAGCGCGCAGACGAAGTTGTGTGAGTGCAGCTGTAGCGTTTAAAATCGTAGTCAGTTCGCGCCTTAATGGCCTGCCCATAGGGTTGCCAATTTTTTTAATTTCAATTAGAGTATTTTCGAAGCCATCGCCAGTAAAAATATAGTAAAAGTAAATGGCGAAAAAATATAGTAGATATGTAAAAAAAAACATATTTTTTGGTACACACGGTTACACATCAAGCTAATACATTTTCAGTTTAAGCTAACCTCCCATTGTACGGAACTCTTATACAATGCGAGATCAGCTTATACTGGAAATTAAATGTACTATGAACCTTTACTAACAGGTTATTTTTTATTTATTTTCTTTTATCTAAGTATTTAATATTTTTACACTAACATTTTTTGTCTAAATTAAGGTTACAAAATACCATTAATTCAGCTTTTATGAGAATAATAATGGCGATGCGACTATTGCGATCACATCGCCATTTTGTATTGAAATAAATAAAAAATAGTAGCTTCGCCTACTATATGTATTTAGGCCTCTTATACAGGGTGGCAGGAACATCGACGCGAAGCCTGTTACCATGGATTCTATAAACCGACGAAAAATTGCAACGCAGGCCTTTAGATTCTTGCCGACCTCCCTAGCGGCGTCAGCGTAGTCTGCTACGCTGACGACACGCTGGTCCTGGTGCAGGGGAGGTCGCATGAGGTGGCGGCCGAACTAGCGACACGTTGGGTTACGACAATCGTCGATAGGATCCGGCAACTGGGACTCGAGGTGGCCTTGCACAAGTCCGAGGCCATGTGTTTCTATGGTCCTCGGAACGCGCCACTGTCGGGTTCCCAGATAACGGCGGGAGGGGTTCACATCGGTGTCGAGTCGACGATGAAGTACCTGGGACTCGTCCTCGACAGCCGATGGAACTTCGTGGAGCACTTCCGACGTTTGGCTCCCAAACTGCAGAGGGCTGGGGCTGCTTTGAAGCGGCTTCTGCCCAATCTAGGGGGTCCAAACGTCTCCTGCCGGAGGCTCTACGCGGGGATCGTGCGGTCCATGGCCCTTTACGGGGCACCGGTGTGGGCGCGTTCATTAAGGCTGCGACCAGCCCAGCGATTGAACGCGTCCCAAAGGGTCATGGCCATTAGGCTGGTCAGAGGATACCGCACGGTCTCCCGTGAGGCGGCGAGCCTCCTTGCCGGACTACCGCCATGGGATCTGGAGGCAAAAGTCCTCGCGCACATGTGGGAGTTGCGCGAGGAGGCGAAACGCCGAGGTGTAACTCCGCTGCCGCGAGAAATCACGGCACAGCGGACAGAGCTCCGGCGGGATCTCATGGCGGCATGGAGAGTGCGATTGTCGCAACCCAGCGCTGGGCACGCCACAATTGCGGCGATAAGTCCCCTCTTTGAGGAGTGGCTAGAGAGGCGCCACGGCGTCCTCACCTTCCGCCTGACGCAGGTCCTCACCGGACACGGTTGTTTCGGGAGGTTCCTGTTCAGGATAAAGCGGGAGGAAACGCCCGGGTGTTACCATTGTGTGGATCGCCTGGAGGACACGGTGGAGCATACGGTGGAGGTCTGCCCACCTTGGGCGGGGCACCGCCGTGTCCTCACAGAGGCGATCGGCAGCGGCGATCTCTCGCGTTCGGCCCTGGTTCAGGCCATGGTCCGGAGCGAGAGTGCATGGGAAGCCGTCACTTCCTTCTGCGAAGCAGTAATGCTCGCGAAGGAGGAGGCGGAGCGCGCGATGGAAATGCAAGATGCGCGCCCTCGCGCCCCTAGTCGCCGCAGGAGACGCCCCGGGCTTCGGGAGTAGCGAGCTGACTTCCGGCTACCGTAGGCGCGGGCTTGCGGACGGTGGGCAATGGGTAGCTCGCCGTCCGATTAGGACCAGGCCCGGGTCGACGGCGCGTTGTGTTCCACGCGCGCCTCAAAGAGATGTCAGCACCAACTGACGGGGTCCGTAAGGGCCAATGCCTGCCAGAGTTGCGAGTTTGTCCGAAAGAGATATCGAGGCCCCGGCACACAGGCAACGGAAGGAACACGGGTGGGTTTTAGTCAGTAAAAGTCTGACACTCCCTCTCGCTCCGCCCAGAGCGGGAGGAGTCACTTGATGATTTGCCACCCAAAAAAAAAAAAAGAAAAAAAAAAGAGGCCTTTAGATTCTTGTGTCATTGACTCTGGCAGGGCCACCATCAGGATTTTAATTTTGATTACACAAAAAATTTGTCGCTAATTAGTCGATGTTTTCGCCTAATATCAGAATTTGTCGGTCACTTGTTCAAACATAGAAATATAAATAACAGGCATGGGGGCGTGTCTGTGTCCGCGCATCTTGACCACAATGGTCATGCCTCAGGCAAATGGCCGTTTCCGCTAACTAGTGCGCTTTCGAACGCGATCGTGATAACATTTAAGAATACCGTGTTGTTCAGTGGTTTCTTGTAAAAATCGAAGCTAAACTATAAACTTTATAAATCGTAGAACCACTTTTCATAAATCAGCACAAGTATTTTGCTATATTTGTGTTGAAAATCATTAAAAACAACAAATCGTAAAATATTTGTTGCCTTTACTACGTTATTTTCGTTTTCATATATCACAGCGACTGTACTTTTATTGTAGTAAGTAGTATTGTAGTAGTAGTTATTGTCGCTAAGTAACTGGACAAGTAATGTAAAAATTACAAAACGATATTTGCTTTAAGCGGTTGCATCGTTATTACGGCCGCAGCGTCTTGCGACGGATTAGTGATGTGGTTGTGCAGATCCACTAACGTAGGCTATCGACAATAATGTCGATTGTCGTATGAATTTATATTACTATTAAAGATTATTCTTCAATTTGTCAACAGTTATAGCCTGATTGGAAGACCGATGTGAAATCTTGTTTTATACTCATTTAGATTTTCTCATAATGTTGTTTTTTTTTTTGGTTTACTTAATATATTTTTTTTTTACTTATTGTTTATTTATATCATCTTAATGTATATCGTTTTTTATTTATAATTTTTTCAGCAACTTCCAAAATTTTTAATACAATAATAAATGGGAGAATCGATAAGTTTCCGATTTAGTCAATCACTAGCGTGTATGTAAAATAAATGGCTTTTGCACAGCACAACGATAGCGAACGATGTTTTCGTGTGGGTGAATTGTACGGTGCATGGTAAATGCACGCTGTGTTTGATGGGATGAGGTATAAACCTTATCCCATCAAACACAGCGTGCATTTACCAAATCAGAACGTACTACACAATCAATTATAAAATTGATTGTGTAGTACGTTCCGATTTGTAAATTGCAATGTGAGCGGGACCTCGTATTTATTGGGTTTACTGATCGCATGTGTAGTTGTAGGCTAGAGAGTAGGGATAGATTGAAGACATTGGGTTTCGATACATTTTCAACTACCGGGTTATAGATATAAGAAAGAAGGAGATATCTCCTTCTTTCTTATATCTATGGGTTCAAACTTCGATCAATAATGCACGGTTCAAAAGATATAAGGGTTTATTTTTTCTTGGCAATTTTTCGTGAACTCTTCGACTATACCTTACTAATTGAACTCATTATATTTCCTAAACTAAGACCCGATTAAATCTGTGACTTGGCGACAAATTGCGACTAATTTTCGGCAAAATATGGGAGAAAACACATCTTCGCTAGGTGTCCTAGTTTTTGAAATATAAATGTGGCCCTGCTGGGGAGTCTCTCTCCAGATCGGCCACATACAAACCCTTATATCTTTTGAACCAGTAACCGACAAATTCTGATATTTGGCGACAAATTTTGACTAATTAGCGACAATTTTTTTGTGTAATCAAAATTAAAATCCCTGATGGTGGCCCTGCCAGAGTCAATGACACTAGATTCTTCCGTCGAAAACACGTGGAAAACCCGTTTCTATGGTTTTCATGCTACGTGTGCTGAGGGCTGGCTCGTTCTTCGGCCAAAGAATTGCCATTCAACGTGGCAATGCTGCCAGTCTTCTGGGCAAGTTTCCAGGTGACAGCGATGCGGACGAGTACTTCGACGCCACCCTTTTGTTTTTGTATTTATTTTATAGTTACGCTTGCCGGGGTTGGTCAGTGGATGGGTGACCATCTTTACATACCGAGAATCCTCCGTGCCTCGGAGAGCACGTTATGCCGTTGGTCCCGGCTGTCATTCGTGGATCTTTGACAGTCGTTATGAGTCGTCAGAAGCCCGAAAGTCTGACACCAGTCTTACCAAGGGGTATCGTATTACCCAGTTACTGGGTTGTGGAGGTCAGATAGGCAGTCGCTCCATGTAAAATACTGGTATTCAGCTGCATCCGGTTAGACTGGAAGCCGACCCCAACATAGTTGGGAAAAGGCTAGGCAGATTGATTGATTTATTTTACAGTTAGTTAGTCATTTAACTTAGTGGAAGATTGTACAATGTATTTTTATAAGATTTATATGTAACTAGCTTTTGCCCGCGGCTTCGCCCGCATGGATGTCGGAAAATATCCCACGGGTACGTACTACCGGGATTACTGGTAGATACGAGTACTTAACTTAATAGCCGAGGAAAAGTCATTGACTCTTACGCTGCGCCCGCGTTGTCGTCAACCATAATTATTTTGTTACGCGTAATATTGAATCTGTGTTATCTTTTAAAGTATTCATTTTAATGATATAATGTCAAGTTAAATGCTCAATTTAAATAACATAGTTTATTGGATAAGGATAAATATAAAAGCGGTCAAAATAGCTTCGGAAATAACAATGAATTTTTATCAAATTCTGAAAGTTAAAAATGGTTACTGTGGGTCATCCTTAGAAGATAGATATATGCTATTGCGGACTATTCTGTGAACTTATTAAGATCTACAGTTCTGTAGAACATTAATTTGAGCTATCTCGTAGGGTTCAGCCAGCGTTTGCAATGTAAGCGCAAAAAAATGTGTTTATTTACGACATCACATTAAAAACCTCTAAAATTATCAGTGTTGCTCTGCTATATTATGCATGTATTATACATATAAACCTTCTTGTTGAATCACTCTATCTATTTAAAAAAACCGCATCACAATCCGTTGAGTAGTTTTAAAGATCTAAGCATACATAGGGACAGACAGCGGGAAGCGACTTTGTTTTATAAATACTATATCTAAACTAAATAATACTATCAAAAGAAGATAAAAACCGAAACTCAATATTTCATAATACAAAAAAGAAACAAAAAGATGAAGTTAACCACTAAACTATTTCGTTGATGCATGTGTGGTTTATTTCAAAATTACTGAAAACTTCAATGATGTCTACGGTTTCTTTCGGAAATATTTTTGTTACAGACTTATCAATCACCTCTTAAAATAACACTGCTAAAGGCATACTTTGTATCTATATTAAATTAAGCCCGGCCATGTGTTCACGCACATGTTATAAAGCAACACTTTAAAAGATATTTATGTACGTAAAAAAGATAACATTTTGTCCGATATCCTTTGGAAACCGGACGTGTCGATATGACGCTAATTTGTAAATTTCCTGTGAGTTGTGATAGCAACTGCCACAGCTATTCACATCTCAGTGCCATAAGGTCTTATGTGTCACGAGTCACACGACAGATAACACCTTTCCACCTCTGTACGTATGTCTATAACGGATAATTTTTTGTTTATTACTAGATATATTAATGAAAGGAAGGAAACTAAAAGAGTGTTTTATTTAAATAAAGAAAGAAAAGAAAAGAAAGAAAAGAAAAGAAAGAAAAGAAAAGAAAGAAAAATTGTTTATTCTGCACAAACAAAACGCACATATAAAGACAAAAACACATAAAATACACACATACAAAAGTAGCCAAAAGCCTCGTGTTAAACGAATAAATAAAAATATAAAAACAATGTTCGTTGCGACCACGACCGCTCTGTCAAGAGCAAAACGAAGCAGAAGAAGAAGATGCTTTGAGTTTGAGTTATGTTGTCAGCAATCATGTTTGTGCAACAATGTCGCTCAACTATAATGGTTTGCAAAACCCAAGGCAAGACGTCAATGAAATGTTTGCTTCATAGTTTCATACTCACTAAGTAACAACATCCACAAGCTATAAATAGCGGAAACCATTGTTGTGTTTATTGTGTTAAGTCGGGGTAATTAATTGTTTAAGTACCAAATTGACTACTAAAGGCTCGCACAGACCAGCGCGACGCGACTCAATCAATGCAATTTCTAAGAAAACTGTACGATATAACAATAACCGGCGTCACGTCGCGCGACAAGTCGCGCTGGTCTGCACAAGCCTTAAATCATGGACCCATGGGCGGCTAACTCCGACACCAGGTTAATCTCTAACCACACGAAAAGAAGAAGAACTTAAATTGCCTATATAGCACTACAAGGTTCTTTTGGCGCGTGGCCAAAATCAGAACTAACGCCGCCATTTTGTTTTTTTATGTACATTTTCCAACGTCATTGGAATTCCAAAAGTTCCTTGTAGGAGTATTTTGTTCTCTCACTCACACTCCAGGCGAGTGTGAGTGAGAGAACATGCGCGAAATTGTTTTACACTGCAAATTGACATACAAAGCGATTCCAATAAGAATAGGAACGTCAATGACCTCGATCTGTCAACTGTCACTTGAAAAGTACGGGTTGCAACATTGTGGTTAAATGTAAATAGAGAAGCTATTACGAACAAAGGATGTGTCCCCACGGATGTCAAATGTCACAACCGTGGTGTATGCGTATTCCAGATAATAGACTGAGACGATTGCTGCCCGGACAACGAAATGTTGCGAAAAAATTTTGTTCGCGGTGTTTGTTCTAGTTTACATTGAACCTAAGTAAAGAAAATTTGTTTTTCTACTACTAGAATACGAGGCTTTAGGCTAAGGAAATTATTCACTATTTCTTGACAAGTCAAATAAATTACTTAGAAAAATGGTTTCATTTTAACCAACAGAGTAAGTAACTGCCTGTCAATACTTAACTTAGCATGTCTTTGAAAGAAATAATTGAATTTGAACATTTTGAAAATATAATTGAACGGCTTAATTTGTTGACAAAATTTAATATTAACATGGATGATTTTTATACTAAAACCAGAATTATTAAAGTAATAGTAAAGACGTTGCAAGTTCTATAGAAAAAAAAACTGCAGAAAAATGCCAATATATTTTGAAAAGTTGATCTGATGGTCTGGGTAATATTATAAAAATTGTATCTCTGTTCCCGCCACATTAGCTTTAACCGAGGGGGTTTTCTCGGTGATGAATGGAAAGTGGCGGGAGGAGAAAAACCGAGTGACCTAAAATTTTATTTAGAAAGAGTTACTCATTTAATATCAATTTAGACTGAAATCACACGAAAAAACTCAAGAATGATAAAAAATTATTACAATACAATATTGTAATAATTTTTTATCATTCTTGAGTTTTTTGTTGCAATTTGCAAAACATATATTTTCAAACATTCAAATAAATAAATTTTGAAATTCTTTATTATGTTTGCAAATACTTTATTTTATGTTCGTCAAAGAGGAAAATTCGTTAATTTCCTTAAAAAATGTTGGCAATGTTGGCTAATCATGGGTGAGTTGCCATCCCACTGCAAACTAATAATCGGTCCCTATAAACCAAAAATAATCTTTATGCTTACTAATGGTAGCATTTATATTGCCAAACTGGGTATATAAATAGATTCGTAAGCTAAGTTTACCTGTGATAGCTACTTCCATAGGGGAGGGTCTACTATGCAAAGTTATGAGGACTTTGCTTCATTATTGGGAAAGATACAAGAGTTAATCTGTATAGCCTTTTCCCAACTATTTTGGGGTCGGCATCCGGTCTAAACAGCAGCTACAGCTGAATACCAGTATTTTACATGGAGCGACTGCCTATCTGTCCTCCACAACCCAGTAACTGGGTAATAAGACACCCCTTGGTAAGACTGGTTGTCAGACTTTCGGGCTTCTGACGACCCGTAACGACTGTCAAAGATCCACGAATGACAGCCGGGACTAACAGCTTAACATGCTTTCCGAGGCACGGAGGAGTCTCGGTATGTAAAGATGGTGACCCATCCACGGACCAACCCCGGCAAGCGTAACTTAACCTGATAGATCGACCCGTGAGGCTGTTATTACTTAGCCACGAGCTCCAAAAGCGAAAGATACAAGAGTTTTAATTTTAATTAACCAATAAGGGTCCGTAAATTATAGGAATCGGCCATAAGCTGAAATGCTACATATGGGGGATGCGCAAAACTAAGGTAGCCTGCGAAACGCTCAGCCAGTCAGTGTCAGGTTGCATTTTGATTAAAATATGACTCACGACCGTAACAAGTATGTATTTAGAATTATATTATATCATTTAAATCAGCAACACGTGTCCTAAAGTAACAATTGGCCGCAAACGTCATGATTTCATGAATTAGTCATTCAATAGGGTAACTTAGAGAGTTGTATTAATGATTTTAATAATAATTGATTGTTAGCTCATGCCGCCTGTGATACAGGTTTATCCTAGTACAGGCATCTTACATTACCTATAATACCTTTATTAATTATTTTTAAGCTTTTACGTTATTAATAATTTACCAATTTTAATACTGAATGTACTGCCAACCCAACGGCTTGGCACGCGACGATGGGAAGACCATAGTGCCTTGGAAGGTAGGTAGGGCTTTGGTGTGGGATGCAACGTGTGTCGACACCCTTGCGCCATCCCATCTTCCTAGCACGGTGGGCTGTGCTGGGGCTGCTGCTGCAGGTGCGGAAGACCCCAAAAAACGGCGCAAATACTCCAATCTTATTGGGACTTATATGTTTGAGCCGTTTGGGGTTGAAACACTAGGGCCATGGGGTCCGAAAACCCACTTAGTCTTTCAAGACATCGCCAAGCGGTTGGTCGACTCTTCAGGTGACCAGAACTGGCCGGGCCAGGTTGGCCTATTCTTCGGCCAGAGAATTAGCATTGCCATACAACGTGGCAATGATGCCACGATGCCTTTTGGGCACTTTTCCTGTTGACAGCGATGCAAACGAATTTTTTGATGCCCTATGATTGTTCCCCCCCCCCACCCCTTTCTTACATACTTTTACATATTATTATTATTATTTTAAGTCTGTTAGTTTTTAAATTGTTTCTTGTTAATGTAAATATTGAGAAATTAATAAAATATCATAATACTGTTTATTTTTTATTTTTTATTATTTAATTGTTCTCCATGCGTATCTTCCTTTTGGAAGGGGCAACTAGAATAAATTCCATTTGCTTATAAATGACGTTCAAAAGTGGCTTTTAATGGCCTACCTACATCCTAATTCCTACCTACTTGAAATAAATTATTTGACTTTAGTATGTATGTATATTTTATGAACTACTGAAAACTAAACAAAGTTGAAACGAACCAGCAACTGTTTCATTGTTTAAAATATTATGACGTATTGTTTACTTATAACTGAAGAAATTCAGTGAAGTTCCTTTGTTCGGAAATGTTTGTTAACCAGTTATAAAAAATACACAAATAACAACTTAAAAAATATCTTAACTTGCTTTTTCATATTTACATTGTTTTAAACCCACGTTATTTATAGCGCCATACATTGGATTTATAGCGCCTACACACTATGCCGGGGGCCCTGCTAGCCGCGGCGCGCCCGGCCTTGCCGCACAAAACCGCACAAAGGATCGCAAAGGAAATGAAGGCGCAAAAGCCGGGGTTACGTGCAGCGCGGCAAAAGCCGGCCGGCGGTCATGCATGACCGCCGGCCGGCTTTTGCCGCAGGAGAAAGATGAGTCAACTTGATGAAGAATTAATATACCTACCTGAGCAAGGCTCGGAAACGTTATTTAAAATAACGTTTAGAAAACGTTTCTAACAGATCTCGTACATGTAACTAGCGAAATTTATTTGGGTGTACTAATAGACCTAGTTACAACTCTGCCTAATCCTCCGGGAAACAGGCGTGATGTTATGTTATTTTATGTTATTTAACACAGATAGTTTATATTCGATATGGAGTTATTCTTATGACGCAAAGATAAACAGTTCTAGATACCTACTACCTAATCTGCGTTCGCAATTCATTTGCCAAACATGTAAACAAACACGAGTTTTTCACTTAGTACATCAACTTTATGTAAGTGTAAATAAATATGATTTTACAGTGACTATATTGAAAAATTCATAAAAAATATGAAGTTGTAGCGCAAACTGAACCTTATATGTTACATTACAGTTATTTTTCCTAAAACTAATGTTTGTTTACATGTTTGGCAAATGAATTGCGAACGCAGATTACCAACTTAACTTTTAGTTACAAAAAAAAATTAACATTATGAAAAAAAAAATGTTACTTATCGTCGTCTTAGCGTCTTAAAAAAAATGTAATAAAATAAAAAATCAAAGTTGCATTCCCGAGCTTTTCACTATAAGGCGAAGTTATACTTTTTTCGATCTAGCTCTCACTCACCAAGTGTGCACAGTAGGTACGTGCGATAACAAACTTTGTTTAAAAAATTATCAATGAGACTTTTATTTAGTTGTGACTGTGACCTATTCACGCGTGATTACTTATTGGTATAATAAATATAACTTATAAGTATTATATTTATATCATATGTAACACAAACGCAGATTTGTTGTTAAGTATAGTTATTATAATACGTATACATCAAAGTTATGCAATCTTATTAGCATTATTGCATTTCTGTTTTGATGCTTTACTAAACATAGAACCAAAGAAACCTTTTTATTCCGTTTGAAACATACATGCACAGGTGAATACATTAAATGCACAGGAAAAAAAAACATACCCATAAATAGAACACAAAAACAATTTTAAATTCACTTTTTTTCACTGACCATTACAAATATTCTTCAGCCTAAAAGTGGCCAACACCGAATTCAAAATTCAAATTATTTTATATTCACACAGTAATCAACGAACAAAGGCAATACCACGAAGTTCTTTTTTTTTAAATAAATTAATTAGTGTGGCCGCGTGACATCCCGTCGTGCGCCGACTAGCCATGTACCAAATACACTGATACAGTTACGATGAGACTAAGCCGAGGAATGCACGGGCGATTTTTTAACGCTATGGTTTTTTTTGGCGCACTGGTTTTTCCACTCAACTGGGTTTTTTCATAACAGCCGCACGGGTCGAAGCATCAGGTTGAGCTGCGCTTACCGGGGTTGGTCCGTGGATGGGTAACTATCTTTACAGACCGTGCCTCAAAAAGCACGTTATGAAGTTGGTCCCGGCTGTCATTCGTGGATCTTTGACAAATGTTACGGGTCGTCAGAAGCCCGAAAGTCTGCAACCCTCGGCGCTACGCAATGCGTTGAAAATCCAGTGCGCGATAAAAATCGCCCGTGGGTACGACGGGTTAAGCGTGCTACACACTTATTCGGGTCGGCATTAATCGGCATAGCCGGGCGGTAAAATCGAATATAATAATTATGTAGATATAATATTATGTTCGGGAGACAGGACGAACGGAGTTTGCCGATCGACACGAGCCAAATGAAAGCTGAATATATTTATGTAGTTAGTAGGAAGGGGTATTTAATTTATTCGGGTCTAGCGTTACAAAACTTCGGAAGTATTCGCAATAATTCGGAAATATTCAAAAGAATACTTCAATTGGAAGGAATACTTTCGCAGCAAGAATTAACTTAAAAACGTGAATTAACGCAATCTAGCGGGAAATAGTAGAACTGTAAATGTAGAACTTCCGTCGTTAGTCGCTCGCCGGCGTGCGCTTTCTGCTGCTGCAGTGACTAATGTTTCCTGATAAGGATAATTAAGAATCGGTACCTATTGGAAGATTCGTGGGTATGAATCAGTGATTGGAAATAGGTGAGCTAATATACCTATAGTTCAAAGAACAGAGACAAAAAAAGTGGAGACTTCCTTACGACTAAAATATGTTTTCGGGACTAATGTCGGGGTTTCGGGACATCACATAAGTATTATTTATTAGTGTTATTAATAGAGTAAACTAATTAAATTCATTTTCCTTTTTAACCGACTTCAAAAACAAGGAGAACGTTCTCAAAAAACCAGTAGATACGTTATCTATTGTTATTAATTCAGGTAAAAAACTGGGTCCGCCTCATGTTTTCCTTTCCCAGAATAGCCAAAACTTGCTGTCTCTTTCTAGCTTTTGTTTGTCACTGGCTCAGAGTAATAAATTACTCTGAGGTCACTGGTAAACAATGAAAAAAGAGTTAAGGGGTGTTTCGCATTCCAAGCGTGCGTCGTCGTGCACGCAGCACTCACTCCTGTAGTTTCTCAAGTTGTGTACCTACTAGAGAATACAATCCCGAGCATTTTATTCAATCCCGGGATTACTGGATTTTTGATGCGTAATCCCGGGATCCCGGGGAAATACCAGGATTAGACTTAGGTTTCAGATTGGGCACAAATAAAATAAAAAATGTAATTTCTTAAATCTTGTTTTTAATAATGTTGCACAACAGAAATCACAATAAAGTAAGAAAAGAAAAGGACAAAACATTAATGACGTAGCCTACGTAACCCGTCACTGACAGAACAATAAATGAAAAAAATAAAACCTGATTTGCATATTTATACTTTTGTACAGGGAATCCCCGACCGACGGGAAATACCCGCAACAATATTATGATATGAGATGATCGGGTGATTCCCCTGTTGGTTCGTTGGGGAATTACCTTAAGAGTATTGTATTAAAGTATTCCGAGTGGGGAAGTCCCTTCTAAGTTCTACGACAAACATATTATTAGGACTGTACCTGTGTAGTAAATAGTGGGTACGTATTGTACGAGTTGCTTTTTGTCGTAATGTATTAAAATAATCTAGGCAAGGTTATTTTCAAGGCGCAACGGACTACGGAATACAAACTAGACTTGTTTGTGGCAATCCCGAAAATCCCGAGATTAGCCAAGTACAGTCCCGGGATTTTCGGGGCCAGAAAACGGTCGGGATCCCGGATTGTATTCTCTAGTACCTACGCAAATTTGACTCATGAATTGTTTTTTTTTTTACGTGTACTTGTTTTATCGTTTATTGGATCTGCTTCAAATGACCAGCTTAGCTTGATTATACGTATATTTAAGGACTACGTTTTACCGCAACTGACATACTGACATTTGCTCTGGTAATCAAACTGCTTGGTAAGTTTATGATAATTTTTACATGACGACTATGACATTCTAAAGATTAAACTATTCTTGATTAATTTTCCAAATTCAAACAGTTATTTTATATTTTAGTCCGTGCTCAAATGTTGTACCTACTCGCAATCCTATCGTTAAACCATATTTTACGAATAGAAAAATCTCGGGATGAAGTTATCATTTATCTCATTGTTTACAGTAATTTTGCTCCCTCATAGCAATCAAATGGCGGCCAAACCTGCCGATGGGATTGTACAGTCGTGGATCACCCTGAATGATACCACGACTCCGCTAGCAACACGATAAGATTCTAAATGTGAGAATAGTATTGTATGCAAGTAAAGAAATATCAGAAAGCATGTTGACGGACCGAAACACCAAGGTGCTGCTAGAAAAAAGTGAATTAAGCATTTTATCTTGATTTAATACAATTCTTTACATTGTGTAACATACTTATATTTCAAAGCAAGTTGCTGGTGAATAATCCTGGCCACTTGGTTATGCCTGTGCAAGTATTTGCCATTAGCCAGACAAAAACAACCAGAGATAGTTATGTCTGATGGATTCACCCGGACGGTGGCATGCCCGACACACGTCAACCGTCCCGTCCTTCATAATATGTCTCCGGTAATTATTCGTCAAGATA
Organism: Agrochola macilenta; assembly: GCA_916701695.1. NCBI lineage: Eukaryota > Metazoa > Arthropoda > Insecta > Lepidoptera > Noctuidae > Agrochola > Agrochola macilenta. The sequence goes on from OU753564.1 coordinate 14,294,135, forward strand.
ACTTCGTCCATAATTGCACAGACGAAACCTTTAAGTTCCCCGAAAAGGTCACCAATACGATAGAAACGCCCGTGAAGCTCCCTCCTTGCTTTGCCATACCTCCTTGCGGTCATCTGTAGTAAGTACCACAGGTTTACGCCAGTGCTCTTTACCCATGGAGAACGGTGGTAAGCCCCCTGCCACCATCACGGTGCATATCCACTGAGGCTTTAAAAATATATTCCCTGAGGCTGCACACCTCGCGGTTGTGGAGAGTCTTAGCATTTAAGAAGCCTCGACCCCCGCACTTCCGCGGGATGTACAGTCTCATTACCGATGAACGTGGGTGGTGGATGCACTACCCACAGGAGCAGGAGGACACACAGGATAGGAGGGACCGTACACTTACGGACCCTCCTATCCAGGGCGACGAGTTCGGTCTGAGTCCATTAGAGTATGCCGAAAGAGTACATCAAAACCGGCATGACCCAACATATGAAGGCACGCACCTTGTTTCCGCTTGAAAGAAGACTATATAATACCTTCTTCAGGCGACCAAAGAAGCTGTAATTTAACGATTGCTTCATGTCAGTGTCGTTAATTATTCTACGAATTGTTGTTTACACACGTGGCCCTTGTAACTTGGGGGCCCCGTATCATTGATAAGGCTGATACGGTGCAAGCTAAGCCCCTGATTCATCGCCTTATTTATGTTGTTGAGCAGAAGTTTTTTTTTTAAGCATATACGTACATAAACTCACGCTTTCTCTACATAGAGGTAGACAGAAAATACTGAACGCCACCAGACTCATTTGACTCACAAATTTCAGAATTCATTCGACAACACATAATATGACAAAACGAATTTAAATGAAAATTGGCTCACCTGCACGCTTAGCATGACCAAATTAGAAGCGCGTTTTGTCGACGGAAGAATAGACAAAATGACAGATTGTGATTGTTTATCTGTAATTTTGTCTAATTTTCCGTCGACAAAACCCATTTCTACTGTAGTCATGCTAAGCGTGTTGGTGAGCCAATTTTCATTCAAATTCGTTTTGTCGTATTATGTGTTGTCGAATTAATTCTGAAGTTTACTGTCATGTTATTAAGTATTATACGAGTATGTATAGCTGTGTAATAAGCCATTGTTTATAAAAATATTTTGATTTAAAAGGGTGTCCATGAATTTTCTTGCCCGTTCTTCTCCACATGAACCTATTACGGGTTGCAATGGGCAACTAGCTTCATCTTTCTGACTGACCGACCCCTTAAAAATTCAAAAGTGGTTAATTTGAAATAAATACTGAGTGTGAGTTAAAAAAAAAAAAAAAAATGAGACACACGCACTTATGTAGTTTCGTAAGTAGTTAGGGGCCATTCATTTATTACGTAAGACTATTTTCGCTAGTTTTTGAGCCCCTCCTATTATAAGAAAAAATAAGAATAGGCCGACCACCTCCGTCCCTGTTTAATATTTATTACGTAAGAATCTAAAGGAAAAAATTAATACACGTCTGGTTTGTTTTAATGTTTATTTTTCAAAGTAACAATTTTTAGAAGTGTTTATTTGTACTTACAAAGGTTTTTTTTTTTTGGTAGTAATAAACTTTGGTTTTAATCATTCATCTTTACCTACATAAGATTTTCAGTCCGGGGGCTCAAAACCCACTCGGAAAGTGGATCTGCCACTGAAACATCTCTAATAATAGGTGTTGCTTCTAGTTACCTATACGCATCCGAGCGAACCTCGGCACGCGCGCGGTTGCCCGCGCTTTTTCAAAGTATAATTTTAACTTTGCGCATTTTTGTGATCTTACGTAAGAACTATCGAGACTCCCTCCCACCCTCTTGTAAGAAAAAATAAGACATGGTTGAACCCCTCCCCCCCTAAATCGTCTTACGTAATAAATGAATGGCCCCTTACCTACTTAGTATAGATAAGCTGTACAAATACACATAGGTGTACCTAAGAAGATACAGTAATCAATCTTATCATTTTATTTAAAACAAGTTTATTTTTAAATTAATCAAACAGTCTTTCGCTGGAAAGGAAAAAAATAACCTTAGTTACTATTGTTAAGACTGAATTTTAATTGCAGGTGATAAGAAGGTAATTAAACAAAAGAATTACCCCATCAAAAGTTATTTGTTTGAAATTCTAAAGAAAATAAATAAACTTAAGTATGTAACCTATTTAGGAAATAATTATGTAGCTTAAGTCCCTATTTATTTCTCTAAAGGCCACACCTGCGCACGCGCACGAAAAGTACGGTTCGCGTGCATCTTAAGAACATAGAGTGATGGACACCTTTGCACATATTCGCGAGCGGTTAGCGAGCAGTTCGAGTGCATCTCTATCAAGTTAAATGTCCTCTCGCGCGCACTAACAGTTCGGTTCGCGTGCATCTTAGGAACTTGGTATGGACACCTTCTCTTCTAGGTTCTTGCGCGTGAGTTTCAATTGCGCAGGTGTGGATCCTTCCACGTGAACCATTCGCAACATGCGCGCGCGCGCATAGAATATGACGCGTCCATAGCCATTTGAGTCGCCTAGCGTGCTCGGTTCGTGCGCGTGCGCTGGTGTGGACGCGCCTTTACGTGGAACCGGTGGAAAGTAATTATTTGTCGTAGATATCGTAAATACCCTTTTCTAAACTGGAGAAATATGGGTAACTATGGTCAGCGACAAAAGTCGATGAACACTACGACTTTTACAAATCATATAGATTAACACGAAGTTATTCGATAAATTGTATTTTTTTACATTTCACATTTTCATAGCTAAGGGTGAATATTCTTTAATTAGACTTCAGTTCCGAGTTTAATTAAATATTTAGCTGAATAATTTAGATGTGAGGCTCCTGCAGACAGGCGCGCCGCGACTCTGGTGGAACTATATCTAAGAAAACTTCACGGAAATTGCTCTACCGGTGTCGCGTCGCACCTGTTTGCAGGAACCATTAAAACTGAAGTATTAATCGACTTTTGTCGCTGATAGGATGATAGTATTCACCCCTGGCTCATCCTTCAGGTGATACAAGCATTGAAGCGAAAATAATTTTGAGACCAAAAAAGTCTTTAAAGGTACGAAAATAATTTTGAAACCAAAAAAGTTTTAAAGGTACGAAAATAATTTTGACCAAAAAAGTTTTTGAAGGTACCTTTGGGTACCTTTAAAAACTTTTCCTTTCCTTTAACGTTTTCTTTCCTTTTTGGTCTTTTTCTTTTCCTTTTTGGTCTCAAAAATATTTTCAAGCCTTCAACTAGCTACCAATTATGGTTAAAAGATACAGCATCAAGAGCCTACCACCCTTTGGGTTCGGAACCACAAAAAAATAATACCTACGGTTATAACTTAAATTATCGTAAAATCGTAATAATAATATCGTATCGTAATATCATATAATCTTTATCCTAATACAACTGGAAAGAACTTCACTCGATTTCAATTCCTTTTTCAAAAGTCAGTGCTATTTCTTCTACAACGTTAAATTCTTACTTACTTAAAATACATACCAAGGCATAAAATACATACATCTAATCTACCTTATCACTTGGAAGCACTAACAAATTAAAAATATTGACAGTTTGCTACTAATAACAATGTATTTATTATTTAGATAATAATAATTGCTATTAAGACAAAACACTGAATAGTCTTGTAGGTATTGTTAATGGTAGTCCGCTACGCTGACGACACGCTGGTCCTGGTGCAGGAGAGGTCGCATGAGGCGGCGGCCGAACTAGCGACACGTTGGGTTGCGACAATCGTCGATAGGATCCGGCAACTGGGACTCGAGGTGGCCTTGCACAAGTCCGAGGCCATGTGTTTCTATGGTCCTCGGAACGCGCCACTGTCGGATTCCCAGATAACGGCGGGAGGGGTTCACATCGGTGTCGAGTCGACGATGAAGTACCTGGGACTCGTCCTCGACAGCCGGTGGAACTTCATGGAGCACTTCCGACGTTTGGCTCCCAAACTGCAGAGGGCTGGGGCTGCTTTGAAGCGGCTTCTGCCCAATCTAGGGGGTCCAAATGCCTCCTGCCGGAGGCTCTACCCGGGGATCGTGCGATGTATGGCCCTTTACGGGGCACCGGTGTGGGCGCGTTCATTAAGGCTGCGACCAGCCCAGCGATTGAACGCGTCCCAAAGGGTCATGGCCATTAGGCTGGTCAGAGGATACCGCACGGTCTCCCGTGAGGCGGCGAGCCTCCTTGCCGGACTACCGCCATGGGATCTGGAGGCAAAAGTCCTCGCGCACATGTGGGAGTTGCGCGAGGAGGCGAAACACCGGGGTGTAACTCCGCTGCCGCGAGAAATCACGGCACAGCGGACAGAGCTCCGGCGGGATCTCATGGCGGCATGGAGAGTGCGATTGTCGCAACCCAGCGCTGGGCACGCCACAATTGCGGCGATAAGTCCCCTCTTTGAGGAGTGGCTAGAGAGGCGCCACGGCGTCCTCACCTTCCGCCTGACGCAGGTCCTCACCGGACACGGTTGTTTCGGGAGGTTCCTGTTCAGGATAAAGCGGGAGGAAACGCCCGGGTGTTACCATTGTGTGGATCACCTGGAGGACACGGTGGAGCATACGGTGGAGGTCTGCCCGGCTTGGGCGGGGCACCGCCGTGTCCTCATGGAGGCGATCGGCAGCGGCGATCTCTCGCGTCCGGCCCTGGTTCAGGCCATGGTCCGGAGCGAGAGTGCATGGGAAGCCGTCACTTCCTTCTGCGAAGCAGTAATGCTCGCGAAGGAGGAGGCGGAGCGCACGAGGGAAATGCAAGATGCGCGCCCTCGCGCCCCTAGTCGCCGCAGGAGACGCACCGGGCGTCGGGAGTCGCGAGCCGACTTCCGGCCACCGCAGGCGCGGGCTTGCGGACGGTGGGCAATGGGTAGCTCGCCGTCCGATTAGGACCAGGCCCGGGTCGACGGCGCGTTGTGTTCCACGCGCGCCTCAAAGAGATGTCAGCACCAACTGACGGGGTCCGTAAGGGCCAATGCCTGCCAGGGTTGCGAGTTTGTCCGAAAGGGATATCGCGGCCCCGGCACACAGGCAACGGAAGGAACACGGGTGGGTTTTAGTCAGTAAAAGTCTGACACTCCCTCTTGCTCCGCCCAGAGCGGGAGGAGTCATTTGATGATTTCCCAGCAAAAAAAAAAAAAAAAAAAAAGGGAGTGTTAATGGTGTTTTAGGTGGGTACATGCTTTATGCACGCACGGTGATGCCTGCGAATAATTATTTATATGTTATTTAATCATTTTATTCATACTATTTTATTATAAGTAGGTACTATTTATTTTATTTTATATTTATGTATAATTCTTTATACCAGACTTGGTTTCCGTAAGTCTTTTTCGGGTGACCACTGAAAGTCAGCGCTGTGCTGTGGGTCTCCATAGCACAGCATCATGCTGAGTGGAAGCCGTCTTGTCACAATCATGACTTGCCAGCAACTGCCGACTATTTCTGCTTTGTGCTCGTTATTGTATTGTTATCGTTTTAGTATCGTTATGTTGTCGTTATCTACTCGAGTTTATTATCTTTTTTTTTATGCACGTGTTTCTGACAAATAAACTTATTTTTCATTCTTTCTTTCTTTCTATTGACTTGCCATCGAGAAACGATATGTAATAGTACACTCACGTTTTTTTGTTACCCACTAAAAATGCTTTTTGTGCATCTAGTACTTAATAGATTATTTACGAGTACCTATCGTTCTTCATAAGTTCGTGTATTTAGTAATAACATTAACTTGTATTTCTCATGATAAGTGAATTGTTTTATTTTTGAGAAATAAAATATGTCTTTAACCGTAATATAAATGCGAAGATAGTTTGTATTTTTTTTTGTTTATTACGCTTTTATGTTAATACGGCTCAACAGATTTGAATGAAATTTGGCACATGGGTAGACCATGCCCTGGATAAGGAGATAGGATAGTTTTTATCCCAATATTCCCACGGGATCCAGACTTATGCGGGTGAAACAGCGGGGCGCAGTTAATACATAATAATTATTGCTTTATTACTTAATATTATAAATTAAAGTCGTTTCACGTGTCAATCTGAGTGACTGCGTTGTTCTTCTAAACTACGCTATACGAATTTTGGTGCAATTTGTACCTTCATTTAGATAATTTATTTCGGAAGGTTTATGTGTACAAAAAATGTATTAAACCTCTCATCATCATCATTAGCCTATAGCAACGCCACGCACGCCATTCAGCTGGATTTCCGGGAACTCTCATCCAGCTGGTACCAACCACCCTGCTGAGATTGTCGCTCCAGCTAGCCTGAGGGCTTCCTATCCCTTACGTTTGCCGAATCGCTGTCTCCACTAAAGAACACGTCTACCCCAACCTGTGCCCCAATTAGGGTTGCCAAACCTACTTACTATACAAGGAATTCAAATAGATGGACAAATTTTAACACAGCATTCAGTACGTCTAACTAAAAATATCCAAGCAGAAAAAACAAAGATTAAAGTGATTTTATTTTTACCTAAAATAATATATGGCATTGGATAACCGACATTTTTAGTGTATTTTCGTTAGCTGATTTGTTTTTCTTGTAAGTATCTAGTGCGTTTAAAAAAAAAAAAACATGGTCCTTATCCTGGTCTGAATGATTTCTAAAAGTTTGTCCATCTATTTTAATGGGACCTTATATAATAATATACTTAATATAGATAGTACCACGCCTTATTTTAATTTAATTTTTGAATCGTTTTTTTTTTAATTTATTACGGACGCTTTTAACGTTATGCATCGTTCTCACATGTATAATTTCAACATGAATGATGTAACCAATATTGTGTAACCCTTGATTTAAAAGAGTGTCCGTGGAGTTTCTTGCCCGTTCTTCTCCATAGGTACCTACTACGCTTTGGAATGGGCATCTAGCTTCATCTCTCTGACTGACCGACCACTTGACAATTCAAAAGTGCTTGTAATTGGTTTATTTGAAATAAATGCATTGAGTATGAGTTTGTTATGAGACAACAAAAAAAACCCTATTAATGAAGGGTCAAAGTAGCAAAAAATATGCACCTTCTTTTTTAAACATTCCTACTTCTTATTTCTTACGCCATCTACTGTATATGGTTAGCAAAATTATGATAAATTATGTTAGCAAAGTTATGGAATCGAAAATACTTTATTTTTGATATTAAAAAAAATTGGCAATCCTAACCCCAACGGTCACTATGACGTATTTGCTTTGCTTCTTTAGTCTTAGAATTGTTTAGGGTAAAACCGGGATAGATGCCGCGCTGGGATAGATGCCTCGTTTCTAAAAACTCAACTACCAGAGAACGAAACTGCAAATTCGTTGTTTACATACGCGCCACATGCACCCCCCACCTCAGTGACGCGCGAGTTGTTGTGCTAGACGGACGTTTCTCGCTTGTGTGTCGAATTACATTCGCAGCGGACGCGACGAACGCTTCAAAATTTCAAACGTAAGTATTCACTATTCCATATCTTTATAAACAGTTAAATGATTACATTTTATTTGAATGGTTTTAATACATTGGTTCTTTAAGAATACATTTAAGAGTCAATCACTGATGTTTGCATTTATTTTATATAAAAAATAATGAGAGGCATCTATCCCTAGTGAAAAGGATAGTTGGCCCGAGTTTACAAGGGATAGTTGACTTTAGGGGCATCTATCCCTCTATACTGCAAGAGCCTTATCAAAGTATTTAAAAGTCATAGTCGTGAATATTTTGGTATTTCCTAATAGTAGAATATAAAAAAAACACCAAAAAAAAATGTATCCAACTTTAATTTCATAATTCGAATGTAAAGAAATGAGTGTAGATACTGTGTTTTATTTATACTTACTTTGCTTATTGTAGGTGAGCCATGCCAAGGAAATACAAAAGAAAGGAGGGCGTACGAGCTCGAGTAGTTTCTTGGACAACAGAGCAGTTACAGTCAGCTTTTCATGAATTGGATAAAAAAGAATTGGGGATCAATGAAATATCCAGACAATTTGGGATTCCATCCAGAACATTGCGAAGGCGTTACGCTATTAAAAACCAAACTAAGTTGACTTTGGGAAAACATCCTGTCCTGGGTTTTGAACACGAAAAAAGGTTGGTAGCGCACATTTTGAAGCTTAGCGACGCGGGATTTCCCCCAGATAGACGATCTATACGTACGTTAGCATACCAATTTGCCGAAAAGCTACAGATTCAACACAATTTTGATAATGAAAACCAGATAGCTGGGAATGAATGGTTCAAAAGTTTTATTGAGCGAAATCCAGAGTTGTCTATTAGGCAAGCAGAAGGTTTATCTGTCGCTAGGGCTAAAGGTCTTAGCAGAGAAGAAGTGAATAATTTTCATGAACTTCTGACAAAAGTCCTGGCCGATAATGATCTCTTGGATAAGCCTGAAAGGATTTATAATATGGACGAATCAGGAGTTCAGCTTAACAATAAGCCTGGCAAAGTTGTTGCAAAGAAAGGTGCAAAAGTAGTAAATTCAGTTACATCTGCGGAGAAAGGTGAAACAATGACTATCGTAGCCTGTTGCAATGCCATTGGTAATTTTCTCCCACCAGTAGTAATAATTAAAGGTGTAAATAAGAAACCAGAATTCGAGAACGGTCTACCACTGGGCTCAAAAGTGTACATGAACAAAAAGTCGGCATACATAAATACCGATCTTTTCTATAAGTGGCTTACGGAACACTTCATAGCTTTGAAACCGCAAGGTAAGGTTCTGCTTATTTTAGACGGGCACTCATCTCATTCATCCGCACCAGACATGCTGCAAGTTGCTTCTGATAACGATATTATTTTGTTATGTTTACCCAGCCACACTACCTCAGCTTTACAACCATTAGACGTAGCGGTGTTTGGGCCATTTAAAACATACTTTAATCATGAGACTAATCAGTTTATGCGCGCAAATCCAAATAAAAAGATAAGCCGTTATAATGCTGGAACCCTTATACGCAACGCATGGATACGCGCTACTACACCTGCAAATGCTCTTGCTGGCTTTCGAAGAAGTGGGATTTATCCACTAAATCCTAATGCTTTGCCCGATTCTGTTTTCACTATATCTGATATTGCACATCGCAGTGACAATGATCCTGATCAACCCTGTGTGCTACATCAAACTACAACAGCGCTTCTTCAAACATCTTCTTTAAACGAAAATGCAGAACCTTGTGAGCATGTTGAAGTTGAACACAGAACACAAACAACAATACCTCCGATTTCTTCAATTGATTGTCCAACTACATTTGAAAACGAATATTTGTATGTCGCAGACCTGAACATAACACCACCCAATATGCCATCAACTTCATTCAACCGAAACTCACCTAGCCTTTTGATCGACCCTCAGATTTTAGAAGATACGATTATTGATATTGTTGATATAGGTGATGATTCACTAATACGGATTCTAAATAACGAAGAAAAAGAAAAACCTTCTAAATTTTTAGTCGAAGCATCACCAATACCACAAATTCCTCTGACTTTAGCAAGGAGAGCTAAACAATCGGCAGATATTCTCAATTCTAGAGAAAAAATAAAAGAAAAAAGGGATATTGCTGACAGGAAAAAGAAACAAATAGAATCTAAGATAAACAAGACTGAAGCTACCAAAAAAAGACGAACAATAAAAAAAGCAAATAAAAAAGCCAAAGAACAAATACAAAAAAATAAAAATAAGAAAGGAAAACCAAAGAAAAACTATGACTCAAGTGAAGAAACAGATGGTGACGTGACTGATTGCAGTCATAAAGAAAATGATTATTATTTAAAAGTAAACAAGGATCGTGGATTACGTAAAAGACTAGCTATTTATAGCTCAAACAGTGAAAATGAAGATCACCTCTCACCTAATGCCGAAAAAGGTAAAAAAACCATAGGACTACCCGTGAAAAAAACTAAAAAAAAAAAATTAGAAGAGACTAATGCTATAGATGAAAATGTTTGCGTAGAATGCTTCGATACCTATAATAACACGAAGTCTAAATCTGATTGGATCCAGTGTATTATGTGTCAGAAGTGGCTGCACGAAACATGCACACTTTTTAAGAACTATTGCTCAAGATGTGGAAAACTTATCGCTTAAACAGTTTTTTTGTATTTTTTGTTAAAGACATGCATAAATATAATTATGGTTAAGCATTTTATATTACCTACACATGAAGATAATAAATAAATATTACATTGTGATTACGTATTCTTGTTGATTATTTAAAAAGGCATCTATCCCGCATCACAGGCATCTATCCTCCTAAGTGATTTCATAGTGGGGCATCTATCCATATAGGTAGGCACCTATCCCCAAAAAATGTGTTTCGCAAGAATTACATTTTTGCAAAACCAGTAATGGTTAGGTAAATAAATACAGTTTCTAAAGCTTTATGAATGATTAAACTAACTATATTACAGGGTCAATCTAAGCAAATATGTTTGGTATTCAAATAATGAAACAGTTTCGAAAAGTGGGGCATCTATCCCGGTTTTACCCTATGGTACTAAAAATTCAAACTTTTAAATTAATTCAATAACGAAAATTAAAACAATTTTGTGCTAGCAAATGACACCACCAATTCCTTAAAAAAAATATTGTCGTCTGTCCTTCTACCAAATACCCTGTGTATTAAACCTTACATAAAATTGGGTTTTTGGGTGTTTGGGCAGTTTAATTTAAAATAGATAATAATGAATATTATAAATAATAATTTAAATGTGTGTGTGTAAAATTATGGACTTGAATTTGTCTGAAATAAAGAAAACTCGATGTTTTGACAAGTGGTAAGAACCTTGCGAAGCACTGAGTCAGTCAGTCGCTAGCAGTTAGGTAATATATTATGTAAATAAAGCTGCATGCTATTTAACTCAATAGATATGTATATGTTTGTACAGAAGGCCAGACGTTAGAGGTAACACTGACCTTGAGCTGCCCTAGCGTAATACAGAGTTTCAATAAAATAATAGGCAAAAATCTTAGGCTGCGTTTCCCCCAGAGATGAGCGAGTATGCGCAGCGAGGGGCGTGTGTAGGGTTGCCAACTTTTTTTAAATATCAAATATCGTATTTTCGAAGCCATTGCTTGTAAAAATATGACAGACGCAGAAAAAAAAAATATGAAGTATACATATTATGTGGTATTTTTTTTTTTTTGCCAATTTGAGCCTTTACTAGTACTAGACTCTTCTAAGTCGTAACAAATTTAAATATTTTATATTTTATAATTTTTATTGCGTGATAAAGGCGTTCTTTTTTTTTTTTTTTTAGGTTTAAAATGTTCTTATCAGTTCGAATTAGGTTTTTATGGAAAGAAAAATTAAAAAAAAAAAAAAAAATCAAAAACTGCGCGTCCTTTGTTCTATGGGAGTTTTGTATGATAAGTATTGAAATTTGGACAGGACAATGTCCGTCGGGTCTGCGAGTAAATAAATAAATAATTATGCAATCATCATATCTTGCCTCTTCTCATATACCTAGGTATGTTGAGGACGGCTTCCAGTCTAACCGGATGCAGCTGAATAGCAGTATTTTAAATGGAGCGACTGCATCTGACCTCCACAACCCAGTTACTGGGTAACACGATATCCCTTGATAATACTGGTTAGACTTTCAGGCTTTTGACGACCCGAAATGACTGGACTGTCAACGAATGACAGCCGAGCGGCTTAACGTGCTTTCCGAGCCACGAAGGGGGACTCATGTAAAAATGGTCACCCATCCATGAACCGACCGCGGCAAGCGTTGCTTAACCTGATCGATCGACCCGTGTGGCTTTTATTACTTCGCCACGAGATTATTATAATTTTACTGTCTGTAATACATAGATAAGACAAATGACATGCGATTATACAATATTATTTATCCAGCCATATTTTGTCCACACAAATAGCATTTATATGATATACGCACTCATGTTACAATATAAATAGGTAGGTACCTACTTACATTTATTAATTTTATTATTGCAAAATAAGCATAGTTTGATCATATTAGTGTAACAATAAAATTATAACAAAGTACGAGATCCTACTATTACAGGGTGGCAGGGACATCGACGCGAAGCTGGCTACCATGGATTCAGTACATGATTCTGAACCAACCCAACGCAGGGGGCGTTGAAATTTATCGCCGATTATTAAAAAAAAAAACAGCTGTTTCATAGAAAAGTGCAATACCTACGCGGTCAAATGTATGGAGCAGCTGTTTTTTTTTTTTAAATAACCGACGAAAAATTTCAACGCAGGGGGGTTCAGAATCATGTACCTACTGAATCCATGGTAACCGGCTTCGCGTCGATGTCCCTGACACCCTGTATACAAGCGAATATACCTAGTCAGAAGAACTCAAGATGTCTTATGCATTTTTATCTGTCCTTGAAATAGTGACCTATAAAGGTACCTACTAATACAACAAGTCAACAAAATTCTCGTAACTCCACAGAAATAAAACGTTACACTAGTATGAATAAAACGCATCCATTCACAACTTCACAAAATCTTACGTCAAACCAGTGTTACGCAAATTTGACTCTTATTACGTGCAGTACACACCTGTTGTTGGGTCGCCACCCACGACTTTATACTCCGACCATATGGAAACGATGATTCAACTTCACTTTCACTATCAACTTCACTGCCATTTTAAACTGGTCGGGTTACGCGCACATGCGCAGTCGAGAGACAAGCCATTATGATTTTCCGAGCTTCACAGCCATCACAAGGTACGGCACGGCACGAGTTAAATCGAATGCTTCTGTATTACACGCGTAAATGTGATTAACAATTTTATTCGTTCTTAAGTCACTGTTGTTCGGTAGTGGTGTCGTTCGGTTGTGGAGTCGTGAGTCCCTTGTAGAACGGAGGGAACGCGGGGGCCGGGCGGGCTTAGCGCACGCTCCGCGGGCCGCGACTGACACAGACAAGGTCACCGGAATATAGACGTTACGGGGTGACTCACCTTTTACAAAAAAATATCTTTTACACTTCAAGATATACAGATAGTTGATTTTTCTATAAAACGGTCCGACACGCATGAGCCCGAACAGCGTACTGAGCGTAACGAACATGTGTTTATGTTACCCGCACCGTATGATTAATTACAAGTTTTTGTTTAAAAACTAGTTTTTATGTAAGCAGGAATACGTATTAATTTGGAATTGGTGAACCGGTCCCCGAAACGATCAATTGCAATTGTCCATTTTTACGTGATTGATAAACAGCGATGCGCGATCAATTTGCGCATCGCTGATGCAATTGAAGCGATTGACAATATTAATACAATTGCATATATTTTATCGTTTCGGACCCTTTAGTTCGCCAGTGATTCACCTTTTTATGGCCTACTTATGACCTACTATTTAGGTCATCACTACTTAGTTGACAAACGTAGGTAGGGACGTCTTTATATATCGGTATTTTAAAAGGATATGCGGGTGGTATTTTCTCCATAGAAACACTCGCCTGTTTTCTTTCTAGTTTATAACCTTAAAGTAATTATTTTTTACAGTAAGCTAAATATCAACTACATGTAAGTATGTCCTTAAGTTTTCCTTTTTTTTTTTTGATAATACTTTGTAAGCACTAGAACCCTCAAAAAATATTCAAAATTGCTTATTTTCAATTCGTGAACATTGTCTTTTCCGCAATATTGGCCATATTTCAGGCTTTACCTGTCACTAATATTACCTATCGAATTTAACGTCTACAAAATATTATAAGTAGTTGAAATTACCCGTCACTACAAATGCATTGAGGATAAAAACCGAAGGTATATTTAAACCGCATAAACCTGCTTATTTAGAAATAAACAACTTCGGTATATAGTGTCATATTAGCTGCAATATTTTCCTCATAATTAAGTATAATAATATGATACCTATCTAGCTTAAAAGCCCGCAACTCTGCTCGTCCAAATTAATTTTAATGCTGAATAGAATCCAACACATAAAATAACATCACGCATTTAATCCTTGAAGGATTAGGCAGAGGTGTAGGTACCTTTATTAGGGTACATCCACGACTTCAGAAACCTCGACGTCATGGGCTAATTTACAACATTTGATGCTATACGAGATTCCGGACGTTACAGTGGGTCGTAGAGCGGGTGATATTACGTGCATTTTTTTTTTATCCGTTCCGCAAAACCTGCGTAGGTAATCCCGCTCTTCGCCAAAAAATCAAAAACCAAAAAAAAAAAATACCAAATCATTGCCCGTATTTCAGGAGGTGAAAGTTGTTACAGTTCTTCTGTTATTAATTACCATAGATAATTATACTCGTATCTATGTTAATTACCAATTATTTTGCATCAGTGTCAAAATCATAGAGATATTTATACTCCTTGTTATGGTCTCAGATCCGACCTAAAGGCGAACTTCACCCATCTGTTTATTGGATGAAAAGTGTTTTATATCTATGTTAAAAATATTCGCGAGTGGGTTGGCAAAAAAAATCCTGGCCAGACTAGGATAAATTCAAAATTCAAAAATGACTTTCTTTCACTATTATTGCATTCTAGTTTAACGATTAATTCGTTTTAGTAGCAAATGTTTCTCATAAAAAGCACTGTCCATATGGCTATTGGGCGCCAAGAACATTCTTAAACTTACGTGGCCAAGTAGTCACCTATTTACGTCATTAACTCCGAATTTACCAACAATTGGCAAAAGTCGAGTTAGTAGCAAAGGTTCTCTTTGAAAAGTTTTTTCCATTGGTGTATATCTTGCAATGTTAAAAAAGTCATTTTAGATTTTTTTATTATTTTCTGTCCATGTTTTTTTCTAACATACCTATAGGTTTATTAGTATAGGGAAGATTGTAACGTTAAAAAAATATACTTTATTATATTATGTACCTACTAACATAGATCTTAAGAAAATTGTTACTAACTCTTTTATGGATTCTGCTCGAATTAAATGATTAATAATAAAAAAAAAATTGGCACTAAATTTGATATAAAGTCAACCATTAAACAGATGGGTGAAGGTCATTCCTGCTATTATAAGGTTGCTGCCACTAATAAGTCTGTCAAAATCAAAATTATCTTTATATTCATTAAAATAAGGTTGCTATTAAGCTGCCGCTGTCAGAGGTAAAATAACTATGAAACGACTGTCCTCATAAACATGAGCAACTGTTGTTGAGTGACGAACTCTGAAATTATGGAAATTAAGTACTTACCTACTACATTGGTTTTAATTAATTATTCATTTACATTAATTCTATACACTCTTATTCGGTAGGTACCATCGTGGACACTGACGCCTGACCACTTTTCGAAAACACTTTTTTTTCACTGGTAGAAAAAAAAAAAAAAAAAGAAAGATATTATGATATATAGAAATGTCAGGGAAAAATTCACGTATTTTTCCCATGGGGTAGGTAGAAACTACTGAACGGTACCTGCTACATACCTGACATACCTACTTATAAGTATCTGTTTTATAAATTTTCATTTGTTATGTACGTAAGTGTTTCAAATTTTTGTATGAATAGCAGATATTTTTTCGATATTTCAGAGTAAGTAAGTCCTTTCATGTTTGCAGGACACATTTAGGACTAAGAAATATTGAAAATAATGATAAAAATTTGAAAATATTGATTATGAAATGCAATCATTAATATCGTAATTCGTAATACCGAAAATTTTGTTTTAGATGTAAAAGAAGTATTTGGAAACTATCCAATTGCCTTTTTTACACCTAAAACGTTTACAACATTAAATTCAGTGTTTTATTTGTATGATTAATAATCTAGTTCGCTAGTTAGCGAATGTTTGACAACTATTTGTATTAATTATTGCATTTCATAAATGCAATAATTAATATCGTAACACCGAATATTTAGTTTTAGATGTAAAAGAAGTATTTGGAAACTATCCAATAGGGATGATGCCTGGGTAAAAAAAATTAAATTCTAATTAGTCCGTCAGTCAGATAATAAAAAAATTATTAGAAATGTATTTTTTGCTTTATCATATTAATACAAAATTACTTAGATAAAACGCATTTTAAGTTGGAGAGTGGGGGTCGCTACGTCACTAGTATGTATAAAATCTACATACTCGTGACGTCATGGCACATTTTACCTCAATGTATCGCCGTAATCTTTAGATTACGTAAAATAAGAAAAAATACGTGTCCAATATTTTTTTATATAATCTCAAAGAGGGACTAAAAAAAATTTTTTGTCATCATCCCTATTGCCTTTTTTACACCTAAAACGTTTACAATATTAAATTCAGTTTTATAATTCCAATTAATTATTAATATTCTAGTTCGCTAGTTAGCGAATATTTGACAACTATTTGCGACGTTGCCAACTTTTTGGAAGAACGCTCTTTTAGGGTCAACGACCGCTGCTATTTTTGTATTATCGTGTTTAAATACCGATACCTATTAAAACTTTGAAGATCGCACAAATAAAAAACTATTTTTATTTCAAGTCATACACTTTTGACCCCACATAAAATACTTATCTTTTTTTTTTGTTTTTAAAATTTTACTAGATAATTTAATTTGACCCTGTATTTTACTCATCACAGCAAAGCATGACACAAGAACAATGCATGAATAAAATGGAATCCGTCCTGTGAACCTAAAACAATCAATGAATATTTATTTCTAATTCGTTAAACATACTCGTAAGAACCGCATTGTTTAAAATATGAGGTAATCTATCAGTTTATACAGGATGTCAGGGACACCGACGCGAAAACTGTTACCATAGATTCAGTACATGACTCTGAAACCCCACGCGTTGAAATTTTTCGTCGGTTTTAAATCTGCTGTTCCATGCATTTTGATCACGTAGGTATTGTAGTTTTCTATGAAACAGCAGATTTTTTTTTAAAACCGACGAAAAATTTCAACGCAGTGTCGTTTAGAATCATGTACTGAATCCATGGTAAAAGTTTTTGCCTCGATGTCCCTGCCACCCTGTATACACTACAGTATTTTTCCTTAATGTCTTGTCTTGTTAATGTTTCTTGTAAGGGGCCCGGGGGATACAAGAAACATGTTTTTCGCCATATTTTGCTCGATCTTAATAAGTAACGGAACCCTTCGTATGCGAGTCCAACTCAGACTTAGCTGATTTTTTTTCAGTATGCCGTATGTAATTATGTATTAATTGATCTTTGTAACAAAGAAATAAGTAAATAATAAAATTAAAAACTGCATACAATTATAATAAATTATAATAATACCAGCCTATTATTGTACCACTGTAGGGCAAAGGCCTTTAAAGGTTTAATCCAGTCTCTGGACTGAATTTTTCACTGGAATGGGTAAATTCCAGTGCATTCCAGTGCCGGTTCACATTATTCCATTCCATTCCAGTGCCGGTTCACATTATTCCAGTGCATTCTAGTGCCGGTTCACATTATTCCAGTGTATACCAGTGCCGGTTCACATTATTCCAGTGTATACCAGTGCCGGTTCACATTATTCCAGTGGCGTATCAGCGGTAGTTTCGATCGCTGGACAGCAACGCTACCGGAATAATGTGAACCGGTCATAAAGAAAAATAAACTTGGTATAAGTATTAGATGAACAAAGGCTAACAAAGAACTATTGATAAGGAAATCATTGTTCGAATTGCAATCAGAAAAATAATGCATTTCAAACGTGCATTATGAGAGCGCATGACCAGTGTTTTAATATAAATATTATTGTTTTTGCATGCCGTAAGCCAATCCGTGAGGTCATTTAATCCATCTTATCTGTCTACCTACTTTACAAGCAGATAAATAATTTCTTTTCAATGTCTATTTCTATAGCTACTAAATTACTAATATTAGAAGTAAAATTAGTTAGTTTGTATGTCCACTACATACGGACCATTACCTTCTACAAAACTACCATTTACTGGGTATGTCTTTGATTGATTTGAATGAGTCCTGGCAGCTGAGAGTATGTCATGCTCACTCAAATGTCTCGCTGGTGGTGGCGTGTGTTGGAACATTAAGTTCCCTTCAAAATGGTTGAGCTGAATGGTTCTGATCCATGCGTCATGTTCGTGAACGGGCGCCGTCAGTATGGACTGGTCATCTCTTAGGTGCCATGGCTAAAAGAGGCTCCTGAGCCGATTTATGGAAGAATGAGCCATTTACTCGTGTGGAACGTCTGATAACATATTTATCGCTCCGGAAGGAGTTAGGTTCTTGAATTCATAGTTAGCTAAATTATTCTATTGTATTGTTAAAGATAACATAATCTTAAACAGTCTATGCGTTCCTCGCTCCTAGCCTATAATTATAATGGCTTTTAAATTGTATGGCTGGGTGGGATGGGTACACACGGGTCAATCAGATAATAAAAAATTATTAGACACGCATTTTTGCTTCTATCATATTAATTAAAAAACCGGCCAAGTGCGTGTCGGACCACGCACAACGAAGGGTTCCGTAGTTGGGATGAATTTATCCCAAACTTAACATTGTAGTTGGTAGTTGAAAAGTTGAAAAACATGATCATGAGTTTTCAAACTGTAATTTAAGTTGGTTGATTATTACTCGTTAACCTGTACAGCCTACTTAGCTCTGATAGTTTTCCTTTTAATTTCCTTATATATACAAAAAAAATATATAAAAAAATGTTCAGTTAAAAGCTTAATATTTCGTAAACGGATCCCTGAATCCAAAAATGGTTTTCAAAAACTCACAATATATTTAAACGACCTTTCTAACGATACCCCACAACATGGGGTAGATGAGAAAAAAAAATACATCCCCACTTTACTTGTAGGGGAGGTACCCTAAAAAAAAAAACAGCTACTCCCTACATTTATGTTCGCTTAGCTCGTTAGAATGTAGGGAACAGCTGTTTTTTTTTCACGGTGAATAAACTCCTAAGTGTACAAGGATCTTTTGGCGCTAGGCTAAAATCGGAAATAATGCCGCCATCTTCTTCTTGGGGTTCCGTACCTCAAAAGGAAAAAATAAAACCCGTATTGGATCACTTTGTTATCCGTCTGTCAGTTTGGTCCCATAGTGAAAGTTGTTCATAATGATGAGTACAATGAGCCCATATGAGATGTTGCATAAATTCAATTTCAACCTGTATAAACTCCAATACAGTGAAACATCGAACCACAGGACACAAACAAAACGGTGCAAACGGCGCGCGTCGATCTTATCGGGAAAGTATTAATAAAGTCTCTTTCAGTTCAGAATAGCAGATATAATTTCGGCGCCATACAGACGAGACGCCCACATTACCTTGAAGGCCCATCACTAATGCGCTAGGAAAACATTGTTTTTCGGCGATGAGCACGAGTGACGTCATCTGGGACGAAAATACTTTTATACATCTACAATTAAATAGGCTAGTTGACAGTTTTTGAGGAGTGCTTCTCATATCATATAAAGGCTTGTGCAGACCAGCGCGACTTGTCGCGCGACGCGACACCGGTTATTGTTATACTGTGAAGTTTTCTTAGAAATTGTATTGTTCGTGTCGCGTCGCGCGACAAGTCGGCCTGGTCTGCACAAGCCTTAAATGTAAATGGTATATTTTCATTTCAATAACTTTCACAAGATGTAATAAACGTGAGATTATAATATTTCTTTACTTATAACATTTTTAACACGTTGAGCGCCATCTGTATCCTTCCAGAGTAGGTACCACACGGTACCACCTTCAGAGGCCGCGTGTTTCCTTTGGGAATCACACGGCTCTTTATTCGGAGGCCAGTGTGTCCGCCAGGAAACACTTAATAATACATTTTATTATGAATTCCAATAAAACCTCTGGCCTCCACGGTTGTTTCGATCTATGTGGGTTTTTTGTACGACTTTTTGATCAAAAGTTATGTCTGAAAGACTGACGGAAAAGGCAAAATCCAAAAAAAAAAAAACACGGTTTTTAGGCGCTCAACGTGAGGTACTCTAAAACTTATTTCGTAAATTACGTTATTGGATATAACGTTTATTTAATCGAACATCCTTAGTTCGATCGTCTGAGATATCTATGTGTTACTGAACATTGGTTAAAGTCCAGAGGTTCCGATTCAGCTTTTACAACCACCAGCAGTCTAATTACGCAACACATTTTATTTCTGTTTACAATTCTGAATCGAAAGCAAGTCCAGTTTTAAACGCCTGCCCAAATTCGAATTACGCTACACATTTTATATCAGTCGACCGTAATTGGATAGGGATGTTCTAATCAATTGGCTATAATTTATTTGGATGATGTGTTTTGTTACACCATGTAGGAATGATTAATTTCCAAATTATTGTGCTATATTTTTTATTTTTTTTATTACAACTGATACTCTACTAGTGCTTATAAATGAAAATGTACAATGATTGCCGAAAAATTAAAAACCAATTTTTAAAACACTTTCTACCAAAAACTACCATAATTGAAATACGTAACAAAACGTTTTTCTTTTCACGTTTTTGTTATCTGTAGCCAATGACAAAATCGTAGAAAAGCAGTGTTGTCAACTTAGTGGGATTTCCACTAAACCTGGGGATTTGGACACCCCTACTGGCGGAGAAATTTTGCTTTCAGTGGCCGGTGGTTGTGTCTAATGGTTAGTTTAATTCAATTTGTAGAAAACAATACAATCAAACTAAAACTTTGACTCGAGAAAATATTTAAATAACACGATAATGGCATATTTTATTGTTTGTTTAAAACCTGTGTCAGTGATTTTTCGATTTATTTCTTTCAAATGCCTAAACCACTGCGGATTCGAACGCTGATTTGGAAAGACTGACACAGCATGACGAATATATTGAAGTCACACAGAGGCTCCGCCCGAGTAGAGATCGAAAAACAACGTCATTTCAAAAAACATATCTCACGGCAGACGGGAACGTACTTACGGGATAAAAAAATCTGCCGTTAAGCCGTTTGAAAACAAACATCTTCACTAAAATTTCAATAATTATACTGCGGTTGCCGTTTGTCATGCCACCAAATCAATAGAAGTTAAAATCGGTTGAACGGACTGTAAAAAAGGTTTATTCAAATGTCAAATCTTATTTTATTAATCGAATAAAGTTTTTAACCAAACGGTTAAATATCCTATTTCAGATTTTGAAATCACTTTCAAAATCCGTTTTTAGAAATCGGTTTCAGGAGTGGCTCCAGCTCGCAGTTTCAATCGTCTTTAGTAATATTATTCGGTTGTAAGTGCATCATTAAAAACTATTCAAACATAAACAAATACGTACTTACGCAATGCTACTATTGCCGTGGTTGGTTTTGTGAAATTGGTTTGTCTAGTTCGGATAATCGATACGATTCGATTTCTGACTGAAATCTGATTTTAAATTCGTTTTGATGTATCTGACGCATGTCTATACCGGACTCAGGGAAAAAAATTGGCAGCACTGAGTAAAAGTTGAATAACCTCTTGAACGATCTGCCGACTTATTGTGAGGTGTTCAGAGTCGAATTTATTGCAGAATATTGCCTGTCTTTACTGCTCTAACTTTATCAGTTTGTAGAGAAAAGAACAAGAAAGGCATATAACACATATTAAACATCGAAAACAATCTGCGCTGGAAGCTGGAATGATCATTCTTTGAAGTCTGTGGAGAATACGATATCTAACATGGCGAATTGGCGATGACTTTGTTTACATTTTAGTTTTCGGTAATATTTTTGATAAGCATTGTTTTGCCTTTAATGTTTTATATTTTTCAACATACAAGATTATATTTACTATTCTCTTACAGAAACATGGGCCTATGCTAAGCAGTTTTGGAACATTTTTCTTGTGGCTTGTGGAAGTCGGAAAAACTTTGGAAAATTCTCTCGTTCAAGACACTGAAGACACTGCGTGCTCTGTTTTCGTTTTCTACTGGCTGCACTAAGACTTACTTTGGCTGTTTTGCTCAATAGCGAAAAGTAACTAAGTCGATATTATCACTACAAGTAAGTAAGCCAATATAAATAGGAATAACGTGTGTAAGAGAGTACCTTTGTATCTCATTACATTATTGTAGCTGTAGGTACATTATTGGTCAATCTACCTATGGACAATCATTCTTTTGTTGTGTAGACACAAGCATCTAACTTTTTATTGTGGTTAAATATAGTTACTATGTCCGTCAACCTCAGTCTTAACTGAAATTGTTAATTGATATTTATGTACATAAGTAGATGCTGAAATAAACAATTACAACTAGCCAAATAATAACTAACTACACTAGCCAAATAACAACTAACTACAAAACATATTTATAATATTTTCACAGACCGTGCTAGAGCTGAAAATACAAGAAGCGAACGCAACCCAACATCAATCTTGTTGTTCAAACATGGATTGAATATCCAATCTTCTGTATTAATCATTGAAGGTAAGCTTTTTGACACATAGTTAAGAATAAAGCGTAGCAAGTCACATAATAAATAAAACTTTGAATATATTTCCTTGGCTGAACTTAGTACATAGACACAACATATATTTTGTGTGTACCTAACTAATGTTTAATATTATAATTCAGTATTATAAAATATCTGGAGACTGAAATATCAGCCCTAAATAAAGATGAAATTATACAACCAGCACCAATGACTAGGCTGATGGGTTTTGTCCAGCCATGGGCTAATGAAAACCTAGTTGAGCCTACTTTACTTTGCCACATAATTTCTAAGTAGGTACTTTATTTGAGCAAAAAATAATAAGATTTTGTTTTAAAACTATAGAGTTCCTGGGGCGTTTCACCTATGAAGACATGAGGGCAGCATGAAGGATGTCGCCCATGCTGCGTTGCCCCGTTGCTCTGCTACTTCAGTTTTCAAGCTTCTCAAGAACTAAAGTAAAAACTGAAGATTGTTAATGAAAGATAATCTTCTTTTTTTTTACTGTTCTGTCTTGTACAACAGCAATATAAATATGTGTTACTATTTTGTTAATTGATAACAGTGTAAACTTTAATAAAGTGTTTTTATTTTGAACCTGTACTTGTAATTTTTATTTGTACCTATAAAGGTGCAAATAAAAATAACTTATAATGAAATATTTAAGAATTGAATACTATGCCTTTTATAAACACAGCCAATTGATTATTTTATTGATACTATTTAGAGGTAGGTACCTATTTGCCTAAATTAACTGTCATTTATTAGGTAACAGTAAATAGAGAGAAATAAATTATGGTAATCAAAAACGACTTTTATTATATCTTCACATTATTATGAAATATTTGGACACTACTGTAAGGATTAGTGGAATTTGGAATCTAATGTCCTGTGGCAGTCATCATGGAATAAGTATGTACTGCTTGCTAATTCTTGCTGTAAGCGCTCATGAGAGTTAATTTTTTTCCTGAATAATATAGTTGAGCCTGACACCTGAAATATAAAAAACAAAAATTAAGTAAATCCTCATTAGATTGATATTCCATGAACCATTACATCCATCCACAAAGTCTAATAGGCCTCTCCCTTAAACACTTACATGCACAATCTATCTACTTTATAGAACAGCAATATTCTGCTATAAACAACAATTAGGTGCCTACAATTGACTTTATTTAAATGTATGGTAAGTTTACGTTTGATGGTGCATTTCGTATTTACCAACAAACAATAAGATTGTGTGTAAAATTGTTGCTATGCTAAACACACAATCAATGTTCAACACTAAGAAAGAAAATAATATTGATATTAAGTAGGTACCTTATACAGACAATGATGTGGAAATAGATCTATTTATGGTGTGGTGAGTATGTTCACCGATGTCCTTACAGAATCCATTGACATAAAATGCTTCAAACTATATTATAATATTTGTTCTTCCTGTAATAAATTTGCTTTTCCAATGAAGTACAAGCCCGACTGGGTTGCTAAGCTTGTGGCTTATGATAAGTTTGATACGGTACGAGGTACGAATTTGTCTTTCCTTTAAAATGCCACCAAAATACCTCGTTTCTGAAATATCATAATATAAATCTTTAGTTTAGGTTGTAAGCACTTGTAACAGAAGAAAACTTTCACAATTATTATTAAAAACCGACCTCGTTGCTTCGGTATTTTACAGACCCTAATACTGATCTATCATTGAGGTTTTACACAAAAACCCATTCACAATTTATGAAGACGACGTTCACTTACATAATTTTGTAATAAGTAAGGAGATTATACGAGTAAATCCCAAAAATATTGCAAAGAAAATCGAATGCGACCAGTAGGGTGCCTTCTCTTTAGATTGATAGCTGAAAGCAATTTCTCGTTGACTTGAAACAAATTTTCAACTGTCAAAATGATTACGTAATTCCACTAATAGCCTTTTTAGACGAGTATCGTTCACTCTTTAGCGTTTGAAACAGAGTGCAGTTGACAACGCAGATTTTAGAGTTACGTAATTCGAAAATTATAAATTGAATGCAATTGTATTCAAATCGAAACAAATTTGACTCAATTGTAAATCGAAAATGTGTTGCGTAATTAGATAGCAGGTTGCCAGCTCATTCAGCAGAGTCAATATGATACCTACGTGGTGGCTCTCTAATAATTGTTCGTAACAATATGAAATTTAAAGAACGTTACGATATTGTGAGCCTCTCTGTTGAGCGAGATAATGAAATAGCTCGCATTGACCTTGCATTGTAATGAGCGTGTACAGGCCCCCATGTGCTTCATATGATATTTTTGAGAAATATATGGAAGAAGTATTATTAAAGACTTTTAACAGTAATAAAACAGTTGTTGTCTGGGGAGATTTCAATATTCATACAAAAAAAAAAACAAGACAACACACACACACTACAACACAACACAACACAACACACAACACTCAACACACAACACACACAACACTTTTTTTCATTGGAAAAAAAAAGAAGTTGTCATTGGTTTAATGTAAATAATCTTGACCTCATAAAATGTTAAGTTAACACCTAAGTACAAATTTGAGTAAAAAAACTTAAATTTCGTGGCCTACCGTAGCGTATTCACCATAATTACGAGGTAGGTATTATATCTCAACACGGCGCAAAAACATGTACTTGACGCTCAAAGTAGACTATAAGTAATCACGATGCGTAGGGACGGGATAACAAAAGCCATTAACACGTGCATTATCTGTAATATATACATACCTATTATAAATTAAAGCCTCATGTCGTGTGTATCTCTGTGACCGTGTTGTTCTACAAAGATATCCTACGTAAAGGACTGTGATCATTTAGAATAAATTCTCAAAATGTTAGAGGAAGGAATTCCGGAAGGTTTATGTGTATTATAAACAATATTAAACTTACATACATGTAAGGGCCGAGTCACACTGGAATGGCAGCGGCCGGCAGCGACCGGCAGCGGCTACCAGCGTCCGCCACCGGCTTCCGGCGGCGTCGCCGCTGGCGACCGGCGATACTGGTCTTTTAAGTTTGTAGATAAAGTTTAAAATTATTTCACACTGAAAGTGTTCGCCTCGTCGCTGCCGGCCGCTGCCATTCCGGTGTGACCCGACGCTTTTTTTTTTTTGGGTGGGAAGTCGTCAAATGACTCCTCGCGCTCTGGGCGGAGCGAGAGGGAGTGTCAGACTTTTACTGACTAAAACCCACCCGTGTTCCTTCCGTTGCCTGTGTGCCGGGGCCGCGATATCCCTTTCAGACAAACCCTCAACCCCAGCAGGCATTGGTCACTCCGGATCCCGTTAGTTGGTGCTGACATCCCTTTGAGGCGCGCGTGGAACACTACGCGCCGTCTACCCGGGCCTGGTCCTTATCGGACGGCGAGCTGTCCATCGCTCACCGTCCGCAAGCCCGCGCCTACGGTGGCCGGAAGTCGGCTCGTGACTCCCGACGCCCGGGGCGTCTCCTGCGGCGACTAGCGGCGCGAGGGCCTGCAGCTTGCATCTCCCTCGCGCGCTCCACCTCCTCCTTCGCGAGCATAACTGCTTCGCTGAAGGAGGCGACGGCCTCCCATGCACTCTCGCTCCGGACCATGGCCTGAACCAGGGCCGGACGCGAGAGATCGCCGCCGCCGATCGCCTCCGTGAGGACACGGCGGTGCTCCGCCCAAGCCGGGCAGACCTCCACCGTATGCTCCACCGTGTCCTAAACGCTAAAGGTACCATTCCGTAGCCGACCACTGGCGGCAACTGCAGGCGATGCGTCGCCGCGACACGACTGTTTCTATGAATTTCTATGAAATAACTTCCGTAGCTAGCAACACGTCGCCTTCATAGAAATACATAAGAAAATACATAGAATCCAGTCGTATGGGGGCGACACGTCGCCTGCAGTTGCCGCCAGCAGTCGGTACAGAATTGTACCCTAAGGCGACACTGACCGACGTTTAATGATTTTATACTGAACATCACGTCTAAACGAGTAGTGTTAATGATTTGGCAAAAATATATGTTAAATTAAAGCACTTTCTTAATAACTTAATCTGTGAATATTTTAGATTATGTTTTTATTACAAAGTGTAATACATTTTTTGTAAAGTTAAATCTAACGTGGAAAAAAACTGAGAATCACTCAAAACCTATCGCTTATTTTTCTGAAACCTTCACCATTTTAAAGATAATATAATAATGTATATTTAAGTATATGTGTTTTATGAGAATACCTTTTCTTTTACGTATAATAATTATAAATGTGTCTAATTTGGGACAGCGCTCCTTGATAGGCGAGTCCTATTACTGGCTGGACGTACAACGCGTTGCGTGAGTTTAGCACAACACGAAAGCTAATCACTCAAGGCCACTGGCATATATCTGCGTCATTTTGACAAGTCATAAAACCGTGCAAAACAGGGGTAGGTCGCTCGTGAAACTATAAAACTACAAGGTCAAATTAAATTAGCCAGAGAAACTCCGCAGACATATCTAAAACACGATAATAATAAAAAACTGATTTTCTAAAGTCGTTGACCCCCAAAAGAAATATAGATATCGATATTCGATACCCATTACGAATACAAATTTTTAAACTGACATTTCAGTGTTAGTAGAAACAGTGGGGTTTTAGTCGGTAGGAGTCCGACATAACCCTCCGTTCTCCCAAGATGGAGGGGATCCATGAGGATTTCACAACGAGAAAAAAAAAAGTAACTGCACCAACTACGGTCATGTCCTCAAAAAAACTTTTTTTTTTGGTTTTGTCATGTTCGATATCGACGGCTTGATGGAGTATAGTAGAATAATTCGATACCCATCATGACAGTGGGTTTAATTGACTAATTTAATTTTACTCTGTATATACAAACTAGGCTTCCGCTCACACGTTATGGTGTTTTTAGGCCAGACACGTGTTCGAGAGGAAATAGGTCATCCTGCACGTTTCCTGGACTATTGTGAATCTTCTGTTTCGATTTATAGTATACATATAAAACAAAGTCGCTTCACGTGTCTCTCTGTGTGAGATATTAACATATTTGAATTAATTGATTTGATACTTTTAAACTACACAATAGCAAAGTGACTCACACAAAGGGCCAGGGCCAAGGCAAGGGTCTGAGGCTATGCTTGGAGTTTCTCTACGTAATCGAATGATGAGATCAGAAATGAGGAGATCTGTAGGAGAACCAAGATACCCGACATATCCCGAAGAAGTGCCAAACTTAAGTGGCAGTGAGCAGGGCACATTGCTCGCAGAACAGATGCCCGATGGGGCCGAAAGTTTCTGGAGTGGCGACCGCGTACCGGAAGGCGTAACGTCGGAAGGCCTCCCACAAGGTGGACCGATGACGCACGCGATAGTGAAGGCCGCAGGAATCCGCTGGATGCGAGAAGAACAGAACCGGTCAAGGTGGCGGTGCTTGGGGAAGGCCTATGTCCAGCAGGGGACGTCTTTCGGCTGAAATGATGATGATGAAACTACACAATGGATTTGCGGTTTTTATCATTATCTAAAGCAAGGACCTCCAATTAAGTGTTACATTGGGGGACCGTTTAAAAAAAAAAAATTACTGCCGCGGTCCGCTTGGTACCTTGGTAGACGATTACTAGCAACCAAGTCAATTTCAATAATAATAATAATAAGATTATTTATGTGCCCCTTTCGGATTGAACAGGGTTTTTTTTATATATTGATATTGTATTTTGGCTGAGAATTTTTTCACATATTTCAAAATCAACCATTTAGCTCGAAGGGTGACCGCACTTGACTCTAACAAAAACTAGCACTTATTTCGCAAACGGATCCCTAAATCCAAAAATGGTAGAACGACCTTTCCAACGATACCCCACAGCATGGGATAGACGAGAAAAAAAATTACGTTTAGGGGAGGTACCCTAAAAAAAACATTCTTTTTCTTTACCACTTTGTCAGCGTGATTAATATATACATATTAATATATAACCCATTGCAAATTACAGCTTTCTAGTACTAACAGTCTCTGAGCTAAGCAGATAGACAGACAGATAGATGGACGGACATGGCGAGGTTTCCTTGTTGACTGCGGAACCCTAAAAAGCCAGGCCAAGGGATTACTGACTTCACCGCACAACCAATCTTATCTTTATTGTGCGCTCCACCTTTGCACATTTTATTGTAGGTATACTTAGTAAGTAGGTACCTATTTATTTATATAAATGTGTGTGAAAACTTCAAAGTTACCATACCAAGGAACACAACAAATCCTACTTTAACTAAAATGAGGTTTATGTAATACACCTAAGTTACTTACCGTAGATAAGTACAAAAACACAATTTATATCAACTAAATTGTCAGTCACCATTGGAAAAGCCAAGTGCCGTAATACAATGTTTAGAAATCACTATGAAATATAACTGTTCTTCGATGGTATCAAATAAAATCGGTCACGATTCGAGCCATGAAAAGAGGCCTCATTCAATATTCATCAATATTTCGTTATCGTGTGTATATCTCACAATGCTAATACACGCTGAGTGTATGTGGGCTGGACACAGACTAGGCAACTTTTGTTGCCCAGTAAAATGCCCAAGATACACATGGCTAGTTTTTCAAAGCTAAGATAACAAGCTAGAACCTCGGTATACTAGACTTGCTGTCCTGGCCTGGCACATGCTAGAGCTGCCAGACATGTTTTTTTTTTTGTTTTGATTTAGCTGTAGTTGGAAATCCTCATGGACGCCCAGACTGCCTCACTGGTGAGCCAGTCTGGGCAGTGCCGGACTCTTAACGGCTAAAACCCACTCCTGCCTTTCTAAGTGTCCCCCACTGAAATGTCAGAGACCTTTTTTTAAAATGATTTTATATTAATTAGCGATTTCCTTTTTGATTTTACTGAAAATTTTATAAAGTTTAACTTGTTCTAATGTTTACCTATATGTTTTGTTTATTTACTTGATTTTATCTTTAATTTCATTTTGAGTATCCATTTGTTTATTCTATGCTTTGTCTGTATATAAACGTATATATTAAAAGCATAGTTTTATATTTCTTTGTTCCTTTTAATTACTTTTTTCACTATTTCTATGCAATATTCCAATATTTTTTTTCGTAACTTTTTGTGTCATTAATTTACTAATGTTATCTACTAATGTTGCCAGACGTGGTTAGATAAACAAACCGCATAGTCACTGCACACTAGCCTATCGAATACTAGCTTCGCCGGCCACATGAATAGCTTCATGAGGCCGGCGAACACAAGCCAGGATAGTAAAATCAGTGGTGAGGGTGCTACTAGCTCAAAAATAGAACACCATTCTATTAAAATATCCTATAGCATGAGGCGCTAGCTTTACTGGGTTTCTCACTAGCTTACCAACCTAAAAATTAAGCTTGTTCTGTATACACTAAGCCAGAGTTAATAGCTTTTTACCTTACTAACACTAGCTTACTATCTTGGCTTGAGAAACTAGCCTCGTGTATCTCGGGCAATATTGTTGCCGAGCCGAGTACCGACATAGCAGAATAAGCAAATTATAGCGCTAAAAAGTCTTTTGGCGCGTGGCCAAAATCGAAACTAACGACGCCATCTTGTTTCTTCAATACATTTCACAAAACAATTGCACAAATGTTTACCAACAGCGCCACCCTGTCAACGTCATTCGAGCGCCAAATGATCCTTGAGTAGTATAAAGTGGCCCTGGTCAAGGTGGAGCGACGAACTTCGCAGGGTAGAATCTGGATGAGATTAAACTAGGAACAAGGGTTGGGAATCCTTCGTACAGCAGTAGGATGACATCTGTTCAGCCGTTTCTGCGTCAATCCAGACAATACATCCAGACAAATGGACAAAAATACAAAATACTATATTTTCGGCATCAGACTCATTCCCACACCTCGAAACAATTACTTTATTTCAAAAATATACAATGTACAGTTTTGACTTTATTACTATTTTATTTAAAAATACAGATGTATAGAAGATAGATTGTGCCACGTTGGGCAACTTTAACCGTCAATAGCTTAGTGGACAACAGGCTTTATTCAAGGTATTTACTTTTTTACGGCTTTTCCTATCTAAATTATCATCTATCGGTTGATCTACAAGGTCGGACTAGGTTAAGCCTTGGATGGGTTACCACTTTTTTATATTCCTCACGCATAGAAAGAAGGCCACGCAAATCCGCCATCAGTTCATTCAGCTCCAGTGCTTGAGTTTAGATTTAAGTTTACAGATTGTTTTTTGACGTGACGATCCATCAGGTTAAGGTACGCTTGCCGGGGTTGGTCCGTGGATGGGTGACCATCTTTACATACCGAGACTCCTCCATGCCTCGGAAAGCACCTTAAACCGTTGGTCCCGGCTGTCATTCGTGGATCTTTGACAGTCATTACGGGTCGGCAGAAGCCCGAAAGTCTGACAAGCAGTCTTACCAAGGGGTATCGTTTCACCCAGTTACTGGGTTGTGGAAGTCAGATCTAAAAGGCAATCGATGGTATTCTAGTGGAAGCCGAATCCCAAAAATATCAGAGTACTTTATTGTTTTTTCGTAGAACAGAAGCTCGCAATCGGCAAAAATTACGAACTTCTATAAAAACTTTAATTTCCGTCGGACTCCCAAGTCATAGGTCTCGAGTTCGAACCCAAGACACGCCTCTGACTTTTCGGATTCATGCGCGAATTGCATAATTATCACTTGCTTCAAAAACGGTGAAGGAAAACATCGTGAGGAAACCGGCATGCCTGAGAGATATTTCTCATGCATGTGAAGGGAAGTCAAAGGCCCATGGGCGGCTTTAAAACTCTGACACCAGGTTAGTCACTCACCACACGAAAATAACAGATCTCCTATATATCCCCAATAGGGGGTGGATTTTGAAAAATCCTTCTTTAGCGCTCACTTTCGCTGTATATGGAACTCTTGAGCAAAACATGCTCCTAGACAGTAGGTCTAGAAACTTTAGGTCTAGGCTGTGCGTTGTCTGTCACAAATAGAAATAGAAATAATTTATTTAGCAAAAAGAAGAAATACAATACATATTACGTTATTCTGATATCACATTTGTGCTCAACTTTGGTGAATAATGACGCATAATAATATGCTAGGAAAATCCTGCGGTAAAGGGGACGTCCATTCGTCCGATAAGATTATTTACAAAATTAGGGAAGCTAAAACGTGTAACAGCAGCAATAGTTTGTGAGTAAGCGTGTGTGATGTGGTGTAATGAGGAAAGT
Source organism: Agrochola macilenta (assembly GCA_916701695.1). NCBI lineage: Eukaryota > Metazoa > Arthropoda > Insecta > Lepidoptera > Noctuidae > Agrochola > Agrochola macilenta. The sequence continues at coordinate 14,325,642 of OU753564.1, forward strand.
GTATGAGTGTGTGGTATGTGATGTGTGTATGAGTGTGTGTCGTGTGTGTGTAGAGAGGGAAGGTGATTTGGGGTGTCTGTGGGTGTGTAAGCGTTCGTGATACTAATAATTATTTATTTGCATAGAGGTTTGATCAGTGCTTCTGTTTCATCATAATCTAGGGTGAGGAGGAAATTTTTAGTTATTTTTTTACATGTGTGTGTGTTTAAGTTGTATTTGATGTATTGTATTGTAATGAATTTAAGAAGAAGATAACTACGAAACTGAAAAATAAAATAAACTTTTTCCGGTGGCATTAGGTTCCGGTGGCATAAGTTCTACCAGAAAAAGTTTTTATTCGTTGTAATCAGTGCAAAAGCGAGGACTTATATTTTCATAATTATGCTTCTATAATTTCATAATTTTTCAACTTTAGTTTAAACCTAGATATAGGATTTTATATATATATCTATGGTTCAGATCATGTTTAATTTTCTAGTTCACACGTTGTTCTTACTTAAAACTTAAATTAAAATTTGGAGATAAAAATTAAGGTAAAAAGAAAAGATAGGAAGAATGAAAGAATATTTAGAAACTAGCTTAAAATAAAGATTCTCTGTCATGTACAAAAATGCCGATCTGCCCTATACAAACAATAAGATTTTGTCTATCCTATTTAACTTCATTTATAACTATAATTAAAATTTATACTACCTGAAAAGGATGACATTTATATTGACATAACTATAATTTCTCAATTTAATTGTACTAATATAAAAGAAAGTAATTAAGTACTAATAATGTTTAATGCATGCTAATGCAGGATGATACGGGCAGGCGAATGATAATTGCAATGCTTGTAAATGGGTTCCAAAGCAGATGTTTCCACTTCACGCAAAATCAATGTTTCTCTTAAAATAACAACGAATTTGCATCTTTTTTTATGATTACGAAAATTGAAGAGTGTCCTTAGTGAAGTATGAGGCCCGAAACACGACTGACAAAACTTTCCTCGATGGAAAAAAACGGCAAAGTTACCTTAAAATCTGCTTTTTTTGTTACAACCACTAAGAGAAAAACCTATTCCATTCGATTGTTACGAGTATCAAAGCAAAAGTATTAAAATTTTGTCTACGTGTTCACTATTAAATACTTTAAGGAAGTATGGACTTATTTTTCTATATCAACACAAGTAAAATTTTTAAATTCAATATTCGTAAACATAGTGCAATAGAATTACGCGCGGGCCGGGTCATACCGCCGCTCCCGGAACGCTACCACGATACCATTTCGCCTGGTACTAACATAACATATCTCGGATATTGTGTCTGCTATTTAATATCCTTCACAACCCTAAAACACCATCCTATCTGCGGGAACGCTTTTCCTACGCCCGTCCTTCTGATGCTCCTTGCAGGTCGCATCTTAGAAATCTCCTTAAATCCCCTCCCCACTCAACCGACTTCTACTCCTACTCCTTCAGCGTGCACGCGGTTCGGTTGTGGAATTCACTGCCGCCTGACATTAGGGACTGCCTAACTGTTGCAGTTTTTAAAAGAAGAGTGAAAGAACACTATCTGTCCACTTCGTCATAGTTGCATATGCCTCTACCACAAATAGATAATTACAGACTTTACTATTCCACTACTAACCATAATAGAAGTGATGGCGTCGTTATATACATTCACATGGATTTATGCCATACTGTGGAGGAACCAGTACTCGTTGACGCTAGCTGTCTACTTATAAAAAGTAAAGATATTGCCATTCTCTGTGTGTATAGGTCGCCATCTAACCATGCTATAGACCCCTTTCTTACATCTCTTGAAACAAACTTACGATCAATCCGAGAGTCTCATACAGTTGCTGTTCTTGGTGATATCAACATTGACATCAAACCTCTCAACGACGATCGGAAAAGCGAACAGTACCTCAATCTTTTAGCTGAAAACGGCCTTCTGCCTGCTCACCTTTTTCCTACACGCGAGTCTAACTGCTTAGATCATATTATTCTTAAAACAAATCGTAAAGCTCAAACATTTGTAATTAAAACTAACATCACTGACCATTTACCCGTCTTACTTAATTTAACACAACCAAAACAAGGTAAAGGCCCAAAATACAGACAAATTATTAACTACGATAACGCGGTCAATACACTTGTGAATACTGATTTATCAAGTATTCTTGATATAGATGATCCAAATAATGGAATTGACATTTTGATAAAGTACATCAAAGACGCTTTAGATATAAACACTACAGTTCGTAAAGTTCCTAATAGGAAGAAAATACTTAAGCCATGGATTACTACCGGTTTACTCAGATGCATCACCCACCGCGACGCTCTACACAAAAAACTTAAGGCTTCTCCTTCAGATGAAGTTCTAAAGATCTCCTATTATAGGTACAGGAACTTTTGTAATGATGTTCTAAATAAGGTTAGAGAGAAATATGAAACCTCGACGATTGAAAATTGTAAGAATCCAAAACAAACTTGGGAAATGATACGTAAAATCACCAACACTACTAAAAACAAAAATCCGGCGGAAGAATTATTATTAAGTACTAAACCACACGAAAGCCAGCAATCCGTAGATAAGATAAATCAATACTTTGTAAGTACTGGACAAACACTTGTAGACACTATCACTAAATCCTTCGATACATCTAAAATAAAATGTAATATTAAAACAGATCGTAACTTAAAATCAATAGTACTGCTGGAAACAGATAATACCGAAGTCGAGTCATTAATTCAAAATCTTAAAAATGACTCCGCTACTGGATATGATGGCATACCTACCACATTCCTAAAACGCATAAAAAATGTAATAAGCCCCTCACTGACTCATATTTTCAACCTGTGTATAAACAAAGGTATTTTTCCAAACTGCTTCAAGCATTCACTAATTCATCCTATTCATAAAAGTGGGTCTAGGAGCAGTGTCGAGAACTATCGTCCGATTTCGGTCTTGCCTGCAATGTCTAAAATATTTGAAAAGCTTATCAACAAACGCCTAATGAGTTTTCTAAAACAAGAACATATTATATCAGATTCTCAATATGGTTTTCAACCTAACAAATCTGCAGAAGATGCGGCGATACAGCTTACAAATTTTGTAGCAAGTAACTTGGACCAGGGTCGGAAATGTGTCGGAGTTTTTCTGGATCTAGCCAAGGCCTTCGATACTATTTCAATTAACCTACTTCTGACGAAACTTGAAGCGATCGGCATACGCGGCCTACCTCTGCAACTCGTGAAAGATTTTCTCACCAACAGGTACCAATCTGTGAAAATAGGCGACTACATTAGCTGCCCCCTCCCCATCACCTGTGGAGTTCCCCAGGGAAGCGTTCTTGGCCCAGGGCTCTTCCTGATATATATCAACGAACTTTGCCAATATGACCCGCCAAAGGGAAAAATATTCGCATACGCGGATGACACTGCGCTCATATTTCAGGGAGATTCCTGGGCTGAGGCACGGTACCTTGCCGAAAAAGGACTTCGTCAGGCATCCCTGTGGTTAAATAAAAATCTACTAACATTAAATGTCAATAAAACAAAATATATAACATTTTCGATGAATAAAACAACACAACTAAATAACTTCACTTTAAAAGCACATATTTGTAATAATACCCAGTCATTAACATGCTCCTGCGCACCAATAGTAAAAACCACCAATATTAGATATCTCGGCACTCAAATAGATGATACCCTTTCATGGCATGCACAACTAGATATACTGTCTGCACGTACGCGTAAAATGATATGGATTTTTAGAAAGCTCAGAAATGTACTCAAATTGAAAATGTTAAAAACGGTTTACTTTGCCTTGGTTCAATCAATCTTGGGTTATTGTATTCCGGTATGGGGTGGGACCTGCAAGACAAAAATCATAAAAGTTGAACGCGCCCAAAGATCATTACTCAAAGTAATGCTCAGAAAACCCTTTCGTTATCCCACGATGAGCCTATATAAGGACTGCAATGTCTTGACAGTGAGGCAACTATTCATCCTTCACACCACACTACGCAAGCATAAAGAACTAACTTACGATGCTAAGTCAACATATCCTGCACGAAGAAATAACAGAATATGCAAGGCAACTAAACACAACACGGCTTTCTTCACGAGACACTCATGCTTCCTTGCTCCTTATCTATATAATAAACTCAACTCTCTTTTAAATATATTCCCAAAACTCACGCATGAATGTAAATCTATTATACAAAAATATCTTCTGAATTTAAATTACAATGATACGGAATCCTTACTTATAATTACTAAATAACATCTCTGTTCTGTCTGCAGTAAATCAAGAGCAATCAAAACTCACTTATCCATAACCACGCATACATTTATATACATACTCCCACAAACACAGATGCGCGCAACCGTACTCTCACTCATCACACACACAACACACACACGCACGAACACACTCACAACATACACACTCACTCACTCAAACACAAACACAAACATTTTTTTTTTTTTTTGGTTGGGAAATCATCAAATGACTCCTTCCGCTCTGGGCGGAGCGAGAGGGAGTGTCAGACTTTTACTGACTAAAACCCACCCATGTTCCTTCCGTTGCCTGTGTGCCGGGGCCGCGATATCCCTTTCGGACAAACTCGCAACCCTGGCAGGCATTGGCCCTTACGGACCCCGTCAGTTGGTGCTGACATCTCTTTGAGGCGCGCGTGGAACACAACGCGCCGTCGACCCGGGCCTGGTCCTAATCGGACGGCGAGCTACCCATTGCCCACCGTCCGCAAGCCCGCGCCTACGGTGGCCGGAAGTCGGCTCGCGACTCCCGACGCCCGGGGCGTCTCCTGCGGCGACTAGGGGCGCGAGGGCGCGCATCTTGCATTTCCCTCGCGCGCTCCGCCTCCTCCTTCGCGAGCATTACTGCTTCGCAGAAGGAAGTGACGGCTTCCCATGCACTCTCGCTCCGGACCATGGCCTGAACCAGGGCCGGACGCGAGAGATCGCCGCCGCCGATCGCCTCCGTGAGGACACGGCGGTGCTCCGCCCAAGCCGGGCAGACCTCCACCGTATGCTCCACCGTGTCCTCCGGGCGTTCCACACAATGGTGACACCCGGGCGTTTCCTCCCGCTTTATCCTGAACAGGAACCTCCCGAAGCAACCGTGTCCGGTGAGGACCTGCGTCAGGCGGAAGGTGAGGACGCCGTGGCGCCTCTCCAGCCACTCCTCAAAGAGGGGACTTACCGACTTAATTAACTACACCTCTAGTTGTAATTTGTATCAACTTACTCGCCGCGGGAGGAAGACCTGGAGTCCTGAAATACAGGGCTGCCCTAGTTTAGGCTCCAGTCCACTCCATTTATTTTATGTACCTATACTGTGCTTAGATTAGTGTGGAAAATAAATGAATTTTTACTTTACTTTACTTTACTTTTACTTTATATTTTGTATTTATTATTTTATGCTACATTATATTTAAGTATTTTTATTTTAGTGATATTTAGTTTAGAAGTATGTATGTAAGTTTATTCTCATATTGTATGTTTATGGTTAAAATAGTGAATAATCAAGTGTTTTTATTTTATGTATATTATTTTCTCTTCTAATCTTACACACGTTGTCTACATCTCTTTAACTACTTTCCTATCGCAGGTATGCTGGAAGAGATTTCTTTAGAAATAAGCATCACCTTTGTACGTATTTTTCTGTTCCTTTCTTCTTGTCTATTTATATGTGTGTACATAAACTGTTAAATAAATAAATAAATAAACATAACACCAACATTGTACACTAAGTTCGCAATAAATGTTTTTGTACTTAAATATTTTAGATTATTTTTATTATTTTATCTGCAAAAATGTACTTACTTAAATATTTTAGATTATTTTTATTATTTTATCTGCAAAAATGTGCTTACTTAAATATATTTTTATACCTGTACTTAAGTATTATAATCCTGTTTATTCATTTATATAAATTATTTTTCAAATTAAACAATAATTATTCGAAGAAAAATATTTTATTTATGTTTTCCTATTATGTATGTTTATCATTTAAATATTCAATCTAAGGAGTAATAGACACCAAACAACTGCAAAGTCTGGCGTCAAATCAGAATGAGGGCTTAAAAAAAGTTGTATACTTCTTAATTGGCCACCCTGTATGTATGGTAGCATTTATTACAGAAAAAGTTAAGGCTAATATTTTCTTACGCCCCCATAATTTACATTCAAACAACACCAGTGGCTTTGATTTACGTTGGTCGAACCATCAAATAATAAATTATTCTTTCCGTCTAACCTTGAGTCGGAATCCAAGGTTTTGTTTGTGTACAGGGTGAATGTTTGATCAAGCCTTTAAACTATTATGAGTCAACTGAACACACACTCATGTTAAGGGAATACCCTTTTTTTTTTCTTTTTTTGAGGATGGGAAATCATCAAATGACTAAGGTAGCCGGCGAAATCACAGAATAAATAATAGTAGGTACTAACGGCAAAATTTTGTAATTTGGAGGTCAGTGTCAGGTTGTATGTTGGTCAAAATATGATTCGTAAAAACAATTTCATTTATTTATTTTATTATTTATGTACACACAGTAAAATACATAGCGATATGACATAATTATAATTTGAGTACAACGGTACTGCTTATTTCTTAAGAAATTTCTGCCAGCAGACCTGCGAAAGGAGAAATGTAGACAATAGTGTGTGAGAACAAAAAGAGAAAAAATATTAATTTGCGAAGTCTAAAAACTAAAAAATATAAAATATACCTACACGTATATAATTTTAATGATGGTTTTAATTGTTATAATTTTGTAGGTATACTCGTAGGTACATATTTTGTGTTTGAGTTGCCTTCTACGGCCAATCTCCCATAAAATGATCTAAGTCATCACGCCAGCGTTTCCTCGGCATCCCTCGGCAACAAGCGACCACGTTCGTCTTCCGGTTCCCACTGCGTGACGACTTTGGCCCATCTGTCCTGATGCATCCCACTTAAAAAGTAAAAGATAAAAGATAAAGATAAAGATAAATAAAAGATAAAGATAAAGATAGTAAAAGATTAAACATATATTTTTTCCCCCGACCCAATGGCAATAAAAACAAGAATATTTGAAGAATTCGTCTCTTGCCAGCGCCTTAAGAGAGAAAGCTTTGCATCCATTACTCGGTCAATTTTGATCGCGATTCGTGAACAAAATCAATAACCTGATTTGGGTTCCTTAGGCATTATTGACTGACAGCGGACCAATCCAACAGAGGTTTTTCCAAGACCAACAATTTCATTTATGTAAAAACATAGACGCATACATACACTCATCCATAAACAATCACTGACCCGTAAACTCTCGTGCACACACACACAAATGCTCAACGGAAGTAAGTAGTTGTGCATATCTGGGCCCTATACCACAAAACTTAAAAGTCTACAACGCTATTATTGTAGAAATAAAAACTTTTTACAAAAAAAAAACAACCGACTTCAAAAAAAAAACACTACAAAGTGAAAAATTACTTTAATTTCCGAAATTAAAGTTATTTTTCACTTTGTGGTGTTTTTTTTATTTTTCACTTTTTTGTTGTGGTACCACACACAAATTCGAATACCACTACCTGCTATGTAAATAACAGTGACAGGAAGTTATATCATCATAACAGCCACATACAGAGTTGATATGACAGAGGGGCATTAAATTACACTACGTATACTATACGTGTTTAGTATTAATTCGATACGGTATAAAAATAAAAAGCATAAAAAATGAGTTTTTTTTTTTTTCAAACAAACTAAATAGCTTATGAATCAGAGTAAAACGCAACCACCCTTTGTAAATAAATTTAACTGACCTTAGAATATACCTAGGTAACAGTGGCAACGTCGCGCCCGCGCCGCGCGGCGTGTTTTATCTCATTTCAAAGCGGGCGGCCGGCGGCGGTGGCGCGGGCGGCGGCTTAGGCCTTCACTCGCGGCTTTTAGGTATGGTTTTGAAGTACGCGCGCAACAACAAAAACACTAAAATTTTAAATTCTCGATGTGTCCTTCATTCACATGAATGCACAAATTATACCGACGGAGAATATTGTTACTTATTTTTCTAATTAAAAATCATGTCAGTGTATTCTAACGCCGTGTAAGTTACACGAGGCATTGTTGAACACTTTAATTACACACACACACACACACACAAAACCAAAGTTTAATTACGTGTCGTATCACAATAAAAGCAGTCGATCACAAAAAAAAACACTAACACTAAATAATAATAATCCCAAGTTACGTGTCCTGTCACAATAAAAAAAGAAATACTGTCTTAAACTTGTTTAGTGTCCTATCACAATAATAAAACTAAATCTCAATTGTCAGCGCGCGAGTTCGACAATACGGAGGCAGCGCAGGTACTTCCGTGTTACGTAACATAAGTACGTTCCGAAAGAACAGCGTCGCCGCACTGTAAAAAACAGTTTTTAGAAGCCCCACTCACTTACCGATCGCAACCCCTGCCCCTCGTCGCTAGGATGCAATAGCAACACACTGACCTATTTCTATTTCTTTTACCCACGGTGAGTTTGCTATGATTTTCACACTCGTAATGAAAATGCAAGTGTGTGTGTATTTATTGCTTCCTTGTTTGCATTGTCATCTTTTTAGCGAGAATATTTGGTTGTACTTGTGATTTGCGTCACAGCGGCAACCACGCATAGGTTATACTCAGATTTATCGTTTTAAGGTGAATGACCTATGCGTATAGACATAATCAGCTGTTAGGAAAGATACATCGTGTTCAAACGGGGCAAAAACTTAAAAAATCATTTGCGACTAAACTACTGCTCCTATTTAATTGATTTTTGGTACAGAGCTTGAAAATGGTACCTAGTATAGGCAGTTTAAAGGAAAGCCCCTCTGTCGTATCAACTTTGTATACGAGACTAAGTGGGAAAAATACGTATTATTGAAGCTTACTCAAAAATTATCCAAGCAAAGTTAATAAAATTTATATGTGACCAATTCGAGAGCATACCTACCCTTTCATACAAAAAAAATAATTCAAAATCGGTCCACAATTGACGGAGAAATCGGCGGACATAACTAAAAAAACAAATTATAATAAAAAAACATACATGCGCGACTGACATATAACCTCCTCCTTTTTGGAAGTCGGTTAAAAATTACGTAACACAGAAAAATATGTATGTGTTACAATTACAATCTTTCACATTTTTAAAAGCGTAACACAACGCATGAGGGCTATGTCAAAACGTCCTACATAATATGATTTGTAGAACAGCACATGTGTGAGTGCTATTTACCTGTCTTTCATTGACTTGAATGTGCCCTGGCGGCTGAGAGTATGAACACACGCGCCACCATCAGCGAGACATTAGAGTGAGTAATTCTAATGTCTCGCTGTTGGTGACGCGTGTGTTGGATCATTTACCTCCCTTCAAAATGGTTGAGCTGAATGGTACTAATCCATGCGTCAGGTTCGTGAACGGACGTCGCCGCCGTGTATGGACTGGTCATCTTTTAGCTGCAATTTTTGAATTGTTTATTTTTTATTTTTTATTACGGACGCTTATAGCGTTCTGCGTCGTTCTCACGTGTATAATTTTAACATGAATGATGTTACCAATATTTTATAACCATATTTTGCTTTAAAAGAGTATCCGTGGTGTCTTGCCCGTTCTTCTCCATAGGTACTTATTACGCTTTAGAATGGGCAACTAGGGTCATCTTTCTTACTGACCGACCCCTTGACAATTCAAAAGTGTCTGTAATTGATTTATTTGAAATAAATGCTTTGAGTTTGAGTGTGAGTTTGAGAAATAAAGTTCACAATTCGTTCAATTTATGTAAGCTTGGATAAGTACAAACTGTGTTAGATTGAGAGAGTGACTTCTTCTTGTGGCGTGCTTGAGATGTTCCGCACTCTAACTCTAAAGTAAATATTATTAACACTACAGATTTAATCACCTTGAATCTTTAAATAAATGTGAAATAACATAACCCATCAAAAGCGTAAATGTGAAAATGGGGCTAAGTTCAATATGAGGAATATACGCGGTTATCGACTTGGCCGACAAAAGAATTGAGATCTAAATGGGTGCCAAGTTCTATAAATAATCCGGAAATGTATTTATAAGACAACAAACATACACATACAACATTCTAAAATAAATTTAAAACACAATTTCTTACCTTTTTTCTGCTACAAAAATTTTTGGTATTTAAAAATATAACTCTATAAACGCAGGAAAAAAGATTAAAAATTATTATTTTTTCTGTTCTGCGAAACCCTCTGTATTCATCACAGACATCTGTGGCAGCGTACGGACAATCTAAGTTGGTAGCAATTTGCTTAACAATTTCCCTGACTTTACCTGTGTGGCTACCGGCCTTACCGATACCCCAAAGACAAAGTTAGTCAAAGTACTAAAAATGGACAAAAACCACTTGAAAAGGCGCCGGTGTCGATACAGACATAGTACACAAACCACTGTTGTTCGTAGTTGTTCGTAAACACGTGGTGCCAACTGTAACATTGTTCTAAACAACATTTTATATAACAGCCGCCGTCGGAACAACTTAAAATATTTTGCTAGGGATGTGCGAATGATCGAAAATAAGTACACAGGATGGAAAGTTCGAATGGAGAGAGAAAGTACTTACTTACTTATGTAACCTACGCTAAAATACACTGACGAGGAATATAAAAAAGTGCGTCGGACCACGCACAATGAAGGGTTCCGTAGATGGGATGAATTTATTCCAAGAAAAATCTTTACAGTGTAGTTGAAAAACATGTTTCCCCGTACGGAATGTATTGGAGAACATGTTTTTCAACTGCAAATGTTGCTTGATTATTAGTCGTTAACTTGTAGAGCCTATTTAACTGTGATAGTTGTTATTGTACTACTTTGCGTTCGCATTGGGGTTGGCTTCCAGTCTAACCGGATGTAGCTTGAAAACCAATATTTTACATGGAGCGACTGCCTATCTAACCTCCACAACCCAGTTACTACGATACCCCTTAGCAAGACTGGTTGTCAGACTTTCGGGCTTCTGAAGACCCGTAACGCCTGTCAAAGATCCACGAATGTCAGCTGGAACCAGCGACTTGACATGAACTCTTATAATGATGTCGGTAAGGAGAAATGTAGGTACTTAGTTACATCCGTATTTTACCATTTAAGTCTCATTTAAGGCATAATTATAGTCACTAATAGATGGCGTTCTATTGCCATCGAGGAATGCAATCTCGAGTCAAGATTGGCAGCTCGAGTCCTCGCGTTATGTCTGGGGTCGAGATTGGCCATTTGAGATCTCACCCGGCAAACTGACGAGATCTAAATTTCAAGAGTTTCGAAATCGAGACTTCGTCTTCTTTTAAAATTAGATAATGCGTTTTGTTATATAAATTTAATAAAAATTAAAACTACGTCTACTTAGGATATTTGTGTTATATTTGTAAATAAAACAAAATTGAATTCCACATAAAAAATCTACATACATACATACACTCACGCCTTCTTCCCACGGAGGCAGGTAGAAACTACAGAACGGCACCTGCTACGATCCCTACATACTCCTTTTGCTTCGTTTACGTTCATTCATCTGGTCATACACGCGCACCTGTTGCGAGTACTACGCACCTATCCTTTCTGAAGAACATCACTAATAAGTACCTACTAATTATCTGCCCTACGCGTACATAACGCAACAAGTCAGCAAGCACACTATAAATTCATGAATTATTATTTTGAAAACTGACTTCTCAAGAAGCATAGTGTGCTAAGTCGCGCGCGCTTAATATCAAAATCTCGATAAATACGGTCGAGATTCCGAACGAGGTTGTCTTGCCACAAGATTGAACCCCAAAAAAAGGTTCGAGGTATCGAGATCGAGATCCGAGCTCCAATTCAGACTCAGGGATAATTCCTACTCCAGAATTTCTTATAGCATACACCAATTTAACACATTGCGCGACCAGAAAATCGAACGCAGTCGCATTTATGACCATATTTAATAATAGTCGATTAAAAAAAAAACAATTCTGTTCTGTCCCATCCCTACTCACCGGAAGTTCCGTTGAATTTCCCGCCGGCTGTCTGAAAACACGCCATTGTGACGGACAATAAAATAAAAGAAATAATAATAAAAAATAATGCCTCCTTTGTCAGCCGTCGCACAGAAGTGGAAAGTAGAAAATTTAAATTCGATTCACAATGGACTCACGAAAATTGTGTTTTACAAAAGCAGACCTCTTTTTTCTTTGAATTATTTTTCCGGTGGTTGAATTTTGAGGAGAAATTGTGTTCAGGTATGCTCGTAAATTGTCTAAAATTTTAATGACTTTTATTTGGGGTTTTCTTACAAATGTTGTTTAAAGTTAAGTAATGATTAGCGACTGTTTAACCATTCATTTGTAGCGTTTAAAAGTGTCTTAAGTAAGCAAAGTTTATAAAAAAAGGGGTAATGGATTTGTAAGTTAATAGAACAAGATTTTGGTAGCTACCTACTCGTCAGTTTGTACGTAGGGGTACCAAGTTCTTCAATATTAGGTGCCTACTTAAGGCTCCCGTAACCAAGCGCGACGCGACTCTGGTGGAACAATTTCTATGAAAACTTCACGGAAATTGTTCTACCGGTGTTGCGTCGCGCCTTTAGTCATTATTCTCCCTAAATTCCTTTACGATATTAGCGTAGGTATTTAAAACTAAGGACTACTAAGATTATAAAAATTTAAGCACGGCTACGGATAAACGTAGCTTAGTACCTAAGTGTCTGAAGAAAAATTACCAGTGAGTATGTATTTATCTAATTACCAATGTCGCCCATGAGCATGTGCCGCCCATATTTTTCTGAATATTCATGACAAATTATCGAAAATAAAGTTAAAAAGAGGGGTCGATCTTTACTTTTTTTTTTTTCAATATCCCGCTATGATTTTATGGACTTACACTTGTTTTTTTTTTTAGAAAAAAAATGTCTTCTCTTCCGTTTTTTTTTCATAGTCCACAAATTTTAGTAAAAATGTTAGTTAATCCGATAAAATAACTCATAAGCTTTTAGAAATAATAAATAGAATCAAAATCGAGCATAAATACTCGTATAGAACATAGGAGATATGGCAAACGCTACAAAAAATAATAATAACATAAAACATATTAAAGATAGACCCCCCTTTTTAAGTAAATTTTCCATATTTTTTAAAACATGCCTATGGGCGACATTGTATATACCTACACGTATTTTTCCTACCCGATCTACCTCCCCTCCGTATTTTACAACCTTAGGAGTAACATACTCAGCTCCAATAAAAACCCACATAAAAATAGTAGTAATATTAAATGCCCAATATAAAGGTTTACGTCAATCAATAGCCCGCGTTAATATCGGAGCCAGGATGTGACGAATGGCGACAGTTATGGCCGCCGGATGTGGCCACCGCTGCGTGTCCACTTCCGGCACGCCCTGTCACTACACCGGAACTCACGAAATGCATATATCGAAGGTATTTTGGCAGTTGTGAAAAATGACCGCTTTTTTATTTATTTACTATGCGGCATCTACAGTACCTGTCCTTCAAAATTCACTTGACCTGGGATACATAAAAACATAAAATCGGCACTTACCTACTATTGAGTCAAGATTAAAAAATTAAAAAAGCTCATAAATACATTTCAGAACAGTATAATCGAAATCTTGAAGTTTAATGCAACCCGCTTAAAACTTCTCAACGTCTAAAATGTTCTAAAATTGGATTCCGAAAGCCTAGCTTACTGTAAGCAGTCAAAGCACCTCAATGGATACATCATATCATACCCTGGCACACAAAGCCTTCCCTAGTCAGCCCGAATCGGGATTATCCCGGCAGAGATTTATTGTGTTGTCCGCGCACCGTCAGCGATCCAGACCACTTTTGCGAAGATTATGGTCATCCCATCGTTTTACGAATAGGAGTAATCCTTAGGAGTCGATTGGGGTTACCCGTATTGTAATGACGGTTCGAAACTGATATTTTTGCATGTTACAGCAATTTTTGTAGACCAAATATTTGGTTGAGCGTGCAGTAGTGACTCCGTATTTTTTCATTGGAGAATCGTTTTCAACGCTGTATTCCTAACTCATTTTATTTACATTAAAAAAAGAGAAAAAAAAAATTGTTGTTAATTAGGTACCTATTTATAGTCTGATGAAAATGTAAACAAATGGATTATGACAACATAACTATCAAGGGGTACACACGGCTACACATCAAGCTATACATTTCCAGTTTATGCTGATCTCGCATTGTATAGGATTTCGGTACAATGTGAGGTCAGCTTATACTGGAAATGTATAGCTTGATGTGTAGCCGTGCGTACCTAGCCATTGTAAATGAATGAAGCTTTGTATACAGGGTCTCAGGGACATCTGGACGCGAAAACTGTTACCATGGATTCACTACACGATTCTGAACGCCGCCACTGCGATGAAATTTTACGTCGGTTATTAAAAAAAAATCTGCTGCTTCATAGAAAAGTGCAATACCTACGCGGAAAAATTTCAACGCAGGGGGTTCAGAATCATGAATCATGTTCTGAATCCATGGTAACAGGCTTCGCGTCGATTGCTACCACCCTGGTATAAGGTCAAAAATTACTGTGTATGGTAAAATTCCATTCCAAGGTTCCCTTATAAATTTGAAAATAGATGAATATCAAGCTGAATAAAAACAGAATGGTTGCCAGCTGTGATCTCCAGACAAATGAAAGCGTCGTAATCGGTTTACTGTCCGATTGCTAACTGACGGTAGAAACGGTGCTATGGAGGTGTACTGAGGTACAGGCTGGAATAGAGATGTACGGCCCGTATTCTAGATACCCAACACGTCTGCGGAGTTTAACTAGCTAATTTAATTTGACCCTGTATTAGTGGTACTTACTAATTTGACCCTGTTTAATTAGTACTTCTACTTACTAACTCCATGAGTAATACTGTTACTGGCGTTAATAAAGCACGTCATAGAGGTCGCGCCACAAGAAGCGGCGCTAGTATAGATGTCATTGCATCAAAGCATTGCTTTTTGCAGATGACACTACAATTATTATAAAATGTCAGAATAAAAACGCTCATAAATCGGTTACCGAAAAGGCCCTATCAGATATAGTAAGCTGGATGGAAAATAATAATTTGAACATAAACTTTAGCAAAACAAAATTAATCGAATTTAACAAAACAAAATACAAAACAATTAACTTTAGATATTATTTTTAAAGATAAAAAAGTAGAACAAGTGGACGACTTAAAATTTCTAGGAATTAATGTAGATAAACATCTAAATTGAAAAAGTCATATTGAGTCAATTTGTCAGAAACTTGATAGGTTTGTGTTCGCGTTAAAAAAATTAAGACAAAATGTTTCTGTAGAAGCTGCCCTATCAGCTTACCATGGTTATGTGTCATCTGTACTGAGCTATGGATTAATAATGTGGGGCAATTCGACCGATACCGACAGAGTTTTTAAAATTAAAAAACGATGCATCCGGGTTATCAACAAGGCTTGGTTCCTAGATAGTTGTAAACCATTATTTCAAAAATGTAAAATTCTTCCAATACCTTGTATGTATATAAAAGATATCTGTATCTTCACAAAAAAACACATGCACTACTTTAAACAACGTAGTGAGGTCCTAACTAGACAAAAAAGGGCAAAATTTCACAACCTACTGTATCAGCCACCCTGTCATAAGGATATCTATAAGAAAAATGTGTTCAATATGTGTGTTTTAATTTATAACAACTTACCAAATGATTTAAAATTATTGCAGGGTAACGTGTTCAAGACAAAATTAACAGAATGGCTTTTAGAGTGTTGTTTTTATAGTTTTAAGGAATTTATGGAACATAACATTTAAAATTAGTACCTATAATTATAAGAATATTGACAATATACATAAATGCATGGTAATAGTATTTAATAATAATAGTAATAAAATAATAATGTATGATAACTTAATAAAAAATTTGCACGCTTGCTTGCAGGCAGAATACAATGACACTTAGGTTATAAGATCTCACCTGTACCAAAACAATGTATTTCTAGCAAATAAACAATTGATTTGATTTGATTTGAAAGAGCATTAAAAAAAAAAATTTTCCGCCGGACTTTAGTGGTGGCTCGGACAGGCTCGGACTGAACATCGAGTTATGAAAAGAGTTTGTCACACAGGATGCATCTATAAATGTACTACAGCGCTACAAGGTTCGTTTGGCGCAAGGCTAAAATCGGAACTAACGCTGCCATCTTTGTCAACACAATTTCCGTGACAATTTTACAAATGTTTACCAACAACGCCTCCCTGTCAATATCATTCAGACGCCGAAAGATCCTTGTATCACTCCAGCCTATTCTGTAAAAATCTGGAATCATAATAATCTGTCTCACTTCACCTAAGTTTTCATGGTGAAATCTTTACAGAATAGACTGGCTGATGCTTCTTTAACTTTAAGAAAACTTGGTGAGCGTTACTAACACTATTTCGACTAGAAGTTCCTACTAAGATTATTTTCTAACATAATAAAATTAGTAACCGACCGAAGCTTCGTTTTCGTTTTCGGCCAAAAAATCATGAAATCAGAAGTTTGTGAATTGTCGCGCGTCATTTAGCCTACTTCGTAAAGCCTTGTGCAGACTAGCGCGAGGCGACGGCGCGACGCGTCACCGGTAATTCTCTACAGCGAAGTTTTCTTAGAAATTGTTTTGTTAGAGTTGCGTCGCGCTGTCGCGTCGCACTGTCGCGTCGCGCCTGTTTGCACTAGATTTAAAGCTCGGCAATATCAGGTGGATTCACCTGCAACAAAAAAAAATACACAAATTATCTCCCTAGGTGTAAAAAAACAAACAAGATTTCAGTGTACAGTGGAAACATTAATATTTTTTAATGTTTAAATCATTTTCGTTTTCGGCCAAAAATAAGACTAAAGCCGAAGCATCTTTTTCGTTTTCGGCTGAAAATCTATTTTCGGTCAGACACTAAATAAAATACTTCAGATACACCCTGCTACGTCATCTGTGCAGTTAGTTAGATGGGGGAGGAGGACGGGGGAGGGGTAAATAAAAAGGGCTCATTACCGTACACGAGATATAGAGGAGTCTGGGGAGGCAATTATCCTTATCATATGGAGAACACAGATTGTTAGAAGAAGTCAATTATACGATACTTGCGACTCGCCCCTGCCTCGCACGGTTTTTACTACTTGACAAAACATCGAAATTTATTTATTATAATTATGTCAATCAATCTGCCTAGCCTTTTCCCAACTATGTTGGGGTCGGCTTCCAGTCTAACCGGATGCAGCTGAATACCAGTATTTTACATGGAGCGACTGCCTATCTGATCTCCACAACCCAGTAACTGGGTAATACGATACCCCTTGGTAAGACTGGTGTCAGACTTTCAGGCTTCTGACGACTCGTAACGACTGTCAAAGATCCACGAATGACAGCCGGGACCAACGGCTTAACGTGCTTTCCGAGGCACGGAGGATTCTCGGTATGTAAAGATGGTCACCCATCCACTGACCAACCCCGGCAAGCGTAGCTTAACCTGATGGATCGACCAGTGCGGCTGTTGTTACTTAGCCACGAGCTCCTCCGAGCTTCTTCTCGAGCGATTTATTATAATTATGTGACGGAGAATATTACATCTCTCTTTCGTTATCAACAGCCATATTTTAACTACTGTGTACTATAACCCGATTTTTATATCTCTGCGCTTGTCAAAGTGTTACAGCGTATAATTGTTACATAATAACAAATAAGACAGAACTGTGGAGACGACACGAGTTGTGTAAACCTTACTATGAGGCATGGGGGCACTGAGAAGGTAACCGGGCGAGTGAATTCAATACTACTCGTAATTTTGACAGCTCCAAGCGCACATTAAAAAAATATTTTTATAAAAAACAACAACCGACTTCCAACTAAAATCACTCCAAAGTGAAAAATTACTTTAATTTCGGAAGTCGGTGTCTTTGGTTTTGAATTTTCGTTTTTTGCCACCGACTTCCGAATTTTAAGTTATTTTAAAAAGGGAAAAATATGTATTATTGAAGCTTACGCAAAAACTATCCCCGCAAAGTTAATAAAATTTATATGGGACCAATCTGGGAGCATAACCTTTCAAACAAAAAAAGAATTTTCAAAATCGGTTCACAATGACGGAGAAATTTACGGACATACATAAAAATAAAAACATACATACGCGTCGAACATATAACCTCCTCCTTTTTGGAAGTCGGTTAAAAAATCAAGTTATATATAATATTTATGTCGAACGCCGCTAGGCGTCACTGCACCCCGATTAGTCAAATCAGCGACGTATTTCCGACATAAGTAGGTTAGGTATTATACACATAAACCATCCGGAATAAATTCTCTAAATTATGGTGAAACCCGCATCAAAATCCGTTACGTAGTTTAGAAGAACAACGCGGTCACAGACAGACACGCAAACTATTCATGATATCAACATATTACTATAGATTAAAGTCGCTTTTCGACGAAAAGCGATACGTAAGTAAAGCTGGGTATCCACGACATTTGCGCACAAACTGTGCTCCGTTCATCTACTTTGGCTTGGTTATGTAAACACAAAGGAGGTGACGAGATGAGGACGTAACTGTGTAAACGTAATTCACAACAAAACATGTTGAAATCTCTAGGTCCTGTCAAACATTGTATGGAAAATTGACAGAAAATAGAGATTCCAACATGTTTTATTGTGATTTTCGCCCGTGCAAACGCACAGTAAGGAAACAGGCAGGTCCTAGAACAAAAAGCATCATAAATCGGTCCAGAAATCTCGGAAAAATCGTTGTGAGTACATATGACCTCCTCCTTTTTTGAAGCTGGTTGAAACACGCACACACACACTAAACACAGAAGTCAGCTGAATCCTCGAACAGACTGTTACAAGCAGTATATTCACAACTTCGTACATTCCTACAATATGTCGCCAACGGGACAACGATCCTGTTATTGCGCGACTTTTCA
Source organism: Agrochola macilenta (assembly GCA_916701695.1). Lineage (NCBI taxonomy): Eukaryota > Metazoa > Arthropoda > Insecta > Lepidoptera > Noctuidae > Agrochola > Agrochola macilenta. The sequence continues at coordinate 14,344,661 of OU753564.1, forward strand.
ATAATTTATATCATAACGTATGGAGTGAGGAGGGACCCTACATATCGAAAATGTACCCTTTTCTCTTTTACGAGCGAACGCATGTTAACAAATGTTTGGTTATGAATTTCGATATGAAAGTGATATTGCAGGGGAAGTATTTTAGGATAACGTGAGGCTTAGCATAACTACAAGTATAACATCAAAACTATCTGGGTTTAGATTTATCTTGGATATTACTGACATCGGTGAAGAAAAATATCGTGAGGAACCTGGACTGGACTGAGCCCATGTCCTTCCCCAGGCTTTAAAGTATCCCCATAGCAAATTTTATCAAAATCGGATCTGCCGTTTAGCTGTGAAAGAAGAAGCAAACAAACTCACATTCGCATTTATAATAAATAATTACCTAATTAACGGATTTGGATGAAATTAATCACATGTGTGACCTGAATTAGCACATAGGATACTTTTTATCCCAATATTCCCCCCAAAGCGAGACTTATGCGGGTGAAATCGTGGGGTGCAGATAGTTTACTATTAGTTAGGATAGTTAGGCAACTTAGGATAATTAGGATAGTTAGGATACTTAGGATAGTTAGGATACTTAGGATACTTAGGATACTTAGGATACTTAGGATAGTTAGGATTAGTTAGGATATCAGTCTAAAATCGCCAACTCGTCTTTAGCACGCGTGGTGATTGATCAATGGTTATATTTGTATTAATTTATTTGCCTAAAACATGGTATAGTAAAGGTGTTATATGAGTTAAGGATGAGATCATACATGTTTTCCTTAAGACTAAAGCATGCAAAATGATTAATACAACTTATTTTCAAAGTATTCCTTAATGATTTAAAAAATATAATATAATATTATTAAACAAGTGAATTTTAAACAGTCTGCTATTTATAAATTTAAGATAGTTAATTGATTCAGGCGTGACTTTGCGGAAATCCATTATAAAATACAATAGACTATACTCTGCTCTCGACGTTTGACGTCTCCACACGTCGGGTCCGGGTTCGCAACAAGTCAATCGCCATCCTGAGGATGCCTCGTTGACAGGTGAAACACGTGTCGATTTCATACAGGGTTCTTTATGACTCTTTAAGAACAGTTAAGCGGATTAGGTTACTAAATATACGTCGTCGTCTATTGTATTTTAGTAATTTAAGTTTACATGGTAATTTGTTAAACAGGATGTTAAAGAAATTGCGTGCGCGGCACTCAGGCAACGGAAGGAACACGGGTGGGTTTTAGTCAGTAAAAGTCTGACACGCCCTCTCGCTCCGCCCAGAGCGGGAGAAGCCATTTGAAGACTTCCCACCCTCAAAAAAAAAAAAAAAAAGGTAGGTTACTCTAGGAAAATATTAATTAGCATTAAAATAAAATAAAAACTTATTTTAAGCAATTTTAAACGATTGCTATTTAATAAGTAGGTACTACATTAGGTTCATCTTGTGATAATTTTGGTTTTTTATTTTACTTTTTTTAAAGGTATATTTTGAATTTTGTACTGAGGAGCTCGTGGCTAAGTAACAACAGCCGCACTGGTCGATCCATCAGGTTAAGCTACGCTTGCCGGGGTTGGTCAGTGGATGGGTGACCATCTTTACATACCGAGTCTCCTCCGTGCCTCGGAAAGCACGTTAAGCCGTTGGTCCCGGCTGTCATTCGTGGATCTTTTACAGTCGTTACGAGTCGTCAGAAGCCCGAGAGTCTGACACCAGTCTTACCAAGGGGTATCGTATTACCCAGTTACTGGGTTGTGGAGGTCAGATAGGCAGTCGCTCCATGTAAAATACTGGTATTCAGCTGCATCCGGTTAGACTGGAAGCCGACCCCAACATAGTTGGGAAAAGGCTAGGCAGATTGATTTTGTATTTTGTACGGGTTCCTTTATCGACTCTGAACTCACCCTGAAGCTATGCCACGCAATTTCTTTAACACCCTATATACAACCATAGCCTTCGCCTTAGCCAGCATAAGCCTTAGTGCCTTCTCTATATGAGAAGAGTCCTGTGCCCTGCAGTGTGGCAATAATAGGCTGGTATTATTATTATTAAATAACAGCAAAAGTCCAGGTTTCCTCACGATGTTTTCCTTCACCGATATCAGTAATGTCCAAGATAAAAAAGTCACAGTAGGTGAGGAAACCTGGACTTATAGTTAATATAAGTCTGAAATCACCAACCCGTCTTGAGCAAGCGTGGTGATCAATGCTCGTGCCTTCTCTTTATGAGAAGAGGCCTTTGCCCTGCAGTGAAACAGTAACAGGCTGGTATTATTATGATTAAATAACAGCAAAAGTATATATCACACGTACATTTCAGCAGCTAGGTTTCATCATTTCAGCCGGAAGATGTCCACTGCTGGATGAAGGCCTCAACAACATCGCCACATTGACAGGTCCTACGCTTCTTGCATTCAAAGGATTTCTGCGACCCCCACAGGTCATTGTCCACCGTGCGAAATGCCCATCAAGCTATATTTAAGAGGGTTTATCCTAAAAGTTGGCAACGTCGCAAATAACTGTCAAATATTGACCTGTTTTGATTCATAAATCAATATTACTGAATAGAAATAAGAAATGTGGCTAACTGGCGTACTAGAATATTAATAATGAATTGCAATTATAACATTCAATTTGATGTTGTACCCATTTTACGTGTAAAAAACGCATTTGGAAACTTTCCAAATAGATTTTTTACATCTAAAACTAAACATTCGGTGTTACGATATTAATTATTGCATTTCATAATCAATATTCTAGTTCGCTAGTTAGCCACATTTTTTATTTCCACACAGTAATATTGCCAAATTAATCAAAACAGTGAAATATTTGACATCTATTTGCGACGTTGCCCGCTTTCAGAATAAACGCTCTTAAGTCCTATGTAGTAGAGGATTAGCTTGCCATTTACTTCACATTTTAGTTGTTAACCTACCCCACAAATTAGTATACCACTACTCGCTATGTAAACAATAGTGACAGGAAGTTTTATAACATCATCAACATACTTAAATTTGATTAAATACGTATTACGCAGCTAACTTAAAAAAAAAAGATGGCGCTGCCGTCACGTACAGCTCGACTCCGCATTTTTTTTTTTAATTAAAATAGTTTTAAGCTCACTTTTATGGATTTGATAAGCTAAAAGTTATAAAGTAGAAGCAGTAACCTAGTACCAGTGTAGTCAATAGTTATTTTTACCATCCATTACATCTTCCGACCAAAACAATTGAGTGCTTAGTGATTTTAAACAAACGAAGTGATATAAAAACTTTTCAATAAACATTGCACAAAGTACATCCTAAAACATCAATTCTCAAATATACAGCTCAGTTAAATAACATAAACTAAGAGAACTTTCATATAATTTAACAAAAACAAAGTGTAAACAATAACAGTGCAAGATATTTCAAATAGTGCGCGCGCTTATAATTTTTATTTTAAAAAGAAGCGTCCTAACGAACTTTCTAATTCTTCACATCAACAAGAAGAACTATTTCACATGTAATCTACGTAGACATCGTGGCTTATTTTGTACGCCCTCTACCCGACGATAATATAGTCGCGAAACATTGAAAATTGTTTGTTAGCATATTTATAATTATAAATTTTTTTTTTTTTTTTTTTTCGTGCAATCGAAACACTGCGATTGATTTTATTTATTTCTACACAAAAATTCCCAAACAAAATGGAAACACGAAATTCAACGAAAATGGCACTCAGAAAACAAAAGACAAAGTCGGTGGAATCCCTAAACCAAACGTTCACATCAACTAGTTCAGAAATATTCGCCAGAAGTTTACCAGATTTATCAACTGAACACCACTCGTATATTTCCGAATTACAAGAAGAGATCAATGTTTTAAAACAACAACTTGAAATCGCCAATACTAAAATAGAAAAACTTACTATCGAAACTATTTCATTGAAAAAAGAAAGGGTTATTATTATGTGCTTAAGAAATAGCAATACAACCAAAACAGAAATTAAAGAAAACAAAATCAGTCAACCTGGAAGACTTCTTACTCAACAAAAAGTAATAAATATTGATCAAACAGAACAACACGATTGTTCACAAAAACGGAATACCCCAAAAGAGTTCAACAACCCATCAATAGAGGGCGCTATACGCAATAGAACAACAGAACAACAGGAGTCCTACTCTCAACAAATGTTTAATTCAAAGAAGCTCAATGGTACAACAATAGAGGGCGTTGCACGTCAAAATTCAAGAAAAGACAATAAAATATGTCCAGCTGCAGTAGCAGCAGTTACCCCAGAAGCAGTTCCTAAATCAATTCATCAACAAAATAAACGGAAAATATTCATAATAGGAGAACAACAATGTATAGGACTTGCACAAAAATTAATTAATTCGAGGGAAGAAAATAAATACGAACAATACAACATATTTTCCTTTATAAAACCGTTTGCCAAATGTAACGAATCACATGTTATAGTTTAGATCTTACAGAAAATGATTGGATAATACTATGTATTGGTCAAAATGACAAAAACCCGAATCAAATTCAGTTTGAATTGCGGAATTTGTTAAACTATTTACATAACCATAATGTAATAGTACTGAGTATTAATAAACATTTGTACTTAAATGAAACGAAACTAAATACTCTTTTAAAATTTACATGTCATACTTTTCATAATTGTCAATTTTTGGATCTAAATAATTTATATGATTATTACTACAAATACCGTTACTTTCAGAGTCATACTTGCAGAATAATAAATTCAATTATAGATGCAGAGGACTATTATAAGGATAAATACATACCTCCTGGCCAAAACAACGAAACGCTACGTGGATTAAGTCAAAACGGCAAAACGAGTACACCTAAAAAAGGTACCATTCCCTACTATTTCCATGCTGCTAATCGGATTCCACATAATACACTGTCTAAAGCTAACATCGAATCTTTTTTATACCTAATTTAAACGAACCTGTAGAAGAAAAGTTAAAAATACGATTACTGCACCAAAATATTGCAGGGTTATTAAATAAAATAGATTCTATAGAATTATGTCTAAATACACTTGCAAATGAAAATCCAATACAGATCTTATGCTTTAGTGAGACTTTTATTAAAGCAGGAGATGAGTCAAATATTAATATAAAAGGGTATAAAGTAAGTAGTCACTATTCAAGAAAGAAGCAAAAGCGTGGCGGTACATGCATATTAACTTATAATGGAATTGATTGTAAGTCAATAGAAATTTGCAAGGAATATTCTTGTGATAATATCTTTGAATGTTGCGGAATAGAAATTCCTAGTATGAACACTATTATTATTTGTTTATACAGGATACCTTCATCTAGTTTAAATTCTTTTTTCAATAAATTAGAAATACTATTACATAAATTACTATACAAAATTGTAAATAAAAAAATTATAATAACAGGAGACTTAAATATTAACACATTAGTAAAAAACAACAACACGTTAAACTTAAAAAACATATTAACTAATTTTAATTTAACATTACACATAAATGAACCTACACGCCAAAACAACTGCATAGACCTTATAGCAAGCAACCACGTTGACGCTATTGGTACAGTTCATCCATTATATTTATCTGATCATGACACCGCTCAAATATTAGAATTTCCAGCAAACTTTAAGAAAATTGAACGATATTGGTACTGTCAAAAACAAGACTTTAGTCTAGAAAATATAGAAAAATTTAAATATTATTTATCACAACTATCCTGGGAGGAAGTCTACATAGAGACTGATATAAATAAAGCGTTCAATTATTTTCATCAAGAACTCATACTTTTCTACAAACTGTGTTTTCCTTATTACAAAGTTAGAATGGCTTCAAATTTAAAATCTCCAAAATGGCTTACTAAAGGACTAAGAAAATCTAGTGCAAATGGAAGACATTTGAGATTTTCGTACTACAGACATAAAACAAAAGAGACACACAAGAAATATAATAAATATGAAAAAATACTTAAAAAATGCATATTATGGTCAAAGAAAAATATAAATAAAAAAATAATGAACCAAGCAAATAACAAAGGCAAAGCTACTTGGAGCATAATAAAAGATAAAAATGATAGCATTAGGACAATAAATAGTATAACATCACTACAACTTAACGGGAAACTTATTCAAGAACCTACTCAAATAGCAAATTCAAAAATTCAAATTCAAAAGTCATTTATTCAAACTAGGCTGAGAATCAGCACTTTTCGAACGTCAAAATTACATAAGACAGTCCCCCAAAACGCCCACCCTTCACCACTTCCTAGTGCATTAGCTGGGAAGAAGAAGTGGCGCAACAAACTCCCCAGCAGCACAGCTGTCTGTTCAGTTAGAAGAACAAAAAAAAAAGATTCTATATAATAGTATTCAAAATAATTTACATTACGCAACACAAAACATAATTCAAATTATTAGCCATATGTTAGCTAGCACACGCCAATATACCAAACAAAATCATCGAGAACTCAACCAATCAATCATCGATACTCAGGCCGAAATAAAAAAAACTAAACGTAAACAGAATTAATATCTAAATAAAAAAGCCTCCAGGCATAAAGGGCGTGCCCGCTTACATATAGTTGTAACTGGAAGTTATAAATGATAAACTAGGACCATCGATGTAAAATAAATAAACAAAGAGTTAATTACTAATAACAGTAAATAATATGATCAATTGTCGAGGTCACTAGCTAACCACATATTGCAATACAACTCATAAAAAAACAGTGTGATGAGTAGATATTGTCAAAAATAAATTGAAGTTAAATTAAAATAACTTGACTTAAAAAGTCAAATAAAATAAACAATTATATAAACTCATATAACTTGTCAGTACGTAAGCTGGAGAAAGAACATAAACATTGTCTTGAGTTAATCACAGCGACCAACTATTCTTATCATTTAAGTACAGCAGCAGTTAGCATCTACTTTTAATAAATTCTTCATCGATATTGCCAATGATCATAACTCAAAAGTTCCAAATAAACAACGACAGACTCAAAACCAGGTAAACGATAATTCGATCTTTCTCAGACCGACCACAGAGCAAGAAATCATTACTACCATAAAATCATTAAACGACACCAAAGCAGTAGGTTATGATTCTATCTCCACACGGATTATTAAAGCAAGTGCTCATGCCATAGCTCCTGTTCTTAACCATATTATAGAAAATTCATTGTCACAAGGAATTTTTCCAGATAATTTAAAACATTCTATAGTTAAGCCTTTATTCAAAAAAGGTGATCGAAAAGATCCAAATAACTATCGCCCAATTACACTTGTTCCTGTGTTATCCAAAATTTTTGAAAAGATATTCTACAAGCGACTAATAAGTTTCTTAGATAAACATAATACTCTAAAACAAGAGCAAAACGGTTTTCAGCATAATAAATCAACATCTTTAGCAGCATTTACTCTAATTAAAAAGATCACAGAATATCTAGATGATAAAATTCCGGTTGTAGTAGTGTTTTTTGATATGAGTAAGGCATTTGATTTTGTGGATTATAGCATCTTACTAAACAAATGTGAAAAATACGGTATCCGTGGTGTCGCTCTAGATTGGATAAAAAGTTTTTTAACAGGCCGACAGCAATATGTCGAAGTTACTAAATTAAATGTTAATCTTGAATCCACTGTCTACAGATCGCCATCAAGGCTAAATAAATATGGCGTACCACAAGGGAGCGTTTTAGGACCCTTACTATTCTTACTATATATTAATGATCTACCAGATTCAATAAACTATGATAGTGTCCTATTTGCTGATGATATTTCTGTTATAGTACCCAATAACACTAAAAATTCAACCCATGAAAATAAAATACATGAAGCTGTACAGTCTGTAACAGAATGGCTTGAATCTAATAACCTATGTGTAAATATATCTAAAACAAAATTCATTAAATTTCGTACATACAAAAGTAAACTCTACGATAATATTAATATTAAAATAAAAGACGAAAACATAGAAGAAACAGAAAGTATTAAATTCTTAGGTATAACTCTAGACAAATTTTGTAATTGGAAACAACACATTAACAACGTTTGCAGTAAACTAAATAGATTTGTGTATGCATTGAGAAAACTTCGTATTGTATCAGACGAAAAAACAGCCCGCATAACATATAGTGGGTATGTTGAATCAATACTAAGATACGGACTAATAATATGGGGCAATTCAACAGACAATGATAAGACATTTATAGTACAAAAGAAATGTGTACGAGCTATATGCGGTGTCGGTCCGCTTGAGTCTTGCAGGCTTTTATTCAAAAAACTGAAAATATTGACCTTGACTATATATTTGTTTGAGGTATCGGTTTTTGTGAGGAAACATAATGAATTCTTTAGATTCAAAAGTGACAATTACACAAAACAGAGACCAAGAGATGCAACAAAAATTTTAGTTCCTTTCTGTAATACAACTCTAATCAAAAATAATGTTTATCATATGTGCATTACAATTTTTAATAAGTTACCAAAGATTTTAAGGGAGCTCCCATTTAAATATTTTAAAATTAAACTACGTAGATGGTTGATAGAAAACTGTTTTTATAGTTTACAAGAATTTCTGCAACATAAAGAAAAACATATATTTTAAGTTTCCTATTGTTTTATGGAGTTTTATTTTTATTTTATTTAGTTTAAAGAATTGTTGTTACATAAAATGTTATTATTAGGTTACGTTTTGATAAGTTTAGTGTATTTATTTTAAATAAAAATAAAAAAAACTTAATTTTAAAAATTATATTAGAACATAGGTATTTTTCTGTAACTACCTATATCTTAAATAAGTAGGTACTTATTAGATACCTATAATTGTAAAATTAATTTGCATGCCCTAGACAGGCAAAATATGGACTGTACATTAACCACCAACTTTTACAACTGGTAACACCTGTATTTTCTGCATATAAATGATTCTTATTCTTATTCTTAAAAACGGCCCAAGCAATGTTTATAAAAATTATAATAGGAACGGGCTCCTCTACCAAATGACAAAAAGAATGACGTAAATCGGCCCAGATATCACGGGAGAAATCGGTGTACATACAAAGAAAAAAAAACCTAGCCGACTGCATAACTTCCACCTTTTTCTGAAATTGTTTAAAAAAACAAATACATACTACTTTTCTCGGTCCTAGGTTTGTTCCCCGGGAACCGGGCCGTGTACGAATATTATTTTTAAATATCAGATCAGTTTTTTATAACGCTTAGCACATTTTTACTACCTGCAATAGAATTGAATTCTTTCATACGAACCGACTTCAATGAACCTGTTAACGTATCCAATTTAACGCAAAAGGGTGAAACTAAAGCGCCTACGAGAAACTTAAAAGCAATAATACGCCCACGGAACAATTATAGCTCTAAAGTCTCTCAATTCACATTGCGAAGCGAGCGACCCACTCTAGACGGGCTACATTCGGCCCTATAGTACGCTATAGACACAAAAAGAAAGGTACAGAAGTCCAGCTCCATACAACGACCGAAAACAGGCACCACAAAGACGCGTACGTACGGCAATTCTATGCTCGGTTCCTATAAAATAAACGATAACGAATCGTTTGTTTTGATGGTATATTGGCGTGTGCTAGCTAACATATAGCAAATGTTTTGTGTTGTGTAAAATAAATTATTTTGCATATGTAGGTACTATTAGTATAGAACAGAGGTTCTCAAACTTATTTCATCTACCACCCACTTTGAAAATCAATAATTTTTCAGCACCGCCCATTTTTTTTAAATTGAACAATGACATTCATTACTTTAATCTATTTAATTATAGTGTGTTATATTAGTCTGATCTGGAGTTTAAACTTGCATTCTAAACGAGACTTTTTTACCAGTGAGAGTAATTAGAATGCAAACTCATTTATCTCATTCGACGCTCAATCGTACTGAGCAAATAAGAACAAGTATCGATTAACCAGGCGATTGATACAGAATTACACAAATCGCGTTATTTAACAGAAACTTGTTAAAACTTGATTGCTCACGGGCTATCCCACGAAATATTTTTAGTTTTTATACAATCAAACAGGGCAGAAATATAAACTAAATAATCGATGTTGTGTAGTAGGTAGGTTTTAATTTCAGTGAATTTTAAAATATTACATGAACGTACAAATCAGCCATCGTCCCCAACAGTCCCCAATTTTTTCTGGGCCCGTTACCGCCCCCCTCTAGGCCTACAGCGCCCACAAGGGGGCGTTATCGCCCACTTTGAGAAACACTGGTGCTGATTCTCAACCTAATTTGAATAAATGACTTTTGAATGGTAACTTTTTTATTGCCAAACTGGGCATACATAACACAGATTCGTAAGCAAAGTTTACCTGTGATAGCTACATCCATTTATGGGAGGGTCTACTATGCAAAGCTATGAGGTCTTTGCTTAGTTATTGTTAAAGATACAGAAGTCTTAAAGTTAACCGATAACGGTCCGTAACTAAAATTATAGGAATCGGTAATTTGTTTATCTCGGTCGAATGACAGTGGCGAGTGCGCTTACATTCGCTGTTCTTACGTGAAGCGTGTCTTATGTGCTTGCGATTTCGCTCATTGTACATAAGGAGCCCACCTTCTGTACCCATCTATATTGTGATCTTTACTTCAAATTCCCACTTTTCCGTCCGTTCTAACGTTCTCGAGGCTTCACAGGCCGGTTAAGCCGAAACCACACAAATACAGACGTATTTCAGATCGGTCGCATAGAGGCTTCGATCAATAATGCACTAGATACACTATCCCATACAAAAGTTCTCTTAAAACTGTCGCCAATTGTGTTTACGTACTTCTAGTTTAAATAAATATACATTAATGTAAATTCAACCTTAAATTCAATGCTTAAAGTTGTATTCACAAAGCTATGTACAAAAAACAAAAAAGTAAAACATACATCAAAACAAATTCAGCCTTAAACGCTTATTTTAAAGTTCGAATTACAAAGTGCTAATAAAAGCAATAAAAATTTATGACAGAGGCTCGCCACTTGGACAAGGAATGAGTGGAGTCGAAATGTGTTTATATTTCTTTCTATGAAATACAGAAAAAAAAAAATTACTAACAAATTCAGTTTATTATAAGCCTTGACACTCAAACATAAAGTTTCATTACAATGGCAAAATTAAATCTTTCTGTCGTCGGAGATACAAATATTTATTTTAATTACAATGGCAAAATTAAATCTTTCTGTCGTCGGAGAAACAAATATTTAATTACAATGGCAAAATTAAATCTTTCTGTCATCGGAGAAACAAATAATTATAATGTCATGTCGCTTGAAAATAAAAATACAATTTTATATAAGTTCAAAAATACTTATTGTTACTGTTATACTGTTTTTAGTAATCTACGCCTTTGCGTGTTTCCAGTTATGTCCAATCTATTAAAATGAATCGAACAAATTGTCGAATTTTTATAAGGCTAAAATATTTCTTTTCCTCTTTCTTTCGCGACAGTAGATACCCATTCTCATTCAGATACTCATTCATTCTACATAACGAAATGGGTCGCTAGGAAATCTACAAACAGAAACCAAATATAAAATAACAATACTACACCATGCATTCCCTGTTCCAGAACAGTCGATGTTTGTTACAATAGTTGGTAGTTGTCACAAACATTGGCCAAACAATCATAATATTTGCCAATTGATTTATATTTACTATTTAATTCTGTTATTATTTTATGAAAAACACTTACTGATAATAAACTTACCGAAAAAAAGATATTCCTTCCAAAATCTTGGTGTTACGGTGGTTATTTACAATTTTTTTGTACGCGTACTGCGGCATTTTGACGTCTTAACGTTGGCTATGATTGGACCATACTAATTTGAAATAAGACCACAACCGAATCTGTGCTCTTATTTTTCGTTCCGTTTTTGAAGCGCTTACCGGGAATCTAGTGCATTATTGATCGAAGCATAGAGGTTCAGAGTTGAGCGTTTGATAAATTGACTTATTACTCTGTTGTTCGTATATTCTCTGTTCATTTTATAATTCTACCTTTATTATTATTATTTCCTTTATTTCATTTTGATTACTTATTATTTACATTTTTATGCTATTGCATAGCTTCTATCGCGGGCCTTGAGCGTGGAGACCGAATCCAGAAATTCCGTAACGAAAATAACCTAACACCCCACACTCCGACCGGCACAGCGGTGATACTTTTTTTGAAGTTATACTTCTTTAGGCGCGTTATGAAAAAATGATGAGAGTGAAATTTTAAGATGCGCGCGCATCACTGTGACACAAATTGCATAAGTTGATAAAAAATGCTATGCAATAGGTTTACCGCGGCAGTCTCCGAGTGCCACACGTCTCTTTTGAAATATTTTTATAAAAACCATACAAAATCATTTAAAAATATAAAAAATAGTGTCATCGGCATCAGGAACAGGGTCCAGGCTGCCGGTGGTCCGGGCTCTAGAGAGAGGAACCTCCTCACGATTATTATTATTATATTCATTTAATTCGGATTTTCAAATACATCCATATAGTTGTTAGTAACAAAGAAATGCTTATAAGAAACTAATGTTAGTAATGACAAGACAATACACTTAAAAACTAAATACAAATCATAACACTACCGGAAACTCCGATACCCGTTCGCGTGTTTACTTGACTGCGTGCAGTCGTATCCAGCGCTCAAGCATCGGACAATCCCACCGGTCCGACAAAACACTCAGGATGCTGTTGGTACTAGCACGCATGCGCGTTAGGACAGAAGTGCAACGCTTGCGCATGACTGCAGAGAAGCTGTCTACGTTGGCCTCGGCAAACATGCCAGAGGCACTGCAATATCGCGGCATCCCCATCAGAATTCTGAATGTATTGTTGTACTGCACTCAAATAGTCAACCCACAGGCTGGCTGCACGTGTTAAAGGACTGACAGTATGCTTTAAACAACGTCACTTTAACTTTCTGTGTATACCGTAACACCACCGTTCGTACAGACAATGACCTTCGTTCCCTCTCAACGTCAGTACGAGTACTGTCCTTTAGGTCATCGGTGACCCAGTGACCCAAATACTTAAATTTAGTAACCCTTTTTAAAGAGGTACCACCCAAGTAAACTTCAGGTACGTTTTCATAACATTTAGTTCCTGCTCTAAGCCCTTTATGAAATCTTCATTATTTTTCGTGTGGTTAGTGACTAACCTGCTATCTAATTACGCAACACATTTTCGTAAACGATGACGAGTAATCTTTGACAGTTCAACAACATTCATTGCGTTATTTACGTTGTTGAGCAAATTTTTTTTCGAACTTGTGAAGCAATGGATTAGCAATCTGTTTCAAAACGATTCAGATTCTGATTAATCGTGTATTACGCAATTAGGGTAAACTAGTGTCAAATTTTTTATGCGACCCATGGGTCTCCGACTGGGCTTCCCATGCTGTCGAGAAATATGTCTATCTCTCTCTTTAAACAAGGTGGCATCGACGCGAAGCCGGTTACCATGGATTCAGAACATGATTCTGAACCTCCCTGCGTTGAAATTGTGTGAATCCATGATAGCCGGCTTCGCGTCGATGCCACCTTGTTTGTCCCTGCCACCCTGTATATTATGAAATAACAACAATCCTATATTTTCCGAATTGAGTAGGCACAAGTATAATTATTATGGTTTCCCACATTTCTAGTTCCATCCTGTAATAAGGGAGAATATCAACCAGGTACAAACCCAGATTCCGGGCTAAAACTGACAAATCCCCACAGCGAAAGGCGAACTCAAGACCCCATGATCAGCAGTTGCATGCGACCTGCACCAACGAGGTTTGTTTCTTAATGATTTGCACGACATTTTTATACCAATAATATTTTGAAAAGACATTACAGAAGTAAAAAAGTTTTATAATATAAACCAATCAATCTGCCTAGCCTTTTCCCAACTTTATTGGGGTCGGCTTCCAGTCTAACCGGATTCAGCTAAATACCAGTATTTTACACGGAGCGACTGCCTATCTGACCTCCACAACCCAGTAACTGGGTAATACGATATCCCTTGGTAAGACTGGTTGTCAGACTTTCGGGCTTCTGACGACCCGTAACGACTGTCAAAGATCTATGAATGACAGCCGGGACCAACGGCTTAACGTGCTTTCCGAGGCACGGAGGAGTCTCGGTATGTAAAGACGGTCACTCATCCACAGACCAACCCCGGCAAGAGTAGCTTAGCTTGACGGATCGACCCGTGCAGCAGTTATTACTTAGCCACGAGCTCCTCTATTATAAACCATTTATTTAAAAAACTACACGTTTTTTAACCTAATTATCTTAATGTTATTGTATGGTGTAAATTTATCCGTGAGGGCGAACTGCCCTCTAAGGGTGACAAACAAAAGTACAATAGCTAGGGGCCGAGTTGAATAATATACGAACAGGGGCCAGTACTGACTTACTGAGTAATGGAGAGCTATTGGTGACGAGCAGAGCGGGCAGCGGGGCGGGAAGGATCGCCTTATCGCGTCAAAAAATAATCACGTTTCTGTTTCGTCGAAATTTGAATCGAAAAACTAATGTTATCATGATTTTGTAGCAGTTGTAAAAAAAAATTAAAAACCACATTGATATTTAGAAAAATTTCAGTTTTAAAGAGTCACGATCATTCAGTTTCAGTTTCCTTCGAAACCTGCACCAGCACCACAATAAGTATAAGACTCTTTCTTTCACAATCCGAAGGATTTTGAAGTAAATTCAGTTCGGCAGTAAAAACTGAACCGTAAACTAAATAAAAACCGGGCAACTGCGTTTCGGACCAAGCACAAAGAAGGGTTCTGTAGTTGGGATGAATTTATCCGAAAACAAACTGTGTGGACACTCTTGCGCCATCCCATCTTCCTGGCTCAGCGTGCTGTTCTGGTGCTGCCGCTGCGACTGCAGAAAACCTCAAGCGGCGTAAGTATAATAAAATAACCTTGTTGGTAATTATATTTTCAAGCCGTTTGGGGTTGAAACCCTCGGGCCGTGGGGTCCGAGTGCTCACAGCCTCTTTAAAGAAATCTCCAAACGGCTATTTGACTCTTCCCGTGATCCAAGGGCTGGTTTTTACCTTGGGCAGACGCTAAGCATTGCCATACAACGTGGCAATGCGGCCAGCTTCTTGGGTACATTACCAGTCGACAGCGATGCGGATGAATTTTTCGATGCTATATTTTAGTTTGTAAATAGTTTTAGTTAAGTTAATATATAAATTTGCTACTTTTATTAATTAATTAGTTATAAATTGTTTGTACCCATTTAAATAAATAAACCATTGTATATAACAGTTCTATAAGTAAAACAAACTTAACTTTGTAGTTTGTAGAAAAACATGATCTCCCATACATCGATACACGCCACGGTCAATTCTCGCAATGTAACGTAAAAAAATGTAATGTAACGATCATACAGAATAACGCACTCCGGTAATTATTTTTGAGAAATCGCAGCATTTGTTGTTATTTGTTTTTGGCCTCTCACGTGTTTTTTTCCCATTATGATTGTGAGCTTCAAATTACAAATGAAAACTTTCCACGCTTGGCACAGCCGATGTATTCTGCAAAAAACTCACTGTGCATGTACATAAACTTAGATGAAGTGAGCTCTATGGGAGGACGTGCGGTCGTGGGATCGACCGCACTTGGTGATGGGGCCCGCTAGGCATGGTGGGCTGATACCAGTTGGGGGTGGACCGAATGTACAAGTATCTCCCGGGCCCCCGACACATGGTATTACACAGTAGGAGCAGTGGGGTTTTATTCGGTAGGAGTCCGACATAACACTCCGTTCTCCCAAGACTAAAGGTATCCATGCGGATATCCCCACAAAAACAAAAAAAGGTGAAGTGAGTTGTCAATCCCTAGCACCGGCAGGAATGACATCTCACTTCACCTACGTTTTCACGGTCAGATTTTTATAGAAGAGACTGGCTGGGAACCGCTCCGCTTACCACTCAGCCCTCACCCGGTGAATTCAATCAGTTTCACTGGCAAGGTGATCGCGGGATGTAAGGGTGTGTGCATAAATAACACGCGGTGCCTCACGTCCGCTCTTATTCACCGTGTAGACTTGGCCTTAGCTTTGTTGTAAGGTTCAAGTCGAGGTATTTTTGTTTATCTGGAGGGATTTTCTCTTTTGATTCAGTAACCTTTTGCAGTTTGCTGTTATAGTTTTTGACACAAAAAATTCCCGGCATTAACATATGCTCGCGGCTTTGAGAAGCTTTTTCATCACTTTCGGTCCAGTATCATTTTGTCCAGTATCTTAAATGAAGTCGTTTCCGCTGTCTGTTCGCTTAGATCTTAGAAACTACTCAACGGATTTTAATGCAGTTTTCAGCAATAGATAGAGTGATTCAACAGGAAGGTTTATATGTATAAAACATACCCGTGCAAAGCCGGGGCGGGTCGCTAGTTTCAGATAAACAGGGTAAACTATCAAATAAACGTTACCTATACGTTTCAAAAGTAATCAGTTTTAAATTTTATATAAATATGCTATACCTACATAGATACTGCACTACATCACAACATCATCTTCTGCATTTACTGCTGCTATACTGTATTGCTGGTCCTAGATTCGATACCCAGGTCTGGCAGGAGTTATTGGGTTTTTCAATTATGTATTTCTCAGTAGCAGCACAGAGTCTGGATTTGTACCCAGTTTGGTGGTGATAGGCTCGCCCCCTGTTACATGGGGTGCTACGAGTATAGGACAACATATGCACACCTCTGCCTAATCCTTCGGGGATTAAAGGCGTAATGTTATGTTCTACATACTATAAATAATAATACCTTTAGAGTCTTCTTTATGCTAATCCTATGAGAAGATAAATTCTCAATTTTTATAATTTTTTTAATAAAAAATGTTCAAAAGAAATTTTTACATTTTAAACATTTATTTTCATTTTTTATTGCTGCTTTGGGTTAGGTTATAGTAGTTATGTAGTACCTGAAACGATAAATTGCAATATTGATCAACTGCTATCAACTTGTGCTATAGTAATAATGTCAATCGCTTCAATTGCATTTGGTAGAAGACCAATTTGCGCATCAACCCATTGATGTATTATATCAATCACGTAAAAATTGACAAATGCAATTGATCGTTTCGAGGACCTTTAAGTTTTATTTGATGAAATGAAATACCTACTTTTTGAAGTTATAGCTGTGCTCACAATCATAGTTTTACCTAATGATGAGTAATCATGAAACCATCTATTCGCTATGCGGAAACTCTTGTAATCCGCGTCATTAAGCACGTAGAACACTTCTCATTACTTGCTAGGAGTGTTATTTTACTCTTAAGCGGGGTTCACACAATCGTGGTGGCGCGTCGTCTCATTATCGCGCTCACGCTTCGGCACTTTCGATGAAACATTCGTGCGAACGATTTGACCATTCACACATTTGCGGAGTTATCCTGATTAGGGTTAGAGTTTAGAAACGTGCCGTTAGGGGTAGGTGTGGTGGGGGAGATTTTGTAACCACCCCACTACCCCCCGACGTAGTTTTTTTTAACGTTCTTTTAATATGACATAATTCTCATAAAAAGGTTGATAAATGAAATGTAGAGGGAGGTGGAAGGGATGAGAGAGGAAGAGGGCAAGTCATCCTATTGGTAATAGGTAAGATAAACGCGATTTTTACGGAGAATTCGGTAGGACACCATGAAAACAGTCGGTTTATTCTGTAAAAATATCACCGTGAAAGGTGAGCTGTCATTCCAACTGGTGGTGGCTTGACACTATTGAAAGACACTTCAATGTCACTTCAACTAAGTTTTTACGGTGAGTTTTTTACAGAATCGATCGAAAATAACGAATAATAATTTGTAAGGGTAAAATAGCCCGTAAACATCGCCGCCGCCGCCGCCCCGGCTTAGGCTGCGTCAATATGCTGTGCTGATGTTGTCTCTGGATGAATCATTCGCTAAAGTCGAAAAAATACTCTGTGAAGTTTACTGACACCAGATGCCACCAGAGAGTACTATAATATACGATGCTTTCGTGGTTGTGAGCAGAAAAACAGCTACGGGCGAATGGCGAGAGTATTATAACGGCCACACGAGTTCGCCTCGCTATGTGCGGTTCGCATTTGCCTCGCGTCTCAAACCGTGTAAACCCGGTTTTACGACTAATCGAGTGTCGTCGCATTGATGGCACTTGTCCTCGACACACCTTTTATTAAACTGATAAAAGTGCACTCGTCTACTAGTAAAGTTACTCTGATAACTAAAGTGGAGGGCTCTTTGTGATAAAGGACGAAGGTCGTCGGGGTAAGTATGTACTTCCGACTAGCAGCGTTTCTAGTTTGAAGGCTAGACTAAAGTGTCTCCACACCTCGATACATTGAGCTACTTTGCGCATATCTAGTTAAATATATAGAAAACTCTTTAATATATACAACATCAAAATCGAAAAGAAGAAAAATTAATTGCTGTTCGTTGGTCTCGCTAAAACTCAAGGACGTCTAAACCGATTCGGTTAATTTTGATTTTAAAATATTTGTGGAAGTCCAGCATAGCTAACATGACAAGCGCGAGAATGCTCTTTTTCTCGTTTTGTCGAAATTTGTCGACGATTCTGACGTTATTCTAATCCCTAACATGACCGTAAACGACGAGTAAACTGGAAAAAGGCACTTTGACACTTCTATATCTCGCGACGAGAAACCGGTGTTGCAAATGATTAAAAACAAATATTTTTTATGATAGCAACATCGGCTTGAGATTCCGTTTCATTCATTCAATGGTGCCGATTCTCTTGTCACAAATGCTTCTAAACTAGACTAAAAATCACCAAAATTTTGTTTATTCCTGTCAAACGACGTTTTGCCACTAATAAGGCACTGAACTATTAATTTTGTGAAAACGGAAATTTAGCTATTCTGAATTTGGCGTTTTTCACCTAAAATTTTGATTGTTAATCTAAATCTGACTATTTTTAATCGCGATTAAAAAGATGTGGATTAAAATGAGTTGTCATGAACCAAAATGCACACCAACACTTCGACGGTGCAAAAACAGTACTGTATCTTTTTTTTTCTTTTGCTTATATCTCGAAAATGGTGTCCTATCGCAAAAATAATGAAAATTTCGTCACCCTATATGAAACCCATAAACCCCTAGAGCTCAACATGTAGGTATTTTTTTTCCCATACAAAACGCGAAAAATTCCATATGCTCGTAAAACATGTCGTTCCAATATAAATAGTAGTTTAAAACTAAGTGTTTTCATTATTAATATATTGTAAAAAATAAATATGACTAAAATAAGTACAATATTGTGAAACTGCCATGCTATTTTGGAGTTTCTTTTTTGTATCATTGTTTTGTCTACTCTTCTCGTCGTCAAAATCGAGGACGAGTAAATGACAGAAAAATGGCAGATATCTCGTGTTGAATTGTCAAAAATGGAGATAACTAAGGTGTCATGTTAGAGTTTGTCGAAAAAATATCAAGTTTGACAGAACGAGTCGACTATTTTGTATGGCGGCGCTGTCAGAAAACGAGAAAAGTGACAAAAATAGACGACAATTAATCGCGCGAGAGTGAGTAATTGTCAAGTTAGCCCTACAGGGTAGGTTTGAACGGTGAGAAAATATGGAAAAATTGTGTTGCAAATAGTAAAAACAATAATTTTATTTTCTCATACAAACTGTTCCTAGCTGTCGCCATAAATTCTAACTAAAAAAAAGTACTAGGCTTGCATGAATTCCCGATAGTACCTATTTCAATAGGTAGGTAGGTGTAAGTAGGGTAGGTATATGTGAGTAGGTATGTATGTAGATAGGTAGGTAGGTAGGCTGGTAGGGTAAGTAGGTAGGGTAGGTATAGGTTATATGTGAGTAGGTATGTATGTAGATAGGTAGGTAGGGAAGGTCGGTAGGTAGGCTGGTAGGGTAAGAAGGTAGGGTAGGTAGGAAGGGTAGGTAGGTAGGGTAGGTAGGTAGGGTAGGTAGGTAGGGTAGGTAGGTAGGGTAGGTAGGTAGGGTAGGTAGGTGGCCCGTAGAGAAGTACTTAGTGCTACACGTGCGAAGCCGGGGACAGATATAAATATAAAAAACTTACAGGGGACGCAATGGGCGGTCTTATCGCAAAAAGTGATATTTTCTTTTAAAGACAACTTTTGGATGGATGCGCATGTCATCTGCGTAGTCTTTTCTCAACTATGTTGGGGTCGGCTTCCGGGAATTTCGGGAATTTCTGGGCCCAACCGCTTAACGTGCTTTCCAAAGCACGGAAGGGTCTCGGTATTAATAGATGGTCACCCATCCACCAATCAACCTCGGCAAGCGAAGCTTAGGAACCTTGATCGACCTACTTAGCCACGAGCCCCTCTAAAATAGTTATGTATTCTACATCGTACCCGCTGTCTACATCAGTCTTAATATTTCAAGTAAATAAATAACAACAGATGCTTGTGAGTTAATCACCCGATAAGCTGTGAGGTGTTAGATGAAGTCATGTTCGTGAGGTCTCTCATGTGCCAGGGATTAATATCTGAACGCGTTCAATGCTGTAATCCTGCTGAAGATAATATATTAAGTATTATTTCTATCTCTTTCTACAATATACTAGCGATCGGCTCTTGCTTCGCACGGTTTTTACGACTTCACAAAACATCGAGAATTCTATGGTAAACGCATTATATCAATGGGTAAACGTAACTTTTTTTTTATAATTGGTTTATTCATCTTTATACTTATTGAACACATTTTTAAATATTTTTATAAAAATCATTAAGAAAATAATATTCAAAAAAAATATGTATAAATACGTAGTAGCCCATCGGTATCGGGAACGGGGTCCAAGCTCCCAGCGCTGCAGCGGTCAGGGCTCCAGAGAGAGAAACCTCCTGACAATGCGAGCCGTGTCCAGGAGTACCGCTTTCTGAATCAAGGCCTTGATCCAGCTGCCCAACGAGAGCCTTCTTAGGTGTTGGTCGAGGCTCTTGGCAATTAAGCCATTGGCTGATATGACTATCGGCACAATGATCGCTGAGTCCACATCCCACATGTCGACAACCTCGCGAGCCAAGTCAAGATGCTTGATTTGTTTATCTTTCTCGGCTTTCACGAGGTTCTCGTCATGCGGGACCGTTATGTCAATAATCATATACAAGAGCTCCTTTTGTAGCAAAAGTGAACTTTAAGAAAGGATATTTGAAAATGCATCATGGGGTTTAAATATTGGATGAAAGTTTGTATGGAATTTTGTAATTTTTCCTAATAGAAAATCCTACTGCGCGAGCGCACGGCTTGTTATTATAAAAAAACCCAACGTCTCTGCCTATTTTCAGTTAGTGCGCTTTTAACTCTAAAATCACGTATATAAATATATATATAAAAGTGTTTTTCTTTTCGATAGTTAGACCTTTTTTACCAGCCATTAAAGTTTCTCTGGAAGAATTTAAAATATAAACTTTCGATATACAGTGTGTCCCACTGCAGGGCAAAGGCCTCTTCTCATAGAAACCACGAGCATTGATCACCACGCTTGCTCAAGACGGGTTGGTGATTTCAGACATATATTAACTATATGTCCAGGTTTCCTCACGGTGTTTTCCTTCACCGATGTCAGTAATGTCCAAGATAAGCTCTGGAAGTACATATGAATTGAAAAAGTCACATTGGTACTTGCCCGGATTTGAACCCACAACCTCGTGCATGAGAAGCGAGGCCTTAACCACTAGGCCATCACAACACTTACCTGTATAATGTTATGAAGCAACTCAAAAACAATATTTTAGCGACTCAAAAGGTACTTACAGGAGTAAGTACCTACTGTTAGTGTTGTCACCACCTTTGCACATCTGCAATACAAGACACATTGCAGGGTCGTTGCCATCCATATGAAACCTCAC
Source organism: Agrochola macilenta (assembly GCA_916701695.1). Taxonomy (NCBI): domain Eukaryota; kingdom Metazoa; phylum Arthropoda; class Insecta; order Lepidoptera; family Noctuidae; genus Agrochola; species Agrochola macilenta. Next base: position 14,366,535 of record OU753564.1, read on the forward strand.
GTGACTGTAAGCCACCCTTGAAAACAGAACTCAGCAACATAAACAGAGGACCTATACGTATACTAATATACCACCAAATATTTCCAAACTTAATAACGTTTTTACCTTTCCAATAAAACAAAGTGGGCAGGTATAGTAACGTCACTAGTCCCCAATAAGGGGGAGTTTATCGAGGTAGCACATAAAAGACACCGGTCACCTCGCACTTCAAATAAAACTACCGGCTTGTCGATATTTACTATACTAGTTTCTGAAGGTGCATGTACACGGGTAGCTTATTTGCTGGGCCATATTGCGTCAAACACGACAGGATCAAGCAATTTAGCGCACCACACTGCACCACACCGCATCGTGTAGCTTCACTCTTACTGCGATGACAACATTTTAGCCATTTTTACTAGAGCACTACTACTAGAACTAGATTACACTTGAGCGATATGGAGCAACTTATTTCAAAATCTAAATCAAAAGTCATTTATTCAAATTAGGCTGAGAATCGGCACTTTTTGAACGACATAATTACATGAGACAGTCCCCTAAAGCGCCCGCCCTTCACCACTTCCTAGTACTTTAGCTGGGAAGACGATGTGCCGCAACAAATTCCCCAGCAGCACAGCTGTCTGTTAAATTGGAAGACCTTGATTCTACACAATACTCGTAGTATGCGAGTAATGAACATTACAAAATAAACCTTAACTGAAGGAAGAGAGTAAGGAAAATACGTTTCACTACCTGTTAGAGGCCTCGCCCACGGCGACTTTTTGTAGCGATGCTGTCGCGCATTTTTTTTTTTTTTGATTGGGAAATCATCAAATGACTCCTCCCGCTCTGGGGAGAGCGAGAGGGAGTGTCAGACTTTTACTGACTAAAACCCACCCGTGTTCCTTCCGTTGCCTGTGTGCCGGGGTCGCGATATCCCTTTCGGACAAACTCGCAACCCTGGCAGGCATTGGCCCTTACGGACCCCGGATGCTGTCGCGCATGTGTATCGATACAGTCGCGATGCTGTCGCTGGCTGTATCGCCCAGATTATATATCGCTACTATCGCGATGCTGTCGCGCTTCAGGGCACATTCCCCAGCACCCTTCCCTCTGTTTTCCACCCTTCGTTCCCTCGATGAATAAGAAACAGTCGCGCGTTTGCATCGATACAGCCGCGCGTTTGCATCGTTTCTGTCGCATGTTGCAAACGCGACTAACGCACGGTAGTACCGATGACAGCATCGCTACAAAAAGTCGCCGCGGACGAGGGGCCTTACTGCTGCTGGCAACTGTTGCCGGCAACCATACTGAACAAATTGGGTGATGTTTCCCTCACATACTGTATACAATGTTGCCAGCAACATGTTCCGACAACACAAAAACATGTTGCTGCAACAATGTTGTGGAACTTTTGTTTACAATAACTCGACGCTTTATCGATGGACAAAGTATTCGTTTCTACAGTATCCGTGCGTTAATATGACAAAAGTTGGGCTTTGTAGCACCTAGGCACCTCTAGGCTAATTTATGTATTTTCATGATTTATGTATGGTACAGTTGCAGTCAAGTTCAAGTTTGAGTGCTAAACCGCATTCTTGTAATCTCCATACTGAGCGTAGCCGTTAAATGCACTCTTAGGATCGACCTCAACAAAATCGACATCAGCAAAAATATTGTCACAAAGGTGTTGTTGATAGGGATCAGTAACTTTTACGTAGGTAACTAAACTTTGTAGTTGTTGCAGCGCAGTTGCAATAAGTTTCGATCAAAGCAACGCTTTTCGTATTCGTTACCGCAGACTACCGCTGTCACAAACGTTCTCGCGTTAAGGTATTGTGACGCGAGCACTATAGGTAATCCCTTTGCGACTAGCTGCACGTTCCGATGCGAACTCAAACTCAAACTCAAAGCATTTATTTCAAATAAACCAATTACAGGCACTTTTGAATTGTCAAAGGGTCGGTCAGTCAGAAATATGAAGCTAGTTGCCCATTCCAACGCGTAGTAGGTTCCTATGGAGAAGAACGGGCAAGAAACTCCACGGACACTCTTTTAAATCAGAATATTGTTACAAAATATTGGTTACATCATTCATGTTGTAATTATACATGTGAGAACAATGTAGAGAGACGTGCACGTTAAAAGCGTCCGTAATAAAGAAAAAAAACAATTCAAAAATTAAAATAAATTCAAAATAAGCCTTGGCAGCTAAGAGATGACCAGTCCCCACTGACGGCGCCCGTTCACGAACATGACGCATGGATCAGCACCATTTAGCTCAACCATTTTGAAGGGAACTTTATGATCCAACACACACGCCACCACCAGCGAGACATTTGAGTGAGCATGACATACTCTCAGCCGCAAGCCCCACATTTAGGTCAATGAAAGACGTAGGTACCCAGTAAATGGTAGCTTTAAAGTAGGTACATAGTGCTCACACATGTGCTATGCAATTATATAATACTATTAAATTGAATTTATACAATCTAAAGATAGTCCTACAATCTTCAGCAGCTCCAACAATATTTTCGAATGCCAATCAATTAGTTTATGCGCCTTGTGGAGCTGGACCAGCGTTGAGCCAAGCATTTTTGTCAACGATGTAATCCCCCAACTTATAATATGCTTGGCAGCATAGTGTGCGTTTTATACAAGATTTAAAATTCCTTTCATTCAATTGGAGTATGTGGGGAGGTATTTTATTGTAACATTTTAAACAGTACCCCATGAAGGTTGAGTCAACTTTAGCCAGTCTGAAACCCGGTTGAACTAATTGTTCCCTATTTCTAGTGCTATAATTGTGTCTATCACCTCTTTTACTGAAAAGACTTAGATTTTTCCTAACGTACATGATGTTTTCATAGATATATTGACAAGGTACCGTCATGATGTTAATATCTTTAAACAGTTCCCTTAGAGAATCGCGTCTGCGGAGACCATATATTGCTCTGATGGCTCTTTTCTGCAGAATAAAAATAGACTCGATATCTGCAGCCCGTCCCCATAGTAGAATACCGTAAGACATGATACTATGAAAGTAACTGAAATAGACTAGCCTCGCGGTATCTACGTCAGTAAATTGACGGATTTTTCTCACAGCATATGCTGCTGAACTTAGGCGTCCTGCAAGAGATGTTAAATGAGGACCCCATTGCAGCCTTGAGTCGAGCGTAATCCCCAAGAAAACAGTTTTATCGACGAATTCTAATTTCTCCCTATTCAATACTATGTCACAATCACTACTTTTAACATTCGGTAAAGCAAATCTTATGCATTTCGTTTTTTTCCCATTTAATACTAAATTATTAGCAGTGAACCAATTTTGGACTTGTAGTAGGGCGTTATTTACGTCGTCAAGATTTGATGCACGTCTATTTATCTTAAAAATTAGAGAAGTATCGTCAGCAAATAACACCATTTGTGGTTGGTTTTTTAATAAATGGGGTAGATCATTAATATATACTAAAAAGAGGAAAGGACCCAATATCGAGCCTTGTGGAACACCCATTTTTACTTTTAAACCGAGTGAATTGATTCCATTAATTTGTACTTGCTGTTGTCTATCATTTAAATAAGATTTTACCAAACTAAGCGCAAGTTTACCTAGTCCGTAATGCTTAAGTTTCAAGAGTAAGGTTTCATGATTTACGCAGTCAAATGCTTTGGACAGATCACAAAAAATTCCTATGGCATCTTGGGCCTCCTCCCACGCTGTGAATATGTGTTTTAATAAGGTGACACCGGCGTCAGTCGTACAACGTCCTTTGGTGAACCCATATTGCTGATCGTGTAAGATATGGTTGGTGTTAAAATGATTAAGCATTTGATTGAGCATTACCTTTTCGAATACCTTGCTGAATACCGGCAGCACGGATACTGGTCTATAATTGTTGGTATCTTTACTGTCCCCAGATTTAAAAAGTGGAATCACCTTACTGTATTTCATTAAATCCGGGAAGACTCCTTGGTCCACACACAAATTAAATATTAAAGCCAAATATGGTGCTATAGTTTCAATTATGGATGTACAAACTTTGATAGATAATCCCCATAGATCTTCGGTCAATTTTATTTTAATTTGCCGAAATGCTTTTATAACTATCATAGGGTTTATATGTTTAAATTCAAATTCAACCGGGCAGCCTGCAACGTTCGCTCTTAATAAATAAAGTGAGACATCGGGTGAAGAATTCAAAGCTTCCGTCGTTTTAGATGGAATATCAGTAAAGAAACGTACAAATTCTTGAGCTACTTCTAAGTTAGAGCATATGGCACCATGTGAAGTCTCCAAAGTGTACTCAGTGTTTCGTATTTTTTTCCTATTCGTTTCATTATTTATAACTTTCCAAACTGTTTTTATTTTATTTTCTGCTGATTTGATCTTGTTGCTAATAAACAGGGCTTTAGCTATCTTGCAGGTATTTCTAAAAATTTTGGAATATGTAGCAACATACTTGTTGAAAGTTTCAGTTTTAATGTAAGGCTTAAGGCCATACAGTTCGAACAGTCTTTCCCTACTTATCCTAATACCTCTAGTTGCCCAGTCACTAAATATAAAATGAGGGCTAATATTTTTTGTTTTCTTTTCAAAAGTTTTATTGAATTCAGTGTCGACTACTGAAAAGAAATCCTCATACAATTGATTTGCATTGACCATATTATGGCCCAGAATGTTTAATTTATTATTTAGGGTACTATTGAATCTATTTAATTTGCCAGTTGTTATTGGTCGAAATTGTATTTGTACTTTTTGCAAAGGTGTTTTGAACTTAAAAGTTACCGTTTGTCCACTATGATCAGACGGCAAATAATTTACAATGGCTTTAGCTAAATAATCACAATCGCAGAAGACATTGTCGATACAAGTAGCAGAAGTTGGAGTTATTCTAGTCGGTTCTGTAAAAATACTAAATAAATTGAACGATTTAAAAAGGCTTAGTAATCTACTGCTATTTAAATTATCTTCCAAAATATTAATATTAAAATCACCACAAATAATTGCAGCTTTGTTACTGGATGCAAGTTTCGCTAGGACATCTTCCATTATTGACTCAAATAAAGAAAAGTTCTGATAATTAGGGGGTCTGTACACGCACACTACAACATGCTTATCCAGCTCAACACAGGACAGTTCGATGCAATGTTCAACTGATAAACCAACTATGTCATTACGTTGCTTAAATTTTAAACAATTTTTTATCATGATTAGAGATCCTCCACGCAGCATAGATTTACGGTTAAAAGAACTGCCCATACTATAGTTGACATAATTAATTAGCATTTGGTAATCCTTTAACCAATGTTCAGTAAAACAAACAATATCAAACTTTGTTTTTTCTAAAAACATTTCAATTTCTAATAATTTTGAAGAAATACCTTGAATATTTTGATGAAATAATTTCAAGGCATTCTGCTCATCTCCTTTTCGGTAAAAACTTATTTTAGAGCCAGAAGACACCTTGTTGTTGTTAGTTATAAGAATATTCTTAGTGGTACCTTCTGTTGTCTTACAAACTAGTTTAAATCCGGAGTTGACCCCAAGACTTCAATGTCATCACAAGGCAGTGAGCTCATAGTGAGTGAGGTACATGGAGCCTCCTTCGTACAATTTGTATAAATATTTATAGCATTTGAGCTACATTTATTCAGGCTCACTACCTTATTATTAGTACTATTACTAATCATTCTGGTGTTAATAACACAAGACTTCGACATACTACCTATGTCTGAGTTTATATAAAAAGCTAATAGCCGTGCTATTATGTGTCTAAAACTAACAGGCAGATACACAGTACCCCTAGTCGATGCGACTTGCGTCAAGCGACACGCGCGCGTCTTTTGTTTCTGTCTGCCATTCCGCAAGTCGCATATCGACGTCTCATGGCATTCTCGAAACAACTTGTGCCAAACATTTGTTCTCTCCGCAGCCGCTGTCGCAAGACGCGTGTCGCTTGAGCGTGTAGCTCGTGGCCAAGTGATTATAGTGCTCGCGTGACGAAAACTTGACGCGAGAACGTTTGTGACAGTGCAGCGGTAGCGAATACGAAAAGCGTTGCTTTGATCGAAACTTGCTGCAACTGCACTGCACAAAGTACAATAACACACACCGCCTCTATTATGACAGCCTGTTTGCTGATGTGCCATAGCCATAATCAACGGCTGCATACTTACCTAAGAACTTACTTACTTGTTTTAAACTTGATTTGTAATTCTGAAACCATAAAAGAAATCCACTTAGGGTAAGTACTACCTACTCTCGCAACAGCGTCGGTGTGTACTGATTGATAAATATTCGATTTGCTTGCACCTTCAATAGTGCATTCAGGTACGACTGTACGAAATACTTCTGTACGCCGCCATTTTGTTATTTCAAGCACGTACAAATTCACTGGAAAGAGGGGAGGGCGCTGTAGCAATACGAAGAATTTAGGTACTTTTCGAGTTCGAAAATGCCTAATCGATATAAAATCTAAAACTTTACCGGTAAGATTATCCATTATTACAATCCGAAGAATTATGAAGGAAATTCATAATCCATTGCTTCAATATTTGAAAAATTCGTCTGCTCAACAACAAATAACGCAAAGAATGTTGTCGAATTGTCAACATGAAAGGCATTGCAATTGATAATGTCATAGCGCAATTACCCTGCTGGTTAGTGACAATAGGCTCAGCTCCTGTTATGTAACAAATAAATTATTAATATGTCCGTATGAGTGTACAAATGACGAATTTTTTGTCACTGTTTATTAGTCGTATGAAATTTTTAAGAAACAAATCTGCATTCAAAGATTTTGGAACATTCGCTTGCCACACATTTGTGTATCCAAGAAAAAGGAGCTCATTTCGAGCAACTAATGAGTTATAACCGTTTGTTTCGTTCAAACAAAATGGAGCTCATTTTGAGCAACTAGTCTTTACCATTTGTTTCGTTCAAATAAAACAAGTTAAGATTTAAAAAAAAATAAAGGAATGTGGCCTTTGAGTAAAATTTGCTATCTTAAGTATTTAAAGTACTTTCCCTCCAGGTGAGTCCAATATTATGACATAAAAAGTTCTGCTATAAAGGGTAGACCCTTATGGAACAGCACCACATTTGTACTCCACGGACTCCTCTATAAATCTCGTTTTCCTTGCTTTGGCCAACCTGTGTCCGGAGTCTGTTAAGAGACGTATAAATTGTGTTATTAACATTCCTAGCCTTATTATTTAATTTGTAATATTTTTCGTTGTAAATCAATTTCAATGAAAGTAGGTCTGGTCCGTATCAAAATGACATCATTTTGATACGTCAGCATAAACAACGTTTTGACCCAGGTCAGGGTCAGTCAAATTCTGATATGTATTGATCGCATGGTATTATTTTTAGGATGGGTCCCGATGACAAGGGTTTATGAAAATGTACTAACTATGAGGTCGTCCATTAATGACGTGATGTTTCTTAGAAAAGGTTTGTCTGAAAGGGATATCGCGGCCCCAGCATACAGGCAACGGAAGGAACGGTTTTAGTCAGTAAAAGTCTGACACTCCCTCTCGCTCCGCCCAGAGCGTGAGGAGTCATTTGATGATTTCCCACCCAAAAATAAATAAATAAAAAGTCAACATACAAGCCAAGTGCACAATATTAGGCGATAGACACAGCATGAAAAAAATTATTACATCATAGAAAACTAAAAAAAAAACAATAGGTATTACAAGTACGGAAATGACACATAATTGTTACTTACACAATTGTATAGTTTTTATCTTTAAAAAAATCTGAATATTGTATCTTTAAATACAGGTATAAATCGTTGCCTGGCAACGACGAGACAAGGTCATGCGCCGCTTTTCAGTTTAGAAATCGTGCGTTCTTCGAAAAAATCCCTCCCTTTCGAGTCTCAAGTGATAAATGGACGATCCCTATCTAAAATCGTCTTGGCCCACCTAGCTAATATATTCCTATAAAATCATAAATATCAATCATTTATATTTGCCCATAAAATCATCCACATAATACCTACTGATAAATTAGATCCATCGTTCCCTATTTTCATCGGATATTCGACTTAAAATGTTACCACCTGGCTATCATGCAAAGCTCTTTATTTTTCCTAAATGGGATGAGCTTAGCCCGATCTCATTTACTTGAGCCCGTCAGACAGAAATTATTCAATTTAATGTATAAATCCGACGTTTTCGCTCATTATTGCCAGCGTTAAGAGATGTTGTATTACATAATTATACTTTTATAAAAAAAATATGGCTTTGAAACCCGCAGGATTATTTGAAGGATTTTTGTTTATTTTTATTATGACGGCGACCGGAGCAAAACCATGGTCACTGTCAGACTGCTTAGAAAAGAGAGAAATTATGTACATGGCTTGTACTTAATTGATTGCAAAATATGAAGCAGTTGTCGTAGTAATCAAAAATCAAAACCGGCTAAATGCGTGTCGGCCTACGCACAATGAAGGGTTCCGTAGGTGGGATGATGATTAATCACAAGAACCGCGCTCACAATGGGCCTTATCAGAAGGCTAAAAGTCACCCAAAGGGCAATGGAGAGGGCTATGCTTGGAGTTTCCCTACGTGATCGATAAGAAATGAAGAGATCCGCCGGAGAACCAAGGTACACGACATAGCCCGAAGAGTTGCCAAACTTAAGTGGCAATGGGCAGGCCACATTGCTCGTAGAACAGATGGCCGATGGGGCCGAAAGGTTCTGGAGTGGCGACCGCGTACCGGAAGACGAAGCATTGGAAGGCCTCCCACAAGATGAACCGATGACCTTGTGAAGGCCGCAGGAATCCGCTGGATGCGGGTAGCACAGAATCGGTTGAAGTGGCGGTGCTTGTTCAGCAGTGGACGTCCTTTGGCTCAAATAATGATGAATGATGAATCTCAAGAACATACATAACATTGTAGTTGAGAAACATGTACTCCCGTCGATTATTACTCGTTAATTTGTAAAAAAGTTTGTAGCTGTGATAATTTTTCTTTTAATTTCATTTTATCTGTAGACTACCGCTGTGAATTTTTTTGATGTCCGCGGGAGCCTTTATGGGCTGAGACGTACCAACTGGAAAACTAGTCTAGACGATTTCAAACCTACTGAAAATGTTGTTTCATCTCTCTGAGAGAAAAGTATAATCTGCTATGGGACATGAGATCGGATATTCGAATGCATATTTACCTAAAGTTGAGGTGTTTGCTATTATGGAAAGCACGTTTGTATCGAAAAGATCCCGGGATTTCGGGATCGACAAATTTAGATTTCTGATTATAGAATCGACTGTTTATTTACTTACGTTCAGGTGTTGGCTAATATGAAATGTACTTTTGTATCGATCGCAAAAATCTCGCGATTACGGAATTGATAAATTTAGTACTTTTTGACTATAAGAATGCTAGCTAATATTGTAAAGTAGGTTGCCAAATTGGCATAGCACATAGCGACAAACAACTTTTATGTTAACACCGCATAAGTAACCTTCATAAGAGGGCTGATAAGCTGTTTCCATACCACGTATCCGATTAGTTATGCATTCCCGCATTTTATTGAATTCCGGGATTTATATTAAGAAAAAAATATATTAAGAAGCCACTTCCATAATTTCTTAGCAAAAATTAACTTTAGGTAAATATGCATCCGAATATCCGATCTCTAGACATGACACATATCATGACAACTTATTGATATTTTAATTGAATTAAGTAATACTTTTTCTACAGTGAAAAAATACCGTTTGCTACTCCTAATTACGCTTTGACCAATCAATGATGGTTACCCAACTCTGTTGCATCGTTTGATTGGTTACCACAACCTTCCTGGGTGAACTGATTGGCTGTATTCAGTCTAGTTACATTAAAGTTGAACATCCTAATGATGGATTAACTGTTTACTATTGAATAGTTTGTGGTTTGTGGCAGACTTGCAGTTGCTAGTACTAAGTTGCCCGTGAATTCTCGCATCCAATGGAAATGACTTCATGTATCGGATAAAAATGTATCATCTTTTGCCTAGCATTTACCCAACTATGTTGGGGTTGGCTTCGGGTTACACGATACCCCTTGGTAAGACTGGTTGTCAGATTTTCGGGCTTTCTTAATACCCGTAACAACTGTCAAAGATCTACAAATGACAGCCGGTACCAACGGTTTAACGTGCTTTCCGAGACACGGAGGGGTCTTGGTATGTAAAAATGATGACCCATTCACGAACCAACCGCGGCAAGCGTGGCTTAACTTGATCGATCGACCGTGCGGCTGTAAAATGAATCGGTAGTGGAAAATTTTGTGAATTATATTTTTTTTACTGATCAAATCACCAAGTCACATACACAACTATGTAGATAGATCTTTTGGTGCATTACCAAAATCGGAACTAAAGCAACTAAACGTCACTCAACATAACATCACGCCTTGTTGCCCTGAAGGGTTCAGCAGAGTGAGTACGGTGAGGATAAATAAAGCGATTTAAATCTTTGGGGAACGGGCTTTGACTTATTGTCAAATACTGGTGATAATGTGATAATGACAGATTTTCATGACGTCCGTTAAAATATGGCTTTTCTAGGAAACCGAAGCTTTAATAGAGTCCACGGAGTAGGTATAGAAAGAAGGTGTAGTTAGTTGAACAAAAAACAATATGTTCAAGAATTACTTTTTTTTTGTGCACACTTCACAAACGAGATTGATATCGATATCTAGACACGATAAAACAAAAGAAATAGAAGATTGTTTGCCAAGGGAGCAAACAACTATTTTTAGGGCGAGAGAGTTTCTTTAAATCCAGAGCGGAGTGAGGGATTCTAAAGTAGAATCCTGAGTGCAACAAGGGATCCAAAGTACGTCACTAGAAATTAAAATAGTGTTACTCCCGAGGTGAACACTCTATTTTTTAAAACCCTCTATTAGAAAAAAAAACGTGTGCGGTCCGACCCCAGCAGGAACGAAGTTCTTTCTCATGTATGATTTAAAACAAAACAAAATGTTCACAGCCGCCGTCTTGGATTTTCATTTTGACCAAATTCACACTTTCTCTCTCTCTTGCCAGCCTGTTACTTGTTCATACAATGTTCGTGATTGATATCTTTGGTGATTGCAACTTTTACTAACAATATCCACATTCCAAATTCAAATCACTTTTAGTCCCTAGGGATTAAAAGCTATTTTGGTCCCTGTTTACGAAGAATAAATTAGCACTTTTTGAATAGATGTGATAAAAAAAGATTTTTTAACTCGTACTTGTAGTAATAAGCGGTCGTTGACCCCCTAAAAAGAACTTTATTTTTATTTTTTATCGTGTTTATATATAGATACTTATCACATCACCATCGTTAATTAATTTGACCTGGTGAAGCATTCAGTTAGTACCAAAGTTGCAAGGCAACCCTCAAATTCGAGGGGAATCGAAGCCGAAAAATAAAGTATAGAATCTTGCTTAAATTAAAATACCTATTATCGATAAACAGGCGACACAAGAAGCTCAGTACCCAGGAGGTAGAAGTCCTGCCTACCCCAAGGAAGTGAGTGATACCGAAGGGGTCGGCCATCAAACGCGAACTGTGGCGGCACATTAAGCACAGTTCAACATAAACTCCAACGCATCATTACCCCCGTTTGTTGCGCAACCATTGTGCTGACTAACTCGATCGGTTTTCACTAAGCTTAAAACATTACCCTCTTCTTGTGTTGAAAGTGGTCTAGGAGAAGAGCGGATTTTGAAACAAAATTCTATATAACGACCCTCTTAAGCTTTGGTTTTCTAAGAAAGTCTTTCCGCCATAATATAACGGCCGCCACGATAATCTGTAATTGTCACCCAAAAATTTAAATCGCTAGATTTACCCTCATCATAGTTAGTCACAAGAAAAACTGTCCATACTGAGAAGAGTGAGCTCATCCCACACATAGCGTTACCATGACACTTATAGACTACACCTAATTGACTTACACACAATGACTGACCGCTGGTACTGAGGTGATAAAACTAATGAAATGAGAATGAGTGTGTCAAAAATGCGCGTTTTGACGGGGTAGGGCGAGTCTAACGATTTAAATCTATGGCACTGCCATCATGTTCATGACAGCCGTCACTGCGGCCGTTAGTGGCGGCCAACGCTCTTCTAAGAAACCGTCGCGTTACACCACAAATCACGTAATACTTACGTTTAGCGCTAAACGTATTTTTTTTATTTAACCAAAACGGGGAACCTCTTGGCCTGCATCTCACTTGATGGTAAATAATAGTCAGACCTGAGGTGCAAACGAGCTTCACCCGGAATCCTCAACCACAGAGGAACTGGCTAATTTACCTCTAACTGCCGAAACACAACCACGCTGTTAACATCGTTGTTATGGCGTCAGACTTAGATGAGATGGTGGTTTTAAAATGTAAGAGGGCTTTTGACGACCCGCGACGACTGTCAAAGATCTACGAATGACAGCCGGGACCAACGGTGTCTCTATATGTAATAGGACATCCACCGGTTCGTCCGTCCATTTGTTAACATTTTCGTCAGATAATTTTGGAACAGATTATATGTAGAAAGGTATTGTCTAGAATTCGCCAGTCAAAGATCTACGAGTGTCTGCTGAACGGCTTCGCGTGCTTTCTGAGGCACCGGCTCATTCGTGTACCTCGGCATAAAATGGGGTGAGATAGGTTTGATAATGGTCACCCATCCATGAACTGACCTTGGCAAGCACAGCTTACCCTTCCATCGACCCGTACGGCTGCTATTATTAAGCCATAAGCCCTTAAGGGTCTAAGAGTACGAAAAAAAAAGTACAGACAGAGAAATTAATTTTAAGCAAATTGCCACCCTTCGTCAATTTGCCGTGTGATAGCCATTTCATACTACTGTCAATTTGAATATACGGCTATCTAAATTGGTACCTAGTAAATTTCCTTAACAATTAATTTCCCTGACTTTACCTACCAATCAATCATTTCTCATTATTTTGTTCTGATCAATCAGCTTATATTGTACCCACTGCTTCGACACACACGCAGGCCTCGTCTCTGTGGAAGGGAGTGGGCCATAAGCTACCACGCAGGCCCATTTCGGTTTGGTATTTGACAGTTTGATCCGAAGAAAAATCTAAGCTTCAATAAAAAAAATCCTTGTGTGACATCTTAAGATATTCGGTACCCGTATTCATTTTTTCTCGTTCGCAAGAGTTGTCGCTTTCTGCGTTTCTTTTTCATACAAGTGAGATGCGAATGAGATGAGAAATGATGAAACCCCGTAGTACAGCATCCGGGCTCAGATAATCATGTCCTAACAGCACTCGACGAGACTTTGTCATGTAAACGAGCGATTTTACGACTATTATGACTTCATGATCGTGATCCTTGTGAACTTTGGGGTTAACTAGTACTACCAGGTTACAACGCTACGAGGACCTTTTGGCGCGTGGCCAAAGTTGGAACTAACGCCGCCATCTTGTTTCTTCAATACAATTTCGCAATAAAAGTTCACAAATGTTTACCAACAAAGCCCCCTGTGAATTTTATTCAAGTGCCAAAAGATCCTTGTACACTGTACAACTTGCAATACTTTATTGCAGGGAGATAATATTCTATCTTTTTTTTTTGCTATGGCAAGCAAAGCCAATATCGATCATTCTGTCAATGTCTAAAAGGGGTGATAGACGCACGAGCAAGTATGCGTACTTATGGCCTGACGACCTTACTCCCCCGTGTGTCATACTAAGTACGCGTACTTTAAAACCGCTGAGTAAATTCGTCGGCGATCCAACAGGTTTGAAATGTTGCCGCCTTGCTTCGTAGTTTGGTACGTCTGTCATCGCCGCGAGTCGTGAGCCGCTATTTTGTTTCGACCTTTGTGTAATATTTATTTAGTTTGGTTCAGAAAATTAGACAATATCGCGCTACAGTCTGAGCATGCTCCACGTGTGTCACCGACGGCGAGCCAAGTAAGTTGACGAATTTAAAAACGGCGTACTTTAAGTTCGCACGTCTATCACGCACTTAAAGTGAATTGGAAAACCAAGTGTTGTGGTATTCCATTATTTGGAACCACATCTTTTAGTTTATTTACGTATAAACACGTTACTCTTTCTTTATGTTATTATATTAAACAAACCACCTTTTGATATATTTTCCTATTGATATTCTATGACACTTATATTTAACTCACTTTTATATTCTGTAGCACTGTTTACCTCTGTAAAGCATACTCTTAATTATCTCTTGATTGTTTTATCATCCAAATCGATTTTATAGTATTTAATTTTCCCTTTTGTAAAAACTTTAGAATATTTATATTCTGACGTTTTCATCTTAAACTGTCATCTGTCGTAATTTACTTTTCTAAAACATAGACAGAACACATCATAGATAAGTACACTCTATCTTCTCTCATAAAGTGGGTGTACACACTGAACCTTCGCAATAAGCATAGATCTAAGATTTCTCCTCTGTAAGCCGTTTTTATTAGTGCTGGTCATATCTAAATTAAGAATTAACTTGAATATGTTTTAAAAAACGTTTAAAATATGACACAGAACGATAAAAACGGTCTTCATATTTTTGGAGGCCAGTCTTGTCTGAGCCCTCGGAGAGTCGTATTTTTAACTTGAGACGGAGTCACTGTTTTTATGCCCTTAAGTCTTATTTGTTGAACAGTTAGCTACTCGAATATTAGTCTCTTAAAACTAGCATAACTAGCGTGCGCGAGTGTCCTAATTTTATTGTGTAATTTAAACTATCGATACTGAGTGGATTATGTCAATAAACATTCTAATACTGTGTAATACTGTGTTTAATTCGCTCGGCCCTCCTGCCTAGCCCTGTAGGAGGTGCTCACTTCTAACGAACTCTTAACCACGCGGCGTAAAACGCCGCGAGCACACGCACACGAAGGCCTCCGACACTAGACGTCGTTACTCTCCGAGAGAGACCTCCGCCGTCACCTGTGACGCTAGCGCGGTCCTCCCGCTAGGTGAGGCGCCTCAAAGCGCCTCCATCTACAAAGTCTCACAACCTCTACTCCGTTCCACAGGCTGGAGTGTACCTCCAGGGGGGATAATCCTCAGCCCAGCCTCCTGCACGCTGCCTGCGGCCTGCCTGCCTGCCCACCTGTTCCACTCCCTGCCTGCCTGTTCCTGCCTAACCTGAGCCTGTCTTGTGCCTGTTCCTGCCTAACCCGAGCCTGTCCTGTGTCCTAAACTTAACTTTACTTTTACTAATTTTAACTTTTAATTTTAATACCTTTTTATTTTAATTTAATTTGTGACTCTCGTTTCCCTCCACGGAGGAAAACGTTACGTTACAGTGTGCATTACAAAATATAAATAAAATTGAATGATAAATATGTTCGTTGATACAGTTGAACATAATGTAGAAGGGAGATATTATGACACGTCGTGCAGACAGGACACTCTAAAATGCCGAACTTTTCAGGGCTAATCGGAAGGCGGTCGCATCGTGGCACGTTGCGACCGATGGATGTTGCTACAGACATGTTTAAAGATATTTTTTTAAATTTTGATAACTAATATTTAAAACTTGTTTTAGGTGTAAAAGATTAACGAAAATAGTAGATATTTAATTAAACCACGTCTGTAACAATGTCGGTCGCGACATCGCGTCGTGTCGTATGTATGTGTTTTGTGTCTAACACAATCTTTTTAACGTAGGCATTATTCGAGTTTCATAGCCAAAGGAAGAAAACCGAAACATATTACTAAGCTTACCTACCTCACTTGCTTGTCCGTCTGTTCGTCACAGGCATAATATCTATGTTCACAGGGCTGTATCTTACCATTAGCCTTTATCGTAGTAAATATAAAAGAGTAGCTGAACGCATATGAGCGTTTATTCTGAAAGTGGGCAACATCGCATATAGATGTCAAATATTTCACTGTTTTGACTATTTTGGCAATATTACTGTATCGAAATACGAAATGTGGCTAACAAATGTACTAGAATATTAATATTGAAATGCAATGCAATTATAATACTGAATTTGTATGTAAAAAAGGCATTTTGAAAGTTTCCAAATACAATTTTTACTAACATTTAAAACTAAATATTCGGTGTTACGATATTAATTATTGCATTTCATAATCAATATTTAAGTTCACTAGTTAGCCACATTTCTTATTTCCACACAGTAATATTGCCACATGAATCAATACAGGTAAATATTTGACAGATATTTGCGACGGCGACGTTGTCAACTTTTAGGATAAGCGCTCTTAAGCCCCATACACATACACGATTGTTAACATTTTATTTTATTATGTAAATTATTATTTTTATAATCATGTATTTAATATTTTATTTTATAAAGTTAGAACCATGTGCCCAAGTGAAATTACATTGATTATTAGTTGTTAAACTGACTTTTACCGGTTGACAGGAACTAACTGTCAAACTGTAGCCTACGTGTACAGTCACGAACGCTAATATGTATCCATTTAGCAAAATTCAAAAGCGATTTTCTCGTGGAATATTGACTGTAACTATTTCATATTAATACGGTTTCCAAAATACTATGTTCTTAACAGCATAAAATTACAATTACCACAGTAGAAGAAAATCAGTTTTAAAAGTTGCTATGTGTATACATATTTGTGCTCGTGACTGACTAACCCAAGTGAGACTGTTTAAGTGTCAAACTCGACTGCCACGTTCCCAAGTGAGAACTTGGGAACGTTGCAGTCACAGAGTACTTTTTAATATAGGTAGTTGCAGTCAAACCTGAACACTCGCAGAGTGAAGACGTATTTCGTGTAATTAAAAACAGTATTATCAAAGTGTAGTATTGTTAAACTGATTATTAAGCTAGGCAAACTTTGCTTTCTTTGCAATCTTATAGTGGATTACACGATGCATGTGTCTTGCCTGTGCCTTACTATAAAATTGTAGCAACAATTGACTTGCATTGTCTAAACCTTAGGTTCTCTCTACTCTAAACACTGTTTTTAGAAAGTGCAACTTTTATTGTTGCTACAACTTAAGCCCCATTTACACGATGCAAGTTTCTTGCCTGTGGCATACAATGAAATTGAAGCAATAAACGACTTGCATCGTATAAACACTGTTGAGATATTGCTACTTTTATTGTTGGTACAACTTATGGTATACCTAACTGAGCGTTTGCACTGGCGAAACATTCACAACAAAACATGTTAAAATCTCTAGTTCCTGTCGAACATTGTATGGAACATTGACAGAAAAGAGATTTCAACATGTTTTGTTGTGAATGTTTCGCCATTGCAAACGCTCAGTAAAGGCTCGTGCAGACTAGTGTCGGGCGACTTGTCGCGCGACGCTACACTGGTAATTTTTCTATCGTAAAGTTTTCTTAGAAATTGTTTTGTTAGAATCGGGTTGCGCTGTCGCGTCGGGCAGTCTGCACGAGCCATAAGGCAGTTAAATCGCACCGTGTGTTTTTTTAATAGTTTTAACGGTACCGAACATTTAGAAAATAACAAGAAAATAAAACATTACCAGTACAACGGGCCCTGTTGGAATACCAGCACCGCAGTATTAATTTTTTAAATATTGCAGCATTATGCTGAGATAGGAGCCTTTTTGGCCTCGAAAAGGTCTTTTTTATTGTTTAGTTAATTCTAATTTTATTTTTGTTTGTTCCTTTTTTATTTTCCAGTGCGTGATCGAGGAAATTAGGAAATAATTTCGTTTGTTTGATCCCTTGCTGCATCGTTATTACTTAACCTTTTGTTATGCAATTAATATTTAAGGATTCAATCTATAAATCTTACACTTTAGAAACACGATTACTTGTAGTTTCCTCGATAGAAAAAAAATCAAATTAATCTCTAAAAGTTCGGCGTAAATACTTCACGGAAGGAAGTTCTTCAATTTTTTTATAAAAAATAAAAAATACATTTTTTTCGTTTTTTTTATAGATAACATATAATACACTCCACATTTTTAAAATATGTATTTGTTTTAATAATACGAATAAAATACCGAAATTAGCGCGCGAATCGCCCATTCTTTATCCCGGTCTATCTCATTTAGTAGCGGCAAAAGCTCGGTGCGCCCTGAAAGACAAAGGTAGTGATTGCAGACAGTATTGTAATTACTAGGGGGCTCATTATCATTACAGTGGGGCTGGGTGGCTAAGGGGCTAGGGACGATTACCATCACAAAGCCTGATTTATGGTAATTCCAAACGGATAATCGATATAGGTACTTTAATTTTAATGTTCTTGTGATCGTTTTTAATTTTCCTAAGGTTTGTAAAGACTTTGTGTCCAGTATTTTCTTTTAATAACTAATTTTCAACTAAAATAAATGATGAATTTTGTTGTATTTACAAAATTAAAGGGATTCTCATTCCGAGTGTGTTTTAAAAAAAATCCTATTATTATAAAATGTTGTGATAATTATATTCTAGTATGCAATAAACAGCGTGTATCAGAAATGTGAGGTCATGTTCATTCTTCTTCAGAACAACTTTCTCTATCATAAAATTAAATATGACCACACATTTTTTATTTAAATTATAAATTTAAACAAAACCATGGCAGTTTGTGGACGGGGAACAGTGCTGCCACCTATGAAGGGCTTTCAGTTTCTAACCCCATTTCTGTGACATGATTTCACAAATGATTACCAACAAAACAACGCCCTCCTGTCAATGTCATTCAGGCAACAAAATATCCATGTTACACTCTACTTACCACACGGTGATGATTTTTCTAACAATTTGAGATTGTCGATTGATTCACTTAGATTTTAAATGACTTGTGGCAGACTGTACGGTAGAGCTACCAGAATCTTTAGACGGTTGTGAAATTCATGGAATTAGAGTGAGTATGTACTATAGTGTGTCTGGTCATCGGTGTCCGATAACGATACACTAGCGCCACTCCTTTAAAAATGTATTATCTCGTGACTTAGAAGGAATTATGAATAACGGCTAATAAGGACCGTCGGTAAGTGTGTCTAGAATTTACTAATCCTTTTATAAACTTTCATATTGATACTTGACACACGAAGCAGGATACTAAGAAAAGCGGCCACATTCCTCTAGATCGTATTTTGCTGCTTTGTGTCTCGTGTGCTATGGTTTTATTTTGGGCGGGTAATTATCAAATAACTTCTCCCGCTCTGGGCGGAGCGGGAGGACGTGTCAGGCTGTTACTGACTTAAACCCACCGTGTTCCTTCAGTTGCCTGTATGTGGCCAGGGGCCACGGTATCCCTTTCGGTCTTTCCCGAGATCGTGTGTTATGCCTATAGGACCTCTACATCGGTAGATATTGCAAAATAAATTAATACACACGCGCTCAGAAAAAAAAAAATTGTTGCCATTTCAAAATGGCGCGGCGCAGTTGTATTCGTACCGTAGATTTTTAAGAAGTAAGTTGTCCACCGCAGCCATCATCGGGACGTCACTGAGAACGAGATGACGGCGCCGAATTAGCGATAGGTACATACCTGTACATACATTGACTATGACCGCGTGTCTACCGCACGTCCGCCATCCGAGCGCCGTCTTTCCGGCCGCCGAAGTCTCGAACAATTCGATGCGACCGCTAGAACTCGGCCCAAGATTATGGCGGGCAATTCAAGACACGTATTTCGACACTGCGATCGCACCGGCGCGGCGCGGCGGCGCGGCAACGGCGCCGTTCGCCCTGCTTTTGTTTTGTCTATCATAAGTATCATAACGTCATACTGAACCGACGAGTTCATTCACGGTGGACAAACATCGCCGTCACCGGGACGTCACGTTCGGTTCGAATGTTCTCGTTTCTCAGTGACGTCTCGATGACGGCTGCGGTGGACGCCCTAAAGCGGACGGCCTCCGTCGAGCGATGCGACTGGCGTCAAGGGACACGCGCGTCATTCCGTCGCTCCGCAAGTCGTGTTACGGTGAATCGTGGAGTCGTGGCATGCTCTAAAACAACTTCTATCATCTCTTTTCTCCGCAGTCGCTGTGAAAAGCTTCGTGTTGCTTGAGCGTGTAGCTCGTGGCTACTGGGTAAGGCTAGGTAGAGATTATATACCTACCTAGGATTTCCTATATAGGTTGTAAACTTATCAATGAGCTACGGAACTCCAGGTGTGTGTTAATTCAGTAAAAAACCGTATGTAATCGTATTCACAGCGCAATGTTCGTTGAAACATTTGTAATTTATTAATTCATGTAATGCACAAAGGCAATTACACTGCAATTATTACAGCTGTAGTGTAATTGGTGCTACACGGTAAGTACCTAGGTACTTACCTTGTTTTAAACATTCAAATAATCAAATCTAAGCATTCAATTTGTAAGTGGCACAAAAAATTGGCATTCACAAGTACGTTTTCTGATCCATGTTTACATTTTCGTCAGATGCTTTTGGAACAGACTACGTATTGTCTAGAATTCGTCAGTCAAAGATCGACAAATGACAGCCGGCAGCGACGGCTTAGCGTGCTTTCTGAGGCACCGGCTCATTCGCGTACCTAATTCGGCATGAAATGGGTTTGATAATGGTCACCCATCCATGGACAGACCACAGCAAGCGTAGCTTAACCTTGATCGGTCGACCCATGCGACTGTTTTCCACGAGCCCGGTTGCTGTTCTGTTACGCAATTAGTTAGACAGGCAAATTACCACCCGTATCTTCTGTCATTCATTGATGAATAATTAAAACATAGATAACACCATAAATAAAGTATGTACTTCAACATTCTAAAAAATAATTTAATCTTAATGGCACTCGTGCATTTTGTTTTACAAAAATCCTAGTTGAGGTCCTTTTGGTAATATTTCTTTGGCAATAATTTAATAACATCTGCATTGAAATCAAAGGTGCAAGTTATTAGGTACAACCATAGACATATAAACAACAGTAATTCTTTCTTTCTTATATCTATGGGTACAACATAAGTTTAAAAAATTTCAATTTTCTAATTATTACATTTTGCACAGTTATGTACAAAATTCACAAAACTATCCTATAATTAATATTTTGTATTAAACTATACTACTAACGCCATCGCTACATACACGTAGATACAATAAGTAAGTAATAATTTATCAGTCAAGTCAAATCATCAAGATACAATATCATTACAATGCAATGTTGTTGTTAAAAACAATATTTCACTATTCATTGATGCATCCGCGACATGGCTTCAGGACGTGTAAAAAGCTCTTTTATTATCTTTAAAGTGATCTGCCTTTATCATATCAGCAGCTTTTTCGCCAATCATCATGACAGGAGCATTGGTATTCCCGCTAGGAATCAATGGAATAATCGACGCGTCAACCACTCTCAGTCCAGTTACATTATGAACTCTCAAACTTTTATCTACCACACCACTGGGTCCCATACTACAAGTTCCCACAGCATGAAGCAATGATGCTACAGTATTCTTCGCATAACATTCCCAGTATTTATCCGAACCCCACTCTATGTCTTCACATCCAGTCACACTCAACCTCGGAAGACTACCCTCAACCTTTCTGAAATATGTAGTGGTTATCAAAGTATTCATATACTTCACTCCCTCTGCAGCCACCTTTAAATCATAAGGATTTCTATAATACCCCAAATCAATTATGGGATCATCAAAAGGATCCGCACTTGTCAATCTCACTTCACCTCTTGACAAAGGATGTAAAAGAACGAGCAATATATTATCTATTTCGTTGAAGGTGTTGGCTGTCCCTTGTGATAAACAAAGGTTATCATCGAAGTTAGCGATCGTTTTACATGCAATCATTATGGCAGGGGCACCTCCAGCTCCAATATATGTGTTAAAAAATTGAAAGTGAGGTTGTAATTTTGACGGGTAGTCAGTAAAAGTAGAGTTAACCCTAAAGAACCCAGTTTGCACCGGAACAGGCAAAGTATCCAGTTGTGGAGCAGCTATTATATTTTGTGCTGCCGAGAAGATTCCAAGTTTACCTTTATAAATCAACTGTAAAGTTTGGTGATCATGTAAATTTTTGCCAACAGGGAGATCTACCAAATTTTGTATACCTAATTTTGATAATTCTTCTTCAGGTCCTATTCCTGACTGTAAAAGAATTTTAGGGCTGTTTATCGTACCAGCTGAAATAATGACCTCCTTATCAGCGTAAACATGGATTGTTTTCTTATTAGATGTAGACACTTGAACACCATATGCATTCAATGTTTGAGGATCAATTAAAACCTTAGTAACTGTGGAGAATTTTGCTACTTTAAGATTAGGTCTATCTTTAGCTGGTCTCAAGTAGGCCTCCGCTGTGCTTGATCTTCTACCGTCATAAATAGTAAAATGTGGTCGAGCAGCGCCACAAATTTCTAGCCCATTGATTTCTAAAACGCGCTCGATACCCATTTCTTCGTAAGAATCTAATCTGCTATCATCAATGGCAGCAGTTGACGCTAAGGTCACTGGTCTGGATACTTTTACTGGACCATCTGCTGAATGGAGATAGGCATTTCGTGGGTTCTCAAACAGTTTTTTATCTTTCATACCTTCCAGCTTCTTAAAATAGTAAAGCACCGTATCCCAGTCCCACCCAGGTGCTATTCGGTTCCACTTTTCGTAATCTTCGGGTACTCCTCGGGAGTATATCAGATAGTTTGTGGAAGAACAGCCTCCGAGCACTTTCCCTCGAGGGTAGTAAAGAAATCCGCCTGGATGTGCCTTTCCAATGCCTTCATCGAGCTGACCTTTATAATTCCAATCATACTCGGTGCCTTGTAGTGTAGCAAACAGACCTGGAATCTGAAATAATGAAGTTGTTAGTTATCTAAATTGAAAGAGCATTCAGTAATAGATTCAATTGTACGCTATGGAAAGGCATGGATTCCGCTTTATATCGTTGACATACTTTTTAAAATATTTTCAACCATATTGCCAACGACTTGATATTTTGCCGTGACAATGATTTAGTCATTAATAACCACATTAGTAAGACAATCCGTAATTGTGGTTTAAATACGTTTCAGAGTACAGAAGATGCATTAAGATTGGTTGCAAGCGACTATATGTAGGTATATGTAACCACAGGACTATTTTATTCGTGTGAAAATCTTCATGGATACTCCCCAACAATAATATAAGGAAGGCGCAGAGTTCTGCGAGCAGTGGTGACCCATTGGTAACGAACACGACTTACGAGTTGCTCGTCGTGGGTTCGAAGTTCCCAAGCAAGCACTTTACTTTGAGTAAATAATTTCATCACCACTGCTCTCAAAACGGTGAAAGAAAACATTGTGAAGAAACCGGCATGTCCTAGAACCAACAATTCGTACATGTGACATCTACCAACCCGCACTGGGCCCGCGTGGTAGATTACAGCCCAATCCCTCTCGAAGAGAGGAGGCCTGGGTCCCAGAAGTGGTAACATTATAGGGTGATTATATGTTATATATGTATGAGAGTTATGCCGGAGAGGTCCCAGTAGTGGAACAAGTATTTTCTCTAACGGAAGCAAATTAGGCTACCGTCCCGCTCAACATAAAATAGATAATCACTCGAAAATGCTGAGCCTAAGGCGTCCTCTCTGTGATAGGTAGGGGACTGTAATCTACCACGTTGGCCCAGTGCCACTGTTCCCGAAATGTCGTTTTGCTTACAATCTTTTTCTTTACTCTTGCATGTAATACTCGTCTGCAATAAGGTACCATTCCGTACCCGACCGCAGGCGGCAACTGCAGGCGACGTGTCGCGGCTTCATGTCGCGGCAACATGTCGTGGCGTCATATCGCTGCAGTCACAGAACCCGACCGCAGGCGGCAGCAGCCCGTATTCCAGTCGGTAGATAGAAGATAGAAAAGCATGTTATCGCTCGAGCGTTGGCGGCACTACTGGTCTGCGGCCGGGCTGCACGTGTCACCCTTCGCTCGCCCGTAGCTGCCAACGACGTGTCGCTAACTCAATCAATCTGCCTAGCCTTTTCCCTACTATGTTGGGGTCGGCTTCCAGTCTAACCGGATGAAGCTGAATACCAGTATTTTACATGGAGCGACTGCCTATCTGACCTCCACAACCCAGTAACTGGGTAACACCCCTTGGTAAGACTGGTGTCAGACTTTCGGGCTTCTGACGACTCGTAACGACTGTCAAAGATCCACGGATGACAGCCGGGACCAACGGCTTAACGTGCTTTCCGAGGCACGGAGGATTCTCGGTATGTAAAGATGGTCACCCATCCAGTGACCAACCCCGGCAAGCGTAGCTTAACGTGATGGATCGACCAGTGCGGCTGTTGTTACTTAGCCACGAGCTCCTCCACGTGTCGCTAACTACGGAAGGTATTTCATAGAAACACACGACACGTCGCCTGCAGTTGCCTCCTGCGGTCGGGTACAGAATGGTACCTATAGGCTACGTACTTGCGTAGTACAGCAAATTACTTCATGCAGTATACTTACCACGCTGGTGGGTGGTGGGTCTCCTCCAGCTTCGATGAGGAGTACGTTGAAGTCTGGTATCTCCGACAGCCGGGCAGCTACCACTGCGCCGGCAGATCCACTGCCGACCACAATAAAGTCGAACCTTTCACCATCTGTGACAAATTAACGAAACTAATCAGTAATAATGACGGACCTATCCGTCATTATTACGGTTGGTTCGGTTCACCAATCTTAGGTGTTACCAATGTAACTTACTTATTACTGGCTAATATAATTATTAGGTAGGTATGCTAAAACAACTGACTTCCAAAAAAGACACTACAATGTGAAAAATAACTTAAATTTCGGAAGTCGGTGAATTTGGTTTTGTATTTAAATTTTTTGCCACCAACTTCCGAAATTTGTTATTTTTCACTTTGTATTTAGTATCTTTTTAGAAGTCGGTTGTTTTTTATTTCCTTTTTAGTTGTGGTACGGGTACCTACCCCACACATATTTGAATACTACTACCTGCTATGTAAATAACAGTGACAGGAAATGATTATAACATCATCCACATAAAGTAAATGGGAAAAAACGTATTATTGAAGCTAACTCGAAAAAAATCCCAAGCAAAGATAATACAATTTATATGAGACCACCAGGAAGCTCGCGCGGTGGTCTCATATAAATTTTATTAACTTTGGTTGGGAATTTTTTACGACATGAAACTAAAAAATATAGAATTTTCAAAATCGGTCCACAATTGACGAAAATATCGATGGACATAAAAAATAAAGAAGTAAATACATACGAATATAGAACCTATTCCTTTTTTTAAATTGGTTACAAAGTAAAGTATCATGCAAAATTTCGGCCACTTTGTTTACGATACTGTCACCTTGACTGGCCCAACACAACGTTTGCCCTGCAAATGATTATGGTAGGTCCCCATAACTTTATTGCAGAGAGCACAGTGGAGGAACAAGGGAGTTGGGTCGCTCCTAATCGATCGACGATTGTCGATTGATACTGGATGTGACCCTGCCGCTACGGTGCACCAAGGTGGCTGTTGTTTCTCCCACACAGAGCAATCTTGAGGAGGGCCAACCCAAAGCTAGACCAACGGACAATGTTATCATTCACATGATTGAAAATATCAAGTTATCTACCTGTTATATGGTAATTATCGGGCCATCCCGTCTGGAGAACTGCCTGTGACAAAGTCAGGGCGCGCAGGAACCATTGAACCACCGATGAGGACTGCCAAGATTGTATGAAGTTAAGGAATTCATTGACAACTACATTCATGGGCATCATTTTAGGAAGATAACTTTGTCATTCCTCTCTGATTGGTCAAAATGACCGATTAATTTCAGGTCCTTTGAATTTTTAGAGCAGTTACAAAGTTTTTATTTTCTACGTCGATTGTTATTGGAATATAATTTTGAAAATTGGATCACAAACTCACTCTTCCATCAACAGATTATACACAACTATGCACATTGCCCGCTTTAATAGTCAATACAGTGATTGCTACAATTTATGCTAACTAAATAGGCTTACCTATAGTAACTTAGTAAAATCTTGTGACCATCCTTTAAATGAACTATCGGATAGAATCGAATTTTACCGACTTTAATAATTTGCAGGGCAGTTAAGATCAGACACGTAAGTTGACAGTAATAATAGTCAGCACCTACACATGTTTCATATTCACTTGTGCATAAAACGGGGAAGCAAGACTAGTCCAGAAACAAAAGGAAAAACAGTCAAGAGGTATCTAGGAGTGGTTGGAACTTCTGTCTTTGGTCTCTCCGGAGGTAATGGAATGGTTCTCATCTTCGGGGGCGTCAGCAGTCTGTCTATTCATGCTGGAGACTCTTCGTCGAGTTGGTGTGATCTTGCAGCTGGCGTCCCTCAAGGCGGTATACTATCTCCTCTTTTTAACCGACTTCTTAAACAAAGGTAGGTTATCAATTCGACACGTACCTATACAATGTGTTTTTTTTTATATCCCATAACTCTAGGGTATGATTGAGACCATATCAAAGAACCAACTGGCATATGAATTATTCTTCAATCATATTTTTTTTTTTGTTTTAATTTTTCATACAAAATAATTCGACAAAGGCACGATTATTAATATAAAACACCCTTACGTGAAATATGACAACGTCGCATTTTCTTAGCTTTAAATATGAATAAAAATGTAGTGTAGTAAAGTAATTCATTTAGTATAGTAAAGTACTACACTAAACAGTAGTACAGTACTACTAGTACTAGTAGTACTAGTAGTGTAGTACTTTACTACACTAAATGAATTACTTTACTACACTACTGCGAAGTTTGGCAACGTCGCAAAAGTAAAGATTCGTCACACTGGTGACAATTTTTTTAATTAAGATTGATTATATCTTCGAAACTATGCATTTTTGGACCACCTATTCTAGGAGATTTTGTGTTCTTTTAACTTAAATAATATAACCCTAGAGTTATGGGATATCAAAAAAAACAGGTTGTATATGTAATATTATTGGATTTTAAATCAATTCTACGTTTGACGGCTCGCAGGCAGTGAGCGACCGGCGAGCCGTCCACTATTCTGTATATCCATCTTAAAATAGACTTTAATTCATTGGATTTAAAATCCTAAGTTGAATGACAAGTTATTTGCAGTGTCGGAGCGGTGCTGTTACATATAATGAGCGCTGAACTTAAAGTTGATTGGTAGAAAATGCCTCAGGCATTAAGTCCGCGTTTGTATGTTATTTTTTTACTTGTGCATAAAGTTTTATTAAATTAAATAGTTCTATGTTTTAAACATTTTAAAGCAAATAAATATATTATATTCGACCACAAATTGTGTGGTTCACCTACGATCCTCGAATGCAGTTCAAGGCAGCACTGGTGTTAGCTAGGTCTTTAATTTATGTAATGAGTGCTCGTTGTATCTTGAATTTCGTTTATAAAAAAGTCATAAATTGAAGATTATTGGTTTTTGTTATCTTAATTAGGTACTCATTAACTTGTTTAACGCCATGTTGGGCAATGCTGGGCGACACTTGATTTCACCCAGGATCCATACAAAATTTGTAAAAAAAGTTTTTTTTTATTATTATTGCTACGACATTGTTATGCATTTTAAACCACTGACGTATTGATTTTAACTCAGTAATATTAATATTTCTTGAAATAAATACCATCGCCCTGCATTGTTTGACGTGGCCCGCTCTGAACGATTATTGTAAAAGGCATGATGACAAAAAAAAAATTGTCCGTCTTTGAGATTATAAAAAAATATTGGACACTTTTTTTTTCTTTTTTTACGTAATCTAAAGATTACGGCGATATATTAAGATAAAATGTGTCATGACGTCACGAGTATGTAGATTTTATACGTACTAGTGACGTAGCGACCCCCACTCCCTAACTTAAACTGCGTTTTATGTAAGTATTTTTTTATTAATATGATAAAGCAAAAAATACGTGTCTAATATTTTTTTATTATCTGACTGACGGACTAATTAGATTTTTTATTTTTTTACCCAGGCATGTTATAGGCCATCGCTATTGTTACCGCTCAAGCCATGCAGGTCAAGATAGCGCTCTAAATAGGAATTCGAAATTCTTAAAAGCTTGCTCCGTGTGCTATAAACCAAAAAGTGAAGATCTTCGGTAGAGTTATAGCAAAAAATTAAGTTAAAAAAGTTAAAACGTTTTGCAACGACTGCCCCAACAATAAATTTTTATGACTGTTTTATTGCGAGCAACCGGTCTATTTGAATATCCTTACCTATGAAATTGTCGTTTTTAACAGAGTTCTAATGGAAGAGGTTAGCAATTCAGATGTTCAGGATAAAAAAAAAAAAATAGCTTTTCTTCTTTTCTTTTCTTTAAAACTCCGTCATTTAAAGACTGATTTGCAAAATTATTTTTTGTTTAAAAGGGTATACTTTCGAGATGGTTCCATTGGCATCAAATCAGGATCTTATAAAACAGCAGACTCCCAAAAAAACACTAAGTAGGGACAAAGTGAATAATAATTTAAATTTCGGAAGTCGGTGGCAAATAACGAAAATTCAAAACCAAAGACTTCCGAAATTTAAGTAATTTTTCACTTTGTAGTGTTTATTTTGGAAGTCGGTTGTTTTTTTTGTAAAAAAGGTTTTTACATTGATTTTTTTTTTTTTTTTTTGTTTAAGAAAAGTATATGTTTATTCATTTAATCGAGCTATTGCCCATGAGTGTCGATGCACTTTTGCCATTTTAATGGAACTGAGTTGATGGCTCTGCTATAGAAATCCTAGGGAAGGGAATCGATAAACTCTTTAAAGGCGTTTTTCACCGCCTCGTTGGATTTGAAATTTTTCCCCTGTAAAAGTTATCAAAACACCGAAAGACGGACGTTTTCGATTGTCACACAGGATCCACTTTTCATCATAGGTGACAATCCGATTCAGAATCCCCTCATTTATCTGCCTTCCAACAAGTAAAGACAAAAGTAAGGTAAGTAAGGTAAGGTGGTAAGTATATATAAATAAATAAATAAATAAAGACAATTGTCGAGTAAATTTTGTTGTTTTTGTTCAGTGAGTTCATCACTTTCCGAGCTTTTTATCTTCATCTCATCATGATCTCAGTGAGATCAAAATTTCCAGAACAGAAGCCATCAGACAAAAAACACCGTGCGTTCACTTGCGGTAGGTACCTTGTCCATACACGTCGATAATATTGCGTGCTGTCTGTGCTGTGTTGGTGCCACGGCGGAACTCAAATTCAAAAATAGTGCGCTATTTCGTTTTTTACATGGTTACAGAAACAGCAAACAGATATCAAAGAAAATATGAAGGGCGGGAAAACAAAAAAAAAAGACTTGCTATTTATAAAATGAACTAGTATTTGGAATTCGAAATAGAATTAAAGCTATCGATCTTCACACTAGCTAGTATCAAAAATCGTCAATTCCATAGGTAAAGACCTAATACACTAAGTATTAAATCTGTCTATTTGATATTTGAATAACCCTTCCTTTTAAAATGTAGTGTTGTTCACTGTTTTACCAAAATCGAACTCAAACTCAAAGCATTTATTTCAATTAAACCATTTACAGGCACTTTTGAATTGTCAAGGAATCGGTCAGTCAGAAATATGAAACTAGTTTCCCATTCCAAAACGTAGTAGGTTCCTATGGAGAAGAACGGGCAAGAAACTCCACGGACACTCTTTTAATTAGGTATATAAAAAATTGTTACAAAATATTGGTTACATCATTCATGTTGAAATTATACATGTGAGAACAATGTAGAAAGACGTGCACGTTAGAAGCATCCGTAATAAAAAGATATAACAAAGAACAATTCCAAAATTAAAATCAGCCATGGCAGCTAAGAGTTGACCAATCCCAACTGACGGCGCCCGTTCACGAACATGACGCATGGATCAGCACCATTCAGCTCAGCCATTTTGAAGGGAAATAAATGATCCAACACACGCGCCACCGTCAGCGAGACATCATCAACTGTGTTTGTTCACCGCAGCCGTCACCCGAGCGCCATCATTCCGGCCGCCGAAGTTTCGAGCAATTCGTCGCGACCGCTATAGAACTCGGTCCAAGATTGTGGCGGGCCGATTTGCCGGCAATACAAAACACGCTTGATCTTCCCCACATACTGTCGTCGCACCGGCGTCAGCGGCGGGCGACGCGCGTTTTGCACTGCTTTTATTTTGTCTATCATAAATTCATAACATACTGAACCACCGAATTCAGTCACGGTGGACAAACACCGCCGTCACCGGGACGTCACGTTCGGTTCGAATGTTCTCGTTTCTCGGTGACGTCCCGATGACGCTCCGCAAGTCGTGGTACGGTGAATCGTGGAGTCGTGGCATGCTCTAAAACAACTTCTATCATCTGTTTTCTCCGCAGTCGCTGTGAAAAGCTTCGTGTTGCTTGAGCGCGTAGCTCGCGGCCACTGGATAAGGCTAGGTAGGGATTATATACCTTCCTAGGAGTTCCTATATAGGTGTGTTAATTCAGTAAAAAACCGTATGTAATCGTATTCACAGCGCAATGTTCGTTGAAACCTTTGTAATTTATTAATTCACTAGCTTTTGCCCGCGGCTGCGCCCGCGTGGATGTCGGAAAATATTCCACAGGAACGTGCTACCGGGATTCAGAGTATTCTATGCCCTAACCCAGGTCGGCGTATCCGTGTGCCTTTCATCTAAATCCGTTCAGCCGTTACGGCATGAAATGGTAACAGGCAGATAATAAATCCGTTTTAGGGTTCCGTACCTCAAAATGAAAAATGGAAACCCTTAAAGGATGACTTGGTTTTCTGTCAAGTTGAAATATTTATATACAATTTAGATCTACGGTCTCTTGGAGCTGTAACGAAAATCAAACTTCCAAGTCAATTATTAAAAAGACGGCCTTATATCGGCTATTGTTTGACACTCGCAAATAAACCAGTCTATTTGATACTTCCCGTTGGCCCTGCAGCATGAAGTTTGGCGAGAAGCAAGGTCAAGAAAAGAGGAAAATCCGAAAATTGGTAATTTATAGTTATATATGAACTGCAAATTTAAGTTTTTTCTCCAATCTTGGATCAAACATTCATAGGCCGTCTCTTGAAGTAACATTTAGGGCTGATTTCACCAATGAAACTGAACGCCAACAGCATTTCTAAAGCAAGTTCAAGAGCCAAAAGTCAGTGTCAAAATTGTTATGAGGTACTCTAACAGCCCTTGAACGCGTTCAATTTTTTATTTGCCAAATGATTTATTTACTATATTTTCACCACACCGAAATAATATTTTTCAATATTAAATTAAAATAGTGTCATAAAAAATTAATATATTGTTATGCTACAAAATTTCGTGACAGAAACGAATCGCTGCAAAACCGACTCCACATAGTCTTGTATGATCTACCCCTAGGGTGTATTTTAAGCCCGCGTAGGCGCGGAAGGGTGGGGCGGCCCGCGAGCTGAGGAGCAGGTGGTTTGAAGGCCCGCCGCCGCGGCTGAGGCTGGCCGGTAAAGCCGGCCAGCAAGCCGAAGCTGCGGTGGTGAGCGTTAAAAGCATCTGCAACGATAAGCTCGCGTGGGGCCGCCCAAACCCCGCAGCGCCGGAGCCGTGACAGAAACAATACTTACTGCATGGCGCACGCCTGCGTGCATGTTGTATGCTTGTTTGCACGCTGCATGCTTGCTTGCATGCTGGATGCTGCATGCGTGCTAGCACGCTGCATGTCTGCTTGCATGCTGTATGCCTGCTTGCACGCTGCATGTCTGCTTGCATGCTGTATGACTGCTTGCATGCTGCATGCTTGAAGCAAGCATCCTTCCTTCACCCATCCATACCTCGTGGTATACTAAATGTTCGAAAACATCATACTTCGAACAAATGTTATTTCGGCTAAGTGTAACTTCGGTAAAAAGTTTTTCGACCAAGTGAACCGTCGGAGTAACGAAAAAAATCGAATTGATAATAGGTCAACTGATACAGTGGCATACGTTACTTCGATGAAGTAAAAAAAAAGCGAAACGATAATAGTTCAAAAGTTTTAGGTGAAATGAAATTCTGTCAAATATTTTTCGAACTTATTACCCTAACCCTTTAATTCATTACTCTATTAACAGTTCTTTTTCAATTGAAAAGTTAAGTTTGTCCTTCAATCCAGATTTAGAAATTCGGACAGCCGAGTAAGCACAGATTTGAGATTAAACCCTCAGGGCGCAAGTCCTGTCCTCGCGCACATGTGGGAGTTGCGCGAAGAGGCGAAACGCCGGGGTGTAACTCCGCTGCCGCGAGAAATCACGGCACAGCGGACAGAGCTCCAGCGGGATCTCAAGGCGGCATGGAGAGTGCGATTGTCGCAACCCAGCGCTGGGCAAGCCACAATTGCGGCGGTAAGGCCCCTCTTTGAGGAGTGGCTAGAGAGGCGCCACGGCGTCCTCACCTTCCGCCTGACGCAGGTCCTCACCGGACACGGTTGTTTCGGGAGGTTCCGGTTCAGGATAAAGCGGGAGGAAACGCCCGGGTGTTACCATTGTGTGGATCGCCCGGAGGACACGGTGGAGCATACGGTGGAGGTCTGCCCGGCTTGGGCGGGGCACCGCCGTGTCCACACGGAGGCGATCGGCAGCGGCGATCTCTCGCGTCCGGCGTTCAGGCCATGGTCCGAAGCGAGAGTGCATGGGAAGCCGTCACTTCCTTCTGCGAAGCAGTAATGCTCGCGAAGGAGGAGGCGGAGCGCGCGAGGGAAATGCAAGATGCGCGCCCTCGCGCCCCTAGTCGCCGCAGGAGACGCCCCTGGCGTCGGGAGTCGCGAGACGACTTCCGGCCACCGTAGGCGCGGGCTTGCGGACGGTGGGCAATGGGTAGCTCGCCGTCCGATTAGGACCAGGCCCGGGTCGACGGCGCGTTGTGTTCCACGCGCGCCTCAAAGAGATGTCAGCACCAACTGACGGGGTCCGTAAGGGCCAATGCCTGCCAGGGTTGCGAGTTTGTCCGAAAGGGATATCGCGGCCCCGGCACACAGGCAACGGAAGGAACACGGGTGGGCTCCCTCTCGCTCCGCCCAGAGCGGGAGGAGTCATTTGATGATTTCCCAAGCAAAAAAAAAAAAAAAAAAAGTGCGCAAGTCCTACTCACACTTGACCGGTTTTTTTAAATAAATAAAACAGGTTTACCTATATGATTATAAAAATGTCTAGCTTAAAATATTAATTATTCATTTTACTATTATTATCACCATTGATTTGTAATACCTACTCTTACCTACATGTTAGAAAGGTTAGTTTATGACTTTAAATTATAACAAGTTTTGACCGATATAACATGTGAATTTTAAAATCAGCCCCTATTTTACCCCCTTACGGCATAATTTTTGAAAACCGCTGAATGCGTAATTCTTTATTTGTTACCAAAAACATAGATTTAAATTTTCATAGCCCTATCTTAAGAAATGATAGGTTTCCCATACAAACTTTCATCCCCTATATCTCCCGCCTTGGGGTTATTTTTGAGACAAAAAGTAGCCTATGTCCTTCCTTGGGATGTCATCTATCTCCATGCAAAATTTTATCGAAATCCGTTCAGTGGTTTAGGCGTGAAAAGGTAACATACAGACAGACAGACAGAGTTACTTTCGAATTTATAATATTGGTATGGATGTAATGCACAAAGGCTATTTATTACACTGCAATTATTACAGCTGAACAGACTACGTATTGTCTAGAATTCGTCAGTCAAAGATCGACAAATGACAGCCGGCAGCGACGGCTTAGCGTGCTTTCTGAGGCACCGGCTCATTCGTGTACCTAATTCGGCATAAAATATGTTTGATAATGGTCACCCATCCATGAACCGACCACAGCAAGCGTAGCTTAACCTTGATCGGTCGACCCGTGCGACTCCACGAGCCCGGTTGCTGTTCTGTTACACAATTAGTTAGACAAGCAAATTAGCACCCTTTTCTTCTGTCATTCATTGATGAATAATTAAAACATAGATAACACCATAAATAAAGTATGTACTTCAACATTCTAAAAAATAATTTAATCTTAATGGCACTCGTGCATTTTGTTTTACAAAAATCCTAGTTGAGGTCTTTTTGGTAATATTTATTTGGCAATCATTTAATAACATCTGCATTGAAATCAAAGGTACAAGTTATTAGGTACAACATAAGTTTAAAAATTTTCAATTTTCTACTTCTAATGTACACAATTCATAAGACTATCCTATAATTAATATTTTGTATTAAACTATACTAGTAACGCCATCGCTACATACACATAGATACAATATATACAATATCATTACAATGCAATGCTGTTGTTAAAAACAATATTTCACTATTCATTGATTTATTAGCTACATGGCATCAGAACGTGTAAAAGCCCTTTTATTATCTTTAATAAGGTGATCTGCCTTTATCATATCAGCAGCTTTTTCGCCAACCATCATGACAGGAGCATTGGTATTCCCGCTAGGAATCAGTGGGATAATCGACGCGTCAACCACTCTCAGTCCAGTTACATTATGGACTCTCAAACATTCATCTACCACACCACTGGGTCCCATACTACAAGTCCCCACAGCATGAAGCAATGATGCTACAGTATTCTTCGCATAACATTCCCAGTATTTATCCGAACCCCACTCTATCTCTTCACATCCAGTCACACTCAACCTCGGAAGACTACCCTCAACCTTTCTGAAATGTGTAGTGTTTATCAAAGTATTCATAAACTTCACTCCCTCTGCGGCCACCTTTAAATCATAAGGATTTCGATAATACCCCAAATCAATTATGGGATCATCAAAAGGATCCGCACTTGACAATCTCACTTCACCTCTTGACAAAGGATGTAAAAGAGCGAGGTATACGTTATCTACTTCATTGAAAGCGTTGGCTTTCCCTTGTGAGAAACAAAGATTATCATCGAAGTTAGCGATCGTTTTACATGGAATTATTATGGCTGGGGAACCTGCAGCCCCAATGTATGTATTAAAAAATTGAAAGTGAGGTTGTAATTTTGACGGATAGTCAGAAAAATTTGAGTTAACCCTAAAGAACCCACTTTGTACCGGAACTGGCAAAGTATCCAGTTGTGGAGCAGCTATTATATTTTGTGCTGCCGAGAAGATTCCAAATTTACCTTTATAAATCAATTGTAAAATTTGGTGATCATGTAAATTTTTGCCAACAGGGAGATCTAGCAAAGTTTGTATACCTAATTTTGATAATTCTTCTTCAGGTCCTATTCCTGACTGTAAAAGAATTTTAGGGCTGTTGATTGTACCAGCTGAAATGATGACCTCCTTGTCAACGTAAACATGGATTGTTTTCTTATTAGACGTAGACACTTGAACACCATATGCACACAATGTTTGAGGATCAATTAAAACCTTGGTAACAATGGAGAATTTAGCTACTTTAAGATTAGGTCTATCTTTAGCTGGTCTCAAGTAGGCCTCAGCTGTGCTTGATCTTCTACCATCATAAATAGTAAAATGTGGTCGAGCAGCGCCACAAGTTTCTAACCCATTGATTTCTAAAACGCGCTCGATACCCATTTCTTCGTAAGAATCTAATCTGCTATTATCAATGGCAGCAGTTGACGCTAAGGTCACTGGTCTGGATACTTTTACTGGACCATCTGCTGAATGGAGATAAGCATTTCTGGGGTTCTCAAACAGTTGTTTATCTTTCATGCCTTCCAGCTTCTTAAAATAGTAGAGCACCGTATCCCAGTCCCACCCAGGTGCTATTCGGTTCCACTTTTCGTAATCTTCGGGTACTCCTCGAGCGTATATCAGATAGTTGGTGGAAGAACAGCCTCCAAGCACTTTCCCTCGAGGGTAGTACATAAATCCGCCTGGATGTGCCTTCCCAATGCCTTCATCGAACCGACCTTTATAATTCCAATCATACTTGGTGCCTTGTAGTGTAGGAAATAGACCTGGAATCTGAAATAATAAAGTTGTTAGGTATCTAAATTGAAAGAGCATTCAGTAATAGATTCAATTGTACGCTATGAAAAGGCATGGATTCCTCTTTTTATCGTTGACGAACTTTTTAAAATATTTTCAACCATATTGCCAACGAATTGATATTTTGCCGTGACAATGACTTAGTCATAAATAACCACACTAGTAAGACAATCCGTAATTGTGGTTTAAAATATATTTCAAAATACAGACTGACATTTGACAGTACGACTATATGTAGGATATGTAACCACAGGCCTATTTTATTCGTGTGAAAATCTTCATGGATACCTGCCCTCTCCCTCCCACAATAATGAATGAAGAAGACGGAGGGTTATGTAGGCGCAGAGTTCTGTGAGCAGTGGTGACCGATTGGTAACGACCACGACTTACGAGCTGTACGTCGCGGTCGTGGGTTCGAACCCAGCCTCTTTACTTAGTGTAAATAACTTCATCACTACTGCTCTCAAAACGGTAAAGGAAAACCGCGTGGTAGATTACAGCCCACTCCCTCTCGAAAAGACTAAGCCCGTATCTCAGCAGTGGTAACATTATTGGCTGATTATATGTTATATGTAAGAGAGTTATGCCGGAGAGCTTTTGTTAGAGTAACAAGTATTTTCTCCGACGGTAGCAAAAGCAAATTAGGCTACCTTGCCCCCTTAAGATAAAATAGATAATCAGTCGAAGGCATCCTCTCTGTGATAAGTAAGGCGACTTTAATCTACCACGTCGGCCCAGTGCCAGTGTTCTAGAAATGTCGTATCCCTTACAATCTTTTTCTTTACTCTTGTCTGCAATAAGGTACCATTCCGCACCCAATCGCAGGCGGCAACTGTTGGCGACTTGCCGTGGCGTCATGTCGCTGCAGTCATGATTCTGAACCCGAACGCAGGCGGCAGCAGCCCGTATTCCAGTCGGTAGATAGTAGAGGTTTGCACCGGAGCAGTGAGTACAAGAGAATAACCGGTGATTTACCGGTAAAAGTACTCGATTGAAATAATCGGTAATTAACCGATTGATCTCCGGTGATCGATGCATCTTATGTTTTTATATAATAAATTTACACAAATAAAAGACACATTCAACAATCTGTGCCTGCTACTTCTGTAAGGTCAGAGAGAGTATTTTCGGTGACAGGACAAATACTAAATGATAGAAGAAACATGTTGTAACGTACGTATGTAGTGAACAACATGATTTCAGAGCAAAAAGATCAGTAAATATTAACCTTCTTACCCTAGTAGACTATATATCTAAACGATTGGACCGTGGAGGCCAGGTCGATGTCTTGTACTTTGACTTCCGAAAAGCATTTGAAAGGGTCAATAATGACATTCTGCTGGCAAAACTATGTGCTATAGGATTTCCGCCAGGTCTGTTAAGGCTCCTTGCAGACTACCTCCGCGATCGTCAGCAGTTTGTCAGACTGGGCCTTCATGAATCCCAACCCTATCATACGCGTTCCGGAGTCAGTCAAGGATCAATCCTGGGACCGCTTCTTTTCTTGATAATGATTAACGACCTTCCTTCATTTATTCTTCACTCTGAAGCCGATTGTCTGGCGCTCCAGCGTGATATTGAGGCAATATTGGAGTGGAATATTAAGAACAAAATGGAATTTAATTGTTCCAAATGCTTCGTTATGAGTTTTACCCGAAACCCTACCACCTTTACTTATAAAATTAATGGCAGCGTTATTACTAGAACAACTGGAATGAAGGATCTGGGTGTCACATTTGACAACAAGCTTACGTTTCATGATCACATGGCATTGGTAGCAAAAGATTCATTGAGACGATTAGGTTTCATACTGCGTAATGCTAAAGATTTTAGCAACTGAGCGCTATTAATTATATTTTTAATGTACTTGTTCATAGTAAACTAGAGTCCAGTGCATGCGTCTGGAACCCGCACGAAAAGAAGTACACTTTACTCATAGAAAAAGTAAAAAAGCTTATCTAAGGTACCTTTATAAACGTTTAAATGGTTAATATCCGTTTATGTACCCTTCGAATTTTCTTTTAGGCTGCTTAGGGGGTACAATTCTCTCGAGGTTAGAAGAAAAAATTACCAAATTATTAATATGTGTAAGATCCTTCATGAAAAAACAGATGCGCCTGAGCTGCATGATGAACTGTCCCATCTTTTTGCTCCGATAAACTATAACCGTGCCAGGAGGCATAGATTGTTTGCCGTGTCTAGGAGTCGAACCGTCGCTCGACCCCAGTCTCCTGTCTCTCGCACACTCTCTGTGCTCAACGCTCTCTTGGACACTAAGCCTGACTGTGATGTGTTCGCGGATGAATGGTAGAAGATCTTGTCTGTATGTCTGGAGTATTGTGAGATGAGCGTATGACTGTTGTGTAGTTGTATACTTTTGTTTACTGTACTTTAATCATGTGTTTGAGGCTTTGCCTATGTCTTTAACTAATTTAATTGGCCTTGGCCGTTTTATGTTTTATTAAAAATAAATCTATGACGCTGTTGACATGTTGTGTTACTTAAATCAAAATCAGCATTTGTTGTCTTTATAAATGATTATAAAGAGTATATCAATTGATTATTCTTATTTCTTCATTTTTAATGTATAAATTTAAAAAAAGAAACAAAATTTCTTTATTCTCTGGTGACCTCCGGTTTTTCACCGGAGATTGCCCAATCACCGGTGAATTCAATCGGTTGTTAAAATCTCGCTCCAGTGCAAACCTCTAGTAGATAGAAGATAGAAAAGCATGTTATTGCTCGAGCGTTGGCGGCACTACTGGTCTGCGGCCGGGCTGCACGTGTCGCTAACTACGGAAGGTACTTCATAGAAACAAGTCACGTCACCTGCAGTTGCCTCCTGCGGTCGGGTAACGAATAGTACCTATAGGCTACGTACTTGCGTAGTACAGCAAATTACTTCATGCAGTGTACTTACCACGCTGGCGGGTGGTGGGTCTCCTCCAGCTTCGATGAGGAGTACGTTGAAGTATGGTATCTCCGACAGCCGTGCAGCTACCACTGCACCGGCAGATCCACTGCCGACCACAATAAAGTCGAACCTTTCACCATCTGTAACAAATTAACGAAACTAATCAGTAATAATGACGGATAGGTCTAAATGGTTCCCAAATGTTAGTCTAAAACAAATGGTTCGGTTCACCAATCTTAGGCGTTACCAAAGTTACTTACTTATTGCTGGCCAATATATTAGGTATGCTAAAAAACCGACTTCCAAAAAAGACTTCCGAAATTAGTTATTTTTCACTTTGTATTAAGTATCTTTTTTAGAAATCGGTTGTTAATTTTTTCCCTTTTTAGTTGTGGTACGGGACCTACCCCACACAAATTTGAATACCACTACCTGCTATGTAAATAACATTGACAGGAAGTTATTATAACAACATCCACATAGACTAAGTGGGGAAAATACATATTATTGAAGCTAACTCACAAAAATCCCAAGTAAAGTTAATAAAATTCATATGGGACCACCGTGCCAGCTTCCTCTACCAAATGAAACGAAAAAAAAAGATTTTTCAAAATCGGTCCACAAAAATTGACGAAAATATAGAAAGCAAAGTATCATGCAAAATTTCGGCGACTTTGTTTACGGTACTCGTACTGTCACCTCGACTGGCCCCACACAACGTCCGCGTCCGCCCCGCAAATGACTATAGTAGGTCCCCATAACTTTTATAGCAAACCCAAAGCTTGACCAACGGAGAATATTGTTATCATTTACATAATTGAAAATATCAAGTTATCTACCTGTTATCTGGTAGTTATCCGGCCATCCTGTTTGAAGAAGTGCCTGTGACAAAGTCAGGGCGCGCAGGAACCATTGAACCACCAATGAGTACCGCCAAGATTGTATGAAGTTAAAGAATTCATTGACTGCATTCATAGGCATCATTTTAGTAAGATAATTTTGTCATTCCTCTCTGTTTCCTACCAATACTAGGTCTAAATGACCGATTAATTTCAGGTCCTTTGAATTTTTTGAGCAGTTACAAAGTTTTTTTTCTTCGTCGATTGTTATTGTAGTATTATTTTGACAATTGGATCACACACACACATCACTCTTTCATGAACAAACTATACACAACTATGCACGCTCCCCGCTTTAATAGCAAATATACTCCCCGCTTTAATAGTGACTGCTACATTTTATGGTAACTAAAGTAACTTAATATAAATCTTGTGACCATCCTTTAAATGAACTATCGGATAGAATCGAATTTAAATTGACACGTAAGTTGACAGTAATAATATTTAGCACATGTTTCATATTCACTTGTGCGTAAAACGGGGAAGCAAGACTAGTATAGAAACGAAAATAAAAATAGTCAAGAGGTATCGAGGAACTTAGTTCGAACGGAGTGGTTGGAACTTCTGTCTTTGGTCTCTCCGGAGGTAATGGAATGATTCTCATCTTCGGGGGCGTCAGCAGTCTATTCATGCTGGAGACTCTTCGTCGAGTTGGTGTGATCTTGCAGCTGGCGTCCCTCAAGGCGGTATATTCTCTCCTCTTTTTAACCGACTTCTTAAAAAAAAAGTAGGTTATCAATTCGACACGTATGTATGCAATATTATTGGATACACATACTATAACAATGATAACCATTCTGTATTATTACATATGAAAATCTGTTAGGACTTCCAAACAAATAAACAAAGTTTTATAGGTGTACATATATATGTATATATGTTTTATAGGCCTTTCATTGTGATGAGTGTGTACATGCCCACGGATGCAGTGAGTAACCTGCCGGAATTCTCACATTGTTTAGGTCTGGTAAGTGCGATCGTGGACAGTAGTGATGTGGAGGCGGTTTATTGTCTTGGTGACTTTAACGCACATCCGCATGGACTATTTTTTACGGACTTGTTGAGCTACTGTAATGATAATCAATTTTCATGCGTTGATGTGGATAAGCTGGGATTGACGTCGAACACGTACACGTATGTTAGTGACTGTAATGGGGCTAGGCGATGGCTTGATCATTGTCTATGTACAGAATCGTCTCTGAAAACTGTTCGTAGTGTTAGCGTTAAGTATGATGTTATGTGGTCGGATCACTACCCATTGTTGATCGAATGCGATTTGAATATAATTGGGCCGAAAGTAAAGCAGAGTATGTCCTACGACAACTTAGTTGTGTGGGGAGAAAAAAGCTCAGATGCTATCTACACCTACAGGCAAGAATGTCATCGGCGATTGCGAAATATTGACTTCCCTCGCGTATTGTCTAATTGTTGTGATCGCATGTGTAGTGATTCGGGCCACCATCTAATAATTGATTGCCTGTATCGGGATGTGGTATCCGCTCTAGGGGAGGCCGCCGTTGTTAGCAGGGAGACACTAGTCGTTGGTAAGAGGCCGAAGCGCGTGGTGGGTTGGAATAAGCACGTCAGCGAGGCTCATTCGTACGCTAGGCTTAGGTTTATTGAGTGGCTTAATTGTGGCAAACCTACATCTGGCCTGATTTATGAGGAAATGTGTAACACTCGCAAGATCTTTAAATCTAAATTAAAGTGGTGCCAGAATCACCAAGACCAAATCCAGATGGACATCCTAGCCGAGTTGCACACTATAAAAGACTTTCGGGGCTTCTGGAAGTCTACAAAGAAGCACAACCTTAGGCCTGGTTTGCCGGTGAGCGTCGATGG
Organism: Agrochola macilenta; assembly: GCA_916701695.1. Taxonomy (NCBI): domain Eukaryota; kingdom Metazoa; phylum Arthropoda; class Insecta; order Lepidoptera; family Noctuidae; genus Agrochola; species Agrochola macilenta. Next base: position 14,408,004 of record OU753564.1, read on the forward strand.
CGTGTCTGCTGAAAGGGATATTGCCAATGTTTTTAAATCCCAGTTTTGTGTCGAGCCAAGCAGTATTCCACCCTCTGAGGTGGTCGATGCTGAGTCACAGTGTACTGTCCTGGAACCAAGAGTTAAGTTCTCAGCTGCGGACGTAGCTAAGACCATAGGGACCATGACTAGGGGTAAGTCTCCAGGACATGACGGACTCAGCATCGAGCACCTACAGCATGCAGGTCCCCACCTACCACGTGTTTTGGCCATGCTGTTCACGTTCTGCCTTCGCCATTCGTACATGCCGGACAAACTGATGAGGACGGTCATAGTACCAATTGTTAAAAATAAAACTGGTGATATATCAGACAAAAACAATTACAGACCGATCTCATTAGCGACAGTCATCGCGAAGGTGTTTGACAGCATGCTTAATTCTCAGTTAAATAATACAATAACTTTGCACGATAACCAGTTTGGGTTCAGGCCCAAGCTGTCCACAGATAGTGCTATACTGAGTTTAAAGCATGCTGTCAGATATTACACGGATCGGAGCACGCCTGTTTACGCCTGCTTCCTCGATCTGTCCAGGGCGTTTGACCTGGTTTCGTACAAAGTGCTGTGGAAAAAGTTGCTTGATAGGCAAGTGGCGCCTGAAATTGTTAAAATCTTCCAGCACTGGTATGGGAACCAGGTCAATTGTGTTAAATGGTCGGGAGCTCTGTCGGATTCGTATAGGTTGGAGTGCGGGGTGAGGGGGGAGGATTGAGCTCACCAGCGCTCTTCAATCTGTATATCGATGGATTTGTTGCCGAGCTCAGCGGCTGCCATGTTGGATGCCATGTTGATGATGTTTGCTTTAACAACACCAGTTACGCTGATGATATGGTGCTGCTGAGCGCGTCAATAGGGGGACTCAGAGAGCTAATACGCATTTGTGAAACGTACGCTCATACACATGGCCTAAAATATAACGTCAAAAAGAGCGAGCTTATGGTTTTTAATGCGGGTTCTAAGTGTCCGGCGGAGGTTCCACCAGTAAGGCTATGTGGCGTGTCCTTGGAGCGGGTACATACTTTTAAGTATCTGGGCCATATTGTGACGTCCGACCTGAAGGACGACGCTGATATTGAGCGAGAAAGGAGGGCGCTGTCGGTGAGGGCGAATATGATTGCCCGCAGGTTTGCTCGTAGCTCCATGGATGTGAAAATCACCTTGTTTCGAGCCTACTGCACATCATTTTATACGAGTAGTCTGTGGGTGTCATATTTGCAGAAATCTTACAGCGCTCTCCGCGTTCAATATAATAACGCGCTAAGGGCGCTGCTGCGGCTGCCTCGCTTCTGCAGCGCATCGGGAATGTTCGCGAGCGTCCGCATTGACTGTTTTTATGCCAGCTTGCGCAAGAGGGCGACCTCGATAGCGTGTAGAGTGCGGGGCAGCGGCAACAGTCTTCTTACCGTTGTCGCCAACAGGTTGGATGGGCCTTTCATGCAGCACTGGCAGGCCTTACATGCACCCGTATATCAGGCTTGGGGTAGGTAAGATATAGGTACCTACCATAGATTTTTTGTAATTTATTATTGTGTTTGCGATTTATATAATTTTTATTTTTAATATTTTGAATTTTTTATCATTTTACAATTTGACATTTAATTTGATATACGGTTCTGACATTTTTATAATATTTTTTTGACAATATTAATTATAATTTTTATGAGTTGTTAAATATTTAAATTTAATTAATCACAATTTTATTTGGGTTTTTGGGCAGTTTAATTTAAAATAGATATGAATAATTTAAATGTGTGTGTGTAAAATTATGGACTTGAATTTGTCTGAAATAAATGAATAATAATAATAATATATTTATATGTTTATATGTATCTATGTTTGTCCGCGCATTTCTCCGGAACTATTAATCAGACCATTTTTTATAATGGCTTATCTTTACTTCAACTTAGGGAACAGTGCAAGTTTCATCAAAATCGGTTCAGTACTTTTCAAGATATGGACTAATACTTGTAAGTGACACAGGTGCGTGAATCTTCTCGGAGGACTTCAACATACGCATAGCCACACCATTGGGGGTCCATAACACAGTGTTCCAGGCCGAATGCATGGGTATATCTCTTGCCGCTTTAGCCATCATGGCCAGGGAAGTTAAGGACCACTCGATACGTATACTCAGACAGCATGGCTGTTCTGCTAGCGCTAACGCACACTGTTGACTTTGGGCTGATATACGAGTGCCACCAGCGCCTTAACCAGGTAACCGCCTCAATAATATTACCATTCAATGGATCAAAGGACACAGCGGTTCACAGGGCAAAGACGAACTTGTCAGAAGGGGGTCGAGCATGGCACCAGTGGGGCCCGAACCCATTGCGCCACTCCCCTTCGGGTACCTACGCACTCTGGTAAGGATCGTTTCCTTACCAGGGACCAACATCACAAACTATGGTTGGACCACGGTGAGTGTAGGCAGGCTAAGGAGGCACTCCCTACAATTGATGGCCGCCTCACGAAACAGGTTCTCCGTCTAACGAAACAAGAGCTGCGTACAGTCACAGCAGCTGTAACTGGCCATGGGTCATTTAATAAACACCTCTTTGTCATAGGAGTCACAGACAGTCCGCTGTGCAGAGCCTGCATGGAGGACGACGAGACAGCAGCTCATGTGCTGTTATACTGCCCGGTGCTCGCCACATACAGTGCAAAGTACTTCGGTAACCCAGATACCCTACGTGAGATTATCAGTGACACCAAGGCGTGGCTGGCTGGCTTCTTTGAGGAGCTGGAGTAGATCGAATAACCGATTTTCCAACCCGTACGCAAAATACGCGCTTAGACGTGGAGTTGCGTGGAGTTGCCCGTATTACCTTACTTGTAAGTGAGACGGCCTAGCTTCTGATACGAGCTACAGGTGTGTTGTCAAAAGAAAACATCACAAGTAAAAAATAAAAATCTTTTTACAAAAGAAACAACCGACTTCCAAAAAAAAAATTAAGGAATGAAAAATAACTTTGATTCGGAAGTCGGTGGCAAAAAAACGAAAATACAGAATCAAAGACACCGATTTCCGAATTAAAGTTATTACTCACTTTTTCGTGTTCTCTTTTTGGAAAGCGGTTTAAAAAAATGTTTATATTATTAAATCTCATTGCCACCGTGCTTCGGACTACGTATCATCTAAATTATGCCGACGATTTGCAGCTTTACTGCCAGGCAAGTGTTAATAACATTTCTGATGCGATTGAGCACTCAAAAACGAGGATTTACGTGTGGTCAATCTTTGACAACTCGGTCATTTCGTTTGACTTCCATGTTAAGGATCTTTGTCTGGATATCGACACTTGTCTTGACTGGCGAAAGTAGGTCACGACTGTTAATAAAAAAGTCACCGGAACGTTGTGGTCGCTTTATCGGTTGAAAAATCTTCTCCCATCACACATAAAGACAATGCTTGTACAGTCCCTAATCATTCCTATTTATAATTGACTAAGGTGATGTGTGTTACTATGACCTGTATGCAGATCTCCTGAATAGACTTCACCGCCTTCTCAATAATTGCATTCGATTCGTTTTCAATCTTCGTGTATCCGCGTACCGATTGCTTTTAAAATGGTTACCCATTCGTCAGCGCAGAAAGGAGAGGGCTCTGTCTATGTTGTTCTGTATTCTCGACTAACACACTTTCTCCTTCTTGACCTGACTTCCTATATTCAATACTTATGCTCTGCCCATAGTAAAAATCGTCGTTCCACCATCAATCATCTTCTACGATGTCCTTCTCACCGCTCTGGTTTCATTCACTCTTCTTTCTTTGTCCAGGCGGTCCTTCTTTGCAATGCGCTAATGCGCAAAAGTAGGTAAGAAGTTAGCAGAAATATCCCAGCGCTCTGATTTGCTGGAATTCTTTTGTTCACTTCCGATCGTTATTTCTCCTGACAAAGTTTATTCTTTAAGTATGTCTGTAAATATACAACCTTCGTTTTTGTTTAAGGTAAACCTCTTAAGGGGTCATTGTACTCATCATTAGGAACAACTTTCACTATGGGACCAACGCTGAAATCGCGAAAAAAATATCTGCTGTTCCCTACATTTATGTTCGCATATCTCGTCAAAATGTAGGGAACAGCTGATATTTTTTTCGGCGGATATTTGAGGTTGTATATGTATTTATTCTTGTATTTTATCGTTATTTTCGTGTTATCTATCCCTTAAGTTGCACCTACCATGTTTCCTCTCTGCATAACCCGATAGGACATCGCTCATTATAATAGCAGAGCGCTCCGGCACGGCAGATAACCTGTCATTTATCCATCGTAAAATAGACTATAATTCATTTGATTCAAAATCTTAAGTAGAATGACAAGTTATTTGCATTGATATTTATTTGTCGGAGCGGTGCTGTTACATATAATGAGCGCTGAACTTAAAGTTGACTGGTAGAAAATGCCTCAGGCATTAATTCCGCGTTTGTATGTTATTTTTTTACTTGTGCATAAAGTTTTAATAAATATATAAATAATTATATTAAAAGACCCTAATGTTCTATGTTTTAAACATTTTAAAGCAAATAAATATATTCTATTCGACCACAAATTGTGTGGTTCACCTACGATCCTCGAATGCAGTTCAAGGCAGCACTGGTGTTACCTAGGTCTTTCATTTATGTAATGAGTGCTCGTTACTATCTTGAATTTCGTTTATAAAAAAAGTCATAAATTGAAGGTTACCGGTTTTTGATATCTTAATTAGCACGCATTAACATGTTTAACGCCATGTTGGGCAATGCTGGCCAAATTCAAATTCAAAAGTCATTTATTCAAACTAGGCTGAGAATCAGCACTTTTCGAACGTCAAAATAACATAAGACAGTCCCCCAAAACGCCCACCCTTCACCACTTCCTAGTGCGTTAGCTGGGAAGAAGAAGTGGCGCAACAAGCTCCCCAGCAGCACTGTCAGTTCAGTTAGAAGAAAAAAAATATATATATATGTCGCCGCGAAGGCATCAACCTGTAAAGATTATAACATAATCCTATTGTTGTCACAAGCATTAATCAAGGTATCAGTTCCTTTGAGATCAGACGCCATCTATTGCCAAACTTGTGAACTTAGTCCTGTGAGGCGATATGACTGATAGTGAAATTATTAAACTAATTTCGATGTTAGAGCCAAAACTATAGTTGGAATTAAAAGGGAACATTTAATTAATGTTTTTGGGTTTTTAGTCATATTGACAAGTGGTCATTTGATAGTAAATTTGTTTATGGCAAAGCGCTACCTAATGTCACGAAGATGGCGCGATTTGCGAATATTATGATCAATAACTGAATGTAATAATTTAATACGAGAACTAAATAAGTTTCAATAATAGAGAACCAACTATATTGTGTGCGCGAACTAAGTTCGAGGCGAGTGCAATTTACTAATGAATACCTGTTGGTTGATTAAATTCCTTGTATCACAGGAAGTGTTGTCATTAGTAGTAAGAATGAAAGTGTAAAAAGTAATGAAGGTTCTAATTTAACTTTAATTCTGAATGACCTTTGTATTTGTGAATATTAGCATTGTTTAATTATAAAATAATTAACTGATAAGCATTTTAGCATTATTTATAAGTTTTATTGAACTAACTAAGTAATAAGATTTTGTATTGGAATACGCGATATATCCGCTGACTGAAAAAATGGTCACAGACACAACAATGGCGCGTGATGAACCTCTGTAATTATGCTTTGTTAAAAAAGAGTGTCTAAGGAGTTTCTTGCGCCCGTTCTTCTCCTTCAGTACCTACAGTTTCGTTTTGGAATGGGCGACGAGCTTCACCAACTAACTTAAACTCAATGACTCAACTAACTATTAAGTGACAAAGTGATAACTCAAAAGTGTAAACGTTTATTGAAATAAATGCTTTGAGTTTGAGTTAAGAATTGTGTGTCATTGAAAACCAACTACCTATATCTACCATCAACGAAGAATTACACCGGAGACTAGTCAGACACGGCACAGAATAGATACCCCGTCGTGTCATATATAATAGTATTCAAATTACATTACGCAACACAAAACATAATTTAAATTATTAGCCATATATAAGCTAGCACACGCCAATATACCTACCCAACAAAATCATCGAGAACTATACTCAGGCAGAAATCAAAACTAAACGTTAAGACAACTTAATCTATCTATACATATAAAATGCTTTGTCCTGAATGACTGACTGACGGATCAACGCACAGCCTAAACCGCTGATTGTAGAGACCTGAAACTTAGAGGGTGTGTTCTTTGTATGACGTAGGCATCCGATAAGAAAGAATTTTTCGAAATTCTACCCCTAAGGGGGTGAAAAAGGCGGGCAAACTTTGTATGGGACAACGTGATTCCTTGGTCCAATCTACTTCAAATTTTGCATAAACATTCTTTAACAGAATTAATAGTAGACCTGTTTCGTATTTTATTGAAATTCATCTCCTAACGGGGTTAAATAGGGGTAGAAAGTTATTTTGGGAGTGATTTGCTTCGAAGTTGATATCAATACTGCCGTCATAACTAAGAATGCAGTAATCGCAAAATGGCGGTTACGAGATAAACGCAAAAAACATATTTCATATCATCTGAGCAAGATGTTCGTATTTTATTGGTCATTATATATATCTAAAAATTCGGAAAAAAATCAAGCTGTTACAAGATAATTTTCCTTTATTTAATTTACTAATATATGCAATTATAATACGTATTACTGCGTTTCGGTTTATTATCAGGTCGGTTCCGAGTCACAGAATACTAAAACTAAATGCAGCACTTGCGCGTATTACTGCATTATGTCTTAGCACAAGTCGATTACTGCATTATTTTTTAGTAATTATTGCCATTATTATATGCTCGGAACTAAGTCGAAGTGTACTGTGTCTTCTCAAGGACTTATATGGGTGCATTTTAAGGTTAAGGTTCCTTTAGTCTCTTAGCTACGACCTAAGTTTTTACATCGTGGAATGCAAAAAAAGTATTGAGTAAACTATACGGATGTTAAAAACCTACTTCATGTTCTTATAATATGCAGCACTGCTACGACTTCGTAAGCCTTTACTACACTTAAATGCAGTAATGTGGAGTACTGCGTTTTAATTTAGCAATTTGTCTACTGAATTTAAAACAAAATAATAAAGTAGTGGATATTACTGCATTCTGTTTTAGGGTATTCTTGCAAGTACTGCATTCTTTCTTAGGCCATGTTTAATACTGCGTTTTTTCTTATCATTGAAGCAGTTTTTATGCAAGTACGGCGAAAATCATTACATAAAAAACATACTTCGAGTGATTTTTTTTATGAAAATATTTTTTTTCGGGTACCTACATGAACCTCTTGAGATACCATTTCTGGAAAAAAGCATGGTATAATAAAACAAGGTATGGCATTCCGGGAGCGACACATGCCTACGTCACTATTCAGTTGCCACTTTATTGCAACAGAACTCGAATTTAAGGAAAGATTTTCAAACACCATTCTGTTAAAAAATATATACAAAGCATTGAAATTGTCGTTTCGTTTGTCTTATCAAACGAAACAAACATATACCAACGTAATTTTTAAATTAAACCTCATTATTGTATCAGATTCGCATAAGTAATAAAGGAGGTTGGGGAGTTATTATTACACACTACTGGTAACACAGAAACGGGCTGTCTAATTGGCATTCTGACATTTTGTCATGTATCGCTATTCTTGTCGAACCCGTATGTTGGTCTCGCTCAGTCCCATTGTACACAGTGATTCTCAAACATTTATTTGTGGACGTCTAACAAGTTGGTTTGATACATTTTTTTCTTTGACCACAATATCAAAATGGTTAAAATATTTTTTGTTTTTTGATTTTGAATAAAACTTCGTAAGTAGACGAGTTTAACAATGTGTTTGAGTATTATTTTAGTAATCCCTAGAATCCACTTAATATTAAGAATGAATATACACTTATATTATGAATGCTAAAGTAGATTTATCTAATTTGTTTTTTTTTTGTCTAGGGAAACCTACAACGCGCGGGTAGAGCTACAGGCAAAAGCTAGAAGTAATTTAATAATTATGTCAATGTTTTATAAAATTTCCCCAAACTAAAAAGTTTGAGAACCATGGATAGCGGTGATGACGTAGTCTTGTGTCTCCCACGTGACCATTGTGTTTCGGAGTGCCATACCTTGTTTTATTATACCATGGAAAAAAGTGAAAATCTCAAAAATGTCGATTACTGCATTCTTTGTTATCAGGGCAGAATACTCCTTAGTGCTTTTGATTTAAATTACATTTTATTTTGACATATGTTTGAAAAGTCAATCCGATTTTATTCAAAAAAGGTTGAACTCACTTAAAGGCTTGGTGTTTGCAATGCAAATACTCTTTAAAATTGGAATGTTTCGAAAGTCACCGTACTATACATATTAGTTAGCATTTGAAGGTTTCTAAGCTATACAGAGGTCTGTATTTATTCCTAGGATTCCCCAACACCATCAAATTACCCCTTCGAATTCAAGAGAGTGCAGTTTCCCATCAAAGTATGCTTCGCAATGACTATAAACAAGGTCAAACTCTTATGGTAGCGGGAGTAGACTTAAGGGAAAGCTGCTTCTTCCACGGCCAGTTGTATGTGGCATGCTCCAGAGTAAGCGCACAGAGTAGCCTGGTGATTCTAGCACCCGAAAGAAAAACAAAAAATATTGTTTACAAAGAAATACTGCGGTAGGTGTAGTATTTCGATTTCGTTGTAAAAAGATAATACACCCGTGTAACTTTCGCCAGATTTTTTCAGGTTTATTTATCCTTTATATCCCTACACTATAATAAAGATTGTTATATTATATAATTATTCAAACATTTTAACATTATAATTTATTTGTTATAAAAAAGAAAAGAAAGAAAGAAAGAAAACGTTTATTTGGACACAGTTCGTGAAACACAAAATAAAAAACAAACTAAAAAGTAGAAGTGGCAATAAGTGTGTGCCTCAAGGCTGCGCCAAAAAGGTTAATTTCAGCATTAATGCCAGACAAATGCTGCCTGACGCTGGCAAAATTAATAACGTAAAAAATCAATAAAAAATCCTATTAGAACCATTTTCCACTTCTACGCGGACGAAGTCGCGGGCAAAAGCTAGTATCTAAATAAAAGCCTCCAGGCATAAAGGGCGTGCCCGCTTACATATAGTTTTAACTGGAGGTTGGCGACACTTGATTTCACCCATGATCCATTCAAAATTTGTTGCTACGATATTATTATGCATTTTAAACCACTGACGTATTGATTTAAACTCAGTAATATATATAATTACCTCCTTATATTCGTAATGTCAACACCAATAGCTCCTACTAATCCTGGACAACAAAACTGTATAATACAAGTATTTTTTAGTATTTATTTCTGTATAAGTGATTTGTAATCTTTAGAAATAAATGAATTCAAACCGTACCGTAATAATAATATTTCTTTAAATAAATACCATCGCCCTGCATTGTCTGACGTGGCCCGCTCTGAATAATTATTGTAATTTCTACCGCTCAAGCCATGCGGGTCAAGATAGCGCTCTAAATAGAAATTCGAAATTCTTAAAAGCTTGCTCCGTGTGCTATAAACCAAAAATTAAACAAACGAAAAAAAAAACTTATCAATAATGCATTATTGATCGAAGAAGGCGAGGAATTTAAGGTTCACGAGTTTTAGGTGGCATACTGGTAAAGAAATTTACAAATTCTTGAGCAATTTCTATGATGTCGCAAATGGGACCACCACATGTCGTCTTCAGTATGTAATCAGAATTATGCGTTTTGTTCCAAACCGTCAAAAGTTCTAGAGTAAGTAGCAACATACTTACTAAAAGTTTCCGTGTTAATATAAGGCTTAAGGCCATACAGCTCGAAAAGTTTATCCCTACTTTTGCTGATAGTCCTTTAGTTGCCCAGTCACTTAATAAAAACTTAGGGCTGATAGTTTTGTGTTCTTCTTAAACTAATTATTGAACTCGGTCTGGACTAACGAAAATAATTCTATAAACAAAATATTAACATTGTTCAATAAAAGGTCCTGCAGATTATTTATCATATTAACTAAAGTGCTATTAAATTTATTTAAATTAACTGCTGTTATTGGTCTGAAACTCTGAATCGTCTACAGAAAATAGCTTTTTGTTATTAAGTGTAACTATACAGCTATACTGTTAGTGGTACCTTCTGTTGTCTTACAACCCTGGGGCGGGGCACCGACGTGTCCTTGTGGAGGCGATCGGCGGCAGTGATCTCTCGCGTCCGGCCCTGGTCCATGCCATGGTACGGAGCGAGAGGGAGTGGGAAGCATTCACCTTGCTTACTTCTTCCTTCTGCGAAGCAGTATTGCTCGCGAAGGAGGAAGCGGAATGCGTGAAGGAAAGGCAAATTTCGCGCCGTCATGCCCCTAGCCACCGCAATCGTAGGCCGATTCCCAGCCACCGTAGGCGCGGACTTGCGGACGGTGAGCAATAGCAATAGGAAGCTCGCCGTCCGCCCGGGTCGACGGCGCGTTGTGTTTCACGCACGCCACAAAGAGATGTCAGCACAACAGAAGGGGTTTGCTAGGACCGATGCCTGCCGGGGTCGCGGGAAAGTCCGAAAGGGATACCGTACCGTACCTGGCAACGTACAGGTAACACTGAAGGACACGGGTTTAAAAAAAAGGTGGCTAATGCCCAGCATGCTTTGCAATGCCTTTTTAACCGACTTCAACAAAAGAGGAAAGTAGAATAATATGATCGAATGCATGTTTTTTTTAATGTAAGTATATTCATCGATATTATCCATATACCAAATAACTATATTAAAAAAAAAACTGGCCATGTGCGTGTCGGACCACGCACAATGAAGGGTTCCGTAGTTAGGGCGCGTTTGCAATTCGGTAAAAATTATGCTGTTTTTCAGTACATTTTGTGACAAAACTAAATCGAATCAAATATAACTAATAACTACCACATATAGGTTGGTTCTTCATCTTCAAATGATTGCAACTTTTTTGTTCAAAATAAAAACGATCTTCCGTTTCCATTTCCCACAAAATTACGATACCGGGTTGAGTTTAGGTACATGTTTTGTTCTATTATCAATATATACGTATTTAAACATTTCTAAAAATACTATTAGTAGGCAGACATGTTCAATTGTAAAACTTTGGAAAAAAATGTTTTAAAATGTCACAAATAGCCGCAAAACAAAATAAAAACCGAAACTAACATTTTCAAATATTTTGCTATTACGGATGAATCTTAATCGATTGCATTAAGGGTTATTTTATTTTTGGTCTGTTTTGATTCATTTCACAAATATTTCGAAAGAAACCTCAGTCCGCCCTTGGCCGCTGTCATAAGTGGACCCTGTGTTTTGCGTGTTTGCAGCGGCTCGTGTGGAAAAAGATCGCTGTACAAATACTAAATATTTGATAAACCAAATTTGATACTTGCTATGGTAAGATAATTTTGTATTCACAGATTTTAATTACCAATATAACTTTATCCTCACAGATTTTTACAGTTTATAAATGCCTATTCGACTGGGACTTGGTGGAGTGACCTGAAGGTGTACTTCGGTGACTGCCACTGGAACTCCTCGACGAGTAGAACTAGGTGTGCTAAGTTTGGGCTCGTTTTGTGTCCTGTAATCTATGATTCAAAATTTTTTGCTCAATAGTTTCGGAGATAAGGGGAGGTAATGGTCAATTTTCATCAATTTTCTTAAATATCTTTAAAAGTATTTAGATTAAAATTATGAAAAATATATATTTGAGATCCTCGCAACAAGTCTTTTCATTTGACATGTCACACGGTTCAGTTTGCAAAACTTTTTAATTTTAATTTTCTAATTTGGCCCCCAAAAGTAACCCCAAAATTCAAAATTCATTTATTCACGTTACACTTCCGTGTTTGGGTCACATAAATACATATGTGTACCAAATTTCAACTAAATCGGTCCATTAGATTCGGAGCAAATTGGCTGTGACAGACGGACAGACAGACAGACACACGAGTGATCCTATAAGGGTTCCGTTTTTTCCTATTGAGGTACGGAACCCTAAAAATAGAAATTGTATGTAACTACTATGTTAGCTCCTTGTCGTGGTCCGACACAGACATGACCTGCTTATTGTTAAATTATAATTTAAAATAAAGTTATGTAACACTTCTAATAAATGGATCAGTAATCTAATAATCATCAGTATTCTAAGCGCTATCTTCTTATTATTCGAGATATAAATCTATTATTGTAAGAACACTGTCACGGTCAGTTTAAATGTAGGTAAACTGCTTTCGCAATTAATTTGCCAAACATGTAAACAAACGCGAGTTTTAGGAGAAACAACTGCAAAGCCTACACATAAGGTTCAGTTTGCGCTACAACTTCATGTTTTTATGAATTTTTCAACAGTACTAAAATCTAAAATAAACTTTATATACACCGACTTAAGTTGATGTTTATCTAAGTGTAAAATTCGTTTTTGTTTACATGTTTGACAAATAATTTAGTAACGTGCGTGATTCGAGTAGATATGCCCCTACTTGAGCTTGACCTTAATTAGTATTCTAGCACGGTGCAACATAGCTGCTTATTAATGAAGTACTAATTATGTTCAATATTTCGAGGATACTTAATACATTTTTATTATAATTAGTGTATGTTTAATTATAATATATATGTTTAATAAACTGCCATTTATTTCACTGTCTGTTCCCGTTGGTCTAGTTGGTCACAAGCGCGATTGCTGCGTAAGGTCCTAGGTTCGATTCCCAGATTGGTTAGTGTTGTTAGATTTTGCCAATATGTAGGTTAGTTTCCAAGTACCTAAGTAGCTGCCCGTAATCAGACTACAGTAGGTAGTCTGGATTATGCTTTCTCAAAAAAAAATAGAAATACCTTCACTAAAATAATGAGCGCTCTCACTTCTTCTTTTCGTGGGGCGGCTCGGCCCTGGACCAGGTTAGTCACTAAGACTAACCTGGTCCTGGTGTCAGAGTTTTAAAGCCACCCATGGGCCTCTGACATCGCTTCACATGCCGTCGAGAAATATCTCTGAGGCATGCCGATGCCGGTTTCCTTACGATGTTTTCCTTCACCGTTTTTGAAGCAAGTGATAATTATACAATACGCACATGAATCCGAAAACTCAGAGGTGCGTGCCTTGGGTTCGAACTCAAGACCTATACTTGGCAGTCCGACGGTGACACCACTAGGCTATCACTGCGCTCTCACTGTTTATCAAGTATGTGGAATCTTTGAAAAAATAAACGATAACAATATCAAGAGCAAAACCGTGATTAACGTGTAACGGAATGACATCATTAAAAACTTTTGCCGAATGTCAATGTCACTGTCAAAATACAAAAAAAAAACGTAAACGTCAGTCTCAGTTGTTGGCTGCCCAGTGCCCAGTACAAAGAGTACAATAAAACATAGTGAAAGTGCCAAAAGTACTCTGTGGGGCAAAACCAGGCCAGCCAAGTGAGCCAAGGTCGACCAGACAACAAGTACCACGGATTTGTTTTTTGTTGTTGATTTCAATGATAAAACTACTGATAAGAAGAAATGGACATCACAGAAATGACCGCAAACATGTCGTTACAAGAGTAAGTTACAATACAATAGCCCTTTTATCCGTTATCTCCTTTCTTGTGCTACTTAAATTGCTGTTATTTTCTTTCCTGAGTTATAATATATCTCGGAGTGCAGTGTGCCTCTTGGCAAAGGCCTCTAACGATTTCCATTGCTTTCTGTCTTTTGCAACTGATCTCCAGTTTGGACCTGCTGTGAGATTTCGTCCTCCTATCTTTTCCGTTGGCAACCTCTATTTCGTTTGCCATCTCTAGGGTACCATTCTTTCAAAGCTTTACTCCATTTATCTTGGGGGCTCCGTAACATGTGACCTGTCCGAATAGTAAGTTACTTTAAATACTAACATAGAGGTTAAAAATTGCAGTAGGTACATTTTGGAAGAACTTAAGGCAAATAAAAGGCTACATAATCAACCCATAGTAGGTATTTCAAATACATTATTTTACATTTCAATACTAGTCATGTATAATACATATATCGTACTTATAAATTTTCTATTTTTATTTCTGAAACAAATACTGCTGCAATCTAAAAAACATCCCTGTGAACCACAAAATATTAATATAGCTTTTTTATTGTAATTTCAGTGAGACTAAACTGAAAAAACGCGAAGATTATATAGATTGGCAAGAATATTTTATGGCGACTGCGTTTTTGGCGGCAAAACGGAGTAAAGATCCTAGTTACCAAGTAGGAGCATGTATTGTCAACAAGGACAACAAAATAGTCGGAGTTGGGTTAGTACACCATTATAGTAATTTGCAAACTAGATTTTGCCAGCGACTTCGCCCAAGTGAAGGTCGAAAATCTTCCCACATAATGTATCCTATGTCCTTAACTAGGTCATGGTCTACCCATAATGCCAAATTTTATTAAAAAAGGTATGAATGATTCCCAAACACTGAAACATACAGAAATTTACATTTATATAGCATATAAATGCTATATAAATGTAAATTTCTGAATGAGTGCCTGAGTGCCTAGTAGTCCACTTTAGTGGTGGCAAAGGCTCGGCAAACTCAAATTCAAACCACCTATTTTAATTAAACTAATTACTCGTACATGCACTTTTGAATTGTCAAAGTTGCATCATATTTGTGACTCAGTCCCAGTCACAAAAATGAAGGCTGCCTATTCCAAAGTGTAGTAGATCCTATGCAGAAGAACGGGCAAGAAACTCCATGGACACTGTTTTATATATTATTGTATTATACGGTATTAAACAATTACTGGTTTTGTGCCCTGTTAACTACATTAATGCAAAAGTGATGAGTATATTTCATCAAACTTGTGTTGAAAGCATCCTTTACAGATATACAAAATACAATTAATATAGCTATTGCTTTTTATCTTAAGTGCAAAGTACAACTGAGCTAAAGGAGATAATTCATTTTGGGCTAAATTATGAAAATGACAGCCAAACAAAGAAAAGTTATATTCTTTCAGAATATAACTTTTCTTTTTTTTTTTACCATTTTTAACCAAACCTGTAGGGTCATTCTCCATGAAGTTATCTACATGGGTTTAAAAAATCACTTTTTCATACTTATTTTATACATGCTGTTTAATTGATATTTTGCACTTTCACATTAAGCTCAAAAATGTATGGACGGTGAACAGTGTTCTTTTATTATGCATTGTATTTATTGTACATTATTATCCTTGATATCCACTGACGTCACTATGACAATAACTACTTAATGTTCAAGCACTGATAATATTTTATTATTAGCTCTTCAGGACTGGCATGACCCGCATGACTATGTTAAATTACATAAGTACCTAGTTTAGTACTTGAAGGTTGCTACTTGATTGAAGTTGCACTTCGGTATTAGTTGCTTCCAACGAGAACATAAAAATGATTTTAACCTCGTTTTGACTTAAATACCTAGTATATGTGTGCAGTGCTTGAATGTAACTCACTCAGGAGAACTGGCTAACTCTCATATTATATATATATTATACATATATTTGACAAATCGTTTTTGGTTGGATTTTTCTGTTATGTCAATCTTCTATATTCAAATACAATATGCCCAAACAAGGTATGTTAAAGTCAAAATTAAGGAGTGTGTTTCTCGATAACGAAATTTAATTTAATTAATTACATTGTTTGTGTATAACGAATAGCAAGCGCTTCTCGCCATCAAACTGGATAGTTTGGCGAGTAAAACTGTAAAAGCAACAAATAATGTACCGATGTTTGAGAATAAAAAAAAAAAAAAAAAAAAAAAGCTTTATGCCAGGATTTAAAAAAACATCCAGTAAAAAAAGTAATATCAGGTCATATAAATAGAGTCATCCTGCAAACCGCCGCAAAAAGAGTAGAATTATTATATAAGTAGGTACTAAATCAATCAAGATCAAAATATTTTATTTCACATAGGTTTATGTGAAATAAAATATTTTGATGGCACATATGAAACGTCAGAAGATGCATGGGCCCAATTGGTTATTTCCTATGGAGAAGACCTGGCAAGAAAGTCCATGGTTACCTTTTTTTTAAATAATTGACCTTTACAATGTTTTCAAATTATAGTCTTAATATGGGAGGACAGTGTAAGCTTGACAACAAGTACCAGGTACTTCAAAAAAAGAAATTGCCATAAAATCAAAACTGAGTCTACGTATACGTATATACAACATAATATAATTCCACAAGATTTAATCAGTCAAACTTAACACATATTATTAATGCTCGATGAGTAATTGGATGTATCATAACTTCATAAGACAGATACCATACATATATTCATATTAATGTATATTATAATATAGTTTTAATAGGTATATGTATATCCTTCTATTTAAATGAATATTTATTCCACGATTTTCGATAATGCACCTACCACTGTTTGTCTCTGCATCACCCAAAGGTTGACTGGTAGAAAATGCCTATGGCATTAAGTCCTCTGTAAATTTGTGTGTTTAAGTATTGAATAAATAAATAATAAAATTGTTTATTTGGTCTCAAACGATTACATTTTCGAAATTTTAAATGAAACAACCCCAGTAAGTTATTAATAATACTTGTGTTGGGGTTATCTCGCTCCTTCCCAGGATGTTAGACAAAATTGAGACTATATAAAACAAAACAAAAAATTTAGAAAGATAAAATTAAAGTACTAATTTAAACAGAACAAAAAGAAACAATGACTTAGAAAAATACTAAATGCAAGTGTGAAATAAAATTGTGTAAATGTGTGTGTGTGTGTGTGTGTGTGTGTGTGTGTGTGTGTGTGCGTGCGTGCGTGTGTGAGTGGTTATGTTTGTGTGAGCGTGTGTGCGTTAGTGTGTATTTATGTGTCGAGTTTACTTGTTTTCTGATTGTGCCATTATAATAGAAGTTTAAGATAACATTAGGTAAACACAGGGTGTTACATTATGGTAAAGAATCCAAGTATACTCGCATTATACAATTCTGACTAAAAGTTGCTCTGCCTCCTGATAAGTTAGAGTGTTTAGCCAATCGGTTATAACTTTTTTGCATTGATGCGAGACCTCGTGGTGGAACTGTAGTTTTGAGTTAACTTTATTGTATAGGTAAGCTGATTGACAAACATACTGACGTCTCGCAAAAGCCGTGCGAACCCCCGGAGAGTAAACCACAATATAATTTCTTCTCCTAGCCTGTCTCTCGTGGTTAACTGGAAGGTATTTATGCAAAAATATAATAATGTTTAAAAGGTAAAGTTTCCTGACCGATAGTAGGCCACAAATTCTGTATGGATCAATTGTGGGATATCTATATGGCTTGCGGTACATTACTTTTAAAAGTGACCTTTGGGCTCTTTCTAACTCCAGAAACTTAGTTTTTGTAGCGCCACCCCAAACAGGTATGCAGTATGTGATTACTGACTGCGCGAGTGCTATGTAAATGTTGTTGAGCGTCTTTTGAGGCATCACATGTCGTAGATTTTTTTTAATCCAAATAAATTTTCTAACAAGCGACATAACGCGACGAGGTTACCTCGACATGCGAGTGCCACGTTAGACACTCGTCAACTATAACTCGCAAGTATCTTACAGACGGTAATTGTTTGATGGGTTTGCAGTCACCAGCCTGATCCAAGCTGTTTGCACACATATGTATGCGAATGTTGAGATCAGTACATGCTTTAGACCTTGCACTTGGAGAAAAACAAGTGTAGTTTGTTTTAGAAATATTAAGGGTTAACAAGTTTTCTTTGAGCCACCTATCTATGACAACTAACCCTTGTTCGGCCTTACTACGAACCTCCTCCCAAGTGTCGCCAAAATATACAATAGCCGTATCATCCGCATAAGAGAAGATTTTCCCGCCACTGTTTCGTAGTTTTACATAAATAAATACCAAAAAAGACATCTAACACGATATTTAAAAAAAACATAACTATTGTAAAAAAAAAAAACTGCTTTCTGTGCCCGTTTCTTTTGCCACACCATTTTTTAATTTTATTATTAAATACATTTTATTTGTTTGTGGCAATAAATTTTTCTTTTTTTACTTTATTTATTAATTAATTTAAACTTCTCGCAGACAATAATGTACAAAGGCGGACTTAATGCCTTAGGGATTCTCTACCAGTCAACCAAGGGTGGTGAAGAGATAAGATGGCAGGTGCTCCGAATTAGAGGAGATAATAATAATAAAAAATATTACAAAGACAACAATGAATTACAAATAAAATAGGTACACAAGTACATATATATAGTTTTTAAACTTATGATACACGTACATACAAATTTACCTTCTATTAACAATACATATCTAAGCCTGCCTTTCTAAACGTAATTGTTCATTGTGTATTTTTTTTCTCTCATTCCTGAATCTGCTTCACGGTACACTTATATATATAGTATTACCTATTTCCTCTGTTCTTGACATATCTGGAAACCTAGTTAAAAACGAGATTTAATTATTCAAATTTCTCGCACACAATATGGTACAAAGGCGGGCTTTATGCCTTAGGCATTCTCTCCTATAATTATGATCACATCTTTGTCCTGTTCCGAGGTTAGCTATGTTGCAGGACTTAATTCCCACTGAAGTAAGGTATACCAAAATGAACAATTAACTACCTTGTTAATTACAATAACAGCCAGACAGACGTTGTTCTGTCCATGTTTCAATAATTCATACAAAATTCCCATACGAGTTTTCCAATTTTCCCGACAACTTTTCAAATTTTTCTTTTCGTTAGAACC
Organism: Agrochola macilenta; assembly: GCA_916701695.1. Taxonomy (NCBI): domain Eukaryota; kingdom Metazoa; phylum Arthropoda; class Insecta; order Lepidoptera; family Noctuidae; genus Agrochola; species Agrochola macilenta. Next base: position 14,426,800 of record OU753564.1, read on the forward strand.
TTATTCGGTCTATTACGAACATTTTAAAACAAAAATTGGCCAAATCGGTCCAGCCGTTCTCAAGTGATGGGCTTAGCATTAATTTTTACTTATAATACTACATTTTTTACTACATATATTTTTTTTTACTACATTATTTTCTATTACAGATATAATGGAATGCCAATTGGATGTAGTGACGATGAATTCCCTTGGGCAAAGAAAACTCCTTCACCTTTAGATAGCAAATTTCTCTATGGTGAGCAATTGTATACTATTCTCTAAGTTTCTATAGTACTCTGACTTTTGCAGTTGTGCCACACACAATAAAATCTTATGAGTCCTCACAAACTGGTCAAACCATCCAAATATCGACTCATTTTGAGCAACGCTATAACGCGAATTCACACAATGACTTACTAGTATTACTTGTTAAAATGTTAGGAATATCATATCATTTTACAATGTTTGTAAATATGTGAGCACCATGTATCTATCACATAATTATCTGTCATTGCTTCATTTTTCATTCTTTTTTTTACCTATCGTGGTATAGTAGGTAATCTTATTCTAGCTGCATCGTCTTCACATATAATTATATAATTAATGTATGCAAAATATTGTGAAAATATTTTAAAAGAGAACGGTGGAGTTCCTTGCCCATTCGAAAACTACCTTGTGGAAGGGGGCGACTAGAATCATTTTTTTTTTGTTGTAAATTTTGACTTTCTAAAGTGCTTAATTGAAATAAATTATTTGACTTTGACGGAAGTCGCGAGCAGAAGCTATTATTACTATCTAATTGGTACGAAAAAGCGTTCGTTCCATAAATAATAAATATCTCAGTACCCTATTACATGGAACTTTAACATAACTGGCGAAATGTGGATTTACTATACCTTTGCCCAAGCCTTATCATCATCTGCCAAACTTTTTCCCAACTGCGTTGGGGTTGACTTCCAGTCTCATTTCCTTTTTAAATACAAAAAAAAATACAAAAATATTTATTTCAACTAAAACATTGTGCAAAACCTTGATGTATTGACTACCTATACACACACTCCTCCACACACCCACACACCCCCACTTCCTCTACACTGACTTCTAAGGAAAGGGGGGGGTTATCTTCTCCAGCAATCATACCAAGGGTTAAAATATTTGAAAAAAACTTTCGCTGACTTACAAATGTATTATTGTACGGGGTGTCAGGGACATCGACGCGAAGCCGGTTACCATGGATTCAGTAGATGATTCTGAGCCCCACTGCGTTAAAATTTTCCGTCGGTTATTTAAAAAAAAACAGCTTTTCCATACATTTTGACCGCGTAGGTTAGGTATTGCACTTTTCTATGAAACAGCAGATTTTTTTTTTTATAACCCATGAAAAATTTCAACGCTGCACGCTGGAGGATTCAGAATTATGTACTGAATCCATGGCTTCGCTTCGATGTCCCTGCCACCCTGTATAGGTAGTAATAGTAATAATCTTTATTTCTCTCTTCACAAAGATTCACATAAGTAGTTATAAACATAGAGACAAGAACTATATCGTTTTGACAAAAAATGCATAAAATATAATCCTTTGTGAGAGACTGGCGTACATATTAGGATCACCAGGCTCTTACCCCGAATTTAATCTAATATCATTATTATTTCAGTGTGCCATGCAGAAATGAATGCAATTATGAACAAAAATTCAGCCGATGTGAAGGACTGCACCATGTATGTCGGGTTGTTTCCATGCAATGAGTGTGCTAAGATGATCATCCAGTCAGGAATCACGAAAATTTATTATTTGTCTGATGAAAAAGGAGACCGGCCTATGTACATAGCCTCAAAAAGAATGTTTGATGCGTCGGGTGTCGAATATAAGTAAGTATTTTTAATTATCCGCAACTATCATTGAAACTATGTATTTCATTGAAGATTTGAACATAATTGTTTGTAATTCAGAAGCTTCTAACTCAGTTCTGTTTTGTTCTAAACGTGATTTATCCCTGCACATTGTTAGGATTCCATAGCCAAATGGAAAAATGTATTCTGTCCGTGTGTCAGTCATTATATTCGGATAGAAGTATCCGAATATAATGACTGTGACACACGGGTCCCACGGTCACGGTCCCTGAAGAGGAACTAATGAAAAGACAAAAGAAATTAAAATGTCTTCCAATAGTAGTTTATTATACTGTTGACAAAATAATGCTTTAAAATATTTTTTTTTGAAAACAAGTTATTTTAAAGCATTATTTCGATAACAATTTCAGTTTCTCACTGGTCGAGCTTGAGCTGTACTTCATTAGAAATTAAAGTACTGGTCGAGCTTGAGCTGTACTTTAATAGAAATTATAGTACTGGTCGAGCTTGAGCTGTACTTCATTAGAAATTAAAGTACTGGTCGAGCTTGAGCTGTACTTTAATAGAAATTATAGTACTGGTCGAGCTTGAGCTGTACTTCATTAGAAATTAAAGTACTGGTCGAGCTTGAGCTGTACTTTAATAGAAATTATAGTACTGGTCGAGCTTGAGCTGTACTTTAATAGAAATTAGAGAACTGGTCGAGCTTGAGCTGTACTTTAATAGAAATTAGAGAACTGGTCGAGCTTGAGCTGTACTTCATTAGAAATTAAAGTACTGGTCGAGCTTGAGCTGTACTTTAATAGAAATTAAAGTATAGCGCGAGCGCGACCAGTGAGTTCTTAATTCAGAGGTATTATTTGTCGTAGAAGAATAAAATACAGGGTAATAATAATGTACCAGTATATGAATCAAATAGATAAAACAATTAAAAAACTGCATATGGCGAAGTCCAAAGATATTGGACTTCGCGAAATGAGAGCGCGGTCTAAAAAACACTTATTTACACTAATATCGTAAAGTATCGTATCGTTGACGACACGGTTGGCGCAGTGGCTGAGCGATCGACTGCTGCGCAACGTGTCGCGGGTTCGATCCCCGCACGGAACAAATATTTGTATGATCTGCAAGTAGTTGTTCCGGGTCTGGGTGTTAGTGTATGTGACTTTCTATGTTTGTAAACGCACCCACGATACAGGAAGAAATTCTTAGTGTGGGGCAAAGTTTAAAAAAAAAAGGTTAATTATGAAATCAAATAAAGTACCTTTAATGATCCACGTGCCACTCTCTTAAAATTAAATAGTAGTTTATGAAACTTTTACGTATCAGCGGTTATTTAAACAGCTCGGTTTATAATAGGATCCACACGAGTGTTTTAATACCTAGTTATGAGCAGTTTCCGGTACTTTATTTGATTTCATAATTAGACCTTTACGATATTAGAGTAAATAAGTGTTTTTTGCCCGCGCTCTCATTTACGTTAATGGCGAGTGTAAACTTTATTCCACTAGGGCCAATAAGAAACATATTGAAATCCCTCTGATTAAACCACCGGAATCAAACCGACTCGGAATAAGCGTACAACGAATAATTTCGTGCGGCCGCACGGCTTCGATTCCATTTCCCTCCCTACCCGCTCCAGTCACTGCCAAGCCACTTGCTCGCTCATTTTATTTCAAACCTAGCTGCTAAACAAATAGAACACGCTTTGCGATAACAGCGCGGTCTACGCGGTTGTAGGACCGCGTTGAACGGTGCGAAGAAATAAACGCACCTTTAGTGAGGAAATTGTTAAAAACCCCGTTCTTTAAATATGCTGGTGAATTCAGAAAAAACGAAGATGATTCGTTTTACACAAAAAGTTTCAATAAAATTATTATATGTATGTAAAGAGAGATTTTATAAATTTTTCAGTTAGTACGGAATCCTTCACTGTGCATTGTGCGACACGCACTTGGACCGACATTATATACGCCAATACAGTACATATTTTATTAAATTAAGTTTGCGATTTTCCTTTTTTTTACGATGTTTTTCATTTTTTTTTTTCAGGCAATACGTACCAAAGCGTAGTAAAATAGAGATAAATTTTACAGTCGACTGGGATGCTATGAGCCCTTCGAAATAATACCTAATATAATTTGTATTTTCTATTGTAAGATAAATGATGAATTATTATATTGCATGTGATATTATAACGTAATACGTATTTATATTAAGCTTGACGAGTTTACCACGAGCTTGTAAATGAAACAAAAATATAAATAAATTTGTAAAATAATATTTTATTGCTTTATTTAGTATCGAGACCTCCACTCCAGCACACTTCCTCTGTATCTTCATCAAACTATACGGGGTTATTTTAAATTGGCTAGCCAAACTCTGCAAACAAAAGATAAAAAAAGAACAACCGGAAAATTTCGGAAGTCGGTGTCTTTGTTTTTGAATTTTTGTTTTTTACCATCTACTTCCGAAATGAAATTTATTTTTCACTTTATAGTGTTTTTTTTTAGAAGTCAGTTGCTTTTTATATTTTTTTTGGAGTATCGATACCCATCGCGTCTGCGGAGTTTAGATAGCCAATTTAAACTAACCCTGTAAAACACTGTTCTTACAATGAAGTCGGCACGTCCATCGATGGTCGTCTTCCCCCGGGCAACTCCTAACTAGAAAATTCCACTGAGCGATATCTCAGTTTACATACCTATAGCGTAAGTAATGATTTTAGTCTCAAATCAAACTAACCAGTATTGTCTCACTGCTGGGCAAAGGCCGGTCTCCCTTTTCGAGATAGACTCTGTCTTTTGCTATTATAAAACAAAGTCCCCCTCCGCGTCTGTCTGTCTGAACGCGATAAACTCAAAAACTACAGAACGGATTTTTAAATGGTTTTCACCAATGGACGGAGTGATTCATGTGGGAGGTTTTTGTGTATAATTAATTAAAGAATTTGTGTAAATTGGCTGAAATATGACGATTATTGTCGAAGATGTCGAAAAATATCATGCCGACTGGGAGCTTTACTGGCGTGCGTCGTGTAAGCCGTAAGAGATACATCAAATGTAAGTTCAACAGAATTGTAGATCTTAAAAAGTTCAACAAAAAAGTCCATATAAGTTTATAATAATAACCAGCTACCGCCAGCGGTTTCGCCCGCGTGATATCTTTATAAATTATAGCTTACAAGCTTTTGCCCACGCCTTCGCCCGCGTTGATGTCAGAAAATATCTCACGGGAACGTACTACCGGGATTACATACCTAATAGCCGAGAAGGTCATTGACTCCTACCGCTGCGCCCGTGTTGCCGTAAACCATAATTATTTTGAATCTGTGAAGTACCTATTCATTTTAATGTTAAGATGTCAGGCATATTTTATTCTAAATTAAATGCCCAATTTAAATAACATATTTCATTGGATAAGGATAAAATAATACCGGTAAAAATAGCTTCGGAAAACACAATGAATTTTTTATCAAATTCTGAAAGATAAAAATGGTTATTGTGGGTCATCCTTCGAAGGTAGACATATATGCCATCGCGGACTTTATTATTAAACTTTTTAAGATGTACAATCCCGTAGAATAAACATTTTATTTATCTCTCACGGTTTACGCGGCGCACGCCAGTAAACCTCCCTCCCTCCCTCCGCATGTTTTTTTTCGACATCTTAAACAATAATCGTTATATTTCAGGACTTTATCGTGTTCAGACGACAGACATACAAAAAACGACGGCGGGGGACAAACATACAAAAAACCAAATATTTTCTCTTTACATAAATAATATCAGTTTAGACAAAATACGTTGGTATCTTGACTTAGCACACAAGGTGGTCGACTTGTGAGACGTGGACTCTGCAATCAGTGTACCGAATGGCGCAGAGCGTCGAGCCTCAGGATGCTCTCAGTGCGCGGCTGGATCAAGGGCTTGATGCAGCAGAAAGTACTCAGTACTCCTAGATGCGGCACGTGTAGTGAGGGGGTTCCTCTAGAGCTCTGAGCATCGCCAGCTTGGACCATGTTCCTGATGCCAATGAGCCACAATTTTTGATATTTTTTAGGTTATTAGATGGAGTTTTAAATTCCGAATCCTTTGATGAACGGTACATTGTTTGGCGTCGTGATCGAGACAACTCCCCAAAAAATTTTTTTTCAATGTGCTTCAGGCTGCCTGTCCATTGAAGCGGAGCGAGGCAGCGGAGTGGAGCGAAGTTGCGGACAGTGTCTGTCCATTGATGCGGAGCGGAGTTACGGACTGGTTGGAGCGAGGTAGCGGAGCGGAGTTACGGACTGTGCGGAGTGAGGTAGCGGAGCGGAGTTGCGGACTGTGCACAGTGACAGCGACAAAAAGGATGACATGACATAATGAAAAAAGAAATAATTGTAGGGGAGATGGGTACAAAAGTAACAACGCTCTGCAGGTTTAACAAATCGTCGAAACGCCGCGCCGCCCCGCTACCGTTAGGAGATAGCCGGTGGCGCTCCCCCCACTTGCATTTAGTCGCCGCGAACGCTCTGCGCCGTAAGGTTGTGCTTAGAGGATGCCACATGATTTTACAAACCAAAAGTACGTTTATTGACATGTATTCAATGTGGTTACGTAGTATTAAAATAAAATAATGATATCAATGTGACTATTTGCATAGTAATTCTTGATTAGATTGTTTACACAGAGATTTTATTGATTTCTGAATAGCAAGTTCCATTATTAGGTAGGCATTTATGAATTAACAAAAACGTGGTTGAGTACAATAGTAACATAGCACTACGAGTACAAAAGTAACATGTTACTTTTTTTCATGTTGTGGTGGAGACCATGTATGAGGATATTTCCAGAGCTTGGCATGGCTAAACTCACTACACCGTTGTCATGGAGGACCTTAACGCGAAACTGAGCAAACGAGACGATGATAAGCTGCAAGTGGGGCAATTTGGAGTTGGAAGTCGAAACCACCGGGGTTACCTCCTGGCCAGTTTTATGGAGAAGGAAGGCCTGCTTATGATGAGCTCCTTCTTTAGAAAGTGAACCTGGCAGAGCCCTGATGATGCAACTAAAAATGAAATTGACTTCATTATGTTGACAAAGATGCAAAATATTAAATGATGATACTGTGATTAACGCGTTGAAAACCAGAGTGATCACCGTATGGTAAGGGTCTTAAGGACTGATGACGTCTACGCTCTGTCCAGCACCGATCCAAATACAAAACCAGAGCTTTCAGCTCGAACTTCAGAATCGTTTCGAGTATCTAGGGAGCTCCGTGGGCGATTATAATGAAAACTGTCCATACAATCGGGTCTAAGATCTTTAAGACCCTTCGTACGAATCGAAACCAGAAGCTTTCCTATGCTACTTTACAGTTCTTGGAGGAGAGGCCTTTTTTTAATCTCTGTAATTCACAATAAACAGCAAATAATTAGATAAATTTAGATACAAAGTAGAGCATAATCGAAGTTTATATGTGGCTATATTCATATTATCAAAAATATGATAACTAACTAGAAACCAGTGTCAAAGTACTTACACAAAGGTTTACTTTTGTACCCGGTCTCCCCTAAGTCGAAACAAAGAGGCCACATAATATACTCGCCCAGCCGACGCACGCACTGGCCGGTGGCACACTACTCCCCCACCCCCGGGCCCCGCGGCTGCAATAATAATAATAAATCCATCGCTGAAAAAATAAGCAAATACGCTGAGCTTAAAGAAGAAGTTACAAGAATCTGGAGGCAAGAAAAAGTTTATGTTGTTCCTGTAGTTCTCTCCACAACAGGTGTTATTCCCAACCATCTCCTCCGTAGCCTGAAATTAATAGATCTAGAAGAATTCCTTTACATCAATATGCAGAAAGCAGCCATCCTAAACACATGCAGAATCGTTAGAAAATTTATGCAGTTAGACGAAAGTACACCCTCATCTTAATTACACACCACACGCTGCATTTACTTGGCTTTGGCCCGTCAATGTAGCTAAAACCAGCCTAAGAGCTGAGAACAAAAAACACTCCCGATAATAATAATACATTTTATTGAAACCAAAAAACACAATTTACAGAAACTCTGTGTTCGATAACAACTGCATTAGTAAATACTGTGTCGCAGTCATTATCGCCCACCTCCAAAAAGTCGAGACAAAAAGCAAAACCAATTTTTTTTTAAATAAAATTAAAACATAAAATAAAACTAAATTAAAACTTAAAATTAAATTGAAACAATATTTTCAATGAGTAGGTAATTTATGTGAGATTGTGTGTTTGTATGGAAGGATTGTGTATGTTTTGTTTGTGGAGTGTATATATGTGTGTGTGTGTGTGTGTGTATATGTGTGTCCGATAGAGGTGTCCGTTTTTGGTGGAGGAGGGGGGGCGTGTTTGCGCATATTATACATCTAAAGGGCAATTGGAAAGTGAGTTTAAGTTTTTACAAATGTTTCTAATTCTTCATAATTGAGTGTATGAAGCCATTTATCTGTGATGCTTCGACATTCTCGCAAGGTCAATGGATATACATTAAGCTGTTTATTAACTCGATTATACAAAGTGGAGCTAAGAAAGTGATATTGCCTCCGAACAACTTGAACTTTGGCAGATTCCACCTGGCAGACTCTGTCAGATCTGCGTTTTTGGGTACCGACAACAGGATCGAATGGAAGGTCTGAGTGTTTACGCAGCACTACAGCAAGAAGAAATGCGTGTCTGACTGTTTGTAGCTCGCAAAGAGCGTACAGTTCAGCAGTTGGAAATCGAACAGGTTTGTACGTCATGACTTTTAGCACTGCCCTCTGTGCCCTTTCCAGACGGAGCATTAAGCACTTCCCAGCTCCACCCCAAGCGGCAACACAATAGTTTAGGATAGAATGCGCCAGAGCGAAGTATACTGTTCGTAGTGTGGCAAAATCAGCAGATGTTCGCAGGTTTTTAAAAACAAATATTAGTTTTCTGACCCTGGAAACCAGAGCCTCAATTTGCTCCTTCCATGTCAGCGTACTATTTATTATAACACCCAAATATTTAATACTTTGGGTGCGCGTAATCTGAGCACAACCGCTGCAATCAGTCGATATTAACCCGCATTTATGCGCCGTCAGAGTATAGGGAGACGGAGGTTGAGAGGCTTTACTTGGAGCAAATGTAATGAACTTTGTTTTTTCTACATTGAGGGTTAGCAGGTTTTTATTCAGCCATTTCATTGCAACAAGCAGAGTGGACTCTGCATATGAGCGGGTTTCCAACCAATCCTTACCCTGAATGAGCATGACGGTATCGTTCGCGTAGGTTATAATTTTAGCGTTAGTTAGAGCCAGATTACATAGGTCATTTATGTAAATAAGAAACAGGGTAGGTTCAAGGACACTACCCTGCGGGACTCCGTAGGTTAAAAATTGCTGTTTGCTTACGTGATTTACTATCTTTACGGTTTGAGAACGCTCACTCAGGTAACTCCTAAAAATGTCTAGACACACTCCTCTAACACCAATTCGTTCCAACTTTTCAAGCAAGATGGGAACAGAGACAGCGTCAAAAGCTTTTGATAGGTCTAGGAAAATTGCTATTGTTTTGAGTTTATTATTTATATTTTTCGCTATAGTTCCAGTTACTTCTAAGACTGCATCTTCTGTGCTTTTACCTGATCGAAAACCGTATTGGTTCGCTGAAATTATATTGTGTGAGTTAAGGTAATTAAGTAGTCGACTATTTATGACTTTTTCTAATATTTTGGACAAAATTGTAAGAACAGATATAGGTCTGTAGTTATTGACACTGCAATACTCCGCGGCTGGCTTTTTCTCTCCGCTTCCCCGCTCCGTTTCTCCGGTCCGCTTCCCCGCTGCGTTTCCCCGCTCCGCTTCCCGGTTTTGTATGAATTTTTAAATTAGTTCGCAACTCCCTGTCCTCTGAAGCGGAGCGGAGGTTATATGCAATTCCATTGGTTAATATTGAAACACCACTACTCCGCTCCTCTCCTCTCCGCTTCAATGGAAAGGCAGCCTAAGAGTTATAAATACGATACTTATAGGTAATAGTTTTTACACAAATAAGTATATTGAGAGTCATCTAATTAGGTAGGTACCTACCTAAAAAGCTATCGTGCCAATACTAATACACCTTTATAAAAAAACAAAGTGCAATAAGTAATTGTAACTTTAATTTCGGAAGTCGGTGTCTAAGGTTTAGAATTTTCGTTTTTTGCCACCGACTTCCGAAATTAAATTTGTTTTTGGAAGTCAGTTGTTTTTTTTTTTGGTAACATTTTTTATTTTTAACTTTTTAGTGGTGGTAGGTAACCTTCCCCACACAAATTCGAATAACACTACCTGCTATTTAAATAACAGTGACAAGAAGTTATTCACATACGAAACTAACTCAAAAACTACCCAAGCTAAGTTAATAAAATTTTATATGGGACCACCGCGCAAGCTTCTTCTACCAAATAAAAAAATAATTTACCAAATCGGTCTTTATTTGACGAAAATATCGATGGATAGGTATACATTTCTACAGTCATTACAGCCTACAACGGCTATGTTGCACCTACTCTAAAGTTTTGTGTTCTTTTTTGGGGTAATTCACTAACAAAGAAGAGGTATTTAAAGCCCAGAAGAAATGTAGGTATACGAGCCATAACTAGTATAAAAGTAACTGACAGCTGCAGACCATCATTTTTTAAATTAAATATTCTCACGTGGCCATGTATATAAGTAACTTCGTTAGGAAAAATACAAACTACTTTAATAAGTTACGAAGCAAAAGATACAAATTCAATATATGTTTACCTAGCAATAAAACAGCGTTATTATATAAAAGTATATTATGTATGGCTCCACGCATATCGTACAAAAAAGTTTCTAAAGAAATCTCCAGCATACATGCGATAGGAAAGTAGTAAAACAGATGTAAGTAGACAACGTGTGTAAGATTAGAAGAGAAAATAAAAACACTTATTTAAACTTGTATATTTTTTATATTTAATTACATTTTCATTAAAAGTTAATTAAGTATATGTTTAAAGGTACAAAGAAATAAGCTTAACAGGTATATTTTATTATTTTCAAATTAATTAGCCCAGAGATAGATTCTCGGTCGAAAATTTTAGCTCTATTGTCTCACGATTTCCTTGGTATTCTCTGAAAACAATAAGAATTTATTACTACATAAAACTGAAATGTATTTTAGGTATAAAATTGCAGCAGGCAGGAAGTAATGAGTTTTAAAAGAGTTGTATGTATTTGAAAGAGTAATGGAAAAGGAGAGAATGGGATTGGCTGTTTCACTATTCTGCACCCTAATCGCGTAACACACGATCAATCACAATCTGTTTCATTTTGACAGTTCAACAACATTCGTTGCGTTATTTACGTTGTCGAGCAGACAAATTTTTCGAACATATGAAGCAATGGATTAGCTTCTTTCAAAATAAATCAGATTATGATTGATCGTGTGTGACGCAATAAGGGTGCTGAATTACTAAAATATGTTCAAGGGAATATTTAATAAATTCAAATTTAAAAGTCATATATTCAAACTAGGCTGAGAATCAGCACTTTTCGAACGTCAAAATTACATAAGACAGTCCCCCAAAAACGCCCACCCTTCACCACTTCCTAGTGCTTAAAGTAAATTAAAATTAAAATTCATTTATTACAGATAACAGGGATCCATATTATGTTAGTATTACAAAAACAACTTATATTCTAGTGTTAGTAGTAGTTAAAGGTAGGTATAAAATAAAATAAAATACAATGATGCAGTCAGGCATCGCCAAAGTGATTTATTTTTCTGATGAAAAAGCAGAACGGGTCCAGTTTATAGCTGCAAGGAGAATGTTAAACGAGGCTAAGGTAGAGTTGGAGTAAGTATTTTAGAATGTTCCTACCCGTCAAACGATCGCCTATTAGAAGCCGTTTGTATGTAGGAGCTTATCACTGGTCAGTTTCCCTCAGTCGTCAGTTTATTTAATTCGCCAGTTTCGTTGATTAGTCAGTTTCACTGATTCGTCAGTTTTATCGATTAGACAGTTTCGTTAACTCGACAGTTTCCACTGTTTGCCAGTTTTCGTCGATTCGTCACTTTTATTCAATTCGTCAGTCAAAGTACAGTCGGTAGAAAACTGCACACACGTCTGCTAATTTGAATATACAGTATGTTAGATAACCCAATCTCCCAATCTTATGGGGTCAGTATGAACAACTTTCACTATGGGGCCAATCATGAAATCTAAAAAACAAATTTGCTGTTCCCTACATTTATGTTCGCTTTTTTGTTAGATTTTTATTTCAATAAGTATTTCAGGGTTGGTCCCATAGTGAAAGTTGTTCATAATAAATTAGTACAATGACCCCTTATGAGGATGCCCAGGAATTCAATTTCACCCTGTTCTTACACAAATATATTAAGTTATCTAATTCCGAGGTTCATGCACTAGAAGAGCTAACGGGCCAATAATAATAGGTAAAAAAAAATCGGATATGGCCACACATTACACTTGAAAAATTTTACCTGCACCTATGTATTTCTTAATAAATAAAACGCTGTTGGTAATACTAACCCAACACTAACAATTTTTTTGTCTTCGTTGATAATACAAGCTCATTTGGTAATCTGGATCCTTGCTGCGTTGCCTCGTCAAAAACGCAATTCCCATAAAATATTTGTCCCACTTTATAAAATTTTGGCTGGAATCATAAGGAATAAATATAGGTAATACTTACGTAATGCAATCAGCGGCCCAATTGCGTAATACGTTAATAGGTACAATAATTTTGAAGGAAACTCCTAATCCAATACTCAATACCTCATCGTCATCATCCACAGCCTGACTGCACCTATTGCTGAGCTTAGGCCTCTCTTTTCTTGTGCCAATCCCCACGCTCCTGTGCCCGCCTCATCCAGGTTCTACCCGCGATGGTAACAATATCGTCCGCACATGTCGTCGCCCGAAGACCGACACTTCGTCTTTCTAAAATCCTTGGACGCCACTCAGTCACTGCGACTTGCCAGTGTCAACTCCATTTGAGTTCCATAATTCATTTTCCGATATCGAAAACCTTCGTAGGTCTTCCGATCTCGAAGTTTGGAACGTGGTCTATAAGACTTTGCCTAGAATGGAACGCTCCATGACTCTCGGTGCGAATCTCACCCTAGACACCTGAATACCTACTTAATATATTTGTTGCATTCCACAATGTTAACTCAGTAAGGTAAGTAACTAGACAAAGGCTTGACCACTGTGGACACTGTCGGGCTCAGCTGAGGGCTCAGTAAAGTAAGAGAGAGGGAGACGGCTTCAACTTGACAAATTACTCGTTACACTACACATTCATAAACTTATGCATTTTTGCCATGGGGTAATGAACTACAGCCGACCTACAAACTGTCACCGTGAAACAGATTAGGCCGACAGAACGAGACAACCTGCTACGGTCCTTAAATAGGTAATTCTTTTGCTTTATTCGGCCAATTCTAAAAGAACATTGGGAAAAAGCGTCCCCACCCTTGTAGCACCTTTTGTCATATCAAATGAGTGTTAAAAATACATTATTTTATTATATGGCAGTAAATGTGTGAATAATAAGGGAAAATAGTTATTCATTCAAAAAGATAGAAAGACAATAAATTATTTTTATTAAGAATTATTTTGTTGAGCTTAAATAAATAATAATTACGAGCGAGAATCAGTATCAGTCAGTGGTTTTCGAACTATCAACTATGGAGGATGTCGAAGAGTCCGCGAGCCCCTTTGACTCGTGCCCAAAAACGCTTCCAACGCGAGCGCTGCGAAAGGCGTACATTCTAAAAATATAATTTTTAGAAGCATTCATTTCTACAACCATACTGATTATTACTATACTGAACCTTACGTATACAACACGTGTATAAGAGCTTGATAATAATCATAAAATGGAGTCTAATATAAAAATAATTAAGAAAAAATATTGTTTGCCACATTCATACATTCATTCTTTCATACTTTCTTTCAGTAAATTGTTACTCAGAATAACATCTATTTTTTCACATATGGCCCATAGTGCTACACTGCTGGGGACGGGGTCCATACAAATTTTCCCATTGTTCTTTCACGTGATTTTTTATCGCAGTGCGGGCTACGCCTTACTTTACCTACTTACCTAATTAACCTACACTAGAATGACATTGAATTAATCAATAAGGGCAAACTGCATAATGCTCATATTATCTTATCCCAAGATAAAACTGTAGATTAGAATGCATTAAGTACCTACCTTAATGCATTTTAATCTACACTCCATATCATCTATTTCTGATAATAACGGACTCAGTAGGTATAGCTAAATTTAAATTTTTAAGCGATACAATTAAAAATTTCAATAATAAAGTAAAAACTACTTGGAAATTGTTTAACAATGAAACGGGTAAGTCTGTTAATTAAACAAGATAAACAACTTGAGGTTATGGTCGAAAAGAAATTAGTTAATAATATAGCTGCTGAGGCGTTTAATGAGTTTTTTGCCAACACACCAATAACTATATACGACTCGCTCCTTAAATTGATCCCCGTCTAAAACTGAAAACTTTTGGCTTAGTAGTGTGTCTAAAAATAGTCGCTTATTTAGCTTCTAACATGTAACGCCTCGTGATGTAATTAATGTTTTAAACAAACGGAAGTCTAAAAACACTGGTAATTACTGAGTCCATAAATTTTTTAAGTAATATAATAGACATCGTAGACCCCTATCTAGCTGTTACTTTTAATAAACGTGTTGATTTAGGAACTTTTCCTGACCCTATGAAGAGTATTTGAATCATACCATTACTTAAATCAGGTAATAAAAATGACGTTAGCAATTTCAGGTCTATTTCTATCTTACCAGCATTTAGAAAAATGTTTGAAAAGTGTATCAAGCAGTTGCTAAGAAATTTTAATTTAAATAGCCTCCTTCATAATGTACAATATGGCTTTACAAAAGGTTGTTCGAGTACAGATGCGGGTGTTGCTCTGCTAAAACACATATTTAACGCATGGGAGATCTCGCAAATTGCTATTGCGGTTTTCTGTGATCTCTCCAAAGCCTATGATTGCGTGCACCATGAAACGCTTTTGCGTAAACTTAGACATTACGGTATGCAAAATAAAGTTCTCAACGTTATAAATTCCTATTTACAAAATAGGTCCCAATGTGTAGATGTTAATGGTGTGAAATTTTCCGGGCTACCAGTTCAGTTAGGTGTACTTCAAGGCTGAGTACTGGGTCCATTCTTGTTTTTAGTATACGAGTATATCAATGACTGACCATTCTATTTAAAGGGTATCTGTGAAGTTGTGCTGTTTGCAGATGATACCTCTCTTATTTTTAAAGTAGAGAGGAATAGACAAGATTTTGACGATGTAAACAGTGCACCCTCAATGGATAAGGATTGGTTTATGACAAATAACCTTGTTCTCAATGCCAAAAAACGAAATGTGTAAAGTACGCCCTACCAAATGTTAGAAATCTAGGACCCAACATCGTTTTAGATAAATAGGTGCTTGAATCTGTAAACTCGGCAGTTTTTCTAGGCATAAAAGTAGATGCCAAACTTCAGTGGGGCCCACATATATCGAGCCTAGCGGGAAGGCTCAGTTCGGCCGCCAACGCCGTCAGGAAAGTAAGACATTTAACTGTTTATTTATTTTATAGAATAGAATAGAATAGAATAATGTTTATTTGGACACAGTTCGTGAAACACAAAATACAAAATAAAAAAAGTGACAATAATATTTAACCAAAATTCGAGTAGTGTGTGCCTCACGGCTGCGCCAAAAAGGTTCATTTCAGCATTAATGCCAGACAGGTGCTGTCTGACGCTGGTTTTCTAATGAACCATTATGTAGGGACAAGTGACCGAGTGATCGAGTGAGTGAGTGAGTGTTTTCCCTCGATGGTCCTAGTTTACCATTTATAACTTCCAGTTACAGCTATATATGCTAGCTATATGTAAGCGGGCACGCCCTTTATGCCTGGAGGCTTTTATTTAGTTATTAAGTTCTGTTTACGTTTAGTTTTTATTTCTGCCTGACTATAGTTCTCGATGATTTTGGTTGGTATATTGGCGTGTGCTAGCTGACATACATATATTATGGCAAATAATTTAAATTATGCTTTGTTTTGCGTAATGTATTTTTTTTTTTTTCTATCTGAACAGACAGCTGTGCTGCTGGGGAGTTTGTTGCGCCACTTCATCTTCCAAGCTAACGCACTAGGAATTGTTGAAGGGTGGACGTTTTGGGGGACTGTTTTATGTAATTTTGACGTTCGAAAAGTGCTGATTCTCAGCCTAGTTTGATTAAAAGACTTTTGAATTTGAATTGATCTTAACTGACTGACGCAGCACGCTGAACGCGTGTAATAGGGCTAGAATTCGTAGAGGCCCAGCCGCGCAGTCTGACCATCACGGAGGTAGGTCAGTAGGTATGCCTTACAAACAATATAACAACAAAATGAAAGATAAGTTCTACTTTCGATGAAAAAAGGCATTTAGATTAACGATTTTTTGGTGGACTTGTCACGATTTCTGACATTTTATTTCAACCGCGTGTTGACCAAAATGTCCGTAAAGTGCTACTAGCTACGGCTCTATGGATATTATTTTGGCGGTGTTAGCTGAAAAATAAGATGGCGACGTAACTTCGTATTAGTAGCGTTGTCTTTAACTTCTCTAATGCATAAAAATAACTGTTTGTTTGTTCGTATTTTATCCCAATAAAACATTGTCAATTTATTGCTTGCACTGTGCATTATTGATCGAAGCTTGCACTTGCTTACCTATTCAAGAAACTTCACGCCGACGGAGTCGCGGGCAAAAGCTAGTTATAAATGCAAAAGTGAGTTTGTTACGTTTTCACGCTAAAACGGTTGAACGAATGGGTAGACCATGACCTGTGGGTTAGGCCATAGGATAATTTTTATTCCGGTAGTACGATTCCATGGGATAATTTTCGACCTCCACGCGGGCGAAACCGCGGCCAAAAGCTAGTAAATAATAAAACCAACTTCATTTATTAATAGTAGATACTTACGTATCGAAATATTATAATGTTCGGTAGTCTTAATTAACAAGGTTAATATTAAAACATATTATTTTAAAAAGCATACGAATAATTATTTGTATTAATGCCAAGAAAGTACTTACCTACATAATACCTACACTCATCAAAAGTGTCGAGGGATCAAGTAAATTTTTAACTATAAAATTTTTTCCATTTAACATTTTCGTGTCTGAACACGAAATTTTATATAATTAATCAATTATGATAGCCCGCTTTAAAGTATAGCACCCTCGAAAACTATGTAAACGACACCCATGACGAAAAATTAAAAAATGTTGCTGCCGCCGTCTTGGATTTACATTTTGGCCTCACTATCGGCTTTAATAACCTCGAAAACTATGAAAACGACACCCATGACGAAAAATTTGTATTTTTCTCAGCCTTCATCTTGGATTTTTATTTTGACCAAATTCACACTTTCTCTCTCACTCTCTCTCTCTCTCTCTCCCTCTCTCTTGCCAGCTTGTTACTTTGTTCATACAATGTTCGTGATTGATATATCAATCGCTTTCGGAATAGCTTTTTTAATCCCTAGGGACTAAAAGTGTTTTGAATTTGGAATGTGGATAATGGAGCTGATTCTCTTGTACATCGAACTAAATTATCACTATTATTCGTTATTTCTGGCTATGAGAATCTTTTTTATGCTAGAGAAAACTGTGTGGATCGCCCGGAGGACACGGTGGGGCATACGGTGGAGGTCTGCCCGGCTTGGGCGGGGCACCGCCGTGTCCTCACGGAGGCGATCTCTCGCGTCCGGCCCTAGTTCAGGCCATGGTCCGGAGCGAGAGTGCATGGGAAGCCGTCACTTCGTTCTGCGAAGCAGTAATGCTCGCGAAGGAGGAGGCGGAGCGCGCGACGGAGAGGTAAGATTCGCGCCCCTAGTCGCCGCAGGAGAAATTTACATTTACAGTTGGAAGATATGTTAATCAACTACAATGTTAAGTTTCTTCTTGGGATAAATATATCCTAACTACGAAACCATACATTGTGCTTGGTCCGACACGCACTTGGTCGGTTTTTATCTTGAAGTTACGACGAAACGAGCTCAACGCGAATCGAGCACAACTAGTTTCTTCTTGTTCTTAATAAAAACCGACACCCGGTGGATGAGTGCCACTATCGGTACGACCGTTAGGTGACATGTACCATTAACATGAGCTTGTATGGAAATGAAACAGAAATGTAAATAAATTTGTAAAATAAAATTTTATTACTTTATGTACAAGATGACAGATACTCCGATCACACAACTTGAATACAATAAAATCAACATGGTGATTTATTAGTAACTTAATTGAACATATTTTGTGTCAAATAAACATAATTCGACTTCGTCCACTGAATAAAACATAATTGAAGAATTGAAAGAAATGTAATAGTCAAAATGTTACATTATTCAGATCCCGCCCACATCCCGTGTAGGAGAACGACCCAAGCTAGCTCATATTCGAAACAGAAGCTTCCTTCACATACCGTGTTTATTACCCGACTGCGCGACAGAAAGTAGGGTAATGTGTTTATCAGCCTATTTTAATTCAGTGGATGTAGTCTTAGAAATTAACTGTTCTAGCGTGTTTTACAACACAACAAAAGTGCATGCAATTGTTACAATTTGGAGTATTCAATTATATAATTATTGTCCAAATTTTACACATATCTACAAAAAGAAAAAAGAAGTAAACGAAATCCAACAAAAGTGTTTACATTTGAGTCCATGTTCACCATTCGTACATTTTAAACCTTAGCGCCGCATGCAGTCAATCAGTTTCGTCGACAAAGACCTCAGAACTAACGATATTGTACAGTACAAACTTAAAAGTAAGAATTATTTACAAGCGGCCCCTCCGTTCAAGGGGCGATCCGCGCGGCCTTTGCTCAATCTGCCACACACTATATTTTACACGTTAAAAACCAGTCGTTATTTGAAATGTTAAATCCTTATAGTTATTCTGTTACGTGAATATTGTTGAACACTTGAGGCCACAGGATGCCAATTTACAAACAAGTCCAAACGAGAGATTAACTTAATTTTAGAATGAGTGCTAAATTTTTCAATAATAATGGTGGTAATGATCATATTGAAAAATTTACCTTTTTTTTAAATGTTATTGCACATATTGCGATGGGGTGCCATTACAAAATTGGCAGTAAGAGAATCACAGGACTAGACGTGAACATAAGACACGACAAGAAGCAACACTTTGATAAGTGTTTCAACGTCATCCATAACGGCTAAGTAATAACAAAAAACAACGAAAACTTTATTAACATTTTTGACATAAATAATTTCATAATTTAATGTATGAGAAATTAGATGCTAGATCGGTATGGAAACAAACGTAAAGTTTTCCTCAAATGCGAACACTTCCTTAAAAGTGTGAGATAAAGCAAAGCAGTTTTGTTATGGGGCAAAAAGGACATATGAAACAATGTCTTACAAACTAAAAATATAAAGGAACATGTTTTTACATTTTTCATTTCAAATCAAGACTCTGAGTCATAATCAAACAAACTACTCTACGTCTTTATGATACAGCTGTCGTTGGACATGAAGATTCCATCAGTTACCATTTTTTTAACCGACTTTTTAACAACCTAGAACTCAGGATAAGTAATTAAGTATGCTCCATCGCCGCTAAACAATTTCTCTACATAAAATGCTACGTAAACCATAAAAGGAACTGGTCAAGCTAAGATTGATCAGTTTATATTGAACAAAAACTACAAACGTACTTTTCCCGAAATTTCTCGATAATCGATTGAATTCCGTTCAAAAGTTTACGTGATATTTGATATTATAAAAGTTTTTTGGACAACGTCAAAGTTCAAAGAAAATAATAACTGTATACAATGAAATTTCTCTTAACTTTACATCGTTATGAAGCGAGCGATTTTGTGGCTATGCCGACGCGTTTTCTCCAGCATAAAAAAATGTGAAAGATTGATTCGATCTTTGATTAGGGTAGTCAAACACCCTGCTGGGGTCGCGGGTTTGTCCGAAAGGGATATCGCGGCCCCAGCACATAGGCAACGGAAGGAACACGGGTGGGTTTTAGTCAGTAAAAGTCTGACAAAAAAGAATTTATTGTGTCAAGTTATTAAGATTTTTTATGTTTATAAAATCTATTAATTGAGGAAAAAATATTTTTGATAAACCCTGGCTAAGTTTGATCACTTTATTTATATTTGAGTAAATTAATAATAAGAATAACACAATATAATTATTGTAATGAAATAAAATCATTTATAATGTATGCTGCAAGGTCTGGGCAACGCCAATCGCTCGCCAAATAACGATGTATACTCATAAGACATTTGAAATGGTTTTTGAAATTCTTTGTGACATAAATTAGTTGATATGAGAACACTACGGACCGAAACCATAGATTAATACAGATGGGCCACAACGCAGTTTAGGTATGAATCTACAAGTACGCCGCGGGCCCGACTTGTCCAATTCAGTGAGTGTAACGTAGACAGAAGATCTAAGAGTCACGCGATAGAAAGAGAGGCAACTTCTAGGTGAATATAACTGTAGGTTATTAGCGCTGTGCGACCTGAAACGCACTTTATTGTGTCGTAGCAAGAGTCGATTTTTATTTAAATGATTTCGCGGAGTGTCCCATCTGTATTAATCTGTGCCGAAACCAACTTCGATACACCTAACGTTTGTAGATAATGTATACAGTGTCAAATGAAATTAGCTAGTAAAACTTCGCAGACACGATGGGTATCTATATCTAAATACGACAAAATAAAAATATTTGATGATTTTTTTCAGGTGAATGATCGATGGTATTGTTTTTACTCTTGAAAAGCTACATGTGTCACATCTGCCCGATCTTTTTGACTCGAGTGGCCGCTGGTAGTGTTTTTACTTGAAGAGTGAGTTGATAAAATCTGTTTTATCGTATTGATATACCCACCACGTCTGGGAAGTTTACAAAAAAAAAATATCCTCAAATTAATTTCTTTTTTGTTTTATCATGTTTAGATATAGATACCCACCACGTCTGCGGAGTTTCGCTAGCTAATTTAGTTTGACCCTTTATATTCTGTCATAAAGAATTAGCAGTGATAATAGATCTGAATTAACAGTGCACCGAAACCAACAATCCAAGGAATTCGAATAAAATCAATTTTGTTACCATAACAAACATTTAATTATAAAAAAACAAGTGTCTAAACCTATGCTAAACAAAATTTTTATGCCAACTGAATACATCTGGAAGGTTAATAATCAAGAACAAAATTGATTTTATTAAAATAATCCAAATAACGACTTTGTTGCTTGTAATAGAGCGCGTCATCGGAATCCTTAATTTTATAAATTTGTTTATCAGAAGTACTTACAAAACGGTATTTTAAAAGTATATCGAGATTAAAAGTTTTACATCAGCGACATTTGTCAGTCAAAATGGTCTCTATACAATTCGTAATGAGTAAAACGAATATTCTGCTAAATAATTAAGTTTGCCTTCAACATTCCGCTGAGAATGAACAGATCTCGAGTGAATTCGCACTAATTATTCATTTATACTATTATTGCTTACAATCTTCGCACCTTTAGTATAATAGAATTTAATAAGCGTTATAAATGTGTGGTCTTAAATCCTAATTTGTAAAAAAGACCTAACGAAGCGTAACCCACGATTAAAGAAAAAATATTCGTAGTTTCTCGGGTTGTAAATGAGTATAATCAAGACGTTTGATTGCATTAAGAGTTTATTATTAATTAAAAACCTATCATTAATTCACTCCACGCGAGTTATTATTTATTCATTTTCAGCGGAACAGCGGAGCTGTCAGCTAAGACTTTGGTCTAATAAAAGTGGTTCAAATCGCCATCTTTCCATCGTCCAAACTATCGAATACGTAGACAGTTGATATATAATTTTAGACCGTTTTCGAGGAAGGAGTGTTGTGTGTTGTCTTCAGTTGTTGACGGCGATCTCTTTGTGTTGTAGCGGGGCGTCTTCGGCGGGCGCTGGGTTTTCGGGCAGGTCAACTAGTTCCGATGCCGGCTTGAACGCCATGGCGTACGGGAACTTGGTGCGACACGCCTCGATATATTCCTCTATCTCCTTCTCGCACGGACCGAAGTCGCCTTCTCGCAGGCTCTCTAAAACCTCCACGCAACCCTGCAAACAAGAAAAACATAATCATTAAGGGGGATGCGCTAAGGTTGCAGGTCTTTAGCGAGCATCGCACACATGGTAATCATTTAGCTGCTCGAGGATGTGGTCCCTTTTGAGCGCGTCGCCTGCGTCGCGCTATGCGCGTGTACTGTACCTGTATGCAGGTGTCGCGGTAGTGCAGCGCGGTGGCGCGGGCCAGCGCGCGCGCGGTCCGCTCGGGCAGCAGGCGGCGCAGCGCGCGCGCGCCCCACAGCGCGTCGCCTGCGTCGCGCTATGCGCGTGTACTGTACCTGTATGCAGGTGTCGCGGTAGTGCAGCGCGGTGGCGCGGGCCAGCGCGCGCGCGGTCCGCTCGGGCAGCAGGCGGCGCAGCGCGCGCGCGCCCCACAGCGCGTCGCCTGCGTCGCGCTATGCGCGTGTACTGTACCTGTATGCAGGTGTCGCGGTAGTGCAGCGCGGTGGCGCGGGCCAGCGCGCGCGCGGTCCGCTCGGGCAGCAGGCGGCGCAGCGCGCGCGCGCCCCACAGCGCGTCGCCTGCGTCGCGCTATGCGCGTGTACTGTACCTGTATGCAGGTGTCGCGGTAGTGCAGCGCGGTGGCGCGGGCCAGCGCGCGCGCGGTCCGCTCGGGCAGCAGGCGGCGCAGCGCGCGCGCGCCCCACAGCGCGTCGCCTGCGTCGCGCTATGCGCGTGTACTGTACCTGTATGCAGGTGTCGCGGTAGTGCAGCGCGGTGGCGCGGGCCAGCGCGCGCGCGGTCCGCTCGGGCAGCAGGCGGCGCAGCGCGCGCGCGCCCCACAGCGCGTCGCCTGCGTCGCGCTATGCGCGTGTACTGTACCTGTATGCAGGTGTCGCGGTAGTGCAGCGCGGTGGCGCGGGCCAGCGCGCGCGCGGTCCGCTCGGGCAGCAGGCGGCGCAGCGCGCGCGCGCCCCACAGCGCGTCGCCTGCGTCGCGCTATGCGCGTGTACTGTACCTGTATGCAGGTGTCGCGGTAGTGCAGCGCGGTGGCGCGGGCCAGCGCGCGCGCGGTCCGCTCGGGCAGCAGGCGGCGCAGCGCGCGCGCGCCCCACAGCGCGTCGCCTGCGTCGCGCTATGCGCGTGTACTGTACCTGTATGCAGGTGTCGCGGTAGTGCAGCGCGGTGGCGCGGGCCAGCGCGCGCGCGGTCCGCTCGGGCAGCAGGCGGCGCAGCGCGCGCGCGCCCCACAGCGCGTCGGCTTGCGTCTCCGCCGCCGAGCTGATGAACTCTTCCGCCATCTGTACCGCGCTACGACCGCGAACCATCTGGAATACACGATTAATACTTTATATTACTACGATGGAATACAATTATTCACTGCTATGAGGAAAAACATAATTAGTATTAAGTTAGGAGACGATATCGCCGGATGATAAAACTAAAACAAATTTACAAGAAACAGTTGCTAAAAATAGCCTTTCGAAAGTTGGAAGAGATTTCATTCCTTAATCATTTTAGGTAATTGATTATTGAGTTGTGCGGGATCATATACGTGGATCGTGGCTAAGCTACGCTTGCCGAGGTCGGTCCCTGGATGGGTGACCGACCATTAAATACGCAGACCCGTCCGCGCCTCGGAAACCACGTTTAGTGGTTATTCCAGGCTTTCATTCGTAGGTCTCCGACAGTCGTTACGGGTAGTCAGAAACCCGAAGTCGAACCACCAGTCTTACCCAGTAACTGGGTTGCGGAAGTGAAATAGGGATAGGAAATACTGGATTGATGTAAATCATTCCAACACAGCCGCTATGGCCCACACACAATGGTCCACTTGACGGACTGAGTGCAGAAACCAAACCCCCTAACATAGAACAACATCCCAACACAGTTGGAAAAAGGCAAGGCAGATAATGATTTGTAAAAACGTGGACTAAGCAAAGGTATAGTAGTAGGACGTGGGAAATAGCCGGGAATTAATACGTACCACCTAAGAACTTTATATCTATACACCGGAAGGACTATTTCTGCTTGCAGCGCTCGGCAGCTATAGAACCGGAGCGGTAACAGATGTGGCCATCGTGTTCAGGGGATTTTGTTTTCAAACTGCTTAGATAATTATGAACTTCTTCGATAGTACATGTTTATATTAATTTTAAAACACAATCGTCGAAGAATATATATAATATTACATTGACAAAAAACATTTACAAAATTCTCAAACTCCCCATAAAAAAAGAGGGGGTTTCTTAGTTTCTGAGCATGAATGACCATATAAGTAGACTTAGCACGACAGTTACCAACACAAGGATCGGACAGGGATTTTTTAACCCCCAACTTACAACGGGGGTGTTATAAATTTGTCGTTCTGTCTGTGGCATCGTAGCTCCTAAACGGTTGGTACGATTTTAATGCGGTTTTCTTAATTAAAAGGCTGGTGTGGGTGGTTCTTAGCTACGTTTCATGAAAATCTGTTCAGAAATTTTGAAAATAGATATATCTTGTTTAGGCTCATTCTGAGATGACTTAGAGATGGTGAACAAGAGAACAGCCTGATGATGAAGCAGGAAAGTGGTCACAGGAATTCGTATTTATAAACCGTAAACCAACCAAGTTTGGACCCGTTGGATTGGTTTAAATGAGTAGTTGGTAGACGGAAAACTATCTGATGATGTAGGATATCAGGTACCCACACTTCCCCAATCGTGCAAACCAATCAACTTGGTTTTCACAATCATTGTTATACGTATTCTAAAGTTGATGCCGCCCAAGAGCTGCCCCGTTGTGGTTTAAAAAGAAAACAAGTTAAATTATAATAAGCAGTATTATCCTAAACTAATATTATGCGAAAGTGAGTTTGTTTGTTTGTTACGCTTTCACGCTAAAACGGCTGAACAGATTTGGATGAAATTTGGCACATGGGTAGACCATGACCTAGATGGTCATGGTCTACATCACAATTAATTTAAAAACGACATTCCCACGGGATCGAGACCTATGCGGGTGAAACCGCGGGGCGCAGCTAGCAAATAATAGTTGTTTCATGGTAAAAATTGCATTTTGATCGGGGGGTTTTATCAATTTAATAGCTTGTTTATATATTGTATTTTTTTTTTATGCATATGAAGGCCGAGAGATTCGAGAGTTGAGAGTTTGTTCGTCGAGATTTAAAAAAGCACATATCTCTGACTAGTTCAAAGTTAACTGTTATTTTCCCGCACTTGTACGGGAATGCAAAGTAAAAAGCACGCGTGTAAATACACTGCATTGTGAACCTAACAACAATACTGATTTCCTTCCAGACAAATGAGACGATTAAACACACAACAAATTACAACAAGATGTTTACTTAATTAGACTAATAAACAATGCTATAGTGTACTATAAACTATCGAGATTTTGACATAGTGTGAGACCTCTATTCATATAATATTATACAATATGAAGAAACACGGAAAACACCGACAATGATGTACGAATAGTTTCTTTTTATTAGCGAATAAAAACTTGCATTGTATGCAAGAGGATTATGTGAAGGAACAACTTACTTGTAAGTATAGATAGTCGACCTCGTAATTGTTAACCACTTTTGATAAAAACTCTCAGCAAATTAAAACGTCATAAGGTTGCAACTATCTAACCGTCGTATTGGTCTAAAACCATAAATAGACCTCGAAGTTTTAGGAGTGCAAGTGACATCTTTTTTTCTGTAATATCCTAGTTAAATCAAATAGGCAAGGTATGTAAGTGCAGTGCACACCTTTAAGTGACAAGTTCA
Organism: Agrochola macilenta; assembly: GCA_916701695.1. Lineage (NCBI taxonomy): Eukaryota > Metazoa > Arthropoda > Insecta > Lepidoptera > Noctuidae > Agrochola > Agrochola macilenta. The sequence goes on from OU753564.1 coordinate 14,452,568, forward strand.
CTGTAGTAATTTTATAATAAAACTAATTTCTCTGTTAATGTTTTTGAGACTAACTTGTTGGCATGCCATAATAAATAAATAAACAAACTCGTGTCTATTGATTCGACAAAGTTATCTATTTAAGCGAATTTCTTCTTTTTTCACTTGATTGCATTTTGTTTTTTTTTTTTTTTTTTACAAATGTTATTTTCTCGTGTTTATATATAAATATTTGAATTCTATTTTACCTAACTTAGTATTGTAGGTATGTATGTCACATTTCTAATACATTTTAGTTTTAAATTTTACCTTACAACGCCTTCTTTATTCTGTAATGTTGTGCATGTACACTTAAATAAATAAATGGTCATGGTGGCATTTCTCAGTAGCAGCCCAGATTCTGGATTTGCGCCCGGTTGATGGCAATAGGCTCGCCCCTATTACATGGGACTTAAACATAACTGGCGAAATGTGGGTGTACTTTACTCGTAGGTACTATAGAATAACTTCATATGTAAGCAGTTTGAAAACAAAATCCCGTGAACGCGATGACCACATCTGTTACCCCATCGGTTCTATAGCGGCCGAGCGCTCCAAGCAGATATAGTCCTTACGGTGTATAGATATGAAAGGAGCTCGTGGCTAAGTAACAACAGCCGCACTGGTCGATCCATCAGGTTAAGCTACGCTTGCCGGGGTTGGTCACTGGATGGGTGACCATCTTTACATACCGAGAATCCTCCGTGCCTCGGAAAGCACGTTAAGCCGTTGGTCCCGGCTGTCATTCGTGGATCTTTGACAGTCGTTACGAGTCGTCAGAAGCCCGAAAGTCTGACACCAGTCTTACCAAGGGGTATCGTATTACCCAGTTACTGGGTTGTGGAGGTCAGATAGGCAGTCGCTCCATGTAAAATACTGGTATTCAGCTGCATCCGGTTATACTGGAAGCCGACCCCAACATAGTTGGGAAAAGGCTAGGCAGATTGATTGGTGTATAGATATGAACTTCTTTGATGCTACACCTCTATCTAACTCTTCGGGGAACACAGGCTCTATATTATGTATAAATGGTCTTACCGGCTCAATCTCTTTGGTGATGACAGCGGCGAGTGATGGGTTCAGACTAGCCAGATTCTCGTCCAACCACCTCTGGAATCGTACCAGGCAGTCGTGGAGATGGTGGTGCGAACTGTCCAGTTTGAACGCGCGCTTTATGCTCTGCAGCATCAGCAGCGGTCTATCTGGAAACAGAATAAAACATATGAAATGGTTTATACTGCAAAAAAAACGTCGTTAAAGTCCACCATGACCTAGCTGCTGCACTCAGGACTGGTTCCAGAAGGGGGAACTTCTCAGCAGTCAACAGTACAGACACAAAATTTTATATAGGCTTTCAATTATGATTGCCCGATCTAAAGTTCACCATGATCTGGCTGCTGCACTCAGGGTTGGCTCCAGAAGTGGGAACTCCTCAACAGTCAACAGTACAGACAATAAATTTAATATGCGCATTTAATTATGATAGTCCGTTCTAAAGTCTATTATGACCTGACTGCTGCACCCAGAACTGTCTCCAGACGGGGATACTCCTCAACAGTACAGACACGAAATGTTATATACTCATTTAATGTTGATAGTCCTTTCTTAAGTCTACCATGACGACGGCGATGTCCTCTCTCAGCACGTCCCGTGAGTGTCAATCTTTGCCTATATCTCATTCAATACTTTTAATAAACCTTACCTTTTCTAAAGTATATTTCGAAGGCCATTAAATGTGTGTCTATCCTATCCGCGGCGAGCGTTCTTAGTGGTTGTAGAAACTTGATAGCTTGTTCTAGAGGATCATCGGCCTGTAAAATGGCAAAGTAAACACATCAATTGTATTGTTGAATCTAGATTTGTGCCCAGTTCATGGCAATATGCTCGTTCCTTACCACATGGGACACAAACATAACTGGGGGTGCTACACATCTCTATCTGACCCTTTCGGAAATAAAGGTGTGACGAAAACACCCACAACCGACATCTAGCGCATCATCTTTGTCGCGGGATAGACTAAGGTGAATAGTAGCACCTTAGTCTATCCCGCGACAAAGCTTCGCACAGTGATACGATACACGCAGATGTGACCAACTCGTCATTCTCGTTTATCGTCGCGATAGTTCGGGGTACGTAGCACTTATCGCCAGAGGGGCAGTAGGTACATAATAAACGTAGCGAAGCCGCTAATGTGACCACCGCATTAGCGCGATAACTTTTTAGCGAACAAAACAAACGAACCTTCGGCACGCATTGCTTTACCAAAATAGACGCAGATGCGGCCGCAGCATTAGAGACATATACGCGTGTTATTACATTTATGTAGATGAAAACAATACCCTATTGAAAGAATTTAAAATCCTTGTTTGGCTACCCATATGACGTGATATCTCAATAAACTATAATGAAAAGATTACACGCCTTTTTGGCCAGTCGTGTAATAAGTCATGCCTACAAAGTCACGACTCTCAGAACAAGTTAGACGTCAATTTTTTAACAATACCACACTTCATTGTCACTGACTATTAAACCATGTAGTGCTTGAAGTATTTTTAGCTTTGGTACTGTTATAAGCAAATTAATTGTGACATTCTAATCAATCAGTGACTTATTTGATATTTACTTCCCTAGGAAGTACGAGTAAGTTTAGGATGTGGAAACACAAACAATATTCGTATTGTTGTAAGAAATCGATTTGACTATTAATTTTATCAGATAAAATCAAATGCAAACAGCCATATCAAGGGCGTTGAGCAAATTATGTTCACCCACTAGTATGTGTTATTTAATCTGAAATGTATGTAATGTAATAACGATTTTGATAATGATGTTTGTATTGAATATTTTGGACCTACGTTGACATTATCTTATTTTAGTATATTGTTTTTTTTTTTGATACTTTAATATTTGTCAATTTTGAATGTAACTCCTATCTATTTCTATATGAATTAATTATGTTATCATTAAATTAAATTTATTTACATAAGTCACTCATTGTCAATGTTAATGAATGTTGTTTTTTTTATTATTCTGAACTTGTACTAATAATTGCTCACCATGACAATATGGTAAACATGTTAGCAAAACTCCATGTACTTGTAACACCTTGCATGCATTGTATTATAAGTACATACATGTTTGAGCAAATAAAGTTATCGGACTCTGAATCTGAAAATAAATCTGGACATAACTGGTTCGTTGTACTGGTTCTTTGGTAAAAAATTCAAAAAGTAGAAGATGAAGGGCTTTTTACACATATGTTTTTTAAATAATGTCATGTAATATTTACCCTGGCCAGTTTGTCAGGTACCAGTTCGTCCAACTGCGGCGCTTCAGGGTCGCCCTGCTCCTGCTGCTGTCTCGCCTTGTGGTGCTGTTCGCGCTTAACCTACAGAACAACAGTTCTTATACACACACCTTTTATTTCACTTGTCAAACACTTAAGAAGGAATCAAAAGTAAAGATTAGGAACTTACGCCGGAAAATACGAAAACTTTGTTTGTCTGAAATCATTACATAGGTAGGTAAGTTCACCAACATTTTGTAATAATTTCAAAGTAAACAAAACTGTTTTTTTTTAATAAGAATAGTGCTTGCTGTACCCGTTCAGTAGACGATCTCTCAGTTTAAACTAAGTTTAGGTACAGCCCCAATACACACAAAAGTGTCGCCATCATTACTCATTAGTCCTTCAGTCACTGGCTATTTAAGAACGTGAAAAATACTTTATCTCACATTTTAGATAAAAAAACAATGACCGGAGTAGAGGGACCCGTAATTTTAGCTTTGTGTTTCAGATGATCTGAATAAACAGTTCTCGTTTCCATTAAACTGAACATACTGCGATCATCATCCTTAGTCCCTGATAAAACAGGCACCACGGGCGCATTTCACCAATGAAACTGAACGTGATCAGCATTTCTAAAAAGCGTTCAAGAGCTGTCAGTGTACAATATTCCATAATAATTTTGACACTGACAGCTCTTGAACCCGGTTCAGATGTGCTAAACGCGTTCAATTTCATTGGTGAAAGCCGCACTAAGTAAAATGGACGTACCTGTACCTGAGCCTGTAACGCGCTTTCCTGTTCTGCTTTGCGCTTCGCCTTCCTCTGTTTATTTCTAAGCTTCTTCAACTCCGACGGCGCCAAGTTTTCTGTTGACAACGAAAAAGAAACCATGTTAGGAATTGCTTTACCATTCCTGGGTGTGTTTAGGCACAAGTGGGTGGCTCCCGAAACCACTCCACATTTGCTTAGGATCACCAGGGAGCTTCAAAGACAGAAAAAAAATCTTGGGTCTCCCCACCGGAAGACGAGCGAAAACCCAGCGTAAGTTACGCTGCTCAAAGTGAGTCGCAAAAACTACGTTGCATTCGGTACAATACGAAACTGTGGTATGCGCCAAACTGTATGCAAAATAAGTCCTCAAACGTGAAGCAAAACGAGTCTAAAGAAAATTCCTCCTGATTTTCGCCTCATCCTGATCAGTCAGCTGGGAGTTACCTAGTTCATAACATTATATTGAAAAATCTCAGTGTCGCCAGCAAAATAGGATAGGCCGTCATACCTACATCATAAGTACCTATTACCAATATAATTCACGTAATAACGCATAATCAAATCGCGACTCTAATACGAGTAATCGATAATGATCGTCGTATTTAAATTCATAATGACGAAGCGTGAACTCAAACATGGTCGATAAGTGTGAATTGTGCGAAGGTTTCCCAAAGCGGGATTAACATTATGAAACTAGTCTCGTCAAACAGGAGTTTAACTGTTCTGGTTCGGGTATACCTTTTTTTTTTTTGGTTGGGAAATCATCAAATAACTTCTCCCGCTCTGGTCGGAGCGGGAGGGTGTGTCAGACTTTTACTGACTAAAACCCGCCCGTGTACCTTCCGCTGCCTGTGTGCCGGGGCCGCGATATCCCTTTCGGACAAACTCGCAACCCTGGCAGGGGTTCGGGTAACACTTGGTTTTTGAAAAGCTGATAAATTCAACTAACACATTGTCGAATAGATGTGTAATGAGGTCAAACAAATTTAATTTTTAAGTGTCACCTACAACAAGGGAAGAGCTCTGATTTCTGAAATACAGATATTTTATATCTACTTCAGACACCGATGTTTCAATATCTGATCATAGAACTAAGTGTACTATAGTGTATCACCATATTATTTGTCTGTATAGTTTTGAACAAATAAATTAATCTTATTCTTAAAAACCAAAACAACCGAACAGAACAGATAAGCTACTGTGTCACTACACTAGTTTCCAACTCAAACTTAAAGCATTTATTTCAAATAAACCAATTACAGGCACTTCTGAATTGTCAAGGGGTCGGTCAGTCAGAAAGATGAAGCTAGCTGCCCATTCCAAAGCGTAGTAGGTTCCTATGGAGACGAACGGGCAAGAAACTCCACGGACACTCTTTTAAATCAATACATTCATACTGTAAACCCGACAAAACTAAACATCCATTCTGTAAGTGCCGCACTTACAGAATGGATGTTTAGTTATGTCACGCAATGCATAAGAAAGTAGAATGTAAGCCTTATGGCAATTATTGTGGTTTTAATACTTTTTGCTACGGAAATATATCGCGCCTAACAGTGAAAGGCTTACTTACAGCTGATTAATTATTGAGATTTATTTCTGTCCACCATACACTGGAACCAGACTATGGGGAAGACTTTTCCCCCGGAGAAGGATAGTAAACAAAAAAATAACCTGGTAAAATATTAATAATATATATGTATAAGTACCTATCATCCCAGTGCCATAGAAATTCATAGAAACCAGTCGTCTCGCGGCTACGGAATAGTACCTTTAGGTCGCTCAACTGTATACCAACCAATGCCAAAGCACGGCCAAGAGTGTAGAGATAATGGCACGCACTCACACAATACCGTAGTTAGGAAACGTAAAAGATGTTATCTATCTCAATGTTCACAGTTTCACATACTGTAATTATCCGATTCTGCATACAAAGGGCAAAATCAGTGTCCAGGGCATTCTGAACTAGCGAGCTGTCGAACAAGATCGACTGATAACAGATAAGGTGTGCGTGTCGGCTGCGCGTGAGTGAACGCAAGGGTCGCGGTCGTGCGCCCGCGCACACTACATTTGTGTCATGTCACACTTTGTAATTATGTCGCTACTTATGTCGAATACATTCGAATTTAATAAGTCTTGTATACCTCAACAATCCAATAATGGAATTTAAAATATTCCTGGCTTAGACACCTTTTAAAAATCGAATAAAATGAGAAAAAACGAACAAAGGTCAAAATCATTTTTACATCGTTAGTATGTTACTCGTAGATAATTCATTTCACATTGTACAAAGTTAGAAATATAAAATAAACATATTAATTAGTGCCTTGAAACATTATTACGAGCCTACTGAATAGCCAAATGTATGGAGAAGGGGTGCCATATTTTTTCTTAGCGGCCATTAGTAAAACTAACATTTCTAGTTTTTTTTTTTAAAGCTGCCGCCTTATGTCTGCCAGCGGCATGATATTCATAGTTTTCGGATTAAGGGCGGATATTGTGAAGTAAACACAATGGTGGTACAGCCGCTGACCATAGAGGCTTTATTGAGACAGTTTCGTAAGCATTGCCTCATGCCGCCGGCGCACGGCGTATGAACAAGCGCGCCCGCAATTACAGGGTTGACAAAATATGCCCAACTGTAATGGAATGAACATATTAAAACACTCAAACACACAAAGAAGCACACATACGCACATACTGAACATATACAGGTTGGCAGGGACATCCCTTTTTTTAATAACCGACGAAAAATTGCAAAGCAGGGGTGTTCAGAATCATGTACTGAATCCATGGTAACAGTTTTCGCGTCCCTGCCAACCTGTATATTTATTTGGATGTGGGAGCAGCAATCTATGAAATATTCTGAGTATACGTTCCGAATGCAAATGCCAACTCTTGCAAATTAAAGACAACTATAATATATCGAAATAATGTAATCCCAAAATGTGATTTGGCAGAAAGGAGGTCTTTGCCAAGGAGTGGGACGGGACAGGTTGTGATTTTATTATGTATTTTTGAAAGGAAAAATTTCTAGACACTTCCAGGATACAAACATTCAATTTTATTAGGTAACTATCTAAGTATCAACGTTACGGTCAGCCCTACAACGGATTGTCAGCAAAGCCATGGTGATTACATATCCATTGGTCGGCTCAAATGGGCTGGCTCGTGGCTCGTGGCAACCAACCAATATTGCCACATAAAATTCACGCCTTCCTTATTTGAAAACAATCCACGATAGAACGATAATTATATGCGAAGATAAAATATGATATAATGTTGTTTATATCATATTTTATCTTCGCATATAATTATATATATAAAGTAATGAGTTTTCAATCGTCTGATCACTAGATTCGAGAAATATTTTTGTTTTTTTTTTAAATACAATTTTATTTTTCGTACAAAAGTATTCGTATTTGCTGAATTAACATTTAGCGGCTATCTATTTTGTGGTAACTTAACACTAACCTTGCACCTAGGAGTTAAAAATTGCCTACAAAACTAATTAATACGTACAAACTTTTAACTCATATATCTCATTTCGGACTGAGTTTAGAAATATGCATATCAAATAATTTTCATTTGTTACACTATTGTGTACTAGAAAAACAAGATTTGGCTGACGGCCGCGGGAAAAAAGAAAGTCAACTTTCATACTAAAATCGGCATTGTCCTTTCATACAAATCCATTCAGTAGTTTTTGGGTGAAAGAGTAAAAAACATCCATCCATACATCCATTCTCACAAACTTTTGCGTTTATATTAAAATATGAATATAATATCATAGCATTTAGTAGAATGGTATCCACCATATTCTAACAAATAAAAGATCATGATTACGAAAAAAAATACCTATAGATCTGACGATGGATATATCAATCTTAAATAAGCAGAATATCAGTAGCTTTGGATCTTATACAAATACTTGCCTTATAGAAAGTTCGTTATCAGGCTTTCTTAATGTTAGTTACACAGGAATACGGTTTTTTTTTTACAATATCACTTTAATCAGAAGGCCAATTCCTGTAAACAAATATTCAAAATCTTGTCGCAATTTCATCTCAGCGACAATCAACGTCAAAAAGATTTTTTTAAAGATTTTTTGAGATTTTTTCCAACGAATAAAAACGTAAACGTGCGAGCAAATATGCGCGTAACAGGGTGTATATTACACGAAATGTCGCTGCATCGTCTGCATACAGATTGACCAACATCCCTACATCAGTTTTTGCAAGTGTTTTTCGTTTCCGTCCTCTACTTATGCATGTAAGTAGAAAACAGTCGCAGTAACTAACGGTTGTTGCGTTCGCCTGATATCCGGCGCACCTTGCCGCATTCCCGAGCATTGCGGCTCTTTGCGGACAGGCAAAACGAGACAGCGCAAGTTGACGTGACATGCTCGAAAGTTCTATGAAATAGATCAATTATAGAACTATAACGAGGGCATGGGCATAGGAATATTGCAATAATACCGCAATTGCAAATAAATAGGATTTGTGAGGCAGACAGATAGTTTATAACCTGGATTAACACATAGGGTACTTTTTAGCCTGGTAGTACGTATCCATGGGATAATTTCCGACTTCCACGCGAGCTAAGCCGCGGGAAAAAGCTAGTGTATGTATGTGTAGTTTTATTATATTACAAAACAAAACAGATAAGCCGATCAGCCCACATAAAGAACTCGACACATTGCCGACGACAATATACTCAAGTGCCTATTTACGTAAGTATATTGTGCCTTAATACGTCTAGGACACGTCGCGAACACAAATTACTGCTCTAATTCACGAGAGGTTTCGTAAAAGTAATGAAACTACGGCCGTGGGGGCCGAGCGTCGAGGTCGGGGAGGTCATTTCTATAATTAAAATCTAACATTTTGTAGACATAGGTATTTGTGAATTACAGCCTACAAAATGTGGTTAGGTTACAAATCATGGTTCCAGAACTAGGTGTCTTTTTTTTTTTTTAAATAAGACAAATTATCGTATGGTAAGATGACCTAAGTAAGTTCTTTCTCACGCAATGAAAATAGACACAAAACTTGAAAAAAATCCTAGCATTTTGATCATTAAGGCTTGAATGAATAGATATCTTATACTTTAAAAAATATTTTTTAACCGACTTCTTATGAGGTTATATGTTCGTCGCGTACGTATGTATTTTTTTTTTTTTATGAATTTCCGCCGATTTCTCGGTCAATTATGGACCGATTTTGAAAATTATTTTTTTGTATGAAAGGGTATGCTCCCGAATTGGTTCCATATAAATTTTATTAACTTTGCTTGGATAGTTTTGGAGTAAGCTTCAATAATACGTATTTTTCCCATTTAGTATGTCGATGATATGATGATAACTTCCTGTGACTGTTATTTACATAGCAGGTAGTGGTATTCGAATTTGTGTGGGGTAGGTACCATAACTAAAAAGTGAAAAATAAAAACTTTTTACAAAAAAAACACAACTGCCTTCCGAAAAAAACACTACAAAGTGAAAAATAACTTTAATTTCAGAAGGTGGCAAAAAACGAAAATTCAAAACTTAAGTCACCGACTTCCGAAATTAAAGTAATTTTTCACTTTGTAGTGTTTTTTTTTCGGAAGTCGGTTGTTTTGTTTTTTGTAATCACATCACAACATCGTGAGGAAACCGGCCATGCCTGAGAGATATTTCTCGACGGCAAGTGAAGCCAAATCAGAGGCCCACGGTCGGCTTTGAAATTCTGACACCAGAGGGCCTACTCCCTAAGCTATGTCCGTATTTTCAGCCGAAGAGACGGAAGCTCCTTTTATCTTACGGACTTCCCTTTAGTGAGACAAAGTACGATGCATCCGAAACTTCGGCCGGAACTACAGATTTCAATTAGCGAATAGACCCTCTGGTTAGTCACAAACCACACGAAAAGAAGAAGAAAATTAATTCTTTCACTGACAGAAAGCGCATAGCATAATCCGCTGCTCTTTATACATACTTTTAAGCTCATACGACACCTACATAAATAAAGTTCAATGCAATATGGACCATAGCAACATAGAAACAACACAGTTTTGATCATCACTAGGATTTGAAACTTGAGGTTCAGAGTCCAGAGTTCAGAAAGCACCAATGTTGTGGTATGACCGTGCTCTTGGGAATTAAACGCTATATTTTCTAATTAATGGCATGAATAAATGATATAAGGGAAGAACCGTCTTTGCTTCATCCTAAATACAGCTCAACATGAAGGATCAGACAATATTTCAGCAGCAATGAAGCTACTAGATTCTGGACTGCAGTAAACAACTTCTAAACACTTAAATATTTCAATATTCATAGAGAAACACAGTAGGACCGGCCGCCGTGCTAACGAAAATAATGGCAGTTGATGGACACAGATAAAGTACTCAAAGTTTTTAGTTCTAAAAATCACATATCAATTGCCTGCCAGCGTCAAGGAATAATTTCTCCGAATGATCATATAATCATCTAATAATGATCGTATAATAATGATATCTCTCATATAATAATGATCGAACTTCACAACAAGTTCGTTCGCTCACTTATTATGGGTACCTAATTTCTGTTAGAGCTAACAATATCGCAACAGCCACAAATTATCAAAGCAGCCCTGACGCAGGGCTCATGTCGCAACGACCGGACTTGTTCGTGCGACGGGCGTGCGCCGGCGCAGCCGGTCGACTTTACAAACTGGAGCACTATTTATAATGCCGAACTCGTTCTTTTAAAATATTTAATGTTTTCATTCTCAGGAATGTCACATTTTTATTTGATGCCCTTAAGGCCATAGTATACTAGTGTTATTGCCTAGCGTTTAATTGTTTGTTTCTAGAACTTAAAAGAGATGAAAACGTTTGGAAAGTAGTGATAAATATTATTTTGAAGGCTTGTTGCCAAAACTCTTGTCAATTAATTTGATAGATAGTTGTTACTACTTGTTACAATTTATGAGACGAAATAAGACATTTGTTACTATATTTTGATCTTGATCGGTGTTTCAATTTGCAGTTCCGTGAATGACAGACAATGCGAAGGCTCAATCCACTGCAGAGAGATCCATGGAATTGAAAAAATTATGTTTCTTAGACACGCAGTGTGTTTTCCAACAGTACAGTACCATCGAAGCAGTTCATATCTAACCAGTTTGAAAACAAAATCCCGTGAACACGATGACCACATGTGTTACCGGCCCGGTTCTATAGCCGCCGAGCGCTGCAAACAACAATAGTCCTCACGCGGTGGTTAGTTATGAACTTATTTGATGGTACATATCTACTGTTACGTAAGTATTGCCGAAATCAGAAAATAAAAACATTCTTCATTGTTAAAACGTCGACCCTAAACTATTACTCAACTGTCCTACGATATTTATATAACAAAAAAATTACTAAGACATGTTATATATAACACATCGATAAAATAAATGGTTTTGCTTTGAACAGATGAAATGTAACTGCAACGAGTTCAATGAAGCTCATCAGTCAATAGTTTAGCACCTGTTGAAACTCTTCTGCTTGATTTTAAACATAATCATCATCAATCATTAGTCATTCTTCTTTAATTAGGTAACTGAAATGTATTTATTAATAACTAGCATTTGCGCGCAGCTTCGCACACGTGGATGTCAAAAAACGGGAAAAGTATCTCATGTCCTTTTGGTGCTGTTTTCATATTACTCTATTGGTTTACGCGGCGCACGCCAATAAAGCTCCCAGTCGGCATGATTTTTTCCGATATCTTCAACAATCATCGTCATGTTTCAGCCAATTTACACAATACCTTAATGAGTTATACACCTAGATCTTCCTCATGAATCACTCCGTCTATTGGTAAAAAAATTATGAAAATCCGTTCAGTAGTTTTTGCGTTTATCTCGTTCAGACAGACAGACAGACGCGGCATCCCAGACTTTGTTTTATGATATGTAAATAGTGATAAAATTGTACAAGAACAGATTGAACAGTGACCCAAAAACTAGACATTTGCCAATATATTGGGGGGTCGGAATTAAGAAACATTAATACTTTAAATGTTGCTTAAAGTTAAGTTATTTTGAACGTCTGCTTAAGAGCGCTAATACTGAAAGTGGGCAACGTCGCAAATTGCTGTCAAATATTTCGCTATTTTGATTAATTGGGCAATATAACTGTATGGAAATAAGAAATATGGCTAACTAGGGAACTAGAATATTAATAATGAATTGCAATTATAACACAGAATTTGATGTTACCGGTTTAGTTGTAAAAAAGGCATTTGGAAAGTTTCCAAATAATTTATTACATCTAAAACGAAATATTCGCTATTACAATATTAATTGTTGTATTTCATATTTCTTATTTCCATACAGTAATATTTCCAAATTAATCAAAATAGGTAAATATTTGACAGTTATTTGCGACGTTATCAAGTTTTAGAATAATCGCTCTTAAACATAAATGGTTAAACGTGTCTTAACTTTATGTAACGATTAATTTAACCGTCAGTAGAATATTTAGATACCACTGTCATCAATTGATTCTATTCTGGCAATACCAACACTGCTAGATTACACAGGTATGAGCAAATGTATTTAATAGCACAATGTTTTGCCTTTTTTAAATCTATTTACAAAAGGACCAACTCTGCCTGGACTTACAACGAGAAAAAAAGCAGAAACAACTTTATTCGTAGGGAAAGTAAAATAAACTTAAAAAAAAAAGCATAATTTGATAATTTTTTAAACATCTTCCTTCGACAATTCCTTGGGGTTTAATAGACGATTTGGACAACTATGAAAAATCCAATTCGTTGTAACAATCGAGACGAAACAAAGGAAATTTTCTTTAGTGCTAAAATTCAAATTCATAAGTAATTTATTCAAACTAGGCTGAGAATCAGCACTTTTCGAACGTCAAAATTACGTAAGACAGTCCCCCAAAAACGCCCACCCTTCACCACTTCCTAGTGCGTTAGCTGGGCAGAAGAAGTGGCGCAACAAACTCCCCAGCAGCACAGCTGTCTGTTCAGTTGCAAAAACTTGATTCTATATAATAGTGCTTATGCATAAATAATTTACATTACCACAAATTGCAATACAACTCATAAAATAAAAACATTTTAATGAGTAGATTATGTCAACAATAAATGAAAACAAAATTAAAATAAATTGATTTACAGTCAAATAAAATAATCAGTAGCAGCTCATATAGTATCATGTAGTATTTGATTCTAAAACACTTGTTAGTTGCTTGGGGGGGGGGCGTACATTGGAGTAGCTTAATTAGTCCCAAGCCTTTAAGCTCGTATATGATAGTGACACCGATCGATCGGTAAAAAACGGAGAAATAAGGAAAACGTTAAGTTCCATCAAAAAAACCAGCACCTACTAAACATACTACATATCTAACACAATTTGTTTTAGTAGATACAATTTGTTACTAACACACTAACATTTTGTGACTTTATGTTTATGTTATGTGATGTGATTAAGCAACCTTTATCCATTCTCTGAAACAAATTAATATAAATTATTATGATTATTAAAAGCCAAAAAAGCATTTGAAATATTACAACCACTAAACCATTTTTCAGTAATCCAGTCCATCAAACTTACCGCATTCATTTAGATGTTCTAGTTCAAATCATTAAAAACGTAAAGATTAATTACATTTAGGCGCCTGCGCGTGTTCTGGTTGTGAAAGCGACCACCTGCGTCCGAACAATGCAGGGGGGTCGATAAAGTTGAACTTGTATTCCTTACCTACTAGTTTTGTAAACTTAATTTAAGACTTTTTGCGAGATAACAATCATGGTCCTATAAAGGACTAGCTTTTGACCGCGGCTTCCCCGCATGCTGGTCGAAAAAAAATATCCCGCGGGAACGTATTATCGGGATAAAAGTATCCTATTTCCTAACTCAGGTTTTCTACCTCTGTAGCTTTCATCGAAATCCGTGCAGTCGTTAAGGCGTGTAAAGGTAACAGACAGACAGACAGACAGTTGCGCATTTATTATGTAAAGTATGAATACATGAGGTAACATAATCGGTAGCTGTGTAGCTGATAAGAACAGGTAAAGAGGAGAACTTGAACGGGTATCTATCACCAAAAGAGTAGAACAAGTATAAAAATAAACTTCTACCAGAAAATCCTTTCATTTCTTTCAATAATAATAACAAGTGCATCTCTACCGGGAATGCACCTAATTACGAGATACTATAATAAGAATGTGACGTTATGTGGAGTAGTTATCATAACTCTATCAGCAAGACAAGTCAGCAACGTAAACTATAACCACCCAGAAATAGACGCCTGTCACAGATTCATTAATAGTTTCTTTGGACAACTCTGAATGAAAGTGCGCATCAATAATCGTTTCATTTCATGACTCAGATACCCGTTTTCACTAAAACTAAGTGACAACTAAATAAAAGCGCACAGTTAGCTTTCAACCCTCGGTTAAACGCCGTGAGTTGAAAAATTAACAGTGCAATAGTAATTAGGCGTTCATTTAGGTGGTTTCTACTGTTAGTGAACACGGACATAAATCAAGTAAATATAATCCTATTTAGAGTAGGCACGTCAGACATCGTTAATGCTAAGTCTATCTAAAAGCGAATCGTCCACCGAAAGCTAACTAAGTTAGTTTGCATAGTTGAGCCAGTTTTTCATACGTGTGCGTCTCAATGTACTAAAGCCGTGTAAATAGAGCTTAAAGGCACACAGGCGCGACACAACACCGGTAGAACAATTTCCGTGAAGTTTTCATAAAAGTTGTTCCACCAGAGTCGCGTCGTGCCTGTCTGCGGAAGCCTTCACAATAAGCTGAAATCAATCATGAAGTGAACTGAAAAACAATAACATATACATAAGTAGCGATCCGCCCCTGCTTCGCACGGTTTTAACAACGTGACAAAACATCGATATTCCTATATCATATGTAAGTTTATGGTTAACGACCCATTAGAAGTTATGCTGTCCAAATTTTAATAATTCATACAATATTCCCATAGAAAATGCGCTTTAATTTTTCCCATTTTTTACGATTTTCCCGGCAACTTTTAATTTTTTTCTTACCGTAAGAACCTGATTCGGACTATTGCGAACAATTTAAATCAAAAATTTGCTAAATCTGTCCAGCCGTTCTGAAGTGATGAGCATATCAACGAACAGCATTTCATTTTTATTACATAGATGAGACACATAAACCTTCAGGAATAAATTCTCTAAATGGTGTTGAAAACCGCAAACAATTCGTTGCGAAGATATAAAAAAAAACTGACACATTTGGCCCATAATATTGTTAGTAATGAAGAACAACGCGGTCACACAGACAGACACGAAAAGTAACTTCAATTTACAATATGTATATAAGCTTAATTTTATTTAAAACATGCAATAAATCTATTATTTATGAACAAGACTACTACTTTGGCGCCAGCCAGCCATATTTGGGTAACCACAAACGATCACCAGCTTTTTGATGGCAGTTTAAAACAATTGTTAATTCGTAATAAATGTTAAAATCTTCCTTAGAAATGGGCATAAAGACAAGTTGGTAAGCCATAGTCGTAAATTCAAATTAAGGCAAATCGTTAGCTTTATAGTTTTCTAACAACGCAGCAAATCGAAGTCGATGTATAATATGTTAATAAACATAATTATGTTTGGTGTTGGCGACATTTTGGTTTATAGATTAATCAGAACTTCAAGCTGGTTTTGACTTTATGTTGAACATATTATGAAAAGTACCTGGGCGACCGAGGTCTGCTCTGGTGAAAATTGAGAATGCTCATTTAATAATATGGGATAGTTCATACTAAATCCATGCATAGTATATACTAATTCCATGATGCATGTCATTATTCTAAGGTAGCCATGGTTCTAAACTTTGGGTGACCGAGCTCTGCTCGGGTGAAAATACGGAGAAAGCGAATTTTCCCAGCTAGAGACCTAGCTAGATCAATTTTTCACCCCCTATATTGCAACTTTCATCGAAATCGTTAGAGCCGTTTTCGAGAACGTAATTACGAATTGAAATATATAAATTGCTCGTTTAATAGTATAGGATTAGATGTTTTATTGTTTCGTTTGTTTTATGCCAGTGATTCGGTTACTATGCTCAAACGAATCAGCGGGACCAGAAGACCATTATTGTATCAAACTAGGATACAAAAGTTATATTACCTAGGATACAAAACCACCAACATAACATGGCGTTTAAATGAAAGCAATTTCTATAGAATTTAGGTAGCCAGTGGGGTGCCACATCAGAATATTTGTACCTGCAATACTTTAGATCTCGCTAATTCACGTCGAGCGGCAAAAATAAATAGTCTAGTTACGCGCAGCATGTAATAGCCAAGTAATTTTCTCACCAGAGAGACCTTTAAATGTTCAAATTATCATTATAAATACACTTGGCGAGTTAGTAATAAATGCACCTGTCACGATCGTAGAATTTTTGCTAAAAACTAAAATATTTGTTGATAAAATTGCTGCATGGTAAGGTAAGTAGGGGTGAGGAGCTCGTGGCTAAGTAATGACTGCCGCACAGGTCGATCCATCAGGTTAAGCTACGCTTGCCGGGGTTGGTCTGTGGATGGGTGACCATCTTTACTTACCGAGATTCCTCCGTGCCTCGGAAAGCACGTTAAGCCATTGGTCCCGGCTGTCATTCGTGGATCTTTGACAGTCGTTACGGGTCGTCAGAAGCCCGAAAGTCTGACAACCAGTCTTACCAAGGGGTATCGTATTACCCAGTTACTGGGTTGTGGAGGTCAGATAGGCAGTCGCTCCATGTAAAATACTCGTATTCAGCTGCATCCGGTTAAACTGGAAGCCGACCTCAATATAGTTGGGAAAAGGCTAGGCAAATTGATTGGTAAGGTACTCAGGCTCTGAAATTGGAGAAGCCGTTAATCAATTATAGAATTTCTGAAAATATTTTTTTCCCTATTACTTTTAACTGTTTTTAGGTATTTGTTGTACGTGTCCCAAATAAAATATTTTTCTTTTCTTTGTTCTTTGCTTCTTTATTTATTTATATTTATTTATATATACTTTATTGTACACCAGATTATACATTACATAAAAAAAAAAGTAATACAATACAAAATATACAATGGGCGGCCTTATCGCTTACTGCGATCTCTTCCAGGCAACCTTGGAACCTTTCTACGGGTAAAATTAGAAGTCAACTTATATAAAGAACTTACTGCGAATTTGGGTCACAAGCCATGCATGATGCCTGATGGCATTTCCCAGCGGCAAAAATTACGAACTTTCATCCTCTATTAAACCACTTACGGAATGGTTTTTCTATATTTTTCCTTACTTTGTGATATACGGAACTCTTCTGCAAATTTCCATGCTTCTAGACCCAGCAGTTTAGGCTGTGCATTGTCTGTCAATGAATTAATAAAAATTGAAATCTATGACTAATACATAAGTAAATATGAATTCAACAGCAGTACCTATAATTGACGCGCAATCACAGCAGACACAGGGGTCTGGCATTGACACAGACATACGGAAACCTCGTGACAAATTCATCTATACTTAATTGCAACCTGCAACATGCTGCCAAGTGCCGAGGTGAGCCAGTGATGCATCCGTATCCGATATCATACATAATATTTATGTAAACGTTAATTGAAGGATTTCTATGATCTCCGAGTTTATTTAATGCTTGTGTAATATTGCTTGAATTGGTTGACAATGGTGCCGATTCTCTTGTACACCAAACTAAACTAACTAAACTATCACTAAAATTCCTTACTTTAGGCTATGAGAATCTTAGAGCTATTCTGCAAATAAAATTCTCTAAACTAAAAAAATTTTTTGACACAACTAAAATAGAATTTGACAATCGCGAAACCACGTGGGGTACCTGTGGTTTTCCCTCACCCGTGATTTTTTTTAGAGCCGGAGGCGCGCAGGTGTTGCCGCATGCCGCCTCGACGTGTTTTATATGGAATTTTTCACTTTTTGTATGGAAAACATGAAAAAATATTATCTACATGTTCAGGTTTAGGGGTTTATGTGTTTCATAAAGGGTGTCGAAGTTTTCATTATTTTTGCGATAGGACGCACCATTTTCGAGATATAAGCAAAAGAAAAAATAAATACAGTACTGTTTTTGCACGTGAAGTCGAGATGTTGGTGTGAATTTTAGTTCATGACAACTTATTTTAACCCACACCTTTTTGATCGCGATTAAAAATTGACAGAATTAGGTTGGTTTGGTACTTTACAATCAAAATTTTAGGTGAAAAATGTCAAATTCAGAATAGTAAAATTGCCTTTTTCACTAAACTAAAAACTCAGTACTATCTTAGTGCTGTCAAACTAAATTATAGTTAAATTGTGTCACTTTAGTCTATTTCAGAATGTGAAATCGTCGTTTGACAGGATTAAACTTAATTTTAGTGATTTTTAGTCTAGTTTGAAGAGGCATTTGTGACAAGAGAATCGGCACCAATGTTATTCTCAAACGTATACTGGTTTCATTTGGTTGTCAGTGTTTTAGTGGGATATCTGATTCTATGACCATGATGCAGAAATCTTGTTCAGAAAAGGCGAATTTATGCAGTACGACATTACATACAGCTGTAGTAAGTCCGACAATGAAGATACGGGCCCGACCGAGAGTACTTGTTGATCCGTTAAAACAAGTAATAAATTCAATTTGTCGGTCAGGCTAAATCACATCGGGATTAGGAACAACTGTCAAATCGTGTTGTCATTCATTCTTAGTTCGGCCCCAAACTAATCTCCCATAATTATGTGATACGGATATCGAGGACACAGGTCTAAAAGTGGTCAGGACTTTTAGACCTTATTGCTATGGCAATAAGGTCGAAAAGTGCGCCAGTGTCCGCGATAGTACATGGTATTCACATATAATTACGATTAATGTTTAACGTGGTAAAAAAAAAAAAAACAATGTAATTTCTTGCCCATTCTTTCTTTGGTTCTTGAAAATCCATCCATCTCCATATAAAACTACCTTTTGGAAGGGACGCCAAGAATCAATTCTATTTTCATGTAAATTCTGACGTTCAAAGTGAATAACCTACTCGAAATAATAACACAAATAACGCATGATGACGAACTATTCAAAAAGGAGTCTACATATTTAGCATTCCTCAGATTTAATAAAGTAAATACAAGTTATCAGCGTGCCACTGGCACCGCAGTAAAATACATAATGCGTGACGTAATTATTTATTGTTACTCACCGTAAACAACACATTTAGCAGGCATTGTATTCAAATACATAGCTATTCGTGTCATATGACGCCCTAGATAGTGGTCCTTATACGAGGGTCACACTGAAAGTTCTTAGAAAATCAAAAACTGAACAAACTAGCAAGTTATTAGTTTTATTATATCTTTTCAAAATAGTGTCCATTTACATCAATACATCGCTGCATCCGATGGAACCACTGAGAAAAGCACTTTACCCACTTGTCCTTAGGGATCTCTTCGACGGCATTTTGAAACGCAGCCACTGCTTCCTGCGTCCATAAAACATTTTCCTCGAAGTTTTTCTTTTATTTTCGGAAATAAATAAAAACCGCAAGGTGCGTGGTCGGGGTTATAGGGAGGGTGACCCAGTAATTCCACGTCTGACGTCGCCAGGTAGTCGATTGTTTGCTTGGCGGTGTGGGACGAGGCGTTGTCGTGTTGAAGGAGGATCCTACTGCGAGGTCGTTTCTCCCGAACTTTTTCCAAGACAATTGGCAAATAATTGTTAGTGTACCACTCTGCAGTAACTGTTTTTTGATCCTCCAAAACAATTGTTGCGTAATGACCGGTCTTTCCGAAGAACGAGGCCATCTTTTTTCCCACGCTTCGACCTCTCTTCACTTTAGTTGGCAACTCCTCGGAAGGCAACACCTAGTCAGCAGACTGTCTCTTAGTTTCAGGATCATAACAATAAATCCAGCTTTCGTCACCCGTAAGTATGCCGAACACAGAGTCACTCCGAGTCTTGAGTCACCTCCGTTAAATCTTTGAACCATTTCACGACAGCAATCAACACGACGGAGTTTTTGGGCTTCTGTCAAATTATGAGGTATCCACCGGGCCCAAAGCTTCCTGACCGCTAAATGTTCATGGAGGATTTTGTGAACTTGACTCATACTGTGTCATTTGTCTGGATTGCTGTCCTATCATATAACATTGTAATTTTTATTTATTTACGTGACATTTATAGAGAAAAAATGAATGTGTGTACCATGCAGGTTAGATTGAATACATGACTTTATAACAGTGTCTGGCGGTTTTGAGTATTTTGTATATGGCCTATGGTATTTTGTAAATATCCTGCAGATCTGGTGGCGTCGTGTAACTGGTCGTTGAGCTCCCTAAAATAGGGTTGAGCTACACGATGACTGATGAATGCATGCAGTCTGTTGGGACAGGTTAACTGAAAGCTGCAATGGCTCTTTCTTCGAAAGGCCTTTCCAGATCTATTATCTATAAAATTCAACAAAATCTTTATTTTTATTTCAAATTCTAATCGTGCAAGAGGTGCAAGTAGTACTCTACTTGCACATTGTTAACAGCTAATAATAGGTACATCCTGAAGGCTAATTCCTGTGAAAACGTTCATAATTTAGTCGCAATCTAATCTGTCAAAAAACTGGTAAAAATTTGGGTAAATTAGAGTTATTTTTGACAGACTGGGACCGAGATTAGAACGCGAACGTTCTCGTAAATCGTAATACGGGAATTGCCCCTCTTGTTAAATTAAGTGTCAACAAGCATACCTAAACAATAGTAGAATCTGCAACATAAACGCTTCTAAAGTACTTAGTCATTAAAGCTCTAAACGTTTCCCTTTAGTTTTCCTGTTGGCATTGCTCCAATATAAACGAGGATACTAAATTGAGATAAGTTCTTAGAACGGCTATTGAATTGTCTCTATCAATCGCTTTCAATTGAAACTTGTGGTTATCCACTCAAAGGAGTTAAGGATAATTTCTTCTCTAACGACATAATGGCTTTTACGGAAACCCAAACTAAATTGAAGTAGGAATTTAAATCTTAATAATGAACCTGGTTTATAGTACAGGAGTCAGATTTTTAAGGTACCTGATGATACGCCAGTTATTTTTTAACCGACTTCCAAAAAGTAGGAGGTTATATGTTTGACGCGTACTATGTGTTTTTTTTTTTATGTATGTCCGTCGATATCTCCGTCAATTGTGGACCGATATAAAAAAAAAAATTTTTGTTTGAAAGGGTACGCTCCCGGATTGGTCCCATATAAATTGTATTTATTAACTTTGCTGGGATAGCTTTTGAGTAAGCTTCAATAATACGTATTTTTCCCACTTAGTGGAATTCCCACTTGTGGATGATATGATGATAACTTCCTGTGACTGTTATTGACATAGCAGGTACTCGTATTCGAATTTGTGTGGGGTAGGTACCACAACTAAAAACGGAAATCGGTTGTTTTTTTTTTGTAAAAAGTTTCATTCTCTGATTTCTAGGAAAAAATCATCAACCAGGTCCTATTCTCAACATCCGTTACGTTAACTCCGCCAACTGTTAGGTAGGATCCGTTTTGTTTAAACTGTAAACATAAAACTAGTCCAAAATCAGGCCAAGCGACTCTATTTGGAATTCCCAAAAATATTAGCTAAGAAAAGTGGAGCTTTCCCGAAAAAAAAAAAAAAAGCCAATGAAATAAAAACCGACATTACTTAACAGGATTTTGCCTCAAACATATAAAAGCGCTCTTGCTTTTTTTAAATATTAATATTATTCTAGGGTTTTTGTGGGTTCAAATCCGGGCAAGTACCAATGTGACTTTTTCAATTCAAATGTACTTTCTGAGTTTATCTTGGACATTACTGACATCGGTGAAGGAAAACATCGTGAGGAAACCTGGACTAGTTAATATAAGTCTGAAATCGACAACCCGTCTTGCGCAAGCGTGGTGATCAATGCTCGTGCCTTCTCTGTATGAGAAAAGGCCTTTGCCCTGCAGTGGGACAGTAACAGGCTGGTATTACTATTACCAATATTTTTCTGAAAACCTATTATTTTAGAGGGGACAAAAACTCCCAAATGCAGTTAAACCAAAACTATGATATTTAGTAATGATGATGAAATCAAGCAAACACAACCGCACGTGGTTTGCGCATACGCACGGTAGCCATTACTTACGGATAACTGTGAGAAAATATGTAACAGCTTACAAGACGACCAAGGAAATCCTTATCCATTGAACTTATATAATAATTGTGTAAAGTTTATTTGTAGACCTCATTTTGGTTCAGATGGGTCAAACCTTTTTGTATAATATAAAACATGAAAAACGCTGATATTTTTCTCAAATAGTAGGCATTATTTACTTTACCTTAGATATTGAATACCTCAATTAAAATTGTCCACCCCGTATTCCAAAATTTTAGAGATTCTATCGTAACCTTCTTCATCCAAATGAAAAAAAAAAAACACGTCAGTCGGCCCAGTAATCACGAAGAAATTGGTGCACATGACTCATGAAAAAATCTCCAGTAAATAACCTCCTCCTTTTCTTGAAGTCGGTTAAAAGAAAATGGTGTCCAACGATCATGCCCCAGTATGAATAAGATCACAACTGATTAAACAGTATTTCTGTGTAGAAATGGACAGCTGAACACAACTCTCCGATAACTAAGTAGCAATCGAAATTTCCTTAAATTTATATTCATAACTGTGGGAATTTACACCTGGAAATGTTAAACGGTATTATTGAAACTGGAGTTGCAAGTGGTCCAGTTTTAGATGTAAGCGACTATTTGAGCCATAAACCGGCATTGTTGTTCCGCGTCGGCGGTACACTTTACAACGGCCTACTAAACGAAATATAAATCAGATAAAGCTTGAATTGCACTTGCGCAGACGCAAATGACTTTTGTTGGACCCAGAATAAGGGAAAATTGCTTGGTAGCGATATCAAAATGGAAGCGTTGTTCCTTTGATTAAAAATGTAGTTTTATGGTCCGCGCGCGACGGGTAGTCACCGCCTGAGGACTGTGAGCCGTGAGACGGGAGAAGTATATAAAGGCCAAGCTAACTCAGTCTGCCAATTTAGTCATTGGCACCCTCCCCCGTCTCACCGCTCACGTACCTCAGGCAGGCAGTGACTAGCATTCGCGCACGGATTATAGTGACAAATTATTCTATACCTATTTTTCTTTAATAATAACAGCAAGGACGAGTATTTATAGCTTAGATACACGTTTGTCAAATAGAACCAATAAGTACTGCAAATGCTCTTAGTATGTTTTTGTAAAAGTAAATACACTGTTTACTTAAATTAGGTACAACGCCATATATGTTAAATCGATAATTTAAGTTTGCCGCGATAATCAAATAGTGTCTTAAACGTAGTTATTTCGCAAAATAGTTAATAGACTATAAACACGTTTACATTAAAGTAATCGCAGTGAATACTATCAACTTGCTATGTCCAGCTATTTCTTGCCTGAACCCATTTCTCTTATAAAATTATAACATTCCATGAATTAATGAAATGCACCGATCCCAGCGTGGTTTAACAAGACTCAATAAATCGAATGAACCCCAAGATTTTCACTAGCCGCTGTAGCCTCATGTTGCATGGTGCTACAGAGACCCTTGCATATCTATGAGTAGACCGGGTGGCACGGTAATGGTAGGGAAGACGTGCCCTGAGGATATGGAAGGATTTGCGAGCCATACCGGATATGCATCCTTGAATAGGCAATGGACTAGACGGAAAAAACAGATTTCTCTAAGTCCAAGGTTGCAAAATGTTAATGTAATGTCAACTTCCTTATGAACCCAAACACAAGGTGTGATGAGGATGACTCACGCATTTTGAGACGAATCTAAGTATTTGAGAAACGGTTACTTCTTTCTCTGAAATTATCTCAATAACTAAGGATCCTACTATATTCGTGAGCTCACTTAACAAACGGGTGATCGCAGTATGCAGATGCACAGTCTGCATACTGGATAATTTCCGAACTGGAGTTACTGATATGGCGTACAGAATTAGCAAGCTGAAGTGGGCCGGTCATGTCTCTCGAAGAACCGATAGCCGTTAGAGCAGACGAGCCCTCGAGCTGGAATGTGGACCGACGACCCGAAAATGGCAGCTGGATTAGACAGCTAGGAAAGCTAAAGCCCGGGTGTTGCAGCGGAGCTTGGAAGAGGCCTATGTATACCAGTGGACTACCAAGGCTAAGTAGGAAGATCATGCCCATAATCCTACTTTTAAGATATCGGTACCCCTGCTCTTGACCGGGAATCGAAACATACAGCAATGGCTTTCATGACTGGTGTCGAAAAACTTTACAACTATGTCGTGACACCGCGAAGGGCGCCCGGCTGTTACTAAAACTTACGTCAATTATGCACCTGGCAGCAGTCAGACACCGCCCTGTGAACTTATTGGTAACAACATAAATTCTACTATACAGACTTATCTGGTACAATAAATCTAATAATACGTGGTCGGCTGTGTAATCAAAGGTCATTATTTGAAATAATTCTGGATCAAAAGCTTATTTTAGATTCAATCTCATTATTAAACGGAAATGTAATGTATATCAACATTCATTTTTGCTGTTTCAATATCCAGAATTGTGAGTTATTTTAGTAAACCTGACTTCATTCTCATTTTAATATACATGAAACATTACGAGCACATCCCAAAAAAACCACGGTGAACCACGATCAGACGTCACGTATCGGTCAAACATCACGATTAGCAGCTACCTAATCCGTACACATCCGTTACGCATCAAATTTATAACAGAGGATCGTAATCCTACTACGTAAACATTACTGAGAAAAACCCACTCGATTCCTGGGCGTGACGGTCAAAGCACGGCGCACTTGGCATGACTAAATACGTGAAGCTGGTGCCTAATGTAGGCACGTCCGAGTTGCATGCGTAGGAGCATGCACGTGCTGTGCATCAGGAAGAGTCACAGCGAATCGTCAATTGACCGTAGAGGTGACGTAGACACGGGGAAACGTTAAACTTTGTGCCTAAGCTCTCCTCTCTGCATCTCCGTAAACGTTTGTGAATATGCCAAAGGACTGGTACGATGTCAAGGCAAAGCCCAATTAAACTGTGCAAACAAGTCGTCAACGGCTACGTAATTAAAGGACACATCGCACAACACTTGCTAAACAAACAAAACAATGCTGCATGGTGTCAGACACCCAAAACTTGGCGTAAATTGGTTTAATGACGAAACCAAAGTAATTATAACACCACGACTCATTGCTGAGCACACAGACCGCAATGACATCATTCCCAAGCTCTAAAGCTGTCACAGAAACGTCACGGCATACCTAAATGATGAGCGACTGTCAAACCAAACATAAAGAGTAGTAAGCACACAATCACACTGACTCATGGCGATTAATACAATTTCATAAACGACGGAATATTCTTAGGCGCTGACCGCAGATGACTAAATGTATCTGAGTCCGAGTATTGTGGTGACTACAGATAATCGGGCAGTATATAAAATTGTGACGAAGGGCCGGCGACCCCGGACGCTAATTTGTGAATGAAAGAGTTATTTTCATCCGGTTGTAAATATTTCGCAGAATAATACTAACACTATAAAAACACTGCAATATGGTGATCTAAATTCTAGGAACTAAAACAGTTTATTGTGATTAACTTGTTCAATAAATACCATGAATGTATCGTTTGCATCTGCATTTAGATTGAAACTCAAATTAGCATCAATTGTCATACTTGATCACCTTTTATGGTCCAGGACACAAATTTTTACATCATCTAATTACTTCTAGTGAATGATGACGAAGCTGTAGCAGTATATGACAGCACAATGATGACAAATTGAATTGATAATAAGAGCTAAGCACGTGTAAGTTGGAAAGAATCACTTATTCAAGACATTGGACTATAAATTGTGTTCTTGCAAGTGAACCCTATAAGGACAAAAAAATTAAGTCGAAAATAGTACGCCCGCTGAAGCTGTACGCCGATCAAAAATGTCATTGCGACTGAACGTCAATATATGTATTATCAACCCGGAATCTCCCATGCATCTCATAAATATTAACATTGTTGGACGACTTAATATCGATTCGAGGAATCTGATAATTGTATGTGTCGAGAATAACACATTATTGCTGACGCTTGTTAATACATGAAGTTCTAGCTAAAGAGATCTGTGGGAACGAATAAATCTCTGGTGACAAGGCCGAAGCTAAGATTATTGTTAAAAACATTGAAATGATGATGGGATTTCCGATGTAATCACTCATTTGCATGAAGTGCGAGTTTATTATCCGATGAAAATGGAAAAAGTTGAAAAAACCCGGCTGTTAACTGATGTATTGTTGTGCCCCTTGGCCCATTGTTGTGCTGAAGTGCGTCACGCTTACACTACGTTTATAATGTATTTTACTTTTGATGTGCTAAATGATGTTCTTTTGAATAGAAGACGTTTAAAAAAATAACTTTAAGTCGTTAATTTGTAAGGTCTAAGCAAAACAGTTTTTAGTATTTTCATGGTGGAAATTAAAATGGCATTATTGAATATGTAGATCTTTCAGAAGTTTTCCAATTTAATATAAATATGTAATCATAAGACACGATAACGCAAATAAGTAACTACTCTCTGTCGTGATCCTTATTGAAAGGTCAACGACATTGCTATCCATGAATCACGCTACATTGTCCATTCCATGTTGAGTGCTGATCACATCTTAGCTGCGCTTGCGACTGACACAGGCGGCAATTTGTCAATTCGCCATGCGTTAGAGTTACCTTCGAGTCATGCTTGGAGGTCGAACTTCGGAACGTAAACAAGTTAGATGCCTACTCATTGTTGTACTTTGCTGTTTACCTTTTGAGGTAGGGGACCTAACTGGTGTCGTCAGAAACCTGACTTTTGAATGCGTAGGCAGAGTCCCTCCTCCCCTTTTTAAGACTGAACTTTATGACAATGCATGTGGTGACAAGTTGTTACCGGTTCATTTGGAAACGTCATATTAATGGATTGTTCTACGATGACGTTCCATTCACACAGGGTTATAATCTAGGTAACGCTTAGGTCGCTCTAGGTCCCGTTTATGGTCGGGAAGAAAAACAGGAGCATGAAAATAAAGTGTTTTAATCATTATATGAATTGTATCGAGTAGCTGATGTTACAATTGAAAGTTTGTGATGTAAAAATAATGAGGATATGTAACAATTCGTGAGCGCGTATTAGTAAGTTACTGCTATTGTAGTCATTCAAAGAAAGTTTCGTCTGTTACGGTACCTATTACCAACACAAATCCACATTATTATTGATTATACTCTTGAGTCTTGAAAAGGCTTTCTTAAATAAAGTAGGGTAAGCCAATTTTAATGAAATAAACTTTCCAGTGTTTTACTTTCATATTAATTTATATTATTATTGCGGATAAATGCATAGTGCTAGGCTTTCTTCCACCTTTATAGCTGCAATCATGTTTAACAAAATAAATGTACTCTTCAAGACACTGATTGCCATGTGTCAGACGACTTTATTGCTTTGCAGGGGGTGAGAAAGCGACAACTCATATACAGCCTGTAATGTTCCCAAGGCCTCCTCTCTGTGCGAGGGGGTGAGCCGTAATCCACCACGCGGGCCCAGTGCGGGTTGGTGTAAGCGACAAATTAACAGTCAATTGGAGGATAAACATCAACAGAAACATGTGTTCTAATAACATTAATTGAATGTTAACGTTTTCTTTAAAGTAATGCTTTGTTTTGTAATATTTGTTATTTTGCATACTATTGTCAAGAATCAAGTTTTTCTTACTCAACTGACAGTTGTGCTGCTGGGGTGTCGTGCCACTTCTTCCCAGCTTAAGCACTAGAAGTGGTGAAGGGAGGGCGTTTTGGCGGACTGTCTTATGACATTTTTAAGATCAAAATGTGCTGGTTCTCGGCCTAATTTGATTATATGTCTTGCCAGCCAGATGCATGGAGGTCCCAAGCAATACTCTGTAAGCCTGGTAAATATGGTCTACGACGAGTCAACGACCGCGCTAGATGTATTGTAGCACATTATTTAATGACGTAAAAATAGTAGGGATGTTGACTGGGAAAAAAAAAAACGATTAAGTCCGTCAGTCAGATAATAAAAAAATATTAGACACGTATTTTTTGCTTTATCATATTAATAAAAAATGGTTTAGTTAAAACGCATTAAAGTTGAGGAGTGGGGGCTCGCTACGTCATAAGTCAGTATAAAATCTACCGAGGAGTGGCGTTATGCCACATTTTAACTCAATGTATTGCCGTAATCTTTTGGTTACGTAAAAAATTATAAACTATTTGACGGACAAAAACAAAAATTTTAGTCATCATACCTATCGATGTGTGTGTGTTACTGTTACCCTGTATACTGAGCAAACGTTTTTAACACAAAACTGATTTAAATTGCTCTTGAATTTTTAGTCAACATCCCTAGTGTGCATGCATTGTAAGAATGTTAAAGCCTGTCAATCTGTAAAACCTTTGCTTATATTACTAATCGTCCTTTAACAAGGACTGGAAGTAGGTCTATATTTCTTTGTAACTATCATATTAATTAAGTCATTGCTTTTATCTTTCTCTTCATACTCATGTCACATAAGTCAAAGCCCTTGAATAAAGCAGACATTAATACATTCACAAAACAAACAAGCTCATTGTTAGGAACACTCGACGCATTCAATTACATTGTTTAGTTTTCTTGGTTTTCCAAAGGGCAAGATCAATAGTGCAATAAATATTCAATGTACGCGTTTGCCGGGTGACAATAAGTCGTTGACCAACATTAAGGAACAGTTCTTAAGGTAACGGCAGACCGCTGACTGTTGCAGCAGTGCCGCCCAACCTTAGTCCACAGCAAGACTACCGGTTTCTTTGTATTTCCATTACTACGTAAATATTTTAATGAAAACGCTTTCGTAGATGACGCCAGTGCCGCCTGCTGCTGCGATCGAGCGGCGACTACAGACGGCATACTATTAGTGCTGGTAGTGGCTGTCCTAAATGCGTTTAGCAAAACTGAAGAAGAGCAGTCGAGTGCCGCTGCCGTCGTTGATATGACATCGCGTTCAGAATCAAAACTGCAGCAGCACTGTCGTCTGCTATTATTGTCAACCCCTAGTTTAGCAACGCCACTGCCGTCTGCGGTCAGTCGTCGTCTTCAGAATTGTACCTTGAGCTATACGTAAATAAAAATGGTGGCTTCAATAAGTGATGGATTGCATTGACGCATTACAATGTTGGTAATGGCAGATGCATTTAAATGAGTTTCGATTAGAATTTCACTTTGTATTAGGATTCACTTTTACGAGAGAGAGCCATAGAAAATCATGTTTGCTATTGATATTCTTCATTGAATTCGTCTCATCTAATGTAATGTATGACTTTTGCATTATAATTTGCCTATTCGCGCATTCATTTTTCAATATTTGAGAGTTTAATTGATAATTTAAAGTATCCGATGTAACGATTCCGATTCCGATGCCGATATATCGGCATCGCCGATTATATACAAACGATATCAAACAGTTCTAACAATGCGCGAAATAACGACGCGCGGGCTACATTGTCGCTCTGTCGCAGGAGGGACTGATTGGAGATGATGGGAGAGCCGCACAGCGCATGCTTAGCGACATAGCAACACGGCAAACGGCAGTTAGTTTAATCGCGTCACCGCTATTCGTGATTCTGTTTACTCACACAATGCAGAGAGGAGTTTTACTAAACTACTATTCTATATAAACAAAATTCAAGACATACAAACGCCCGAGGTACATAGGAACTTCATTATTTATTTGATTTACTATCTACTAAGCCATCGATATTGGCATCGGTATCAGTATCGCCGATTATTTACTACGACAATCGGTATCGTATCCGGAAAATGATGTATCGTTACATCCCTAATTGAAAGCTTACAAAAAGTCAATGAACCTATGGACTCATTCCCAATAGGTTGTGCCACTATTGATATATAATCATTACAGTAAGTAGGAGTTAAGCACAACAGTAAAGATAACAATAAATCACGTTTCAAGGGCAGTAAGTAAAACACATTGCAAAGACGACGTTTATTTTAATCCTACATCTAATACAGCGGCCACATTCTGTACGTAATTAATACCATAGCCACATAATTATCACGTGTGGCTTAATGATTGATGGCGATGCTTCAACACAATTACTGGTTTAAGAGAATTCACTATTTACATGTATTTACTACACGGATGTCCATATGAACACGGATATGATAAGGCACAATAAAGGTGCGCTAATATTAAAATTGTTCAATTCTGGACAATATTGGTAAAATATCGAATATCACGACAGCATCGTACGCTGCGATGCCAACATGTAGCAGTTTTGTTACTAAAGATATGTGAAGCAACTGAATAAGCACAAAACATTTACTTAAACGCAAAGCAGAATATTTGAAGCAATTAGAGGTGATATTTCCGAAGCAATTTTTAGGAAAATTATACTAGATTGATTAGCTACATCCGGCAAATGTTGCTGTAGCTGAGAATTAGCTCGTGCAAGCTTAAGGCGACCATAACCGACTTTTAATGATTTTATACTGAAGATCCCGTCTAAACGAGTACATATTAAAGATTTTTTTTTTTTTTTTGTTAAATTAGAGCATTTTCTTAATAATACGAATATTTTATTAGATTATGTTTACATTACATAGTGAAATTAATTTGTAAAGTTATGTCTAACACGGATAAAAAAAACAGAGAATCACTCAAAATCTATCAAGCGTATTTTACTGAAACCTTCACCATTATAAAAATGATTTAATAATATTGTGTTTTATCAAAATACCTTTTGTTTTATGTATAATAAATTATTAATGCGACAAATTGGGGACAGCGTTCTTTGATGGGCAAGTCCTATTACTGGCTGGACGTACGACACGTTGCGTGAGCTCAGTATAGAACACGCAAGCTAACTACATAAGGTCACTGACATATATCTGCGTCTTAAAAGTAGGGAAATCTAATCTAACTGGCCTGTTTTGTCCCACTGCAGGGCAAAGGTCTCCTTCTCCCTTTTCCACACAATTCTGTCTTTTGCTAGTGCCGGTCAGTCCTTTCAGTAGGGTTCAAGCTCCTCCGGCCATCTTCGCCTTGGCCTGCCGCGAGATGTCGTCTTACGAAAAAAAGTAAATACCAACCTTCAAATAAAAATATATGATTTCTTTTTTTCTGAATTTTGGGTCAAATGACGACGTTGTAGTTAAAGTTTTTTATGACAAAATATATAATTTATTAGTCCACTTTTTTGCCACCATAATGTCAACGACCTGGGAGCAAATTCCATGGCCTTATTTGGCAGTTTTCATATCCTTTTATTTGGTTTCGCGAGATGGGTGGCGCTCCCCACCGAAGAATCAGACAATTGACGTCTTTATTCACGAATTTTTAAGAGGAAAAGAAATTGTAAAATACTAAAAGTAAGTTAGAGTCGTAAGGCATTTTATTTTGCCCGTAAATAGTAGTAATTTTAACTGTCCTAGTAAATAACAATTAAAAACAACAATGCATAGTCAAAACACACGCATTTACTTCCGACGTTGAACTAAAACTTTTTAAATGGTAGGTTACGTGTCCAAAACAAAATGATTGCATGGTAAAGTGTTTAAATTAAATAGTTATGTTATTTGCTGACCTTGTGTTATAAGCGTGAATTGTATTGTAATCGCACCCACACACTTCATTTTAACAGCCGGTACCTATATTCTGTAAAAAAGCTTACAGTAAAAACTTAGGTGGAATTGAACTTGAACTTGAAGTGAGGTGTCATTCCATCGATGACACTATTGACAGCTTAGTTCACCTAATTTTTCACGGTGAGATTTTTACAGATAGCTGCTTTTAGTGCCTATGAATTGCACTTTTCACTTCAGGTAATAAAGTGAACAAATACAGCTCTCTACGTACATAAATTTCTCATTGCAGGTCCGTTGAAATTTTACTACAAAACTATTAATGACGCGATATTAATTGCCTTTATCTAGAAATTGTGTTTTTATGGTAATCTTAGAAATGTTTCCACAAAAACATGACTATTCTAAAAATAGCAATTCATAACAGCACCAATATGTCAACAGGTTGCTTTAAAAATATAACGAAAACTTGAATTGTATACATAATTTAACGAAATTATTAATCGAAATGTTATTTAACCGTTCGTTAATTAAAATCTACACTAATGTGCTCATGATTCGTGCAGCGTTACGTTCATTTGATTGCATATTGTAATGATTAAGTTGGTGGTAATTAAATATAATAATACTGATTTTTTATTATCTGCCTGGCTAGTTAGTGTATAGGTCGCGATACTGCTGAACGTGAGATTCGATTCCCAGGTCGTAAAAAGTGTGATTCGGTATTTCCATCAGGAATTTCTCAGTAGCAGCCTCTTTTTTTTTTTTTGAGGGTGGGAAATTATCAAATATCTTCTGCCGCTCTGGGTAGAGCTGGAAGGCATGTCAGACTTTTATTGACTAAAACCCACCCGTGTTCCTTCCATTGCCTGTGTGCCGAGGTCGCGATATCCCTCAGTAGCAGCCTGGAGTCTGGATTTGTGCCATTTATGGCAATAGGCTCGTCCCCTACTACATGGAGACTTAAACATAACTGGCGAAATGTGGGTGTACTATAGTTACACCTCTGCCTACCCCTTCTGGGATTACAGGCGTGAAGTTCTGTACTAATGACCCATTTGTATTACTGGTTCGAGTTGGTGGTTCAATTATCCTTGGTCTGCCATTAGTGCTTTTGCACGACTCATAATGCGAAGCATTAGAGTGCTTTGCGATCGAAAATTTTGTTTTGCCTCCTTTCTGCAACAGTTTTTATTGTTACACTCCTGCTAGTACCTACACATAACCTACTTAATTTATATACCATTGTATAGATAATTTCAATGGAGATTAATTTTGTACTTAAAAAAATCCCGTCCATCAAGTATGAAACCTGAAAACATTGTAGCTTGCGAAAAAATCAAATTATTATTGAATACATTCGCTTCAGCCATAGTAGGAACCCTATTGAAAATGGGTCTTTTATTCAAAGTAGTTTAAATATAAATAATAAAAAACTGACAATAATATCTAATATTTTTCCAACTTCGACTCTTCCGTTGCCTAGCAACCAACAAAGCAAACCTAAATAGTCTTTGACAGTACGTAAGGATTGCGAGATGAGAAATTTTACCCATATTGATGGGTAAAAAAATTTAATGAGTGATTATATGAGGCATGCACTTTTAGATTTTCCAAATATTTTAAATTCGTTTGCCGTTAACGTACAGCCCATTTACGAAAAATAATGGATTTAAGGGAATTTCCAGAAGCAATTCACAGAATTTTTAACTCGGAATGATAGTTTTTTTTTTTCTTCTTTTTTTGTCGTAACGTTTTAAAAACGTAAACGTAGTATCGTTAAGCTTTTTATCTTAACTCTCTTGCGTATGTTTACTGTTTACAAATAAATAACAATTCTAGTATCTCCAAATTGCTGTTGTCTACGTTTTTTTTGTTTGTTTTATTCACGTTCATTCCGAATCACTTTTTATCCTAATTTATACAAATTGTAAATCAATTATGTGTAATAGGCCTACACAAACATCCGATAATATCCTTAATTAGAAAAATCATGTATTGTGTGCCCTTCGGATTATTTTACGTAGGTTTAGGCAAAGCAAAATTACTACAGAATTAAGTAATTTACTGTGTTTTACTACAGTAGTTTACATATTTATCGACTACTTCCTATTGAACTGAGGAATTTTATGTTTGTATATAAATACTCAGCTGTCCCATACATTTGGATTGAGTAAGTATTGAAGTTTTGTATGGGAAGCTGATTATTTTTAGCGATTACGATTTTGGTCCCATAGAAAAAGTTGTTCTATTTTGATGGTCTGTACCACACACTTAAATATGACCTCACATTTCTAATACACGCTGTATAATTTAATAGGGTAGGTCACTGACTAAGACTTTCACACAAAGGTGTTGAAAGTCTTAGTCAGTGACCTACCCTACCCTACCTACCCTGTAAGGTAAAATAAAATAAAAAATAAAAAGCCATTTATTCTACTACCCAATTACACTTATTTAGAAAATGTTTGTAGCATACGTTTGACATATCTGAATACCATTTATTATTTTTAACATGCAAATTAGTTTTGATTCGGTGCGTTTTTATTTATTCGCGATTTTTTTATTTAAATTGTATGATAGTTAATGTATAATTGAATTGTAATTGTATTAATTCTATTTTATAATAATTAATTTATAATAAATATTAGTTAATTAAATTTGTCGTAGTCGCCTCCTTGGCGTAGGCCTCCCCCATTTTTTTCCAGTAGTGTCTATCTCTGGCTTTGGTCATCCAGTTCGGCCCTAGTCTTTGTATAAACAGGTCTGCCCATCTTTTCATTTTGTAAGGCATTTACATTTAATTCAACCATAGTATATTTCTTGCTTGGAGCTATTACGGTAACAAAGATTTCTAATACAAACAGTGTTACATTTTTTTAATGGCTTTTTTTTTGCGTTTTGCAAATAAGGTCGTTAATTTAAATAGGTATCTAATGCTCAAAATAAGGTCGTTAATTTAAGTAGATATCTAATGCTCAAAATAAGGTCGTTAATTTAAGTAGGTATCTAATGCTCAAAATAAGGTCGTTAATTTAAGTAGATATCTAATGCTCAAAATAAGGTCGTTAATTTAAGTAGGTATCTAATGCTCAAAATAAGGTCGTTAATTTAAGTAGGTATCTAATGCTCAAAATAAGGTCGTTAATTTAAGTAGGTATCTAATGCTCAAAATAAGGTCGTTAATTTAAGTAGGTATCTAATGCTCAAAATAATCAGCCCATAATGTTCCCACTGCTGGGACACAGGACTCCTCTCTGTGAGAGGGAGTGGGCCACGCGAGTCCAGTGCGGGTTGGTAGATGTCGCATGTCTTCAATTTTTGGTTCTAGGACATGCCGGTTTCCTCACGATGTTTTCCTTTGTTTAGCAAGCAGTGGCGATGTAATCATTTATACAAAGTAAAGCGCCTGTCAGGGTTCAAACCTACGACCTATAACTCGTGAGTCGCGGTTATTACCACCGGGCCACCACTGCTCCTAGTGCTAAACTGATCATTAAAATTAAAAAAATAGCCGAGATGTCCAAGTGTACCCTAAGTTGCTTTTTAAACACAGCAAGTTGTTTTCCAATTTAATCTTGGAAATTACCGCATACCTTAGTACATAACTTGAGCGACTTCAAAACTTTAGCATAAGATTTATATTTGGCCTGCGCAAATATGATCACATTTCTGAATTTCGTACAAAAATCAAGTGGCTTCCCATACGTCTTCGCTGGAATTCTCATATCTTATTTCAGCTCTACAGTATTCTGTTCAATCCTACAACCCCCTCTTATCTTAAATAACGTTTCCAGTTCCTTCATGACATACATAATAGATATCTGAGGTCATTGGAAAACTTGAGACTAGAGATGCCGCCGATGCATTGCCTTTTATGACAAGTCTTTTACAGTTCAAGCAGTACGGTTATGGAATGGCTTGCCCGTATCGTTAAGGCGTCGTGCACAATCTTGGTCCACTTTTAAAATTCTGGTAAAAAACACTTCCTCTCTCCTTAAACATCATCATTACATATAGTTCCTTGCTCTTGTTTCTTGCTTCATGTTTATTATTGTATATAGATATATAGATAAGTATATGCTTCATGTGTGTATGTATTTATTGTGTATGTAAATGGTACACCACTGACTACCTGCAGTATTGTCTCTCCTTCTTACTTTAATCCATCCAAAGGTTGTCTGTAAAAGATCGCTTTTAGCGATAAGACCGCCCATTGTGTCAGCCTATGTAAAATGTCTACATTTATATCTGTAATTTTATGATGTACATAATAAAGAATATTCTAACTATCTATCTACTTAGTAAGGAGTAACTTAAGTCACCATAAATATGCTAAAAATATCTTATAATACGCTCAACGTAAGAACCCTGAACCATTACAAGCGGTAAAAGATAGATTAAATACATAATATCTAGTTATTTACCGAACAGGATATAGTATGGTGAACATAATTAGAATTAAATATAATACCGGTATATAAAATTGTCCGTAATAATAATGCATACGTTTTCAATCGTGCATGTGTTACACAGCAGTGATCTATCTAAGGAGGAAAGTGAGGATTTGTTTTTAGTATTTCCAAATTTTTTCATTCGTAACATAATATCACGCCTGTTTTCCGCGAAGGGTTAAGCAGGGGTCAATCAATCTGCCTAGCCTTTTCCCAACTATGTTGGGGTCGGCTTCCAGTCTAACCGGGTGCAGCTGAATACTGTATTTTACATGGAGCGACTGCCTATCTGACCGCCACAACCCAGTAACTGGGTAATACGATACCCCTTGGTCAGACTGGTTGTCAGAATTTCGGGCTTCTGACGACCCGTAACGACTGTCAAAGATCCACGAATGACAGCCGGGACCAACGGCTTAACGTGCTTTCCGAGGCACGGTGGCACGGGTTAGGAAGAGGTGTGCATCCAAATTTCACCAGTTATTTTTAAGGTCCATGTGATAGGAGGCGAGTCTATTGCCATCAACCGGGCACAAATCCAGACTCCGGGTTGCTACTAAGAAAAACGAAATAACACTGTGCGCAAGCTGGGAATCGAAGCTTCCTCATGTTCAACAGTAGCGCTTGCGACCACTAGACCATTTTCTTCTGTATTAAGAGAAAGAGGAAAATAAAGTCATCTACTCGACAAATAACTTGACTATAGATAGTGTCATCCACGAAGACGCGCCCCACTCTTCTTCCTAATCACTTAAAGTACAAGTGTACAACATGCCGCTAGTGTTCTAGTTTTGTCGTATTTACTAATTTCGCAGTGTGTATTATACTAAAACTTCGATCAACCATACCTACTAAAACACTAGCGGAATGGTAAGAAGAGCGCGTGCGCGGGCGCGTGTTCGTGCATGTGCGCACTATCTATAGTCAAGTTAACTTCGATTATTTCAATTAGTATTCTAGATTCGTAACAAAGAGCTCTTTTAAAATGAAAATTAAATCACTAAGTACTGTAACTTATCGACTCTGTTAAACAAATTAAAACTTAAAAGCACTATATTACGAATTAAAAAACAGGTTTTGTATTTGTTTTGGCAGTTTGCCACGAAAAGCATCTTTATGGATACTATAGGTACCTACTAGAACGACTTATTGTGAGTTAAAAATAAATATTAACGAAGTAGAGAAGTTATTATTAATATTTCTTTCAAAATCATCACAGAATTAGTCTTGATAAGGAAGAGACAATTATATGCCCATCCGTAGGATGGTGACGCTTTCACGCTAAAACGGCTGAACGGATTTGGATGAAATTTGGCACATGGGTAGACCATGCCCTGGATTGGGACATAGGATACTTTTTATTCCGATATTCCCACTAGATCAAGACTTATAAGGGTGGTACCGCGGGGCGCAGCTAGTAACGAATACATCCTCGAGAACTACGCGACAAGTGGCCATGACATGCCGGACACAAGAAAGCAGCAAAGTATTTTAATCACATCGCTAACATATTCAATCGCGGAATCAGTTGGCACATCAAGCACCTCAGTACATCCGGCTAACACTCTGATGCTATTATTTATAACTACCTGCATCGCTGCAGGACATATCAATGTGTTGTAAACAACCATTTTATTGTTATTTTACACTGCATTTTACTGGAATTTCTGACTAGCAGCCCGGAGACTGGATTTGTGCCCGGTTGATGGCAATAGGCTCTCCTATTACATGGGCCTTAAACATAACTGGCGAAATGTGGATGTACTATCGGTACACCTCTGCCTATCCCTTCGGGAACACAAGCGTGATGTTGTGTTGTGTCATTTTACTAACGCTTTTTCTGTCATTGATTTACATGAACTAATCTTGTTACTAGAACGCCGAGAAACGTGGCAGTCGCGGTCTTAAAACGTGTGAGATGAACGGTGTATACAATGTCGCCCATGGGCATGTATTTTTCTGAATATTCATGACAAATTATCGAAAATTAACTTAAAAAGGGGGGAGGGGGGTCTATCTTTATTTTATTTTTCTTATATATTTTTCAATATCCCGCTATGATTTTATGGACTAACATTTGTTTTTTTTTTTAACATCTTCTCTTCCGTTTTTTTTTCAAAGTCGACAAATTTTACTGTCGTCTCATAAGATTTTTGAAATAATAAACAGAATCCAATACAAAAAAAATTATATCATGAAAAATATTAAAGATTACCCCCCCCCCCTTTTTTTTTTTTTTTTTTTAACATGAATATTCAGAAAAATACGGGCGGGCTCATGCCCATGGGGGACATTGTATTTAGTACAGGGTTTCTAAAAACTACTACTGTGTATCTCTCCCACGACTTATGACCGCGGCTGCCACGATTGTTGGCGAATGCAGTTCAGTGTCAGTGTCTGTAATTCAGTTCGTTGATACGACTAGCGAGTAGTTTGACTGAGTCATATCTGGTCTGGCTATCGTATCCTTTTCGGATACAATATTCTTGCATAACGGATTACGCTTAGGCCGGTTATCTAATTAATAGCAATCAACAAAAAGAAAGAACGGTCGAATTACACAACTAAATTAATCTAATTATCGGGTTTAATAAAAAGTAATGAAGCTTATCAGTCTGGCTTTCATTTTCTGGTTGTCTGAAGTAGTAATAAAACCAGAATATATAGAATGAGTCCATACAATAGGGATGATGTCTGGGTAAAAAAAAAAGAAATTCTATTTAGTCCGTCAGTAAGATAATAAAAAAAAATTAGATACGTTTATTTATATTAGGTACGAAAAATTTTGTTTTGTACATACATATAGTTGAAATGTGGCATGACGTCATGCCTTGGTAGATTTTATACTGAGTTGTGACGTAGCGAGCACCTCAACTTGAATGCGTTTTATCTATGTCATTTTTATTAATATGATAAAGCAAAAAAAAGGTGTCTAATATTTTTATTATTATGTGACAGACGGATTATTTTTTATTTTATTTTCTAGTCAACATCCCTAATCGTTACGATATATCAGTAAATCTGCCTAGCCTTTTATCAACTATGTTGGTGTCGGCTTCAAATCTAACCGAATGCAGCTGACTATCACTATTTTACATGGAGCGACTGCCTATCTGAACCCCACAACCCAGTTACTGGGTAACATGATACGTCTTGGTAAGACTGGTTGCCAGACTTTCGGGCTTGTGACGACCCTTAACGACTGTCAAAGCTCCACGAATGACAGCCGGGACCAACGGCTTAACGTGTTTTCCGAGGCACGGAGGGGTCTCGGTATGTAAAGATGGTCACCCATCCACGGACCGACCGTGGCAAGCGTAACTTAACCTGATCGATCAAGCCGTCCAACCGTTATTACTAAGCCGCGACCCCCCCGAATCAATTCGTAACGAAATATAATCATGATGGAATTGTAGTCGCATTGGTAGTGTCCAAATAAAATTTATTTCTGTATTCATTTGCTAGTATTGTGCACCCAGGTTTGAGAGTTTGTCGTGGCACACGCTTTGCATTCTAAAGTTTCAAGGTTTCTAATTGTAAGGTAACAAATGCAGTTTATCTTGAATCTTTTGTTACATGATGCTGATTGAAATGTGTTGCAGTTACTCGATCTTCGATATTACTATTTAAGATTACTTCTTTTAAGTTTAAATGAGGGTTTGTTTTTAAACCGATCCACGTAAAGTATTTAGTTTTGAGCCCGCACTTCTTTGGCTTAGGCGGTGTAGTTCTTTTCACAAAGTCTGTAGGATAATATGATTCTCACTTACCATAATACCACATTTGTAGTAATGGAATAACTGGTCCGTCTTATATTAGGTATCATAAAGTTTCCTCATCACCGTCTTACCTGTAACAAATAACAAACTGATTAATAAGGGGATTTTTACAAGGTTGATGGAATCATAGGTTTTGCAGAAAAAAATATTATTGTGCAATCAATTATATTGAAACACAAATTTATTAAAATGACTAAGATGGTAGCCTATATTTCTTCCAAGAGGTTTCTTGAATTGTATTTTTATTTTTATTTAAATAGCCGCTTCCTTCGAGCACATCAAAACCGAAGTCGTAAACAAAACGCATTTTATTTTATTACGAATAACAACAGTTGTGATTCTTAAAATCCAATTAGTTTCCAGCCAACAGTAAAAATAATAATTTCGGCGAACACTTTAAAGAAAATAATTACAAAAATAAACAAAACGTTCACGTAATTGATGTAAAGAAAGGCAAAAATAATACGTTACATCTTGCAAATGACAGTGTAAGTGCAACTCATCTCGTCTTGCTCAGCCCGTTACTGTGTCATCATATCTTTTTATTCCTTTAATGGCACTCGCAAGTCACCACCCATGTTAAAAATAAATTATGAATATTGGAAGGAAAGGAATGTCGAAAGAAACGTTATTTTACAAATTAAGGTGAAATGAGTTCCAAAGCAGATGTTTCGACTTCACGCAAAATCAATGTTTCTCATAAAAAAACAACGAATTTGCCTATTTATTTATGATTACGAAAATTGAAGTGTCCTTAGTGAAGTATGAGGCCCGAAACACGATTGACAAAACTTCCTCGATAGAAAAAGATGGAAAAGTTACCTTAAAATTTGATTTTTTTGTTACAACCACTAAGAGAAAATCCTATTCCATTCGATTGTTATCAAAGCAATTGTATTAAAAATTTATCTACGTGTTCACTATTAAATAGTTTAAGGAATAATGGACTTTCTGTATCAACCAACACAAGTAAAAAATTTAAATTCAATATTTGTAAACATAGTGCAATACAATTGCGCGCGGGCCGGGTCATACCGCCGCTCCCGGAACGCTACCACGATACCTTTTCGCCTTAAGTCATCATTCTCTTGCCCCTTTATCCCAATTTATTTGAGGTCAGCACAATGTTTTTTTCCTCCATACTTCTCTATTAGTCATCATCACGGTAGCCACTACCTTTCTATCCATATCATCTTTCACATAGTCCATCCATCGTTTCTTTGGTCTCTACTCTTATAGCCATCCACATCAATACTCTTTTGCAAATGAAATCTTAAAATTAAAGAGTTTTTTTTTTTATAGTTTATAATGACGTAGGCGACTTCCTTCAGTTGTCTGTATATTGCCAGGGGTCACGGTATCCCTATCGGACTTTACCGCGACCCGGCAGGAATCTGTCCTAGCGGACCCAAATTACCCATGACTCCTCACTAATCCTTAATTGAACCGGAAAAAACAATAAACCTTGGCAATAATGTCACGAAACTTTCCAGCGATCGTGTCATCCGTTGTGTGTGTTAGTAACTGATAGGATGTGTCACCAACCCAGAACATATGTTCGAAGACCTAGAATACAAATCGATCGTGAAAAGATAATTTGTATTCTCTTTCACAAAAAGTCTGAGTCTGTGTCCTGGAACTTTTTCAGTGACAAATGATTTCTCCCAGTTTCCAATGATTTGGCCCATAGCTGTACATATGAAGCCCTAAAATCGTATTACACCACTGCTATTTGTCAACTTCTCCATAACACAACACATCACGGCGGTATTTTTTAAATTAAAAACATAAATTTCGCGAAGGGTTAGACAGATACAGTTAAAGTTTACCCACAATTTTATTATTCGGCATGTCAAATAAATTCTGTATCAGTTTTAGAAATCATTACAGTGGAATTAGATAAAAAAAAACAAAGATTCCTGCAAATTTCTCTAAGTCCAACTAATATCAATGACAACCAACAGTATAAGAACTTCCAGTATATTCAACTCCACACGATTTCCGGTAAGTACTTACATAATGAGCAGCCTCAATTTAACGCATAGGAGCACAGTGAAGTGCTAACAGTTATCTAGAGCCGATAGCCTGTTAATGAGCCATTACGACGCGTTCTGACGGCTATCGAGGAATTCTATATAAATTGTCTGCTAAGGTGGCGCGCGCCCCGGTCACGATCCTGTCTGCCATGATAATGCTACAATGTGTACTATTTGCAATCTTGGATTTTCTGAATAGCACTGTATAATGTATCGTATGCCTTGCGGTATCCTTTTTGATCAGTCAAAAGCTTTCGAATGTGTAAATCATGAAACAATTCTTCTTTTCTTCTTGTTGTAAAAATTCAAGTTTGGCCTAAAATTCAGCCAAGCGAACTCCGTTCGCCGACGCAGTCATAAGATCCTCAAGTGCACAGGTGACAGGGCATGCGGCGCAAGATGGAAAGTGGGCCATTGTCTGCGGAGAGAAGGCGCATATACACTTGAGGTCCGAGTTGTCTATAAGCGGGTGGTGTGGAGATTTTCTTTGCTACGGCCGACTTGGGTTTGGGGTTTCCGAGTCGGCTACAGTAAGGCGTGCCAAGGTGGAAGGCTCTCAGATGGCTCGATAAAGCTATCAGGGGTTTATGAAACAATTTTCAAGATATACGGCATCACGTTAGAGGTAAGACGAATAAAGAATCATGCATCAGGTTAACTTAATGCCAACATAATTAAATTAACTGACTGTAACATGGTTACTTCACAGCAAATCACAACCGAACCAAAATACTTAAGGTATCAAAAGGTCATTCTCAAGATGCGCCAGTAATTGGAACACTACCATATAGAAGTACAATTATTCGTGTCAATGCGTTGAGCTGATGATGGTACATTTGCAAGTAATTAGTCAGCCATTCTCGTCACACTACGCTCCGGTATGCATGATGTTAAAGCAAATTAAAAATACACTAAATGCCTACGTGCATACAGACGGACAGACGGACAAAACGTATGTGACCGCATCTGCATTCATGTAAATAAAAACTGTCGCATCGCCACTTATCAAGAGCCTGATTAATGCCGAAACAGCGTGGAATATTGAATGGTGTATCGTATAATTATGGTAGGTATAATACAATCACTATTTATACAGAGTGTAACAAAAACCCTGTCCAGTCCGTGAGAGTGTTGTTAAGAATCATACTGAGAGTATTAATGTGGTAATATTCTGGAGAAAAAAAAAATCGCCGTTTTTTTTTTTTTTTTCAATGGGGAATTTTAACGCGTTATTACATAAGGCGCTGGTGGCCTTCGTTAAGCGCAAACTCATAA
Source organism: Agrochola macilenta (assembly GCA_916701695.1). Lineage (NCBI taxonomy): Eukaryota > Metazoa > Arthropoda > Insecta > Lepidoptera > Noctuidae > Agrochola > Agrochola macilenta. The sequence continues at coordinate 14,495,888 of OU753564.1, forward strand.
CTTATGACTTCTGTAAAGAATTTGCAAATTAATAATGAAATTGGGGTACCTCATTTTGGTACAGAAACGTGAATTTTAAATAGCAATAACTTTTTTATTTTGACATATTTTTTAAATATTATTTTTGGTAATGTTATTGCGGTACCTATGCGCCCCATTTCTGATTGGACAGTGTTTTTGTTACATGCTGTATATTTTGATTTATATATTTGTATGCGTTCTTAGTTGAAAGTCACCTTTGTTATTTATTATAGTTTCTGTTTGACCACTAACTGACCTGATGTTACGCGATGAAGCGGTCGACGATAGGTCACGCTTGTCTCTGTTTGGATCATTTACCAAATGCTGCCAAAACTTCACATTAATCAGGTGTGTCTGGACACACCTGAATAATAGGGGTTTATTTATAAACGTTGCTTAAAGTTAAGTAATGATTAGCGTTGCTAGGTAACTGTTAAACCATACATTTTTGACGTTTGAACGTCACTTAACTTTCAAGCAAAGTTTGTAAATAAACCCCTTAAATTGGAGTGTTTTCTGCAGACTTAATTAGTGCTTGTTTCAATTAAACCGAATTAGCTACGTATATAAGGCCTCGTAAATAAAGTAAAGAAGCGTCGAGAGCAGTGAACGCTTGACGTGTCCACACGTCTGGTCCGGATTCGCAACAAGTCAATCGCCATCCTGAGGATGCCTCGTTGAGAGGTGAGACACGTGTCAACTCCTTACAGGGTTCTTTATGACTCTTTAAGAACAGTTACGCGGATTAGGTTTCTAAATATACGTCGTCTATTGTATTTTCTACTTTAGTATTAAGAAAGCCCATTTCAAAATGTCTTTGCAAAATACGTAAAAAAATCTCAAATTCTTCATCATACGATTTTGCGAATGTATCCTCGGATCAATAATAACTACCTACGTCTTAAGATATAGACCAGACCAGGGGCCACCCGTGGCTTTAAAAGCCTCAGGTAACAATAAATAATAATGTGTAATGACTTGCTAACACTGTCAATCAGCCTAGCCTTTTCCCAACTATGTTGGGGTCGGCTTCCAGTCTAACCGGATGAAGCTGAATACCAGTATTTTACATGAAGCGACTGCCTATCTGACCTCCACAACCCCCTTGGTAAGACTGGTTGTCAGACTGTCGGGCTTCTGACGACCCGTAACGACTGTCGAGATCCACAAATGGCAGCCGGGACCAACTTAACGTGCTTCCGAGGGACGGAGGAGTCTCGCTATGTAAAGATGGGTGGTGGCAAGCAAACCTTAACTTGATGGATCGACCCGTGCGGCTGTTATTACTTAGCCACGAGCTACTCGCTCGTGGCTAACACTGTATAGAACATAATTATTAGATGTTGTGGAAAATCTTACTGAATAAACAAAGCTGACGAAAAAAATTGTTGATCTGAAACAAAGATTTTAAACAATAAGAACCTGTATTCATTGTTGTTTATCAACCAGCATTAGGAAATATTTATGTTAAATCAGATTTCATAAAAACCAAATAACAAAACGTTTTGTATTGAAATGCGTTGCAACAATCCATTGTTTTATTTAATTAATAGCTAATAACATCACGCTATTATGTATGTAAATCAAATCACAAATTGCATGGCATACAAAGTGGTGAGGCGGCTAATCCTTTTATACATACCAACCACCATAGCTTTATGAAAACCATGTTACAATTACAAGCGTGATGGACATATCCGACTTTTTGAACCCCCGTCCGAACTACATATGTCCGGCTTTCTCATTTAGCCGGACTTTTCTATGTAAGAGGATTTTCTTTAAAAAACATAAATGATAACTGAAAAAAAATAAGATTAAAAAGTGCAAATGTCAGGCTTTTTGTCAGGACTTTCCAAATTTCGAAATGGTAACCCTACAGCGTGATGGAACTTAGTTTTAATCCTAACTTAACATTATAATTGCGAAAGTGAGTTTGTTTGTTTGTTTGTTACGCTTAAACGGTTGAACAGATTTAATGAAATTTTGCCTGGAACTTGAAGAAGTAAATAGACTACTTTTCGTCCTGGATCGCAGAATGGATTATATGGAAGGGAAGATATTATGAATATACCATAACCATTACCGTAAGCAGCCTATTATATTCCCACTACTGGGACAGGCCTCCTCTCGGTGAGAGGAAGTGGGCCATAATCCACCTCTAGCGGGAATGTGCGTTAATCTACCACGCGGTGCGGGTTGGTAGATGTCACATGTCTTCGAATTTTTGGTTATAGGACATGCCGGTTTCCTCACGATGTTTTCCTTCGCCGTTTTGAGAGCAGTGGTGATGAAATTATTTACACAAAGTAAAGCGCCTGCCTGGGTCCGAACCCACCTCCTACAACTCATAAGTCAAGGCCACCACTGCTCTCTGAACATAAAGGCAATGAATGATAAACTGAAAGCTGACAAAGAATAGTATAAAACCGCGGCAACTCCTAGAATTATGGGGCAATAAGAAGTAAAAGTATAATTCCTGATTACCTTTGTCCATTACTTATAGTGAGAACAACATTTATTGTTATATGAGGCTAAATAACAACATGCTATCCCCAATTACGCCTCCAAAGCGTATTATAGCAATAACTACATCCTACGACTGCCTACGCGCGTTTATGTCGTTTGTTCTCAAAAACGGCTGTCACTTATCAAAGTAGTTTTTTTGGATCTGTTGGAAACATCATAATAGCGCCTTGTGGCATTAAGTCCGCTTATGCTTAGTACAGTCAACCGCACATAACCATTTGACATTGACAGCACCTTTTATGTCGTTGCAATAAGAGCGATTTTTGCAGTGCAAATACCACTTATATGCGATTGACTGTACCTACATGAGGTTTAAATAAATAATTAACATTCAAGATGTCGCTGGGCTGAAAGTGAAATGTAAACAAGATGATAACAAACTTTCAGTTTGTTTTCACCCTGTATAAGTTATTGGAGTCTGCAGGAACAGGTCGGCGGCGGCGTGACATTTCGATGCGATAAGATATCTGTTTGCATGTTCTGCGATGTAACTAGTGATAAATATGTCTGTAAAAACACCAGGCTGTATCTAAAGGCCGGTCTTTTGAAAGAAAGAAGTCAAAAGAATGTACAGTCAATGTAAAGTCTTTTAAGTCTTCGTCAGTTTTCAAATATACTTTCCTCTAACAAATATCAAGACACTTATTACCTTTTGTAGCTACGGTACTGAGCAGATTGTTGCATAGAAAACGCTATTTAATTTCTTGATTATATATATCAAAATAGCTTACGCCATTGATCAATGGACATTTTTTTTTTTTTATTGTTCGGGTCTAAGTGTCCCGGTTTTGATTCGGTCTGACATGTAAAGAAGAATGCTGAATTTCATTCTGCAGTATTGACATTACGACACAGTACCTACACTGTGACATTTTAGTCGTCTTACAAAAGCAGCCCACTTCATGTACTAAACATTTATTTAAAAAAATATATATATTGTAACAATTCTTTAATTGCTCCTAGAGGTATTTTATGTCGGGTACATTGAGTGGCCCTTTGTAAGATGATTAAAATGTCACGGTGAATATAATACTGCGTCGCGTCGGTAAAGCAGCTTCTATCGTGCAATGAGCAGACAAAAACAGCTCTTAAGGTAACGAACATATTTTGGTTATGACTGTACGTTCCAATTTCTTTTTGTTATTATAATTTGTCGGCAAGTTGTAAATATACATATGATCGCATACAACACATGATTAACAAAAGACATGAAACTTGAAATGCTCTGTAATTCAGGTAATTGATATGAGAAGGAAAATAAAGGTGCAATCAATTTAAATTCCCACGGTACTGTTAAGTACTCTAACAATACCTACCTACGTCAGTATTTCACTGCTAACGACGGTTTGATTAATAAAATTAGTTGAAGTTAATAACAGTAAAAATGGCAGTGACAATACATGACACGGACAAAGAAATAAAAAATAATGGAGCTTGCAATGTAAGTACCAGAGTACGTTTTTCCCGCGGTTTCGTTTGTATTTTACTGGTTTGAGACGTTGCGTTGTATAAAGGCTCTGTCATACAGAAGAGTAGTTTGTACTTGCTTTCTAGATGTTCCCGAATTAGGGGGATACCTAACCAAAAGGAACTTTTAGCAAGCTCTATAAAATATAATTAATATTTCCTACAATATTTCCAGCGATAAAAAGTAGAGCAGAGACGAGTAATGAAAATAAGTTTAGCCCGAAAATCATATTGTAAGCTCTCAAAATCCGTCACAACAAACATTTGCATATCAATCGCGTATTAAGTAACTAAAACGATACGGCATTACATTGCTGTTACGCAACGTTCAATTAAAAACTATAAATCGTAACAGCACGCAATGTTACCGTTACATCAAAAACATGTCGACTAGATAAGAAGACAAGACATGAATAACAGCTCTATTATAATATGCATAATGTTGTATTCACACGGGTCGATTTCACCGCACGACTAAGCCGCACGGCAAAAATCGACCACCAACATCAATAGCAAATCGCAAATAGCAGGTGATTAAAATCGCGACTTCTGAGTAAGCTTTGGACTTTTACCGTGCGACAGATCACATTCTGCGGGTGGCTAAGATCGATCGTGTATAGCTTCAGTCGCAGGCGTTGCTCGTCGTTTAGACTGCGGATACGAAAGCAGCGGCGTGGAGCGGTGGCCGAGCGGAGCGATGCATGGTACAAAATTGTTCCGTCGCCACCGGGCCTCTCGGCCACCGCTGTTTTCGTGCGCCCAGCCAAGTTGCTGTTCAGCTTAACATTATTAAAGAACATACTTACATAGCCTGTTAAAATCATATCATTTAGCTTTGCCGTAGTCGGGTAAAAAATAATGTGGGTACGCCTACGTCGCTTGCGATTTCAGTCAACAGCTGCAAATGGGGTAGCAATGCGGCTTTGTGAGGCGATTTGGTAAGCGACTAGCTGTACGCCGAAAATCGACCCGTGCAAATCCCCCACGAAACAGGTTGCGTCTGTCTGTGAAGTGTGTCTCACCTCTATTGTTGTGAAGATTCGGCAATTAATTTCGTATTAAATACTCTGTGTATGCGGATGAAGTGCTAATACGCAATTAGACGTAGTTTGTGGTGGTAATATCGCTAATGGATTCCTTGTGGACCGTAAAACTGAAATAATCACGAGTATTTAAGAATACACCGCATGTTTTTTTTGTGTGCAACATTTTGAGTATCATTCGCATAATTTACTAATTGCAAAGGTGTCAAGACGTCAAGTTGAAGAGAAAACACTTTCTTACGGCGACAATACCTGTGAAAGCTAAAGTAAGATCGCTTTCATCTTATTTTAAACAAATATATTATTTCACCGCGACTTCGCGAGGAAAATGCACAATATAGCAGTAAACAGTTACAACGGTTGCATTACTTTCTTTGGCAAGGTTCTTTGCATTCACAACCACACCACACAGGCTTCGAAACAATACGAAAGTTGAAGTAAATGCAAACTTGGAAAAAGATTTCACCTAAAAGTCTCAAATGACAATAAACCAATCACAATGGATGTATAATTTACATGGAACGGAATAAAGAAATTGAACTCCCACTATTCAATACAAAGTGAACAATTATTTGCATCAGTGATTATCAATTTCACCAAAGGCATTAAAGGATAGAATCGTATGAACTTGATATGACAACAGGTATAATAGTATGGTATAGACAAACATTGGAACAGCGATTATTTGACAAAAATAGCGCACGAAAAAAAATTGTAGTCAAGTGGCAGTCGGAGTCATGTGATAAGCGTTCTCTCCAAACATACAGATTGTAGACACTATGATAGTTGAAGATGAAATTCATCTTCATCTATAATTTGGGCCATTTGATGAGCCCTACTAATCGAGGGCCGTATAAAAGGGCTGTGCCTAATTGACGCTATTTCTTATTTTTCTGCCTGTCCTTACGCCATGTTACTTTACTTGGGATCAGCGTAAAATATGTTTTTCTTCCATTCTCTCCTGTAAGCTGTCTGGTTTTTATTCACTCCTTTTTGTAACAATCCATCAACATATTTATTTCTAACTTTCTTAGTCATATGTATTCGTCCTCATGAGGTACATACATTAGTATGCTTAAACTACAGACACTTTTAAAATTCCAAAGTGCCACATACAATCCTGCACGTTATCTCAGGTGTAATCTGCTAAGAACCAACTTTTTTCTCAAGAAGACAGTTCTCTCTTCACAATGACTTCATTTTGCGAAAGTTTTACCGAGAACCATGGTAAAATAATTCCAAAAATGGATGGCAAAATCTTGATGTACACCGTCCTCATGAGACTGAACAATTAACTATGGTGTAAACACTTGAAACAAAGTTGATACACAACATTCGAGATAAACAAACCCTTAATTGAGTTAATAGTCTTTACTATTGTTTTACTTTACTTGTTCAATTTGCCGTAATAGACAACGAAAGCTAAGTGATCAATTATTAGTAAAAACATACCGTGAGACAATCACTTACAAACCTACGTCAGTATGATAAAATTGCGTCAATCAAATACATGGAACTGAAGGTTGAGAACCGAGACCTATCCCAACTGACTCTTTAACTATACTATAATACAAGTGAATAATCAAAAACAAGTTTTTCTTATCGTTTACTAATGCTAATAAGCTATCGTGCGAACATTTTCCGCCATCTAGATGTTTCTACGCAGACTTCGCCATTGTATGCGGCATTTAGTCCCAATCATGTTGAATTGTTGATTATCGACTGCAATGGGCATGTAACTTACATAACGCATCTGTGATTATTATTTACATGACGAACAAAAAGTCAATTTGCATTTTCTAGAGGTTTTTAATGATGACAATTGCAGATATGATAATCTGAAATGGAATTCTCAGGTAAGAATTTACATACAATTGTGAATTTGAATTGTTTTTAACATAAACAGCTAGGTATATGTCAAATAAACATTTTTTTCTACATCAACTACCAATAATGTACGTATTTTTGTAATTAAATGAAGTCAGCGTCTTTGCTTTATATCTTTATATGTTCGCTGGCTTCCCCTGCTTGAAATAACACTTAAATATTTTTGAAATACGTTCATCAGGTTTATCGGAATCTTCGCAGATAGAATATCAATCAGGTATTTCAGAAGAGCATCAAAATATACTCAAGATATCTGTGTGTCCATCACTTGATACATTAATTTTGTTACGCAACTGACAAAAATTGTACAAGCATACCATTACAGACTGGTTTTCTTTAAGCTCATTACAATATATGACTCGGTATTTATGATCTAGTTTTTTATGATTATAGGTAGTGTGATAGCAATTATTACGAATTTTATTGAAAAAGTTTTTAAATTGCAACCTGCAATTAATTTTCTTTTCATCGTTATATCATTCATGTGTTCGTCTTTGTTGATCATCAATACTTTCGAATTGTACTTTCCTAGATATTTCTTGCACGTACTAAATATCCCACTTTTCTATTTTCGCGCCTCTTATATAATCTTGGAGTATGTTATCTGTTTCTGAAGATTCACGGTACATATAATTTTCTCTTTACCAATGATGTTATTAATGTGGTTGTTTATCTTAATTAATAACTGGTTTTTATTCTGGTTTAAAAGAATATGTTTGATATTTAGGTATGGCAAGATATAATCAATTTATAAATAAATATTTACAGGGTTAGCCAGATCAAATGAATTTTTCAATGTATTATGAGAGATTCGAGCCTATTATTACGTGTCGTAGATAAATATGTTCGCTTGATATTGGAATGCTGTATCATAATTCATTTTACAATGTCCAAAATTACTTATTACCAAAAAGGGAAAGATGTAGCAATTAATTCGACTAAAACTCATTCTGTTTCACAATAAATGACTTACATGGCAAGCTTCATTATTCTGGCTAGATTAGCCGTTTTCTATATAAGACGTAGATTGGTATACAAATCGGGATTGGCTGTGCTCTCTATTCTCTGATATACTAAAACATATAAGACGAAGAAATCTCAGGGACGACTTTAGAGCGTTTATACTGAAAGTGGGCAACGTTTCAAACATTTCGTTGTTTTGATTAATTTGGCAATATTACTGTGTGGAAATAAGTAATATAGCTAACTAGTGAACTAAAATATTAATAATGAATTGCAATTAGTACATTTAATTTGATGTTGTGACCTTTTTAGGTGTAAAAAAGGCATTTGTAAAGTTTCTAAATACTTTTTTACATCTAAAACATTCACTAGTTAGCCATATTTCTTATTTCCATAGAGTACAATATTTGTTATATTTAACAGCTATTTGCGACGTTGCCAACTTTCAGAATAAACGGTCTTAATTGTATTTCACAGTAATTTTACCAAGACAGCAATCCGGATCAAAACCGCAAAAGATTCCCCGATAGTACCATACAGAGGTGGTGTTATTTTTCCGTGCAGATTACGGAAATAAGAAATAGCATAAATGCCAGTAATTTGCCTAGCTTAGAATCAGGATGTAACAAAAGTGCGCAAACGCGGATATACGCGGATGCTGCATAGAACAGGAAGACCGGTGGATTATCTGTTGGAATCGCACCCGTATTGGATACCTCGATAACACACACGTAACTGTAAGGTAATGCATGGATTAAGCAATGGCTTCTGTTAACCTACTACGCTTTGGAATGGGCAACTAGCTTCATCTTCCTGTCTGGTCGAGTCCTTGACAGTTCAAAAGTGTAATGAGTTTAATTGAAATAAATAATTTGAGTTTGAAACCTAGGACATACTTGGAAGAACGATGGCAAAGCCTTAATTAGATACTGAAGAGACGCAAAAAATATTAAAATAACTTAAAAAGTTAAGACAGATATTCATGATTGTACACTGAGAGGAAGAACAACAGCAACCCACAAACATTAGAACGGTACAAATATCAATAGCAAAGCATTTTTTTTTTTCAGTCAAGCACGGTATAGCGAGAATACTGCCCGTATAGGTTTTGCTATCTATCTACTCTCTTTTGTTGGCCATAAAGTGCCGCTATTTGCGGTATAATAGTTGCGCTCCCTCGACTCGGCTAAAGTGCCGTAAGCATTGCATTGTCACTTGTTATTTTGTTTGATTGTTGAGGTTAGTTCGCTGCCCTTTGTATTGATTGATCGTATTTGTTTTAGATAATTATATCAAATACTGAATTAAGTAGCAAATGAAAATGGCTGAAAGATAGGTTAGGTTAGAACTGTGACCACACAACACACGAGCCGAGCGAGCGAAGAGAACGGTGCCGCGGCAGCGGCCGGCGAGTGCCAGGGTCCGTTTAGGCGCAAGATAATGTAATGTTTTGGGAATATGGTGAATAACAAGTGACAGTGACTCAGTGACGGTGACAATGACAATGCGATGCTTATGGCACTTTAGCCGGGCCAAAGCAGCACCACTATTATGCCGCTAGCGGCACTCTATACACTTCCAAATAAATATGTAAATATAAGTGTAATTCGATACAAATAACCAATACAATAATATAGTGACAAAAGTAGAGTGTAGTTTGTATTCACAACCACAATAACGTACCAATGTGGTTTTCCTTAATATTGAAATGTACTGAGCATGAAAGAATTCTGTGCCCCACATTTTTGTGAAAACATTTTTATCAGTAGTTGTATTCGTAACACGCAGTATTCGAATAAAAAAACTGCCAAAATACTCTTCGAATTCAATTTTTTTTTTTCAAAAGTTGAGTTAATTTGATGTAAAAACTGTGACAACAACCGTTCTGTGTAGAAAAGACTATCCTAAAAGAATAATAGAAATAATTTAAGACAAGAAAACCTTTTTATTTCAAAGCTGCGATGAACGTGTTGATGCTTCTTTTGCAAACGCTTTGGTTTTTGGCTACTTTTGTATGTGTATTTTAAGTCTTTTTGTCTTTAAATGTGCATTTTGTTTGTGCAGAATAAACAATTTTTCTTTCTTACTATTAATTTTTCGCTTATTCATTTTGATTCTTATTAATTAGCATTTTTAAATATTTCTTTAAATAAAAAGATTTTTTATTAATTTATTATATCTATTTTTGACCACCAAGTTTTTCTAACTTTCCAGGTGTGTGCATATTTATAGATGAGTAATGCGATGCATCACGCGCGACCTTGCAAGGTCGCCAGCGCGTGCGCAGCGGACCGATGCATTCGTTACAAATTGGACTACTTCAACTAAGATGGTATGCTTCGGTGCATTTGAAGACGCTGTTAAGTATATTTAACAGCGTCTATACCAGCAGCGTAATAAAACCTAAAATATTAATTCCGCATTGTTTTTAATGGGCAATCCCAAGTTTACTATACCCACACAGTACCATATATTTATGTGGCTTGATTACCGGAAAAAAATAATATTCAAGTCAATTTCGTCCAATGTCGGAACATCGTTTATGACTATCCTATATTTTACTATTAAGAACCGTCATCGACTAACTATAAACTTACTATGAAAGGCTATGTTATCGACACTACGACTATTCTAACTATGCGTAGACCTTCATATTTGCAAACAAATGGGCCCCGCACACGACAAAGTCGTGAACATACATTCGCCAGAGAAACATATTTATCATAGAGAACAAAGCCAAAATCGTGTTTCGGTGTGCAAGGCGGCGTGCCCCGCCCCATATCAATGCATGTGCAATGTGAGCAGAATAATCGGTTTCATCAGAACCAAGAAAGGGCAGGTAAACTACGAGTATTTTACCAGGTTCATGTATTTCCAATATTATGTTTAATGAATCTGAATGAGACAAACAGACAATGAGACATGACATAGAAAAATATTAGCCAGTCAGCCAGGTGGTACTGGGGCTTGAGCATGCATTTAGTTTTCACCATAGGTTGACAACTATTTGAATATAGACATAACAGATAAGCAGATGCACAACTACATAGTATATTAACTAAAGCTATGAGGAGCGATGATCTTCGCAATGCGGGAGACAGCAACTGAACGTGTGTAGCCGAGGATATAATTATTTGAATAGCGAATAATATGTCCGTAAAAGAATATGTCCAGCATTTGATAAACACAAGACGAAAAGAATCATTAACCCAGACGTATCAATAGAATAACATTAACGCGATCAACACACCATAAAAGAATCGCAAGTATGCCCGCCGGTGGCGCAGGCGCACACAGCACACTAGACAAAGGCCACGCTTTCATAACCTTGTACACTGCTACCTACCCACCTACCACGACCCGACTATGATTCATGATTGTCTCGTGTAACTTGCTAATAAGAAATAATGATATCTTCAAAACCGGTGGTGGAAAAGTTTGAAGGGAAGTTAAAACTAAACAGATTTTTCTGAAATGAAATCATTTGTTCTTCAAAAGTGGTCTTAATATAATGTAATTGCTCATGTTACTCGTTTCAAACGCCAAAAAGTTGAAATTGAAAACGTATTCAGTGTTCAAACACTTAATACAGAAATTCAGCTCCATAAATATTCAAAACAATTTCCATGAAAATCGACGTGTTTCGTAACACATTATTCTTGCGAACGACATAAAAGAAACGATGTTACAGTTTCTCAGAAATAAGTACAGCTGTGTCAATTTAATAACAAAATTCTTATAAAATACACGTTTCTGGTACAATAAAAATTAACAATGAATTTAAATTATACAATGAGGATCTTGGAATTAACGCGTGTTATAAAGTTATAATAAGTTAATAGGTTATTGATACACGTTAACTAGAATAGTGTGAGTAACATTGGCTGAGCTCAGTAACGCCAACATTATCTTAACAAACAATTTTAAAAGCAATTGAGTTAAATACAATAAACTAATAGGTCGTAGGCGCAAGCAAGGTGTTGTGGGTTAGAATATCTACATTAGAATTAAAATAAAATATTAATAAAACTATGTCCTTCAATAAGTGTTTGATAAATGATTAATCCTCGTAGGTAGCGAAATTATTTACGTCGAATATAACAATTAATAAACCAACCTGAAAGGAAATTAATAACGCTATCGATGTAACATGTGACGTTAATACCGAACTACAGAATTAATGGACCCATGCAAGTAATCCATCAAATTCACAGCAAATAACAACTAAAAATAAATAGCTTGTCGAACCTTGAGCTTAGTTAAATTGAGTAATACAATACGAATTGCATCGATAAGATTATCTTAAAAGGTCCATTTATAGTCAACGCACATGCTGTACGAAATAATTACGCGAATGAACGAAATACCGTAACATTGCGACCTGCGCATGTCACGATTTTTAAAATCACCTTTGTTTTGTGGGTCAACGACGAGCGAGGCTTCAAGTGGAAGAAATATTTCATCGTCAGTCGTCACGTATGCATTTGTGGCCTATTTCACATGGTTTTTTTACATCATTCCGGTCCATCCCTATAAGGTTCGTAGTGACCTTAGGTGGTGGCGAGTTGAGATATAGCCCGCCCTGCACTGTCATAGCTATTCACAATCTCCATTTGGCAATACAATTCTTTGCATTCATCGTCAAAGTACATATCGGGTTTTACCGATTCGTTCATCATTGATATTGACTTCTCAAATTCAAGATTCTCAGTGCGATTTTTTACGTCATTGTGTTCATTTTTACCATCAAGTCACTTATAACTTTTTTCTTTGGGAGACGTCATAGTTGCATATTGTGAATTTATACACTGTTCAAAATATTCTTTGTAGCATTATTAAACTGTCCATATAGTCGACAAAGGCATTCATAAGCGCAAGCGCACGTAAGTCAGTCCTATCAATGGCATTAATCAAAAGCACACAACGCCTACGATGTTACTTTGTCAGAGTATCTTTAACTTCTCAAACTTGCGTAGGGTTTCCACCTCTTGCCTCTCATTGTTGAACGTTGTTACCTTCATCGTGTTGTTAAGATGTAATGGATTGTGCAGTTGATCCTATCGTATAGATCTATCATCCACATGTTAGGATAAAATAGTAACATATTCAAGACTGGTGATGCAACATTTATTGGGCATCAGAATCGTCAAATCTTTAAATATTTAGTAGAGCACATTGAACGCCATTGGACATTGAATTCCATAGTTGGCGTCCAATTTCACATTACAAAACATCAACATCATTTTCATCCTTCATCATGTCATTACTTCTTAACGAGACTGCATCCCTATCTTCAACTCCATAATTCAATTAGTCTATCACGTGTGGTCCAGCCAATTTATCCGTATGTCACTGTGGACAGCTGCCACATGTCATGTATTAAAGTAAATTGTGCCAGCAATAAAAAAATACTTACAACAACATTTACTTTTCCCGGCCACTATGTCGGTTTGACTGAATTCATTGTAGATTTATACGTGATTTTGAGAAGTATATTAATATTTTAAGACGTGAAATACCAATTTTTCTTTCAGTTACAAATAATGACAACACGAAGAATGGCACACTACGACGCACTATCTAGAAATGTGCCAATTTTATATGGGCATGGACAGCTAGCAGACAAACTAGAACACTCGGAAACGAACACGTTTGGCAAATACAAGAAAACTGTATAAACATGTTAACATAAAAGTAACAATTTGTTTACAGTCCAGCAGGCGACCCAGTTGCGACGACGCAATATGGACAGATATAATTTCGAAAAGCAAGAACGTAAACAGTAGCAATAGTACCTCAAGTAAACAATTGATACATTCCCTCTAACATAAGTTAGCATACAGATTTGTCTAACTAACATCAGTAGAAGAACGTAAACTCACATGAATATTATCAAGTATTTGGTAAACATAGACGTGGTTGCACGACATCCTGTTTAGGAACATGCTGATTCGCTCTTCAAATAAAAGAAGAAGTGAAATGTTACATAACGAATGTAATAATACATAACACAGTCAAAAGAACAGCCGCAACAGAGATCAAGATCATTACCCGGTCGCTGAGCGGTCAGATGATGCTATCTATTTCAAAATCATAGTATACGAGCCATGTTTAGAGAAGGCTGACCGGCGCGGGCGCATCCGTCGAAACGGTCAAGTTCACGGAGAACGCGCACGACCAACTGGAACTCTTGCGCATCGCACTCGACCGTATCGTCATGCTTGAAACTGTTATTAATAAGATCAAAAAGTTATGTTGTTTGAGATGAAAGTTGATGCTAATAAGCAACAGGAAATGTTGCAGGAAAATAACCAGGAAAAGATCGCATTTCAAAAGATTGCTAAGCCAGGCGTCGGCTATTGGCGTTGCATTTGACTACAAACAATTAACTATTGCAAAACATAAATGCTGCACTTGCTTATTTATTAATAATCATGGCACTTCCTGAATTGCAGCTGCTTAGCTTTCTTATAATGACACTCGTACATCAATTTATACAGGCGTCGAAAGTTTTGAAATAATAATTAAGTTTAGATGTATGCTTGATGCTGCTGCTTGATGTATGCGTGTCACAAGACTATAACACCTGGCTCTAATGCGGCGTACTTTTTGTTCGCAGCAATTAATTAAAAAATAGTTGATGCCACCAATTATAAAATAAAAGCAATCAATATAAAAAACAAAGAGACCCCGGCAGATCATCAAGGCGTTTCGACAGACCACAAGAAACAATATTTACGGCCACTTTGTGAATGCTATAATTTCGTCTTCATGTTTGAATATTAGAAACTTTTGAAGGTCGGTTGATTGCAGGGTCAAGTTCGAGAGGCCGGGGCATCCGTACCACATTCGTGGCACGCTTCGCTGGCCCCAGCATCCATTGACCCGGTGGCGTGGCCGACATATCTAGGACCGAAGACGATTGAAGATTTAGATGTTGAACTAACATTGAAATAGGTACTATGACTTTAGGTTGGTTTTTAGAAGGTTTCTAAGGATGACGATCTTTTCAATTCTTAGATCTTCTGTATTATTGATACTTATAATGAGTTGACTGTATTAAAACAATCTCTGGTATTTCATATCAAGCTTCTGGTAAATTCAATGAAATATTGGATCTTGGTGAAACTATTTTAATTTAAATACTGTAGACGGATATCTGATACCCCGTTACTTGCTGTTAACGATGTAGCACTTTTTTTTTGCAGATTTGGAATTATCAATCGTCCCCAATCTTGATTTCACATCATTTTCTAGATTCATTAGAAAGTTTCGTTTGCTTGCAATCCGTCATTTGAAGTCACTATATAGTCACAAATTTATACGACTTCAATCAAACATGTTTTAAATTAACCACCTGTTCCTGTATCTATTACTATCTTGAATAACACAAATGATGATTAATCATTGATTGAGTTTTAATCATCAATAACCTCGTCAATTTCTTTAAATTTTCTTTTGTGTGTGATCGTATCAGATTTAATGTAATTTCATACTACATACCTCTGTTCAATCGAAGGTTTTGTTCCGTCTATGAATGGATGGGTCAAGGTTTTAAATCTATACAATAATAATAAAGCTCAATAGTTTTTGTTTGTTTGAACGCGCTAATCTCTGAAACTACCAGTCCCATTTGGAAAATTATATTACATTTGTTAGCCCAGTTCTTGAGGAAGGTTATAGACTATTTAATATCACGCTACGACCCTTAGCAGACGAGCAAAAAGAAAAAAGTCTGAAAGAATGCTAAGCGAAAACGAGGTAATTTATAAATTGCATTTCCATTACTTGAGGATACAATCATTTTCCTCAAAGGAATTAACTATTCATAAGTAATAAGTACTTAGATAATACATAGTAATTGGTCTCTAAATATAGGGCTTATCCTTATGGATTAAATAATCGTGACGTAAAGCTTCTGCGGTCAGTTATGGACAACGTGACAGATAAAAGTGAGATTAGCAAACAGAGTGATGATAGAATTAAAATGACCGCTTTTATGGTGTCCTATAAATGTGTGTATCGTCACGCTCTGATTCTTATTTCCTTGCCGTGGACTGTTCGCGATGACACGGTTACACATTGCAGTATGGACATAATAGGTTGTAAACGGGTCATGCGTGCATAAAAGCTAAGATTCAACGAGATATTTACTGTAGTCACACAAAACTGGTGGAAAATAGCAAACTAATATACACTAATAACAAACAATAACTAAATAGACATAACACTAAACTGGACTGACACAAAATTCTATACTATTAATAGTATAAACTCGCTCGTTCGTGGCTCGTTTAAACGAGCAATATTTGTATATACACATATATTATATTTGTATATATACGGCTCTAACGATTTCGATAAAAGTCGCAATATAGTTTACGGGGGCGAAAAATCGACCTAGCTAGGTGCCCTATCTGAGAAAATATGTGAAATAGATGTCAACCGAAAAGAAGACCAAAAGGTTTGAAATAGTAACAGTTGGTGTAGTTACAATTTTCTATAAAATCTAAATTTTTAAACCACAAGGTAAACCCCATATTGGGGTCCAAAGTTCCGCCTAAACATATTCAAAGTTCTAGCTAACCATCTTCAAAGTTCCGGCTTTCTATGCCAGAGTTCAATCTCTGTTTATCGGTGGCATCCGAACGCTGGATGCCGAGCCACCACCTTCTGGCAATTCCAGCAATCCTAAAGCTCCGTGCCGGGTACATATTATAACCGCGTGGCCACACCATTCGGTCACGTCACCATCTTTTTCTTATAAAAAATATACTTTTTATGTTGACAATTTACGTGGTCTTATTTATCTCCACCACGTAATCCCTTCTGTCCCATTGGCCAATCAAGTTAGATAGTTGGAAGTTAAAGCAACTGTAGACAAAATATACTATACGAAAACTACTGACATATCAATATTACTGTTATGCATGTCCATATATTTCAAACAATACATTCACATCATGACACCAAATGTCTTTCCGTGACCGTGACATGTTAAGCCATTTACTAGCAAAATATAGCATAACAAAAGGATCGAGGACCTATGTGATCTAGCGCGTGTTCTATTGTTCGAATTTAATCAATGTTCAGTGACAATGGCCTCATATGTCAAACTTGATATTAGATCATACGCACCAGAATAGATCGATAGATCACTATCGAGACTGTGAATGATTTCTTTAATGTATTTTTAATTTAATCATATGTTTGATTGAATTTGTTGTTAGTGTGTTGAATGTGTTGTGGTTTGTGAAATTATTTTTTTAATTTAAATTTATTAATCCTTCGGGTTTCTTCAATCTAATGAATATCAAATATATAAACCACAATCGGCTTTTCTTCGAGTTTCTCATCATTCTTTTCTTTTCCCTTTTTTACTATATATATTCAATAATTGTATTTTCTGATTAAAAATAAATAAATAAAAACGTTTAGGTATTTGACACTGTGAATGGCAGTAAAAGACAATACATCCTAGGCATATTCTAAGATTTATATATGAATTGCAACAACCCAAACTCGACTTGATACGAGAATAATAATACTTACACTTTGTAGAAAGAGAGATAGCCAACATTTCGCTGTTTCCGAGTCTATAACATATTATTATTACGGAAATTATTGTAATAACGCAGCGTTTTTTGCCAAGTGAATTTGCAGTGTTCATAAACTCTGTTGTTATGTTAGGTTGAACTACGTGGATCTTTGACAGTCAGTTACGGGTCATCAGAAGCCCGAAAGTCTGACATCCAGTCTTGCCAAGGGGTATCGTATTACCCAGTAACTGGGTTGTGGAGGTCAGATAGACATTAGCTCCATGTAAAATACTGGACTTCAGGTGCATCCGGTGGGACTGGAAGCCGACCCCAACATAGTTGGGGAAAGGCTAGGCAAATGATGATTGTAACCCATTCATTCCGTGATACATTTCCATGCAAATGATTAAATCCTGTCTCGTTGATCTAGTGGCTGCAAGCACTATGAATACCCAGCAATGTTTGATGTCTAAGGTGCAATTTCCAGCACGCTTAGCATGGCCAGAATAGAAACGGGTTTTGTCGACGGAAGAATAGACAAAATGACAGATAAACAATCACAATATGTCATTTTGCTTATTCTTCCGTCGACAAAACCCGCAGAAACCCCATTTATATGGGTCTCAAGTTACGAGTGCAGGTCGGGCAAAGTGTCATTGGGGTTTTCCACCCGGAATTTCTCAATAGCCGTCTTAAGAGTCTGGATGTGCACCTGATTGATGGCAATTGGCTCGCCCCTATTACATGGGACTTAAATATAACTGGCGAAATGTGGGTATAACTGTAAGTACAACTCTGCATAACCCTTCAGGAAATACTGCCGTAATGTTATGTTGTGTGATTAAATTCTACCGCCTATTCCACAATAGCCATTGACCTTTACGGATTATTGTCTAACGCAACAAGTTAACATGCGCTATTTTTATACCCAACACAACCGTATAATCGTGCTGACACCACCTTTATTCCGCATTGATTAGCTTCTATTTTTTTTCATAATCGTGAAGTATCAAGTACCTGACTGTAAAGAAGGAAGCAATGATCAATTAGACAATAACGATTTATCTATTGTATGAACAATTTATTTATGAAAACACTAACACTTCGCCTGCAACTTTGTCCGCGCGGATTTCGGACTTTCCCCTACGAACTCTTTAAAGAGTAATCATTAGATACATCATAGCTTAATCAGCCTATAATGTTCCCACTGCTCTCTTTTCGAGAGGGAGTGGGCTGTTATCCACCAAGCGGGCTCAGCGCGGGTTGGTAGGTGTCACATGTCTTCGAATTTCTGGTTCTAGGACATGCCGGTTTCCTCACGATGTTTTCCTTCCCCGTTTTGAGATAAGTGGTGATTAAATTATTTACACGTAAAGCGCTCGTCTGGGTTCGATCCCACGTCCTAAAACTTGTCAGTTGGGGCCGTTACCACTGGGCTACCACTGTACCTGTAATCATTACGGTCTTTTTCTCACTCTCTTCCTAGCTATGTATCCCACATGGTGGAGGGGTCAGCCTTCCCGGTCTTTCTCTTACACTTCGCTCTATCCTCGACATCGTCTTCGGATACCTGACACTCTTTCATGTCCTTTACCACTACAGCTTTCCACCTTGTTTTGTGTCTGCCTCTGGGTCCTGGACTAGGAATGGAAAGTAGCGCCAAGTTCCCTAAATAGGAGTACCAAGTTTCAAATTTCTAAATCAAAGGAACGTGATTTTCATACAAATTGTTTTTCACCCCGACAGTGTTTGATTTTTGATATGTTACCATTACTTGACTTTATGATTATTTATTTTCGAGTTAATCGAAGCAAGCAGTCCAAAATTCAATTTTAAATTAAAAAAAAATATCTTAAGCGGTTCGAGCGGTGTGAGAGCCTTACGAATATACTTTTATATATATATATTATGTATACAGGGACATCGATTCAGTATATGATTCTGAACCCCGCTGCGTTGAAATTTTTCGTCTGAAACATGTACTGAATCCATGGTATCTGTTTTCGTGTCGATGCCACCGCCACACTGTATATATTTAAGCTTACAACTAACTAGGTAGCGTGTAGAGATACAATAAACGCATATAATAAAATATCATGAGATTATCAATTTTATTCATTTGCATACTGAAGTGTAGATAATTGAAGTACGTGTAATGCATTATTTGCTAATCTTCCTACACCAGGCCGTTATAAATTCAAAGCAGTTACAATTGTAGCTGAGTATCCCATAGCAATGCCAATAACAAAGCTTTGTTCACCCCAAAAGGATTTTCATAAAACATATAAAACGTTACCAACAAAAATTCTCGAGCAAGACACAGTAAATCATTACGTATTCATAGTGTCTACGTACAAATTCACAAGTCACGTTTGCAAACCATATAATTTGTAGTAAACAAAAAATATAATAACTAGTACTACATCGTACGTAGGTATAAATGTAAATGATCACCGAGGTGTGAGAAGAACAAAAACTGTAAATAATTATATCTACATAATAATCGTCACGATGCACATATGTCAAAACATAATTTGTTAAAGTATCTAATCCTATACTATATACTAAATGAACAATAGTTGTATATTTATATATATTTGTAATCACGTTCTCGAAAACGGCTCTAACGATTTTGATGAAAGTTGCAATATACGGAAACCCGTATATTGCAACTTTCATCAAAATTTTCGATTTTTCGTCCCCGTAAACACGGGGACGAAAAATCGATATAGCTAGGTCTCATTTCTGGGAAAATTCGTTTAGTCCATATTTTCACCCGAGCAGTGCTCGGTCGACTACCTCTATAATACAAGCATAAATTTTAAAAAAAAACCCCGACATAAAAATTCCTCATTTCTCTTTCCTACTCCATCACCAGACCCTGTTCACCATCTACCTATAATCTATTCATCAAGAAACTAGAGACGATTCCAATAAGCCCAAACACGATACCTGTGCTGTAACTTGGTAAGGGAGTTGGGTATCCTGTAAATTCCAGGTGACGCTGCAGCATCAGTTCTAGGTTAGTATGTTCTTCTAATGTCATTGAAGTAACAGAATACTAAATTTAAAATCGATCAGACCTGTAGACTCACATCCATTCATCAACTAGAAAAGAGCTAATAATTTTCAAACGGCCTAACCGATTTTCTTAAATCATAGTTAAGAACCCTCTCGATCAAATCACCTTTCAAACAAAAAAACCAAAAACACAATCGGTTCAGCCGTTTGGGAGCTACGATGGCGCAGACAGACACACAGATATACACGTTAAACTTCACCCTTCTTTTTCCGTCGGGGTTAAAAAATAAAGAAGCATAATCAGCCGGTTTCCTCAGGATGATTTCCTTCACCGTTTTGAATTTAGTGGTGATGAAATAGTTCACAAAAAGTAAAGCGCCTCTCAGGGTTCGAAACTACAACTCCACCACCACTGAACCACCAGTGCTCTTTCCCAATAAAAACAAATCTTATAAAATATCATCTTCATAAAGGTGACGACAATTTTGATAGTTTTTTTTTATTTTGTAGATACTAATACAGATATATTACCATTACTCGTATTTACCTTATCGCTTCTAATGATGAATATAATATGTCCTGCCGTTTGAATTTCATTGTTTATTTTACGGACCTTTAACAAATCGACAAGAATACTGCTATTAATTTCGATCGGGATAAATAAACTTTACTTTTTACCGAGAATGTTGATTTTCATTATTTTTCTACATAAGGTAAATGTAGGACACCTCCCAAATAAATAAAAATAGGTAATGAAGTGATCAAACAGTTGGCTAGTCTAGTCGGCAGGATTGTAGCGGGCTGAGTATTATGCCCAGGGAGCACCGTACGCGAATTTAAGTATTACCGCCCGCGGAAACCAATTTAATTAGTGTCTTCGGTATCTGTCTCAGTTTCGGCCGAAACCGAAACCGAAACTTTTTAAGACATGATAAAAATCAATTGTTTACTGAAATTTAACCTATTTTTTATACTTATACATACAGTTAACACGTGTTAAATGAAATATAAAACAATAATTGAAGTATAGAAGATATTTTATTTTTTGGGCCAACTCCTTTTTTTTTTATTTACAAAACTTGTTAACTATTTCTTGGAACAAAAATTTGTGAGTAACAAAAAGCTGATGATGATCAGTCAGCCGAACGACGCGCGCTAAATTCACGAACGCAGAGTTTCGGTGCGGCAGAAGGTTCGGCAGATTTTCTGCCAAAACCGAAACTGCTACCGAAACTAGATATTTTTTGCCGAAACAGAAACCAAAACCGAACCTTCGGTCGGTCACTAATTTTAATCTTCTCAACTCGATATATCAATGTGAATTTAGGTGATAGGTTTTACAAAGATATGATCATTGTGGGCACAGCAAAGTAGGAGGAAGAGGGCTTTAATTTAACTAATAACTTCTTATCTATACTAATATAATAAAGAGAAAAGATTGGTATTTTTGTTTGTAATGAATAAACCCAAAAACTACGCGAAGCGGCTTGCGGAACTTAGTACTATAATATATTTCTTAAGTAATTATTTTATAAAAACATGTAGGTTAATAAAAATATCAGTGAAATTCTTACAAGGTTGTTCTGTTTACAATCATATAGCATAGTTAACAGTGTACAAATATATGTAGGTACTTTATTTCTCCGCTCTACTCCATATTATAGTCAATGCCAAGGCCGTCACTGATGAAATAAAAAAGAGGAACGCTCATTTTAGCATTAAATAATTATACCTACGTATGTACGTACCGCACATAATATTTTATTAAACACATACCTACAATACTTCGTCTTAACTACGAATGTTTAATTTTAATTGGGATATAAATAAAATACTTGTAGTTTAGAGGTGACACGTGATATTAGAAAAACTGCAATCAGGTTTTTCCAGCGAATGTTTAGAGATAACCCTTTTATTTTTTTATGTCAAATATATATACACGATTTACATCTCTATAAGTAACAGTATCGTTATATCACTTCAAGCCAAAGGATTTTGATATGATAAATCCAATACAATAAAAGACCACTTGCAAACGTAAAAAAAATAAGTTCTGTAGATTCGGAATATGGTAATAATTATATTATTCAACTGCCTGCAGCTACAACTATTGACGAATACAAATCGTTACATTCCCCACACATATCTGCACAGACCTTTAATCGTTCACGAACGTGATCAGCCCCGCATTCTACGTTTCAATAACCGAACAATTGTCTAACAAACCCATAAACACAGACCAGACCAGGTTTACCAACTAAAATATCAAGTTAGTTGCACAAAAGCAACCAGTACAAGAAAACCCGTGTAGATTACACAGCATTAGCACACAGCGTAGCATTACTGGTAACTAGTAACATCGAACAGGGGAAATGCACGCTTACTGTAACTATTAGATGATGAAATGTTTGTAACAACACCTGCTCCAATAACTGGTTTGTACGGGAAAAAACATGTTATTCCTGCTTTTATGGAGTTATGGATAAGTGGAAAAATGAAAAGTGGAAAGCGGTGCGTGCGACCCTCGAACGACCGACACGTAACGAGGCGGCATCGGTAAGAACTGTAAGAAGTGTTGGACATAACATAAGTACTATCTGTTACGCGGTGGACAGGCAGATAGCAAGCAGTTCGAGGAAAACTATCAGCGTGCAATTATTAGCCAGTTCATTTCCATGTTTCTGGGAAGCGCATGAATGCATACAATGTTGCAGCTGCGGTTAATTATCTAGATTTTTTTTTTTATGTCCCTTCCTTATTTATAATCAGTTGCTATGGAACTTCTGACATTGCAAAAATCTATTGTTACTTTACCATGACTGTGGGTTTTGCTACGCATTCCTTCCATTGAAATATTCTACTTATTTCATGACGGAAAATTTTTGTCTACATCAAATATAGACACGATAATATATGTAAAATACTAAAACACAAAAAATACTTAACAAATATGGCGATCGCCTTCTGAATATTGTAGAAATTATTACCGATCTATTTTTATCAGGTAAATTACTAACATTAATATGTTATGTCCAAAAGCGCGCGAGACGGCGCCACATTAAATTTTTTTCAAATGCAAAGGTCCGTATGTCAATTTAATTCAGTCTAAAAATATGTCATTATTATCAGCTATTAACATTAAGAGTGGCAATAAATTATCGAAAAGTATCAAGACTTAGCTACTAGGTTCAGATTAAGTAGGTATTAATGACTGAACAACAACAAAATGCACTATGAAGAATGCCCTGCCGGGTCAAATAAATAGTAGTTCAACCAAAACATTCATTTTAGATTAAATGTGTAGGCGACTAAATTAAAATTTATAACAAGAAATCTTTAAGAACTGGAAGTCGGCGCCAGTCGCAAAATAAATTTCGAATATATCTTTCCATTTATGATACAATGTTTACAATTTTAATGTAAACATTGGCGATTCCATGTATTGGACACATTTGTCTTGTTTTATTTCAGAATATTTCTGGTATTATTTGACAAGTTCAAATAAGGCATGGACAGGTTACCTATTCTTGGAAACTAAGTTAATATTTTAATATGAATTTCGAAATGAGACTCTAAGCTGACCTTTAGGAATTAATTATCGGTAAAGAAACGTATTTTTTTTGTAAAAGTTAAAGTAAAATCCATACGAATATATTTTAATAATAATATTATAAATGCGAAAGTAACTCTGTCTGTGGGTCGGTCTGTACGTTTTTTGTCTGTCTGTCTGTTACCTTTTGACGCCTAAACTGCTAAATGATTTGTACGAAATTTGGCACACGAATACATATGACTTATCCCGGTAGTACGGTAGTCTTGTGGGATATTTTTTGCCACCACGCAGGTTAAGCCGCGGGCAAAAGCTAATGGATTATAATTATCATCTTCAAAAGCCTGACATCGCCCACAACTGGACATAAAACTCTCTTTATTTGTCAATCGCCACGGGATTCTATCTAGAGAGATAAAATCCCGCCAAAGCCTAAGCCGTGTCAAAACGCCTATATTTTCTTTAGTCGTGACTGAATGATGAACGAATGATGAACGTCATCATATAATATAACGTCGAAATGAAACACCTCTTGTCAAAATGGCGCCAAATCGTGGCGTGAATTTTCATGAAAGGGTATTGGAGTCTGAAACTTGAATGAGGGTTCATTCAGAGTTTCAGACAGCAATTCTTACTGCAGCATAACTTTTTTCATATAGCACAGATAGTTGCGTAGCCTTTGAAAGCTTCGTTTTAAAGGAAATGGACTTGAAAGTTAACTCGTGCTCACCTAAGCCTCTTAACGACAAAGCATCCGACAAGCACAGTTTACATTTAATTGGTCGTAAACTCTGAAACCTGTCTCCGCTGAACCTTTTAATAAGGAAACCATGTTCTAGATCGTATTTTAATAATATGATAATAAAATTGTGGAAACTCCCAGCTTTACATGTCTTTTTTACAATTATTTATCCATCAAAGCAATTTCAGATTAATTTTAACAATTCAATCAAAACAAGTTTTGGCTGTTTTATTTTATGACAAGCTGATACTTGCTTTATCCAATCATAATTTCGTTCAATGGATAGGTAAATCGATTGCGATTCGATACAAATGATTACGCCTAATCGATTTTGAGCGTCTCTATTAACTACACGTAAGAATATAAATAAACTGAATAAAAACTATTTTTTATTTAATGTAAGTATAAAAGACAAGTTTTTACAGAGATTTCCGCGGGATTTAGTGTTGGCGAGCAAGCATTGCGTCGTTCGCGCGCTTTTCATGAGGCGGCCATGTTGTGGGAAGGCGCGGGAAAGTGGAAAGTGCTCGGGTTATCATCTTATTGTCAGTGTCTAGGCCGCATCATTGTCTCTGGGCGCGATATTCTCTTCCCGTGTGAAAGCTAAGATGTAAGTGCAATGGAAGAAGCCTTTTGATTTAATTATACACTTGCGTAATATTATTTGAGTTTATTACGTAAGACCTAAGCTGTTTTATAATACAGAGCTAATTAGGTCACTCACCAAAATATTTTTAGTACAGAACAAATTGTTGCTTCTTTTTTTTTTGTACACAAAGCTAACAGTAGATAGTAGACTTAGTATATTAAAAATAAACAGCAAGTTACCAAGCAGAACAAGAACAAAACAATAACTACTAAAACTTTTCAATAGGTATACCAAAAAAAACAGGATTTTTGCAAGGTGAAATTAGCTATAATCTGATGACTTAATGTCGTAATGGTTTTGCCCAGGACGTATGCTGTCCAGGACAAAACCATAAGGCCATTAGGTAACTCGATAGACTGCATATTTTCCTACTTATCAAAGTTTATCTAGCTTACCTATATCCGCAAAAGCCGGGCATTTCACTAGCAAGTTCTCATTAATTCAAATAGATTCGCGATTAGAGAGAAGAAAAACTCTACAATTTTCATTAAGCACACAATGGCTATCGAAAGTGAACTCCCGCGCGTCTATGATCTGATCTAGATCAATTACTTGTTTCTCACAAGGTGACGGAGGAAAACGTCCTTGACACCTTGATTATATGCCATCATGTTAATTAGAAACGATGTACAAGAAACAGCCGGAGCTTACAATGACTATCATATTTACATCTTCACAGAATTACTCATCATTATTTTCATATTAACAGAACTCGAGAATACCGTAGGTGATCTTAGTTTATGTATATATATTTACGAAGCTATTTTAATCGAATGACGAAGTGGCAGCTGCATTAATTGCAGGAAAATCGTATTTATTTTGATTTTTACGTTGGTCATAATTTATCGGCGAAACGTAGAATAGTCGAGTGCCAAAAGTTACTAGACGTTAATTCTCAATTGCTGAAATCCAAAAGTACAAAACCGAAAATGTATTTATTTCAATCTATTAATTTTGCAGCACTGCCTTTCGACACAATCTCGGACATTCAAAGGATCTCGATTTTGTCCGCTATTTTTTATCACCCGGCAAACCGCGTAGGAGTTTGTTTATTCCCACCTTCGGAGTCTGAGGACCAGTATTTTATAGTCATTGGATTTTTTACGTCACAATATATATACGGATGTTGAACGGATTTTTCTCTAATACTTCGTTAATTATTCCTTCAATAACAATGAACGCCGAAGTAAACGGCCATTAAAATATTGTCGCCGCCGTACCGTTCCTAATGATGATTTGGCTCGGTTATGCTAATACCAAAGACGGGTGGGTAGATCTATAACTAGAAGCATAACGACTTGTTTATAATATTTGGACTTTAATCTCGTTCACGGTCATACATATTCGTAACAGCCGAGATTCCATTTGTTGGCGCCAGCTAGGTATCAAATCGTTGTAAAAATACCTTCTGGTAAAGTTAAGAATGGCCAATATGGTCAGATTCGCTTAGCGACAGCGTTCATGTGTCATCTTTATAGGAAGGGAGATGACTCCGTTTATGGTAACATCAACACACCAACATGGGTTTGAGTTCGAACCAATGACCCAAGATTTGAATACAATGTCGGCATAAAAATCTTATTTGGTGATGAAAGCGTGATATGTGAATTTGATTGTTTAATAATTAATCATTTCATCGTTATCTTTCGTTGTTTTCTTTCCGAGTTTATCTTGGATTTTTCTGAAATCGGTAAATGAAAAACATCGTAAGGGAACCTGGACTTAGATAGTTAATTTAAGTCTGAAATCGCAACCATCTTGAGCAAACGTTGTGATCAATGCTCTCGCCTTCTCTGTATGAGAAGATGCCTTTGCCTTGCAGTGGGACAATAATAGGCTGGTATTATTATTATTTTAACCGTTATCTTAAAACTGCGCTTTTCTGTTTCATATATGGTAATTTCACAACTATGTTGGGGTCGGCTTCCAGTCCCACCGGATGCAGCTAAATTCCATTATTTTACATGAAGCGACTGCCTATCTGACCTACACAACCCCGACTCGATAATACGATACTCCTTAGTCAGACTTTCGGGCTTCTGATGACCCGTAACGACTGTCAAAGATCCACGTAGTTCAACCTAACATAACAACAGAGTTTATGAACACTGCAAATTCACTTGGCAAAAAACAATAATATATAAATAATATGTTATACACTCGGAAACTTCAGCGAAATTTTGGCTATCTCTCTTTCTAAAAAAGTGTAAGTATTATTATTCTCGTATAAAGTCGAGTTTGATGGGAATTCCGTTGTGGGTCGTATGCGCATGTCCTCGGTTGGAATGCGGAGATGACCGCTTGCGCGCGCGCCGTCTTTTCGTCGATTCGCCTTTCTCATTACCATAAAAAAATCGAGTATTAGATTGACGTCCGACCTTTTGATGTACACGTACGTTCAATGTCAATGTCGTTGGATATTAACATAATGACAACAATAACAAGGTGGTTAATTATTGACAGCTTCGTTAAGGCGACGATAACCGACTTTTAATGATTTTATACTGAAGATAACATCTAAACAAGTAGTGTTAATGATGTGGAAAAAATATATGTTAAATTAAAGCATTTTCTTAATAACTTAATATAATTATGAAATATTTTAGATTATAATTATATTACATAGCGAAATGAATTTGTACAGTTATGTCTAACGCGGATAAAAAACTGAGAATCACCCAAAATCTATCAAGCGTATTTTCTGAAACCTTCACCATTTTCACTTTTAGTATGTGTTTTATTAAAATACCTTTTGTTTTATGTATAATAAATTAATAATGCGTCTAACTTTGAACAGCGCTCTTGGATGGGCGAGTCCTAATACCTACTGGCTGGCTACAGGACGCGTTGCGTGAGCTCAGTACAGTACACGCAAGCTAACCACTCAAGGTCGCTGGCATATATCTGTCTCTTAACGAGTGTTTAGCCCCCGACTGAGATAATGTTGTGTTAAACTTGTTACTTGTGATATTTTTAATTACCTTTTAAATAATTAAGCTAATGACTTGGGGATTAATTATAAAATTGCATGGCATATTAATATGAAAATTAATTTCATGCAAATCTAAGAATGATAATTTTACAGAATTTGTAACAGACAGTGACAATGTTATTGTTGAATGATTTCTACGGACATAAATGTAACTTTAGTCATAACTAGTATTTTCCACGTATCTATAAATATGTAGTTCATTAGTAAGCCTCCTCGCGTGACCGCAAATTTGACGTGAGGTCGAGGGGTCCGGTCGGCGGATCTCTAGCAAGTTTTCATTCGTAACGTTTTAACGTGATACGATCTTACGTAAACCGATACGGTTATAGTAATTAAGCAGTTAAAGCTCCCACAAACAGGCGCGACGCGAGGCTGGTGGAACAATTTCTATGAAAACCTCATGGAAATTCTTCTACCAGAGTCGCGCCGCGCCTATCTGCGGTAGCCTTTACTCGTTAGTAGGGCCTGTATTCACCAAAATGTATTTAATAAGTTATCGGCATTCACAGTAACAACAAAACCAATGCAAACTGCAAAAAAAGTAAGTTAACAATAAAGACAAACAACATTTTCAGTTTGACGTCAAAAATATTTAAAAGTATTTACATGGGATGTTTTTAAAGGAAATAACGATTTTTAATGATGTTATTATGAGGTTATTTTGCATATAATATTTGAGCAGTGATTATCTGATGGACAGAGTTTTATATGGCCATTAATTTTTTTGTATGATCCGTCAAGTATTTACCGCCCACGGCGCAATTATGGCGTTGTTGTCTCAAGTTAAAAGCACACGTTGCTATAGATTTTATTCCGTTAGATTAATTATGATTAAATTGGTTTTCCTTGATTCCTTTGAAATTATTGCTTAGGGAAAATATTTTGATAACTTCGAGTTTTTTTACCTTAAACTACTAAGCATTTCATAAACCTTCTCATTATGTGTTTTTCCGACTTAATTATAGCTTACGTTGAAAAGAGGATAATTAAACAGATCAGGCAGAACATTCCTTAGTTAGAACTGT
The DNA here is from genome assembly GCA_916701695.1 of Agrochola macilenta. NCBI lineage: Eukaryota > Metazoa > Arthropoda > Insecta > Lepidoptera > Noctuidae > Agrochola > Agrochola macilenta. The sequence goes on from OU753564.1 coordinate 14,525,313, forward strand.
TGGAAGGCAAAATCTTAATTAGTTTTCACGAAGAAAACTGGTCGTATAAAATGCTCCATATTTGGACGCCGTTACACGTCGCCAATAGGGATGATGCCTGGGTAAAAAAAAAAAAACTAATTAGTTCGTCAGTCAGTTAATAAAAAAATATTAGACACGTATATTTTGCTTTATCATATTACTACAAAATTACTTAAATAAAACGCATTTTAAGTTGGGGATTGGGGGTCGCCACGTCACTAGTATGTATAAAATCTACATACTCGTGACGTCATGGCACATTTTACCTCAACGTATCGCCGTAATCTTTAGATTTTGTAAAAAAAGAAAAAATACGTGTCCAATATTTTTTTATAATCTCAAAGACGGACAAAAAAATTTTTTTTTCGTCATCATCCCTATTAAAATAGTTGAATGATTCAATAGATTTAGACGCATACATCGGATGCTTTGAACTACTTGAGAGCAATGAGAGCTAAAATTGATCCCTTTCCCTTTTAAGCGACATGTAGTTTCCACTATACCACTTTCTACATAAGAGTTACGTCCGCGGGAACCTGGCTCGTCTCGCGTCTGTTGCGTAATAAGCTCTCTATTCACTGGCACCTATAAAAACTCTTTTGTTATTGTCCTCTTGTTTATATTTCCGTAATATTTGTTTAACGTCAGTTACGCAATGCTGAGTTATTCTGTATGTAAATAAACTGTGAAACTGTCTCACATAGTCTGTATTTTGAATTGGGTCTTTTTTTTTCTCTGTTGTTAGCCTCAGAGCTGTCATGTATAACAATGCCTGCTCCAAGTCCTTAGCAACAGCAGAAAGTCTCTCAAGAATGCATTCTTTATCTCCAGCACCGTAAAAACGAAAAAAGTAGTACATTTTTTATAATACTTCCAAATACGCGTAATACTGGCAGCTTAAGGCGACCGCAGACGCCATAAATTAATGTACGATGAAAAAAAAAAGCAGAAAAAAGGCGCCAGTGTCGCGTCGCGTCGCTTGGCCGGGATCCGCGTGAAACCCAGTCGTTTGCATTTTATACGTTAAGTATATGGACCGCGGGCCGGCCGTCCAAATCCGCAATCTCGGCAGTACGACGACCTTGGTCTTTTATGAGCCGTTATGAATAATTCGCAAGGGCAAACTCTGTAAGGTGAGAAGGACAGTGGGTTTCACGTGCTTTATTACACGGCTTTGTTACATTTTGAGGATTTGTGGTGACGCGTTGGAAGAGGCCAATACAACATCTTTATTGATCAGTGGTCAATGGTAAGTCATACTCAGTGACCAGACGGCTGGCCTATTTTTTTGGCCAAATAATCAGCATTGCCACCCGACGAGGCAATGCTGCCCGCCTTTTGTGCACTTTTCCCTTTGACAGCGATGCGGACGAATTTATTGATGCCCAATGAGCTTTTACCTTTTTTTATATTATATATAATATATATATATATATATATATATATATATATATATATATATATATATATATATATATATATATATATATGTTGGTGTGTTAGCAATTATTCGTAAAATACAACGCCAATTTTAAAACAACAGTTTTCGCAATATGGGTTAATGACTTCCGATTTTGTCAGGCAAACAATTCACAATGCAATAAATAGTTAAGCATATAAGTGGAACGGTAAAAAACTAGTTAAAAGTGTATATTGCAATATTTAATCATTATAGGGTGCTCTAATATGTTAACGAACACCGTATCTATATACATGGAATGATCCTCATGTTTTCTAAACTAATATTATAAAGAGAAAAGATTTGTTTTTTTGCATGTTTGTTTGTAATGAATAAACTCAAAAACTACTGAACCGATTTAATCAATTCTTTCACCAGTCGAATGCTATATTAACACTGAGTAACATAGGCTGTCACATAGAGAAAAGATTAATATTTCGATTTTTTATATATTTGTTTGTAATGATTAAACTCAAAAACTTCTGGACCGATTTAAAAAATTCTATCACCCGTAGAATGTTATATTATCACTAAGTAACATAAGCTATAATAATTTATAAAAATATCACGCGGGCGAAGCCGCTAGCGGAAGCTAGTTTTAAATAAAAGTGCTTTATTTATTAAGAACGAATTGACCCGACAGACGGTGACCTGTCCAAATTCCAAAAATTCATACAAAAATCCCATAGAAAAAAGAACGTTTAGTTTTTGTCCGAATTTGAACATTTTTCGGTAATCTTTAACACTTTTTCTGTCCATGAAAGCCTAATTTAACTAATAAATAATTTAACGGACATTTTAAAACTAACAGCCAAATCGATCCAGCGGTTTTCAAGTGATACGCTTACCAACGAACAACATAACATATTATTTAATTTATATAGATTAAAATGAACTGTACATAAAGAACAACTAATACCATGATGTTGAGTGTGCTATTCATCATCATCGATTTAAATGTCGCATTCAAACCAGATTCCGTCGCATATGATCAAAATTCTTTAAAGTGGTTCACATACGAAAATAGACATGGATAATAAAATATTATTCTAGAATTTCAAAGACGAAATGTAAAAAGCTACAAGCTCTTAGAGCTACTGATAAGTTGACGCCTAGTTTTTGTTTTTTGTAACACGAACTTATATGTTTTAAAGATTTTGTTTCTTATTCTTTATTATAAAATATATTTGATTAAAATATAAAATATGTTTTATTAAAATATAAAATATATTTTGTATATATTATTATAAAATATGTTATTTAAAAGCAATTGAATAGAAATTAATGACAAAAATTAAAGACAGTAAGTTTACATTGCACACAAATGGCAAATAATAAGAAACAAGCTTTTAATTGGATTATCGAATGGGACTTAAACCTAGGTTACCTGATTAGATCAATAATTTCAACTATGGTCGCCTTTTACGGAATTTGACCGATAATTTTTTGTACCAAAACATATGAACTACTGATAAAACTGCAATACAAGTACCTTTTACGTTTTTATAACTACTTTACTAAACCAAATACCTGTAGACATTAGAGACTCAATGAATAGTAAGAACATAAAGCGTAAGCTGAAGGAACATTACATCAACTCGATAACAACTTAACTGTTAATAGCGCGTTGATCAAATCTTAAGGCCATGGCATGCTAAGATAGACCCCAGAGGTCTGATTGTGTGCTTTGTTTAAATATAAGAAAAATTGTAATTTATAAAATAAATATAAAAAAAAAAAAAAAAAAAAACAAGAATGGTAGAAAATAAGAAATGCTGTATGTAACAGGTGCTCACTTTTAAAATGGTCAAATGTCAACGCTTCAGCTGTTAGGTTATTAATAATGACGTAACAAGAACATCTGTCGCCAATAAAAATAAACTTAACGTTGTTTTAAATAACTTTACCGAAGTGGTGACCACAAATAAAAATACTGTTTTTTTAATTGGTGAGAGGGCGAAGCGACTACGACTGAACTGCCTTAAATGACCCTTAGTGGGTCATTAAGGCATGGAGCTTGGAGCGTAAGCAAGTTGAAGTGGCAGTGGGCTGGTCATGTACGAAGGACCGATGGCCGGTAGAGCAGACGAGTCCTGGAGTGGAGACCGCGTATCGGCAAGCGTAGTGTGCGACGCCCTCCAGCTAGATGGACCAACGACCTTAAAAAGGTGGCTGGAACTGATTGGATGTGGAAGGCGTAGGACAGGGTGTTGTGGCGCAGCCTGGGAGAGGCCTATGTCCAGTAGTGGACTGCGATAGGCCGAGTTAATCGATAGACTTCGATGAATTCGTAATAGCTAAAATTTGTCAGATATCAACATTCATGATAAGTTAAAGAAGCAAAACACACCGCAAATACAAAAATATAAAAACCAATATTCATCTTAATAATATTGGTATTTTGTCAAAATATAAGGAATCAATCAAAACGGTATCTCGACAGGTGCACTTATTCAAGTAATCGCCTAGAAACATCAAAGTGGCACAACGACCTATGACCATAAAAATATAGGTGGCGTCTAACAAATTAATATAATATTTTATTCTGAGTGAGGCAAGCAACCAACCAAGCATTCTAGGCTTGCAACACAAACAGCCGTTGTGTAGACTCTAAAAATGCATTTCAAAACATTTATAGCTGTAAATATTTTAATGAGAATGTTATTTATCATGTCCTAGTATGTACTGCTTAATTAGGCAAACATACCATAAAATAACGGGTGTAAATAGACGCTTAACGAAGCACACATGTCACATGTTCTTCCCGACATTGTAATTTTTTTTTTTGTACTAGGTACCGTACCTGGGAACCTTCTGGTTACGGAGATATTGAAGGTCAGAGTTCTAACTTTTTTGAAATTTATTTTTTCGAAAACACGTATTAAAATTTATAACTTAACTTTAAATACTCCCATTATTCCTACCCATAAGCACAATGTCATAAACAGCAATTTTTCTCACTTAAAATAAAAGTATTTTCCCAGCAATTATTTTTGCACTAAGTTACTTAGTTCAGTACAGAATGCGTAGATGACGGCTTCGTGATGGGTCTTTATAACACCCTGTATAGCCTAAATATAAAACCGATCTTTTTGTAGTGTAGACACGTGTAGCAACCTTTAAGATCGGAAGACCACACCTCTCCTATTAAGTAATTATCACATCATTATAATTTTCATTACGTTTCTAATAACATCACACTCCATACAATTATCATACTAATTAGATTAATCATAGGGGCATTTTAAAATATCAATTAAACGGTTTTTTGCCAGTACGCATTTGCGGAATCATCATAATTCTGCCCCTATCCCATACTTCTCTAATAGTCGTTGGTACTCAGTTGGTAGTCACCCCCCTTCCAGCCATATCATCTTCCACCCTTTTGAGGAATCGTGTTTAAAAATAGTTCCTATTTTAAGAGCAATATGCTCCATTTTATTAGGACGCCGTCTTTTTTTTTGCCGCAGTGCCCGTATCATAACGAACCTAGGCAGGCGCTTTTGTTTGTGTAAATAATTTCATCACCACTGCTCTCAAAACAGTGAAGGAAAACATCTTGAGGAATCCGACATGTCCTCGAACCAAAAATTCGAAGACGTGACATCTACCAACCCGCACTGGGCCCACGTGGTAGATTTACAGCCCACTCCCTCTCGAAGAGAGGAGGCCGGTGTCCCAGAAGTGGAAACATGTATGCTCCATTTGGCAGTTTTGACACCAAGAAGACTATTAGCATGTCTACAAAGCATAAAGATCTCTCCAAAATTGGCGAGAAAAATATTACGTACTAAAGGGCCCATTTAAAACCTCGGAGGTGTAAATTTGACTTGCATAATAAAACCGCGAGTTGCATCGGGTGCTAACACATCAGAACGTGCTAAAATATCTGAGGAGACTAATTGGAACAAGGCTTTTTATTGCGAAACTCCATGAGAATATGTTTGAAAACTGAACAATTGAATTAGGCATGTATTTAATCGAACCACTAATAATTCCCATTTTGCGCTCCTAAAATGATAATAGAGCACTCTAATATAATGATTGCGCCTCTTTTTGTGAACCTCAAACAATTCCTAGTCCCGACCGGGCTCTGCTCTGGTGAACATAGAGAATGCTCATTTAATAGTATAGGTTCATACTAATCCACTTATAGTTCATACTAATCCACGTATAGTTCATACTAATCCACGTATAGTTCATACTAATCCACGTATAGTTCATACTAATCCACGTATAGTTCATACTAATCCACGTATAGTTCATACTAATCCACGTATAGTTCATACTAATCCACGTATAGTTCATACTAATCCACGTATAGTTCATACTAATCCACGTATAGTTCATACTAATCCACGTATAGTTCATACTAATCCACGTATAGTTCATACTAATCCACGTATAGTTCATACTAATCCACGTATAGTTCATACTAATCCACGTATAGTTCATACTAATTCCATGCTGCCATGTCTTTATTCTAAGACAGCCATCTTGTTCTAAACTTTGGGCGACCGAGCTCTGCTCAGGTGAAAATACAGAGAAAACGAATTTTCCCAGATATGAGACCTAGCTAGATCGATTTTTTGCCCCCTTTAATACAACTTTCATCGACATCGTTAGGGACGTTTTCGAGAACGTGATTACAAATAAATATGTATATACAAATATTGCTCGTTTAATAGTATAGGATTTTGGGGTCCTAGAAACACTAAATAGCCAAGTAACTGCAACCAACTAGATGTACCGAGAGACATGTAGAGCTGTTGCTTACAGTTCTAACCTAATCCATTTGGTCGGGGTGCCCTAGCTTACTTTCTGCGCACAATTCGGCTCGCGCGTGGTCGGGGTACCTACCCGAGCCTGCTTTCCAGCGACCAACTGTGAGAACAGGCCCAGAAAGTTAAAAAAAGAAGCTCAATTATTTAAAAACAGTGTGCAGTAAAAAGTCAACAAGTTTTTAGAGAATCAGCTAAATATTTCCTATTGAATTAAACGATTCCACAGCAAGCATCGAGAGGGTTCAATGTAAAGTTTATATATAATTGGTTGATTGATAATAATTAACACTCCGCATTCCGGCAGTAGATGAGAAACGGGAGATAATTGAAGTTTTTAATGGATCGTAAATGTTCGCCAATTATGAGTTTATCTCTAGATATAAATAATTTAAATATCATCATCGCAACGAAAATAAATATGACAAAATATTTGCGGATTCCTTGTGCATTCAAACTTATATTTCTTATTATAAAACTAAAACTTTTAACTTTTTAATTTCTGTTATTGTTTTTATTATTTTTATTTCTCGAATATTAGACTCTTGGCAACTTTGTATTCGAGAGAGTACATCATGTCTAATTTAAAATAATGACTCTTATTTATGCAGAATAATGAAAATTTATTTCCGTCTTTTTATTATCAAAATACCACAGTATGTGTGGTATTTTATGACTATAATTTAACGTCCAATGGAATTTACTGTCTTGTTGTCAATTAATTATCACAAGTCACAGTTACATGGGTATTTCTCAAAACGAAGAATCCGTATACCTATACAAATTTTTTGCGTCAAAATACAAGAATTCCAACTATTCGAAATAACATCCTTAAAAATCTTAAAAAAATACCTCCATATTTATGTTTTGGCAAAAAAATAACAAGTTCAGTAAAAATTAATAGATCAGCCATGTGACAGACGTCACGGAATAATTTTATAGATTTGCCGAATATTTAATGTGCCAAACAGAAGTTTTGGAATGATAAACAATAACACGATCGAACATCATTAAAATAATGAGATCTGTGAAAAATTTGAATACATTTACATGTTCTCTATAAAATATTAATCACGCGAGCAGATACACAGAACGTAAAAAAAAAGGAAAAATAAAATCGATTTCAACCAATTAATCAGTCCTTAGTAGACGAACAAAAAACATCGATTTAAGTACTAATAACTAGGACGTTGTACACCACCAAAAATAGAATCAAGTTGCGTCAAATAAATTGTTAGGATTGTTATCTAAAATCGTTATCAACACACAACTGACTTTTAATAGCTTCTCGACCGAAAAACGGATACAACATTATGTAACTAAAGAGCCTACGACCCATAATAACGAGGCGCTACGGATACAAGCGCGAAATCGATTCTGATATCGATTAAACTGCCCATTGATCGATTACAATCGAACTATATAATGATGGTATTGATGTTTCTGTCCGTCGCAAACACCTGCATGTGCATGATAAATTGTAACACTACAGGTAGCGTAACTTCCATTAATTGGAGCTCTTCCGCCTAAATCGAATCATAATTTATCATGTCTTCAATGAAAACTTGCACATAAACTGCTGCTGGAGCAGTTGCTAACCGAAAGCCGGGCGGAAAAAGTTGGGCGAAAGTTCCTAGAATTACAGGTCCCCAAAATTAACTCAGCCAAATTCGAATACGAAATCAAAACTCATAAATCGTCTTTAAACAATAAGAAAAACCACAAACGAGACCGTGAAACACATCTAGTTGTGGTAAAAAAGTAAAGCAGCCACAAAAAGACATCATGAATATTCGATTACATAATTTAAGCGGAGGCATGGAGCCGAATTTTGGCGGACGCGGGATCGCCGGCGCCTCTGCGGATGTTCTCATCTTACTATCGTATCACGAATTTGAGAGTATGGAGGTCCTTCGACTCCATAAAGGACCATTACCACAAAGAGATAGATGCTTTCGTAGAGAATTATTAAAATAATAAGGTCAGTATAGTTAAAGTATCATCATTTTTTTTTTTTTTTATTTTTTTTTTCCTAACTAGGGCATCTCGCAGATTACCACCAAGGTAGTGACTGCTTAACCGGGCTTTCCTGTGGCTGCCTTAAGCTTCTACACTCAAAGCCTCCAGCCAGGGCAATATACTATTCTAATTAAAACTAGGCGAATGCTCGCTAAGGGCCACCCCCTGTGGGGTGCGAACCTCGGCTTAGGGCATTCGCTGAGGGGAGGACAGCAAGAGGGACAGGCTGGATCAAAATGGTGGTTTCATGATTATTGATCGGGGAATTTAAAGCTACAGGCTCAGCGGCAACGCGTGCTGGCGCTTCGTCGACGAGCAAGGGTCGGGGGGGAGTATCGTTTACTCGGGAGGGTCGCGATCGCGGGGGACCTCTACGGCGAGGTCTGTATCGCGGGTGTCGGTTGTGTTTGTGCACTGTACTCGTGGCCCTATTGCTCTCCTGTAGGAGTGTGATGGGGTCATCTGGGTCGGAGAAAAGTATCATCAAAGCCCAGCCTCATATCTATACCACCAACTAAGAATAATTTCAGAATTTTCTTGTGCTTTAGTTCCATCGTTGACAGAGCTCATTTTATGGTAAAAATCATTTTAGCTAATACATATTTTACGCATTTTTTAAACAAGATCCGGGTCAAAAGATGCCTTTGCATCCTGGTTCCAAAATGACTAGAATCTTGTTTGATTTATGTGCATTTAGCTGACGTCAAAACAACTAACATTTCTCTTATTTGGTTATTTCAGTTGAGCATGATAAATATCGCTGAAATGATTTAGGTAATTTGCTTCAGATGCAACACATCTTCCAAATGAGGCGAACTATATCTTGACGTATGACGGCTTAATCATTTAGTCTACGAAACGGGAGACGGTGACTAATTTCTTAGTAAACGCAATTGGCTTATGTTCAGGAATATTGTCAAATTTCATGAAAGTCTTCTTCAAAGTCATAAATACAGTAACATGAGCAAAGTGAATCACGAAAACTATATATCGAACGTGACAAGCGTACCGCATAGATCGTACGATACAGAATAAAGTGTGACTTAATCTCGAATCGGAATATTGAGAACCGGTGGTAAGGTCCCCAGAGTTATGAAGTGGTCAAACGGTCAGAGCCAGCAAGCGCCGCTGTGTCGCGGAATGTTGTACGGACGCGCCGCGGCGACACCACCTAAACACGATTCCGAGAAAAAAATATATAATGAAAATAACAAACGACCATCGCGAATCGCTCCCAAGTCGCGACGCTCGTGAATTGTACGAGTTGATAGAATTCCACGAGATAACTTATATCGACCACCGTGTAACTACGACCAAATATTTTTGAGTCAGTAAGATTTTCTTTCAAAATGGAGGAAGTGCAATTACGGATGGAAAATTAAATTTTTTGTGTGATCGTTCCGTTTCTTGCGCAAACGCATATCCAAATAGAAGTGACATAACTGTTGTTTATATAATAATGACACACGCAATTTGGCAATGGTTTTCAGTAATTAACAAACGTAAGTAGCTATTCTATGAATTTACAATATTTACTTATTAGCAAGAAAAATGTTAATTTTGATTCGGTGTTAGAGGTTAACCACTATTCAATGGATACATCGAATAATTAATTAATCATAATATTTTTTCTGTTGATTGATGTCATATTTGTTTTGGTAAACGCCACATCTTATAAAAACCAATATCAAATTACAGTCCATTAACTGTGTTAACAGCACGACGACCTCGTACATCAACATTATGAAACCACTAAATAAGTGAACTCAATAAACCAATCAGCATCCATAAGAAATATCTACACAAGCTTTTGCAACGTAAAAACGGACCCCAGAACTGTATTTCCTACCCCTTACGTTGGGAAAAACCGAATACCCAGTTTTTTATGCTGCCTGAGGCACTCAGGCAGCATAAAAAAAACAAACCAACGACCTTTTTAAAAGCTAGATCCGGCACACACACATAAACATGTTGATACACAACGTTGATAAGATTTGGTGAATATAATATTATGGTAATGTGGACGGTCCCGTACGGGGTCCGTCCGCGACCTTCCGAGGACGCGCCGGTGTCGATGACTCGTGCGCTTGCGCAACATGCCGAGCGCCGCCGGCCCGTGGATGATCGCGAACTAAAAGGCGGATTTATACATTAAATTCGGACTTGACATAGAGCTGCAGTTTGACCGTGTCTATCTTGTAATGTCAACCAGCTTAGGGTCGAGGTCACGAGGGTTTTGATCAATAAAAACATAAATGTTTTTGTTCTGTTCTCCAAAAATGAGATTACAAACTCGACTGCATGTTTTGTTGAAAAGATACACAACCTTATATCGCCGAACATTTCGGCAGACAGGAAGTGCAGTAACTGTCTGGTCAGAGGTTAAGAGATGCGGAAGTAGACAAAGTAATGTGACATCACATCCTTCAAGCCAGGAAAGGGCATAGCCTCTTTACATTAATAACTACCAAGAGTAGGATTCATGCTGCGATGGGTTCCAAGAAAATTAATTTATCATTAGTCTGTGTCCCTGTTGAGTTGATGACATACATACGTATGAGACTTGGACCCTATGACACTCGGACCTATGTGATGTCACATGGAAATTGAACTTAGTCATAGAACATCGTCATCGCCACAGTTAAATAAGGCAGTCCGGAGTTTATAAATAGCCAGCTACAAATATAGACAAGAAATTATATGAAGAATGTCTTGTTGTTTTATTTAACGTAAAAAGTTTTTTTTTCCAAGATGAGAGATGTAGGACTGAACTTTAGTACTGGGTTTACCCAAAGTTTCAACATTCAAAGGCAATGATAACTTTATGAGAAATTCTAGAATTATCTTTCTTTTTTTTATCTAAACTATGTTACTTGTTTTAATTAATTAATTGTGTTGTGTTATTATCAGCGCATAATGTAGTGCATTTTGTGCTTTTCTCTAAGTAATGTAATGCACTTAAAACTTAAGTTTGCAATATACAAATTGTAAAGTAATAGTGTACTCATTGTTGAAGAACCTAATAATAAATTTAAAAAATATTCAGATATGCAATACCGTATACTTTTCGTTTCATAATATTATGTATTTCAACGCTTACACTGAAATATATGAAAATAACATAAAAGTGGAAGACACTGTTGTTATTGTGTCTGTGTTTATAACATCATATCATTGCTAGTAGTCGTGTTCGATTTTTTGTAATTTATTGTTGCATAATGGTTTCGATTACGCTAGGAATTTAAACTTGACCTCATCTGCTATGCTAATTAGTGTATTTATGTAAATACAAAGAGATTAAACATGTTTTTAAAATGAAATTATGCATTATCAATAATTTCTCAATTTGTACTTATGACAGAGTAATTCAAACCAAAATTACATGTGAACTGCTCATAATGCAGTAAGAAGAAGCAATTCAGTAAAGATTAAATTACTTAATGCCAAAGGTACTTATCTCCACATAATCCTAAATTATCCACATTATGCATATCGTAAATCTGTCACGTCAATCAGTCAGCTCTTCGTGTTCAAGTTTTTATATATAATTGATCAGTCATCGATTCACGTTAATACTGGATAAAGTATAAACAAAACAATCTTAAATCACGGATGATTAGAGGCAGGTGTATACGTGATATGTGTACATCCGTATGTACACGAGGGTATTAGGGTTCTCCCATCAATTTCATCTCAATAGGCGTCATTAGAGGTCTGATCGGCGCATCGCAGTAGAGGTGCGCGTCACGGTGGTGTCGCTACAGTGTGACACGGCGCAGTGTGTGTCGCGGCGCGGCGGTGTGCGTAGGCGGCGCGCACGCGCTACGGCGGCGTATTTACACCGGCGCCCCCTACCACCGCGGCCACTCATGCGCCGCGCGACCTACCGAACACACGTGCACCCCACCACTGACCGGCGCGGTGACCCTCGGGACATAACACTACCGACATTCCACCGCTAAGCGACAACCGTGACACTACACCCCCAGTATGTGCAGTGACTTATCACCAGTGAATTAGAACAAGAGTGAAGTGACTTTACAGCGCCGTCGTGTGATGTGCGACTGAAGACGAAGAACAGTGTAAACAGCCGCAGCCTCAACCGTTAACAGAAAACGTAAGATTGTGTTTGTTTACAATCTTTATAGTAATAAACATGATAACTTAGGCGCGTTTGATTGTAAGCTAGTGAGCGTACGTATGACAATCGCATCCAGTCAGGTCCCCGACCCAGATCTCACGGGCTAGACGGTGCGCCGGCGCACCAACAATAAGCGCGAATCCAGAAACAATGCAGCCGGTATCACGACACAAATATTAAAGTCAAAGTTTCACAGCGACCAGCCTTCGACATAAAACCCAATGACGCCACTACAAACACCTGTGAGAACATTTAAACAAAAGTGTTTCAACGTTTTGTGTGAGTACTGTTGCCTAACAACCTTAAAATGTGGTCCTGACGTGACCAAATTCAATATTCGCTTCTAGTTCGCCTACTTGCGCTGTAATTACAAATCCGGTTATTGTATAGCTTGAACTGGTATCTTAACACCCACGATAACAAAACATGACCCACGCCACCAATCGTAAACAATTCCAGAAAATTATGAATGAAATACATCAGTGTAAATCCATCCAATCTCGTGAAACGTTGAAAGTTCTCAGATATTACGTGAAAACTAAGATGCAATAATGGTTCCTTCCGAGCTTAATGGCGACGATGCACAAGAAATACAATCATCCTTGCTTAATTGAATTGCATCAACGCGAGCTTAAGAACGCATTAGTCATAGTCTAAGCAAAGGCGTTATAATGAGCGAAGAATATTCGGTATTTGGGTAATTCCGAGGATACAAAGTACAACATAATAAAATGGTTAGACGTGTTTAAGCGATCGATCAATGGCGATTCTGATGTCAACAGTGTGATGGTAGTTAACGGAACTCCCAGCCAGACCTACATTCGTACGCGTGCAAAATTTATAATCAATGATTCGTCAACGTCATTACGCGACTATTTTATATACCTACCATTAAATAAACCTCTAAAACGGTCGATGTTGTCGCGTTACGTTATATCACGTACCGATTGGTTCCTAATTGGTTTTCAAAGAAAAACTTCGGCACGATCAAAATGGATTTGTATAGTCTGAGAAAATTTATTCAAATGCAATGTAACATTTTCGCTACTTTTATTTTTAATCTCGTTATCATAATATTTACAGTTTGTATATCATCCATCCGTAATCAAAATTATCTGTTTTGAACTTTTACTTGTTGCCTTCCTTATTACAGCCGCAATTCTACACTTTGATTTTGCTAACAACAGATATATGTAAAATCAAGTGTTCGTGTTGATGATCCGTTATATCACAACAGACAGACAAATAGCTGTCTTCCGATCGTAATTAGACGTACCGTAAAAGCGGACGAAAGCGACGCGAGACTACGAAAGTCGGACGTGGACTTAATATGACATAACAAAATGGTAGCAAACTGCAATGTTCGGGAAGCTCTACATACAAATGAACGCAATCTTGCTCGAATGATAGCCGGACTTCATATGCTAGTGAGCACGCTAATGATCCCAAAACTGCGGAAATTACATACAACAGTCGTCTTAAATACACGGACTTTGAAATAGTCAATGCGATCAACTTAAATCATAATAAAAGAACGCATAATCACCGATCCGGATAAACCGTGTGAACGAGGAACAAACGCCAATTAAAACACGGACGTAAACACTAATATCCATGAGTTAGTACAATAATCACATTTAGATTAACATCATATTGGGCCAAAATATTAATATTTCCGGCGTAATAAGAGTTACAAATCAGGTAACTTTTCTAGGTGAGAAAAAGTGTGTTAAAAAACTCGCTAGATCTAACACTACCTCTATTAGAAAGTAAACGTTACCGATACTTTGAAATTGTACTTGTCTGACATATACGTCAACATATGCAAATAAACCTACTGGTTCATTCAATTCAGCATCATTTGTATAACGTGTTCGATCAACATTGTTACACGGATTACGCGATTTATCAATTAAAATGGTATTTGTGTGGAATGCAGACGCAGATATGATCATAACTTTAGAAATATTCAGCCGATTTAAACAAGATACAGGTTTATCGGCTAGTCAGTTAATACCTTATATTAAAACTAAGTTGTATGCAAACGGAAATAATAAAGAACTTAGAGGGAGTTGAAGTCAAGGGTCAAATAACATATAGTCAGGCAATGTGAAGGTGTTAGTGCAGTTTATAGTACCTATATAAAGGTCCTATTGCATTACGATGACACATCGGCACGAAGCCAGTTTACCTTCTTCGATCCAGGAATGCCATAGCCAGCAATCTGCCTTGAGTTTATTTCTGTCTATCAGTTTCTCGAAGCTTTGTACAATAATACAAGAATACAATCGAAATTGTAAGTGCAAAGCGTACAATTACGTTACTAAGTGTAAAGTTACATTCTAAACATCAAAAAGGCGTATTGTAATGACTGTTCATATTGATTTAACGTTATATTGTAAGTCATTCCGACTTTCTAAGCTAAAGTTTTATTGCAAATGATTCGAAAGCGAAAAATAATACACCGCGTCATATACCATCAAACATTATTCTCCATTCTTCATAAAATTTCTATTAAAAAGCATATGATGTCGTTTGGAAATAGCCTCGCTCCAATTGAGATATTTTGTCAACATTGGTTTTCACTACAGCAAAAGAAATATTTCTATTGCGGAATTGAATGCAGTGTCAACGCACTGTCAGGTGTTGACAGAACTTGTGAAAACATTCAAGTAAAAATTTCCCTGCGCTTGAAATTGATTTCAATGATGATAATATAAACATTAGATTACGTCATGAGCTCTTATGATCGTCAACAAAAAATTCGCATCCGGCTCCAAACGATGAAAAGTCCACGATAATACTGCAGCAAAAAAGGGGCAACACTTGTAAGAAACCGGTCGACAAGTATCTCGATGCGAGCAAGGTCTACGAAAACTTAGAGAGTCGAGAACAATGACAAATTGTTTTGTATGTAGCAACTCTGAATGTGTCTGGTGTGACATGTTAAACAATAGACGCGCTCTCAGCAATTAGTTGCGCCCGCGCATCTTCAGCATCATCAGCACCAGCATCGCTAATAGCCGTGACGAATATAAGTCGTCATTACCGATCCTTTGTCACGTAACGCGTAAACTAAGCGGAGTATCGCCTCCGAGGTAATCACCGGCACCGATAATCCGATAGATACGGACAGCTTAAGCGATCGCCGCCATTGCAAAAAGTATTACGAAATTCGCTATTAAAATATGCAGCTTTTCCTCGCACGACTCCAAGCGAAGGACTCGGGCGCAATCTAAGGTTGCCTATTATCCGCCACGCTCCGAAAACCACCAAAAGGTAACACAAGAACAGCGGAAAATTTTTGAAACTCATTGCACAAGAGACGCCTCATATTAAACAATAAAGGAGTAACTAATAACGTCGATTATCTATCTGAAATCAGTTAATTGATGTTTACTACACCGGTAGTAGGAGCGCAATAGGAGAACCTCCCACAACAGCCGATCCGATCTAACTTACTATACAATGTTACTTACCGAAACAGCGCAATCGTTGTTAAGATATGAATTCTTACCTGTAACAAGAAATAAAAGGCATCGTTAGACAAATAAAAACACAGATAAGCAAGTTCAAAATGTTAACAAGGCCCACGTATTTGCATAGTCCTAGTTACTTTAAAAAAACAAAACCGCGGAAAGTGCACAAAAATAATGGAGATGCGGTAATAGCAATTACTGATGACATGTAAACGAATAACGAGCATTACGTTGAAGATTACATACGAACAGTCATCGGGTTGGACCACGCCAATTACGAAACAATGAACAAGAAAGTTTTAAAACAAAGAATGGAAAGCGCTTGCGAATACTAAATCGTATCACGTACCGACTTTGAAAACCACATTGAAAACAAAAAAATTAAAAAATTTAAATAACAATTTCAAATGTTGCAATATTTTAATAAGCAGTAATAATATAGATCACGTTTTAGCTAGATCGACTTCCTTCATCTCAAGGACTGTTTGAGATAGCCACGTTTGGATAAAACATATAGACGTAACGCGACATCTTTGGCCATATGGACCTAGAGCGAACTTACTTGGCCAGGCTATGCGGAAGCTTCGGACATATGATCTGTGTGAAGGTTATTTTTATTCTCAAGGGTGGGATTAACATTGTATGCATAAACTGTATTTTATCTGGAAAACGTGTAGAGGGCGTGGAATATATTAATAAAAGATTTACCATTAAACAAAATTTGTTGTTAGTCCAGTGCTTACAAGTCCCTGGTTTGATATCAGCTTCAATCAAGCGAGAAGTTTCTAGATTAATGCATGTTTTCATCTGAGATCACCACTATATTTGTAGAATTATATTTCCAATTTACAGTATCGTGATTTTTGGAGTAGATTCAATTATTTGGCCTGACCTTATCGGATACTTAGTAACATATGTCATGTTAGCCATAACTTACACAATATAGAGCAAAGCTATGAACCTTGAAAGAGCTATGGGCATAAATCACAAAACCGCCAACAATAGTCTACATGGCAGTACACTTAGTAGAAATAGTTTAAAATATTTCACTGTATGGCCCCGAGAACCGACGCGTGCGCTCTCCACGACCGCAACCGGTCACGATCTAGAAGAATCGATTTTTCATAAAATTGTGACCTTAAGATATTTCAATGGACAAATATTTGTGACCAAATCTAGATTTGAATCATGGAGACATTGGATTTGGAAATGTAGTTTAACACTTAAAAACTATTTGTACAGAGTACGATAAGAATATATCGATGATAGAACTTTAGTTCAGTGTAATAACTAAGTACACAGTTAACATCAAGCAAGTAGAACTTAGAACCCACGCAAATAGGATCATAGAAATTGTGCAATCCGCTCCCGGAGATACTTTGCACAAAGTAAACATTTTATTACAGCAATCCGTTTCTAAATAAAGATAATCTAAATTGGAACTACCAAGTAGAGGAATGCATAAAAGAATTCCCACATTAAAATGCAAGGTCTTTTAATTGGGAGGCTTTGATCATAATAAGGCACGTCTAAGAATAGTAATACACAAAGCTCGTGAGACATTAGCCTGGTACCTAATAATTAATTCAAAAATGAGCTAGATAATTGACACAAATAAAACAGGAAACCTAATGATGACGTAAATGCAGCCAGTCGTTATATAGTTCTTGATATTTGTCTATTTTTTTTCGAATATGTGACAAGGTTATGTTGAATTTTAACGTTAGTGCTTATTAGTTGATTATTATTGAAAGCTTCCGTCAATTTTATATGTTCGATCTTTCCAATTTTTATACTGGAAAATGCAAATAGACCAGAGACGAAGTTGAACAACTTGCTTCACTGAAATGGTAGCTTTTCAGATAGAAGTGTTAAAATCCTCTTAATTTCTAGAAGCCGAAACCATTGATAAACAAATAATACATGCAGAGCATTTAGATGACATAACACAATCCAAGATGGGTGCATTTGATAAAACAGGTTGTAGGATGCACCGCCTTGACCGAGCGACTTGTCCACCATATAGTTAATTGCTATAAATTCTTGCCGTGACACACATTAACATTTCTCGTAGTTCTCGCATACCTGAACGTAACTTCTGACCTTAAAGGAATAGAGCTTATAATAGTCTTAATACCACGGATTGATATGCTGAATTCCTTTGTGTTTGCGATAATGTTTTATAGGTCGTATAAATTGGAATTGGCTTGTTGCAGTGGTTATATGTTGACTTCTACTGAATAACAGTTCTCTCGGTTGTTATTCAAGCATAATATGGGTAGCTAAGTTGAGAAAAATAACCATAATTGAAATTTTAATGATGCCATAAAAACTCACTGTTCATTAGCTTTAAAATCATTAATATCATCTAATTAACTGCGTATCATTTATATCATTTGCGCAAGAGTATTATGTTTTGTATATCTGAACAATGGTCCGGATAATCATTAATTTTAATTGGAACAAAAGGCGGACAATTTAAGAGCTAATTAGTTGGTCTAAAATAAAAGGAATTGTAATGAACCGGTTGATCAATCAAACGGCACGCGCCAGCTTGCGCTTGCGCATCAAATTAAGGTTGCCACGAACCGGAATTTACGATTAAAATAAAATATTTCAATGTTCAAGTGCAATGTGAATTTCGCAATATGCATACTATTATAGTAGTTAAATTACAGAGAAAACCAAAATTTACTTGTTCAATGCAGTTTTACTTTGCGATAACTGAGAACGTGAGTCTGAGTAAATCTACTGCACACTCTAACCAACTTAAAATTAACAGAAAAACTCATAACGACAACCTCATTTAATAACTTGACTAATGAAGCACGAGCGCACCCTTTTACTGTCTTGATCTGTAACCTTTGCGGTTTTAAATCTCATATGATTAATCGCAAATATATATCATTAAGCGCACGCGACGGCCCGATGATACGCCAATTACTTTCGTCTTGATAAACATGTCTTAAGGACAGACAAGTAACGTTATAATTTGCGACGCTCGGGGGCTTCAGCGCAGACGATTCGATAGTTTCATAACCCCGCGACAAACCAGAGCAACCGATACCGTAGCATACATGTAACGTTTTATTGATTGCCGATCGCAACCGTTATTATTATATTTTGCGCAATTTGCTGGACACACGCGTGCCGGACACTAAGGAGTGGTCAACAAACAGTTATGTCGCAAATAGGCAGTTATAGTTTGTAATAAATAAACGCCGGCCAGCTTTCCGTCGTTCCGCAAACTCAAGGAGATCAATGCATGCAATTACCAGCCACTGCAAACGTATACACTTTAATTTGTAGGGGACTTATCTCAGTAATTACGTAAATAAGCAGCCTTCGTACGCACTTTGAGAATTAGTTGAGAATAATCTGACGATCGCATAACAAGAACATAAGAGGCTACAAATTACACACATATTAAAGTTATTTGCTTAAGTTATTGGAAAGTGAGGAGGAGCGCAGTGAAACGTGGCAATCGGCGTGTCCTGGCGGTTTAACACGAGTCAACACAAACAAAGGCTGATGGAAAGTTAGCGCCGAGCGCACGGGCCGAGCTCTGAATACAAATCGTCAACAATACATCAGCCGAGAGAATTTCCCAACGCTCTGACACCGTGAAACTAGAACGTGAAGAAAGCTTTTTTATTCACATACGAAAAAGCCTATAAAACAATTGTCGTGCCGCGTTCATTCCGCGGGGCACGCCAGCAAGGTTGGCGGCATTGTTGAAAGCACCGGCCACCGTGACACTCCCAGTCAAGTTGTTGGTTAATCACTTCACGTTTTGTACTGACCGCAAAAAAATCGGGCACCTTGCGGAGCAAGGCCATGCGCTTGTCTTAGTTTCCATCGCTCATTTTAAATAATTACGCCAACAATGCACACGGTCTTGTAATAACGCAGGGCTTAAACAATCGCGACACAATTTTTATGAAGGCAAACTGGGTATCGCAAACGAAAGGATGCAACCGCGATGAGCCTTAGCGTCGCGGCCAAATGTCAAGTCGGTGTATTCGCTGTGAACTTTACGGCTCACCTGTCTGTTGCTACGTGCAGTCAATTCAATCGGCGGTTTGTTATGTTAAACTTATAGATTTCTGAAAGGAAAGAACCGGTGACTGTTACGGCAAGTATTGCTCAACCAGACTTCGCGCGACGCCAGTAAACGTACCAAATGATCATAAACTAAATCAAGGTTATTCATTATGAGTCACGTGGCAAATGAGCCTTATCGTTTCCCTCTTTCACGAGGATAATCTGGCCAAACCTTCTATAAATTTGAGGTAGCTTAAATTGTTGTTGCACTTTGTCTAATTTTACGTAAGGAAAATATGCAGAAAGTGACCTATTGTAGTAATATCATTAGTCCGACTGCGCAATCGAATCCAATTAAAACGTCGATGGAGCGCGCAGTATTGCAAGCTGCAAGGCGTCAGCGCACGGCGCACGGTGCCGCCCTCACCGCTCTATGATCTAGTACAGGTTCGGTGCATAGCTTAGCACAATTACAAAGCGGGTTAGGCTCGTGTTTTATCGAAGGCGAAATCAAGTTGGGTGACCGTGCCTTTCACGGAGCCCGGCCACGCCCACCGGACACCACGGGCGACTTTGCCTTCTCTGCCCTAATAGTTCCATATCTAGTTCGGCCATTATTCGGTTCGGTATAGTTCAGCCCTACGCTTTCGTTGCAATTAGACCAGCGCTATTTCGTAACAACTAAGTGGCAGTAATTTCTCACCCACAGCGACCGCACTAGCTGAAATTTTCATTGTTTTCAATAAACGGCTTTACAAATAATAAATATTGTATGAATATAATTTCGTGACTGCGGCAAGAAGATTACGTTACGGAGCTCGTGACGATTTAAATTGAAAAAATTATCCGATCATTGTTTCAAAACTCTCGAAGATTTCTATGTCGTTAGCGGTTGCAAACTAGGCTAATGAACATTTCTCCGGTGAGGTTACACAGCCACTATAGAACAATGAAGCTCCGGCCTGATATCTACTTAACAATACATAAATAGAGTCAAATTAAGCGCGACAGTTGTATTTTTTCGTATTTAGGCCTCGCGGCCTTCCTGTCTCGCGGCGGGCGTTAATTCGCCATTCAATTTCCAATTAAACGCTTGATTCTCAATGCCGGCTGGGTCGGAGGTGGTCGCTCTACAAAACTTAATAAAAGGCGGGTGGTGGCGCGCGGCTCGCCAGTGCCCGAAACAGCGCCACTGGCCGACGCTTTTGTCTCCTTCGGTCCTTTCACTTTGCGCGCTCATGACCGACTACATAGCTTACACGATTAACAAAGAAAGCCCGACTTAGATAAGTTTATGGATTAACGTGTTGTGTTTCAAGTGTTTTTCTATGTGCAATATAACTAAGAAGTGATGTTTTCCAAACTTTCAGATGGTGAGAGGGGCGGCCCTAGCGCTGGTGCTGGCGCTGACATGGGCGTGCGCGCTTGCCAGCGTGCTCGTGCCCACGTACGTGCTGCCGCCTGACTCGTTCGTGCGCGATCAGCGCAGCCTCGGCGCCGCGCCGCACGACAACGATCACGCCGAGTCACAAAGAACGATCAAACGACTCGTCGGCGGACACCTCAAGATTAAACCCGAAAAAGAATACGGCACCGCGAAAAATTCTTTAATCTACAACGAGAAGAGCGCGAGTGGTAAATTCGCAGGCGTGATCGCGCCGGACCAGTCAGGCGGCAACGTGGGTTGGAATCAAGGGATATGGGATGATGGCATGCTCATGTCCAGCGCCGGCGAAGGAAAAGACGCTCCGAGGACAAAGGAGGTCGATGAAGATAGAAAGACGCTAGCAGATCAGGTGGCTGAAGGAAAATATGGTCTTATTCAGAATGAAATATTCGCCAAAGCCCCTAAACGACCTGGAATCGTGAGCTACGAGCCAAACGCGGAGACCAGAACAAAAGATAACCTTCAAAGTCTCGGTGGACTCAAGAAAGATGAGATTTGGCTCGCAGAGGATCACCTACTAGTTTTAAAAGGGGGATCATTCCCTGAGCGAACTAAAGAGACTGAAGGTAGACCATGGCCACCGATCGACGCCTATGAAGCGCCTAACAGGCAAGTAAAGTTACCGCAGAAACCTAAAGTGCCACCGCCCTTTCCGGTACGACTCTCCGACAACGGACCGCTCGTTTTCCTCACGCCAAACGGCAGTGTCCCTGCGTCCCTTTTCCCTTCCTTCTTTACAGGAGAGGGCGAAGGCCCTCTTCCTCCTCCGCCATTCCTCTTTCCATCGGGAGCGCCCTACCCCTCGAGTGATAATCAGGGAAACGCTACTGCCGGGGCAGCGCCGCAGCCAGGTCCTCCGTTCCCATTCCTTCCCGGGAATGCGAGCGAGGGAGCATTCCCTTTCCTCCCATCCATGAACGGCTCTTTTCCAGAAGGCTTTCCACCGGGCGCAGTGTTTCTACCACCACCGAGCAACCAGTCAGACCTATACGACGAAGACGACCCTTCGATTTACTATCCGCCGCCCTACAATTTTTCCTACCGCGCTGACTACAACAATAAAGTGCCTGCGGGCCCACTAGTACCTGGAATAGTACTGCCACCTCCACCAGACTTCTTTGCTCCATTGGAGGAAAGTACAACGGAGGCTGTTAAGACTACCACCGCTAGGCCGTCCACAAGGACGAAGACGACCACGAGACCGACGCCCACGTACACAGTGCAGCGTACCAAGTACAAGACGCGACCTACCACAACTGAGGCGCCGAGAACTACTGAAATACCAACAACGATAACGACACCGCCACCAGTCGAGATCGTGACTACTTTGAAAACGAGGAAGCCGCAACGCATACCGTCGAGACATCCCGTAAGAGTTCATAACTTGCCAGACGAACATACAACAAGGACGAAAACAGACAAACCTGTTTACAAAACACGAACGAAGCTTACATCGAAGCCTCTCTCAGTGTCCGTAATTTACGATTATCCAGAACCCGCATATGAGAACAAAGTACCGACGACATCGGAGAAACCGTACATACTATACAACGTGCCACAAAGACCTACAGTAACCTCGAACGATATATCATCAACGCAAGTGCCGCTGAGAGCACATTATTCAAATGTACAGAACGACGTGCCTACTACAAAACTGCAACCTGTCTACAATAGCAGGAAACCAAACGACAATGCGTTTGCGTCGTACTACTTTTACGATGAGCAGCCAAAGACCTCGCCTTCTCCAGCCACATTTTTCGATGGCAGGAATTACTACAAGACAGTACCAGTTAACCAAACTCCATACCCACAACAGCAGAATGTCAACACTCAGACAGGCTATAACCCAGCAGTGGATATTTCATACGGAGCTATCGACCAAGCTGATGCACTATTCCTGTGGCCACAAAAACAGGGACCACGAACTCTCACACAGGAGTACTTTAGTATACAGAAACCCAGAACACAACCTGTCTATGTGCAACAGCAGAAACAGAGACCAGAAGCATTCTATCAACAAATCGCTGATATCCAACAGACTATCGATTTCTTTACGACGAAGAGACCCAAACTGCACTCTCACAGACCACATACTCACAAACCAAAAGCTATTACTGGGAGACCAGTCTATCAGTTTAGCTACCAAAACCAGCCAAGGCCTGAGCAATTGCCGTTCCGAGCACCTAAATTGGACCCGGAACCTTTCAGGCCTATGGTGAGCTACAGCAAACCTTTTAATGTTGCAAATGAATTCAACGCTATAACACCGTCAGTGTCACCTGGTTACAATCAGCAATACCTGGTCGAAAACGTGCAAGTGACGACAGAGTCGCCGACTTCCAGCAGATACTATCCTACGACGAAAACATATGATGAAGAATATGAAGACGCTCAGTTCCCGAAGGATGTTCGGAATGAGAAAAACAGACACCAGTATCAGATACAGAGCGACCAACCCGCGCCTGTTCATCATGTGTCTAGGTACCCCAACACTACGCCGAACCCGATCAACCAAGGGTACTACACGAAACAGGACGAGACCTACTTCGATGACATCACAAAGAACTCGTTTGACGTGTTCGGTAAGAAGCTAGAGGACAACACTCACGACGTGAACGGATTAGCAGTGACAGTTCCGCTTGACACGGTCAGGACGCCGATAAACAACAACATAAACCTCCAATACGCCTACGAGATCGTCGAGAACCAGAGCCCGAACCCACCGTCTTTAGACAGAGATACTCTAGTTAACTACCGTCTCCCGAGGCCTACAGTCAACCCGGAAAGTGAACAAGTACCACAAGTGAACGCTGAGCTGGTACAGCACAAGCCACCCTCACTAGAAGACGATACGTTAGTCAATGATCGTTTTCCACGACCGACAATAAATCCTGACAGCGAGTTCATCCCCATAGCGAACCCTGGCTACAGGACACCACAGCAGTACAGAGCGCCGACCCAGGTGCAGAGGCCTCAGTTCACGGGCGAGCAGTACGACCTGAACAGGCCGTCGCTGGTGGGAGACACGGCCGTCAACTACAAAAGGCCGCTGCCGCCGGTCAACCCCGACTCGGAGTGGATCGGACCGGTGAACACGGCGGGCGAAGGCCGGCCGGGTTCGTTTGTCTCCTACAGGCTACCTGGAGAGGGAGCCCACGTGTACTTCCTGACGCCGCAAGCCGCGGCACAGGCGGCGCGGGAGAGGTACAGATCGCCGGGATACGGCCGGTGAAACCAAAGCTCTAGTCTGAACTGATGACGTCGCCCGCACGCGACGTGCCGTGTAAATAAAAGCGCAAATGTGATGTTAAAGTGTCCTAAGTAGTATAAGTGACTAGCGGGATGGCCCGCGTTGCCATAATATTTAAACAGCGAGTTTTAGATTTATGTGAGACACGTTCTCAATCAGCGGTGTTGTGAAACGGACGCTTTACTTTTGATACGTTATTTATTAAATTATTTGTAAGAGACTGTGGTGCATGCATAATGATAGTTAATTTATTTATGTCAGTATTCAACGAACTATAAGGAATGATGTGATATGTGTGACGATGATTGTGGCATTGTTATTGAATGTAATGATGGCAGCAATTGTTAATTGTATAAAATTGTTATTTAAAAAGTTGATGACGAATCAATGTGATTTTGTATTGTAATTTTAAAACAAAGAATTTGAAATAAAATAATACAAAATGTTATGATAAATGGTGTTTTTGTTTCCTGTTCCCCTTAAGACGTAATGCGTAATAGACACTAAGTAAAATGCAAAAAACTGAGACAAGTAATTGATGCAAGAACAAATTTAATACTGTTACTCAACGCATGATAGCCAAATCAAATTCTTCGATGACGTAAAGTAGTTCAGGTCATTTTTTTTCCAACAACGTTCTTCAAACATTGAATGATCGCTTGTAAACTAAGCCAGGGACAAAAACTGCTACTTTAGAACAATTACTTAGTTAATGAATAACATAAAAACGTTTACAACTTGACCTAGCGGACACACAAGGTCATTTGGTCACTTTCTCTAAGATATTGCGCTCCTAGATACTATTACTTGTTAAGAAAGTTAAATGGCAGATAAATTACTGTTATATTAATAGCTAGCTAGGAGATAGAAAATAGCATTTATAGGTGGTTATTTAGTTCAGCGACCGCGTCTGAGTGTTAGGTGACTATGAAATGAAATGACATATTTAGTATATATCTTTTAAGACACTTTTACACGTCAATATTTTAAAACTTAATGGCGCCGGCATTTACTAGATGTCATGGTCTCTTTTGTTCAAACATTATATTTTATGTGAATCTCTAGGCAGGGGCATGTCAGGAAGGGCCTTTTGAAGAAAGAGCCATTGCAGCTTTAAGTTGACCTGTCCCAACAGAATGCATGCATACATCAGTCATCATGAAGCTCAAGTCTATTTTATAGCTCAACGACCCGTCACGCGACGCTATCAGATCTGCAAGCAGGTGACATTTGCGTCCTGCCAGGGTTGCGAGTTTGTCCGAAAGGGATATCGCGGCCCCGGCACACAGGCAACGGAAGGAACACGGGTGGGTTTTGGTCAGTAATCTGTCAGAAGTCTGACAAGCCCTCCCGCTCCGCCCAGAGCGGGAGAAGTTATTTGATAATTTCCCAGACAAAAAAAAAAAAAAAGTGACATTTGCGTAAATGAATAGGTAAACCTCTGCTTCATGCTTTACTAAGAATAAGCCATGTTATCACGTTTACAGTTATGGCAGTTGATTTATGTATTACTCTCGAAAAACAAATGAAACGATCAACACAAAATGGAACCTAACATGTCTTTACGGTCTTGCTACACAATCAAACGCCAAAAAAGCTAAACAACGTCTTACTTGAACAAATTCTAGTTATTTTAATCGCAAAATCTTTATTATGCATGACGAAGGATCTTCGAATCGCTTGCTAGACATTTTACGAGCCTCATTATACATAGTAAATTCTACTGAAATGCTGAAACGCTGATTACTGGTATAACTTAATATTGTCCAGTAATTGGATAGCAGAGGTCAAGGTCAATAAAGGTTGCTTCGAGGAAAATATAGTTTTTTTTTTACCCAGTCGGACTAAAAGATGACACATCTATACATATAATAAAATAACGATTTTAAAACTACAAATTGAATATTTTTGAAAAAAAAAAAAATCTGCGAGGTGCGGGAACGAGTCTGATACCGATAATATAGTAATTTTTTTAAATTTTGTCTGTTCGCCTGGATGTATGGTCCGGATTGGCGCAAGAACAGCTAAACAGATTTGGATGAAATTTGACACACAGAAAGTATATAACCTGGATTAACAAAACACGCAACTAACTAACTAATACATAGGGTACTTATAATCACAGTAGTACGTTCCCTGGGGATATTTTCCGACATCCACGGGCGCATGCAGCGGGCAAAAACTAATTTGTGAATAGATGATCAATCTTCATATATTCAACAACTTTTCCAATATCTTAGAAACTAACCTTGTTGTCACAAACTTATTTAGTCATTCGTTCCAAACAAATTCAGACAGAAACATGTGGGATTCATAACAATACAGGTTGCATACAAATTAATTCTGTTTAGTCGCGTCTATTAGCCGTATCGTAGAACTAATGAATATGAATGAATGATATTCATGAATATTATGCTGAACTTGACTTGTAAAGACGCTTAAAACTCAACAATACATACTTAATGAATGGTTAAGTAACTTTTTGATGCTCGTTAGTGTAGTGGTCGCAAGCGCTACTAGTGAGCATGTAGTCCTGAGTTCGATTCCCAGGTGCAAAGCGTTATTGGGTTTCTCCCTCAGGAATTTCCCAGTAGCAGCCGCGAGTCTGAATTAGTACCCGGTTGATGGCTATAGATGCACCTCTGCCTAACCCTTCGGGGATTACAGCCGTATCGTTGTATGTATGATGTTATAAAATGGGAAAGGAATTATACTTCGCTTAGTAAACGAAACTGGGAATGTCACACCGTCCCTAAGCTGTGGCTAAAAGCTCTATTTTGAACACATGCAAACCGTTAGTAAAAGTTCAACCAGTCGGTAATGGCGGCACTTCACATCGCTATTCTTATTTGCCCAAATACGACGATGTGAAGTTACTCTATTCGCATGCATATATTTGCCTATTTTTCACGAATAAGCCGAATACGCAAATACACAAGCACTCGTATCCGCCGGGTTATCACGGGTACATGCATAGCGATGTGAAGTGCCACCATAAGATTGTGTCAAGACTATCGTAGGCCCCGAAACACAAACAAATTTGGACGCTTTCGGAACGAGAATTTTGCTTTGATACAGGACCCAATTTAAACAGCGAAACTTGCAGATGTGACGACTATGCATCTAGTTCAAAGCGTTTTGTAGTTTGGCTAGATTTTAACGCAGTTAAATCGGTATGCGAATAGCAGCATAGTTTTTTTTTCGTAGTCTTTCCACGGAATTGATGATAATGTTTTTGGACTTCGTAGTTTATACAGGGTCAAATAAAATTACCTAGCGAAACTCCAGAGACATGATCGGTATCAATGCACGTATCTTAACACGATAAAACAAAAATAAATACGGTTTTTGATGACGGTTTTATTTTTGGGCTTACTACCCTAACTATGGTAAAAAATCATGTCTTTTGGGTAAACTTCACAGACATGAGTCATGAGTCATCGATATGAAGACACTTTAAACAAAAAAACAATATTTTTTTTCAATTCGTTCCTCTCGTTACTACCTGAGGCAATTGACCGAAAAAATTATCATCAAATAGATTTTATTGTTTGATCATGTTTAGATATCGATACCCATCAAATTTGTGGCGTTTCGCTAGTTAATTTAATTTGACCCCGAATAGTGCAAATACAGCTCAAAATTTTAAAATACTCTACTCGTAAAAAACAAGAGAAACTGACCTGTATCCGGCTCCTGAGTCTGCGGCGCGTCCTGCAGCGGCGAGGTGTACAGCCGCAGGTACACGTCGATGGCGACGCGCGCACATCTGAAGTAGAAGGGATGCGCGCGCAGCACGTCTTCGAGACGTAGCAGACCGACGTACGAGCGGAGGGTCATCTTGCGCATGCAGTACGAGTGGAAGTCGAACTGGTCCTCCATTATTTCGGAGAAATGCTGTGAAAAAATATGATATTTCAGACTCATAACACTAAGTAAATTTATATATTACATAATTATGTATACGCATACGGTTTATATAGGCGCATTAGTCTGCAGAATACACCCAATCATAATGTTCAATGCTTATATGAGATCGTCCATTAATCAGCTGATTCTCGAGAGGGGGAGGAAAAATCAAATATCGTGCATTTCTTTTTTCGTTGAACGCGCGATTTCTAAACCGAAAAGTGGCGCGTGACCTTGACTTGCCATTGCCAGACAACGATATATGTATTTAAAGATAAAATAACCTGATTTTTTTAAGATACTTTGTCTTCGATCAATAATGCACTAGATTCGGTAAGCGCTTCAAAAACGGAACGAAAAATAAGAGCACAGATTCGGTTGTGGTCTTATTTCAAATTAGTATGGTCCAATCATAGCCAACGTTAAGACGTTAAAATGCCGAAGTACGCGTTCAAAAAATTTGTAAATAACCACCGTAACACCAAGATATTGGATGTTTTTTTTTTTTTTTTCGGTAAGTTTATTATCAGTAAGTGTTTTTCATAAAATAAAAACAGAATTAAATATTAAATATAAATCAAGTAGCAAATATCATGATTGTTTGACCAATGTTTGTGACAACTACCAACTATTGTAACAAACATCGACTGTTCTGGAACAGGGAATGCATGGTGTGGTATTGTTATTTTATATTTTACTAGCTTTTGCCCGCGGCTTCGCCCGCGTGGATGTCGGAAAATATCCCACGGGAACGTACTCGGGATTAGTTAGATACCTAATATCCGAGGAAAAGTCATTGATTCCTACCGCTGCGCCCGCGTTGTCGGCAACCATAATTATTTGTCACGCGTAATTTTGAATCTGTGATATATTTTAAAGCATTCATTTTAATGATATGATGTCAAGGCATGTTTTAATGTCCATTAAATGCCCGATTTAAATAACATATTTTATTGGATAAAGATAAATAAAATACCGGTCAAAATAGTTTCGGAAATAACAAATAATTTTTTTATGGTTACTGTAGGTCATCCTTAGAAGATAGACGTATGCTATCGCGGACTTTATTTTTGAACTTTTTAAGATATACAATTCTGTAAAACATAAATTTGATGTATCTCTTACGGCTTACGCGGCGCACGCCAATAAAGCTCCCAGTTGGCATGATTTTTTCCGAAATCTTCGACAATAATCGTCATATTTCAGCCAATTTACACAAAACCTTCCACGTGAATCACATTATCTATTTAAAAAAACCGCATCAAAATCCGTTGCGTAGTTTTAAAGATCTAAGCATACATAGGGACAGACAGCGCAAAGCGACTTTGTTTTATACTATGTATAGATTTCTGTTTGTAGATTTCCTAGCGACCCATTTCGCTGTGTAGAATGGGTATCTACTGTCGCGAAAGAAAGAGGAAACGAAATATATAGGTAAGCCTTATAAAAATTCGACAATTTGTTCGATTCATTTTAATAGACATAACTGGAAACACGCAAAGGCATAGATTACTAAAAACAGTACAACAGTAACAATAAATATTTTTGAACTTATATAAAAATGACTTTTTATTTTCAAGCGACATGACATTATATTTGTTTCTCCGACGACAGAAAGATTTAATTTTGCCATTGTAATTAAACTTTATGTTTGAGTATAAAGGCTTATAATAAACTGAATTTGTTAGTATAAATTATTTTTTTCTGTATTTCATATAGTAATATAAATGTACTTATAAAGTGTGTACAAACGTGACCACTTGAGCGACGTATCTTTGTTCCTGATCCTTAATCTAGTATACTATTATTGATCGAAAGTATAAACAAAAAAATATTACACACTTTTTGACTCCACTCATTCCTTGTCCAAGCGGCGAGCCTCAGTCATAAATTTTTATTGCTTTTATTAGCACTTTATAATTCGAACTTTAAAACAAGCGTGTAAGGTTGAATTTGTTTTGATGTATGTTTGACTTTATTGTTTTTTGTACATAGCTTTGTGAATACAACTTTTAACATTGCATTTAAGGTTGAATTTACATTAATGTATATTTATTTAAACTAGAATTACGTAAACGCAATTGGCGACAGTTTTAAGAGAACTTTTGTATGGGATAGTGTATCTAGTGCATTATTGAACGAAGTACTTTGTTCCAAAAAAGTACACAGTACAGTAAACAGTACACGTACACGTGATTTTGAGTAGGGGTATGATTCTAAAACCTCACGAAGTACCAGGGGGGAGAGGAGGATTATGTAATTTAACAGTAATTTTTTGAATGTTAAAATAAATAAATGTTATAATGAAAATCAATATGTGACATACCCTATCAACTTCGTGCGCCTTTTTCAGGGCTTCGCCCCATTGCTGCGAACGCTTATACGACGCTGCAGCCTCAGTCTGGAACCACATGCATTGCATCTCGTTCAGATTCTCTGTCGCCGGTACACCTGAAACGACAAATGTATTTAGTAATTATTTTATTATTTAAATTGCTTCTCACTACAAGGTTAAAGGTTTTGTCTTTTCAAACCTTTATATTAGGATAAGCGCAGACCACCCTAGTGGCGAAGAAGCGAGGGATAGGGTATTTAGATGGATTTTGTATATTCGGTTTTTTTCGAAACCCAGAAAAAAATTAAACCACAGTATTTTTTTTTTTATATCTCCAAATTGCCGAAATTGTAGGTATGCGTTTTAAAGTCTATGCTAAACAGCGACTTCATTGCTGCGATTTTTGTGGGAAACCTTGCTTTCAAGTATTGAGGGTCATGGACCGTATCCTGGCAAACCTGTCACCTTTTCTTAAAAAAAAGGGGGGTGCGGCCCGCCTGTAGTGTGCGTTAGTTCATAGGAAACGTATGAAACTGATGTAGAAAGGTTTTTTGCAATGCGTTGCGTTGCTCACCGCCCCAATCTGCACTAGCCTTTATAGCCATTTCATACTACTGCCAAGAATGACAGTCGTGATTGGAATATAATCACAGACCGTTCACAATAACTTGTCCCTTGCCGCATGTTGGCACCATTGCTTGTCAAGCTTACTTTCATTGTAATAGAGTTCAAAATGGCGACTGACAGAACAGTACTACCAATCAAATGCCTGCAAATTTCAGTGCTACCAATCGCGTCACGGGTCAAGTTATAATGAACGAATGAAGTTACACTGTAACTTTTATGTACGTCAATTCTCTCTCACCTTCTCTAGTGAACTTGGCACACATCTCCTCTGCCCTCTTAACGTGTCCGGCACGTAGCATGTAGCGCGCACACTTGCTGTTCACGTAGCGGTCGGCCGTGTCCATTGCTTGCGCTTCTTCTAGCCATTGGTACGCAGACACCGGATCTCCAGCATGCTGGAATGTAACACATGTTTATTGTAGTATATGTGGCGTATAGTTGGTCTATGAAAAGGTGGATCGTACTTAGAACCTTGTCATATTAGGTAAGTGACGCAAATCAATTGCTACAAGCATCTTTTGGTTCTTGAATGGCATTGACAGAGGCATTGTTGGTAAAAAAATCTAAAATTGTATTGAAAAATCAAAATGGCGGCGTTAGTTCCGATTTTGGCCACGCGCCAAATGATCTTTGTACACCTATACATCCGAATGTATAGGTGCATAATCCATATATCGATTCGCGCGATTGATAAACCTTTTGTTTTAAACAATGGAACAATGACTAAATCAAAACGATTGCCAGTACGTCGGCTTCAAAACTGCATAAAAACTTTTTCATTAACTCAAAATGATGCTCTTTTAGGCCTTTATAACCTACTAACCTAACCTACCCATGGGAATGCACGATGGCTCGATTAGGAAGTCCGGGCACAAAGTGATACTCGTAGAGACAGCTACATAGATTGACAAGTAACAAACTAATGTGAAAAGGTCCAAAAGTGATCAGAGTTTTTGTTAGGCGATATTGTTGGTGAAGGTCCGGTCCAAATGGTCCATTCCATACATGCCCAGTTTGCTTCTTTCATGGTAGTAGTGAGTTGGGTGAGTAGGGCGTGTGTACTGCAAGTACCTTTTTGAATTACAAATAATTTCAGTGTGTGTGGAAATTTCAGCAATGATATCGTCGCTTTTCAAAGCTCTTCGACATGAAAAATCATGATTTAGGGCTCCAGTAACTTATAAACGTTGCGATTGACTATAAAGGTTCGTTTACATCTGGATGGGTCCAGCATACATCAAACGTATACGCACTTACGTGGCGTACCTATAAATTTACGAAGTGTCCAATAAGTAAATACCAACCTTGAAAATCCTTCCTTTAACAATAAACAACTCTATAAGCGTAGGCGTATGTTCGATGGCCGCGTCAATATAGTGAAGCGCCCTTTCAGTATCCTGCTTATGATCAAAGTGTTGCGCGGCGTAATAATACGCCCATAGCAACGCGCTGGCCGGTTGCTTAGTTTCACTGGCGTCGGGGCCAAATGCGCCGTTTTTGGTGAGATTCTCCAAATATTGGAGTATTAATTTTTCTATTGAGTCTGCTTTGCTCTGGTCCTTGTATAACGAGCTGGAATTTTTTAAGGGATTTTTTAGAAAATGGTTCATAACAGCGTTTGAATTTAGTCAATGACGGACATAAAGTAACAATACAATGAATGAAGAAAAGATCAAACTTTTCGTCCAGAGAAAGTATCTTTTCCCTTAATTAATATTGAAGTTAGCAAATTACTGAAAAGAAACTTGTGTTTATTTTGAAAGGAAGTAAATCCTGTATGTTTTTTTAATACTCTTGCCTCATCTGGATATCGAACCGACACAAATGCGAGACATGACATCTTATATTTATGTCACCAATTGATAGGATTGAATCAATCACATCTCTGTCTCATCGTTAATTCAAGGAAGAACATGAAATCAGGTGCCCTCTTCCATGTTTTTAAACATAACACACACAACATAACGCCTCATCCGCGAAGGGATAAGCAAAGGTGTACTTGTACTACACCCCCATTTCGCCAGTAAGTGGCATGTAATAGGGGGCGAGCTTATTGCCATCAACCGGGCATAACCTCACGACTCCAATTCCAGATGGAAAAACCCAATAACACTTTGCCCGACCCGGGAATCGAACCCAGGACCTCATGCTCAGCAGTAGCGCTTGCGACCACTAGTTCAACGAGACAGTCTAAGTTATATTACTTAAAAATCAAGTTAATACCTGAGATCAACAAATAGCGGAGGTATTCCTTTATGCAGTCCGTGTCTGAGGTACTCGTCGACTAATTTCTCGAAGACGGGCTGCGCCAGCGCTTCCGTCAACTGTAGGCGACGCGGCGCTATCGCTCTCGGGAATTCTTTCCTGGAAATGACAAAATATAGGTTTAATAACATTTTCTTATAACCGGTTTGGTCTTTCGTCCACTTGCCTAGCGTTCTATGGGACCCACTCAATAGTTTTTGTTGAAAAAGTCACCGTTACAGGCCTTATTAGTTGAAATACCTATTTATTTAATCGATACAGGAGAATTTAAAATCGTTGTTGATAATATGCACACGTACAGCCTTAAGGGCTCCCACATAAAACTGCGAATTCATATCGCATTGCAAAAATCTGCGAGCTCCTAAATAACAAAGCTCCTCTAAAATCCTGCGATACGGCGTCATATCGCACCGCATCGCAGTTTTGTGTGGGAGCCCTAAAGTCTGAAGTTAAAGAACATGCGACGTTGTTGTACGGTTGCGCGTATCACCCATTCTGCGAATACTAGACACACTCAACGCTCTTCTTGAATCTAATCCTGGACTAGATCTATTCGCTGATGAATGGAAGGTGACACTGTTAGAATGTCTGGCGATTTGCGAGGACTGAGTCAAAGGGTTTATAATTTATATTATTGCGTTAGCTATGTTATGTCAATATCTTTGTGATATTGTATGCCTAATACATAATTTGTAATGTCTACTCAGTCCAATTGAATTTATGTTGTTCTGGTTAAATAAATAAATGGCAGGAAAAGGTTCTTTAGTAGGTATAGAATATTTTGTTAGGGCACCTCCAGACCCTAGATTTATTAAGAAAGTATTTTTAACTCCACCCCTGCAAAGGTTGATATGACGCGTTCCCGAAATCCCGTTAACGATATTGTGATCAAAATCTATTTTGTATTACCGAAAACAACAACAAATCAAACACAAGGCCTTGTAACACATTTAAGAACCAAAACATACAAACAAAACACTTCTATTATATATATTAACACTATCATTATCGATCCGACGCACATTATGTAACTAGGCCGCTAAATATGTAACGTTATATGTAGCTGAAGATAATGCACTCGACGCATACATAATAGATCGGGCATAGGCATGTAAGATCGATAATATCGGAATTTGATTAATATATTTATTTATGGAGATGATTTTGAATTAGTGATAGAAGAAATACATGGGTTATTTTTTTTGGTATGTAGTAGCAATGTGTCGTGAAGGTAAGAACCTTACTCAACACTCAAATATTTATAAGTTTAAAATTATTTCACACTGAAAGTGCTCGCCGCGTCGCTACCGGCCGCTGCCATTCCGGTGTGACCCGACGCTTATGGGAAATGGACCTTTCCGAGTTTTA
Source organism: Agrochola macilenta (assembly GCA_916701695.1). Classification (NCBI taxonomy): domain Eukaryota; kingdom Metazoa; phylum Arthropoda; class Insecta; order Lepidoptera; family Noctuidae; genus Agrochola; species Agrochola macilenta. The sequence goes on from OU753564.1 coordinate 14,560,458, forward strand.
TTCCTATTCTTTTGTACGATACTTATTCCTACTCACACTTTTTATATGCATTTGAAGTATCGTGAGATTTGGAAATGACCTATATTGCTGGGATTAATCTAAAAAGTATTAAAGAAACTATTATCACGTAGCGATTACCGATCATTTCCCGAAACATCGTAGATTATTTCACATTTGGTTTATGAGTAATTGGTAGTATTAAATATCACAGATAAATAATCTTTCGGAACACCGAATCGGTATTATAAAAAGCTTAAAAAATACCTGAGCTATCTATCATATACATAAGCTGTACATATAATAAAGAGTATTCTATAAGGATTAATATACCAATTGTATCTAATGCGTTTAGCACTACAATGCTGGTATAAATACTTGTGAGTAGATATTTAGGCGCAGAACAGACTATGGACAATTTGTCCGCGACGATACGACGTATGGAAATCTATGAAGACAAAACAACCGTGCCGTTGATACTTGCCAGATGAGCTTTCTCGCTGTCATTAGCTGTCAAAATGACCGTATCTGCTGAATGTCATATGTTATCAAATGATAAATGATTTTATTTGTATAAACACTTTTACACGTCAATATCCCCTCCCTTTATAGCCTAAAGATTACACATAAAAGTATTTTTACTTACTTATATACATCAAAGAAGGCCACTTTTTCATCAGGATTAGCAAGTTGTTTAGCTTCTATAAGTTTTTCATAATACATCACATTCTCAGGATTTCTTTTCAACAAGTCTTCGTAAACGGCTTCTGCTTCCTTAAACCTGAAAATAATAACATTTTGGTACAATAAAGATGGAAAAAAAAATCATAACATTTGAAAAAGAACGGTAACCCAGGTACCCTACGTGAGATTGTCTGTGACACCAAGGCGTTGCTGGCCTTCTTTGAGGAGCTGGAGTGGATCGAATAACCGATTTACCCACCCTTACGCAAAATACGCGCTTAGACGTGGAGTTGCGGATACCAGCCCGTATTACCCTATAATAACATTTGTACTTTTTGCTTGCTTGTAGTTTGCTCTCAGCTAACCCATCTATTTAGAGGATACTCAAAACGGTGAAGGACAACATCGTGAGGAAACCGGCATGTATTAGAACCAAAAATTCGAAAAAATGTGACATCTAGCAATCCGCACTGGGGCCGCGTGGTGGATTACAGCCCACTCCCTCTCACGTAGAGGAGGGGCTGTCCCAACAGTGGGAGGGAACATTATAGGCTGTTTATGCAATTAAAAACTTGTTGGTCTCTCTGGTCTGTCTTGATGTGATAAAAATCTCATTGATCACTACAGCATAGATAGAGCATTTATCGTCATCATTGAAATACGTCGAAACACGAAATAGTTCCGGATATTTTCAACTGTTTTTTCTTCTTCCAAAATTATGAAAAATTATTACTAACCTTTTCAATTTCAAATAATATTCGCCAGAGGTTTCCTTTATGGATAACTTATCGAGGATTTGGGCTGAGAACTTGTGTAGATGTTGCAATGCCCTGTCATACTGTCCAGACTCTGCCAGCACCATATTCTGGTACAGGAGCAGTTCTGAATGCTCATAGTCATAAGGCCCCTTCATCTGGTTGGTGCGGAAAGCGTCCAGGATGCTGTTCGCCATCTCGTAGTCACCGAGAAGATGGTAACTCATGGCGAAACCGATCCACGACGCTCTCTGTGTCGGTCTGAGCATGAACAGCTGGTAACGAGTATCCTGGAAAGATTGGGTAAATTGTAAATTAAATATTTTGTTTTTATGTTACGAAACAACGTAGCGCGGCGGCTTCACGAATGATTTCGTTATCGAATAAACGAGCCCGTCGGCCGAAAATTTATGTGCATTTTGGGCTGCTTAATCGTAAAGACTCTATATTAGAATATCAAGCGGATTTCTTGTAAGGAGTCTAACCCCGCGTCATAACCAAAGTACGCGATCGATGCAATCGTTGCTATGAATTTTGACGTACAAACGCGACTTGATTGATCGCGCAACTATGTCATATTTATTTAAATAAAAGAGCGCAACGATCGCGTATTCGCGCTACGTTCGCTTTTGGTCTGGATGCGGCCATAGATTTAGGGACCAGCATGTAACGTATAGAAAACGATACGAATCGCGCACTTGGTCGCAACGGCCAACTAGCCAAACGCACTACAAATATTACTTAGCCTTAGCACTTGTGATTGTGGCGTCGCCTAAATACTGTGCCAATTTTATTGCTGTTACAAAAAAAGAACATTATGCCATCTAATTAATACAATCTGTTTAAGCACTTTATTCCCATACTACTGGGATACAAAGTATCCTATGACCTTACCCAGGTCTATCATTTAAATCCGTTCAGCCATTTAGGCGAGAAAAGGTCATAGACGTACAGACAGTTACTTTCGCATTTATTATATTAGAGATTTTTGTGAGCAGTGGTGTAGCAAGATTGTTTTCCAAATCTAATCCAATTATTTCAATGCTAAACAAGTGAAGCCAGTCAAAATAAAATTACTTGTGTTATAAATATAGAGCAACCACTTCTACAGGATATGTTTAGTAAACAATTTCTTTCTGTTGTCAAATAAAACGTTTGCATGTAAAATAACAACAACTAAATGACATAATGATGACTGGAATTAGGACATTTATGACATCAGACTTCAAAGCATTTTGAGACATAATGCAATACACAATGTTTTAAGTATCATCAATTTCATTATAAACATTGATTTATAATAAAGTTCTATAAGTAATCAGCAAGGATCACACATACTATACTATTCCATTTAAGTCTTTTCTTTAAATATACCATGGTATGAGGTCCATAGGACTCAAAATAATTTGCTTAGAAGAAACAATGTACTTACTTAAAAAATCTGAAGCATTTTCAAACAAGACTTAAATATCTATAGTATCTCAATGTATAAGATGAGGTTGTATAACTCATTGTGCCAATATCTAAATGCATCACTCACTTTGTAACCTTCCAAGTCACGCATCTGAATTTGTAACAACGACAAATCCCGAAGAATCTGAATGTTTTCCTTCTCCCACTTGAGGGCATTACGGTAACATTTGATGGCCTCATCGTACTTCTTGTCCGAACGCTGGAGCAGACCATACACATGCCAACAGACAGGAGACTTGAGGTCATTGCGGAGTCCTCGGCGTACATACTCATAAGCTTCATCTTTGCGACCCAGGCAATTTAGAGTCAATCCTTTCATAGCCAATGTTTCTGAAAAAAGATTTCATTAATAAGTAGTCATAGCCTTCACAGTATTTGTTTTGGTCAATGTTTTAGGGGATTTCATATATGAAAAAAGACCTGAATTTTAGTTATGATTCAATCTTAATTTATAAGCTGCCTAAATAATTAAAATTATTAAGGAATGCTGTCTCCTAAGGAATAATTGAAACAATTTCAGAAAGGGTAAACACAGGACACAGACTTATGTTTTGAAAACAATTTCAGAACTTCATAACTCCAGTAATGAGAATCTATGTGATATTTACTAAAGCTAGTATTACTTGTATAGGAATTGTAAATCAATGCACCACTGATCTGACTGAACTGAACACAGTTTATAAATGAATAAAGCTTTTCTAAAATCATTCATTGGTTTATGTCATTTTTTTTGCCAAGATTTTAATATGGCATTAAAACTTACCTCCATGCTCTTGAAATTTAGGGTTAGACAGTATCTGCTTAGCAAATTTCAACCCATTTTTATATTGTTTATGTTCGTAGCAGCGCTGAAAGATAACAATACACTTATCATTGAGTGTTTAACCTCTATTATTAGATGCACTCAAAAGGGTGCTAGCCTAGAACATTTTTTACTAGTGTATTGATGCTACTATGATTCACAGCCATTTATTACTGCTGTAAATATTTGCATACAAGTTTCGGCATCACGAAAGACCTTAAAAATACTCTAGTTGTAATTTGCATTATTTTATAAATTGAAGATAATCGCCAAGAATGACAAGCAGCACCAAACCGAATTGTATGTTTACAATCGTACTTACCAAAATTCTTTTGAAAAGCGCATTTTCTTTAGGTGGCAAAGGATTACTGGGTGGCATTTTGTTCGAATAATACGAAGTATCTTTTTATTATTTCACTAATAAATTGAAATAATTCTAAAAACCTCGTGGCTATAAACCAAAGAAGTCGATGAAGGATTGCTGTCTATGGGCAACAAGAGCTGGTCACGTGACCAAATTGCCAGTACACAGATACAATAACAATTTATCCTTTTTTAGAAGGAATTGTATGAAACGAAACAGTAATTCGCTGATTTATTACAATAATTATATTGTTGAATACATAACTCTGGTAGATTTACAATACACAGGGATCAATAACAAAGTCGTTTCACGGTTTCACCGGTAGTGTTTGTGGCTCGTTTGTGGTGAAGTGCATTTATGAAATGTGTTATGAGAAAAATACTTCATCAAATAAATTTGTTTCTTGTATGATTTTAACCACTATTTATGTGACAAAATAGTTATCACTAATTCAACTAAAGAACATCTTTTACTTTAAAGCCAAGATCAGCTTATTATAACCTAGTAAAATGGAACTATCACAACGCTAGTTTTTTATATAACGTGTTTTACAAACGTTAGGACTAACAAAAGCGGTCAGCCCGCCACTCTGGCCGCTTTCCGAATTAGAACATACGTATTCGCTCACAGCGCCGACATCAATAACTTGCGTACCGATTTAGATATCACGATTATGACAGCTGAGGGCTGTAAAGTATTCGGAACGCTCGTGAACGCGCTCATAGTGCTCGCTAAACGTCAAAACTTGCATAGCATGTTTCTTTGTATAAATTCCACAAATTTCTTCTTTTTCTTTGGTTAGGTGGCGAAAGGTCGACAGAAGTACAATTTCGAAAATGTCACGATTATCTAACTCAAAACAAAACAGCAATACCTAGTAACTGCAGCATAACAGATAACCTAGGAACTGAATTCACAGTTCTCTGTTACCATTTCACCGTTTACCATGCCCTGACGTTTATTCGTTCACCGTTCATTTATCAGTTATTTTGTCGATGACTGGGAATTCCTTGGTATTTACTTGAGAAGATCGCTCAGTAGTGATAGTGACGTTATGAATGTAAGTGTGCGACAAAGAATTAGCAATTTAAGCCTCTTTGACATAAGAACTTTATTCCGATGGCACGCGTGTGTGTATTGTTTTCAATAATAGTAATAATGATGAATATTTTCGAAGGGGATTCCTTGGGATTTACTTGGGAACGTCGTTCACTGCTCAGCAGTGACGCTAAATGAATGTAAGTGACAAATAATCAGCAATTATTTTCCTACTGCATTAAAATTTAGTTAACTAATTACTTATCTGTCTGAAATATTACGAAGTATGTATGAATTATTCTATCTAATCAGTTACCTTAGAAGGAAATTTCCCTGTTAAAAGTAACAGGTAATTTCAGAGCCTAGGAACAAGTTACCTGTTAACAGAATTATCCTGTTAAATCCCATCTCTAGTTATCGTAAGATGGCGCATGTCATGACGTCATCTATGACGATTCACGGCACATCGATATCGAGCTCACGTTAACTCGGTACCGGAGTTAGCACGCTCAAATCAATTACAGTGTAACTCGGAACGCAGCCTGTGTCTAGTCTGTGACTCTGTCAAATCACCTGTCACAGTCAAAGAGCTGTCCTGTCAAACTAAAATTTAATTTGTTGATTGAGGAGACGATTAATAAGAAATTGTTAAATTAACAAGTCAACGTTACATCATTTGTTTCGTCCACTTAAACTCTATTTCATCCTGTAGTAACATGGGCATAGAAAACATGCGTCGTTGGCCTATGTACATCGTATTCGCCGTCTGCATTTTATTGTTACTTTCACTGATCAATAGTTGGAGTGCGGAGACAGAATTGCGAAACAGAGTTTCAGAGATAAGTACACAACTACAGGAATGCTCCAAGCAGCAGACAACATGCATGGAGGAATCTTTAACTTTACTTGAACAGCGTGACGGATACGTGATGAAGGTGAATGAATTAGATAAACAGAAATCTAGATTGGTGGACGATGTGGATGACTACAAGAGTAAACTTTTAAAATCTGAGGGTCAAGTGAACCACACGAAAGTAGACGTGGAGCTTTGCAAGACAGAGCTACAGTCACTCAAGAACTTGCAAGTGAGTAAGTCTGCTATAGTGGAAACACTGAGGTTAGAGAAAGATACACTGACGACTCAGTTAGTTGAGAGGAAGCAGAAAGTTGAAGAGCTACAGAAGGAGATTGACAAGCTGAAGATAGCACTGACAACAAGACCATCCAATCCATCAGTAGCACCTAAAGTTACGCCTGCTGCTCAGCCACCTAAGATGAGCCCAGCCCTTAGTGCCCACAACCCTATCAATGAACCAGTATTAGAAAATAATGATGCTAAAGAAGAGATAGAAGACACTAATGCCTTGAATGAAGGCAATGACTTTGATCCTCAGGTACAATAGCTTTAAGTAATAGCTCATAAATTGGTGGCCCACTGGTGTGATATTATTAACATGTAGAGGACAAAGTATGAGGCTGATAGTAGAAAGGCTGTAAGCTAAATGGTGTACATAAAACTTCAATAACTTTACAAAAATTGAAAAATAAAACTGCGGTTTTTTTAAATTAAGTGTGAAATAAAAATTTCACTTTTTAATGAAAAAATACCTTACATTTTGATTTTATTACATTATTTAACATGAAAACATGAAATTGAGCAGCATTACAATACCGCCGCTATAACTTGGCAGTTCTGAATATAGGCTCTACAAACTTTTGCGCATGTTCTCTCACTCACACTTGCCTCATATCACCATTTGGTTCCTAAAAAAAGTTCGGAACTGCCAAGTTATATCAGCCGTATTGTATTTGCACTGAACATATGATAAATAATCACTTGATAACATAAAAAAATATTGTGCACAGAATTATTATTATATGATAATGTTATCATTTTGTTTTAATCCTCAGTACTATTAATGTATCAACTATTTGTAATTGCTGTTCCACAAGAAGATTATTTTGTAAATCTTAACTTTTTGTTTAACTGAATTTTCATTCGGTGGTTTCATCTGAAGAATAAATATGGCGAATTAACATACTTTCTATACAAAAGCAACAGATGTGAGTGGAAATGGTCAGAGGGGACACCCTACAAGGACATACGAGTATAGTGACCTTATTAGTTACATTCTTTAGAAAGGTCAGGTGCGTAGTACTTGCAATTGGAGTGCTTGTATGACCAAATATATGATTATATATAAAGCAAAAGGCTACCTCCAAGGGAAGGAGATGTGAGTTTTTGTATGAGTAAAAGCTGTCAAACTGTCATATTTATTCCTTATTATACTCGTAGATGAAATTAATCTGATGATTGAAATTTGGCCATTAATTTAATATTACATGTCTTACTCATTAATTCAGGGTTGTACTTTTCTAAAGATACAAGAGGTATGATCTTCTTTTCGTGTGGTTAGTGACTAATCTGGTGTCAGAGTTTTAAAGCCGCCCATGGGCCGGTTTCCTCACAATGTTTTTCTTCACCGTTTTTTAAGCCAGTGATAATTATATAATACGCACATAAATCCGAAAAGTCAGAGGTGCCTGCCTTGAGTTCGAACTCGAGACCTATGACTTGGCAGTCGGACAGGCACACCACTAGGCTATCACTGGTATATGATGAAATTATTATTGTTATATTCTAAAATAAGGTATAGAGAATTGTTCATAATTCTTGTCTATTATTTTGCCTACGCGGTGCTGGGACTGTGTTATCTTTTTTAAATTGTAATGTGTGCTAATAAGACTGTTGGTCTTTTGGAAATACAGCACTCCCTTAATTGCATTTACATTAACCGCCTTTCTACTGTCAAAGTTCCAAGAATGCATTTTTTTTTTTTTTATTAAGTACTATTACAGCCAGTTGCAGACAGCAAACTTTAACTTTTAAATCTGTCATTAAATACTTATCTTCCATTACCTTGTTTTAACTCGAGTCTTCTATAATGAAATCATTAGTGTTAATGATCCATTACGTAATGGGCCATTAATGTTTGTATTCGTGCAACTGGGTGTTGTTCTCTATGAAATAATGAAAATGTTGATTGAACCATATAATTTAAGTGCAACTTCAGGTAAAGCCAGTAGCCATAATTCTTACTCGATTAGCAATAATTTTAGATAATATTTCATAAATCACAAGTATTGTTAGTATGGATATTGGTATTAGCTAGTTAGTAAAAGCCATGATGGTGCCAGAAAAGAGTATTTAGATCTGACGAGTGTAATTTCTATTTATTTTGCTCAATTTTCGAATTTGAATCCCATTTTCTTATATTACTATTCAAAATATTTGATCCTTATTGCATCCTTAGAAATAAAAAAAAAATGTAAAATTATAATAATAAAAAATACCGAAATGTTATGTGGCCATCCATAAATTACGTCACACGTACAATAGAGGGAGGGGTCAACAAAGTGTGACATGGGGGGGCTGAGTCATACGATTCGTGACGTCACATGTATAAATCGATTTTTGTGTCTACAGTGACTGGCCTTCAGCAACATTCACGAAAAACTTTAAAATATTACCAATTCTATCAATATTATTATAGTTTAAACTCCATGAGTTCAGGATCCATGAACATGGTGATTATATTTTGCATTGTTAATTTGATTTGTTGTTCTTTTTTTTTTTTTATATGTGATTTGTTTTTTTTATGACAAACGGTTTGAATCTATTGTCATAAAATACTTTTGAAACTGATGTTTTTATTTAAATAAATTCAAAACATATAATTACAAAATATGTGACGTCACGTCACACCAGGGGATAGGCGCCAGACGTCATACCGTCACGGGTCATAAAAATTTGACCATCTGTGACAAGGACGGAGGGGGGCTCAAAAAATCATGAAATTCGTGAGACGTAATATAAAGATGGCCTCTAATGTAAAATGTTTTCGATAACAGCGTTATGTACGTATGATAATTATTATAAGTAATGTTAGTACTGTATTGTTTCGTAATTCTCTTTTTTAAAGTTGTGGAATAAATTGTATAGATTTTTCCTTTTTTATTAGTTCTCTTTTATTGCATCTAAATCATTAAAATGAAGCATAACTTGACAACCTAACCCAACGAAGTTATTAACGCATATAAAGATAAGAAAAATTGCTAGTCGTGTCGCCTCTATATGTATTTCATTTAAAAATATACCTTAAAGCGCACAGCTTACGGTTCAATTTTCATTCTACGCTCTATATTCAATTCTATTGTTTGATTAGCCGGCACTGTGACCATAATTATCCTTAGGGCAGTGTCATTGACTCTGGCAGGGCCACCATCAGGGATTTTAATTTTGATTACACAAAAAATTTGTCGCTAATTAGTCGAAATTTGTCGCCAAATATCAGAATTTGTCGGTCACTGGTTCAAAAGATATAAGGGTTTATTATAGGTGGCCGATCTGGAGAGAGTCTCCCCAGCAGGGCCACATTTATATCTCAAAAACTAAGGCACCTAGCGAAGATCTGTTTTCTACCATATTTTGTCGTTAATTAGTCGAAATTTGTCGCCAAATATCAGAATTAGTCGGTCACTGGTTCAAAAGATATACTTAAGGGTTTATTTTTTCTTGGCAATTTTTCGTGAACTGTTCGACTATAGCTCTTGGACTATACCTTACTAATTGAACTCATTATATCTCCTAAACTAAGACCCGACAAATTCTGATATTAGGCGACAAATTTCGCAAGTTACTGAGTTTTCACTTCTATCGGCAGTCCCCAGACTACTGACGTTTTTATAATTGTGCAGTTGCTAATTGGAAAAACAATTCAGTTCAAAATTATCAGCTGCAACTGCAACATCACGCCTGGATTCTCCAAAAGGGTAGCAAGAAGTATACAACATTATATATAGTGCCACTGTGCCATCCACGAAGACGCACCCCACCGTCTTCCAGGCGCGGTCCGAGGGGGAGGGGGTCCTGGGGGTCATGACCCCCCCCAAATCATTATAGATGCCGACAACTTGAATGATTTACGTGTCTTATTAACTAAAAACTGTAGGTACTTGAGCCACAGTGACCACGATGGGCATTCTATACAAAAATAATATGAAAAAAAAACCTGTTAAGCAAACTCGGGAATTTGGGCACCACTACACTCGGGTTAGGGCCAGCTTTCAAAACCTAAACTGCTGTAAAAACGAGTTTAAGCTTTTCTTCTCGACAAAGTAAGTTGTTTTCCTGTAAAATTTTGAGGCTCGCTTGTCTTGATTCTTGAGGTTTTCTTCATAAGTCGACAAAGCAAGTAATTCTTAGTTCTTTTGGAATAAATCTAACGTACCCGAGAATGCAAAATTTTTGAGCTCGCTTCGCTCGCTCTTGTAATCTACATTTATATAGTTGCTTGGCCTTTGCTACATATGTCGACAATGTCTCATTTCTGTTTGAAAATGTAAATCAAATCCCAAGCAAACAGAACCTATTCAAGGCGGGGTGATTTTTATGATGAGTAACAATTAAATATTTTCCCAATATTCGTCGGCACCCATGGTGACCCCCCCCCCAAAATCTTAGGCTGCGACCGCGCCTGCTGTCTTCGTGGATGGAACTATCTATTAACATACCTATCACAGAACATGATGCCTTTTCCGGCAGCCTCAGATCCAGTTTTTTTTTAAGCGGGGCAAATACTGCCGTCTGCCGGCCCCCGCCAATACTTTATGGGGATGTGCTAAGATAGCCCGCGAAATTCAAATTTTCTGTAAATGAAAAGTTTGGCAGATCGATCGATAATGCCCAAATCCAAAAGGGGCGCTAAAACTGTTGTACAAAACTACAAAAGAAAGAAATATAAAGATTATAAGTGCTGCGCGTCTCATTTATTGCAAAGTTCGGTGTGCTGGGTGGTGCACCTGTCTGCTACGTTTGAATTTGGCGCCCCCTGAAGGTGGTGCCCGGGGCACATGCCCCGGCATGAGGCTGTATTCCTCGAAGGGCTGAACAGAGTGTAGTACGAAGGTAGGGGTAAGGTAGGGGTAGGGTAGGTAACATAACTGCTGAAATGTATAATTTCAGCAGTTATGTTTAGGTTTAGGTTCCATGTAACGAGCCTATTGCCATCAACCGGACACAAATCCAGACTCCGGGCTGCTACTGAGAAATTCCAGATAGGAAAACCCAATAATTACTTTTTGCGTGAACCCTCATGCTCAGCAGTAACGCTTGCGAATACTAGACCAAAGAGACAATATAAAGAGTAGCAAGTGTAATTAGAATCCACATATCGCCAGTTAAGTTACACTTGAACCACGAAAAACTCGTTCTAAAATAACGACGTTGTAAACGGTACTTGCCCGGGGTCCCCCAATCTAGTTCCCCTTGGGGTACCACGAGCAAAAATACAAATTGGTACTAAGAATGTGCAGATGACTACCAATAATGATCGTGAACCGCATATTTTATTGTAGTTTGTGGACGACCGCAAACTATAGATTGTCCCTCAGAGTAAGGCTTGTCCACTCTGAAATGAAATGACGCGCCCCACTACCGTGTGCGTAAATGCGGTAGTGGGGTGCGTCATTTTAGAGTGAACAAGCTTAAAGCCTTGTGCAGAGTGGCGCAACTTACATGCTCTGTGAGTGGAGCGACGCGACACCGATAATATTGTTCTACCGTGAAGTTATTTTAGAAATTGTTTTATTAGAGTCGGGCCGCGCTAGTCTGTACGAGGCTTTACTCTGCTATGATGTCATAAAAACGCTGTGAATACAATATTCGTACCTACTATGAACGTGCGGTTGACTGCACCAATAATGATCGCTAACTGCAACTACACAGGATAATTTGTTAAAACAAAGTCGTCAGTATTTCTAAAACAAGTTTTATTTACCTTAAACATCTCTAGCATAATCAAAACAAAAATATTCCCACCGCCATTACTTCACAAGTAATGAGTTAACAACATAAAACTTAAAGTAGTTAAAACTAACAATGCACAATTGACAATCTCATTTACAATCCATTTGCCGAATTCCTTAGGTCAAAATCATAATAATATAAAGTAAATAGTCGGACTGTTTACAGTTGTAACTCATTAATGGCTATCGTTACACCTAAACAAAGCAATATCAAGTAGACTCAAGACCATTTAAATGTGAACTTTATATCGTGTGACGTACAGTATTATTTCTAATGACGGGGTCGGCTATACGTCTTGGAATTTGGAAATGTTACTGTATGTTCCACGGTATAGAGCTCACATTTCAATGGGTGGAGTTCGTGTTAAGGAGTGCGACGGGCCTCATAAAGCTAGTAATCAGATTATATCATGATTCGTTTAAATAATTTGATCATTTCATGAGATTAATATTGACTCTATTACTGTCTATTTTATACAGTTGACGTATTGGTACAAATTTTCGCATTATTTTACTAACACAAAATGAACTTTATTCCAATTGCCATAAGGTATATTTCGTATTTCCCAAGTAACGCGACTGCTCTAAAAAATATGCTAAATATTACCGTGAGCCAGCGTAAAATCAAATAAACAAGTATTTCGATGTCGCGTTGCTATCAAAATCACCTACATTTCGCGCTACAAACAAACCTTCCCAAAAAGACGTGGTCAAGATTCAAATATTTTATGACTTTTTAAAACATGAACAAGATTGAGTCACAATTTTATGTTAAGTTCTAGTACTAAGCTAACATTCGTAATTATAATTAAAACTATCCCTAATGAATACAAGTTACAAGTCGGTGGTAAAGAGAATAGTGGAATTGACAGAGATCGCATTATAGGCAATGGAAACGTCAATTAAGATTACTAATTAAATAAAGTTGATAAAGACCATTTTGCTATTAAGCTAGGGTTTCTTATGACTGCGGTGGCCGTCACATAGCGTCCGCAATTTACCGTCGAATGTCGTCACTAAAACGATAATATGAAAGTAAGTTGGGTGTGTTTCGCTACAGGGTTTTTTTGACACCGTAAAGTCAAACCGCGGTGCCATCGTTTTCATGACGGCCGTTATGTTGCGGTCACCGCTTTCGTAAAAAACCGAAGATTTACCTACACTACACGCCAAGACTCTTAAGAAGTCGCGTTCATAAAACGTGCGAGTAAGAATGGTGCCGATTCTCTTGTCACAAATGCCTCTAAACTAGACAAAAAATCACTAAAATTAAGTTTAATCCTGTCAAACGACGATTTCCCATTCTGAAATTGACTAAAATGACACAATTTAACTATATTTTAGTTTGAAAGCACTAAGATAGTACTGAGTTTTTAGTTTAGTGAAAATGGCAATTTTGCTATTGCTGAATATGACATTTTTCACCTAAATTTTTGATTGTAAAATACCAAATCAGACTAATTCTGACAATTTTTAATCGCGATTAAAAAGGTGTGGGCTAAAATAAGTTGTCATGAACTAAAATTCACACCAACATCTCGACTTCACGTGCAAAAACAGTACTGTATTTATTTTTTCTTTTGCTTATATCTCGAAAATGGTGCGTCCTATCGCAAAAATAATGAAAATTTCGACCCCCTTTAAGAAACTCTTAAACCCCTAAACCTGAACATGTAGGTAATATTTTGTCATATTTTCCATATTAAAAGTGAAAAATTCCATATAAAACACGTCGAGGCGGCACCCCTGCGCGCCTCCGGCTCTTAAAAAAAATCACGGGTGAGGGCAAACCACGGGTACCACGTGGATTCGCGATTGTCAAATTCTATTTTAGTTGTGTCAAAATTATTTTTTAGTTTAGAGAATTTTATTTGCAGAATAGCTCTAAAGATTCTCATAGCCTAAAGTAAGGAATTTTAGTGATAGTTTAGTTAGTTTAGTTCGGTGTACAAGAGAATCGGCACCATTGTCAATATTTAGCGAGGGATTTCTAAACCTCTATGCTGAGTCTCGTGCCATCTCGCTCTCGCGTTATATGACCGTATGTAAGCTCATCTAAAGTCGCATCTTAGTTATTTATGACATGCAACTTCGTCAAAGAAAATGGTGTCGATCAAATCTACCATAATTCTGAAAATCAAACGCAGAAATACTAAAAATCAAAACTGACGGTTTCCTGTTTTACAATAGAGATAAGAGAAAAATAGGTATTCAGAAATTCATATCATGTAACTACGCATGCCTGAATTGACTGAGAGTATTTGAGAGTGCAAAGGTTCTCTAAACTGTCGAAAAGTTGTCGAGGTTACATAATTTACATTTCATTTATAAAAACCTTGCGCTTTCATTTTATAGGTTGAAAATTACAGGATTCTTATGATTGTATGAACTAAGAAAAAAAAAGTCAGTGCATAGTAGTATCATGTTTTACTAACAAAAGCTCTATCCGTGTCCCAGTGATACTATAATAAACCAAGTAGATACAGTCACTATATGCATTGACTTTCCTTACAAAGAAACTTAAATTGGGTTAAAAACTTTGGTCAAGGAGTACAGTAATAAAATATTTTTTTATAAAATTATTGCTAGCGTACAAATTCATAAAGTCAAGAGGTATAGTTGGTCACGTTGTAAACAATCAGTATCATAAACATACATAAAAATAAATGCTATAACATAGAAAAATACAATATCTTCATTATCACATGGTTACCAAATTGTATAAAATTGCTTCCATTCAATGGGTTTGTAGTTAATTTTTCTGTCAAATTCATTTATTTTGTGTATTAGGTTTGAAAAGAAGAGTAGTAAAAACTACCAAAATAAGGAACATACATTAAAATTACTATTTTGTGTGCTTAAATTATAAATTTATGACATAACTTTATTTCATTGAAGTGAAAAATACTATGAACCACTGCCATAGCATACAAAATTATCCCTCGATAACATACAAAAGAAAACAGTAAAACTATTTCATGACAATTTGCAACTTGGCAACATTGTGCATCAACACAATGAATTTGACAGTAAAATTAATATTCTAATTCTAAACTTTCTTGAGTTCCTCTTCCTTAGCTACTTCCTCAAAAGCAGCCAACAGATTCCTCCTGCACTTACTCTCATCTGTGTACCGTAATTCCCAAATAATATACTCTCCTACATTCAAAGGGTCTTCTGAATAACTAATTTGTACTTTACACTTTCTTTCCCACTTCATGGCATCAGTGCTTCGACTGTTCCGAGTTCTAGTAAATTCTACATAACCATTACATTCTACAGCTAATTTTGGCAACTGAGAATTTAGTGCATCATGTGACCTATCAGAGTCTGTACCACTGGTGGAGGGAAGACAATCGCCTTGTCCTAATTCAGGGTTTGGAGGCGTGACCGGGACACACTTCCTCTTCACTTTGCGTAACCCATCACCTTGGCTACTTATCTCTGAATCTTCATCTGGGAATGGTCTTTTCAATGGATTATGATCTTTTTCGTTACCATTTTCTTCACAAGGCCCAATGTTGTCAGTCTTTTGTTTTTTGTCTATGCTAATTTCATCTTGAGGCTGGCAACCCTCAGCCCACTCTGGACTGTTGCAGTTAGACCTGAGCTGTCTCCTTTTGTGACATCTGTCTTTTGTTCTAATAATTTCTGGGGAGTTGAGTGGACTAGCCAAAATTGAATCATCTTTTCTGAAAATGATAAATCATTGATGATAAACTATTCTATTTATCTTATAAGTACATATATTTGCAGGAGGTAAAGAGCCCTTGAATAAGTTAATAATTTGTTGTAAGAGTAGAATATACACTTGACTTTTGGTAGTGTTATAATTTTTAGAAATTCAAATTAGTGTGATTTCAGGGTTCCCGGGTAAAAAATACAAAAAAAGGGAAATTATAAATGAGATAAACTATTAGCTTTTCATTTTTTACTGGTAATTCATCAATAAGTCAGCAGGATATAGGTAGGTAGAAAGTAGGGTAAAGAAAAGAAAACCAAATTAAAAAAGCACCTATTTTAATCAACATTAAAAGTATACAAACCTTTGCAGCCTTTCATGCCTGCTCTGTATCTTATCTATGCTTTCAACCGTAGTAAAATCATGGCGGGAACATTGCATGTCAAATTTTAGGAAGGCTGTAACTTTTTTTCTAGTTTTAACTGTTCGGCCAAACCATTCCAGCATTGCATCATCAGATAGGTACAGTGCCAGGTTGGAACGTTCATGGTCTATCATGCGTTTGTACCATGCAATGAAGGTGCGTGCCTGTTGGCGTTCAGAGAACTTGTTGTTTGTATTATTATTGTTCTCTTGTGATGTTTTGAATTTTGATTGGTGATTACGTTTGCGAGGTGTGGTTGGAGAGGACATTTTCTGAAATAAAATAAAAATTGGTCCATGTTATCTACTTATTGACTAGGTCAGTTTTGATGCATGTCTAGATAACTGAATGTGCAATATTCCTCAATCTTTTGGCTATTTAGCCTAACCATTATTCAAAATGAAGGAAATAGGTCTTCAGAAAGAAATAATAAGTAAGGGAACCAACAGTGTTTTTGTTGATTCAGAATGTAAACAAATGTAGTATACTTACATTTATCAGATAATATTTCAACAACTTTATGAGAATTCTTGGCGTTGTTTGCCAAGTCCAGCCGAAGCCCTGCAAGACGCTTCTTGCTCTCTTCAATGTACGCAGATAATGACAAGTTTATTTCTAATAGTTCCTTGTGTAATGACGCTATGTTATCGTTGTTCGAAGATATATTTTCTGCAAAAACACATAACATTGATTATTTGTCATCCAAAAAACAATTGAAACATGACAAATTTCGATATTTAAAACATAACCTACTTAAACACTTTACTGCCTCAAATGTTAACTGTTCACGGGTTAAATCATCAGATATCGTCGAATAATTCATCTTACGTGATACAACAGCGTTTGTTACGATTAAATTCCGTAGGTTTATTCACAAAACTCGCTCAGTCACTGGTTTAATCACAAAATTCTCATTCGGTAACAGAACAAAAGCAAGCATCGTTTTCGCCAAACAAAATGGCAACCATAAACTATTTCGTTTTGACATGTTCAACAACACAGGTTTGAATGCATATAAGAATACCATCATCTCTTATTTTGCTTTGAGCCGCCTTGTGTTAAAAAAGGATAGAATAATAATTTTGATGCTAAACATGAATATTTGTAACCGACTATCTCTGGAACACTTCATTCAAAACAGAATTGTGTCCATAGACAGCCAGTTTTATAAAAACGTTTTTTGTTCTTTTTGCTCCAAACCAAATCCAATGAAATAGATTTGAGTAAAGTAGTGTGTAAAAGTACCTACACACTATGCAGGCGAACGACACGTGACTCCAGAATTTTAATTTGTCTGTCTGTGATGTCTTGTTTACACCTTTTTAGTTGGCTTTTTTGTCGTAGTTGGGTTTTAGTTTTTATTATCTCGTATTATTACCTAGTTAATCCATGCTTAAATGTTAAAGGCCGCAGGCATCCGCTGGATGCGAGAAGCACAGAATCGATTGAAATGGCGGTACTTGGCCTATGTCCAGCAGTGGACGTCTTTCGGTTGAAATGATGATGACTTTCCCAATTTTATTTATTAAGTACGCAGAGTACTATACACTATGGCCGCGCCGTAATAATAAAGTACTCTGTGGCGCCGGCGGCATGACCCAGCCTTTAGTCACGCGCGTTTTTCGTCGGCATGCGGTATTTTTATGTACCTTCTGGCCGTTTACTCACTGTACAGTGACTGGTCCCATTCACGGTACGAGGTCAACGAGAACGAGATGACGATGCCGAAGTAGCGTTAGTACATACATTAAAATAAGGTACAATTCCGTAGCCGACGGCAGGTGGCAACTGCTGGCAACACCACACGACTGTCTTCCATGTATTTCTACGAAGCTACGGAAGGTATTTCCATGGACTTAGTATTTCATAGAAATTCGTAGAAACCAGTCGTGTTGCGGCGACACGTCGACTGTAGTTGCCGCCTGCGGTCGGCTACGGAATGGTACCTTTAAGCCTCGTGCAGACTAGCGTGGCGCGGCGGCGCAACGTGACTCGAACAATACAATTTCTAAGAAAACTTCACGGGCTAACAATAAACGGTATCGAGTCACCCTAATTTGCGCGAAGCTTTACCATGGCCACAGAATAAATTATAGTACCAATATTATCGTATGGCTCCGTAAGTAATCTCGTTTCTCGGTGACAACCCGTTCACGGAGCGGTGAAAAAACAGACATATTGTTTTTGCAGTACCGATAACGTGCCAGTTAGCCAGTTGTATTTACCGTAAACCGTACCGCGCCGCCAGTTATAACATAGATATTTTATGATATTATGTAGCGAAAGATTTGAGTGAAATCATGAAATATACTTACCTAATTTGGTACGGTTTTTAAATAATAACATTGTAGGATTTGGTATGACATAAAAAACCGGTAGAGTGCGTGTCGCACGTGTTCCGTAATTGAAATGTTATTTACGCATGCAATCTGCCTACCCTTTCCCCCCGTTTTATCGGGTTAGACTGGCTACCGATACCAGTATAGTATGCTGTAATGCTGGGATCGGCTGCCTGTCTAACCGGATGCAGCTGAATACCAGTATGTTACATAGACCTCCACAACCTCCTCCACTGTTGCCTCCACTGGGCAACATGATAGATACCCCTTGGTAACACTGATTGTCAGATTTTTGGGCTTCAGACTACCCGTAACGACTGTCAAAGATCTACGACACAATAATGCTCTGTGGTATGACAGCCGGGACCAACGGTTTACCGTGTTTTCCGAGGCACGGACGGGTTTCGATCTCAGAGTAATAACTCGATATACAGGGTTATTGGTTATATTTCGGCAATCCATTTAACCATCCATTCAATCAACATAATTATAACCAATAACCCTGTATACCTAATGCATGGTCACCCATCCACGAACCGACCGCGGCAAGCGTAGTTTAACCTGCGATGATCCGTGCGGCCATTTTTATTTAGCCACGAGCCCCTCAATATTTACGCTTACACAGTATTGTTTTTATGGACGGCTAAAATCTGTTTGTATAATTTATTTTAAACAATTTTTATGAAAGACAAAGTTACTTCTGCGGTTGTAACAAATTTATCTTATCCCTAGAATATCCCTATCTTCATCAATAGGTAAGTACCCAAGCTCAAATATATGCCATACCATGTTCAGTTCCCTTTCATAGCTTTGCCCATGGTCTAATAAAACGAAGGCGAAGTATATTATTATACCATGGCTTTGCCTACGACAAGAACGTTGTTATATTACACTAGCTTCTGCCCGCGACTTCGTCCGCGACCTTTCTCAAATATTGGGCTATCCAATGCAAAAAAAAAATTCACATCCGACTGGTACGGTAGTTTCGGAGATTACCCTCTACATAAAAACTTACAAACAGACAAACAAATTTTACCTCTAGTTTCATTTCGTCAAGTTAGTATACTGAACGGCATAAACAGACAAAAATCTCAATATTCACAATAAAATATTTTTTGTGTTTACCTTTACCGAGATAGGCTAATGTCTACCATAGACAATGTATTAATTACGTGAACGATTGGATAGCTGAGGGAGCGCGCTTCTTTGGGAGTGGTAATGCGCCGAACCAATCTACTGCGTTCTTGCGATCATTGACTTCGGCCATTGGTCTATCTTTTGTCAACCAATCATCGAAAAACCAGTGAGGACCCAATGTAAGTTTACAATTTATTTTCGCCGAATATTCTCTCGGGATGGCTGTACCGGCAAATGTTTTGGAATACGCGAAAACTATAGGATTTCAAGTAAATGTTACAATAATGTCTGACGAAATTACGTGAAAAGCAGCAGCCATTTTGATTACGTTGCATTCCTTGGCCTCGTAGCAGTGACGTGTTGATTTTCCCTGTGATTTTAGTGAGTTACACTTCGAAAGCTTTCCATTTGGATATTCGTTTTACCTTTACATCATAGCCTGTAAGTCAAAGGCATTATAGCTTATACTAGATTTGCAAGAGCGCCATAACGATTCGGCAAGATCAAATCTCCCGGAGCACTAGTGCAATCTTTACGCTTATCTAAAAAACGACATTGCGATGCATATCCCTATCTTTTGGAAATCAATTATATTCCTCAGTTAGTATTCCTCAGTTAAAGTTTCCTTACTTAAAGTATCATTTTTGGGAGTAACAGTAAATTATAAAAACAATTGTTTGATTTTGGACTCACTACCTACTTAGTTTTTGAAGGTCAAAAATTGTTGAAAGTTCTCAACAAATATCAGCTGATCTACAAGGCCAAAATAATATAGGTTTGATAAAAAAATATTTAATTAACTTTTTATCAAGAATTTTGAGCTACTTTAACAACAACATTCTTAACTCACACCAAGGTAAACAAGTAAACTTTTCCATTTACAGAGTGATTCATGATGGAGCACGCACAGATCCAGAGCTCTGATGGAACTCAGGTGATGACGATAAATGGGCAGCAGTTGCAAGTTCTACAGATGAACAACTCTCCACATATGATACAGGGACCTAACGGACAACAGATAGTTGTGCACGCCGTGCCTTCCAATGCAGCATCTATTCAGGTTAAATTACAATTTGTTTATAGAGTCCTTTTAGTCAAAGATTGTTACAGCATGCACTAAAATCATCATCACTCAACTCATTAATCATTCATTTTTATGGGTTTTATGACTTGACAAATTATTAATATTCAATAATTCAGTTATGGTTATATTTTATTGTGGAGTAAAGAAATGGTAACACATTGTTGGGTATAGAGTAGCTTGTAACTATTTGAATATAAACGCTTTTCCTTTGTTGTCTACTCAATAGTCACCAATATTTCAGCTACAACTTGTTATGATTAAGCCTAGGGCTACCTAATTACGTAACACATTTTCGTAAACGATTGCGACTAATCTGTTTCATTTTGACAGTTCAACAACATTAATTGCGTTATTTACGTTGTTGAGCAGATTTTTTTCCAACTTACGAAGCAATGGATTAGAAATCTGTTTCTAAACGATTCAGATTGTGATTCATCGTGTATTACTCAATTAGGGTACAGGTTTTAAAGAGCAAATGGTATGCAAACCTTCGTATATAATTTAAAAAATTTAACACATTTTTAATTGTACATGCATCCAGATTGGGACACCGCAGATCCAGGTAGTAGTATCATTCATAATTTCTCTTAGTTAGAAAGCATGAATCCATGGGCGTACCCAGCTCTTGATCCAGGGGGGGGGGGGGGGGGGGGGGGAGGAATAGAAATTTCTGAAGCTGGGGCATATGTTTTACCTTACATGTAGTGTGTAGGGGAATCACCGGAGACCCTAAGCTATAGGTAGTAAAATAAATAACCTGTGTGCTTGCTGCATTACCGTATTTTGCATGATACAACAACATGACCTGCCGCATAGTGTAGTTTTTTCTAAAAATTGTAATTATAAAGTAAGTCTTAACGTGACTCTAACATAATTTTTATCGTCATCAGTAGGTACCTAGGCCTACAAAAACTAGGGGGGGGGGGGCAGCTGCCCTCCCCTGCCCCCCCCCCCCCCCCTCTGTGTACGCCCATGCATGAATCATCATAGGTACTCATTATATAATGCAACCTCTGTAATATACAGACTCAGTTCTGCAGCTCATCAGAAATAAATTTTAAGCAACGATTTTGTAACAAGTTTTTTATATTGTTTTCTTCAGGTAGCCACACAAGGCGGTCAGCAGCTTCAACAGTTGCAAGTAGTCCCTATATCTAGCATTCAAGGTAGGTCAAATTTAACCTATTTTTTTACTTAATGGAAAACTAGCTTATGCCATTAAAAGCATTAGCTAGCCACCTAATTGCCCAGAGAGAGACATTCTAATATTCAAGCATGATTGCTTATAGAGGCTACAAATGCCTAAATAAGAACAATATATGAATATCACCCACAACAGTAAATCATTAAGACTTTGTTCAATCTATAAATTCTGTTTATCAGTATCACTATCTGCAGATAGATCATTTATATAATCAAAATCAAGAATCAGCTCATTTTGAACGACATTTTGCTTTATTTAGCTGGGAAGAAGTGGAGCAAAAAACTCCCCAAGTAGCACTGACTGCTGTCTGTTCAGTTAGAAGAAACTGATTCTATTCAATCTACTCATGATTTCTTGCTTTATACTTTATTTTAATTATCTTTTCTTCTTTTTTCACAGCCGGTGGGAACATACAGCCAATGCAGCTGGTTCAGACTCCTGATGGACAGACATTCATATACCAGCCGGTAGCCACGAATGCCCAGCCTACTATTGATCAACATCAAATCATACACCAACCTACCAGTAAGTTGATTACTTATCACATGGGACCAAAACTTAATTAGCGGAATGTTAAATGATGAAAAATAAACGAAAAATCAATGTTTCCCTAAGACCATTCTATAGATAAAAAAGAAAATTCTATTTCGTTCGTCAATCCGATAATAAAAAAATATTTGACAGGTATTTTTTGCTTTATCATATAAAAAAAAAGGTACTTAGATAAAACGCATTAAAATTGGGGAGTGGGGGTCACTACGTCATAAGTAAGTATAAATCTACATACTCGTGACGTCATGGCACATTTTAATTCGAATGTATCGCCGTAATCTTTTGATAACGTAAAAAAATAAAAAATACGTGTACATTATTTTTTCATAATCTACATGACGGATAATTTGTTTTTTGTCTTCATTTCTATTGTCATCAGCACAAGACTGGTAAAGCTGTATACCTTAGATTAGACAGATTGATTTGACTAAATTAGTTTATTGCACTTGTTTCAAATTCTAATTTGGACCTTATGTCTGTGCTCTAGAAATCATAATGCATTGAAATGCTATGTAAAACATATTTTTTGTTGTTTCAGTGATCAATCTAAACGGCAATTTGGTTCAAGTGGCGGGCGTCGGCAATGCAGTGCAGGCGCAGCAGATTGTCAACCAACCTAACATTGTTATGGTAAGTCACATTATGCCGTACGCTAAATACGTTCTTTGACGTGGAGTTGCGGACACCAGCCCGTCTTACCAAGTCGCATTATGATCACAGATTTTAAAAGAACCTTTTTACTAGTATTTGAAACTCAAATATTGCTAACTATGCTGTGTCACCATCGTAATTCGGCCAAAAACAGCGCTGGGTGTACCTCCCGCAAGCACCGCCACAACGACTGGTTATGTCTTATGCTGTGTACAATAAATAGTATAATATTGTAAAGAGTACTTGACAAGTTGGCAGATTTAACGCCAATGGGGATCAAAACTGCCACTTGCTCACTTCAGACGTCACAACTACCCAGCGTCACAGATTAATACAGATGAGACCACAGAACAGAAAAAACAGTAGAAGTAGCATAGCGCTTCATTAGTATCGGAACCAGCGTACCCCAACTCACACAAATACAAGTTAATTGTATTTCGGAACACTAAGAAATCTTTGGTGTGATTGGTAGTTTAACATTGAATGAAAGTAGGAAATAATGTCAGTCGTCGCTTATTTGAAAATAAACCACAATTTATAGACAATAGATTTGTTTATTGTCTACTCTTTTTACGTATTTATAACTTTTTCCGTTTAAAGCAGACACTGAATAGTTTCATGAGCAAGTTACGCTACCCGCCGCTAGATGTCACTATATTAAATGCATTCAATTTCAATCTGTATTTCGTTAGTAATAAGATTCATATTTGCGTAACGAGGTCATTTCTATTCGTCCTCCTCTAGGGATGTACCACTGTCGTTGACTTATTTATCGACATTTCGTTTTATTTTCAAACAAAATACAGTCAACAGCTAGAGTCGATAAATATTATTATGTTCAAAATCAAGTGTTAATATTTTATTGTAATACATACGATTTACAGAAAGTATAATTAAGAATTGTTATGTTAAACTACTGATCTGAATTTGAAAATTACTACTATCGTCGATTGAGAGTGTCTGGTCTGCACCAAGTGCAAAGGCAACTCATAGAAATCCAACGACTGACGAAACACGAAGTTTGCCGAGGAACGTTTAGAAAATAGTTGTACTGTACCTATTTATTTTTCACTTTGTCGAAACTTAGGTTATTACTAACTTAAGTTTCGACAAAGTGAAAAATTATTATTGTATAAGTATATTGTAGATTTTGAAAGCGGTTGTCTTTTTTATCACGATTATTCATGTCGTCGTTGCGACTTTTAAGACCTTTTATGTGTCACTTTTGGCAAAATCACTTTTTTACGCCAGCTGATCTAAATATGATGTTGATCTGAATGTGATTCGCGGCCGTATCAAATATTAATTTATAGAATTATAATAAAAAAATCACCAATACAAAAGAATCCCTCTACGTTCATAAAATCCTATAATTATTGAATGACTATTTCATGAAATCATGACATTTTAGGATTATTCTAATATAAGAGTTGTTATTATGTTTGTTGCTGATTCTAATGATTATAATTCTCTGAAGCCATATTTGTTACGGTCTCGAATCATATTTTAATCAACATACAACCTGACACTGACTTACAAATTGCAAATCACGTAAGCAAATTTGAATTTCGCGGGCTACCTTAGCGCGTCCCCTTTAAAATATCGATAGCTCATTATCGATAACGGTAATCTCTAATTGAGTAGCTGACTGTGACATGTGCATAGTTGGAATCTTCGCGAAGAATATGTTTGAGTTTAAAAGAAAGTAGACCTTTAATTTAACACTATAAAGTCCACTTTTACTTGTCTTGTTTAATAAAATATTATTTTTCAAATTTTTATCGAAATAAAATCAATTAAGACTTACTGACGGTATGACATACCTCTATTTGATATATTTTTGGTTCTGCTATCGTGTTTACATTCTAAAACAGCACAATAGGGCATTTTTGTATTTTTTTTTCAAGTTCTTTTCACCGTGACGGTTGTAACGAGACTGATTTGCGTGGTGTGTGCGCGGAGCAGACATATGCGGATCTTCGCAAAACTCAGGGTACGCGGGCCCCGCCTACTTGCGACTTCTACTGTTTTTTTCTGTTCTGTGGATGAGACAATGCAGCATCATTAAAAAAAAAGCGACTTGCTACGACACAATAAAGTGCAATTCAGGTCGCACAGCGCTAACCTAGAAGTTGCCTCTCTTTCTATCGCGTAACTCGTAGATCTTCTGACTACGTTACACTCGCTGAATTAGCCCGACAAGTCGAGCCCGCCGTGTACTTGTAACTTCATACCTAAACTTAAGAGTATCCCATCTGTGCTAGCGTCTAAGAATTTGATAGCTAGCTGTCACTATCCGTACTTGTGTTTTGTTAACATTTTAAAACATTCATAATTTATTGACTTTTCCACTGAAGCTGCTTTTTTACCAGTGACGCTTCTCTTGTCCTTAGCTCGTCTTTTAATATCTATCTAATATCTATTTTTCGTTTAATCTGTGATCGACACAACAATGGTGGTTTGAAGACTGACAACTGTGCTGCCACCTATGATGAGCTTTCAGTTTTTAACCCCATTATGTATTCATCAAGAATCACATGAGCAATATAGACATCTAAAGACTTGCTTATCAGCCAATTAACGCATCTCTCCAAACATTTCAGATGGTCAACAGCAGCAATAACAACGCAAGTACTAGCACATCAATGTCCGAAGGTGCTAGTTCTTCAGCAGCCGGCTCTGATGAGGAGCCACTTCTGTACGTGAACGCGCGGCAGTACAAACGCATTCTGAAGCGACGCGCCGCCAGAGCCAAGCTACACGAACAAGGGAAGATACCTAAAGAGAGACCTGTAAGTTTGAATTTGTTATACTTACAAACCTTTGCATGCAAAACCTCGGTCGTACTTAAGGCGGACCGCGGAAGCACCAGGGAAGCCCGCAAAATTCATTTTTTGCAGGTTAGTATCAGGCAAAGTATGAATATGTCTTAAGGCGGACCGCGGAAGCACCAGGGAAGCCCGCAAAATTCATTTTTTGCAGGTTAGTATCAGGCAAAGTATGAATATGTATGTTTGAATTATAATCATATGATTATGTAAGAATTATAATCATTAAAATCATCAATAAAACACTAAGTTCAAATTGCATTATTGAATGACAATTTCATAAAATCAATCCATTTTAGACCAATTCTAACTTTTAATGGTGATTCAGATGCATCGTCATAGAACTAGTCCATCTACAATGCTTTAAGTTTGTAAAGCATAAATAAACATTATAAGTATACTATCGCCCTCAAACCAGAACATTTGTACTATATAAAAGTTGTCAGTTGATGTCTTGAGTTGCAGGACTGACAAGTGACATCTCATGCAACAATTATATCACACTTCTCATCCAAAGATTACACCAGTTGTTCTGACCATCTAAGTATATGGATGACTAATTATTTGTTTCTACTTTTCAGAAATATCTTCACGAGTCGCGACACAGACATGCAATGAACAGAATACGCGGTGAAGGCGGCCGATTCCATTCAGGCAGTAGAAAGTAAGTTAATAATGCCAATTACCTTTAGTATTTCCATATTGAGTACTTTTTCATTAGACACGGTTCATAAGAACTTTATATTTATTTGTTTGGAATGTGCTGACATTACAGGAATATGGAAAATATGGAGCAAATCAGTGAGGACCAGAAACTTTTAGAAGACATCAAACCAGATACGGTTTCAATAACAATCATACAGGTAATTGCGATTAATATTATAATTGAAAGAAAGAACACACTAACACAGTTTCATAAAAGAAAGTTGCTAAAGAAGATTATTAGTAGCTATGGTCTGTTCTAAAAGTACCTGATGAAATGTAAACAAACCTTGTACAGGTACAATTCTAACACAATTACTCAGTAAAGGGAAATAGTAACCATTTGTATACATTTTCGTCAGATACTTTGGAAACAAGTTGTAGTTGTAGCACACTTTGTAAAGCTCACCTGGTAACACCATACCTATTCCTGCCGCCAGGCAGCATTGAAGTGTTCCAGCTAAATGGGTATGGGTGCGAGTAATAACTGTCACATGAGAGGCTCTGCTATTATTGTAATGACCATAAGAGGTAGTGACCACTTATCAGGCTGGCTGCCAGTTTTGTTTATCATCAGGCTGCTGGCTGCCAGTTTTGTTGTTGTTTGTCACTCAAAAACTAAAAGAAACCGGCCAAGTGCGTGTTGGACCACGCACAATGGTTCCGTAGTTGGAATGAATATTTCCCAAGAACAAAGTTATCATTTTAGTTGAAAAATATGTGCTACCATACATTCCAACTGCAAATGTGAGTTTGTACGCACATTATATTGGGAGACTCACTATGTTATATTGAGACCATATAGTTCTTATAGGTTTTTCTATGTGGTGTGGTATTTCCATGTTAGGTTCAGTAGTATCGGATGTAAGAATAGTCAATTTTCATCAATTTTCTTAAATAACTTTAAACCTAAAAAATAAGCTATTTAACTTAATATAAAAATTATAAAAAAAATACACAGACTCACAGTAAGCCCTTTTGATATGTCACAAGGTATAGTGTGCAAAACTTTTGTTTATTTATTTTTTCTTTTTCTCCCAAAAGTGACCCCCATATTCATAATTCATTTATTTGCTTAACACGTCCGTGTTTGGGTCACAGAATTGATGCCTATGTGTACCAAAATTCAACCTAATTGGTCCATTAGATTCGGAGCAAATTGGGTGTGACAGACGGACAGACAGACACACGAGTGATCCTATATGGGTTGCGTTATTTTCCTTTTGAGTTACGGAATCCTAAAAAGACTATTTCCATTTCCGAAAAATATACTAAAATGTTACTTTTTCTCCAGGATGACGAGGGTCAAGAGCAGCAACCGACACAGTGGAGGCGACTAGCGCCCCAGACTCTTCAGTCCACGTAGCAGTCGTCTGATGAGGATGAGAACTAAGGACACTAGCAGTGATCTAGTGACCAACTGATAAAAGAACTATGTGTGGGTGAGACTTGCTATCGTGGGATCTGGACTACACAATGAAGTTCAAGTGTGACAGTGTCTGTGTGATGTCAATAAGTAATATGTGTGACTTGGCAAAGTGGGATTCTGATCATAATACTTTGGACTAAAATGTATTGTAGATGTCTTCTCTGGAGGTTTACCATACACTTATAGCAGGTTAGAGGTCAATATTAAACGAAAAATTAGGTGTTATGCGATTTTGAACCATGTGTGCCAACTATTAACTATCACCTTGACTTGCCTTGCAAGCGAATATGGTATGGCCTTCCTAATGTCAGAAGGAAATCAATAAATTTTAATAAAAGGACTTTATAAAGGCTGATGTGAATAAACTTTGTATGTTAGAGGCTAGCTCTAAATATTATGTTGATATAACAAGTTATTGGATTAGTATAGTGTCGTGATTTCGTGGAATTTGTTAACCGTTTTGATTCCAAAATTATATTGTGAGCTGTTTATTATTTGTTGACTTTTATAGATGTATGTGGAAGCAATTCTCTTAACTTAATTTGAATCTGTCACCACTAATATTTCATTTTTCTGCATTCATTTTAACACAGATTTTTTATTTCATTGTTTAATTTTAGAAAGCCAAAGAGGTTCCAATTGATCTACAGTTCATTGATAAAAAAGTGTTCAGACGACTTCTTGTATGTATGTAAATATTTGTTAGTGATACAATTTCAGACTATAACTTAAGAAATTTTTATAACGCAATTTAAGTACAAAATAAATATGCACTTATGAAAACTGTCTTTTATTTAGGTAGAATTGTAATTAATTTACAAAATACAATACGAGTTCAAAAGTTTTATTATAAAGAGTTTCATAAACATGATCCGAAATACGTCAGGTAGATAAGTTGAGTAAACTACAGTAATTGGCATCAAACATTATTTTGTACCTATAATAATTAACCTTATGTAATCTTACATAGGTCACAGATTAGTACAGAATATGGGAAACTCCGCTAAATCATTTGAATAAAAAGCGACTTGCTACGACACAATAAAGTGCAATAGGGATGATGAACAAAAAAAAATTTTTTTAGTCCGTCTGACATAAAAAAATATTGGACACGTTTTTTTTTTTTTTTACGTAATCAAAAGATTTCGGCGATACATTGAAGTAAAATGTGCCATGACGTCACGAGTATGTAGATTTTATACATACTAGTGACGTAGCGACCCCCACTCCCCAACCTAAAATGCGTTTTATCTAAGTAGTTTTTTATTACTATGATAAAGCAAAAAATACGTGTCTAATATTTTTTTAGTATCTGACTGACGATGACGGACTAATTAGGTTTTTTTTTTTACCCACGCATCATCCATATTCAGGTCGCACAGCGCTAATTACCGACAGTTTTATTCACCTAGAAGTTCTAAACTCTATCTTCTGACTACGTTACGTACAGTCACGAGCACCAATATGTATTCACTTAGCAAAATTCAAAAGCGATTTTCGCATGGAATAACGACTACAACTTTGAGATAAGACCTATTTCATATTAGTGTGGGTTCCTAAATAATAACAAAATAAAATTACAATCACCACAGTAGGAGAAAATCACTTTTTAAAATTGCTAAGTGTATACATATTGGTGCTCGTGACTGACTGTACGCCCATTGAATTCGACAAGTCGAGCCCGCCGCGTAGCTACTTGTAGCTTCATACCTAAAAAGCGGAGTGTCCCATTTATATTCATCTGTGCTTAGGTGAATTACTTATGATTGTATATTTAGCTAATATTGATTTTCTTCCTAAATCTTAGTCGTAATGAAACTAAAACATCTGTACATCAATAATAATTCACAATAAGAAAAACAGCAGCTTGATTGTTAATAACTGTCAATAACACAGAATAACTAACAACTGAAGATAATACATTTACGATTGTTAACAGTGATAAAATCATGAAAATATCAAAAACAATTTTGTATAAACAATTTAAAAAAAAATAATGAGTACAAACAGAGATTTATTATAATAATAATATCCTTAATAATTGCACTTAAAGACTTATCTAAAACCGTTCAATATCATCTTGCTTGCAACTTATTGCTTGCATGAGGAATAATTTTTAATTTTTAATTCCAACTTAATTAGTTATAACGGATAGAAGTCTATTCATTTAAAAATATCTTATAAACGAAGTTCCTTATGTAATAACAAACTTATCCTATTTTTCTTGACTTCAAACATGATTTATCCTAAAAACTAAAAATTCATACATTTGGCTAGGTGTTAGGTTTGCTGGCCGTTTCCTTGATGCGCTGTATCTCCGTCCTAATTGCCGATATTAGGGGTATGGCTGGGTCTTCAACCTGCAACCTGCCCTCTGTGGTGATCAGCGCTGGGTTGACTGTCGGCCGAGCACCTAGGGACTACCAGCGTTAAATTATCATGGAGTTGCCGTCCCATTGCTGTGAGGAAGGAAGTTGGGTCTAGTGATTCAGGAGTTGGTTTTTTAGAGCCTGTGTTATAGACTTACGTGCTTGGTTAACACCCCAACACCAGCTGTTTAGGTAAACTTTTTGGATTAGTCACAATATAACAAATACTATTAATAATGGTATAATCTTGGATATTGTAAAATCCTTAGAGGCGCCTTGGCGTCATAGCTTTTTTTTTTTTTTTTTGGGTGGGAAGTCATCAAATGACTCCTCCCGCTCTGGGCGGAACGAGAGGGAGTGTCAGACTTTTACTGACTAAAACCCACCCGTGTTCCTTCCGTTGCCTGTGTGCCAGGGCAAACCCGCAACCCCAGCAGGCATTGGTCCTTCCGGACCCCGTCAGTTGGTGCTGACATCCCTTTGAGGCGCGCGTGGAACACAACCCGCCGTCGACCCGGGCCTGGTCCTTATCGGACGGCGAGCTGCCCATCGCTCACCGTCCGCAGGCCCGCGCCTACGGTGGCCGGAAGTCAGCTTGTGACTCCCGACGCCCGGGGCGTGTCCTGCGGCGACTAGGGGCGCGAGGGCGTGCAGCTTGAATCTCCCTCGCGCGCTCCGCCTCCTCCTTCGCGAGCATAACTGCTTCGCAGAAGGAGGTGACGGCCTCCCATGCACTCTCGCTCCGGACCATGGCCTGAACCAGGGCCGGACGCTCAGATCGCCGCCGCCGATCGCCTCCGTGAGGACACGGCGGTGCCCCGCCCAAGCCGGGCAGACCTCCACCGTATGCTCCACCGTGTCCTCCGGGCGATCCACACAATGGTGACACCCGGGCGTTTCCTCCCGCTTGATCCTGAACAGGAACCTCCCGAAGCAATCGTGTCCGGTGAGGACCTGCGTCAGGCGGAAGGTGAGGACGCCGTGGTGGCGCCATAGCTTGACACCATTATGATTATAGTAGAGTAGGTATGGGAACTAAGTCGCTATCAAGTACTATTTGCAAAGAAAGTCAGTTAACACCGTTTCTTAAATATACTTTACTAGCTGCGCCCGGCGGTTTCGATCCCGTGGGAATATCGGGATAAAAAGTATAATTTGTCCTAATCTAGGCCATGGTCTAATATGCCAATTTTCACCCAAATCTGTTCAGCAGTTTTAGCGTGAAAGTGTAACAAATAAACAAACACTCACTTTCGCATTTTTATAACATTATTATAGTTCATTAAGATTATCACAAAATTATTCGATACCCTGTTTTTTTTTGTATTTCATGTAGTCAAGAATTTGTTATAAATATAAATCGGTATTATATAATATTTTCGAAGTTATTATTTAAAAACTGATGAATTTCCCGTCTTTCGATGCTGACTGTACTCACAAAGGTCAGTAATACTATAGAGAGTACCTACTCATCAAAACCTTAGCAAGACAACATCTACATCAATGTCTTTACGTTTTCTACACAGTGATCGTCAATATTTAGAATTCCCAGCCTGTACTATATCTGTTCTTTCACAGTTATTTGTCCTCTGACAGCAGCACCCCAATAGCAACTTTATTGTAACGAAAATAAAAATCACTGTAATTTGGCCAGACTTGGCAGTGGCAGCAACCCAACAGCAACCTTATTTTCACCACAATAAAGATCACTGTGGTTTTGAGTGATGCAAAATCAGAGGTAAAATGTGAAAATATAGCACTCGGTCTAGTAGTCGGGCCACATTGTCGCGATAAATGAACTACACTTCGCGCGATTTCTCTCGCACACCGCTCGTCTCGCTGAGAAACAGAGAGCGCGCGAAGTGTATAAAGTGTAAAGGTCGCTTTATCGCGACAATGCAGCCGTAGCATCAATCTAGTGGGAACTGTACCTGTGGCGGCGTATGTCCCCAGGCCCGCCTGTCGGCCGCAGTCCTGCTGGACGACGTGCGAGGGCGCCCGCCCTCTGCATGCTGCACCGGCGTAGATGTGCTGGGACCAGGTCTGCTGCAAAAGATTGTGCTGTATTTTACAAATTCTACCTCTTTCCAAAATTATTTTATTGTTTAAAATTAGTGTCGTAGCGACCCCCACTCCCCAACTTCAAATGCGTTTTATCTAAGTATTTTTTTATTTATATGATAAAGCCAAAAATACCTGTCTAATATTTTTTTATTATCTGACTGACGGTCTAATTCGTTTTTTTTTTTTTTTTTACCCAGGCATCATCCTCATCCATCATCTCTATTGTAGTGATGCGGTTTTGGTGTTTTCAGTTATTCCAAAACCGCCTACAAACAACACAATATTATGTTGATAACCTACGGGCCGGCTTCTCAATCGTCAGATAAATTTTATATGAAGAACTAGCTGCTGCCCGTGGCTACTCCCACGTGGACCCTAATTCTTTTTCTATAGCCTAAGTTACTCCTTATAACATCAGATATCTACCAGTGAGAGGGATTTATTTATAAACGTTGTGATTCGAGCGACTGTTTAACCATACATGTTTCACGTTTAAACATCTCTTAACTGTAAGCAACATTTAAAATTTATAGGGGTTTGACGTTGGCGTTAAAAAGGTAAAAATATACGTATAGTAATGTTACCCAGGCCCCGCAGATCTTCCCCTCAGTGTATCCATGGCGGTGTACGGCGAGCCGGGGAGACGCACGTTGTCGTTACGAGCCTGAGCCAACTGCTCGCCTGAATCTGAAACACATAACATATCATGACGCTTATCTAATCTACGAAGGGCTAGGAAGAGGTCCTTAGGTACAGATAGTGCAATCCACGAAGACGCGCCCCACTCCGCTCCGCTCCGTACTAAAGTACAGCTTACAGTACAGTTATCGCGGAGTGGGGCGCGTCTTCGTGAATTGCACTATCTGTACACCCACATTTCGCCAGTTGTATTTAAGTCCCATGTAATAGGGGGCGAGCCTATTGCCATCAACCGGGCATAAATCCAGACTCCGGGAGAAATTTCTGATGGAAAAGCTCAATATCACTTTGTGCGACTCGGGAATCGATCCCAGGACTTCATGGTCAGCAGTATCGCTTGCGATCGCTACACCAACGAGGCAGTCAATCATTTTGGGTACTTATTGTCTGCTTTTAAAACGATAACGCGAATCCAGCCCGGTTTGAAGTATCCTGAACAACAATTTTGGTGTCGGGGCGCCAAAATTGTTATTCACTTAAATACGCGAAAGGTTGCCAGACAGTCCGCCAACCGAAGATCTGATCACCATTAGCCCATTATCTACAGCCCGTCAAATCCCTTGCTGGGCATAAGCCTCTCCTTGACTTGGTACCAGTCTCTCTCAGCATCGCAACACCAAAAATTGGCTAGTTCATCATTCGGTTCCCTTGAAAATGGTTCACTTGAATGGTGCGGGCCCACGCGTCATGTTCGGGAACGGAGACGGTCATATCTCTTAACTGCCAGGGCTTTTCTTTAATCTTTATTTGACATTGTTCTTACCATGGTATATTATCTGTGCCATGGTATAATAATATACTTCGCCAGGTATGGTATTCCGAAACACAGTGGTCACGTGGGCAACACAAGTCTACGTCATCACATCTGTGTTACCAGAAGTTTTTAATAATAACTCCCCAACCACCTGTATTACCTGTGCGAATCCGATAAAACAATGAGGTTTTAATTAACAGTTACGTTGGTTTATGTTTAAATTGAATTGTTTCGTTTGATTAGACACACGAAACGACAATTCGTGTTTTGTTGCAATAGAGTGGCAACTGGATAGTGACGTCAGCATGTGTTAGTCTCGGAATGCCACACCTTGTTTTATTAGACCATGGTTCTTACAAACAGAAGCGACAAGAATAATGTAGCCAGGATTTTGTAATATCTTGATTTAAAAGACTGTCCTTGGAGTCTGTTCCCCGTTCTTCTCCATAGAGATCTACGTTTTGGAATGGACAACTAGCTTCAACTTTCTGACTAACTGACCGACTCATTGACAGTTCAAAAGTGTCTGAAATGCTTTGAGTTTGAGCTGTGTCTCCTACCTGTAACTCCCCGTTCTTGACCTGGTTTCTTGTCCTTGTCTCTAGAATCCCGTTCCTCCACAGTGTACGTGTCATGTGAGTTGGGGCTGGAGTTCACGCTACCGAACAGCGTGAAGGCATCGTCCATTAGCTCGTTGAAACGCTGCCGCATGCGGGACGGACCGGGGTCTTTGCGGGCGGAGGCTGTTGAACGGGCTGGACTGGATGGTTTTGAAGCTGCAATATGTCATTCTCATCATTCATCTGCCCTTATTCCATTTTATTGGGGGCGGTGCGACATGCCCAAGGGCGGATCCAGGATTAATTTCTGGGAGGGGCACATGGGCCAGATAGATCAGAAGTTTCTCCCATATCTTGTATTGCACTACGCTGTTTTTGGGATTCATTATTTTTCAAGGGCTTAAAAGAATTAGGTACTACAAAAAATATAATTCAAAGAACTTGGGCTGCAAGAGCGAGCTCAATAATTTTAGCCCCCACCTCGAATTGCTTTGATTACTTATTCTTTTGACCATTCGATTTTATTTTACGCAAAACGCAAATAAATATATTGAGTATTGAGTATTGAACCATTTGTGCCCCTGTGCCCCCCCCCCCCCTGGATCCACCCGTGAACATGTCGCTTCTTCCATACTTCTCTATTAGTCGTCATATCGGTAGTCACCCCTTCCAGCCATATCATGTTTCACACAGTCCATCCATCGTTTCTATAGTTAGTTATCTCCTCCATGCCCCTCCCACAATCAGTTTCAAGTCATCTTCCCATCTTTGAAATGGTCTTCCTGTTTTACCTCTTTCCGTCTCTGGGATAGGTACCATGGATGAGACAAACTAACGACCGGATGAGCTATGGAAAATACTGAGGGAGGCAGTGCCGGTTTTAGCATTACCTACGTGGCACTCTAGGCGAGATTTTTTTGGCGGCCCCTTTCTACTCTCCAATTCCCACATGTGAATTAAAAAATAAAACAAAAAAAGGTAAGAAAAATACTGTACTGTACTTTTTCAAAAAAATAATTCTTTTCTAGCCTTTCTATCGGAAAACTCTCATAAGTTTTCTGCACTGAATTCAAGTAGGTTACCTATATGCATGTCCCATTTGTATTAAAATAAGAAGGAAAGTGGAAAGAAAGTGTTGATACTTACCATCCTTAATCCTCTGACAATGCAGATCCCAGACCAAAGGCCCAATCACCCCAGGATCCTTATCAATACTCCCGAGCCTGACCAGCTGGGACGCCATCTGCCTCCGAGGTACCACATCCTTGGTTTTAACAGGATCTAGCTTGCTTTTCTTTGGCGTAGATGGTGGGGAGTCGATGTCTAAGTGGCGAACTGATACCGGTTCTAGAATACGGGATAGTGGCTCTACTACGTTGCCTCTAGAAATTGGAAAGACCATGAATTATTATCAGCAGCTTATCTTACGGATTAGATATTATATGCGTTTTGCAAAATATAGTTTATCTGAGGCAAAATGACGACCGTCTTACCAAGGAGTCTCGTTACTAATACCCAGTTACTGGGTTGTGGAGGTCAGATAGGCAGTGGCTCCATATAAAATATACTGATATTCAGCTGCATCCAGTTAGACTGGAAGCCAACACCAACATAGTTGGGAACAGGCTAGGCAGATTCATTTTGAGTCTGAGGCAAAATGTTGGATGAAGAAAACTTATCACTAAAAGTGCTAAACTACAGACTTGTGCGAATGCTGTTTGTCGCCTGTACCCGAGCGATAAGTGCCAATTAGGTACCTGTAAATATCTACTGGCCAAAAGAACCATTGATTCGGAAATATGGCTCGATTTAATCTTAACAAGATCTGAGGAGAGCTCGTGGCTAAGTAATAACAGCCGCACAGATTAATCCATCAGGTTCAGCTACGCATGGGTTGGCCCGTGGATAGGTGACCATCTTTACATACCAAGACTCCTCCGTGCCTCGGAAAGCACGCAAAGCTGTTGGTCCCAGCGGTCATTCGTAGATCTTTGTCATTCATTACGGGTCGTCAGAAGCCCGTCAAAACAGTCTTACCAAGGGGTATCGTATTACCTAGTTACTGGGCTTTGGAGGGCAGATAGGCAGTTGTTTCATGTAATATACTGGTATTCAGCTGCATCCGGTTAGACTAGAAGCCAACCCCAACAAAGTTGCGAAAAGGCTAGGCAGATTGATTGATTGATGAAGATCTAATCAACTCTTTTTACAAGAAAGTGGTATAAAACCTAAGACACCTCGTTAAGCTATGCCAAATAACTGACCAAAATTTACATTTCAGCATACAGACCTTGGAAAAGCATTGACTGAAGGCATGGAGAGATACGACGTGGGTGTGGGTGGCGCTGAAGGTTGTCCACTGTCCGAGCTGTCTAGCCCAGCCGCTTCTAGCAAGCTGTCAGTAGTGCCCACTGGGGAGAAACAAGGTTAATAATGTCATCAATGTAGGTACATTATTTGTCCACGATCTTCGATTATTGATCGAAGTCCACGATGCAAAGATGCTGATTTTGGCTATAGTTAGTTTAAATAGGTTTTTAACATAACACATGACATCACGGCTTTGTTCCCCGAAGGGTTAAGCAGAGGTGTACTTCCCTATAGTGTGTTTTATTTATTTATAATTGTTTTCTTTTCTATTATATACAGGGTGGCAGGGACATCAATGCGAAAACTGATGATTCTGAACCCCCCTGCATTGAAATGTTTCGTCGGTTATTTAAAAAAAACTGCTGTTCCATACATTTTGACCGTGTAGGTTTTGACATTGCATTGCGTCGTAATATTGCGCACCGTCGGATCTCAGCTTAAGAAACAGCAGATTTTTTTTTTGAGGTTCAGCATCATGTCGTGAATCCATGTTATCAGTTTTCGCGTCGATGTCCCTCCTTGCCACTCTGTATATAAATAAGCTTTACTATTTTGTGAATGTGAGAACGTTGTAGTAATCTGTGGTTGTAGGCCTTGTAGACTCGTAGATGCTTCGATTTGTTGAGCATTTTCTATTTTTGTTAAGTATAGAATCTAGTACTAATTAAGTATCAGTGTAGGCACACTGTCCTCTCATACATTAACGGTGTAATTTAAAAACATTGTAAAAGCCAATAATGTTTTAAAGAGTCACCGAGCAGTTTACAGAGCCATTGGAATGTCCGCTAGACCGACTCATTGAAAACGTCAGAAGTTAAGCTTCTGACGTTTCATAAGTATGTTGGTTTATGTGAGCTTCTGCTCGCGACTTCATCCGCATGATTTTTTTGTTTTAACGGCAACACCGTAGCTTCCCATTATTATTATTATTATTTCGGAAATGGATTAGTAGTTCCAAAGATTAGCCCCTTTTTCTTTTTTTTTTTTGGATTGGAAATCATCAAATGACTCCTCCCGCTCTGGGCGGAGCGAGAGGGAGTGTCAGACTTTTACTGACTAAAACCCACCCGTGTTCCTTCCGTTGCCTGTGTGCCGGGGCCGCGATATCCCTTTCAGACAAACCCGCAACCCCAGCAGAAAGATTACCCCCTTCATACGAACTCACAAATTTTACCGTTTTATAAATATTATATCTATACATATAAAATGCTTTGTCCTGAATGACTGACTGACGGATCAACGCACAGCCTAAACCGCTGATCGTACAGACCTGTAACTTGGAGGGTGTGTTCTTTGTATGACGTAGGCATCCGATAAGAAAGGATTTTTCGGAATTCTACCCCTAAGGGGGTGAAAAAGGTGGGCAAAGTTTGTATGGGACAACGTGATTCCTTGGTCCAATCTACTTCAAATTTTGCATAAACATTCTTTAACAGAATTAATGGAAGACCTGTTTCGTATTTTATTGAAATTCATCCCCTGACGGGGTTAAATAGGGGTAGAAAGTTATTTTGGGAGTGATCTGCTTCGAAGTTGATATCAATACTCCTTAGTGCTTTTGATTTAAATTACATTTTATTTTGGCACATGTTTGAAAACTCAATCCGATTTTATTCAAAAAAGGTTGAACTCACATAAAGGCTTGGTGCTTGCAATGCAAATACTCTTTAAAATTGGAATGTTTCGAAAGTCACCGTACTATACATATTAGTACCGCATTTTAAGGTTTCTAAGCTTTACAGAGGTCTGGTCCTGCTCCACAACCACAACTATTTGATTAACATTTGAAAATACTGTTGGAGCGGCTGAAGATTTTAAGACCATCTTTGCATTGTATAAAATCAATTTCCTTTGTATTATATAATTTCAGAGCATAGGTGTGAGTACTATGTACTAAACAGCTAAAATTGTAGAAGAATTACTAAACCTCTCTTCTTCTGCGGCATCCTAAGAGCATGTGGTTTCTTCTGTCTGCGTCGAAACGCTGTTGCCACCTCGGATACTCCAGAAGATGTGGTTGAAGTACTAAAACAGTTAATACCTATTCATTCAAAAGCGATGAAAAAACATTAATCTTCTTCTGGAGTAGTCGGGTAAAAATACAAATTGAACTTATCTATGTTAAAGCTTTTATAGATACAATTAATAAAAACACTGAAAAGAAAAAAAAAACGTCGATTATATTTTTATTATTCTTGTGTAAAATTTTATTCAAGAATAAAAATTTAATCGACGTTTTTTTTCTGCAAAACTTTATATTAATAGATAATTTCGAAGTTTTAAACAAATTGTGATTAAAGTTTATTATTATGATTATTTAGTTGATAGTTACCGAAATTGTGAAACAGAGGAGTAAATTGAAACAGTTGTTTTAGGAATATTAATTTTTGCAGAGAGATTCATCCACAATTCGTTGGTAAGTAACCAAATGGACTGTTCCAAGACTCCTAAATATTTAATTTCTAATTCTCATCCAAGAACCGGGTAGCAGAGTGGGCAGACTATTTGAACGTCTTTGCAATACTGTTGCTGACTTTAGGAGTCTCAATTTTCCATTGAGTTGAGTTTGAGTTATGAATCTTTAAAAAACCTACAATATTTTTCTTTTGTGACTGAAATCTAATTTTGTCCGTAATATTTTGTGTATAAAAAAATCTTAAGTTTTATTTTCTCTCACAATGGTTTTGTAGCACTTTACTATATAGAAGCAATATCACCTACCGACAGCGAGAATGATCAAACCACTTTACCTGTAGATACAACGATATCCTTTTTAATTTCACCATTTCCATGTACTGCTTTAGAAAACTGCACACACGTATGCTAATTTAAATATACAGTATGTTATCTAACAGAGGGCGTTCGTTCCCGTTAACCTGCAATAGTATAGGGTCAATATATGCAAAAAAGAAAAATTGCATTCGGAAAAAAAAAAACACTCGTGCACGCGCACTTTTCTTTCAAAATGTTTTTTTTAAGTATCAATTTAATCTTATTTGTGAAAATGTTATTAAAAAAAAATTTTTTTTTTTGCATCTTTGGACCCTATACTATTGCGGGTTAACGGGAACGCCCTCTGTTAGATAACATACTGTATATTTAAATTAGCAGACGTGTGTGCAGTTTTCTACCGACTGTACTTTGACTGACGAATTGAATAAAACTGACGAATCGACGAAAACTGGCAAACAGTGGAAACTGTCGATTTAACGAAACTGTCTAATCGATAAAACTGACGAATCAGTGAAACTGACGAATCAACGAAACGGGCGAATTAAATAAACTGACGACTGAGGGAAACTGACCAGTGATACGCGGACTCAATAATTGGTATGTAGCTGCACGTACCTGCTCGCAGCACTAGCTGCTCTATAAATTGGTAGGAGAGTACTGCTTGGTCTCGTTCTACTAGGAGACACCACACTAATTAGCTGAAAAAGATGGTAATTGTATGAGTCAGTGAGAATTTGTGACATCAATTGAATCTCTCTTTTAAGTAGTCTTTACAAGTAAGGACTTTTACAACTTATTTTCTGAATTTAACAGGCAAATATCATTTTAAATTTTAAGTCCTTCGACTAATTCACTTAGAAGTTGTTCTTAAATTCAAAAGGCTTAATTTCGTCTGCGAATAATGATCCAGACACAGTCATACCCCTATCCGTTTCTTCGTTTTTGTTAAGCTTACCCTTCCATCTTTCTCTTCGTGAACTTGCTTCAGCTGGTTCCTCTCCGTCTCTCTTAACAGCTCGTTTCTATACGCACGAATAGATGCTGCCGATTTCTTTGTTTTTTTCCTTAAACATAGATATTAAATGCGTTGTATTTTTCATTATCACTGTAGTAGTATTAATATAAACGTTTATTTTCTCTTTACAAGTAAGGCAAATCTTTGACAGTAGTGCTCGAACCAGGAGCTAGCTTTGTGAGAGACTGCAGGTGCCTGAAGTAGGTTTATATAAAAAGCTGTATTACAGTCGATCCATTCTGTAAACATCTCACCGTGAAGAGTGAGGTGAAGTGAGCATGAAGTGAGCTGCCAATAGTGTCAATCCCTAGCTTTAGGTGCAATGACAGCTCACATTAAACTCACTTCACCCAAGTTTTCACGGTGCGATGTTTACAGAATAGCACGGCTGGTCACCATATCACAGTCACAGTGCCCTCCCACGGCTTGGTGCCTGTTATTTAGATCATAATAACAATGCAGGATACTTAGAATGAATTAAGAAACATAATAAAAATACAAAAAAATTGGAGTTCGAGAGGTTGCTTGAGTGAGTCTGGAGCAAGTATGATTGATGGTATGTAGGTAAGGATATTAAAGAGTCTTGGCAGTCACCTGTGAGCAAAACACAGCAATGCTAGTAACACGAGTAGCAGTAGAATCGCCACAGTGGCTCCTACTGCCAGTGCCCATAGTTCAGTGCCGTGCACTCCACTCCCTGCTTCACCCTCCAAACCCTCCGCTGTTTTCAGGTACGCTGCTAAAGAGAACGGATTTATACTTGGTGACAAAATCTCTTCAACGACCTGGATACGTTTATACCTGTTACATTTTTGGTGGCTAAGAAAATGAGTATTTTTAGAAGAAACTTTACAATAACAATATATTATTCTGCAAAAAATCAGCAACTCGTCAATAATCATACTCACGCTCAGCTTTAGTAGTGACAACAGCTCCTAATTCTCTTGCGACCTCAGCGTCCCTGACGAGCCGCATGTCTCTGGCTGCCACTGCTGCCGGGACTGCCCTTCCACCAACCAGCACCACGTACACTATCTGAATGCTACCCGTCTCCGGAGTCTGATGGAAGTAACGGTTAATAAATTGTTTTGGATTCGTACAAGGGGTTTTACCAACTAGTCAATACTCGTTGGTTTAATACTGGAGATAGCAGTTTCATTTTGAAACGATACATTGTATGGTTTTATGTCAACAAAAGAAAATGTTTGTTTGTTTTGATAGCTTACGATGATTTCAAGATTTTAATTTATTCAAAAAATTGGTACTATACATAGATGATATAATAATTGGAGCACTTTGTAAGTCAACATTAAATAGCTGCGTGCTTAATTTTTTATCAATAAAATAATAAACCATTTATTTACCTCTGTTATGTTTTGTATATGAACTTGCACTGGTGGTTGCTGCTCTGGTCTCAATATTTCACGTTTAAACAACATTGTATCATTGCCTTCTGATTCTAAAGGTATATCTATCGAATCCTCTCTAATCTCTTCAAATTGTTTTCTATCAGTCACTTCTCTTTTACGAATAATAACAGTTGGTGTGGCTAATATCCACGATTCTACTTCATTCAACTTTGTAGCTTTTATTTCGGCATTTAATGAGATGGTGTTCGTGTCTACTGAGAACATTTCTATATTTACGGGGTAAACAAAATCACTAGATGAATCTAGAACATGTTTACTAGCATTTTCAAGTTTTTTATCTAACGTATTTGCAACTGACTCGCCATGAGAAACCATAGAACTGTCGATATCTAGATATTTATAAGGCGTGTTGGTACTTTGAGGACCTACTGGACTGTTATTATTGTCTTTATTAACTATAAAAGAATGAACATCATGTTTCTTGCGAGCTGGCGGCGCGTCGAGAGATTTGATGATGCCCAGATGACGCTCTTGCTGTCTGGAATTAATATAAATAAAAAGATTGAAAGCGTAATAATAAATGCTGTAGAAAGTGAGCCAAATAAGCTTGTTTCTAACTACCGTTTTATAAAATGGACTGAAGATGCAGTGGTTTCTAATAAATAAAATGAAAATAATAAGTAACATACATATACATATAGCGAGATGAGTTTGATGAAAAGGTAGAGCGAAGGAAGCTTGAAAGAAACTAGAAATTTAAGGGGAACAT
This sequence comes from Agrochola macilenta, assembly GCA_916701695.1. Taxonomy (NCBI): domain Eukaryota; kingdom Metazoa; phylum Arthropoda; class Insecta; order Lepidoptera; family Noctuidae; genus Agrochola; species Agrochola macilenta. The sequence continues at coordinate 14,603,173 of OU753564.1, forward strand.
TGGTTACCTCAAGAAAGCTTTCTGGTACAACCTAGCGAGTCTCAATTGCAGGCTATCTGGAGTGGATCCCTGAATGACAGTGAGGAGCCAGTACCTTCGATCATCGGGGATCTCTGGTTCCAAGCTACCTGGCACGCCAGGCTCTCCACAATTGAGCATGCATTCGCCAGTCGATCTGTCTGTCACCGCCTGCGACGAACTTAAAACTTTTAGCAAATAAAAAGTAAGATATTTAAAATCCATGTAAAAAATTGCATGTCTCTAACGCATTAGCATAGCAAGACGAACATTTCAACTACACAAAGGGTGGGTTAAACGAAAATTAATGACTCAATTATAAGTATTATCCCCAAAAGTTAGGGGAAGTTTGAAACTCGTGGAGGTAAATGCTCAAGTAGTTTAAATTCGTACTTCCATAATGAATTTTAAACGAAGTTATTGTTAATTGTTAGAACAAAAAGGCAAGAACATCCATGATCCAACAAGAAGACGAAGGAGTGAATTTAAGAGTTATAAAACATTAGAATCAGTTATCAATAACTTACTTGTGGTGGATAAGAATCCAGATACACAGTAGCAAGGACAGTGGTGGTCCGTACCACTGGTGTGGATGGCAGGACCGGAGATGGTTGAGACGCATCTGGCGGAGGAGGTGGCCCATCTCCTGAGCCCGTCCAAAAGAAGTCCTCTAGGCGGGGAGTGCGCTGATGTTGGTCTTGAGATACCAGCATATATACTGGAGATAAATTAAAGTCTAGTATGTTCATCTGTTCTTATAGAAGCGTTGTTTCTGGATTCACCAAAGAAAAATCATTTAAATGCAATGGAGAAGAGTTTTACTATAGAAGCTCCATAATTTGTGTTGACTCATATAGGTATTTGGATCGTATTAATGTTACCGGCCAAAACCGATTTTCGGATGAACTAGTTTTGCCTAGGCCAAACCAGTTCTCTCTACACACGATAGGACAAACCAGTATCGCCTAGGCCAAACTCGTTCATCCTGTTACCGATAGGATAAACCAGTTTAGCCTAGGTCGAATCGGTTTATCCTAGTTAGAATATACATGCCTTAGGATAAACTGGTACGTCCTAGTCTGAACTAATTTCACTTAGTTTGTATCTTCTATAAGCTTTTCAAAGTAAACTGAATAAAGGAATAGAATTAAAATAGTCAATATGATTTATTAAAGTTATTTATTAACTAATCAGTAATTTCACATCTATCACTAGATCAACTTATATTCATCTACAGAAATCACCGTATCTACAATTTGCTTATTTACTTTTTTTTTTTTAAGGTTTACTCTGGTGGCACTTATAATTGCAGAGTACTTTGTTTTTCTTACAATTGCATTTGTTTGTTGTACAGTTTTTCATGCAACTGCATTTCACGAAGCCTTGCCCTGATCCAACAGAATGTTTCGTGGCTGCAGTCGTTAAAGATATTTCGATATCCTGGTTAATATCTCCCACATCTAAAAACTTCTGAATGCAGACGTCGAAATCAGAAGGTGACCTTTGTGTTCCTTTATTCAGTTTTCTTTGAAAAGCTTATAGAAGATACAAACTAAGTGAAATTAATTCAGACTAGGACGTACCAGTTTATCCTAAAGCATGTATATTCTATCTAGGATAAACCGATTCGACCTAGGCTAAACTGGTTTATCCTATCGGTAACAGGATGAACGAGTTTGGCCTAGGCGATACTGGTTTGTCCTATCGTGTGTAGAGAGAACTGGTTTGGCCTAGGCGAAACTAGTTCATCCGAAAATCGGGTTTGGCCGTTAACATTAATATTGCGGTGGTCGTCATGGCTGAACACAATAATATTAATCATGCTATCGTTTATTTGACTGTAAAAGAGAAATTAAGTCAAGGTCAACAGCAAGGCAGGCAAAACGGTAGAGATGACTAATGACTATTCTGTCAATTATTAAAGTTATGTTATCGTCCTTAGCTAACTTATGATAATAGCTAAGCAACCGCCGTAAAGACAGGAATGAAAAAAATCTATCAATTACCAAATAAAATGCTGTCTATCATGCTTTATTGTTATCTCTGCAAGGTTTGACTTTCGACCTTGCAGCTGTTAGTCCATTAAATTAATTGACTAACTATCTATATACAAATAACGTATACGTTTTGAAACAGATTGCTATTCCGTTGCTTCATAAGTTCGAAAAAAAGATCTGCTCCACAACGTAAATAACGCAATGAATGTTGTTGAACTGTCAAATTGAAACAGATTAGTCGTCATCGTTTACGAGAATATGTTACGTAATTAGATTAGCCTAGGTCACGTGTAAAAATAAATTGTATGTTATGGATGGAAATATTTCACTTTTGATAGCCGCTACGTAAAGTTTCTACAAATATCTGAAGCCATCATCCTCATTCATTCACTAACTCGTAAAGAAGTCAAAGAGAGACATAAAAAAACAATTTTAGCAGCAGAGAATTTCATAGTGGAGCAAATAAATTTTAATGGTAGAAAATATTTGCATATAAATAAAGGAAGAGCTGCATGAAATAATTAATTATGTAAAAACTATGCAAGCTGCTGCATCTTATTTCATAACTCAAGAATTTGCGCTCAAATTGGAATAGCCGAAATGTCGAAGTAAGCGAAGGTAAATAAGTCGATGTAAACATGTCTGAGTTTTGTAACATCGCGTGATCTCCCGAATAAATGAGGTTTACAGTTTATTGGCCCTCCCTGTAACTTTCAGTTGCTTGGAGTTTTTTCAATAGGTGCAAGTGATAGGATGCTAGCGATAAATAAACTAAATCTGCCTTTATTACAAAACAAGGGTTATCTTTAAACTGTTTACACCATCGAGCCATTTTTATTTAATTTGTATTAAGAAGGAATTATGTTTCTCGATTTTACGCAAAAAAAAAAAACAAGCCATGAAATTGTTAAACCACGAATTAGCACCAGCACATATTTTTGATTATAACCAAAAATATGCACGTGCTCATATTCATACACGTGCATTTATCGAGACCCAGTTTCAGACTCAAAATAGATCGTCCAATAAGCCGAAAACAAGACGAGGTAGCTAGACGCCAATCTTACTCAATATTATATCGAGGCAGGCTTCAACTTTCATCCTTGCAAATCGCTATTCGCTTATGACTTGCCAGAACCCCACGACACCAGGATTTTAGCGCCAACCCGTACCATGCTCCAGACTTTATACCATACGAAACGCATTTCCTCAATATTATATCTATGTATTATATAAGTTCATAGGTAGTGGATGTTTATCTTCCGTCTATAGTCGAAGTTTCTATGTAGGTAAGGTAATTATAGCTGCGTTCGACTGCGCATCGATTTTATAATTATGTAGACCCTAACAGGGTCTGACTTAAAAGTTGGCAACGTCGCAAATAACTGTCAAATATTTACCAGTTTTGATTAGCAATATTTACTGTATGGAAATAAGAAATTTGGTTAACTAGCGAACTAGAATATTAATAATTAATTGTAATTATAACATTGAATTTGATATTGTACCCGTTTTAGGTGTAAAAAAACTTTTTTTACATCTAAAACTAAATATTCGCTGTTACGATATTAATTATTGCATTTCATAATTAATATTCTACTTTCGTATTTCCATACAGTAATATTGCCAAATTAATCAAAACAGCGAAATATTTGACATATATTTGCGACGTTGCCCACTTTCAGAATTTAATTGTAATTTTGTGTAGGTACATTTATGTAAATTATATTAAATCAACTTGAAACCGCCGCAAATTAGTTTAATTATAGTCAACTATATCTTACAGCTTACACTATAATATTCAGTTTTAGGAAAACTTGAAGAGTGCATTTTCTCTACGTGTAAGGTTAGAGCCAACATTCTTCTAATCTAATTCTAATTCCAAAGGCAAAGGGAAATAACCCTAAATAACAAAAATATTAAAATATCTTATCTTATCTATCGTAATAACACAATTATACTGAACATTTTGCAATACATATTTGTGTAGCTAGGAAAAATTGCACAACTAATCAGAAATGAGTGAAATATTAGGGCAATGGCGGAAAACGCGAAAAAGGTTCAGTGCACCGAATGGCACCGGAATTATCGAAGCGGTCACGACACGGATATTAAACAGAGCCAAACAAGTTTTATAAAACCGAGTTATAATATTCTAACTTTGCGTTGCAGGTGTTTGATAGCCTGGCTTAGTAAATAGACCAGCCCGTGGTCTTCCTGTGGGTATCATGTAAGCAACTTTTTCCATCATCCTCATAATTTAGATACTTATAAGTAACCTTTTCAAAGCACTATACAGTGCAACAAGGTCAACCCTCTTTTTTTGTGTAATGACGTAATCGGAGGATTTAATTACCCGACTGCGCGACAGCAAAGAGAATAGACAACATCATCAAACTGCTTGAAAAGTAAGCATGTTTTTTTTTTTGGAGTAGGCGTTTTTTGTTATTCCTTATAAAAGTTATGATATGAGACATCATCATCGTCATCCACAGCCTCGGGGCCTACTACAGTGGGGGGAAAGAGATGGAGCTATACGTCCTGTAGAGCTTCATCTCTTTTCCACACTAAAGTAATATTAAAATAATACTGCTTTAGAGGTGGTAGGCCCCCTGACTTCACCCTACTGCCGGCCATAGGCCTCCATAGGAAACATAGTTGAAAAAACCTATACAATCCATAGGATTTGTTTGATGAAGCTTGATAAGAGTAAATCAAGATTGTCTCGAGCTCTAAATTTAATCCTAGTGGAGTCTTCGTAGAAGTTAAACGTAACTTGCTCCGTTCCTAGTTGACTGCTAAAGACAATTTCCACGCAAGCTCCGCCCCCATGCACCCCACCACTCCACTATATGATAAACGCTAACACATCAGTAACAAAGTTGAATATCGCGTGCGCTTTTTGATCGTGTTTGAGCACGGAACTAAATGGCGTAAGTGTCAATTCTTATTTCGTGTATATCTAAACTAATAATTGACCTAGAGAAAAAATGTCTTGTGGCTGGATTATAAATTATATTTTCTTACTTTTTTTAGACATAAAAGCCAAGTAATCTTGATTTTCTTTAAATAATCTTTAAAAAAAGGACATATTTTTCGAATAAAAAATGAATCGAGCGAAAATGTTACAATTACGTAACTGTATTGTACATGGAAAGGAAAAGATCCAATAAATCATATACTAAAGTTCCATTTTGATTGTATGCGTGACTGTTTCAGAATATTAATGCAAATTAACATACAATTTAGGGAGCCTCTGAATCGTCATTCATATTGGTTTACACTGGCGGTCGTACTAACTATGAGACTGTCGCTACTATACAACAATGGCCAACTTGGCTAACATTTGACCATCTACAACCATTCAGTTTCATTAAAGGCCGACGTACAGAAGTACTCCCCACATTGAGTCATGTAGGTCTGTGGAATTTGAGAGCACGCATCCTGTCAGTAACCAGAATTCGTTTCCAACAAAAAACTAACAAAAAGGCATATAATAGCATCGTAATGGCGGCGGTTACGCGGGCACTGCGCGCACGCACCTTTTGTGTTCCATGTCACAGCGGAAACGCGGGACGCGGTCGGCTGACTGTGATGTTGCCTGTGCCTTGATTGATGATTATTATAATCGTCTATGTCATTGTACGTGCGGTATGGGAACTGTAGGTATGTACTTGAATCGTGTATTTGTACATGTACATTACGAAACGTGGTTAATGATGACATTAATCAGACAGGTTGATGCTGGATGAGACTGAATGAGCTTTGTAATTATACCACTGTGGTCTAGTGGTGAGACTACCTGTCTCAACCCCGAAGGTCGGGAGGGTTCGATTCCCAGAGGAAGATATTCTGCTCGATATGGTTGAAGGTAGGGCTTGTTCTAAGTCCAGCCTGGCTAGCTACCACGATCTTATCTAAGTCTGTCACCATAACAACAATGTTAACAGCATTGTTGTGTTGCGGGAGTTAGAGGTAAGATAGCCAGTTCCTCTGTGTTTGAGGATTCCTGGTGAAGCTCGCTTTGACCTTCGGCCTGATCATCACTTACCATCAGGTCAGATGAAGGCGAAAAGCTTCACAGGTGAGGATTAAAAAAAAACACTATGATATTCAAAATTCTATGAATAGATAAGCAGGGGTTCTCGTCCTGGGCACGCCACAATTACGGCGATAAGTCCCCTCTTTGAGGAGTGGCTAGAGAGGCGTCACGGAGTCCTCACCTTCCGCCTGACGCAGGTCCTCACCGGACATGGTTGTTTCGGGAGGTTCCTGTTCAGGATACAGCCGGAGGAAACGCCCGGGTGTTACCATTGTGTGGATCGCCCGGAGGACACGGTGGAACATACGGTGAAGGTCTGCCCGGCTTGGGCGGGGCACCGCCGTGTCCTCACGGAGGCGATCGGCAGCGGCGATCTCTCGCGTCTGGCCCTGGTTCAGGCCATGGTCCGGAGCGAGAGTGCATGGGAGGCCATCACCTCCTTCTGCGAAGCAGTTATGCTCGCGAAGGAGGAGGCGGAGTGCGTGAGAAAGATGCAAGCTGCACGCCTTCGCGCTCCTAGTCGCCGCAGGAGACGCCACGGGCGTCGGGAGTCACGAGCCGACTTCCAGCCACCGTAGGCGCGGGCCTGCGGACGGTGAGCGATGGGCAGCTCGCCGTCCGATAGGGACCAGGCCCGGGTCGACGGCGCGTTGTGTTTCACGCGCGCCTCAAAGAGATGTCAGCACCAACTGACGGGGTACATAAGGACCAATGCCTGCTGGGGTTGCGGGTTTGTCCGAAAGGGATATCGCGGCCCCGGCACACAGGCAACGGAAGGAACACGGGTGGGTTTTAGTCAGTAAAAGTCTGACACTCCCTCTCGCTCCGCCCAGAGCGGGAGGAGACATTTGATGATTGCCCACCCAAAAAAAAAAAAAATGTGGTTCTCGTCCAGCGTGGTGGAACCTTCAAGGGTTTGTTAGAGGCTTGGTCAGAACCCTCTTTGTTAGGTCATGGAAGATGCTATAGTGAGTTTCATCAAACAGCCAAAATCTGGAGACGTCTCGAAACTCAAAAGGTGGGCCCAACTTTTTTCTTTTTTTTTTTTGAAGTTGGGAAATTATCAAATAACTTCTCCCGCTCTGGGCGGAGCGGGAGGGTGTGTCAGACTTTTACTGACTAAAACCCACCCGTGTTCCTTCCGTTGCCTGTTCGAAAGATCATGAACTCGTGAATGTAAAAAATACAAAGTAACTATCTTAAAGAATGACCGTAAAGTAAGAAGTATTTTTCTTCTTGGGAAATGTGTGTTGAGAAACATGGATCTCTTCTTCTACCGTAGTTATTTCTGACACAGATTTTTGGTTTCCGGCAGACTGACTTATTTCAAAGTAGGTACCTACCTATTATTAAGAGGAAGGGCCTGATCCTGATTCTCCACCTTCGGCTAAGTTCTAATTATAAATTTACTTGACATACAAATTCAGTTTTTTTTTAAATATTATTGATAATAATGCAGATAGTCCAGTGGTGAAGATTGCGCCTTAGCTTCGTGGTCTGTTTACCCCCAGAGAGCTCAGATACGTTAGTACTATTATATATTCTGTGGCTCACTTATGTAAGAATTGTTATTAAAAATGCTGATTTAATACAGAGTGTAACTGCATTTAATTAAGTAGGTACTACATAATTAAATAGTAATAGGTACGTAATTTTAACAGGTTTTTTTTTTAAATATTATTTTAACTATCAAAAGTTGCTCGTTTATCATGATTTCTTGTAATATACTCTAGCTTAGCTTTCTCTATGACATAATTTAAATAAAATGTTTGTGCCTTCCCTATTATTTAAATCAAAAACTTCTAACAAACTGGCTGTTTTACTATAAAGTAAATAATTTAAAACACATGCATAGGTAATTACTTACGTTTGTCGTCACTTTCATAATCTTCAGCAAACGCGAAAACGATATAATTAAAGCAAAAAAACTGAATATTAATTTTAACCATGCTGTTCGATAGATATAGTTTTATGAATCACATTGATTTAATAAAAAATGCATTAATTTACCATCACAACCGCAATATTTACGTCCGAAAGGTATTGGAAATTATTTATGTCATTTTTTGCAATCAATTTTTTATAAAACAGGGTAGGATCGAGTGCCTCTACAACTACGCCCGGAAATTATTTATTTTTTCATCAGGACATGAACCCACAACGAAAATCGGCCAAATACAACCTGTGCTTTTAGGATTATTATCGCGTTGCTTAGCAACTAAATTGAATAACGCGCGCATGGCCACAGACAATGTATAAAAGAGGTTATTTATCGTGTCAACTTTATTCGTTTTTCAAATATCAAAGTTAAAATGGATAATACAAAGTAATCAGGAATTTTGTTATTAATTTATATAAAACAGTTCTACATTTTATTAGAAGCGAAACATATGCAAGCACTTAGAATAAAGTATTTTTGATAATCATTTTAGAATAGTCGACCCTAAACAACTTACCGTGTGTCTATGGTTAAAAGTAATACCCAGAAATAAAATTTCTAGCTTTTTAGTAGAAATTCTCACTTAAGTTCAAGGCGTTTTTCTACCAATTCATATTATCTGTTGAATTTTAACTACAAGAAAGGAAAGTACTAAGCTAACTACGCATCTTCGCAGTAGATCAAACGTTCAAATCGATACAGTGTGGTCATAAATAAAATAAAAAAAACAACAAAGTGCGTGTCGGACCACGCACACTTAAGGGCTCCGTGAGTTCCGTCCGTAGTAGGGTTGAATATTGAGGCAGGTAGGGTATTGTTTTCATCGACCGCAATACCTATTGAGATTGTATTTTAAAGTACTTTTTTTTAAAACGTGACTCTAACAAAAATGACCACTTTTAAGCTTCGATTTCACAAACACGGGATCCGTTAGTGAAATTTTTTAGAGATTCTTTAAAGTGGTTATTTGAACCTTTTGAAAAACCCGTTGTAGTAGTGTTAGTACCAAGGGTCTCTAAATTAAACTGCGGATAGACATAGATGAATTTGGCGCAATTTTAATGTTCATGCCAGCATTGAACTTTCGCCACGAAGTTAGTGAATGAAAAATAATGCAATCTCGAGTTTCACGGCACGAAAATGAATATAAAATGAAAATGAGCTCTGTTTAATTTTGGTGTAAAATAAAGCATATTCTTATCTATAATACGAAATAATGTTGAAGTTTTAGTAGTTTTTATATTATTTAGTATGGCAACTACAACATTTACCGTGGCACGCAATCCGCAGCTCCATTCGTGTGAGTTCGTCGCTTTCGTCCGTCAGGTATTTTGTGCGACGTAAACGGGTGTGTGCGAAAGTATGAAGTGAAATCGTACATAAAAGTGTGTGAGATGTTAAGTGTTAGTTTTTATTGTGCGTAAAAAACAAAAATGAGTGCGAACGGATAAGCCTGTTTTCTTTTTGATCCCCTTAACATTGTACGCATCGGTACACGTAACATTTCGTATGAACGGTTTCAAAATGGCTGTGTTTTGAAGGACCCTTTGTCCGCTTTCGTGTGCTTCTTTCAGCATGATAGTGGGATCGTACTGTCAGAAAATTATCTTAGAGAGGTGAGGAAGGCTCTTGCTAAGTTTTAGTGGTTCTTGTGTAGAAACGCGGAGTGGAAAATTACTGGTTCCCGCCGCTGAACGGTGTCGGTTGATTGCTTTCTATGCGAGCGATACCCACGAAACGTTCGCTAGCAACGTGTGAGTTTCTAATAACCTTTTTATTTTCTCGTTTGTAAGCTGATAAAGCTGGTGGAGGTATGCGGGCTGGCTTCAACGCAAGTTTATTATTAGTTTGGTGTTGATTTTCGTGCCGTGAAACTCGGGGTTTGTCGGTACGAGGTAAACATATGACACGACTAAAAATAAACTGTTTCCATTTATACACGTCTTATTGGAATACTTTTTGTGGCAGTCACGTGTTGTTGATGAATCAGGAACTTGTCATGGTGTTAACATGTGAAAAGTATTTGATGACTTTTGTAATTGTGTGTGCATGATTTAATACAGAAAAACATAGTCACACACATTCAGCATCTTAGTTTTATACAAACCAACTGGCCAGTGGCTCAAAGTTTGAAGGTACTTATACAGTTGGTTATTAATAACGTGTATTTCAAACAAAAAATGTGTCTCTTGCTGTATAATTATGTTTTTTTATCTCTCAATATAAAAACACTGTCATAATAAAATAAAATAAAGTTATATTTGTAATAATATACAATTTATTCCATAATTTAATGTTATTCACATTGAAATAGCTTTAGAATACAGGTATATTTAATAATAATTGGCTGTCCATAATAACCATTTTGTGTTATTTACGGTTATCATGGATGTTTATTTTATGATAACAAAAAGATCATTAAATGGCACAAATCAATTATACTTTGCTTACCATGACATGGCATTCAGAATTACAACAAATACATTCTTAATTTAAATAGCTACATGTATATTTTAAACTCCTGTGCTTTTTCACTAATTATTTTAAAAGATGTTAGCTGGCATCAAAACTGATGAATACAAGCTATTTAAATGTCTTAGCATAATCAGCCTTTAATGTTCCCACTGCTGGGATAGACCTCCTCTCTGTGAGAGGTAGTGGGCCATAATCCACCACGCGGGCCCAGAGCGGGTTGGTAGATGACACAATGTCTTAGAATTCTTTGTTCTAGGACATGCCGGTTTCATCACAATGTATTCAATGTTACAACTCATAAGTCACGGCCCTCAGTGGGCCCACTGCTCTCTTTAAATTTAAATGTCTTATTGATTAAAAATTTAAACTTAGGTGTTAATACAGTACAGTCACTCTCTAAAAGATTGACAAGAATTCATTCATGTGTGCCTTAACCTGGGTCCAATCAAATTATTTTCTTTCATTTCTTTCTTTCTTTCTTATTTGACTACAATCTTTGTTCTATAATATTGTATGAATGTGTAACCACAAAACATATTACACATTGAATACTTTTGTAGCTACATGGTACACAAATTGTAGACAATCAAATGTTTTTTTTGTTGATTTATTATACATATTTTTGAGGCTGACCTATGACCAAACAATTTTTTTTAATATTCAGTCTGAGCTCCCCTTAGCTCCGAATAAGAATTCAAGCATCAGGATATATATTATAGCATTTAAAAGCAGTATGGCTATACACTTTAATTTCCTGTTACCTTTTAATCAAGTAACTGCTTGTATCCGTACACAAATTGTAGACAATCAAATGTTTTTTTTGTTGATTTATTATACATATTTTTGATTCTGACCTATGACCAAACAATTTTTTTTTAATATTCAGTCTGAGCTCCCCTTAGCTCCGAATAAGAATTCAAGCATCAGGATATATATTATAGCATTTAAAAGCAGTATGGCTATACACTTTAATTTCCTGTTACCTTTTAATCAAGTAACTGCTTGTATCCATAATATGTATACTTATGTATGTAATTATCATCCGCTATGCTATTTGTAGTATTCTTAATTAATTTAGTCTGAACAAAGCAGTAAAGTAACCAATACAACTTGTAGTTACTATTTAGGACTTTGCAGTGACTAACTCTGTTTTCAGTATTTAATCAGTAGTAACAAGACAGTAGATTTGCACAGCCGAGCTCTGGTAGAAACTGTTAAATGTAGGTAGGTAATAAATATAGCCTATGTGGTTATTACAAACCCACAAAACCACTTATATCCTATTGTGGCTAATTATAAATAGGGAATGTTATTCTCAAGGAAAAGGGGTTCATCAGTATATGAACAGTTTTAGATCCTTACCAAAGTTTATTTTGAAAATCTCTCTTTTTCTGAATAACGTACAGTAGCAAATCCATTTTCGTCAAAAAGCGGTGCGCCGTCGGCTTTGTACCTGCCGGGATTTCCCTGAGATAGGGAATCCCGATTTCCCTATTTTGAATTATGCTTGGACAAAAAACGGCTCAAGTTGCCTTGCATTAAGGCTTGTGCAGACCAGCGCGACTTGTCGCGCGACGCGACACCGGTTATTGTTATACTGTGAAGTTTTCTTAGAAATTGTATTGTTCGTGTCGCGTCGCGCGACAAGTCGCGCTGGTCTGCACAAGCCTTCAATCTAAAGGTAGTTTTATGTTCAGTTCCTATAAACTAATACGAATCGTTTTTGTTACCAATGGTAGAGTTTCTTATTGCCAAACTGAGGCCCTGGGCATATAAATAGATTAGTAAGCTAATTTTACCTGTGATAGCTCCTAAGCTATGAGATCATTGCTTAATTATTGGTAAAGATATACAGTCGTCATGTTAACCAATAACGGTCCGTATATTATAGGAATCGACCATTAGACAAACTAGCGTCTGCTCATTCTGTCCCTACTTTCTCAAACTCCCGTGTTACCAGAAACAAAGAATTCTTCAATGTAATATCTAAACAAAAAAATACTCTTAGGTATGTAGTCTTGCTCTGGTTGTATGTCCGGTCTAAACCAACATGATGACAGACATACAGTTGTAACTTCTAAACAAAGGTCACGCCGCTCAAATCCTCGTCGTATCGTGAAATGTCGCAGCACCGTTACTAGTCGACTATTGTCGGCAGAAAACCGAAACGCATAACGGCAACTAGTCATTGTTTGTTGCGCGCACGCACGCACCGAGGCTGAGGATGAAAACTAGATATTTTTTGCGTTCTAAACAGATTATAATTCAATTTTGTACTGATACTTGTGAAGATACAAGAATAGGTTACCTACCCTCCTTCCTGTTAAAATACTGAAAATTAAGAGATGTCATTTTCAGTTTCAAGAAACAATAATAACAATAGAAAATAAGAAAGTTTTTTTATTCTGCTAAAAATAAGACGCACATTATAAAATACAACGTAGCCAAAAGCGTCGTATTCGACAATAAAATTAAAACAAAAGAGAATTGAAAAAGTTAAAATTTTTATAATATTAAAGATTAGATCACGATTTTATCTCAATAGCATTATAAATCGTTTTAGCATAGTTTTCTATTCCTAATATTATGAATATGATTCAACAACGTCAGAAGTTTGAAAAGCCCGCTTGTTTCCCTGATTCGACTTACTAGACGAGACAGGAAAAAGGACACTTTTTTTTTTTGTTCTTCTAACTGAACAGACAGCTGTGCTGCTGGGGAGTTTGTTGCACCACTTCTTCTTCCCAGCTAACGCACTAGGAAGTGGTGAAGGGTGGGCGTTTTAGGGGACTGTCTTATGTAATTTTGACGTTCGAAAAGTGCTGATTCTCAGCCTAGTTTGAATAAATGACTTTTGATTTTGATTTTGACACAAAAATAAGTTAATAATAAAAAATAGGTAACCAGGTGATGGTAGGCTCATCACCTCTTAGGCAGTATTATTTTAATCTTACTTCAGTGCGGGAAAGAGATGAAGTTATACCTCCTGTAGATCTTCATCTCTTTCCCACACTAAAGTAATATTAAAATAATAATGCTTTAGAGGCGGTGGTAGGCCCCCAGGTATCCTTCATCAGGTGACATTCTAACATAAATATCGATATGCGTATCGATTTTAATGGCTAACGAATTACAAAATATCTAACTTTGATTCATAAGATGGTAAAACATTTGACCTTTAAGTTGTGTGTGGCGTTGGCTGACTAGCTGATAATCTGATTGTGATTACGTAACCAGCAAGAACAAGATAGTATGGTATTTGGCTGAGAGACTGTTGTAAAACATTTTTAAATTATTTAAATACGTTCTAAGTACATGATTATAAAATCGTAATAAATAGGTAGGTACTTACCTAATGATATGAAAGTAGAAAGGAATGAGCTGATAGACATCAATTAACAGGCGAATAATCAAATTTTATTCGGACCCCGACCAACCGCATCGCATCGCCCAACTCTTTTTTTTTTTTGGGTTGGAAATTATCAAATCACTTCTCGGGAGAAGTGATTTGATCTCTGGGCGATCTCTGGGCGGAGCGGGAGGGCGTGTCAGACTTTTTTGACTAAAACCCACCCTTGTTCCTTCCGTTGCCTGTGTGCCCCGGCCACGATATCCCTTTCGGACAAACTCGCAACCCCGACAGGCATTGGCCCTAACGGACCCCGTCAGTTGGTGCTTACATCTCTTTGAGGCGCGCGTGGAATCGCATCGCCCGCTTGCGCTTTACTTCGTTTCCTCCTAGCGTCGTTTCTTACTTTTTTCGTTCTGCTCGGCTACTAAGGGTCGTAGCGTGATGCTAAATCAGAGGCTCAACGAAGATACAGGCTCGTTCGAAAGTATTTGATCTATAAAAACGAGTGTCAAATCAATTTTTCAGGCGGGCAAAGTCACCCCGGGAGAATGGTCAACTGTCCCGTTTTTTTTCTTGGCTACTTCGTGCAAACGTCACTAACGAACGATACTGAAACCTTGAGTAACTCTCGAATTATTGAAATACATCGAGACAACCACGTTAAAAATAAATTTCACTCAAAAATTGAAAACACTGATTGTTCCTCCCATTACGGAATATGACCGATATATATTATATTTTTCTGAGGACCTCAGATAAATTCTCAATGCTCTTTATGTACTTACACCATATGAATTACAAATGTAAAAGTAGATTTTACATAGGGTGACACAATAAGCGATCTTATCGCCAAAAAGCGATCTTATAAAGACAACCTTTAGATGGATTAATAATAATTACTATTGATTCGACAAAGTTAATCGAAAATCTACCTAATCTGTGTTCAGTTTAGTATTTCAAGAAATCGTACCATTAGCATTCGCAAAAAGACAAATTCCTGTTAACAACACCTTAGGAACCCGATACACATAACATCACGCCTTGTTTCGCCGAAGGGTTAAGCAGAGCACCTATAGTACTTACTGTACTTGGTGTACCCACATTTCGCCAGTTTTGTTTCAGTTCCATGTAATAGGGAGCGAGCCTATTGCCATCAACTGGGCACAAATCCAGACTCCGGGCTGGTATAAAATATATTACCATTATGACAATTTCGACACCAAATACCTACTGAGTATTTAATTAAAGTTTCATTTCACAGACTGAAATCTGAATCCATTTATTCCTGAACTCATGACATAAAGACAAAACAATATTTCCTTGTCAGTGTGTTGAACTGGTGTCAGATATCTCTGGTGAATGCCTGGCAAAGTGGCAACTTGCATTACATCGAGTTGCGCCAATAGTTCATGTTCTAAGTGATAGGTTGCCTCTCTTAGGCCTTGTGCACATGGCAACAGTGGTAGATACCATGCAAACTTGGTTTAGTAAGCGCTTGATAAGTTTATCATGCAATTCTTGCGTTTCGAGCTATATGTGTCATCAGTCTGGACTTATTTTGCGCTTTTATCATTTCTAACGTAAATATAAATTATCTTAGACGGCCACGTCACGGCATCACGATAACACAGGGATGTAGAATGTATGTAAATATAAGCATCATTCATTTCACTTCATTTCGTTGTAAGTGTAACGTGAACGTATTTCCAAGTCATCATTCAGGTTTCGATTTCGAACTCAAGGCACCTCTAACTTTTCGGATTTATGTGCGTTTTCAACGTTTTGTATAATTATCACTTGCTTCAAAAACGGTGAAAGAAAACATCGTGAGGAAACCGGTATACTGAGAGATATTTCTCGCCGGCATGTGAAGCCAAGTCAGAGGCCCATGGGCGGCTTTAAGACTCTTGACACCAAGTTGGTCACTAGCCATGCGAAAAAGAAAGAAATACGTATTTCCATACATTTATGGGACTGGGACGTGTCCATGATAATATCGTGAAATTAGAAATTATAAAAGTGTTTTAGTCTTCATGATTGTTTACGAAGCAACTAAGCTGATGAAAGGTATTTACAATCGTATCTACGATACCTATTGAAATAGATTTCCAATCATGTGATTTTAATTGAAATTTATGCTTATTTTCAGGGTTGATAAAAATCATGACTTTTATAAAAAAATCAAAATAATCGGATTTATTTGATTTAAATCGGATTAATTTGATTTAAATCGGATTTTTTTGATTATTTCTGTCACACATGTCTCTAAATGTTCTTTTCATTCTCGGTACTAAGCCCATTAATTCCTTCTTACAACGTTTACACACCGCTTTGTTAAACTTGCCGCAAGTGGACTTTTTTTCATTCATATAAACCCAAACAGCATCTTTTTTCATTAATCAATCACGAATGACCGCGCCAAAGACTAGACGGACGGATTCAGTCACGAGTTAAAACGGAGAATCTCCGAACGGTGTAGTTAAACAGCATTGGACACGAGTGTGCGCGCCGTAGTTTATGTCGGGGGAAGTCCCTTGACACATTTTGGCTGATTTGGTCGAAGTAAAACAATTTAGATTTAAATCATTGATTTTTATAAAAAAATCACTTGATTTTAATCGCGATTTAAATCACTGATTTTAATCAAGTGATTTAAATCATATCAACCCTGCTTATTTTCGACTTACATTGATACCGACACAGTTGCACGTTTCTGCACGAATAACGCAAGGGTCTCGTCTGAATCCGCCTTTATGTCTTGGTAATATCACCTATACTTAACTATCTTTCAAGAACTTTGTTGCTCCACTTAGCAACTTCGTTTCGTGTTACAGCAATTCAGTTGTTTTTGCCAACATTGTAAACATCTACTGCGTAACCCGCTGTCGTAAACGCAGATATTATTTGGCAGTTCTTAGCAAATATATTCAGGTGTTCTGTCTTCATTTTGAAATTGACGTAAGTGCACAGCTAGCTGGCTTACAAACATGAAAAATAGCAATTTTTATTTTGGATAATTGAGTTACAGGCTCATCGATTTCAACACCTTTACAATTTTCGAATGATTTATGTAACGTATATTTCAACTAGGAGCACCCCGCGGTTTCACCCGCATAAGTCTCGATCCCGTGCGAATATCGGGATAAAAAGTATCCTACGTCCTAACCGTCAGGTCATTGTCTACCCATGTGCCAAATTTCATCCAAATCCGTTCAGCCGTTTTAGCGTGAAAGCGTAATAAACAAACAAACTCACTTTCGCATTAATTAGGATAATCATCATTGCCTAATATACTAATATTCAAAATGCATGAATACTTGGTGTATCTGGTCTAGATTATTTTAATACGCAGTAAATAATAGATCTAATCCGTGATAATATTTAATTGTCTATTGAATCCATTTAATAAAACGGTCCTTATAAATCAAACCAATAATATTTTAAAGGACCGTGGTGTTGCGCCTGATCGTTATTATTGTTTGGTACTAGTGTCCATATTCTTAATTTAAAAATGATTGGTACAAATGTTTGTTTAAACGCCAATAAATCAACTTTATAATATTATTTTTATTAAAGTTAACATACCGAGTGCGTAAATTGTGATAGCTATTACGCACGTGCAAAGATAAACTGCGAATATATATACTATGTAATCCAAACATAGTATGGTCTTATGTTTATTATAATACTGTTTTGTATCTTCTCCGACCAGATAATGAAAGGAAATCAGAGCATAGTTAACTAACACGACTAAGTAGGTACAGAGATATCCCAATTTATGTATATTCATATTATTGTATTGTCGTGACAGCATAATTATTCTTTCATCTTAGAAATATGAAATCACTTATTTGCATATCTACGTATACCACGTTCTACGTATACTACGTATACACACAAAGATCGTGAAAGCCCGAGCACTCACGAGCAATTTTTCAAGGCGATAATGATCCCTTATTATTCTTTAAAAGTCGTACGTATGTCATTTGTACGTCACGTTTTCGACATAAAACTGTAATTGGGCTATTTACGATAATACGTTATGTAATAATTACTAAAAATCACCTATCAATTTGGGTGAGCTCATTTTCTACAGCCACTTTTAGATGTCGGTAAATTACGGGTCTTATTTGTATCACTGTGTATTGTCTTGTAATCTTAACATCACTAAATAGACGTAGGAAAAATACGTTTTTAATACCTAAGTCCTGGCTATATGATCTCTGCATATCCTCACGTAACAATAGACTATTAAGGTGCAATAAGCCGGATTAAATCAAATATAAAAACGTATTGTACTGCTAGTGGTTGATTTCTTCAAAGGCGGTCTATGCTAATAATTCAGGACACGTCAGAATAAAGCTAAGCGTATACTGAGACGCAGGTGACTCAGGTCCACGAAGCTCTGGGCAGAGCAGTTTTTGTAATGCATGAACCTACTGACAGCTGCTTACGCTGCGGCATAGGCACGTGCGATGCAGACATGTGTCTGTTCTGCTCTGCGTCTCGTACAGCCGTCACAGTATTCTGCGCGACGCGTGCAGGTCTTCACTTGTTTTTTTGCCGAGACGCAGGTATCGCAGCACAGCCGTCTAATTGTTTGTACTAGCTAGGACGCGAATGTGTCTGTGTAGCTGCGTCGCAGCATATGCTCGCGGCCTATGTCTGCCTCGCCCATAGATATAAGATTTCTATGGCCTCGCCCCTGCAAAATCTGTACTGTGCTGTGTCACCTGCGTTTCAGCAATGCTTAGCCTTAACATTTAACAGCTAGTGCTATTAGAGACTGACTTTCTGTTTATTGCAGCTAATCGCGAACTTATGGGATCATTATCTAAAAGCTGCTACGTGCACATACGTACAAACGTAGTAAAGATTTGTTCATTCCTATTTAAGAGTCCAATTTACCATTTGTAACATGTCCGGCCGTTTCACCCACGCTTGCCTTTAGAAAGTCGATGGGAGCCGCGATAAATACTTAGGTTTCGGCGCCGGCGGTTCTCGTATTGTTCTCCGACCACAATAGGATTATAGGATACGACCATAAAGCTATTTTCACTTCCGCACGACGAGGATTTGGTGTGGCGATTTTAGATAGGCGGCTAAACCGTTTATAACTCACCAAAATATAGCGGGTTTAACTGCAGAAAACGTATTGTTATCTTTTGTGATGTTGCATTTCGCCATCCAATTTTATAGAAAAAACGGCAATTTTGTAAACGAATCCCTAAATAAAAGTGCACTGCTGGATTTTCAACGCTAGGCTCAGCGCTGAGAGTTGAAAATCAGACAGTGCACTTTTATTTAGGGATTCATTTAAGTGTCACTTAGTTGTCGGTGAAAACGGGCATAAATTTAGGCTTTAGGGTTTTACGCTGGGTAATAGAAAAACATTACACAACAGATTACGCTACTTAATTTTATACCCTATTTCTTTAGAATTACATTAGTTTTTCGTTTGGAAGTGAATTGTGAAAGGATCCCTTAGAATCGAGGACGACAATAACTCGCTACGTCCATAGTCGATATGGAAGTAGCGAGTAATTAGTATGGAAATTTCGACCCGCCTAGTAATATACACACGATTGTAGATTTGGAAGTTTTTAGTTTGGTCTGTCAGGCTATTTACCCTTTTGACCACTAGCTCGATCTTTCTTTAATAGTAACCCTATGTTAACATCTGTAGTGTCTAATCTTATCTTGGCCTGACCTGAGGGGCAATTCCCGTAATTTTTAAGAATATTTGCATCTCATTCGCCATCTGTCAAAAATACAATCTATTTATTAACATTTTTGACAAGTTTGACAGGTTGCGACTTGAATGTGAACGTTTTTTATGTTCGGGAATTGGCCTTCTATTGAAAAGTTCTCAATTTGTCAAATATAATGAGCTCAGTTTTCTTTTGCGATTTTCTTTGAAACATGAAAGAGTAGGTTACATGATGCCGTGAATGGAAATAATCACGAGAATCCAAAGATTTAGATAACAAACAATCGGCAGAAAGTAATTTCTACTTCACTATTTCTGAAAGCCTAGATTTCATTCGTTAAAACAGCTTGTCCCTTGTATTGCTATAATTTACACATGTTACTAAATCGAAATAATAATTCGCAAACCTAGTTAAAGAGATTTAATTTATTTCGTCCCTCAGTAATTTTCTCCTCTATATAAACTTTAAACGATATCTTAACGAGTTTCTAACTATAAGTTTAATTAACAAACGCTAAATCTGTTCTGCCTCGTGTTCGCTTATAATCGACCAGCACGCTTAGCATGACCACAATACAAACGGGTTTTGTCGACGGAAGAATAGACAAAATGACAGATAAACAATCACAATCTGTCATTTTGTCTATTCTTCCGTCGACAAAACCCGTAGAAAACCCGTTTCTATGGTTGTTACTGGTTGTGGCTAAGCGTGCAGCTAGCCAATACCCGTGTGGACATAGACCGGACCACCATCTATAGTAACCCGACGATCATTTATTTGAATAAAATGTTTCTGGGGCCTGCCTGGGAGCACGACTTGCAGTGCCATTTTTTTTTTTGTATTTTTTTTTATAAATTATATTTATTAAAGAAATAGAGATGTCTAATGTTCAAACGGTCACTATAAAATGTTGTTAGTTAACCAATTAGGTACATTACGACACAACTTAGATGTAGCATCGGCAAAATTCTTATAACCGATCACCATCCGAACTGAGTACGCCTTTAAAATCTTTATTACTGCTTTAGGTGAAAATGATATTTACGAAAACGCAATAAAGGCTGGTGCAGACCAGCGCGACTTGTCGCGCGACGCGACACGAACAATACAATTTCTAAGAAAACTTCACAGTATAACAATAACCGGTGTCGCGTCGCGCGACAAGTCGCGCTGGTCTGCACAAGCCTTAACTTGTAAAGTCATATAACCAAATACATTCGTAAAATTTAAATGAATGAAAGAAAATTTTAAAATTTTTGATACATCTAAGTTGTGTCGTACTGTACCTAATAATTTATGACAAAGTTGTTGGATAGATGCTCCTACAGATAGGTACTGAATAAATAGACCGACTTGGTTTTACATTCGATTTCACAACTTTTTGCGGTAGAAGAACTGTGTTGCGGGACTAGACGTGATAGATACTAAATCTAACACGCAAGTTCAACGCCCCAAACTTTTCGCATGTCTTCAACTATAAATAGTGCTCAGAAATAATACGGAAGCGCCTCGTTGTAAAATATAATGCTAGACATTGCTGGATACTTAGGGAAACCTTGTAGTTTGAGATTTTATTATAATAAGCGGATTTCACGTTCAGTCTCGGCGGCTCAAGTCTGTCGCGACTGTTCAAGGAGAATCGAGTTTCATTGTAAGTCTAGATTGTTTTGCTCCACTCGTATTTCTTTCGCCTTTCCGTTAGGGCAAATTAATATCATAATAGAAGTTATAGTCAACTAGGTTAATGACCATCCAAGGAGAGATGTTATCATCGTTACAGTTAATGTCGCCATCTTAGGTATCATGTTTAGAAAGGCTCCTAAATTTGTTAATGAATGTGCCTTCTTCGTGTTAGCGTCGCACAGTGGATCGTCCCTATACAAGAGGTTTGACATAGAATCAAAAATTTAAAAAGTATTTAATTTAAAAAAAATATATATACAGTTGCGTTCCTCTATTAAAGAACAACAAAAATTGTTGTATGCTTTTTTTATTTGACCGGCACTTTAGGAAAGATTCGATGAAAACTGTTATTTTTGTATGGAAACGAACACAAAAATGTCTGTATCTCATGATTCCCTCCTTGTTTCGATTTGCGGTTTTCACTACTGTTATTTACCCATTTTATGCCACATTTTCTTCAGGGACACATGGGGCCCCCTGAGTGCCCCTTCCGAGATGTTTAAAAAAAAAAAATATTAAAATTGCGCCGGTGTCGGTGTCTCGCGAGACGTCTTTAATTTCTGGTCGCTTGACTTTTATTATTGAGGTTTCATTATCAGAATTTAATAAATACTTTTTGGGGCCAAGTCTTTGTTATAATATAATATTATATTAATATTATAAACGCGAAAGTTTGTGAGGATGGATGGATGTATGGATGTTTGTTACTCTTTCACGCAAAAACTACTTAACGGATTTGGGTGAAATTTGGCACACAGATAGTTTATAACCTGGATTAACACAAAGGATACTTTTTATCCCGATATTCCCACGGGATCGAGAATTATGTGGGTGAAATCGCGGGGCGCTGCTAGTTATACAATATGCCGTGTCAGGTCTAACAATTGTGTCAATAAGTTAATTATTTGTTTTTCTGTGTATAACGTATGTTATCATTGTTGGTAGGGAATGCATGTCATGTACCCGGAGCCGGCGTCGCAATACCACAGCAGTCAGCGTCCGTGCCCGCAGCCCGAATACCGACCGGCAGCATCGCCGGCCTTCCAGCAGCCAGCCAAGAAACGCCGCGTACTGAGCCCCAACCAAACGCAACAACATAACGGAATACCACACGCACAGCTTGACAACAGCGGCTACAAGGTGAGAACTGACACACGAACGAGACAATAAATTAACTGTTTATGGTGGGTGAAACAGAAGACTGGTTATGGGCGTCATAATAAGAATACTTTGTATTTAATCGCGAGGAAATTACTCCCAAGACTGGTGTTGTCAGTAATACCAGCATATACCTCAGGCTTATACAATGTCGTCCATGGGTATGTGACCGTCCGTATTTTTCTGAATATTCATGATATTTTTTCGAAAATTAACTTTAAAAGTTTAGGGTCTATCATTAATATTTTTTATTTTTTTTATTAAAGTTTACCATATCTCCGATGTTATTGGCTCGATTTGGATTCTGTTTATTATTCCTAAAAGCTTATGAGTTATTTTATCGTATTAACTAACATTTTTTATATCGACTACGAAAAAAAAAAAATTTTTTTTCTTCAAAAAACAGTAGTTATTATAAAAACATAAGTGTACATAAAATCCTAGGGGGATATTGAAAAAAAAAAAACCCATGGGCGGCATTGTATAAGTATGAAACATTAAAATTATGAAAATACGTTACTTGGTTCAGTGACTAACCAATCTTGATAATATCTTGTTTTCATTTTCCGCTTCATAATTAACTTTCCTTTTTCCTTAGCACCACCAGTATTCTGTTTTCGTCACCTTCGCAATAATTGCAATCAGAGTCGTTAAAATGTTCGTCTTTTTGATTATTAAACAAGAAATGTCATATTGATTCCAACTCGTCAACTCAAATATCATTTTCTTATTTGTATTAAAATATATCTTTTATTTCGAGAAAAGCATTATACTTGTTATATTTTTTAAGTTAATGTCTTGGCTAGACTTGTGTGGAGTAAAATATTGTTGCTGCATTTGCATTCTTTAAAGGCTTGTGCAGACCAGCGCGACTTGTCGCGCGACGCGACACCGGTTATTGTTATACTGTGAAGTTTTCTTAGAAATTGTATTGTTCGTGTCGCGTCGCGCGACAAGTCGCGCTGGTCTGCACAAGCCTTAATTCGGCGATAACTCAACTTTGCATTTTTCGTCGCACACAATACATACGAGAGGTGTTCAATAAATAGTGAGAATGAGTAAGACGCAATTATCTTTTATTATATGTTATTTTATTTTTCGACGTAGTCACCTTTCAGGTTTATACACTTTGTATATCTTTTCTCTAATCCTAAAATCCCTTTCTAAAAAAATCTTCTTCCTGATCCCTTAAAAAATCATTTACGGCGGCGACTACTCCGTCATCATCTTCGAATTTCTGGCCCCTGAGATGTTCCTTTAAGCGCGGAAATAGGTAGAAATCACTAGGAGCAAGGTCCGGTGAATATGGAGGATGTTCCATCAATTCGAAGCCAGCTTCTTGAATGGCAGCCATCGCAACTCTAGACTTGTGCGCAGGGGCGTTATCTTGGTGAAATAAAACAACTTTAGCGAGTTTGCCACGCCGTTTCTTGCGTATTTCCTCACGCAACTTTGTTACTTTTCCTGCGTACATAGTCCCCGTAATAGTGGCTCCATGATTAAGATATTCGATCATTACCACCCCTTGGCTGTCCCAGAAAAGAGAGCCCATGATCTTTCCGGCGGATGGAATCGCCTTAAATTTCTTTGGAGTTGGAGA
This sequence comes from Agrochola macilenta, assembly GCA_916701695.1. Lineage (NCBI taxonomy): Eukaryota > Metazoa > Arthropoda > Insecta > Lepidoptera > Noctuidae > Agrochola > Agrochola macilenta. The sequence continues at coordinate 14,627,148 of OU753564.1, forward strand.
TGACGGTCGCTTCCAAGTCATGGACTGTTGTTTCGTTTCCGGGTCATAATGGTGAAGCCATGTTTCGTCCATAGTTATGAATCGAGCCAAAAATCGGTCAGGATCTTGTTGTAACAAATCCAAACAGCTTTGTGAAATTCTCAGTCGAGTTTGTTTCTGCGCGTCAGAAAGCATTCTGGGCACCCAGCGCGCTGACACTTTTTTCATACCCAAATGGTCGTTTATAATATTATGGGCACTTCCTATCGAAATCTTTACTTCTTCAGCTATAAAACGAACAGTAACACGACGATCCGCCAAGATAATATTTTCAACTTTTTTAATCATTTGTTCAGTCACTGCCGATATGGGGCGTCCCGTTCGTGGGTCGTCGTTAGTGGAAGTTCTTCCTCGCTTGAACTCAGCACACCAACGCGCAACCGTAGAATATGGAGGAGCATGAACCCCTAATGTTGCTCTCAAGTCTTGATTTACCTGTTCCGTAGTAAAATTTTTCAAGCAGAGATATTTTATTACCGCGCGAACTTCAATTTTATCCATTTTTAAGAACACGTTCCGAAACGACGCAAACAATAGACTTCTACTTTTAAAAAACAAAAGAGAATTAATTGCTTTTTTATTATCATCTTAACTAATGTCTGGGCTATGCCTGCCAGTATTTATTTTTTTTCTTTCCAAGGAGAATGTATCGCATTCTCACTATTTATTGAACACCCCTCGTATATCTCTTTGGCAGTCTCTTTGTGGAAAATGTGAGAACAGAACGTGACGGGAAAGCAAAGAATTAACACTTTCTACACTACTAAGATGATTTCGATTCACGGAAAATTTCACATATTGTACTACACGAACACGACTCATATATTGCGTAGAAAAGGTTACTTGAGTATTTCAACACTTAATATCCATGTAACAACATCAGACCAGTGCTCACAGTCACTTCTACCAGTCGATAAACAACTGGTTTTATCGATAGTGGATAACTTAGTTTTACTAAATGTTTTTGATTTAATCAATATGAAATCTGCTAATTTTAAGTTCTAGTTTGTGTAAACAACTCTATTTCGGGAGTCATTTGAAGCCCAACCTTTTTATATCAGTACTCAGTTACTCACAACACCGTTCCTCGAAACCACCAATCCGTCGTAGGAAAAATCCTGCCCTTATATTCAGATTACTTTATTGTTCCACTTAACGAATCGACGTTTCGGCTTCATCGATTGAGTTCATACCACGAATACATGAATAGATAGCGTATCTTATATTCGACATGCCTTTGTCGAATATGATATCAAAATTGATACAAGAACGCGAATGTCACATCAAGGAGTCATGTGTAGTTAATTTCGCGTGACGCAGCGGCCGACCATCTGATGAATATGTAATCGCGTCAACACTCTACAATGGAGGGTGCGGAGCTGAACCATACGTATTTTTATGTAAATTCATGGCTATAACGATCGTGTACTGGAATCATTGCGTTATTTACTTTTTATCGTTTATTTTTAAGCGAGGGAGGGAATTGTATTAGCTACAGCAGCGTGACGTTTTCACTAGAGGAAATTTATTGCCAAAGCACTAGGCGAAGAGTTTTCATACTTATTCTCAAGCAGTTCCAGAACTTTGGCTGCTCTTCGGTCTTCATGAAAATAATGTCCCAAGAGAAATTCCCCATATTTGCTCCAACTTCTAAGATGCAGATATATGCCAGTGACCTTGAGTGGTTAGCTTGCGTGTTCTATACTGAGTTCACGCAACGCGTCGTACGTCCAGCCAGTAATAGTACTCGCCCAACAAGGAGAGCTGTCACTGTATTTTGTGTGCTGTATTTTTAATAAAACACGTATATTAAAAGATCAATAATTAAATTATCTTTATAATGGTTAAGCTTTTCTGAAAACTACGCTTGATAGATTTTGCGTGATTCTCGCGCTGGTCTGCACAAGGCTTGTGCAGACCAGCGCGATATGTCGCGCGACGCGACACGAACAATACAATTTCTAAGAAAACTTCACAGTATAACAATAACCGGTGTCGCGTCGCGCGACAAGTCGCGCTGGTCTGCACAAGCCTCAGACAAAACTTTACAAATTAATTTCACTATGTAATATAAACATAATCTTAAATATGCCTAAATTAGATTATTTAGAAAAGGCTCTAATTTAACATATTTTTTCTCCAAATCATTAACACTACTCGTTTAAACCTGATCTTCAGTATAAAATCATTAAAAGTCTGTTATCGTCGCCTTAAATGTATGAAAGAGGGCTTATTCGCCTTGCACGCACAAGATTCGGTGGACATGTGACCTTCATGAATAAAGGCGTAACTATTTCTTTAACCGAATCCGATGATGATATCTAAAGGTGAAGGTAATGTTTGGGATATTCTATGACTTGGTTTGAAGTTTCGTCATATCGTTTCGTACACAAGGGACTTTAATGACCCATTCTTCGAGAAAACAATTCCCGTGTATAACGATTTTCCTAAACAGCCGGCTGTTATTTTAAAACCCCGCCCCCCTTTTGCGAACTTCAGAATATGCAGTGGCGCATCTGTCGCGAAATGGTCTTTTTACCGTTAATCAACATCTGGGGCACTTTTGAAAGTATCGCTCGGCGCGGTTCGCTACACGACGCAACCGAAATTGGTCTGCAGTCCATTCTGTACTTCAACTAAATATTGACTTACGTCTTGAGTTGCAACTTCTTTTGTTGTGCCAAATTGTAAATAAAAACCAAAAGATACGTGAAAGTTTAAAGAATATGCATTACGAAAACTTCAGTGCCGTTGTTGTTAAGAACATAAAATCGCACAGACTTACGAAACTCGGTGCAAATTGCCGTTCTCAATTTGCTGCAAAAGCCAAATAGGTTTTGTTTGGCCAATGCATCTTTGTTTGCGACCCGAATCTCATTTCATTCTGTCATGTGATCAACTCGCTTGCGTTTAGCGTGTAGGTGTTGCTAAACCATGAGTTATCTACCAAAGTTCACTGAAGATACTCGATTGACAAGTTGTTACTGAATGGTCTTCCTCGCCAAATGCAGTTACTTGTTACATTCGTTTATTTTACGAGTAGCTAATCGACCAATTGACATGGACAAGGAAACTATCGTATTGTATCCTATGATATATTTATGCATAATATTGACTATTAGAAGCCATTCAAGCAAAAAAGTCCCCACTTTAAAATGTAAGCTCCAATGTCTTCGACAGCCTTTTTTCGATCCACAGTGCGTCGCGTCTGTCCGCGGAGCCTTAAAGCTATTTGAATCTACCGATTAATACAGTATTTCAATTTGCGTGAGTGTCGCTGTAGCTTTTATGACGATTCAATTGTGTTTGTACTGAAATAACAGTGGTGGTATTCCGATGTGAAAAATAATAGAAACGTTTGCGTAAGCGGCCGGCACGTGGAAGGGACGCGAGCCTCGTGATGGCTTAACGTGAGCCGGGCGCCGCGGGAATATACAACTGAACTGGGATTTGCTGGAGGGGAAATGTCACATTGGAACTTATACTTTACAAGAACATTTTCGACCAACGAATACCTATTTCGAGGTCGGCTCGTTACTGCTATCAAGGAAAAACGTTTGGAAAAACATAAAAGAAAACTTAATTTGAAATGACTTGATTTTACTATTGTAGCATAGTATAACATCACGCCTGATAACCCGAAAGGGTTAGGCAGAGATTTACCTATAGTACACCCACATTTCGCCAGTGATGTTTCGTATTGGAGGTTAGTTACATATTTAGTACTTAATCGAGTTGAACGGCGTACGATTGGAAAGGACTATATCGGCTGATGATGATTTACTAATCTATGAATGACATACACCTACCCTTGTGCTCGAATGGTGCAGTACCTACTATTCTAATTAACCACGTCTGTTAAAAGGAGCAGTCATGTTTCGTCAAAAACACTTAGCAAGGAGTGAAATCCAGTTTCAAATTATTTTGCATATCAAAAATTTCGTGAACTACAATTTAATCAGAAGTAAAGCTATCGTTCCATCCGATATAGAACTTTATGTCGCTAGTGTTTAGGTGTAGGTTGGTGTGTATCAACTAGTGACGCAATAGTGTTTGTTTACGTGGAGTAAAGTGGCTACGTGCATTTAGCGAGCGGCTTGTCCGACGTTGCCAAGTCGTGCTTGTGCCAGATTTGGCATCGCGATGATGGTTGCCTACCGAGGCCCGTAACGGCATGACCACTTTTTGTCAAGAATTGAGGCACAGCACCAAATCTTGTTCTTGATCTGTCAACTCAACTGAACAGCCGCCTGGAGAGATAGCCAAAATAAACTGAATACTGTTATTGACAAATCAGTGAATGTTTGCCCAGTTGTTCTGATGACGGTACGTCCTATGCCCTGCTATTTCAGGTCTTTATCAATGCAAGTATTTGGTTTTGCAGAGCTCTCTGCAGTCGTCGGCGTGAATAAATAAATGGGTCTGACAATTGAATGTCACGATTATCTTATTGTTGGAGCGACGTTGCCACTTCGCAGACCTCTAGTGGCGATTTTGCGGATGGCTGCGTTTAAAAAAATGATTCGCATCTCTTGCTCTTGCGCATTGGTTTTCGCGATGGAGGGAAAACGACAGAGTATGGCAAGTCACGGATGTTGCGACAGACTCCGACAATCTTGTTTTGTTGTACTGGCATTTCCTGTTAATATTATACTGTTTTAATTGGAAAATCCAAGCAGACAAGTAGAGTTATTGTATTTATTTATTATTACCTACTGAAAATTATTATTCCCTGTTGACCCATGCACGCACATACCCGTTCGTTGAATTAAATGCTTAAAGGTGGGTTTAGTTAGACCAAACAAACATAGAACAAGAGCATTCTTGATGTTCTTGACAGTTAAGTGTGGGTAGACCACCGAAAGAATCATCTGTCACTGTTTACACAAAAATAATTTGCTAGAATGTTAACAGAATGTGCATTTGTTCGTTTGGCCGACCTTGATAAAGATGTTTCTTCTACGAATTTTGATATATCAGCTATTTTCTTGATAGTTGTTGAAGACATTCCTGACAATAACGTCGTCCACAAAAACTCTTATCGGTGAATGTGTGAACAGTCGCTTGCATTTAAAAGACGAAGGAACATTATACGCCTTGACATCATTTGCAAATCCAGCGCAAAGGATCGCTTGTTTTTGTTCACAACTCGGCGTTGCATCGTGTTTGTGCAATGAAGATTTCGTGATGTGATGTGATGGGCGAATTGGCACCGACGGACCATACAGGTCAGTAACCTGGCGGTTCCGCTCTCCCCGCGTCCCTCACGTTACGTAACACCCGCGCTGTTGCCACACCGACGACGACATTGCCAAAGTCGATAGCTCCATGCCGATCATTCGCGCCTGGTAATCTGTCTTATCAAAAGCCACTCTGCCCGTTTCGGTCGTCCAGACCGGTTTATCTGCAAAATTACTTTGCATAAAAGAAACTGTTCTGATATAATTTAAAGCAGCAATGGAAGGAAGCCTGCAAAGTTTTTGCGTTTTGCCAGGCGATCAGTAAATCCACAAAAAACGGCCGAGCTCTATGTCACATCGATTAGTCAGTGTCACAAACTTTCACCTCCATGCACCGTAGGATATTGTATCTCCGGGTCAGAAACGTTAACTTTCACGGTCGTTACTGATATAGCTTTTGCGCTTGTTCGTGCGACCCCTTCAAATGAAAACCATCAATTTGCCCGGTGCACTATAACAGCAGGCATGAGCCAATGTTAGCATGTTAGGGCCTATTCCCAAGGTAGATGGATCGACACCGACCCGGCTCCGTTTCCATCGATGTCAATCGATACATTCACGACTGGCTTCGAAGTGTGTCATTAGCTTGCGAATGGTCTATCTGTCGACTAATATGACTGAACTGTTGTACACCGTGTGCCCGCGATCGGTGTTTGTTGGGCACTGATTTATAGTCCTACTCATTTTCGCCATAAAAATGTTCCAAGCTGCGTGGAGGTACCAATCATATCGCACAGACGTGATAATAATATGATATTATGAAATGTAGCCCTTGGCAAACTGACACTACACCAAACGCAGCAATAGGTACGCTCTGTGTAAAATGAAACGTTTTGAACAAAAATTCGAAGTGGTCATTCATCATCACAAAATTCACAAACGATCAAGGAAACTAGAACAACAATTATAAATAATAAAATAATAAACAAGACGAGTATTCCTCGAACTTGAGCGACCTTCAGTACCGATTGTAGCTAATTAAAAAAACTTGGAAACATCCGTTTTCACAAATAAAACGTCTTAATTATAATGAAAATTCAAGTAACATTCCACTCGTGTACGTCCAATTAAATATGGCGCATACAATTATCTTTCATTATGATCTCATTGCGTTTGTTCTCATGAAAACATATAATTCTACTGCGCAGTCTTCAGAGTCGTCTGCGCAGAGTTGCGGTCGGAAAATCTACAGAGCAAATTTCAAACTACAGAGAGTTTAAGTTGAGAACTTTTGGGACAATGATAATAGCGTCGAGAGGCACACAAATTAATGTCACCAACAACTACAAAAGATCTTAGGGCTGGAGACAAACTAAACTGCAGTGCTGAAGGTCGAATCTTATCTACGTACAATTATTGATATAAAAAATTAAGAATGTCGTTGTCCTATCTATGTCAGAATATATTAAATTTTCCGACTGTACTAACTACTTGATAGCACCAGACATTTCTATGTTACATTGTAAATAACAATGACAAACAAGATAGTATAATGACTTGACTACATCCGTTAGCATTAATGTAGGTACTCTCACAATCTCAAGGTTTTAGAAAACGTTGCAGTTTTCTAAATAGATGCTCTTTACGAGCCATTATTGCGCTTAAGTGCAGTATTGAGTCGTAAAGAATTTGCATTTGAATAGACCACTAAAATGAGCACGTCCCATTCAAATCTGATCAGCTAAGACGAAGTAATAAAATTGAAATAGTTAAATCTCTAGGATATTATCTTCAAGTTGGTTCATCAGCATCAGAGAGACAGCTTGGCACAGACATGAATATATTATTTATGGTTAAGTGACGCTTCTCATTAATTCCACTACATCGGATGGTGTCATTTTATCTGACATATTGTTAACTCCTTCAGACTGTTCTATTTGGTTGGTATTTGATATCTTAAATATCTACTTTATTATAGCATAAATATTTTTACTGCTTCTTGAAATGGCAACCATTTTGGTATGTCCCCCAAGACCAAGTCTGTTTGTAAATGGCGTTATTAAGAAACTAAGCACTTGCAACACTTTTATGTGCACAGCATCCGATGTTTGTTTAGAGTTTAGGCGATAACCGCAGTTTCGAGCTGCTTCTATTCTAAACACATTCCATGTTTGATATTTTTTGTAGGTAGAGGTTTTTACTATCGCACGCAATGGTCTTTGGTTAAGTTTGCAGTAAATCAGATTTTATGTTTCCAGTATCTTCCTAATTTGTTTCTCGGCATAATTTTCGGATATCAAAGTTCCACGAAATATTTTGATCTCATTGTACATTATCTCATAATAAGTCAACTGCTAGAAATGGCCCAAAATACTGCCACTGAAAGCTTCTCATCAAGAACGGGGAATACGTTCACATGGTTGTTACAAGATTCAACAGAAGTGCAAGGTCTGATCGCCGTTACGGGATGTTTTGACGTCCAGCCACTCGAGCGTCGTGAGATAATGTATAAACATCCAGCCATCGACGCTGTTATCCTGTTATGTTATTAATTAATTGTATTAAATGTTTGTTAAGCATCAGTCAAGTATTCATTAAATCTGTATCAGGAGTGATTACTCAAGCTGTGATCTTAAAATTGTTTGACGGTGTCTTGTTAATAGCCACCGTTCCTGTTAATGCTTTTTATTATGGCTCGCCGTGGCCGTAAACACAATTTAATCAACAGAATGTCCAATATTCTTAGAACCTTTCGAATTGAAACCAGAACAAACTAATGAGGCGACCAAATTAAACCAATCTAAATTGCTATTAGATTCTAGAAAATAAAACTGTTCAGTTCTCAAACGCAGCAGGTTGAATCAATGGCAAAATATAGCGCATTACAGTAGAATTTGTAAGCAGATCTAATCGAAGTATTTTCCAGTGAATTTCCATTTATTTTAGGCGCAGCTATCAGCATAATAAAGCCCGTCAATCATGCCTATCTCTGTCTATCTGATATAGTGTTAAAAATCCGTCGACTGGAAAATGTAGACTTGAAATAAATAAAGCGTATGTTACGAATACTGCTGCGGTTGTGGTTTCAGAAAGTTCATTTTGGTTGCGTTGTGAACTGTGTTCACCTGGAATAATCAACTGAGCGGTCACTACTTTGCTTTTACTTATTAACTGTCTCTTGAATTTAACAACATAAGAGTTCACCACAGCTGCTGAATTGCATAAAACAGTTTTGAGATTCCTTTTCAACGATGGAATCGAAATAGCGTGATTCAGATTCTTACCGAGTGTGGTATACGAGTATTAGACCATCCGCCGTACAGCCCCGACCTAAGCCCTAATGATTTCTATACTTTCCCTAAAATAAAGAATAAATTGCGTGGACAGAGATTTTCATCACCTGAAGAAGCTGTGGACGCCTACAAAACGGCCATTTTGGAGACCCCAACTTCCGAATGGAATGGTTGCTTCAATGATTGGTTCCACCGTATGGAAAAATGTGTCAAATTTCGCGGAGAATACTTCGAAAAGCAATAAATACATTTTTAAATAGTAATGTTGTGTCACTTCCTTGATTCCCGAAATTTTCAGTGCCGCCCTCGTAGTCACTGCAGACATACAAAACAAACTTTAACAAGATATGACATACAATAGGACATAAATTATGCTAGTAATGTTATCATCTTTATGCGTTTCCTTAGGGTGTTGATTGGAGAAATTGCAGCAAGTTACACAGTCGTTGGTTATAAATTGACGATGTGCGCTCTTTCCATTGATGGCTTCGTATAACACACGGCTACAATGACGGTATTGGTTGTGCACATTGTTACTAGGGCTGTCAATAACCTGCAAGCAAAGAAGTTGAAAAAAAATCATGAAAAAAATCATGACATCTTCAGCCATAATACGTAGAACGAGTGTCCGAAGCCTCTATAACTTAAGGAGATGTTCAATTATGGAATAATTAGATGCAAGAGACCCAGAACCAAGTGTTCTGTCCCAATAATAATTGGTAAAGAAATGACACTGACTGCAATAGCAGAAGTTAAAGTTTTATGCGTTACCCCCTGCACAGTAAGCGTTGCTGCTTCATTTTTAGCTTGCCAACCCTGTCTCAGCATAGCATTGTTTCGATGTATGTCGACCGTCACATCTGTATGAGACCGTTTGTCGTCCATTTGTATGCTATTGACAGACAACGCTGTGTTATCTATTTTGTAAATGTGGACCGTAATGTCAATAACAATATACGAGAAGGGCCCATGTGTGCGTAGACCACAGTCGTTGTATGGAGAAAGTTTTTTTTTTTACTAAATTGGACACAGTTGTAGACAAAGTTTTCTAGTAAACTGGAACAGTATTTAAAAATATTCTTCGAAAGAAAAATCTGACCTGAAGCATCAAATGCCATATACAGCAAGAGAATGAATATACGTGTTCCTTGTAAGTGCGCCAGTACCCAGTAGGAATGTGATATTATGATATTGAGACGATGGATTCTACTGCAAAACATTATTATGGCAACATACGCTACGCTAACTTGGTCCTTAGAATTGAGATTCCATGAAACTGTGGGCTAGAAATGTTTTAGTATTTCCTTAGTGTTAATCAAGATTAATTATCAATCACCGTCATCACCGGCTTGGTTCAATCACTGCTGAGTATAGGTCTCTCCTCTTGTGCTCTGTGTTTTGCGTTCACAGCTCTAGACTGATCACCGACCAATTCAAGTGTTTGGTCACCTAAAAGCAGGTGACCTGGACTATAACTGTAGTCAGTTGTGATACATTTTCTCTTTCTATTCTCAATAGCACTGCTTTGACAAGACTTGTGACGATTTCATACGATACAGGTTGGCGATATAGTCACCTGCATACGTCAATGTGGTGATTCTATCTGCCATACTGTACAACTTTCGCTATGAAACTCATATCCGACTCGGGGAAAATAAATACGAATTCCTGTAACAGTTTCGATGCATCTGTTTTTTTTTTATCAGTAGAATTTGAGTTTCATAACGAAAGTTGTTCAGTATGGCAGGTAGAATCACCACATTGACGGATGCAAGGGGCTAAATCGCCACCCTGTATTTGCACGGGTTCGTACCCAGGGCGTAAATATCACTGTAGTAGGTATACTGCCTCCCTGCAGCTTTGGCCTCCCACCGGCTCATTACGTCGCTTTATTTGACATTTATTGTTAGCCCTCATAAAACCTTAATTAATTCGACGTCTCTTTAGATTTAATGGTCGTAAAAAGCGAATTTCTCTTTAATTACATAGAGCCATTTTCTTTCATAAACTATACGAAGTTTCTTTTTAAATACTGTTTCGTTTCTTTCTCCAAGTCATTGAATTTTGATTGTTTCTCTGTTGCTTCTGAATCAATAGGTTTTTCTTTTGATTCAGAAACGTGTCCATTTTTCTAACTTTTAAGTTACGGTTTTCAATTCGCTTTGCCTATAACTTTTGTCAGTTTATCAAATTCAATGTTTTTCAGATTCAGAAAGATCAAGTCAAATACTTATCAACAACGCAATAATAATATACCCTTGCTACTGTAGTGTAATGTAAGCCGTACTTAATATAAAGTCAGATCATTTATTTAAATTGCTGTATTAATATTCATGACAACATTTTACAAACAAAATGAAATCGAAGTGAGATTTACATCTCCATAGTAGATCCCGGCCTTAGCATCAATAACGTCGCAGAACGTTCTGAATTCAAACAAGGTGCTTATTAAAGACAATTTATATCTGTATTGCGGTGGTTAGATGACGCATGTCGACGATGCGGCTGCATTGACGGAGTGCATTGCACTCTAGCCTGCGAGTATTTGCCTATTTGCACACTCCTAAGATAACAATTGATGTTGGCGTCAACCATTGTTCCTCAAACGTATGCCTGTTTAACTCGACCGGCACGAAATTTAACGAAAATTACACAACACCATTGTTCCGTAGTTCGAGCTAACTTTCACCGAACACATTTGCTCCAAAAACTTTTTGCCAATGCGTCGATTAAATCGTGTAGAACATCGTTAATGTTTAACGCTACAATTAAACAATAGCCGTTTAATAATATTTCTTGCCACCCTAACAATAAAGTTGAAATTCGTCTGTTAATGACTATGTTGGAGTAAAAGTCAGTGATCGATGTTTCCTACACTGTCACATCGTGGGAGCGATAGCATCGATACGTACCAGTTTAGATCTCGCTCGCAACTAGTCCATTGTGACCAGTTGCGCGGGCGCAGAATTAACATCTCTAATGAATTACAAGGAGGCTTAAGGAAAAATAAAATCAGCCGGGTGTTTTCCTTACGTTACTAGGCCATAACAAAACTGGACCAAGAATCCTTGCGTTTAAATTACTGTTTCATTGAGATTTAATGGCTTGAATACATTTGATGACTCTTCCCTAAGTTTGTGGAATGAATGATTAATAATTCAAGACCCGTTTGGAGCCTCAGTTGTTATTGCGACCTTAGCATTTTCCTCCTGTAAGGTCTGAAATGTCAAGATAGAAAATGATCAGGAACAGTTCTGTTTCTTGATTAAGTGTATTGCGGATATTCAAATAGAGAAAACGTGTAGTTTAAAGCCGTTGAACTGGAGGTCGGTTAATTACAGTAATCTGAGGTCATACGTGTGGTTGGCGTTTTTAAGTCACTGATTTTGGTCTGCTTTAGTTTTTACGAGTGTTGTATATGTATCTACTATTAAAAGAAACTGAGGACGAACGATGAAGTAAACCAGTTGCAAAAAGTTTTCATTAGTGCAGGTCTTCCCGATAATAATATATTGTTCAAATTTTTTATAAAACCAGTTCAATTTTCAGTGCCAGTATCAATTTTGTAAGCATAAAATCTCAATTTTCCTTCATATACGTCCTGCCTGCTGTGCAAAACGTAGATGCTTTCGCATTCCCGTCCAAGCTACATTATTATGCATTGGGCGAATTTTGTCCAGTACCAATGTTGCTAAATACTAGTCGAAAGAATTTACTGTATTAGCATACCAAGTAGATTGAGTTAGGCCATAAATGTTAAGTGTATATTTACTTTAGTGAAAATAAAATAAAACAATTCTCACCTTCTGTTCACAAGGTCTAAAACTTGAATCTTTACGAAGTTCGACGGCTGACCCTGGAGGAAAATTTCTATTGAAAATTCTCCTAATTAATTCGTAAAACATATTCTGAGTATAATAATATTCTATTCTTGAGTATGAATAGTTTATTGATACTTATTTTTTTATGTATTCGTCTTGTTCTCCGCTACGTGTGTTTATAGTTCACCACAAACACTGCCAATAGCTTGTACAAACACATCTATGATTCCCAATGCTAGAGCCACTTTGTAATCGAGTTGCGTTCGAGCTCCAACAGTAATGGCCAGTGACCGTTCCTATTTTCTGAGTTCGTCGGCCGGCTCAAGGCTCACAAATGTATTATTTCATAGCAAGACTTCACATGCTATGTTTTGAACGCACCATTAGGAAAACGTTGGCGTTATTCCATACACAAAACGTATATAAACGATCTTGTAATAATTTAAATGATCATTGAAATGGTTATGCCAAAAATATTTTGGTTCTTCAAATACGTAATTTTATCTAATCTTTATAGTCTGAATTTCATTTCAGCCTGTGTATGTTATGATTGTGTTTCTCAGAATTTATCAAACACATTATAACCAAATTATGTTTGGTATGTTTTGGGTTTCATTTAAACATACATTATTTCGTTTTTATACTACGAAACACGCGACTGGGGGTAATGTTCAAGTCAAAGTACAATTTAATGTTGTGTATGTTACATCAAAAAATATTATTTCATGCGTTTTTTACCAAACAGAAGGAAAGTCTGGCCATCAAAAGCATGGACACAATGTCATCAGTCCTGGCAAGGGAAAATAAGAGATAGGACATCTCTAATCAGAGCCGGAAGAGCTCGGAGTAGCCGGTAATAGCCACTTTGTCTCCCGACTCTTTCTATTGAAGAGGATTCTTTGGATTGATCTTCCTTTGGATTGCTTTTGAATCTGCCATACCCATATTAGAATCCCACTTTTATAAGATCCCATATCCATACATGATCATATACAACCAAAACAAGGTTATTTTTAGCGTGAAAGAAAACTTCGCAGTTTTATTGTCGCTCCGTTTAGTTTCAAACGACCTAACTTGATATATATTTTCAGTTTCTAAAACATTTCCAATCTAGGAATGTATCTTAACGCGTCTCGATCGCAACCCGACCAAAATTTTATATGAACAAAGGCGTAAAAACTGATACTTGGGTTTCACTTTCACCGCCCTTCAAAGCTCAAAAAATTCCAGGCAGACATACGTCTTCACAAATCAATAGAAGAAAAGACTATTCGAATTTAGATTCGCTTAGAAACTTTTACATTTAGGTATAGCAAGAACGGTCAATGTAAATAAGTAATACATTTCGCATTCTGAAACGACTGTCGAATAAGCGAACAAGTTTCGTGTTATCTAACTGGGCCTAGATTGTAAACATCGTTAGTTAACCCTTAATGGCTATCGACAAAGAACAGGCCAGGCCGTGTGTTCTCTTCGAAGTGAATCATTGAATTAGTTAGGGTTTACTGGCTTTGTCGCACCTCAAGACATGGCCCTGTCGACAGACGTAGGATTAAGATTGTGTGTTTAGGTAAATTGGTAGATGGTCAACCCGGATATACCTATAATACCTATACAAGCTGAAATTTTAGTGGTTGTTTTTCCGCAGCGAATTGGTTTTGTCTTGGTCGTACAATAGATTTATAGTTTTTTTTATTGAAAAATGGCAGATTTAGAATTGTGATAAACAAATCTCGAAAGCGATTTCGACCAAGAGTGATACAGCGCAAACGCCCGACTGCGACTACTTACCTACCTAAAAGATATTCCAGTTTTCCCTTCATACTTTTACGGGCTTAGGACCGTCATAAATACTTTTTTACCTACAATTTTTTTAATTATTGGAAAATATTTTTTTTTTTTTTTTAAAGTTTACCGCTATGATTCAATAGTACTACTTAGGGCAAATCGTTCTGCTGCGGGAAAACAACCATTAAAATTTCAGCGTGTATATTTCTATCTTTAAACTTATACAAGGATCTTTTGGCTCCTGAATGACATTGACAGGGGGGCGTTGTTTGTAAATATTTGTGTTAATGTCACAGAAATTGTTTTGGCAGAACAAGATAGTGGCGTTCGTTCCGGTTTCGGCCACGCGCCAAAGGAACATTGTAGCGTTGGAAGAGCTAGGATTCTTAATTCCATTCCAAATCTCATGTAGTGATCAAACGAAGATTTTGGGGATGTTTCTAAAATATTTCAAAACGCGTTTATCGCAAAACCACGTCGTCCATGTTCTTGAACGTAGTTTTAAGTGTTGCAAACCTATTCAGTACAAGGACGTGATAAACAGAAATTAGCATTAGTAGCAAACGTTTGTTTACGACTGTACGATGCAAATTGCTATCCCATCAAGTGTCATTCATTACCAGACAGAATCTCACGTTGGAAAGTTTAACATTTGCTTTGCTAACTGCAGTTTCTGTTCTTACATCATTTACTTTAGAAATGAACTTTTCATTCAAGTGTACAATGTTTGAGAAAACATAAACTCAATTCTATAATTATGGTTCTGTTGTATTTACATGTGTACTGTTGGAGTTAATGCTTAATGTGTTCCACTTGATATTGTCCCCTAAAGGGTATGTTATTAAAGCTTCTACCATTATTTATTCACGTCTAAATCGACATGTTTATTTTGTTACAGGTAAACAAAGCAGCATTTACGAATATTTTTAGCTTTGAATAAGGTTAGTAAACAATACCGAAATTTTGTGTTTCAACGTAATTAAACTTGTTTATGATGATAATTTTTATAAGGCCTCGCCATTCTGTCTATGTAATGTAACACGAGGTCACCACTCTGCTTAGTTCCTTTTGGAAAGTTGCGCAAGCATATTTGGTTTCGGTGCTACGCTCTACCTAGAAATGTATCTAGTCAGTACTAAATCTAGAATTAACCTGACCAAATATATTTGGCATCTCACTGGTAGAATATAAGGCAAGTTTTTATTAGTATAATAATTTATAGCTAATAAATTATAAGCAACTTTATAGCTACATGATTCAATCTTCAAACAACATTCTAATCTCAGCATTGTTTTCGGCTTTATAATTAAACTAGCTTTTGCCCGCGGCTTCGCCCAGGTGGGAGTCGGAAATGTATAATCCCACGGGAACGTACCTACTACCGGGATAAATTATCCTATATGTTAATCTAGGTTATAAACTATATGTGTGCCAAATTTCATCCAAATTGGTTCAGCCGTTATTGCTTAATTGAGTTTAATTAACTTTCACATTTATAATATTAATAGGATAAAATATAAAATTTATTTATTATATTTTATTTATTTAATATATTTTATTTATTTATTATATTTTATTTATTTATAAGTTAAATTTTGAATATAATAAAATATACAAGGTGGCAGGGACATCGACGCGAAGGGTTACCATGGATTCAGTACATGATTCTGAACCCCCCTGCAGTGAAATTTTTCGTCGGTTATTAAAAAAAAAATCCGCTGTTTCATAGAAAAGTGCAATACCTACGCGGTCAAAATGTATGGAGCAGCTGTTTTATTTTTTAATAACCGACGAAAAATTTCAACGTATTAATGTTTGACTTCGGCTTCGCGTCGATGTCCCTGACACCCTGTATAGATATAGTAGGATATGTTAATGTTATGGTTATACATACAGTTCGGGGCAAAAAGATAATTCGTGAATCCAATCCATGCAGGTCTGTTGCTATAATATTTGTTTTATGATTATTGCCTGAATAGACTTGTGCTACTGAATTATTATCAGTGAGTTTCATTACCCATTCGTTAGATTCATAATTTTCCTTTTCATGATATTCGCTTTCCCAATATTGTCTTCTTCTATAGTATTACTATTGGTATTATTTCTATATGCTTCTTTACTGCTAACATTTTCCGCCCATATTAAGCCGTAATGTCTACGTCAATTCTTTGGTTTCTAAACCATGCCGTCGGTTTCTCAACGAAGTCTTTGTGAGCCGTGGGAGAATACGCCATGTGCTACAAATGCTTTTTCGTTTTTTTAAGCAAATATAAAGCGGCAGCGCTGAGATAAAACACGAACGTTGATTCAGTGAGAACTCTAGCTCATCTACTAATCTCTGCTTTAGATTTAAGAATATCGTATTTTAGAAAACCTATGTCCAATGTTTCGTCTAGTATTGCTGCAAGCTCGAAGTAATTTTACATCTTCAAGTTTATTATGAGTAAGTGAACATCTAAAAAGTATTTGATCTTCAAAGATTCAAAAGATTTTATTTTTATTCAGAACAATTTCAAGATCTTACTACCAAGTGTAGCATGAATTTTGGTGGTCATAAATCAGCATACTTTGTATACTTTATACACGTTCTTGGCATTCAGACTACATTGACGTCAAACTTTAATCGTTCAGCTGAAAATCTCCATCTGCAATCAAATATACTACGTTTCAGAGTAGTGGACTTTTATTAGTTTCTTTATTATTAACAACTACATAACCCGGTGAACTTTGTATTATGTTTCAAATGTCTCGTATCAAATTTAGTATTTTTTTTTTTTCGATTTCGTGGCTGTTCCTTTGGGGTTTTCCAAATTTTCATTTTTTCCTAAACTCAGTATTGAAGTAAATTAAAAAAATATATATATTCACATCGGTCGAGCCATTTTCAAGTTTTTGCGAGACTAACGCACGGCAATTGATTTTTATATAAACTAAAGATAAAATTCTTTGTTAAATTTGCTACCCGCGCAATGACGTGGACCACCTTGGTTTTGTTGCCAATCTTCCGCATTCTAATGCTTTGGGCTAAACAAAACATATACATTTTAGAACTAGAAAATCTACGATTTCTACTCAGTTCTGTCTATAAACTTTATTCGGGCGTTGACACCCCAACGGCAGGGACACGAAACAAGTTACTTTGTGTTTTGTACCAGCTATAGAGCTGGTATATAGAACAAAGTGACTTGCTTGGTCTTAAAGGATGGAATGGGTAAAGCCTGTATAGACAGTCATTAGTTCATTACCCTTACTCTCTTATTAGTATAAAGACTGGCTTCTCCATCCCAGACTATGAATCTATTTCCCAGCTCAAACGCCTGCCGCCCACGCCGTATTTTTTCTAGCGATCAATGTTTTTTGTTAAAGACTTTTAAAAACATCTTTGATTTTTACGATGTAGTATCCATTTTATGTTTGTTATTTAGTTAATCTAATTATAGCTCCTACCAGCCCCTCTGAATGTTTGTAAATTATAATTATTTACATTAATTTAGTCCCAAATTACTTTTGGTGAATTCTTATAACTATATACCAGACATTACAATTATCTATCAATAATGTATCTGGCCATTCATTACAAGCAAGATAAACAAGCCAAACGACACACCAATTAGAAAGTTAGACAAAATTATCCATGACAAAGAAAATATACTCCTCGTCAACATGTTTTATCGCCATCATATCACTGAAAATTGCGTTCATTCCCAAGTCTTGGTTGTGTGGAGGGGTGGGGTGGGGCGTGACGTCAGACCGCCCGCCAGGGCCACCCCTGGCCCCTAAAAATAGATGCCTGAGCCCGGGAGTCGTTCAATGGAGGCTCGTGGGAGAGGCCTCGCGCCCTCAACAACCGTATAGAATGAGCACCACACACAGATACCGACCTATTACTTTAACACATAATATACGCCTCTTTAATATGAAACTCCGAATTTCTGTTAACAACACCATTTTAGTTTTAATACATCTGAAAACTTTCTCCATTCAACATGGCAGCGAAAACATACAGCGTACGTTTTCTCAGCCATTTTCGAACAAAGCATTTCAGGAGCTTTCCTATTTTATTCATAGTTCTGAGATGTGTTCTGAGTTCTGCATGCGAACTTGTGAAGGTAAATGATGGACGGCGTTTTCACTGGGGAATATTTATGGTATGATTTTATTCCAAATTTATCATAAACGTCGCCGATGCGTCTTTCCATTCTATACAAGGCCAGAACGCAGCCATAGGAAACTGCTCGCGTCTAGATTGGAAATCACTTTTTTACTAAGGTCTTCCAATCTATACAAGAGTAGTACGCAAATACTCGCGTATACTTCGTAGTGACCTAATTAAGTACCTTATTCCAAAATATACATTGCCAGTACGCAAACGGACTAATCGTGTATAGATTGCGACAAATTGTGAACTGGTATTCAACTTGTTTGCGATGTAATGCACCTTGCGCTAAATAGCCTGCCTGGCTGGGAGCAACTACGTTCGCTCGGCTCGCGCGCGGTTGGTCACAGTTCTAACCTAACCTAACCCATTTCATATTCCGTTACCTGTTAGCTGTTCCATTTCACCCAGTTCAATTTATTTTTATTTTTTAATCTAGGTATATCATTAAAACTCATGTCAAGCGTAAGTGATGTAGTATAGTTTGGAACCAGGACGCGCGCGTCCACGTTACGAACTATACACGAGCAGTACGCAAAATTCGTGTATACATTGTAATCACAGATAAAAAAAAATAGCATTACAATGTATACGCGAGCAGTTTCCTATGGCTGCGTTCTGGCCTTGTACTCGTATAGATTGGAAATACGCGTCGCCGATCTCAAACGATAGACTCCGGGAGACAAAAAGTAGACTACACAAGCAATATTGTAATTCATCGATTCGTCTATTTATTTCTGTTACTGCAAATAAAATAGATTCCTTTAAGTCAATAATTTTATTCGTATCACGCAATGCCCCCGTCACGGAGCTAAATAAAAATAGAACTTCAGGAGTGTGGCTCAATGAGCAGGACTCCAATAGGATCGCTAATTATGTTACTGTGAGCATTAAAATATATATATACATAGATGACTTTTTGGTTTTTCTGCTTATTGTTGCGTGGGTTTTACTTTTAAGGATAATATTTTCATTAAGTACAGGTATCTGATTAGGTTTTCCCATATAATACAAGGCCGCTACTTGGCAGCAGTACCTACTTGGAAAAACTTATTTAAATACATATTGATAAGGTAAAACCTCAAACTCATTGAGTATTTTGTAGAATGTTACATATCTTTTCAAAATTGAATTTCAACACATTTGGCTAAAACAAAAAAATAAAGCCACATTTAATCTGGCGAGGTCTCGGAATAACTGAGAGGGGGATTATCGTATTACTGGGGACAGCTCGGGTTTACATCAGCATATTTCGGAGCCTCATGCCCCGGGGAGCCGCAACCCCAGCGACTCATTATTGCTGCAATTTTCTAGGAACAATGAAAAAGTCCGGGTGACTTGCATGTAGCCAGTAGCCACCCCTGGAATATTACAGTTGCTTTGCATTTGAAAATATTCCCAGAAATTAAGCTGCAGAAAAAAAAGGACTTCTTTTGTTTTGACTCAAAACAGCTCCAGCGCATGGGGGATTTTTCGCTATTCCGTTTATGCATATAAAAGCTTTGGCAAAACTTTAACGAGCGCGAATTCGAGTCCTCAATTATGCAGCATTTTCTTGTAACTACTATTGAAATGAATGATTTAATGGTCATAGAACAGCTTCAAATTCTTTCAAAATAGAAAATATTGCCGCACTCCATTCGGCCCTAGACAGTACCGACGACAACGGTACATAGTAATAAATCAAAGAATTTCCATATGTCATGCTCGGTACCGGTCCGAACACCTGTCCTCATCTTGTTTTATGTCCTTTTCCAAACGCTCTTGCATTTTGTATGAGAATATTGTCTCCACACAGACGCATCATGAATGTATCGGAGAATTTAGTCTCGATTTTGCAATTGGAGATATTGAAACCAATGTACAGTTTGTCAAGTTAAGGCATTGAGGCAAAGGTGAAACCTGATTGTGCGGCCTCGTCTAGATGCTTATTGGGTAACATTTCGTGCTTCCGTTTCCAATGAAACGTCGCCTACTTCTCCGTTGGAGGACGCCGGTGGTTGCTACAGTTCAATAAATTCTATATTACTTGGAGTCTTGAAACCTTCAATAACGTTTTTCGCTTCTACAAAACTTTGTATTCCAGCATTATCTCATGCAAATCCAGGACGTTGTTTATGTTAATCGTTAAGTTTTAGTTTTTTTGTCCTGGCTTGCGTCCAAATACATTTTGATTAAAATCGCAAAAAGAGGAGTAGTTTCGATGTCATATTCACTGTATATTATGTTGATTTGTGTTATGACTTGTAGTTTTTGCTGATTCACATGAACATCGGTTTGACACCTACCTAGGCTTGTACTGATTGAAGCACTTTGTAAATGAAACATTAACATATTCAAATTAATTAGGTACGATACTGAACGCCTCTATTCAACTGTTTTCTCATTGTTATGTATGCTTGCAAATGCATTCGTACACCACACATAATAAACAAACAGTCTTATCATTTAGGTATCTGTGGTCCGATACGCCTGACTGATAATAATAGTTGATAACATTATCTTACCGCAAGTGATGTGTGTGGGTTATTAAACACCACCCTTAGTATATATTGTATAAACTTTATGGTATTTTCCAGTTCAATGGAGGCTCCAAACCGAACTAAATATAGAGTTGCTCAATCGATCACCGAGGCGAGATTGCAGGGTGGTTTGTTTCTTAAACCATAAAGGTTGGGCGAGTCGAGTCGATTTTGCTACCTAAACATTAGCGAGGCACGTGTCAATTTCTTTATATACAAGACGTTGGTGTGAGTGCGTGCTCATTGAGCGGCGTGGTATCGACGCAGCCGCTCGACGAGGGTCGGGAAGGGAGGGTTTGGCGCGACCGACCTTGGCCGTGACTCTCCCGGCTCACCCCGGGAACAGCCCCGTACCAGCCCAAATTGATTTTCGAATATCGCCTGGTATTCTCTTTTGAAGTGTTCTGAAATATGTACGACGCTTTTATCGATACGTTTGCGGTTCACATGACTACCGAAGCGTTAGTTATAGCCTTCGTCATGCGTAGGTGTGAACTTTGGTAGGGTAGATAACCTATCAAACTACTCGTTTTGTTCTGCTGTATTTTACTTTGTTTTCTTTCTAAACAATTCTGTGACTATATCTCTATTCCTCTCATGGATCAGATGTTCAAGTTTAATCTTTCAGTACTATTCGGAGTAGTAGTAAAACATTCAGAATTACTAACAGAACCTACTGTTTGAATTGAGTTAGCGACCATTTCTTTACATAATTAATTTTATGTGTTTTTGTATCTGTACAGTCATAAAATACAAGCCTAGTAGGCTTCATGTGAGCTGCAATTTATTTTATGTATTTTCTTTTCATTATTTAATATCTTGCTTAGAGTCTACACGGTATGAAACGTCATTATAATAGATTATTTTCTTTCTTTGTCCATCACTATCACTACAAATCATAAAAACAAAACGTTCGTTCATAAATCAAGTTAATAAATACCTAGCAAATTATGCCATACACGAAGATTCGGCTATTTCTTGTTGTGAGAAAAATATATAGTTTTAAAAATGTATGAAGTAATTGCTCGTAATATTTCATCGGAATTCAAGTCTACGGGGAAGATATTAATGAAATAAAAGATGGCTGAACATTAAAGTAAGACAAATTGTTATTTTTTCCTCAGTAATTGCTATTTTACGTTCTTGCTTTTCCCATCTATTAACTTGTTTATGCTTTTGCGTGTATCCAGGATCGACTGTGATTTCGAAGAGTAAGGCAGAATTTAATAATCAAAAGGTTATTATAATAACTTCTTAATATCATGACAAAGATAATGTAAAAACAAAAAATACTCTTAAAGACCAACTCTATAAAAAAGGATTAAAATATTTGGAAAATCCAAAACTGCCCCGCCTCACAACGCTTACTCAAAAATTTTACCCATCAATATGGGTAAAATTTCTCACCTCGCAATCTTTACGTACCTACTGTCAAAAACTATTTAGGTTTGCTTTGTTGGTTGCTAGGCAACGGAAGAGGGTCGGAGTTGGAAATATATAATTATTGTTATAGATATTATGTTAGTTATACTACTTTGAATAAAAGAGCCATTTTCAATAAGATTCCTCCTGTGGCTGAAAGGAATTTATTTAAAAAAATTGACTATTAATTGTTTTTTTCTTAATAAAAGAGCCATTTTTAATAGGATTCCTCCTAGGGCTAAAAGGAATCTATAAAAAAAAATTGACTATTAATTTTTTTTTCGCGAACCACAATGTTTTCAGGTTTCATACTTGATTGATGGGATATTTTTTTAAACTATTTAGCTGATTTTTTTTTTTTCGTTTCTGCTGCATTAAATAATTTTTTGAAAAGTACAAAATTAATCTCCATTAAATTATCTATACAATGGTCTATAAATTAAGTAGGTTCTGTGTACTAGCAGGAGTGTAACAATAAAAACAGTTGCAGAAAGGAGGCAAAACAATTTTTTCGATCGCAAACCAAGACGTCATGTAGTATCTAATGCATATGTCATGTTAAAATGACTGCTGACCCTGATTTTTGTAATTGAATTGTTAATGTCGTAATTATTTTACACATGAAGCCGATTTGGAAATGAATATATTGGCCCATGTATAAATATATCCACGTACCTATATAACGTTACTTAAATTTAATCTACGTCCTAATGTGAGGTAGGTTAAAATACATAGGTTGTCTTGGAATGTTTAGTCTTTGATATTATGGAGCCGGTAAGCACGTTCACAAAGGTTCGTAAGGTTTTTCACAATATCCACCCGTGGTTAGTGGTTCGCGAGACCGTAAGAATTCGTGACACAAAGGAATTGATTGCAGGAAGCAGGCCTGTGTCTGATAGGTTAGATACGTTTCTAATGGAATAGTGAAATAACGACCTTTATTATATTTTTTGTTTGTTTTGTGATGATACATTTTTGCAGTCCCATCATCTTTCTTCCAACCGGTTTTTTTTTAAAGATGACATTGATTCCAACCGTTTCTGAAGGGAATTACATGGTCTAATACTTCATCTAAGCAGCACAATGATTTATTTATATCATGTCCCCTTTAACGGTAAGGACCAAAATGATTGACATTCGTTTAAAGATCTCAATTTGGTGTCAATCACAATGATGGATGTTTGACACTCTATTTGTATAACGTGCTATTATTTTTAGATCCAATTAAAATTCTTTAGCTATGCTATGCATAGAATGTTTGGGCACCTTATCTGTACCTGATCTCATGCCTCTAAACAATATTATATACAATGTTAGAGGTGGACTTGTATTAAAGCACTCACAATCGACTTGCGCAGTAACACCAGCATGTTTTCCTGTATAGATACGCTTCCTTTCGTCTATTTATCTTTAATCACCCTATAGGACGAAGATTGTCTTCATGACGATGGATAGTCTTAAGTTCTCGACACCAGTAATTATACAAGCTAGTACGGCAGCCAAGTCAACATCAACGGTACTGCATGGTAGCGTCTTCCTTGCTTAGGTAATTTACTTATATATGTTACTGCTAAAGTCCACTTGCTTCGTGATGTAAGTCAGTAAGGAAGAAATGGTAGACTAACTAACTAATTGCATTTGCAAAAACAGGGTAAAATGTCGGCATGATAGGATATTTTGCCGTCTGCAACCCAATTAGGGTTATCTGTGCCAAACTCAAAATAATACCTACCGGTACTTTTGAAATACTGAACAAGACTGCTATATTAATAGGTTACATCATTGCGCTAACTCATTTATTTAAATTAAGTCACACTGTCACCATATCTGTCACACTATGTTTGCGCACACAAACATACATGATCTCGTAAATTTTTTCACTGAACCCTTTATATTATCTAAACTGTTTATGTTTCTAACGTATCACGCGACGTGGCCAAAACTAAAATAGATAGCCGTATCTTAGTTGGAGGCCGACAAGAATACATTCTGGTACTATTATTAGGCGAATGGCGTATTCTGGCTAGTGGCTCTTCACTTCTACTTGGTGCTGTAGTACACTTATCATGTGCCACCATCTCCGTGCCGTCTGGAAAGTTTAAATTTAGGACTCTTTGTTACGGCCTCTGGTTAGAACTTCGAAGTTTGGCACGTTTGTAGCTGTCGTCGAAAATTCCATTTGATTTTTTGGCGTTTTTATACTGAACTACTGAGCAGCCCCTGTTCGTACGGTTTTTACGACTCTACAAAGCATCGAGATTTCTTTACTACACGTAAACCTTCTGGAATAAATTCTCTAAATGATGGTGAAAATCGCATACAAATCCGTAGTGTAGGTTAGAAAAACAACGCTGTCACACAGACACACGAAAAGCGATGTTAATTAAAATATGTATTGATGTTTAATGATATAGAAGTCAAGCTTGTACAGTATTTCTGCAATCATTTTACGATGTTGACATGGAACAGCATTATCATTCAGTAACATTGTGGGAGTATGTTTCATGTTTTTATTATGATATGGAAAAATATCTCCAAATTATATCATGCTGTTCTTATTACATAAATACGATTAAGTTTATCGTCCAAATAAATAACTTTTTTATTACTCATGGCTTTTTATGCAGTCAACTGATATTGTTTCGTCATATCTCGTATTTCATTGATGCGATGCTGGAGATAATTCTCGGTAAATAACTCGACACAGTAGTTGGCAGTAAGTTATAAGCATTCTTTAGCTAGAATTATAATTAATGTCTGAGCAAAATTGTGATGAATTTTAAATTAAAATTTAAAAAAGGGATTGGATAACAGGCTCGAAAATTGGAGAAATAACACTGCAAGGATGGCATGAGAAATAAAAACTACAGTGGCTAAACTAGTAAAGTTGTTAGACATTTATGTAAAATTAATGATCAAGAAATACATCCTAAATCCTACAAACGAGTCTTTTTCCATTAAACCATCGTAAATGGTATATTTATAAGAAAAATAATAAACAACTTTTTCTCATCGACTTAATAACAGTTCCTTTTAATTTCCTTATGAATATGGAGTGCGATAAACTAGAAATTTTATAGAAAGCGATAATATTCATAGAAGTATATGATCACGCACGTCCACATGTAGCCACTTCCACGAATTCAATTTACTGAAGGCAATGCGTGACCTGTAACTGTTTCATTGAATACAAAGTTACCTACACGCGTCTTTGATACGATATCTCTATTACAAACACGTTTGCCAATTAATTATCTCTCACACGACAATTTCTGACAGAAGCATACGGAAAACAACCTACTTTTACACAACTTGACCAGGTATTAATCAATTCAGCTCTTGATAGTTTGAATGACACCAAATTATTGGATACAACTCATTTACACCGTCAGTACATTAAATATTGACTTTCTAAATGGCAAAAAAATTGGCAATTTGCTGAGCTTCCGTTGGAAGTCTTCAACAGTGTTGACCTTCCTCGCTCACATACAAAATGTTATTATCACGCATTTATCGCAGCCTTGTTCCGCCGGACCGACTCGGAACCGGTTGCAGTGAGGTTGATCGACACAACGCTGGTATAAGCTGGTCTGCCACGCCTCCTACATAGATATATTCGACCATGCAAACAGAAGAAAGGTGGTGTTGACTGACGGGTCTTAGTAAAGTGGTCATTTCTTCACATGACGGCCCGCCAGTGAACACGCACAAGCACATGCGTGCATGCGGGCGACTCAGATCGCTTGAGGAACAAAACTCCAGTTTTTAACGAAGCATTTTTTGAAATTGTGTGCGAAGGTTCTGAAGGTTGTCCGTTGAGTTTTGAAGCATATTTCAATAATTCAGTTCCTTTCGTTAATTTTTAGACGGTTTCTAATTTGTTGCTGCTATTTCAGCATCTCAGAATTCTCCTCCTCTCTTCTTCATAACCTCGCAAAAAAAATCAATAACATCCGATGCAGTTCAGTAAGGACAAGTGGATTCGACGCTTTAGCCGAATAGCGTCTGCGCGAGGATAATAATTATTGTTGACCTCACGCTTTATTTGAACAATGATAAAGTTTTAGTTTCAACCTTGAACCAAAAATATCAACAGAATTCAGTCAGGCAAATCACTCATTAGGAACTTTCAAATTAAACAAAAAGGCAGTTTATGAGGTTACATAATGTATATATTTGAATATGTTATTACTGGTTTGTGTTGGGTCGTCCAGGTCCTTATTTCAGTTTTAATCAAGCATTTCTTCTCACAAACTGTTGTCTTGATTGGTTAATTGAAACTTTCTCGGCCACGGAGTCACGGACACAAGAATTTTATTTTTATTCCGTCGACCTTTAAATTTTAAATCAAATCGTGAGTCATTCGGACATTCACTTCCATTTCTCTTCTCATTAAGGGCTTTAGTTTCTCCGTTATACACTTTATCCTCTTCATAATTGCATAGCGTTTAAACGCCCGAAGAATTATCTGTGCACTGAACTGTAACTGATACCTCAACAGCAACCTTCGCTGCCTATCATGGTCTGACCGCTGATGACGCAGACAGGCGTTATGCCAAGATTTCACCAAAGAATGACGAGTTACCTCATTAACATTTTGACAAGCAACGCCTAGACGAGTGCTCCCAGATTGAGCCATCAGTGCAATTGTAGAGAATTGCAGCCAATCAGCGTCATCTGTGTCAATTGGTGGCACTGATACTTGAATATATTGTTGCAGTCGTCTTTCAATCTTCATTGGGGTTATGTAACTGGGTGGCTAGCTAACAATCTGGTTTTTTCCTCTCCTCAGAGAAATAGAGCAGTCCTCATATTTGTATATCGACTAGGGTGCTCACAGGTATTGTGCTTCCTAATTATTAATCACGGGAGCACTGGGTCCAGCAACTGACTTGGATTACTTAGGGCCTATTTCACGATGTCCGAATATCCACTACTTACCAAACAAATTAAAAAATTAAACAAAATTTGTAGGATATTATCTGCCAAGTAAGTTAACGAGAACCTAATCGTAGGTGGACAAACAGGCCCTAACTCTTTACATTTAAAATTAAGTAATTTAATTTGTTTATTAAAGAGATCTACCAAAATTGATATTAGATATAAGTAAAGATTAAAGGTACATTCGACAGTCTGTATGTCTATGGTAATAGTTTAACAGTGCTAGCGGAGCAGCAGTTTGAGCGATACAGTCGATATGCAATGGGGTTTTATCTTAAGTCTCAGCTAGTTCTTCAATTAACGGCAGCTCTAAATAGTCTGGATCGGTATGCAACTATGCAGACTACCACCGGGTCTAATATGAGATCATGCAATGCATGCATGACACGTGCGCGCGTATAGGTATTCGTGTCTGCATTCTAGGGCTCAGTTATAGTCGCTTATTTGGTTTCCCGGTCTATTTTCGATAGGTCGACTCCCTGACGCTGTGCACGTATCCTCCGAATTACTGATGGAAATATTTTGCCTACTGGGAGATAAAAACTGATACCGTTTATTTAATAAGAACTGGTCATGGTTGCGGTTAAAAGATCCTCAGTTTCTAGATTTTAATTGTGTAATTGTATCATGATGATGACCACGGATTTACATGTAAGTATTATAAATAATAATACCTGCATAGATATCTTCTACATACCCGTTAAATTAATGCATCTATTCAAAATATTTTGTAACGCGAAATTAATTCGAAGGCAGACAACACTGACCAATATGCATGTGAGCTAGATACATGATATGGCTGCATGCAATGCACACATGCTCATTGCTCATAGTAGCACTAGAACCAACTGGTTTCACTAGATTGTTGTGATTTCCCATGTATATGTACTCGTATGTATCTATGATGTATTGCGCAATACTACATGATTCAGGTCGAGAAATATACCTAGGACATAAGTAACAGTCTCTTAATACTTTTATGACCTTCCACTTTTGTCAACACAGAAAACGCGCGGCGTGAACGTAACAATTGTCTCTCGTAGAAACTGGCGCCAACTGTTTAACGTTTCATATGAAATATTATTTGAAATCGGTTCGTGTTGGAGACGCTAATTGCTTCAACAACATGTCATCAATACCTCGAACCTCGGTATCTCAGTTAGCTCAGTCCTCACTAAAATAGCACGGCCATCTTGCGAGAACAAATGCCGTAAGTGTCCAGTGCGGATACGACACGGCGGGGTGAGGAAAACGTGGCAACACTGGTGACTCAGTTGACCACTACGGCAGGTGTCCTTGTGGCTAAGACCTACCTCAAACTGCGTGCTGATGGTTATGCTAATTCCGATTTTTTATACGGCTTGAAAACATCGATCGAGTTTACTTATAACTAAGATGCTTTAGAACCTAAATCTGATGCCAAGCAGTAATTTAGTACTGAAATCCACCGCATTACCACATCATTTTTCACGCCTTTCTCGACAATATTCGCCTGAAAATAGGTACCAGCATGATTGATGCTATATTCATGAACGTGCGCAAAAATTTCTTAGGTAACGCAAGTCTAAAATTATTTTCGCCTCACTTAAACAGTATGAAACGTAGTTTACGACTCAATTTGTGGCGGTTTCTATTTAGTCGTTGGACTGACCTCTCAATGTCGCCCATAAAGTTCTCCGAAGAATTTTTAGGCGTAGTCCAATAAAGGCACTTCGTAGAGGCCACTTAAAAATGTATACTGAGCGAGGTAAGTAGACTATTTACCTAAGTAAATTTTATTGTTAAAAGAAACGTGGAGGAATTATCTTTACTGTTCGGGATATCTTTGGAAAGGTTATCCATTTCTTCGCAGCTAGAAAATAGAATTCTCGACGGCAAAAGTTGTTTTGTCTGAAAACTTTCTGTCGATCCAAGTTTAGATAATGCCAAGCTTTATTTTAGATAAATAATAACACAACAGATGTTGGTCAGAAGTCAATTCATTATACATTGATAAAGACGTTAAGGAAAAATGAAAATTAAAAACTAGAAGTTTTATTATAAAGTGCTTCAATTGATCTGTTGGCGCTTGAATGACATTGACAGGAGGTGTGTTGGTAAACTTTTGTGAAATTGTATGGAAAAACAAAATGTTGGCGTCTTTTTTTTAGCTAAGTTTTCTCCTGGGCAAAGGCCCATACTTTTGCAGTTTTCCTTATGTTGTGCACTCTTCGGCCAATCGGCTATTTTTGCCTCACGCCAAAAGACCCTTGTACGATGGCGGTTTGTTTTCAAAAAAAATTGCTCAATTGATCAAAAAATTTTATATCTCTTCGGCTTATTTGCGACATACCAGGCCACTAGAAAGTGGTACACCATATTGTGACGTTTGATTTGATCGATAGTCCCTGTTGTGGCGTAGTAGCCTTGGGCGACTCCACTAATGTATATGATTATGATATGATAAGTTCAAGGTTCAACCAGTGACGGACACATTTTTGGTACGGCCCTTGTCGGCAGTAAGGGCAAGTCACGTTCCTTGGTAAATTGTTAACGATAGTTTGAGGCACGAGCTGGAACCGTTACCAAGAATTGGTTCTATAAGAATATGACTGTTGTCAAGCCTTCCACCAGCGCTCATAATTATTTCTCGACAATATTTTGAAGCTAAAGAAATGACCCTGAAGATTTGAGCCTCCACCCCACAGACACATAAATCCTAATCTCAATAGTTGTAACTTAAGGGCCTATACTGACTCAAATTGCTTAGCATGATCCTCCGTTATATCGAAAATACTGCAGCATTAGTTTTGAAATATATATATATGTTTGACGAAAAGACGATTCCATAAAATTTTCTCGATAGAAAAAAAAAAACACTACCTCTAAACCGCTGGTATTAAAAAAATACTTCAAATTAGATCATAAAACTTTGCATAATATCTGAACTAATTATAAAGCAGCGACTACGTTTTTTAATTACCGTTACTTTCGCCGTAAAAAGCAATTACCTAAACTATTGGCGCCTTGAAGCCGCCAGCACCCCACTCCACCTCGCACTCACTCAGTCCGCGAGCGAGAAAAAAAGTAAATTTGAGCTGAGGTAGTATGGGCTCTTAAACCGCACAAATAACAAAAGGAAAGTACTATAGTGTAGTACAAAATGTCGCAAAGCTTGCGTGCCACCCTGGTACTAAAATCAGCCATCATTTGGCACTCCTTCCATAGGCGTAGTGCCAACAATATCATAAATGGACTCGGTGTTTTCCAATGCTTTGCCTTAAATTTCACATATCACGACATGCTATTACGTTTTGTGAACTGTACCTATCGAATGGCCTCGCCGTATGTTCAAGTGAACTGGTGAAGTAACGTACACTACTGACCAATGTGTACTGTGTCAGTTTGTTTTGTTCAACGAAGTCTTTGTAGCTGTAATTTGATGATACGTGAGATACGTAACGTCTAATGAACGTAAGGTCTTTCCCGCATATGGATAAATATTTATTTTATTTTTGTATTAAATATAAACCTTGTTTAGGCGCATTTTGCGCTTTTTCTAAATAGTGAACGAAACTAAACCGTGGTGAAGGTGACGTTGAATTAGGTATACTCGGCTCGAGTCGGTCGGTGATGTTGAATCGCGTATACTCGGCTCTATTCGTAAGTTTTCACATCTATCGTGTAAGAATCAGGTAGGTATACTCGGCTCGAGTCGGTCGGTGGAATCGCGTATACTCGGCTCTAGTCTTAACTTTTCACATCTATCGTGTAAGAATCAGGTAGGTATACTCGGCTCGAGTCGGTCGGTGGAATCGCGTATACTCGGCTCTAGTCGTAAGTTTTCACTTCTATCGTGTAAATACACACACATCCACATTTTTATTTTCTAGATGCGTTGAATCAATCAATTCACTATTACATTGTAAGTATTACAGATTCTAAACGTTTATCTGTCTAAACATCATATTAATTCCTAATTGGCTGTCTATCGGCTATCAATTATAAAGTTATTACCTACATAGTAATTACACTAGGTTGCAAATGAACGGTAATACCAATTACTGCTTCTTTGAAGCAAGTAAATTTATTTGATAGAATCACGAACTGTTTATAAAATGTAATGACTGTTGATCCTGGACAGCTGGCATACATTAGCATTGCAATCCCGACCAATTACATGGCGAGACTGTGGACTTTGTGATCATAAATGCAATTAATACTATGTTAATTGCATTTGACTATTAAAGACAATCTTATGTAGAAACTTTTTTTTTAAATTATATTTTGTAGATTGTATTGGTAAACAGGCTTTGTAGTATTAAACTGGTCAGAGGTGTTGATCAGTTTATGCAAATTAATACATTCTAGATACCTAATATAATGGACCAAGGTAGGAAAAAAAGACGTCGACGTCGACGTAAAAGTCAAGTTTTTATACCTACACTGAATATGCAGTATATTTGAAGAAGCCTGCGTAATTCAATTTAAGAGCGTTAATCCTAAAAGTTGGCAATGTCACAAACAGCTGTCAAATATTTACCTGTTTTAATTAATTTGGCAATATTACTGTATGGAAATAAGAAATGTGGCTAACAGGGTTGATATGATTTAAATCACTTGATTAAAATCAGTGATTTAAATCGCGATTAAAATCAAGTGATTTTTTTATAAAAATCAATGATTTAAATCAATATTTTTTTACTTCGACCAAATCAGCCAAAATGTGACAAGGGACTTTCCCCGACATAAACTACGACGCGCACACACGTGTCCAATGCTGTTTAACTACCTACACCACCGTTCAGAGGTTCTCCGAAATTTTAACTCGTGACTGAATCCGTTGGTTTCTGTTATTTATATTTCTATGGTTGGTTTAGTCTTTGGCGCGGTCATTCGTGATTGATTAATGAAAGTGAATACAACAAGGTGTCTGGAAAGAAAAAAGATGCTGAAAGCAAGTGGACTTTTTTCATCGATATTTCGATGAAAAAAGTCCACTTGCTTTCAGCATCTTTACTACACTGAATATGCAGTATATTTGAAGAAGCCTGCGTAATTCAATTTAAGAGCGTTAATCCTAAAAGTTGGCAATGTCACAAACAGCTGTCAAATATTTACCTGTTTTAATTAATTTGGCAATATTACTGTATGGAAATAAGAAATGTGGCTAACAGGGTTGATATGATTTAAATCACTTGATTAAAATCAGTGATTTAAATCGCGATTAAAATCAAGTGATTTTTTTATAAAAATCAATGATTTAAATCAATATTTTTTTACTTCGACCAAATCAGCCAAAATGTGACAAGGGACTTTCCCCGACATAAACTACGACGCGCACACACGTGTCCAATGCTGTTTAACTACCTACACCACCGTTCAGAGGTTCTCCGAAATTTTAACTCGTGACTGAATCCGTTGGTTTCTGTTATTTATATTTCTATGGTTGGTTTAGTCTTTGGCGCGGTCATTCGTGATTGATTAATGAAAGTGAATACAACAAGGTGTCTGGAAAGAAAAAAGATGCTGAAAGCAAGTGGACTTTTTTCATCGAAATAAACCCATTTCGATGAAAAATGTCCACTTGCGGCAAGTTTAACAAAGCAGTGTGTAAACGTTGTAAGAAGGAATTAATGGGCTTAGTAGCGAGAATGAAAAAACATTTTGAGACATGTGTGACAGAAATAATCAAAAAAATCCGATTTAAATCAAAAAAATCCGATTTAAATCAAAAAAATCCGATTTAAATCAAATAAATCCGATTATTTTGTTTTTTTTATAAAAATCATGATTTTTATCAACCCTGGTGGCTAACTAGCGAACTAGAATAATAATAATGAATTGCAATAATTAATTATAACACTGAATTAAAATTTGATGCTGTAACCATTTTAGGTGTAAAAAAGGGGTTTGGAAAGTTTCCAAATACTTTTTTTACAGCTAAAACGAAATATTCGGTATTAAGATATTAATTATTACATTTCGTAATCAATATTCTAATTCGCTTGTTAGCCACATTTCTTATTTCCATACAGTAATATTGCCAAATTAATTAAAACAGGGAAATATTTGACATTTATTTGCGACGTTGCCCACTTTCAGAATAAAAGCTCTTAAAAAAAAACTTTTATTTTTGACCAAACAGTTTTATACATTTTATAAACCTGCCAAACTGCGTGAGAGTTTGTCGGCAGGATTAGCGTTCGTCTTAACACATTTGGTATAAGCAATAGGCAAATACAGATAGTTTAAATGGACGGTAAGAATATATTTTTTAGTTCAATCGTTTAGTTCAGTGTCCCTCAACTGATTAATTATCGTCACATGTTGCGATTTCATTTGCAGTTCAGCCTTATGGATTAGCAATTTCCTCCAAAAAACCTTCGATTGTGATTGAAAGTATGTTACGAAATAATTGGCGCACCGGTTACCATAAATACTTTACAGTTCAAAACAAGTTAGCGAACAGCCGTCGCATCTCAAAAAATCTTTAATACAGACAATAGCTTGATACTGAATTTAATGAATAATACTAACATTTAATAATATTTACTTAAATTTAATCAATTACGAAACCGAATGTCATGTATGTTGTACTTTTTTATTTGGCATACAGTATACAAACACCGTTGCAAATTTCTTGATTATGGGGTTGTGCAATAAGGTAATGTTAAATGTTACATGATTAGGTGTATGACATAATAACACACAATGAATCAATTATGAATAGTAATTTAAAATGTACGGAGTAAAAACTTAAACAATATTTTTTAATAATCTCCATGACGGACAATTTTTTTTTGTCGTCATCCCTATTTGCTGGATTCGATTCTCCACCGACCGTTATTTCTCCTGACAAAGTTTATTTCGTTTATATCTATGTATGTATGTTTTTGTTAAAAACAACTCGCAAGACATGCACGTGGCATCGACAAAGGTCAAAGTGTGGTGGTCTAAACAATAAATGTAAAGGCCGTTTTAATATCATAACATCACGCCTTGTTTCCCGGAAGGATTGGGCAGAAGTGTACCTAGTATACCCACATTTCGCCCGTTATGTTTAAGGCGACGATAACCGAATTTAAAATAAAAAACTAAGAATCACGCAGAAACAATCGAGCGTATTTTTCTGAAACCATATTAAAGATAATTTAATTATTTATCTTTTAGTATACGTGTTTTATTAAAATACCTTTTTATTTATGTATAATAATTTAATAATCCGTCTCATTTGAAACAGCGCTCCTTGACGGGCGAGTCCTATTACTGGCTGGACGTACAACGCGTTGCGTGAGCTCAGTACAGAACACGCAAGCTAACCATTCAAGGTCACTGGCATATATCAGCGTCTTAAGTCCTGACTAGGACTAGGACTAGGGGGCGAGCCTATTGCCATCAACCAGGGGTACAAATCCAGACTCCGGGCTGTTACTGAGAAATTCCAAATAGAAAAACCCAATGACACTGCCCTACCTGGGAATCCAACCCTGGACCTCATTCAGCAGTAGCGCTTGCGACCACGAGACCAACCAGGCAGTCATAGTTTAATCTTTTTATTAAAACCATAGACATAGAGTTATAACGTAACTCTTCTTCTTTCTTTCTTTTTTTTTTTTTTTTTATTTCTTTTTTTTGCTTTTAGCGATAAGACCGCCCATTGTGTCACCCTATGTAACATTTCTAAATTTATTTCTGTAATTTGTATGGTGTGCATAATAAAGAATATTCTATCTATCTATCTATTATCCTAGAGGCCAGTAATAAGGCAAAGTGGTATTGTTAGGCAACAGTCGCATAGGAGGGTGCAATAATGTGAACAATCCATTAGCTTAATAGGCATTATAACCCGTATACAGTTTAATATTGCTTATATCAATCTACTATTAAAGTTATTATCGTTTGGTAGTCTTTTATCGCTATGTACTGGACATTAATAAATGATAGATGTGTTTGGAACTAGTAAATCGTGGAGTTCAACTGATTAATTTAATCAGATGGAACTACTTAAATGTCAGTTTTATTAAGTATCTCGTAGAAGCAGTATAAGCAAAGTTGTGTTGTTCTTTGTTGGTCTAATCATGTACCATGGAAGAAGTTCATATCTATACACCGTAAGGACTATTTCTGCTTGCAGCGCTGGACCGCTATAGAACCGGGGCGGTAACAGATGTGGTCATCGTGTTCATGGGATTTTGTTTTCAAACTGCTTAGATATGAAGTTCTTCGATAGTATGTGCGTCGTGCCTAAAGTTAGTAGTTAAAGTAATTAGGCGGTACTCCCCATATGTCATCGAGGATCTCTATGCACATTCATGTGAGGGTACCTTTGGATCCAATTAAAAATATTATGATGTTTCTTTCTTAATGGCTTTTTTATTTAAGTCAATAGTTCGGTTCGGTCACAACCGCAGTTTTTTTTTTTTATCGTTTTTACGAGAAATACTATGAAATACAATCTTGCGGTCTGTAAAATTAATACTGTGCATCGTAAATATTCATAATTACGGAAACTTTGCACTGCAGTGTCCCCCGCACGGACACGCACTTGGTCCGGCTTTTCGTAAGTAGAGCGATATTTCCCTTACTTTTGTCATAAAATTCCTCAGACACGTTGTGTTTGAAGACAAGACAAGCATTCTTTATACAATAACCACTGAACAAAGACACTCATACAAAGATTAACATGATTATAACATCCAATCATAGCAAAGACCTGCTCCATTCATTAGAACAGTTAGCAATACTATTTAAATTTTGTTATACAAATACTGTATATCATTTGCACTAACGAATAACGGTTAGTTATATTTCGCCCTTTTTGCTCGCTTAGAAAATTTTCACAAAAACGATCTCAAAAGGGTTTCCCAAAAGTTTTGATCGTTTTAGCTTCGCTTTGAACTTACACAGTAAAGTCTTTATTACTGGTCGGGTCCTAATTGTTTCCAACGAACACTTTAGGGATAGGAACTATTCATAGTCGCCTTTTACTGCAAGTCACGTTGAAATTCAACCAAAAGTTATATAAAAATAAATTCTAAAATTCTCCTTTATTCGGCAGCCGAATGCCCTTGGCTGTCCCCAAAAACAGACAAAGTAATGAAAGAAAGGCGGTAAATATATCAGAAATAACGTCAAAGGGACAATTTATTCAAAAGAAATTTCGTGTTTTCCAGGTAATGAAGACTCTTCAACGTGTATTTTGAAAAGAAACTGGGAATTTTATGAGAGGTAAATGATGAAAAATAAATATACTAGTACTTACAAATGCTAACGATTGTTTTAAGCTTAAAATCACGCTAGTATTTAACGCTATCATACACCACACAATTAACAAAATCATGTGTACGATAATTATTATTCATCTAGTGGGCCACACTTTATAGTTTCTTAGATCGCACTTTTCACTAACGGATTTATTTATCTGATTTTATCTCCAAGTCTTGTGTTATACGTATACCTCTATTTACATTCAATTCCTTAGATATATCAAATTAAAAACTATTCCTTTTTAGAAATCGTTCTGCTATTAAGTAAACCAGATATACTTGTTTACCTCCGCGCCAACAAAGTTACGATTTCGTGCAAAATTCTATTCAACTCAATTTTACTGCACCTATCATGTTAACTTTATTATTTCCTGGCGCCTAACTTCTTTGATAATAGACATCGGTGTGGCAACACTGACGAAATTCTGCCTAGAAATTGTATCTCGCCCGTGTTGAGTCACTTACTTTATTGTTATTTCAATTAAAGACGTGTTTCCTTTTTTAGTCATCACCGTTCTACTCTCTGTTACGTTGAATTTGCTTCCATTGTCTTTGTCTGCGTACTATTTAGTTTCATTACGATCTATCTTGGCGTCTCCTCATTTGTCTACATCTTTATTCCCTAGATCTTGTTACCATTATAATCAATGAAACGGTTCATTAACTTCATGATATTGATCTGTTTTCTAATCAATGAAGGTTTTCATTCATTCTACATTGATTTTTGCATCTCAATCAAGATGTTGTTCTGAAACTGCATGTCACTGAGTTCGGTTATGTAGTTGATCGGTGCAATAAATTCTCATAAACAGTTCCATTTGATTTCCCAGCACAAGTTTGTCGTTGTCGCGTTCACTTGGCTGTTGTTCTCATTTTGTTTCACAAATACCGACTCTGTTGCTTTTCTTTCAGGCCATTGTATGCTTTTTTCTAATTAACTTCCCACTGGAACTTTAACAATAGTTTGTTTTCTAGCATCCTTGCCTAATTAATTATTAGCGTTATTCATTTTAATTAGGTTTTTATTATTGACTAAAATGTTCAACGAACTTCATTGACATAGATTCTTAATTATTATTACTGTTATGTTAATTTATCAAAGTTTTGATAAATGGGGTCGAACGAAAACGTTAAACTTATTTGTCCATGGCTTCGCACAAAGCGAAGTAAATTGAATTAATGCAGTAATTGTTATGAATGCACTTTGGTAATCGTTAACTAAGCTAAAAAAAGTTCTTGTCAACCTTGATTAGTAAAAATTCCGTGATGACACATAAACCTATTTGGATATTTGGCGTAATCTGCGTCTATCGTGACGAAGCTTCGCACAGTGATACGATACATGCAGATGTGACCAACCATTATCGGTTATCGTCGCGATAGTTCGGGCTGCGTAGCACTTATCGCCCGGGTACATAATAAACATGGCGAAGCTGCCAATGTGACCACCGCATTAGCGCGATAACGTTTTAGCGAGAAAATCTTACGAAGCTACGGCTTTGGCACATTGCTTTGTCACAGTAGACGCTGTCTTTAGACTTTTATCATTTTGTGTACATAATATATGCTGCTTTACGTAAATTCAATAAAGGCTATCTAACTTTTCTGCTCCTTCATTATATTTTAATGACCAATATGTGATATCGTATATTCGTGTGTTGTCTCATGTTATTATACATTGTTATTTTCCACATCGGTACATATTGATAACGTTCTATACAACGTACCTACATCGCAATTTTTAACGTAATACCGGTTGTTATGATCCTTATTTAGTACCAATAAGGTTGGTATTTGTATGGATGTTTTATATGCGAATGGTGTAACTGTCTATTGGCATTCATTCAAAGAGTTGTGAAAACAATGCTTGCCGCTATTCAGGTGGTCATTATAAGTTTATGGGTATCATTTTGCCCGAGACGATAATATAGTTCTTTATATACCATTGTAATAATTGGATGTTAAAGGAACGACCTTTAACATCCAATTATTACAGTTTAGTTGCGGATAAAAATTTAAAACCTGATAGAATTATCAATTTACGCGGTAATTGCGTATCATTCTGCGAAGTGCTATTTCTGAAATCGATTTGGTAGCTAGAAAAGACTTATCATAACGTTCCCTCAATAATATATGAAATACTCGTTACTCCTGGTTTAACAATAATATGAAATACTCGAAACAAAAATACATAAAAATTGAGATTAATTACTGATATTTCTTGGCAAGTAAAACCAGTTCGACTATATTCGCTCAAAGGGCTTATCCGTCCGTAAAACTAACGTTGATAAATCGATAGACGCCTCCGCAGTAATGAATGGTTGGCGATTAAATTCACAAACGTACTCTCAACACAGCAGAGCTGGGATGCTGATTAATTACGCAGCACCAATAACAAATTGCTGGCCACTTTATAATTACGCCTTTGTTTCTTACCCGAGGTAATCCACGAACAGTCCGCAGACCTAACCCACGATGATTGATTCGTATCAGAATCTAATTTAACTTCGCCTCCGTCTGTCTAATTTCGTATTTTTTAAAGACCACTGGGAACTTCAATTTTCTATTTCTGTTTATCCCCCCCACAGAGATAACGTCGTTTTGTCTGACAAGGTTTAAAACGTTGCTAATTAGTTTTCTTAGTCAGAGGCACGCATCTCTGACTTTTCGGATTCATGTGCGTATTGTATAATTATCACTTGCTTCAAAAACGGTGATGCGGTGGCCTGTGAGATATTTCTCGACGGCATATGAAGCCAAGTCAGAGGCCCATGGGCGGCATAAACACTCTGTCATCAGGTTAATCACTAACGCATGATAAAGAAGGAAGTTTTCTTAGTAATACTTACTGATGGAAATAAACGTTTTCCAGATAGATTATATTTTCTGCCTGCACTTTATCGGTTAAATCCTTGGTTTCCTTTTATAGAGCGCTCAAGAAATATGGTTCGCTTCGTTTATAAACGTATTAGATTATATTAGCTGCTTCCTTATATGAAATACAAGAATATTAGTAGGTATCATATTCCTGCATCCGTTTATTCAACCTTAATAAATTTTACTCTATTACAAAATTGCTCAATGATTATAGAAGCTTCTTGTGACCCGTCTCATAATTCTGGTTATTTAGTCTTCGGATAATTGCTATGGGACTTTCGACCTTCGAGTCCACTGGCCGATACTTAATAAGATCGATAAAATACCCAAGGTTTTCAGCTTGAAAGAACTAATGAAATAAAAGTTTCAAGGCATAGATTAGTTAGTTCGAATAACTCGCATAGTTTTTAGCTAGCCTTTTTGAAGTTAAGACCAGTGTGGTCTCGATAAGACTATGTACTAAGAAGACACGATATTATAGATATATACGAGTATTATAGAGTTTTTACGGTAATTTTTCAGAAGCTCCGCAATATCTTTTTTATAAAGTATCATAATATGCTAATTTCAAACATGCTTTCATCTCATAATTCATTTAACTCTGTATGTAGCAAATACACGAAAGGTGAACGTTGCTGGCCATAGTTGCTCAACTGCTCACCCAAATATTATATTAGTTGCGAGGCCGATAATTAATCAAAATATGGACTCTTGACACCCTTGGGCGTAAAGCACACGTCGGAATTACTTCTACGGTAGTGTTTACTGACACATAATCATTATTAATTGCTCTTCTATATATCTATATACATCTAATAAAATAGTAACGTATGTCAAAACGGTACATTGAAAATTTATGAAATTAAAAAATATATACGAGGTGTTGGAACGAGTCTGATGCCGAAAATATGGTTTTTTGTCCGTTTGTCTGGATGTATGTTCCGGATTGGCGCAAAAACGGCTGAACGGATTCGGATGGCATTTGGCACACAGATCGTTTATAACCTGGATTAACATTAACACATAGAGTACTTTTCCGTGGGATACTCGTATTTTCCGTTATCCACGCGGGCTAATGCTAATTTAGAATAGCTAAGCTAGAGTTGGACTAATCGGTTCGAAAGTTCAAGGGAACGTTATGATAACTACGCATTTGCGTGATTGATGTAAACCTCAAGGCGGCGATAACCGACTTTTAATGATTTTATACTGAAGATCACGTCTAAACTAGTAGTGTTAATGATTTGGAAAATATATATGTTAAATTAGAGCATTTTCTTAATAACTTAATATATGAATATTATAGAATATGTTTATATTACATAGTCAAATTAATTAGTAAAGTTGACTAATGCGGATAAAAAACTGAGAATCACGCAAAATATTATCAGCGTATTTTTCAGAATCCTTCACCGTTTTAAGGATAATTTAATTATTGTTTTTTTAGTATAATATGTGTTTTATTAAAATACCTTTTGTTTTATGTATAATAAATTAAAAATGCGTCTAATTTGGGACAACGCTCCTTGATAGGCGAGTCCTATTACTGGCTGGACGTACGACGC
This sequence comes from Agrochola macilenta, assembly GCA_916701695.1. Classification (NCBI taxonomy): domain Eukaryota; kingdom Metazoa; phylum Arthropoda; class Insecta; order Lepidoptera; family Noctuidae; genus Agrochola; species Agrochola macilenta. The sequence goes on from OU753564.1 coordinate 14,668,000, forward strand.
GTTACGTGAGCTCAGTACAGAACACGCAAGCTAATCACTCAAGGTCACTGGCGTCTTAATTCTGATATAAACAAGTTTTAATTTTAACCTTTGACTACTACCTATTTTGACATTTTGTTATTGGATTTTGTCAATATTTTTAAGGTCGTGGGTTAACTTCGTGGGATCGGGCAAAGTGCTATTAGGTTTTTACATCTGGAATTTCTCAGTAGCAGCCCGGAGTCTGGATTTATGTCCAATTGATGTCAATAGGCTCGCCCCCTATTACATGGGACTTGGCGAATGTGGGTGTACTATTGGTACACCTCTGCCTAACGTTTCGGGAAAAACAAGCGTGATGTAATGTTATGTTGTATAGTTGTAAGAACTGCGCCCACGCTACCTTAGCAATAACGTTTCTTGAACCTTTGAAAATAATATATGCTAGTTTACTAGAAACATTTAAATATTAAACAACTTCTAGGAATCTTTAACGAAACTTTGACTATCTAATCAATATTCACAGTCAATGTTCACCTAAAGACGATATTAACACCAACAGTGTTGCCGAAGGTAAGATTGGAAATATCTACAGTTAATCACGCCTACGGGAATAAATAATTATAGTACTAACTTGCTATATTCTTGGATATTCTTTAACCTTGAAACGAGCCGGGGGTCTGCTCCCTAAGCACGAAATCCGTAGTTTCGGCCTAACTGAAGGGCGTTTCCAACTCCGTATCACTTAAGGGCTAAGATTTTTTACTTTTTTATTATTAATCGTTTATTTCAGGCTTTAGCACCCATAAAATGAAAATTGAAAACTTATCCTAAAACAAAAGTTATTACAAAAAAAAAATAACCCATCATTTCACACCAAAGAAGCCATAGCAAATGTACCCCATAACATTGATGAGTACATTTATTTTGTCTCCCTCAGTACTTGCACAGTATGGAAAACAGCTTTGACAATACTATTTTTACTTGCCACCACATAATCGGGGCCCGAACTAAGAATGAATGACAACACGATTTGACAATGTCCCTAATCCCGATGAATAACACATCGGGATTAGGGACATTGACCCGTTCGAAAAATATAATTTGTCATTTGTTTTGACGGACCAACTACTTTCGGACGTGCCCGCATCTTCGTTCACGGACTTAGAGAGGAAACCCCCCTGTTTTGCGTAAATTCTCTTGTAACATTTCGATGATCCCTGACCGATGGATATGTCAGATTATTCCAATGCATGCATTTGCTTCTGTGAAAGCGACGTTATCAATAGGAATGACTAAGTTAGCCCACGTTTTTATGATGCTATTTTGCACAAGGATACAGAATGAAATAGTGTGCTCATCAATGACATAGCACCCGTGCTTTTTGAAGTGTTGACTTCAAAAAGCACGGGTGCTATGTCGAAAAAAACAAAAGTTATAAAAAGTAAAACCCAACTACGACAAAAACGCTAACTAAAAATGTATAATCAAAACATTACAGACGCACAGACGCGACATCGGTTATTGTTCGAGTCACGTCACGCTAGTCTGCACGAGGCTTTAATCGAACAGATTACGTGTGACTCCGGATTTTAAAAGTTTTTATTTTATTTGATGTAACGTCACATAGCCTTATAACCAGAGGACGATCAAGATGCTTCCAACGATACCAAATTAGTCAATTTATTATAAGTAGTTTAGAAGTTATGAGGAAACAGAAGAACATACATACATACGAGTACATTCCGGTCAGAATCATCACCCTCCTTTGTGTTTCGCCGTAGTCAGGTCAAAAGTGCATTACGTGCTGATTCCACATTCTGTATAACAACCATCCTCTCCTGCGGTCTAAAAGCCATAAAACCCAAATTATCATCAACAATTCCTTTAACTAAATCAAGCCGAACATTACCCGGTCATCATAACACCATTTTAGAAGCCCCGCCGGCCATGTTGCCTTTACTGCCCATATCTCCTCAACTAGCAGCTGCCCTGAGCGATAGCAGTGCCCTCTATTACCCTCTTACAGATAACATGAAGCACTCACAATGTATTATACGGGTAATGTATGTGACCCGAGCAGAACGGCTTCAAGTATTTTGGGAGACCCTCCATCCAAACCAACTCAAATTTGTTTCGGGAACTGTGGGCGGTTGTTGACGCAAGAATTTATTCAGATTAATGGACAGTTTAAATTAATATTTGAACCTAGATGTTTATTGTTATTTCGGTATAGTTGTATGTTGTTCTTTGGGTCTTCTTTTGACGAAATTTCCATGTTTTAATAGGCTCGCCCCCTATTAGATGGGACTTAAACATAACTGGCGAAATGTGGGTGTTTTATGCATTATTATTGTAGAGTTGTTTTTCCTGTCTTCTTTACTTGGGATTCTTATGAAAAAAGAAAAAAATATTGTGAGTTTGACTTCCATTAAAAATGTGTGCATATTTTTCCAAAGATCAGTTCTTATTCTTAGTATATGTGTACCGCAGTGGGCGCTGGAAAACACACCGTAAAAAAACAATGCATTCTTTCGCAGTGAGAGGCAACACTAGTAGGGAAAACAGTTTCAGATATTCAGATAAGCACTCGACTAGAAATCGAGAAAGATTGATAGAATCGATTGATGATGATGAAACACGAAGTTTGCCGAGGGACATTAAGAAAATAGTTGTACTGTACGTAAGTATTTCTCGTTCGTAACTCATTTCGTAACAGACAGTCTTCTACCGAGTTTGTTTAGTGTCTGATACAAAAATAATTTATCTTATACGATTTCTTCTTTCGACTGCCTCGTTGATCTAGTGATCGCAAGCGCTACTGCTTAGCTTGAGGTCCCGGATTCGATTCCCGAATCGGGCAGTGATATTAGGTTTTTCCATCTGGAATTTCTCAGTAGCAGCCCGGAGTCTGGATTTGTGTCCGGTTGATGGCAATAGGCTCGCCTTACATGGGACTTAAACATAACTGCATCATGCATCATCATCTGCTTATCATGCTGAGATAGGAGCCTTTTGGCCTCGTACAGGACTTCCTTCATTTTTTTTTAATGTTACTTTGTTTTTTATTGTTTTTTTTTTATGTTTTATGTGTTTTTAGTTTAATGTGATTTCCTGTGCGAGTCTCAATAAATACTTTTTCTTTCTTTCTTTCTTTCTTTCTTTCTTTCTTTCTAACTGGCCAAATGTGGGTGTACTAAAGAAGGTACACCTCTGCGCAACTCTTCGGTGAAAACAAGCGTGATGTTATATTATGTATGATTTCTTCTTTTCGGCTACTTTGCCGCCTTTCCTATATGTTTATGAAAGCTGCTAAACTGTTTTGTTTGGTTGTAGTTCTTTGAGACTATTATACGTAATGATACCTTTCATTATGTCTTCATTCTTTTCATAACTGGTGATGGAGAACTTTTTATTTACCAAAGTTGGAAAATTGAAGGTATATTAATATTTCATGACAGTTACTATGTTAGTTATGTTTAGGCTTTATTAATAATAAATTTGAAATTATTGTTTGATTAATTTAATACAGTGTGGCACGGAAATTGACGCAAAAACTATTACCATGGATTCAGTACATGATTCTGAACCGCCGCTGCGTTTAAATTTTTCGTCAGTATTAAAAAAAAAAACTGCTTTTTCATAGAAAAATGCAATAATACCTAAGCGGTGAAAATGTATGGAAAGGGGGTTTTTTTTTCTGTCAATCCACCTTGTTTATAAATTGAACGTGCTCGCAGTTGAGATTTGGCATTTAAACTTTTAGTGCTGTGCATATAAATTTGATTAATTATATATACCTATGCATATTAAATGCGGGTGAGATTAATTTATATTAACCATTGTTTAGGGATAAATATTTCCTGCCAGGGTTGCGAGTTTGTCCGAAAGGGATATCGCGGCCCCGGCACACAGGCAACGGAAGGAACACGGGTGGGTTTTAGTCAGTAAAAGTCTGACACTCCCTCTCGCTCCGCCCAGAGCGGGAGGAGTCATTTGATGATTTCCCAACCAAAAAAAAAAAAAAGGGATAAATATTTATAGTGGTGTTTTTGCACACGTGATGAATTATCCTTGTTTATGTTATCGGTACGGCCAAGTGATTTAATGATTTGCCGAGCCTTTATTATTGCCACCGTTTATATGAAGTATGAACATGAATTTACCAAACAACGTATTAATTATATCGCAACGACGATTACGAATTAAATAATTCATTCAATAAATAACACACGTACAAACCTGCTTCTGAAGGTAATTTTAATCAAGTTACTATTTGAAACCTACTGAAATGAAAATGTAAAACATATATTTTAACTTCCTAAAGTATCAGCGCGTACCTCCTTCTGCGAAGCAGTTATGCTCGCGAAGGAGGAGGCGGAGCGCGCGAGGGAGATTGAAGCTGCACGCCCTCGCGCCCTTAGTCGCCGCAGGAGACGCCCCGGGCGTCGGGAGTCACAAGCTGACTTCCGGCCACCGCAGGCGCGGGCCTGCGGACGGTGAGCGATGGGCAGCTCGCCGTCCGATAAGGACCAGGCCCGGGTCGACGGCGCGTTGTGTTCCACGCGCGCCTCAAAGGGATGTCAGCACCAACTGACGGGGTCCGGAAGGACCAATGCCTGCTGGGGTTGCGGGTCTGTCCGAAAGGGATATCGCGGCCCCAGCACATAGGCAACGGAAGGAACACGGGTGGGTTTTAGTCAGTAAAAGTCTGACACTCCCTCTCGCTCTGCCCAGAGCGGGAGGAGTCATTTGATGATTTCCAACCCAAAAAAAAAAAAAAAAAGTATCAGCGCGTCAGATAGAAAGTTCCCAAAAAAAACATTGTGGTATTTTACCACAAAATTATTTCGTGTAAAGTAAATAGGGATGAATGTCTAAGCGTTAAAAATGTTCCTTGTTAGATATCCTCATTTCAAAATATTATCGCTCACTTGTTAGCTTTTATTTCCTCAAAATTCTAAATTTATTTTGGTACGAAAATCTACGTTTTACGGCTCCGAAACGATTATATTTTGTTAGCGTCTGGCTTACCTCGAATCGCTTCGAAGCCACTAACGTTTAGCAGTTATAACTCACACGACTATTTGTTTCTCGAGTGTATTTTGTGTAAACTTTTCCTAACTATGTGGTGGAGGAATCTTAGGTTCTTGTAAGTGCCCATTAATGTTTACTTTCGGGGAAGTCTAAGCCCAGACACGCACCAGTGATTTTTGAACGCGACGTATTTTTATGGCGCACCCGACCATTGAGGATTCAACAGAGTTCATTTAAGCGCGTCAAAAAACAAACTGTTGAATTTTAAACTCTTGGTGCTAAGCATTGCGCAGTAAAAATTTCCCGTGGGTACGATGACTTAGTTAGTTTGCTGTAGACTTTCATTCATGATTGAATTCCTTGGAAATTAAAGACTGAATTACCTCATTAACAGTACATAGGCATGAGGAACAGGGTGTAAAGTTCACTTATCCTCTTATAGAAAATGGAGGATCCTCCCTTTGCTATAGAGGGGGTCGTGTCTGGCGGGAAACTGCCCAACGATTGATGTCGGAAAGTTTTATATATTTTGAGAGCGCGGTAAACTTTGCTTGCGCGATGCAGGATTACTGTGACGTCAAGATTTTGACTGACGTCAGGCCTTGGATGCGTATTTCGCATGTGGCGACGTATATGCCGTCACAACGGTATGTTATGTGTTGCTAATTAGTATAAATGTAAGGGATACCTACAACTGCAAATACAGTTGACGTAAAACCCGAGTCACTGCGCATGACTCAGGTAAAACCAGGCACAACACTACACAACAAAACCACGCTACAAATGGTTGAGTAAATTCACTACCAATTTAAATAGTGTGTATATTCAAATCACAACTGTCATTCTTTGACAGTTGTATGAAATGGTTGTAACATGACAAATTGACATAATGTGTCAATTTGCTTGAGTTGATATCCTTAAGTTCTGAGTTGAGCTGCACGATTACTGACGAATGCGTGCACTGATAGGACAGGTCCACTCAAATCTGTGTTCCTAATTCTATCTTCAAAAGACCATTTTAGACACCAATCTACAAAGTCCCCACATAATCTGACGATTATATTTGGACTTAAAAGAGACTGTGACATCTGATGATCTCAGTCTGTTTCGGCCTTTCTTCTCAGAGTAGTCTCGCCGACCATATCTGGTTTTAAAATATGATTGACGTGTAAAAATGCTTGTACAAACCTACTTGCAGAAATAAAATCATTGACCATTTGTCAATTAATTTCTCCGAATGAATTGTTACTACCTACAAACAACTTCAAACTTGAAACAGCAAACTTGAAACCATTCATCTAATTGCCTCAGCAGACTACTCCTCCAGCCAGGGTTATTATCATATCATCTTATATAGCTTGAAGCGGAGAAAAGCGCTACTGTTCTCCATTCCCCACCTCAATGGCCCTACAAAGAGAGATGGCTCATTAAATAAATGGAAGTTTTACTTGTTGCAAGTTTTCCCTGCTTATTGCGGTGTAACCGACGAGTTTTGTTCAAAACTTATACGTTTATGGAATAAATAACTTTATGCTGCCGCCCTTCATGTGTCCCTTGGTAAATATATGGACAGAAATGAGATAGCTGTTTTAGTAATTCGCAGGACCCACACTAATATTACTCTACAACACACATGTTCGGGTCGGCACATTTGCATTCGAGTCGGCAGTAGATGGTGGTAATTGTTGAATAAAGCTTCGTGCAGACTAGCACGAGCCTTTACAAGTCGACCTGAAGCAATTCACAATCATATTCGGCTTTCAGTCGCCTTGTGCACCTAATCTCGCTGAATCATGTTCCGCATGTTCGTGTTGGCTCGGCACTATCCGGACGGCTATTTCCCGAAGATATATCCACATTATATTCGATTTTAAAGCCGTGTCAAATCAACTCTTATCATTATTTGGCAGAATAGGTAGCTTGGTGTCTGAGGAAAGACGCTTGCATGGTCAGTTAATTATTCTGAAACTGACGTCAATCACGACTTATTGCACTTTCTATAAATAGTATGAAACAAAGTCGCTTTTCGTGACTGTCGAGTGTGACCGCGTTGTTCTTCTGACGCAACGGATTTTGATGCGGTTTTCACTAAGTATCACTCAGAGAATTTAGTTCCGGAAGGTTTATAAATAAATATTAAACTAACAAATAATAAAGAAATCTCGATCACGGGGCGGTCGCAAGACCTATTCAAAATAAACTTTACGGTCTGACTAAAGTAGATCCAATGCAATAATAATGAAGTCGGCTCAAAATTATTGTATTATTAGATCTTCAATCTGTTAAGTACCTAAGAGTCGACATAGGATGATTTGATTATAGTGCCTTTACGAAGAGTTCCGAAACTACTTAACTAGCAATTCTCTTATTTTCAAACTTCACAAGGGTCTCTTCTCCCCTAATGAGCGTTGGAGTTCTGATATCATTAGCCACTTCCTTACTTAAAGATAGAAGAGAAGCAGAGATCGGAATAGGTAGAGTATATTTGCCTAAACGTCAAGGATGTAAATAACATAGAGTTGATAATACCGGCTTCTGAATTCCCGGAATAATAATCCAGAAAACAATATTTTGATTTTAAAGACTGGCCGTGTAGTTTCTCGTCCGTTTTTTTCCATAGGTAGCAACTACGCTTTGAAATGGGCATCTAGCTTCGTCTTTCTGACAATAGGGAGGAAGACTGATATTTTTTTTTAGTTCGTCTTTGAGATTATAAAAAAATATTGGACACGTATTTTTTTCTTTTTGTACGTAATCTAAAGATTACGGCGATACATTGAGGTAAAATGTGCCATGACGTCACGAGTATGTAGATTTTACACATACTAGTGACGTAAGTAAGATAAAACGCATTTTAGGTTAGGTTAAAATGCGTCTTTAAAATCAAAATATTGTTTTCTGGATTATTATTCCGGGAATTCAGAAGCCGGTATTATCAACTCTATGTTACTTACATCCTTGACGTTTAGGCAAATATACTCTACCTATTCCGATCTCTGAAGAGAAGCTGAGCCGCACGGTTCGATCTATCAGCTTAAGCTAAGCTTGCCGGGGGTGCAGGTGGATGGGTGACCATCTTAACATACAGACTCCTCCGTGCCTCGGAAAGCACGCCGTTGGTCCCGGCTCCATGTAAAATACGGTATTCAGCTGCATTCGGTTAGACTTGAAGCCGAACCCAATATAGTTGGGAAAAGGCTAGGCAGATTGATTGACTTAACGAATGAAAGAAAGCCACGAAATTAATTATTCAAATACCATTAGTTTTAACATCAAAGAAGTTCTTAGTACTGCTATTTGCAAATCCCCACGTGCAGGAGCCACTCTAATTATGTTTTTACCACTTTCTTGTTAAACTCAGTTTGTAACAATAATAACTGAGATATGTCTGCCATAAATCATCATCAATTTCGCTCAGCAGTCGGATCTGGCGTTAATGTTACAGCTGTATGCTCGACATTACATTTAAATGTTAGAGTAACATTTAATTTTATTGCGTAGGTTTTGAGTATTTGTAGAGGTCGTTTAACAGACGGTTATATGTTTCAGATTTTAATTTTAACTAATATTATGGACTAGCTGCGCTTCGCGGTTTTACCCGCCTAAGTCTCGATCCCATGGGAATATCGGGAAAAACTATCCTATGTCGGATGTTCTTCTTTAGGTCATGGGCTACCTATGTACCAAATTTCATCCAAATCCGTTCAGCCGTTTTAGCATGAACTAAGAAACACACTTTCGCATTTATAATATTAGTTAGCATTCCTAAAGGTCGAATCGGTCGTTATTGAGCTGCAAATTATACTATACGTATACTCGTACAAGCCGTGCTCGCGATGGAATTTCCCATCGCCAAAAACTTAAACCTACCATGCAAACTTTCATCCCCTATTTGACCCCTTTATGGGACTAAATTTCAAAAAATCTTCTTCCGTGCTCAGCTTCGTTAAAAAAGAAAGTCTTGGTGCAAACATGCTTTTAGACTTCTGGTTTAGGTTCTGCGTTGTCTGTTATTCAATTTAATATTTTTATTAAGAAGATTTTTTTTTAATTTCCATCTGGAATTTCTCAGTAGCAGCCCGGAATCTAGATTTGTGCCCGTTTGATGGCAATAAGCTAGCCTATTGACATGGGATATGATTCTGAAAACCCTTGCGTTGCGTAACCATTGCGTAGCGTTTTTCGTCGGTTATTTTTTTAAATCTGCTCTTCCATACATTTTGACCGCGTAGGTATTACACTTTTCTATGAAACAGCAGATTTTTTTTTAATAACCAATGATAAATTTCAACGCTGGGGTGTTCAGAATCATGTACTGAATCCATGGTATCAGTTTTCGCGTCGATGTCCCATGCCACCCTAATTAACTGTTGAATAGGGATGATGAGTAAGATTTTTTTTAAATTTAATACGTGTCTAATATTTTTTTAATCTGACTGACGGACTAATTCGTTTTTTTTTTACCCAGGCGTCGTCCCTATTGTGAGTGTAGGTACACCTCTGCCGAAACCCTCGGGGAAACAAGGCGTGATGTTATGTTACGAGTATTAAGTAGAAGATTTCGATAGCTTTTTAACGAAAGATAGCATTCTTGAATTGCAGTTTATTTAGCAGTGGATGTTCGATTTAAGGCTTGTGCAGACCAGCGCGACTTGTCGCGCGACGCGACACGAACAATACAATTTCTAAGAAAACTTCACAGTATAACAATAACCGGTGTCGCGTCGCGCGACAAGTCGCGCTGGTCTGCACAAGCTTTTATGCGACATCTATTTAAATAACATATGACTCAGAACTGGTATACAACTTTCCGACAGCCATTGAAAATACATTACAAATGATTACTATTTACTACGAGTTGAACATGATGGAGTTTTTGATTGATATGTGATAATTGCAGCTGTAATAAGTTCGCTTATTACTTCAACTTCATATACGGGGTGTCCGGGACATCGACGCGAAGCCGGTTACCATGAATTCAGTACATGATTCTTAACCCCCTACGTTGAAATTTTTCGTCGGTTATTAAAAAAAAAAACAGCTGCTCCATACATTTTGACCGCGTAAGTATTGCACTTTTCTATGAAACAGCTGTTTTTTTTTTAATAACCGACTAAAAATTTCCACGCAGGTGGGTTCAGAATCATGTACTGAATCCTTGGTAGCCAGCTTAGCGTCGATGTCCCTGCCACCCTGTATATTATGTACTGCAATCATAGAAACTATTATGTTTTAAGTTATCATTGTAACTAGTTAACTGATCTTATGATTATAATCTAAACTAATATTAAAAAGAGAAAAGATTTGATTTTTTGTATGGTTGTAATGAATAAACTCAATAACTACTGGACCGATTTAAAAAAATATTTCACCAGTAGAATGCTATATTTATCGCTGAGTTAATTTATAAAGATACTCGTATCACCAAGCCGCTGGCGGAAGCAACTTCGAACATATATAGGAAATTGATTTATAATACTTACAAGAAATTTTAATGTAAACAGCGATCCGTCCCTGGGGGCCTACTCCCTAAGCGAAATCCGTACTTTCGGCCGTCGCTACGGGCGCTTCGCTCTCCTTCTAACTTACGGTAAGCATTTAAGTGAGACGGAGAACGAAGCGCCCGTAACGACGACCGAAACTACGGATTTCGCTTAGGGAGTAGGCCGGGGTGCTTCGCACGGTTTTCACGATTGGATAAAACATCTAGATTTTTTTAATATAATTTATAAGTTTAATAAAATGTATTATACCTACTTATAAAACTTCCGGAATAAATTCTCTAAATAATGGTGAAAACCGCATCAAATTCCGTTGCGCTGTTTAGAAGAACAACGCGGTCACACAGACAGACACGAAAAGCGACTTTAATTTATAAATTATGCATAGATATAGAAAACAGGGTACACTCCTACACATCAAGCTATAAATTTCCAGTTTAAGCTGACCTCGCATTGTATAGGATTTCCGTACAATTTGAGGTCAGCTTATAATGGCAATCGATAGCTTGATTTGTAGCCGTGTGTACGCTATTTCTGACATCTAACAAATTGGCAATTGTGTTAATAATTAACAAGTCATGTACTATCTGGTTACGTGAAGTTAATCAAGCTTTTTGCGGTAATTACGGTCGGGTTGGTTATGTGGCGTACTGGCGTCGTTTGGACTGACACAAATAAACATGTTTGCCTGTCCCCATTGCGTCCGCAACGCAAACTCCATACCAACTGTGCAGGGCTGCCACGGCTTTGTTGGGGAAATGCACGTTTACCTTAGTTAAAAAAAAAAGAAGCATGTCACAGAAGACAAACAGCAAGGTTGAAGCAGCAGGGCTGAAGATTCAGACAGCATCTGTCTGGCATTATCGTTGAAATGAACCTATTTGACGGCCGTGGGGCACAAACATGATCCTATATTGTTAACAAGCTTTTATTAGGTCGACCTGTATATAACTATGTAATGGAATCTAAGGTAACGAATTTAACCATCTTCCAAAGGTCGTAGCGTAATGAAAATTGGCAGCTGTATGTAGTTCTGATGACAATACAATAATATGGTGCTGTCGAACTGATCTGACGATGGAGCCGGAAGATATGAACTAAAAGCGTGTTTTTCTATTGTTTTTTAAACTATTAATTTATTTTAATTTTATATTCGTTTTTAACCCCGACGCAAAAAGAGGGGTGTTATAAGTTTGACCGCTACGTGTCTGTCTGTGGCACCGTAGCTCATAAACGGGTGAACCGATTTGAAAGCTGGTTTTCTAGCGAGTTCTTAGATTTCTTTTTATCAAAATCGGTTCAGCCGTTTGAAGATTATCAGCACTTTTCTAGTTGATGAATGGATGTGACCGTCTTCCGCAGGTCTGAACGATTTGTAATTTGGTATTCTGTTAATGATGTTAGAAGAACATAATAACCTTGAACTAATGCTGCAGCATCACCTGGAATTTGCAGGATACCCAACTCCCTTACCAACTTACAGCACAGGTGTCGTGTTTAGGCTCATTGGAATGGTCTCAATAATATAGAATAGGTTATAGATAGATTATGAACAGGATCTGGTGATGGAGTAGGAAAGAGGAATTTTAATATAATTTATTTCTTTCTTTCGTCTGACTTTTAAATACGTTTCTGGGAGTCTTTGAGTTTTTTTCCACGGCTTGGTCTAATTGCAAGTAATATGTATAATGAACTCAATGTCCATTATTAAACACAGGTACATACATCGAATTTTAGAACGATAATATAGGATAAAGACTTCACCGCTTGTTTTGGTGCCATCCCTTAGTCTAGGAACGTAAATATACAGTACATTATATGTATTAGTGTTTTAATGGATAAACAGTCTCCCACTGATAACTGATTACCGCAGCATTATGTTGTTATCAAACTGAGAGGTTAACACATGTAGGTTACGAGTTACTTGTCCTATAATTAATTTACTTCAGTAATCATAATAACTCTGTTTTGGAATTAAAACTTAAACTTGAACTTATATCGTTTATGTATTTTGGTGTAATTAGCACGCTATATGCTCTTGCGCAGTTCTTTAATGAGTCTGATTATTAAGCCGGAAATGTTAAAGATTCAATTTGATATCATACTTTTATCGCTTCAATCCTTTCTAAATCGTGATTAAATATTATTATCATAGTACCAAACATACATATACCTAAAACAGTAATTCTTAACATTTGACAATATACAGGCTCAAGCGTGAAGCATTGACGGGGTCGCGGGAAAGTCCGAAAGGAATACCGTGGCCCCTGGCAACGTACAGGCAACTGAAGGAACACGGGTGGGCTTTAGTCAGTAAGAATCTGACACGCCCTCCCGCTCCGCCCAGAGCGCGAGAAGTTATTTGATAATTTCCCACCAAAAAAATAATAAAGCGTGAAGCATTATTAATTCATAGTTATGTACAAGGCCTTTAAGCATAGTTTATACGACATAAGTTTATACGGCATTGTAATTTTCGTGCAATACATTGCGACGCGTCTGCTTGTACGTACAAACATCCATACAACTCATACAATCTTCCATACACATTGCTCTACATACACTTACGAGCTATTCATTCCAACATACAGACTTTGCCCATTAATTAGTCTTTATGGACCCATACAATTTGTGATCGCTTTGATCGTAGCGCCTCTTGAAAAGTGTTCAGGCATTTTAAAGTGAGGTCCTATTGAAGTTTTGTTTGTCTATTATGATTTAGAATGTGTCAAACGATTGAAGATTTTACATTCAGTTTCAAAACTATATTAGTGGAATTATTAAACAATTCAGAAGGATAAGCAAAAAAAATGCAGCAGGATCCTCTGCGCTAATAACAGAACTATGTTGGGGTCGGCTTCCAGTCTAACCGGATGCAGCTGAATATCAGACTGGTTGACAGACTTTCGGGCTTCTGACGACCCATAACGACTGACAGCCGGGACCAACGGCTTAACGTGCTCTCCGAGACACGGCGGAGTCTCGGTATATAAAGATCCATCCACGGACGAACCCCAGCAAGCAAAGCTTAACCTGTTGGATCAACCCGTGCGGCTGTTATTACTTGTTATGAGCATTTTAAATGAATAGATTTAATCAAGGATTTTCTTGCTATTTTCAACGTATATTTCGGAAGGTTTATGAGTATAAACCTTCCAGAATATACGTTGAAAATTGCATCAAAATTCGTTGCGTAGTTTAGAAGAACAATGCGGTCGCATAGACAAACCAAAAAAAAAAAAAAGGGCAGTATACAGGGTGCTTGGTAACTCGACCTATTCCTTAACTTGTTGGGGAAGTACTTGTTGGGGAGTACAAGCGTGATATTACTATGGGCAGCCTCCGGGCGCCACTGGGACTTTGCGTAAGGAAATATGTTGCATATAGATTCTAGTTTAACCCATTTCAAGGAAAGGTCGAACGAATAACAATCCTCTATTTGCCAAGCTATATTTATTTTTCGCCATTTCGTTATTAACAGCGTAATCTAGTCTCACGTGATTCTTATTTGCTTCTGTTAGGAACTTCGAACTTCATATCTTTATTTTTACCAGACGCCTGCTATTTAGATAAAGATTTATGTAGTGAATAATGAGACTCTTATGTTTAAGGTTTTGATTTTTAGATATTGAAAGCAGGGACCGAACATGATCAATACGGGTATTTTTTAGGCTACATTTATATTTTTAAAGGTTACCTTAAATTGAATACAAACAGTATTAATACCGGTTACCGAAATAAAAATTTACCTCTAATCTAACACGTTCCGTTCGTCGGCATTATTCAAAGGGCGCACATCGCCTGTGTGTGTAGCCGGTATTAAAACGGTAACCTAACAGAGGTAACATGTTTCTTCTTCTTGGTTACCCAGATAGCGGTTACCTTAGTCGTAGAAGTAACCAAAATTTTTCGATACGTGTACCGTAATTTATAAAGGTTTTCGGTCCCTGATTTAAAGTAGTTTCAAGCTCCTGCTTTATTGGTATGCAGGAAAATTTCAAAATGGCTGCTTCAACAATTGCTTAAAAATGTTTTAGAACCATGTCTTGGTACTAAGACTGATATTGCAAAGAGTACCAATCATACCATAAACGATACGTATCTTTATAATACCCTAGCACCAATCCTCAATGCCGAAACGGTAGATACACATTTCCATAGGAAACCTCTGACAGGTCAACTCGATATAAGGAAAAGCATCGCCCTTTCAATGCTCTAGTACATAAAGGATACTACTGGGAACTAAAGTGTCATTTTCACCAGCACTAATTTGTCAACACCTCGCAACCAAATACGGATTGATGCAAACCGCTACTGTTGAGATGAAATGAAATGAAATTGTTTATTCTGTAAATAGGATATAGGAATCACTTTTACACGTCATATTAAAATAATAAATATTAAAATTTGCTAGATGAGTTCGGCGTTTCCTATCCGACTACTCTGAGAAGAAAGGCCGAAACAAACTCAGAGCTCACAGTCTCTTTTAAAGTCCAGACATAATCTTGGTCAAGCCATATGAGGACCATGTAGATTAGTGTCTGAATTGGTCTTTTGAGAAAAGAACCACACAGATTTGAGTGGACCTGTCCAGTCAGTGCAAGCATTTGTCAGTAATCGTGGAGCTCAACTCAGCATGAGGTCCTGGGTTCAATTTGACATGAGATGGGTTTTTCTAACTGGAGTTTTTGTGCCCTGTTGACGGCGATACACTCGCCACTTCTTACAGCTTCATGGAATCCTAACTAATATTATAAATGCGAAAGTGAGTTTGTTTAATTATATTGTTTGTTACGCTTTCACGGTAAAACGGTTGAACAGATATGGATGAAATTTGGCAGACGGGTAGACCATGACCTGGATTAGGACGTAGGATACTTTTTATCCCGATATTCCTACGGGATCGAGAATTATGCCGATGAAACCGCGGGGCTAGTAACATAAATAATGGTGAAATGTGGGTGTACCTACTATAGGTACACCTCTGCCAACCCTTCGTTCCCCGTGGCAAGGCGTGATGTTGTGTAATTTGTGAACACCTCCCAACCAAACACGAATTGATGCAAAGCCATCAGTACTTGGATATCGATTGGCGTTCATGCACCGCGCCCCGACGGCCGGCACATAACTCAATTGGCAGGCAATCTGGTGGAGGCGCCGTTCCCCCTCTCTCATTACACCGCATCAACTGTAGAGGCAAATAAAAATGCGTTTTTAGCAGCTGTGGGTATGGGTAAGTGTGGTGTAAATGAAACTGCTGGGAGCGGATTTGTTTACTGATGTTGTGATAAGGTTATGAGTAATATCAGGACTAGTCTGTTCCAACCTTTTTAAAACCTTATCCTAGGTTGAAGAATATTGAATAGCATTGTTTTTGACAAACTATATGTATGTATATACAGCTTGGCAGGGACATCGACTCGAAAACTGATACCATGGATTCATTCAGTACATGATTCTGAACACCACCGCTACGTTGAAATTTTTCGTCACTTATTTTTAGTAAAACAAATCAGCTGTTTCATAGAAAAGTGCCTACGCGGTCAAAATGTACTCGTAGAAGTTTCAACACAGGGAGGTTCAGAATCATGTACTGAATCCATGGTATCAGTTTTCGCGTCGATGTCCCTTCCAACCTGTACCTATAGTGCCATCAATGAAGACGCCCCAGTCTTCTTCCTACATGCGACTGTACTGTAAGCGTGGGACGCGTCTTTGTGGATGGTAACAAACACTGTTTCTTAATCGCCTTACATCGAGAGAAATGGAAAGAGAGAAGAGAGGCCTTTGCTCTGAAGGGAGATTACAGGCTCTTAAATATAATCCTATACTATATTAAATAAGCAATATTTGTAATATTCTATATATTTGTAATCACGTTCTCGAAAACAACTTTAACGATTTCAATAAAAGTTGCAATATATGGGTTTACGGGGGCGAAAAATCGATCTAGCTAGGTCTCATATCTGGGAAAATTCGTTTTCTCCGTATTTTCACTCGCCCAAAGTTTGGAACAAGATGGCTACCCTAGAATAATTGACATTTGAGAATTGACAGATATGGCAGCAGGGAATTAGTAAGTACCTACTATCACGGCAGCATGGAATTAGCATGTAGGTACTATACATGGAATTAGTATGAACTATCCTATACTATTAAATGAGCATTCTATATTTTCACCCGAGCAGAACTCGGGTCGCCCAGGTACTAATAATAACGTGTACAGTTTCAGGATTTCGATGATATTGCTTATTTAGTTCTTAACGAAATAAAGGCGTATATAAAAGAAAACGGATCGCTTATTGTGAGATTGGCGCAGATGTATCAGGTTTGAATAGATGAATAGGTTTTATAAATGTGTAGTCATTGGTATAAATAAAATTCAATATCATGTTTGCCTTAATAGCACTTATAGTAACATTCACGAAAAATGTAAATCTAGTTAAAAAAAACACATTTGGATAATCAGCTTGAAATCAGATAAATCCATCCATTAAGGTGAAATGGGTTCCAAAGCAGATATTTCGACTTCACGCAAAATCAATGTTTCTCTTGAAAAAACAACGAATTTGCATGTTTTTTATGATTACGAAAATTGAAGAGTGTCCTTACTGAAGTATGAGGCCCGAAACACGATTGACAAAACTTTACTCGATAGAAAAAAACGGCAAAGTTACCTTAAAATCTGCTTTTTTTGTTACAACCAAGATAAAAACCTATTCCATTCGTTTGTTATCAAAGCAATTGTATTAAAATGTTGTCTACGTGTTCACTATTAAATACTTTAAGGAATTATGGACTTATTTTTCTATATCAACACGCGTAAAATGTTTAAATTCAATATTTGTAAACATAGTGCAATAGAATTGCGCGCGGGCCGGGTCATACCGCCGCTCCCGAAACGCTAACAAGATTGTATTTCGCCTTAAAACATCCATCTGTAATAATTACAGAATTATTCTTTATTAGATATGGTTTGAAAATGAAAGTGATACATAAAGTTGCAAGAGCTTTACACGTGTTTTTCTGATTTTGGTCCTAATGAAGTCTGACATGATCTTTGATATTTACCTATAGATAAATGAATTTTCTTATCTCTAAACAAATTTCGAAATGCATGTTTGAATGCTTTTGTTGTTAGAGATTAATATTACAAAGTACAAAGTTCGATGCTATTCTCAAACCACAAAAGCCACAAAAACGAGCGCCACGCCATGATAATGTAATTGCTTATTGTGTTACAAAGTAAATTTAGTTTTCTCTAATGTACATAACTATTGTTTCAAACCAATGTCTTTTTATCTACACTAGAGATAATCAAACACGCACTTCCAAGAAAACGTATAAGAATTTTCCATCGTCTAACGCAGAATTTAAAAACGTCTGGAATAAGCCACAGCTGATGTAAATCCAATCTTTCGAGCCGCTTAATATTAATGTATTAAATTTACTTCAGGATTTACATAATTGCGTGGACACAGATACATACAAACAGATTGAACATGTACTAAATCAAATTGGAATTATACGGTTCACACATCCATCTGCTAGCAAATCTTGTTAGCTCGCAATCCCGCTGTAATGTAAAATGTTCCTGTAATTCTGTTGGCGGGGTTGCGATTCATTAAGCTTTAATATTTATCGCCTAGGATATGAATAGCAAGGCGAGCCTCATCACCGTGCTGGTAGAAAATGGCCAATGCATACAACCATTTAATTTCGTCTGTTTGTCTAGCTAGAGCGCGTCTCGTTGCTATGGTGCTGTTGTCAGCATGCAGTCTTTCTAGGCTTATAAATACAATTTGAATACTTATCTATCTTTAGTAACTCCCAGATAGATTTTGAGAAATTTCGCATTTGGAAATATAAAAAAATTCAAAATTCAAAAGTCATTTATTCAAACTAGGCTGAGAATCAGCACTTTTCGAACGTCAAAATTACATAAGACAGTCCCCCAAAACGCCCACCCTTCACCACTTCCTAGTGCATTAGCTGGGAAGAAGAAGTGGCGCAACAAACTCCCCAGCATTACATTTATTCATTCATTTATACATTTCTATCTCAGTCTTCTGCTTCATTCTCTTTACCCAAAGACGAGTCTTCTTCATTTACTTCAATAGGATCAACTGATAATTTGGCCCAACAGATATCGCGATCCAAAAATAAACTCGTAATAATTCCAACATGTATGTACTACTGCTACTCTGCATGAGTCAACCATGCGCTAGACGGGTTTAACTTTGTACCAGCAATGTGGGCCGTTTCGAAAGTCGCTGGCGCCTGCCAAACTTTGATATGCGTTGCCAACATCGTAACGCAGACGCACGGCCCGACCACTTTCACAACATGTTCCGTTTTAGTTCATCATTGCTAGTTCTACAACTAGTACAATCACGAACTAATTACTACGTTAGAGAGGAGTCGCTAGAAAATGTCTCGAGAGGTTTAAATGCCAAGCAAATAACGCTGGTAACTTTGCTGTGAGGACTTTGACAACTGAACTTCTGTGCTAGCGAGTCACCTCACACATCTAACCAAGTTTTGATTACAAAATGCGATCATTGCTGACATTTTATTTCCCTGCTTTAATCGAACTGTCAAGTTTGTCCAATGAAGTTTCTTATGCGTTGCTGTCATTCATTCATTCCATTTAATTCTACAAAAATATAATCATGGATCATCGTGACACTTCTTGTGACCCGTTCAATTCCAGCAGTTGCTATAAAAAATAACTGTCGTTCATAAAGTAATAAAAAGTACGAACACCGCAGTTTCCTAGTTCAATAGATAAAAGCTGTGAGGCTGTGGTCACAACCGCGTCGGTGTGGTCACGTTTCGCTTCGCACCGATCACGACCGAACCGGCGACGACCGCCGCTCCAGAGCCATCCGACGCCTTTATGGCATTCTTTCACTTCAACGAATCCCTAAACTCCAACTGCGTTAAAATTAAACGACATTTCCCAATTGAAAATTCCAATAAAACCGACTGATTCCGCTTATCGGTAACTTTGTAGAAATATCGAAATATTTTGTTAAGCAGCCAATGTTTACGCTGACTAAGCTATCTTACCAAATCAAGGACAAAATGCTGATAATACTCTACAAATATTTTCGAATTCTTAAAACTATGGCAGTGACTAACACTGGCGATATTGCTCGAATACTAAAAAGTACATAAAACTGTGGGTAGGCTGAATGACGCATTTTGGAGCGGTAAACAAGACGTTTTACGATACTGCTGAGACATTCATATTGCTACTGTGTGACCGTTGGCTTGGCTGTTGGCTTACAAGACCAAATGTTTTGTCTGTCCTCTAACTTTAAGGACGAAACGCAACCGTTTTGTAACCCACGATATGTATAAAAAAATTACTACAGTTCATGCACAGCTAGGTTTTATGAACGGAAAATTCCGTTACGCTAATCTTAACAGTACATATGTTTCGTAAATAAAGCCTACCTACTTTTGGATTTTTTGGTAGGATTGTCGGAATCTTCAAAACATTCGATAAGACGAAGAACATTACATAAATGAGTATGTTTTATCACAAGCAGTCGCATGAATGACTGATAGGCAATGATAAATATTGTTTTGATTATAGTCCAAACCACAATATCAGTTGGACGGACGAACTTATCAATAATTGTCACAATAGTGCTTGCCTGTGGTTTAGAATGGCTATTTCGGGTCGAATTGTTAACTGTCACGTAACCTGCTCATAATAATGAACTGTTTATTTGGTTCGAAAACCTAGAACGAATCTAACTGTTCGTGTTAATATGAAAGTGCGTCATTCGATTTCTACCATAACAAGCCAAACCAGTATCATCATTATTTTGTTATGTTATGTACCTACTAAAGTTATCAATATATAGTTAACAGTGATGTAATTGCTTTCACAGTTATATTAAAGATGTATATCGAACTACAAATACCTCAATACCTACTCCTGTTGAGTAAAAACGCGAACTCAATTAAAGCACACAAAAAAATTAAACAAGACAAAGTGTCCTGTCTCAATGAAATTATCGCAACCTCAAATAAGAACAATATAAAAACAGTATTTCATTAAAAGAAAAATAGCGCAACTGTTATCTAGATGGATATTAAACTCGTATAACAATAGATTTGAGAGCACCGACAACTGGAACGGTAGAAACTCGGCTGGTGCCGACTTGCCGAGGTCGGGCTAGGCAACGCAAACGACGATAATGGACGCCTTTCTCACACAGAAAAAAACTTGTTAGTGGTTGCAGTGAATGTCGCAAGGGACCAGCCGCTATTGGAATTGGAAAACAAACTGACAATAACGGCAATCACGAGAATTCTGACTCTTGCTTTACAAGGAATTTTAACGGTCTTGAAATACTCAATTGGTTGCTGGAGTTTTTAAGATGTGAAAAAGTTCGTCGTGCAATGAAATGATGCTTACTTACTGCTTGGGCAGTTTCAATTTGTTACCTCTTTTGAAGTCATTGATTTGCGTTCACCAACTGTCAATCGAACGCATTACAGATATTAATGAAAAAGCGAAACTTATATCAACAGTATATGAATTATATGTGTAAATACTACACGCATCACGTTATTATTGAACTCTCGTCCACCCTCAGCATCGTATCAAAGCAATTTGTTTAAACGACCGCAAGGTCATGCAGTCGCCGCCGCCGGCGTAAACATAACTCTTGACTCCTGGAGCCAACAATACTTCAATAATTGTTCCATTACATACCTACTAGTCTACTCTAGTCTTTATCAAAGTTTCCAAGCACATTTTATAAATCATCACCGGTCTTAGAATCTAATAAAGCCATGTCTTCAAACACATAATCAGATTTAGGATTCATAGAAACATTATTTTTGTACATCCAGTCACCATCTGCTACGAACGACATCGACACTTAGCATATAAAAGAGAATATGCGTGACTCAAAGAGACTCTCTAATTTGAACTCCAGCCAGGTTTCTGTACCAAAAAATTGGATTTCTTAATTCGCTAACTTTATAAAGAGATTATCCTTCGCACAAAGATATGATACTTTGGCGTCTAGAAAACGTTTCCAAAGATAATCTCGATGAAATATAGGGCATACTTGCGTAATAGGGGTACGTGAAGGTGAATAAATTGGATGTTCAAATAATTGCTTATTGTCTCCACTTAGCGTGCGTCACACGCTCCGATAGACGAGCCGGCGACGCTCAGCTCACATTCTCGTAACGGTGTTAGCAACAAGGACGGGGACAAATAAAGCAATATAGACAGCTGTATTTGGAGATTCAAGTATCTCGCCTGCAAATTATACGAGCGACTCGGGCGACCCATAAACCTACCGCCATAACGAGCAAGACCGCTTTGAGGTTGAATGTTCATATCGCACAGTTTGGGCCTTTGATTTATAGTTGTCACTGGCCTATTTCCAGAAATAGTAAAACTTATGATTCTCTTATTTGATCTTGCGCACTAAGTATGTCTGTGTTTACGACTTCTATCTTCAGTTGCTTAGCCAAAACATTATTTGTTAGGGCTAACAGAAATAAATCATGCCTAAACGACAAAGTATCATGATCAGTGTTATGAAACCTTCTTTCCGAATTTCAGTAGCACCCGTGAATCTGCCACAAACACCACATTTGGAGCCCGTCAGGCATGAAGTCTAAACAACGGCTTTGTCACGTTGTCTACCCACAAATGCTGTCTAAAATTCAATTAGCGTCATGTTAATTAAACCCGGTATCGGGCTAATCTCGCGCCGAGCGTACATATTCGATAGGTATTCGGCGTGAAGCGAATGCTTTGCGGAAATTCGCGACGGTTCGCAAGCAACCCGTCCATCTGTAGTACGAGTATTTACGATATTTTGCTGCCTGCAGCGGTACAACAAATATATATTTCATTTTGTATCAAGAAAAACAAAACAAAGACCACTTCTAAAAACGTTTCGGAGACTCATTTTGCGTGGGCCTGAAAAGAAAGAAAGAAATATAAGGAAAATATTATTAAATTATGTCTTCCTACGCAAACCTGCGGCCAACTTGGTAAGAAGTGTAGGAGTCAGGTAGGTGTTCAGTGGTAGACTTATTAAATCTAACTTATGTACTGTTGCAATTCAAATAGTGTTTGAGTTACTGGACGTTTTAACTCCTGAATAACTTGATGATTCATGAGACTTATGAGATACTGATATTCATAGATAAACAACATGAATACTATGAATAGTGTACGACGGTTACGAAATCTGTATGATATTCTGACACAGCGATTGTGATCCATCTTGAAGATAGCTTGGATTTACGATTAGAATCTTGCTTATCATTACATAACTCTTCCTATTCAAAACCTTATCGTGTAGGACGGAGTCTAGTTGATAACATAAAGACGATGTCCCGTCAGGAGTATACAGCGTATAGAGATAATAATATATGAGAAAGAAAGCAAGGGGTTCTTTTTAAAATTATAACAGCGGCGTTGCGCCATATTAACTAATAGTTTGTTGTGATTATGACATTGACTGGAATTTCACAATGATTTCGTCAGTTTTCTAAAAGTGTTCGGAGCAATCAATAAAGCTAAAAACGAATTAGTGACCATTTTCCAAAAACCTTCCAATTCCAATCCTTTTTCTATACGCGTCGAATGTCGAAGGCAACTCAGTTCCGCACAGGAAGCAATCATCATACTGATAAACTAGATTTCCTATAATAAAAACAGCACTTCGATTCGAAAAAACAACTTGTGACAAGGAAATTGGCTGCGTTTACTCCGGCCTCCTTGAGAAGTTCTTTCGTCCAGACGGATATGAGAATCAAACGGAGGGGGAAAACCAATCAATGGTTGACTTGAAAATCAACGTCAATAGAAAAATTACACGTTGCCTTTTCGCACGCGATTTAATCATCAAGCAGATGCTATACAATGTGGAGACAACACGGCAATAAATAAAAACACTGGCAACACTAATGCATGAGAGTATTTTGGAACTACTAAATAAACCCTAATATCAAACTCAAACTCAAAGCATTTATTTCAATTAAACCATTTACAGGCACTTTTGAATTGTCAAGGAATCGGTCAGTCAGAAATATGAAGCTAGTTGCCCATTCCAAAGCGTAGTAAGTAGGTACCTATGGAGAAGAACGGGCAAGAAATTCCACGGACACTCTTTTAAATAAATTGTTACAAAGTATTTGTTACATCATTCATGTTGAAATTAAACATGTGAGAACAATGTAGAAAGACGTGCACGTTAGAAGCGTCCGTAATAAAAATATAAAACAAAGAACAATTCAAAAATTTAAATCAGCCAAGGCAGCTAAGAGCTATCGAAATAAAAAAAGGGATTTATTCAAACAAACTAAACAGTACTAGTAATGGGCCGACTATTTATACATATTATCCAATAGTCTAGTTTCTAGTATTAGACTAGAAACTAGACTATTGGATATTATATTTTATTGGATTTTCGTATGCGGAATGGAACGTCATTGTCATTAGATATAAGCAGTTTATATCATACGTATCACGTCATAATTTGGGTCACCAAGATACAGGCTGTGCCTAGTTTGGGACCCGCTGTTAAATCTGTCAAAAGTCTTCTGTTAGTTACTATTTTATTTTGTTACTTGTTTGGTTAAGAACTGCGTGTAAGTTAAAATATAATAAATAAATGACAATGACGTTCCAGTCAGATTTATTGTCGTACTAGCAGCGCTCCGCGGTTTTACCCGCATAAGTCTCGATCTCGTAAGAATATCGGGATAAAAAGTATCCTTTGTGTTAATCCAGGTTATAAACTATCTGTGTGCCAAATTTCATCCAAATCCATTAAGTTGTTTTTGCGTGAAAGAGTAAACAAAGATCCATCCATCCTCTGAAACTATCGCGTTTATAATATTAGTAGGATTGTCGTCTCCATCTTGCATAGCAGCTAGTGTGGCTACGTCACAGCATAATTATTATACATTCCTTACATAAGAAATGAACTGCAAAGCTTATTACAGCGCTTAAATGGCTGTTACATGCGATGACGTCACCCTACTGTGGGCTTTCCTCGCGTAGTGATTCATAGAGGGGCGTCTGTCGCGGTGCTTCGGCTCTTCTATGACGTCACTCGTCTAGATTCGATACTATGTTAATAATGTTCTATTTTAAAATTGAAAGACGTGGCATTTGTCAATATAGTAGGCGTTAGGCGTTTCCTAGTCACAAGCAATGGCAATAAAATGGTTCTAATTATAACCACTACGCAATCAAAGTGAATAAACAAGTCAATAATCGTGTTACCCATTAACATGCTCTACAATCACGGATATTTTTGACGTCAGACAAACATTCCTTTAGGTTTAGCTTCCGACAATTTTCAAGGAGTATCATCTTTGTGGTAATGGAGTGAACTACTTGTGATTTCTTGGCTAAAATGTTTGAAATTAAAGCTGTTAGGTATATTTATTTTAAACATTTGTCAGGAATAATAAAATTAACCTCAAGGTTCGGGGATTTTTCCAGCCTCCTTTGCCTAGTCATTCTCAAATGATTTTAATTGGCAAACAACGCGCATAAACTTATTGATATTGGAAATTATTGTATCAAGGTTTTATTGTATTGATGTATGAGTAACAAATCATTTCGGCCTTGCAAAACAGTGGCGTCTAGTAATGAGCCCTATCTACCCACAGGTCTTGCAAAAGTGCATCAGCCTAGACTGCCTACATACAATCTTTTGTATCAGGTTTCAGTCAATACTGACGTAATAAACTGACAAGAACATTTCAGTATCCGAAGTGAGTCAGAGCAACCGCGAATGGTACAAAATGATTCCTGGTTTAATTATATACTGTTCGTTTTGGATCGACGCAGGCGCCCTTATACTCGTGACTAAGACTCGGTATACGATACTTTGGAAGTAGCCTTTTAGGAACACGGTAAATTTAGTTTGTTGGGTAATTGAGAACGTAATGTATTCTGAAGTACTCGAGTTGGGAAAGGTGAGAGGCGTCGGGAGATGCGAAAGGAATGAGGTATAAATACAGTTTATGTGGAAGCGTAAACTGGATTTGTTTTGACAGATTTATTACCCTCAGGTCTCGTTTTAACCGCATCTTTTATTAAATCTTCGCATTTAAAACGGATAACAGATTTATTAGTCTACATGCTTATGGTTACAACATAACTATTCAGTAATAGTTGAACCAAAAGACCAAAGTCTAGAAAACAAATAATTGAAAATGCAACGTCAAATAAAAACTCTAAATATAATACTATTGAAACCAAACACCGTTATTTTTGTTGCTATTCAATTTCTGAAACTAATCAATTGAACACAAGGATTTCAACGTTTCTCACTGCACAGTATTGTATCGCCACAGTCCACGATATATAATAAAAGCATATATGCAGCAATATGCCCTTGACATGCAACTATAGTGCCGATGATAATATTATTCATCAAAACTTAATCTAATAAACTCACTTGTCGACTTAATACCTTGACTCAGTTGGTACATAGTTCAGTTTTGATTGAACTGCCAAGGTTTTTATGAACTTTGCCTTAATTGTTCTCACTCTGATTGAAATCATCCTAGTTCTCTTCCTCTTAAAATTTACAATAATATTAGCTGTATTTCTATTCATATCTTCGTGAGTGGAGTGGATTATGGCGAGCGTTTTCTATGTTTTGATGTAGTTTTATGAACTTTTATGTAGTTGTAAGTTATAAAATATATGCACTTACTTACACTTTTTTTTTTGTTAATATCGTTAACTAACGATTGTTTATTATTGTTTCTAGGTAAGCAGACCTTCGAACTCGAGCCATATTTGAGTAAGTTATTAAATATTAATTAACGTTTTTGTGTGGCACTGGACTGTCACAGCAACACAGTATACGTCCCCAATGCTACTTAAATAAAAAAAAATGATTAACTTTAAATAGCACTATCATCTCGTCATCGTCGAACAAAACATCCTGTATAACAAAAGGAAATTTGAACCACACTTCTTTGAGTTTAGTTTCAATAAAATGTTTTTTTTTTACACAAAACATCACGCCAGTAATCCCTGAGGGGTTGGGCAAATGTACCATGTATAGTACACCCACACTTGGCACACAGTTATTATATGTTTAAGTCCCCAGTAATATGCGGGCGAGCCTATCCCCTGGCTGGAGGCTTTAAGTGTAGAAGCTTAAGGCAGCCACAGGAAAGTCCGGTTAAGCAGCTTACAGTTACGACCTCCTAAGAGGTTAATTGCGAGATGCCCTATATTAAAAAAAAAAAAGTGCGAACCGGGCACAATTCCAAACTCCGGGCTGCTACTGAGAAATTCCATATGGAAAAAACCCAGGACTTCATGCTCCGCAGTAGCGCATGTGCCCACAAGAACAACGAGGTAGTTATCCAACGAGGCTTTGAATTTAGCTTCAGTTAAATGCTATTTAGTAACTAGGTATGATAAACTCTACATAAATGAAAACTTTAACAATACCTAGTCCAGTAATATTAGCAATAACGTGTACTGGACCTCAATCACTGTCATAGAAATGGGTCGTGTCCCAACTGTCCCAAGTCTCAACAATGGCACATAGGAGCCGTGCCGCGGACAGTCCCGTGCCGGTCCGTGTCTGTGGCACCGTGACAGCATGTCACAGGACCTGTTTTATTCCATTATCATTCTTGTTGAATAACAAATAGTGCTTTTAGAAAGTTTCAAAGTTTCAAACTATTCTCCGGTTGGGTTTAATACTTAGTTTAAATGTCATTATTTTCTTGCCCAGCATGTCTTCTTCTTCCTTTTCAAAGCTGTCAACTTAGTATTCATCGCCTTTCTAGATCGCTGTAGTGACGATAAGTGACGTAGTTAATGAAATCCATTAAAACTGTGACATTCTCGGCAAAGAAAGACTATTCGTTGATGCAGGCCGTAAACTTTAACTAGTTGCAACAGCGTCTGCAAAAATATACTGTTTCAAGGATCTTTTGGCGCTCGAATGACGTTGACAGGGCGGCGCTGTTGGTTAACATTTGTGCAATTGTTTTGTGAAACGTATTGAAAAAACAAGATGGTGGCGGTAGTTCCGATTGTTGCCACGAGCCAAAAGAAGCTTGTAGCGTTGTAGTAGTTATATAAGGGCTTTGGTAGTCTCGTGTCTCTAGTATCAATCAGCTTTGACACTAGACACAGTAGACAACATCCCACGGACCCACGAGATGAAAGAGTACACTAATGATTCAATTAAATATTATAGTCATAATTGAATTTTCATTGGTCGACGCGTGCGTTGGGTTTTGGCTCGAACCGGTTTAACTTTGATCGATTCAATAACAAACAAACTCATTGGATGAATTCAAACGAATTATATCTGTCAATACACTCATATTTACTCACAGTTATTTCAAGTATCTGACTTTGTTCATTTCGTCACTTTGAGTAGGACGGCCAGCTTACTGAATGAGTTTGAATTTAAATTACGTTACTCATACATACATAGTAGGTGCCAATGGCCGCCTTTAGCAGTAGCCACCGCCCACCCCTTCGTAGTATTAATGAATATTCCCTTCGCTTCTACAACAACCAACAAGAACTACTAAAACCTGGAACCGGTCAAAATCTAATTTTGATGCTCGTGCATAGTACAATGATCTGTGCTTTGACACCTTTCGCAACATCCACAAGGATAAATTTAGTGCCCTCTACTTACGATATACACACAGAATGGATATTTATGAACGCGTTAATTACAAGCAATCATAACTCATGTGTATGTGACATAGGATTGACGTTCTTACGTACTTCCCTATCATCTATCGCAAAGAATGAGCTGTATTTAAAATATCAAAAGGTTGTCCATTATTTATATTGATACGCTTTTGCCCGCGGCTCTGCCAGCGTGGAAGTCGGATATTATCCGACGGGAACATGCTACCGGGATAAAAAGTAACCTCACCTAACCAAGGTTATGGACTACTCATGTGCCAAATCCGTTCAGCGGTTCTAACGCGAAAGCGTACCAAACAAACAAATCCACTTTTCCGCATTTATAAAATTATAGTTATAATAGGATTTGTTTACATTTCAGTAGAGCGCTGTCTATCCACTCCACCAACATATCTTTATTATGGACGGTATACTAATATCACGTTGGAATTACCTCACTATTTCAGTATTTTCTCCTTCAAATCCATAGGAAATTGCTACAAAAACGAGCCACATTTCACAGCAAACCGAATCTATATCCAAGCAGTAAGGTATAAACTCGCATGTCAATATATTGTGTAGCGAAGGCAGTTGTTCAATACTGTGAGGGTTCTTATTTCCGTCAGGCGGTTGCTATTGCGTTATCTGCGAGGATTTGTCGTCGCCGGTGCCTTCGCATCCGGCCCTCGGTGCGCAGAAATGAGCGGAATAAACAAAACGCTGCGTACACATCACTACCTCTTGATCTCGACTCCTATAAACTAAAAAGATAACGTTGTGGAGACATATTTGCTGAAATGTTCAAGTATTTGCACGTAGGAGCCGTTGTGTTGGTGAAAAAATAAATGCGTTTGTAACTTTAGAGGGTTAGAAGGAAGCATAATATGTAAGAACAGCAGATGAGATCTATGGTGATCTGATTTTAGCAATGAGTACCTGGGCTACCGAGCTCTGCTCTGGTGAAAATAGAGAATGCACATTTAATAGTATAGGAGAGTTCATACTAATTCCATGCTGACATGATAGTTGGTACTTACTAATTCCATGCGGCCATGTCATTATTCTAAGGTAGCCATCTTGTTCTAAACTTTGGGCGCCCGAGCTCTGCTCGGGTGAAAATACGGAAAAACTAATTTTCCCAGGTGAAACCTAGCTAGATCGATTTTTCGCCCCCGTAAACCCCTAAATTGCAACTTACATCGAAATCGTTAGAGCCGTTTTCGAGAACGTGATTACAAATATTGCTCGTTTAATAGTATAGGATTGGTTACACATAATGACTCGCCTAAAGGTTTATTTTAAGTGCGAGTAATTCAAATTGATTTAAAGCAAAAAAAAAACCACATACCACCTAGTTATTTTAGTAATACTCCTACAAAATTTTCGAGAAAAGATTTTTATGGATTGTGGTTGTGAAGTCAATTCGTCATACCTGCTTAGTTCTACGTCTAACCACTTCTTAGTAAGTACTTATATTGTATACTAGCTTTTTCCCGCGACTTCGTCCGCGTAGAAGTCGAAAATGGTTCTAATAGGATTTTTTATTGGTTTTTTACGTTATTAATTTTATTTATTTATTTATTTATTTATTGTTAGGAGAACCAACAGCTATAATAAATGGATAACAGTTGTATATGAAACATACAGCCAATTACAGGTTCTCACGGGTAATTTTGTTATAACATATAAATTATTATGTTAAAATGTTTGAATAATTATAAAATATAACAATCTTTATTATAGTGTAGGGATATAAAGGTTAAATAAACTTGAAAAAAAAAAAAAAAAATATTATGAACACGAAGCTCGGCCTTTGATCTGGCGAAAGTTACACGGGTGTATTATCTTTTTACAACGAAATCGAAATGCTACACCTACCGCAGTATTTCTTTGTTAACAATATTTTTTGTTTTTCTTTCGGGTGCTAGAATCACCAGGCTACTCTGTGCGCTTACTCTGGAGCATGCCACATACAACTGGCCGTGGAAGAAGCAGCTTTCCCTTAAGTCTACTCCCGCTACCATAAGAGTTTGACCTTGTTTATAGTCATTGCGAAGCATACTTTGATGGGAAACTGCACTCTCTTGAATTCGAAGGGGTAATTTGATGGTGTTGGGGAATCCTAGGAATAAATACAGACCTCCGTAAAGCTTAGAAACCTTCAAATGCGGTACTAATATGTATAGTACGGTGACTTTCGAGACATTCCAATTTTAAAGAGTATTTGCATTGCAAGCACCAAGCTTTTATGTGAGTTCAACCTTTTTTGAATGAAATCGGATTGACTTTTCAAACATGTGTCAAAATAAAATGTAATTTAAATCAAAAGCACTAAAGAGTATTGATATAAACTTCGAAGCAAATCACTCCCAAAATAACTTTCTACCCCTATTTAACCCCGTTAGGGGATGAATTTCAATAAAATACGAAACAGGTCTTCCATTAATTCTGATAAAGAATGTTTATGCAAAATTTGAAGTAGATTGGACCAAGGAATCACGTTGCCCCATACAAACTTTGCCCACCTTTTTCATCCCCTTAGGGGTAGAATTTCGAAAAATCCTTTCTTATCGGATGCCTACGTCATACAAAGAACTCACCCTCCAAGTTTCAGGTCTTTACGATCAGCGGTTTAGGCTGTGCGTTGATCCGTCAGTCAGTCATTCAGGACAAAGCATTTTATATGTATAGATAATTTACCTCTGATTCAACCAAATATTTTAACTTTTCCGGTATTTATCACACTGAACAGTTACTTGCTTATCAATGCATTACTCAGAGTTACGTTAGTAATAGCCGTAGCCTTCGAAACGTTATACATACATACTAAACACTCATTTTTATCATATGCCTTACATGATACTCACAGTTACAAGCAAGCTAAAGTACTAGACATAAACCCTGACGTGGTAGTACCGTAGAGAAATACTCTTAAAGGTTTTAGTGATATTGCAAAAGAAAGTATCTCCATATATGCAGCTAAATATGGCAGTTTCGTTGGAGAAAACGTAGATCGCGTTGCATCTAAAGCAGTTATGAGGTCAGGTGCTGGAGTCAAGTCTTTCTAAACACGGATTGTCGAGGTGGATGCACTGCAGCGTATAGGGATCCTTGACACGGTTCGTCATAGCCTTCTTTTAGTCACACTATATGGAAATACCCAGCGGAATTAATTTTTAAAAGTAGAACTTGTGTTTGAAGGGACAGACAATCTTTATATGCCAAATGGCCAAATCAATGGATGTGTCTTCAGTAACCTGCAGCCTAGCTTTAGTATCAAAGAATTGGTATCTTGACAATTTAAAATTATATACAACGTTGCGTTTGTGATACGAGCCATTTTACTTTGTCTACGTAGTATTTGATTGAATCTAAAACCTTGACTTGGTTTTGCTCATTTTGGTTTACATTTTCCTTTTTATAATTTTACTTTGAGAGCAAAATTCTCGAACTACAAAAACGTTAATGCCGAGAAAAACAATAAATAGTTTCAATTTGATCTTTGTAGCAAAAATATAAATATTTTCAAACTCAAGAAATTCGAAAGCTCTTGTTGGGAAAAAGATTGAGTTCTAATTCGTTACCCGATTAATAATTATCTCTGAAGATCTACCGTGAAATTAGGATGTCTGTACACCCGATAATAGACTTGTGTCTGAAAATCCAAGCCGTATTTTCAGCGCTCTTCACTTGATTTCTATTGAAATAGTCTAGTTTGTTAACAGCTTGATTGATTGCATTAGATTCAGCATCGAACCATTATGGAATCACTTTCGATCGTTAGTCACTCTTTATTGAATCACTTCAAATCTCATTATATTGGACAAATGATATAACTGCATCACAATTTACGTCATAATTACAATCGAAGATTAATCCAGTTTGATTGAATTTACTGATTGCGAATCAATATCTTTTTATTGATTTTATCTTATAATTTGTTGTAAGTGTTCCAATGTAGCAATTTATCTAGATTTTTGAAATGTCAGATTAATTAAGTTTACTCTTCTTATTTTGTCTGTGATTTGCAAAATACATTCGCCGATGTCGAAACCTAAATCCTACCTTTAAAAACACAATACTTGTGTTCACCAAATAAGGGAGGAGACGTGATCAATACAATACTTATCATACACTTGTATCAATCACGTATAGTACGCCTACACCTCAACCTCAATTCTCCAAGCCTCTTTTATGACTAAGTAAATGAATTTTCATATACATATCTCGAACAGGTTTCCAAGCAGTGGTACCAATTATCATCTCAGTGTATTCATAAATATATGCCGGAGTGGGCGACACTCGAGACCATCCGACGGATCTGGCCCACGTACTTTAGACTTAGTGCACCCATCCGTCCGGATTCCCAACGGATGTGTCCCAGATTTCGAAAGAGATGAAGGACGTGCAGAATTTTCAAAGCTCCTAGACTTAGCCATTGATGAAACTTTGAATAGTTCACGTTCTTTTGGAAAGATTAAACTTTGAGTGATGAAACATTCTGCACAAATTCTTTATCTTTTCACATTATCCGGATGTGGCTTTGTAGTTGTAGTCTTATCAAAAATTACTACTATCACGGTGTACTGATTCCAATTAATATCATAGGCCGTCACAGTCTTTATTATGAATTTTGTGACTCCAACAAACTTTAAGACTGCGATCAGCCACATTATATTTAACGATTTCATTACACAGTCTATACGTTCCAATATAAAAGTATTAGAAAGTTTCAAATCCACTTGATGCAATTTTCTTTTGTTACGCCTAGTTTGCAAAATCACGTATTGTCCTAACAACCATGTTCCTATCTTATCTAACGTTACATGTCTAGAAGAAGTTCTTAGTTACATCAGTGCTATTGCAATTCATTGTTCGGCTCGATAAAACGGGTTCGTCTTGCAATGTGCAGCTGTATTTAGATTTCTAAGATGATATCTCTTGCCATCGCATTGATGTGTTCTAATAATCTTTAAGTATGTGTTTCAATGTAGAATATAGATGCAATATCAGTACTAGTTGATTCATCTGATTGTAATGTCCAAAAAACGTTTGCTGCATGAATTAAGACATATATTTAATCGAACCTCTAATAATTCTCATTTTACGCTCCTAAAAATAATATTGAACACTCAATATAATGATTGCGACTCTTTAAAAAAAAAAGGTGTCCATCATTAGAAGGTCAATAAGTTTTTAGAGGATCAGTTAAATATTTCCCATGAATTAATAGCAATGCAAGATGTAGTTTCAGTACAGTACGTGGCCGTTAATATGTACAAGATAGTGCGATCCACGAAGACGAGCCCCACTCCGCTCCGCTCCGTAGTAAAATACAGCTTACAGTACAGTAATCGCGGAGTGGGGCGCGTCTTCGTGGATCGCACTATCTATAATATTGAGTTGAAAAAAAAAGTTCGGCTGTCACTCATATCTGTGTGGCAATCTCTTTTTAACCGACTTCAAAAAAAGGAGGAGGTTCTCAGATCGTCGGAATCTTTTTTCAAAAACTCGATGTGTCATTTTATCGTCCGGGTACTGTCGTAGTGTTGTGTGAAAAGTCCTTGTATTAAAATTAGTTTTGTTTTTCTTTGGAATGCCTTTGACCCCTGTATATTTATAGCTTGGCTTTGTATACAGTTTGCGTCAATACTAGCTGTTACAGTGACAATCACTGTGTTCAGATTCCAAAGGCGCTACAGTAAAACTGAAAGTCATTGCTGTGCATCAGTGCGTACTGTATGCATTTATGATTTTCAGGACATACGTAGTTGCATGCTCATTACGGCAGTACTTTTTGCTTTGAGCACGTTTCGAAGAAAGTGCGATGTATGTGTAATTAATTAGCATTGATTTTATCAGTATTGTGTACATGCTTTGGTACCAATTAGCATAGCTGGAGATTTTTTGCACTCACATTATGTTTTTTTTCCACCAAATCTTCTTTGCATGTACATTTATGTAGCCATCGCATCTTAAGTCTTAATAGAAACATTCTCGCTAGCTATATAGTAACTATATTGTATAACAGTATCTGGTCGACCGAGCTCTGCTCGGGTGAAAATAGAGAATGCTCATTTAATAGTATAGGATAGTTCGTTCTAATTCCATGTATAGTACATACTAATTCCATGCTGCAATGATAGTAGGTACTTACTAATTCCATGTTGCCATGAAAGTAGGTACTTACAAATTCCATGCTGCTATGTCATTATTCTAAGGTAGCCATCTTGTTCTGAACTTTGGGCGACCGAGCTCTGCTCGGGTGAAAATACGGAGACACGAATTTTCCCAGATATGAAACCTAGGTAGATAGATTTTTCGCCCCCGTGTAAACACCTATATATAGATATAAAGTTGCACTTTCATCGAAATCATTAGAACCGTTTTCGAGATTGTGATTACAAATAAATATATATAATTATATATACAAATATTGCTCATATTTCATCAACGTGTGATGACAAAGTATCATACGACTTAATAATGACGGGAATGACAAGAAATTATTACATATTCTGGCTCAACGAAACACCTTACACAGTAATTGTTGGTTAACCAATGAAACTTTAATGAAGCCATGTCGAGCTTACCATCCATCGATTGACTGCCAGATGGTCACAACCGGTATACCGTAAAACGAAGTAAAATTAATGGGAAATCCATTACGTTTCTGGAACTGCCAGGTGTAGGCCAATACTTCAAGTAACCAGCAGTGGACTGGGTACAAATGACTGTTGTCTAGTTCTCGTTGTACGAAGACTAGTTTGCGTGTTTCGTCTCTCGATTTATAATTCAAATGCAATCCTTTCGATCGTTGCTGAGAACTGTTAGGCAGAACGGTTGCACATGAAATTCTTTGAATTTTCTTGAAAATGTTTTCTCATGCCAAATAATGTGTTCACATTTCCTTAAATATTTAGGTATTTTAAGAAAACTACGCAGATTTTATTTATTTTCTACGTGAAAAGAAACAAATGACTATGGCTTATATAAATCCTTTAGTAGCTTCTAATACACCATCCCATTTCACACTACGCCTGCGCCACACAGATAGCGAAGCGGGGCTACGTCAAGGGCAATGGCGGGAAACTATGATTGATTCGCTTCCAGATGCTAGGCAACCCTCATACATCATAATGGTTCGCGTAGTAGGCGAAACTGTTGTGAGATATTGGGTAGCTAGATTGCGTTATACTTGACTACGTTTAAGTGCCTTGCTCTAGAGAGATATTGTGTTGTTTATCGTGGAAGAAAAATGATGTAGCAAAAACAAAAAAAGAAGGAAGGTGACGTGGAGTGGGGGAATAGGTCAAACTAATGGTACAGCTGTTTAATGTTAATAAGATTTCATAGATTGTTGAAAGAGCAGAACTTATCAAATAAGATAATCATTATCAGGCACATCATCTCCTAAGGTAAAAAAAAAAGTATATATAGCGAACACGGTTTTAGATATAAATCTAAAAAAGCAGTTTTTGTCTTCTTGTAATTCAGTTCAGTCTAACAGGAAAATCGATCAGACAACCAGCCAACTGATACATATGTAAATGACTCGAAACAGAGACAACTAAATCGTCAATATTATGCAGTCCGCCATGAAAACATATTTCGTAACTACGTTCAATACAATAAAATTATCATAATCTTATGGTACATTCGTGGCTTGTCTCGCCATTTGCCATGAACTCGGTTCCCACGTGTAAGACTGTTTGTTTCGCCTGTGACGTCAAACTGTTCCTGTCTGGGTTTACAATATGCAATATGGCTGTACATATTGCATATTGTACAGAATAAATAGACCCAAGTAGTAGTCATCTGTATTACTGCTTGTTGGGACTACTTATTCTGTTGCTGCACGCGTAGCATGGCGCTATCTATTTCTACGAAGAATAGACACAGCTATTTCTATACAAAGTGACATTTCGTTTCTCCATTTTTGACATCGCACCGTAGAAATCTTTCTACAATCTGTCATTTTGTCTTACGTTTCTAACAATCTTTGTCTAGGTCCTTTTGTATGTAGACTATTGCAGAAGAAAGTTTTCTATCCCAAACTGTCAAAATCACACTGACAACTGACAGTAGTGAAGACATTTTGATTTTGTAATCGCCATGCTAAAGACAATAGAAAACTTTCTACTTGACGGCCACAAAGTATAAACGGATAACTACAAAATCATGATTAAACAGAAGAACGTTTTGAATGCAAAATTGTGATAATAATTAATAGAAGAACAATCTATCTAGTCTAATCTATCAAGCTATCTTACTAGCTACCAAGGAAAGGGGCCAATATTACTGTAATATGTTTTGTTCCAAAACACGATACTTCGTCATTTTAAGAATAATTTTGTTGTAGTTGTCTTTATATACGTGACTTATCAGTAAAAATAGAGAATCAAACAGAAAAAAAGTCCTATGACAACACAAAGAATTCTGAGTCAAATTATGTCAAAGAGTGAATTTCGTAGTAAAAAGTGCAGTTGACTCTTTCTACTTTGCTGCCGTCGTACTGTCTACAAGGAACGTCATTTTTGTCTACTCTTCCGTCGACAAAACTGTGCTCATGCTACGCGTGCTGGAAGTTGGTTTGTATTAGTATCAATTAGTCTGTAATCCAGATTGGACTTGAAGCTGGTCTTCATCTTCCTGCTCTTATTACAGTCAATTTGGGAAGCTGAAACTGTATGTGATATGGCTTGTCGTTGACATGAATCGACTTGCTTGAAACTATGAACACAATTGAAGGGCACAGGGAAAGAAGGGGCTCATCAAC
Source organism: Agrochola macilenta (assembly GCA_916701695.1). Taxonomy (NCBI): domain Eukaryota; kingdom Metazoa; phylum Arthropoda; class Insecta; order Lepidoptera; family Noctuidae; genus Agrochola; species Agrochola macilenta. The sequence goes on from OU753564.1 coordinate 14,704,988, forward strand.
AATTAACACAAATTGAATTAAACGCTAATTTATTAACTTTTATCTGTCACATTATGTCATTTATTTTAAGATGGCGGGGGTATGGGCGCGTTCTTGTTTTGTAAACGTAAAATGTGCTCCTTTTAACTCTGATTGGGATGCAATGAGCACCTTTTAAGCTAGTTCGATACGAAATGAGCTCTTTTTATTCCTTGACGTGTTTTTCAATATTGAGGATTACAAAGCAATGGGCCCTTTTTAGTTTGTTTTGAATATGTCATATCAAAGGCCTGTTCAAAATCTATCAAGTGCGATCATTTGTTTGATTTCGTATAAATTGTCGATGAGCCCCTTTTTTCCCTGCGCCCTTCAATTGTAGTTACAACACTAAGCTAGAATGTTAGATCAACTTAGAACCTACAAAATTACTTGTTTCTAAGATTACTCTGTTGCGTAACCAGCGGTGACAGGTTGCACGTCTGCAATCATCATAGCATTCAGTTGACACCTACATAACGAGGAAAATAAGACGACTCTTACAGTTTACAACTTCCTTGTACAAAGGAATTTTAACCGAAGAAACAAGTAACTTCTCTCGTTTTTAACTCGTAAACAAAGACAGTCGTATTGAAAGTGCGTAATAATTTGTTTGTCTACGCAACCCTCATTAGCATAGGTCGGTCGTTTACGTCCAGTGGTCATTTCATCATAGTTTTACATTAAAGGTCCATTCACTACGGGTAGTAATGTTTAACGTCTCTTACTTCAATATTACTATTTTTGAAGATCCATACGATAGCGATGCTCATAAGAGGAAGTCTGAAAGTGGCACCGGTGACTGAAAAGTTGTGTGGATGTTGGTTGTCACGGTATAGGCATGTGGAGGAATGAGGAAAATGTCATGAGGATAGTTTTGAGTATGAATGTGGATGGTCATAAGAGTATGGGAAGACCAAAGAAACAATGGATCGACGTGTGAAATGATGTTATGGCTAGAAATGAGGTAACTGCCGAGACTAATAGATAAGTATGGAAGGAAAAGACATGTTGCGCCGCCTGGCCCCAAATAAATTGTGATAAGGGTAGGAGAATTATGATCCAATCTTTAATAATCTTTGTTCAATGTACGTTTGATCGAAGAAATTGGACGAGTTACTATACCGCTCTTTCTGGATACTTGATCATTAGCAACATTCCACAAGTTGTTATAATTTTACCAAATTCCACCCAAAAGATTTTTAGAATTAGTGAAGTCTCCAGGGGGCCGGTTAGGCAGGCAATGAGACCTTTATTTTTAATAGAATCTGAACAAAATACGTATTTTCCAGTTCAAGCTATGTATAAAGTGAAAGTTGGAATTAATTTGAATCCCACAAGGATCCTTGTCATTCGCCTATCTGACGCTTGTTGTGGTTATGTTCGCAACTTTAAATTGGTACGGAGCTCTTAATTAATTTGGGTTTCACTAATTATTTTATTAACTAGGTATCCTCTTTTCGTCTATATTCTATTTATTTATTTCTACATATATAATTTCATCCTTAGTTTTACTTAGGGGCACACCATTCAATATTTTTCCTCTTTGTTTGTTGGATCTTCAAACGGATATCCTCCCGACGTTCTTGTGCCTTCAAAATCAAGGTTTTCGACTTTTTTATCCTTCCTTTGGTGTTAGTGCCGTTGCCGTTACCGTTTTATTTCTGTAAGTGGATTTGTACAAACACTTTTACACGTCATTAATATTTTTTTTACTAAATGAGGTCCGCGTTTCCTATTTGACTACTCTGAGAAGAAAGACCGAAACTAACTCGGACGTCACAGTAATGTTGGTCAGATCATGTGAAGACCATGTAAATTGGTGTCTGAAATGGCTTTTTGAGGAAATAATCACTCAGATTTGAGTGGACCTGCCCAGTCAGTGCAAGCATTTGTCAGTAATTCGTTTATAATAGAGTCTCACAAAGAGATATTTACTCACAGACCTGAATAAAACAGTATTATCCGATTCCTGATCATAGAAATATAGAACAAACACACAACAATTGACTATACTTGGAAATGAGCTGTCCTTCACGGGTCATTTACACCTAATGTTGTTTGTTATGTTTGTATGTGTGTATGATCATGTACTGACGCATTTGATAACAACTACACACACACAAAGAAACCAAACGCGGTTATTTACTATGACTGTTGTTATTTAAAGACAGGACAAAATGTTTAAGAACTTTTCTGAAATAGGAAAGCTATCATCAATGTAAAATGCTTTAAGTCTTTTGCCGGATCTTCTCCATAGAAAACTAAAAAAATAATGGGTAGATGTTTATCCTGCTGTACATTTGAAATGGCGACTTTACTGGTCATCAATGGAAAATTAAATAAATGTATAAGACAGCCATTTAATTAAATTTTATGGTTCCATGACCAAATGGCAAAAAAAGAACCGTTATAATTTTTATCATGTCTATCTATCTGTCCGTCCGTTCTGATGTTACACAGCCATTTTACTAGGAGACTAATGGCAATATATAAGTTTTTCGAAAAGTACTACAAAATACAAATAAATTTTTGTGGTCGATAAAATCGATACTGTCCATGCGTTAATATATTCATCCCAACTACGAAACCCTTCAATGCGCTCGGTCCGACAAGCACATGGCCGATTTTTCAATTATTCCATTGTTGATTGTGTGTGTTGTGCATTTATCAGCTTCTATTCCCCCTTCTGACGCACCAAGTCTTCTAGAAAGTTTTCCCTCTCACATTGTTAACTTCAAATCAAACTAGATGATACCCGCGCGTGCTTATCGTAATTGTATCCGCCTCTCATTTATTAAAACGTGACTACATAGTAGTTTGCGTGCGCAAGAGTCGCCCAACTACTATTGATTGATGGCGAGTGCGTCTCAACAATTATTGAAGAATTTATTGCTAGCTACAGTTTACTGCTTTTCGGGGCTGTGGCAGTTGATGGAATTACATGGATGTGCTAATTAGTGAACTTAGTTACAGTAGGTAGTTTCAATGGTCACCTTTACTCCTTGAAAAGCTATATCATTCTAAAACTAGAATATTATAGAGTGTACTAATATGGAACCCTATATTCATGCACATAATGTTCATCATATTCGTAAAAGGTTACACAGAGGAGACGTGAGACGAGGACGGGACGCAGGCGCGTCGCTTTCCATCTGCATACTATTGCTGCGTCTGCGTCCCGTCCGCTCACGTCTTTACTGTGTGACCCGCGCCTAAGCGAATGTGAGCAAGCGTTTCGTATGAATATCGACATTAAACTTACATAAATACAGTTCACATTCGTATGAGAGAACTTACTTGCTTGCTTACTTGCTTCCCTAAAGTTTCTGAGTGAACAGTTTCAATAATAATGATTGTAATTTTATTGAAATCAGATTTATTAACGCCGATGTGCCGACGATAAAAGTGATCATAAAATGTTTATTGCCGACTATAACATTTCGATGTAAATTATCGTAGTTTCATTATATTTAATACTTACCTCTTATACAACAAAGACGAATTTACCGCAAATTTCTAAAACACTGTCTGAAACATCGCGTGCGCATACTCCGTCATCTTCGGCTGCAGTCGTTCATCTTCGGCAGAAATCATCCGATGATCGATACTCCCGCACGAATGCCACTTGGAACTGACCATTTAGTGGCCATAGCAGCATAACAGTAACATTACGCGAATGGATAGAATAAGACATAAGTATTTAAGAGGAAGTCACAGAAAAGTTTTGTGGAAATCGGTTGTCGCGTGGTATGGGCATGTGATGCAGAAGAATGAGGAAAATGTCGTGAGAAAGACCAAAGAAACGATGGATGGACTGCGTGAAAGTTTTTTTTTTTTTTTTTTTTAAGATGATGTGGCTAGAAAGGGGGTGACTAACGAGGTGACGACTAATAGAGAAGTATGGAAGAAAAATACATTTTGCGACGACCACAAATAAATTTGGATAAGGGGAGAAGAATGATGACTGTCTAGACTGATGAGCTGATGACTTATATCTAGATATAGGTGCTTCCTAAACTGAATGCTGAGGTGAGTTGCTGAATGCTGAGGTGAGGGAGCACCTCAACAGTGTTGTGCTATAGGGGTATAGAAATGATATCATAAACTTATCTTTCCACGCAGTCACAAGAACAATAGTAAGCTGTGTCGCTTGAAGGTTATCAACCTGTCACTATTGCTGCATTGTTTCGTTTGTAACAATCCTATGCCTTCGAAAAGTAATAAAGAAGAAATACCTACAACGGTAGGTATTTCGAGTACCCATCAGCGTCGCCTGTAATGGCTAATAGTTAATTTTGTCCTTTAGAAGTCTGTCTAGGTGCCTGATAATGCGGTAATTATGTTCGATGGCCATTATTAATCAGACATTTGCATGTGGATTGTGTACTGCTTGATAGAAGAACGTTTTGATTGATTCTATTAGTGACGATTTAGTTTAGGAAATGCCGCGTTGGTCTAGTGGTCGCAAGCGCTACTGCTTAGCATGAGGTCCTGGGTTCGATTCCTGGGTCGGGCAAAGCTTTATTGGGTTCTTCCATTAGGAATTTCACACTATGCCGGCGGCCATAACAAACAAATTCACTATCGCACTTATAATATTAGTAGGATTATAGTTCGGACGTAATTTTTTTTTATTAATTGCAAATTGTAGGTACGCTTTGCGCTCATATTTGAATTAAGGCTTTTGCAGACCAGCGCGACTTGTCGCGCGACGCGACACGAACAATACAATTTCTAAGAAAACTTCACAGTATAACAATAACCGGTGTCGCGTCGCGCGACAAGTCGCGCTGGTCTGCACAAGCTTTTAGGTGATAACTAAATGAATGTTAACTTATATTAAATTATACAATGTCTCCCATGTGCCCGCTCGTATTGTTCTGAATATTCATGAAAAAATATCTAAAATTAACTTTAAAAGTTTTCAACTTTTTCTATCTTTAATATTTTTCATGTTATAATTTTTTTTGTAGCGTTTGCCATTTCTCTTATGTTACTGGCTCGATTTGGATTCTGTTTATTATTTCTAAAAGCTTATGAGTTATTTATCGGATTAAACAACTTTAAAAAAAAAAATTGTCGACCTAGAATAAAAAACGCAGGTGAAGACATTAAAAAAAAAAAAAACAGTATATATTTATAAAAACACAAGTGCAACTTCATAAAATCATATTGGAAAAAAAAAATTGACCCCCTTTTAAAGTAAATTTTCGATAATTTGTCATGAATATTCAGAAAAATATGGGCAGACACATGCCCATGGGCGACATTGTATACAAAGCGGTATAAATTGTAAACCTGTTCCGATGTAGTCCCCTAAAAACTACTCTCAACGTGCGTAGTTATCTAGTTATAGCTTTCCCGAAAAGTTTACTCCAACAATTACTGTTGAGGTAATTTTCCAGTTCTCTAAGAATATCGTAGAACCATAATTTTAGAGTATTCTTGTGATACATTTGAGTTAAATCTTATCTAAAATCAGGCTTAAGCTTGACTAACTTGACTTTTAAAACCTGAATGTATTCAAATTACTTCTACCTTGTATCAAACTTACAAGGAAATACTGGGTTAATGTTTCTTTCTTGAATTTACAAATTCCATTTTTAGGGTTCCGTAGCAAAATTACAAAAACGAAACCTTTATAATTTCGTGAAGTCCGTGTCTCCGGATGTGACACGGCCATTTTATTCGAAGACTATTAAGCACTATGTCGATGAAAATTCGAAAGAAGGTGAAATATGTGCACCGCTAAATAATGGAGTAGTGAAATTAGGAAACAAAATACAACTGGTTGACAGTGGACTCCACATATGCCAACCGCGAGATAAAAAAATCATCCCGACTACGATACGATACCCTTTACTGTGCAAGATCCCACACACTTGACCGGTTTTCAAGAAAGGCCTGTTTTAACACTAAAACACTAGATTTGATCACTATAAGAAGTAATAACTATTCAGGTGCTAGTTTAGCACAAATTCTAGTAGAAAATGTTGGTCGGCAGTCAGATAAGGCCAGTTATCTAGCTCGATGTCGCCCGGACTGGTTCGGAACCGGACCACACTTGCTTGTTATTGCAAGGTTTACTAGATCTTAGAGATAAGACTATGCTACACGTAAATGTTGCTGCACTGATATTTATTTAAAACGCAGATATATGCCAGTGACCTTGAGTGGTTAGCTTGCGTGTTCTGTAATGAGCTCACGCAACGCGTCGTACGTCCAGCCAGTAATAGGACTCGCCTATCAAGGAGCGTTGTCCCAAATTAGACGCATTATTAATTTATTATACATAAAACAAAAGGTATTTTAATAAATTACTTAGATAAAACGCATTTTAAGTCGGGTAGTGGGGGTCGCTACGTCACAAGTAAGTATAAAATCTACATACTCGTTACGTCATGGCACATTTTAACTCAATGTATCGCCGTAATCTTAAGAGGAGCTCGTGGCTGAGTAACAACAGCCGCACTGGTCGATCCATGAAGTTAAGCTACGCTTGCCGGGGTTGGTCAGTGGATGGGTGACCATCTTTACATACCGAGAACCCTCCGTGTCTCGGAAAGCACGTTAAGCCGTTGATCCCGGCTGTCATTCGTGGATCTTTGACAGTCAGTTTGACACCAGTCTTACCAAGGGGTATCGTATTACCCAGTTACTGGGTTGTGGAGGTCAGTAAGGCAGTCGCTCCATGTAAAATACTTGTATTCAGCTGCATCCGGTTAGACTGGAAGCCGACCCCAACGTAGTTGGGAAAAGGCTAGGCAGATTGATTGTATCGCCGTAATCTTAAGATTCCGCAAACAAAGAAAAAATACGTGTTCAATATTTTTTTATAACCTCCAACACGGACAAAAAAATAATTTTTAGTCATCATCCCTATTGTAGAAGATTTACAGGCATCGGTTTTTTTGGTTTAGTTGACCACGGACACCTCCTTACTAGAACTTTTTAATCAAGATTAGATTTAGTAAAAACAGAAAATTTCTGTTGACAATAGATTTTTGAAGAAGGGCTTGGAATGTGCTTACGCATAATTATATTATTTATGCTCTGCGAACAATAGAAAGTAATTAACGATACCTAACAAATTCTGATAATTAACTCCATAACGCGAATTAACGCGATGGAGATGTTGCGCAACGTTTCCCCTTTATTCCCAGATTAGGTTTACGTAAACACATGCTGTAATTATTCGAGGAATTATAACAAAATACACATATTCTGCGAAATTTTCCACTGTTTACGTAAGCTTACAGCTTGGTATACGATGTGTTGGTATAGTTATATGGATTCATTGAAACTTAGGAGGTATATATCGTCGTCTTAGAGTGAAAACCTCTTATATGCGAAAAACTGGTGGGCAACTGTCCAACTGATCGCGCGGTAAATTTACTTACGCGATGCAGGATTCTGCGTGACGTCAGTATGATGCGTAGGTCGCATGTGGCGATATAGATGCCGCTACAAAACCAGAGCGTGCGTTGCGAGGTTTTTTTTCCAAAAATGTTATAAAATAAAAAGACAAAGTTGCATTCCCGAGCTTTTCACTCTAAGACGACGATTATGCATACTCACTTATTGAAAACTAGACGAATAATAACCTTCCTTTTTTGATGTCGGTAAAAAGAATAACATACAAGTCGCCTCTATTCCCTAGTACACCCATATTTCGTCGGTTATATTTAGTTACCATGTAATAGGGGGCGAGCCTATTGCCATCAACCGGGGTTCTTTTATCCAGATTTCGGGCTGCTACTGAGTAATTCCTGATGGAAAAACCCAATAAAACTTTTCCTGACCTGGGAATCGAAACCAGGACCTCATGCTGAGCAGTAGCGCTTGCGAGCACTAGACCAATGAGGCAATATTAAACTGAATAATGGTTGTCAGAAAATAAAGATAAGTACTACACTATGGCTCGGTTCCTATAAACAAAAAACGAGTCGTTTTCATACCAATAGTAACTTTTTTTTATATTGCCAAACATATTGCCAAACTGGGCATTTAAATAGATTCGTAAGGTAATTTTACCTGTGTTAGCTCCAAAACTATGAAGTCTTCGCGTCACTATTGGTAAAGATACAAGAGTCTCAATTTTAGCTAATATCGGTCCGTAGATTATAGAAATCGGCCATAAGTAGTGAAAACCCTTCTTCATTCCTAAAATTTCACACGGGAACATTAAAACAGGTATTTAAATAACAATATTAAAGCGAACAACATTTCAAACAAAGTTATTTACGCGAACGGAGTTAAACAAAACTAATCGCTGGCTAGGAGCCATTTTCTGATAACTTTTACTTGAAAAATAAACCTCTATTTACGATGTAACAAATAACTGAAAACGGAGCATTAAAAATGAAAACAGTAGGTTCACATTTACCTCTATAAATCCTGTTTTCATAGTCCTAACTGAAAAGCGAGTAATTTTTCGTTAATTTATTCAACATTGACGAAACATTTATACACGTTTTACGTTTTAGGCACGTTTTCCACACTTTGCTGCACATAGATTTATATTGAAGCATTAATTAGACGTTCATGTTTGAATATTAACACCGACTAACATAATTATAGGCGTCGCGTCGTTTAATACATAAGCTTAAGCGATCCGCTAATTTGCACTTAAAGTGATTAAGAAGTTAGTAGTTGAGGCCATTAGTGAAATTCTGAGAGCTTAATGACAATAATTTAGTCGAGTAAATTAAGATTTATATTTTTTAAAGCCTCGGGGCTAAATGATAATAGCCGCACGGGTCGATCGAAGGTTAAGCTACGCTTGCCGCCGTAGGTTCTTGGATGGGTGAGCATCCATTACTTATCGAGACCCCTCCGTGCCTTGGAAAGCACGTTAAGCCGTTGGACCCGGCTGTCACACGTAGATCTCGACCGTTACTGGTAGTCAGAAGCCCAAAAGTCTGACAGCCAGCCTTACCAAGGGATATCATGTTACCCAGCTACTGGGTTGTGGAGGTCAGATAGGCAGTAGCTCCATGTGAAATACTGGTATTCAGCTGCATCTGATTAGTCTGGAAGCCGACCCCAACGCAGTTGGGAAAAATTTGACAGATTGATTGATATTTTGAAGCCTTCCTTTAGTATCTACGAACTTCGAAATAAATTAGTAAAACAATATTTTGCGTTGTAAACTGATAATATTACTTATCCGTGCATTTAACTACACACATCTAATTAGAGTAGACTGAGCTAGTAATTACATAATTCATTATTGAATTACTGTTTAGGTCGAACTACAAATTACCACTAACTGCGTTACTTTAATGACTGTACTCGTATAAGCAAATAACCCATTGTCATTGTTATTTGTGTTTGAGTAGACTGAACCTCGATACAAAATTATGAAGACGACCTTAAGGCTTTATCTGGTACCAATAAAATAAGCGACAATCATATTCAACTCACCAATAGGGATGATGCCTGGGTAAAAAAAAAAAAAAATTAATTAGTCCGTCAGTCAGATAATAAAAAATTATTAGACACGTATTTTTTGCTTTATCACCCTAATAAAAAATTACTTAGATAAAACGCATTTTAAGTTGGGGAGTGGGGGTCGCTACGTCACTAGTATGTATAAAATCTACATACTCGTGACGTCATGGCACATTTTACCTGAATGTATCGATGTAATCTTTAGATTACGTAAAAAAAGAAAAAATACGTGTCCAATATTTTTTTTATAATCTCAAAGACGGACTAAAAAAAAATTTTTAGTCATCATCCCTATTAGTACTGGCCTTTTTACCAGTTCCTGATAAGTACCGGTTCACTTATCTGGCAGGCATTTGGTTATCAATTAAGTGACATTTAAGAATTCATCCACCAACCCGCACCGGGCCCACGTGGTGGATTACGGCCCACTCCCTCTGACAGAGAGGAGGCCTGTGTTCCAGCTGTAGGAATATTTTAGGCTGATTATAATTAAGAATGTATCTGGTTGAAACTGAACGCGGTCACCAATTGCCTTCAAGAGCTGTCAGTGCCAATATTCCACAACAATAATGACACTCTGACGCGATCAGCACGTCTAAACCGCGTTCGAGAGCTGTCTCTCGAACGCGGTTTAGACGTGCTGATCGCGTTCAGTTTCATTGGTGAAATCCTCCCTTAAACAGCCTGTCGTTTTGTGAATTACCTACTAGGCTCAATTTCCTAATATACCCTGCTGTAGTCAAATCAATAAAGTAGCTATTTGTCCTTGCAGAACAAGTGGTGGTCAGGCGTCGGGCCGGGCTGCTGCACCGCGCCCGCCGTGCCGAGTCGCGCGTGCGATGCGGAGCGGTCCCCGCCGCCCGCGCCTCCTCCCGCTCCACCTGTGCTTTGCGCCAGACCCTGCTGTCGCGACGCCACGTCAGTATACTTACTTAAAAGCTTTAGTCCCTTTTAAATAAAAGAGCGCTATTGGATTTTCAACTTTCAGAGCTGGAACCGATCGCAGAAAATCCAACAGCGCGCTATTTTCGTTTTTTTTCTTTTCTAGACTAGTTAACCCTAGGAGCCACTTACCGCTCCGCCTCTGCTTTGTACTCCTTGTCATCACGAAACTACGTACTTACTACCTTTATTTTCTATACTAAGTTACCCAGAACCCATTTACCGCTCCGCTTGTGCTTTGCGCCAGACCCAGCTGTCGCGACACCACGTCAGTATTTATACTAGATTTTCTATACCAGATATATCTGAGAGCTAGATTATTTGAACTCGATACCTTCTTTTATATCAACCTATGAACAACAGCACAATCCTCAGTGCCTTGTCAATGAAGGGTCGCAAAGACTCGACGCCATTTTAATTTTTGAAAATAACGGTTAGCGTCAGACAATAGACGATGCTGATTGGACGGTCAGAATGTTAACGATGTACTTACATACAAAACTAAAGGATACGAATTACAATTTTGCTTTGAAATACAAATACTGGCCACCCTAATGTGATGTTATTCTTCGAATGAAAGGGTTAAAGCCTGTGAAATTATTGTAATCGCAAAAAAGAATGGAAAGGATGTTCAACATAAAATTAAAAAATATTCGGACTTGTTATTGTTATGGCTAGTTTTACAATGTTAATGCCGGGGGAACTTATCTGCACTCAGTAATTTTAAATGCGCCCCTATGAGCGTTCTTTTTAGGGTTCCGTACCCGAAGGGTGTCAAACGGAACCATATTACTAAGCCTCCGCTGTCCGTCCGTCCGTCTGTTTGTCAGCGGGCTGTATCTCATGAACCGTAATAGGTAGACAGTTGAAATTTTCTCAGATTGTGTATTTCTATCGCCGCTATAACAACAAATAATAAAAATAAAGTAAAGTTAAGCTTCGTACAGACTAGCGCGACATGACGCCGGTTATTGTTATACCGTGAAGTTTTCTTAGAAATTGTATTGTTCGAGTCGCGTCGCGCTGGTCTGCACGAGCCTTTAAAAATGATTTCCATGAAAAAAAAACGTGTTTTTTTCAGCGTTATTGTTGCAAAATATTGTACGGTGGTACGGAACCCTGGCTCGCACTTGGCCGGTTTTATCTTTTTTATTTTTTTATAACTTTTGCTAGGGATAGCCAAACGGGTACGCTAGCAAATCATTTGTCATGAAGCCAACCCGGGGAAGTTTCCTAGGATTTATTTTTTGCGAAAAAAACTAGCAAGTAATTGCCAGCGGTGTAACATAATTTTGAGAGGAACTGCAGCTCTGCAGTTGCCAGTTGAATTACGTCAAGTGAATTTTACTCGCAATTTTTCAGCTCACATTTCGGAATGTTCATAGAGGTCTGTTTTGGCTAACCCACAACGATAGTTTGCTTTCGATAGAGTGGAACTACGACACTATATATGTCGCAGTTAGAAAACAACTGAACAATTCATAGCATAAACATCTAATTTAAAAACAAGCAAACATTTCATACAATCGTTGTTTTGTTACCACCGCGCGCGTACGCTGCTCAGGCGCAGGTTACCCTTATTATTGAATGGTGCACACAATACGGGGAATTTGGGTGTCGAGTCCCCTCGCTACCTGGACCCCCCGCTACCCTCAGCTACCCTAGTCCCTTCGCGTCATTCGGGCCCTCAACCCCTACGATGCGCGCACGCATAGTTCCACGACTCGCAAGTTTAACACCATTTTTACAACTAGCATTTTTACTGGACTGGTTATGATATAAGTGAAGTTTTGTACAGTGTAATATAGTGTATGTGTAGATATTATAGTTATAATGGATCTGTCGATACCCAGACTGAAATTTGAGTGTGAAGACGAAGTATACGAGGATTTTGATCTCGGAGCGACGTAAGTTGATGATCTGATTGTATTGGAATCCCAACTACCATCAAGTAAATAAACACTCGCCTATAACTTCCAACGTGCGCTTTGATTGCATCTTTGTATTTGTAAATTGCATTTTTTTACTATTCATTAAAATGTCGAGTATGATAATTACGTCCCCGATTCACTTAACATAATTGCATACTAAATTTCTTGATAATTACGATATTTTCTGTATGCAAATACAAATATTGCACACGTAGGTTTCTTATAAAAAAAAAAACAACCTTTTGAGTTACTGAGCTTCAGAAACATTAATCCCGTTAGGAGTTAATTGTTTTAAACAGTTCTCAGAATCTTTTATCCTTTCTTTTATGCCTACAGAGGAGCCAGTATACTATAGTTGGATGTATTGGATTGGATATTATTTTACAAATGCCAAAGAGAGAGCCTCTTTAGCCTTTGTAAAATAATATGCATTTACAACTTATCTGTAAACCGTACTTTCTCATATCTCGCAAAAAGTGTTTCACTTGCATCGGTGCCCGTAAATAATAATAATAAAACTCGTCCCTTACTTTCGACGTTATTGCCAATGTTATTATAGTCATTTCATACTCTACCTCGCACCAAATAGAGTCCAAAACCTCATAATTCTATATCCGATTTATCAGAATTGGCCCCAAGTTAGGCCCGATTGCAGACATGCGCGTACGCCGAAGGGATTTTTTCAAACGGGAACTTCTGCGTGGGCTCCCTTTATTTTTTGTGGCTAAACTATTTTTGGGCTTAGCAAAATGCTGTGAACTCCGTGTAAAGTGAAATGTAGGTGCATTTTGATAAAAAAAGGTTTTGGAATGTTTGAGTTCCACTTGTGGCGGAAGTTTCCACCTGGCTATTAGAGAGAGACTGGGTTCGATTCCCATGTCGAGAAACATGTTATTGGGTTTTCCCATCAGGAATTTCTCAGTAGCAGCCCGGAGTTTGGATCTGTGCCCGGTTGATGACAATAGGCTCGCTCCCTATTACATGGGACTTATACATAACTGGCGAAATGTTGGGTGTACTATAAGTACTTACACCTCTACCTCACACTTCAGGAATTACAGGCGTGATATATGGATATAACAAACGTAAACTAGATTACAAATACAATTACCATCTAGCTAGCTTATCAACTGGAAGTGGGTGCTTACCAAACTACTCTGGGCAAGCCCCATATCCAACTGAAGACTTGGAATTTTTTCACAAATCCAAGTACAACCCTTTAGCTGGCTGGGGGGGGGGGACACTTGACTCTACCAAAAAAAATTAGTTAAAAGCTTAATATTTCGCAAACGGATCCCTGAATCCAAAAATGGTTTTCACAAACTCACAATATTTTTGAACGACCTTTCTAACGATACCCCACAACATGGGGTAGACGAGGAAAAAAAAAACATCCCCACTTTACGTGTAGGGGAGGTACCCTAAAAAAAAATTTTTTCCTGATTTTATTTTACCACTTTGTCGGCATGATTAATATGTATGCCAAATTACAGCTTTCTAGTACTGACCGTTTCTGAGCTAAGCCGCGGACAGACAGACGGACATGGCGAAACTATAAGGGTTCCTTGTTTTCTACGGAACCCTAAAAAAGATGCCCATCGGCATCAGAAACAAGGTTCAAGCTGCCAGTGGTCAGGGCTCTAGAGAGAGGAACCTCTTCAATATATGTCAGGAGTAAAGCTTTCTGCATTAAGGCCATAAACAGCCGCGCAATGAGAGCTTCCTGACCTGAGGTGTTGGTCGAGGCTCTTCGCTACTAGGTCATTAACCGTAACGATTATCGGTACTGTGATTGATGATTCTGATTATTATTTATTTTATCTAACCATTTTCTTTTCTACCAACAGTGTCGCAGATAGCATCGAACAACGTCGCGTCGTTGAACAAATCGGCAGCGGGGGAGGCGCGGGCGCGGGCGGCGCGCGGCACAAGACGGCTCCACAGGCCGCAACGACGACGGCTCACAGCAAGCAGCTGGCGGCGGGCGGGGCCAACCACCCGCCCCAGCCGCAAGGTAACCACAAACGTAATGTCTTTGTTGTTATACTCCTTTTAAGCGCTGAGCAGTCGGTGGACAATTTTTCCGCGACGATAGATAGAAATCTATGCCGGTCCGGTTGACGTCATCGCGTCAACGCCGGCTGTCGCTGAAAACCAGCGCTGTGTCTCTCACGCATAGTGCCACAGCATTATGCTGAGCGATGGCCGTTTTGATGCGACGTATATTTTCCTCCTACTTGTTCTTTTTTTCTTTACGTCATGTTTACCGCAAATAAATATATTTTCTTTCTTTCTTTCCTATGCTCACACGTAGGACAATAGACAGCCGGACATTTCTGTTTTTTTGATAGCGGTAATTTCTGTCCAGCGGACGAATAGTCCATCGTCTGCTCAGCTCCTTACATGCACTCACACATGCACACTAACTTACAAAGAATTTTGGACAGTTTGAGAAAGGGTTATTTTGAAGAGGGAGGTGATTAAAGCAATAAGAGATAACACAAACATAACTATAAAACTAATACTCATCTATTGTAAGTACATTATAAAACTATTTTAAAATAATGTAGAGGAACTAGAAACGTTATAATATAAATAAGTTATAAAAATTTTGCAGAATCTTACTTTCATGATAATCACTTGAATTCGTATTTTCGTAAACTAATATTAGGTGAATCGAAAAAGTTCAACAACGCGTTAAGGCAATTACTAGGGTTTCAAATATATTAGGGATCTTATTTAATTAGGCGTATCATTATTGATACTAATAAATAACACGATTCCGCGGGATTCATTTAAAACCTACTCGGCTGTTTTAATAACCATTCTACAGTCCACAGATTTATAATATTTTTGAATACTTATTCTTCATTCTTCAAGCGATTCGCCAAAAAAAGGTTTTAGATTAATTCTTAATTAACAACACTATTTAGAATAAATTCAACAAAATTGCTGCATGTTTGGACAACATGCAGCTATTTTCTTGAATTTAGTCTCAATAGTTTACTTTGCCCTGTATATCTGAACTGAACTCTGAACATATTTAGTGATGTAGAACTTTATAGAGTTTGCATACTTAATTATGAATTTATGACAATGGAAAGTGATTTTGTTTGCTTGTTACGCTTTCATGCTAAAACGGCTGAACGGATTTGGACGAAATTTGGCACATGGGTAGACCATGACCTGGAGAAGGACATAGGATAGTTTATATTCTGGATTTCTGACGAAGTCGCGGGGAACAGCTAGTAATAAATAAATAAAATACAGAGACATGTTTTCAATAAAAGATACCAACGCCTCGCCTACCCCTATCGGGATAAGCATGAGTTTATATGTATTCAATAAAAATACTTAATAAATGAATATAATATTGTTTAAATGTTTACTTGAGACTGGACATCACCCAATAAGAATGCACTTGACATTTTAAATGCCACAGTCAGATTATCCAACTTTCAAGATTTTATTACTTGCACTTTTGGCCAACCTTGGCATTATAACTTTTAATAAAACTTTTGTTTACCACTCAGTCCGGTTAATATTGTCCTACATAGCTGTCAATAGCCTTATTAATAGTTTTATAATAATACTAGCTGACCCGAGAGACGTTGTCCTGACGACTCCTGTCCAAATTTCAATAATTCATACAAAAACCATTTTCCAATTTTTCTTTCCTTAAAAACCTTATAACGAACGAACATTGAAAATGGAAATTAACCAAATCAGCCCAGCCGTTCTCAAGTGATGCGCTTACCAACAAATAGAATTTAATTTTTTTTGTAATATCAAAGTCAAATCATTTATTTCAAATAGGCACATAAAATGCACTTTTGAACGTCAAAACTTATGTCTAACGTATATAGTTCTAGATAGATATATAAATTAGGTAAGTGATTATAGTTTACAAAATCTAGCACAGAAATTCAACTAATTTAACAGGACGTTACTATACCTGGGTCCCGTGGGAACCGATCTGTAGTTTGTTTGAACTTTCATGCACTATCCTTTGACAACTCCACTCAGTTTAAGTGTTTAGGTTGATACAGCAAACAGTACCTTTGTACACATTGAGTATGCTCAAGCTGAGAATATCCAATATTCTCAAACTTTACTGACCTTAACATGAATCGATTAACATCTTTGTTAACACAATAACGATTGCTTGAGCGCATTCTAATGTGTACTATTTTAATATACCTACTTCATTTATCTTATTTCTCTATATTATTATTTGTATTAGATTTCGTGTCATGTCTTTTAGAATTCTCCACAATTCTTTGGACTTCTAAAAGGTTTTTAATTTTAATTTGAAATAACACTTTATAATATCAGTCGGAATACTAAAACCTCACAACAGCAAAATGTTATCGTCACTAGAATTAATGTATGTATTTCCAAGTGTTAATAGGTCCGCAATATATTAGACAGTGAACGTTTTTATAACGGTAATTATGTCTCTTATCAAGTCAGTCTGCTTATATTAAACCACAGTTGTCTGCAAGTGTCCGGACCCTATACATTATAATGAGTCTATTTCTATCGCCACTCCGTCACCGAAGGCCGTTTTGAATAAATTATAATTATAAAGCCCTTCAAAGATGAATATGAATTTGAATAGAAAATTTCACAATTTTGCAATGCTTTTAAAGTGACTCGATCATAAGTAGTGTCGAGTCACAAGCTTGTCGCTTTGAAAATAACTTCTTAAATAACCCCATTTTTCTCAGTTGACATGCACAACTGGGGGAAATGACATTCAATTGACAAAATCCTGTCTTTCTTTCTTCCCCAGATCAACAAGGCAACAAAAAATATGATAATTCTAGAAGACCTACAGCTCGAACAAAACGTGAGATATAGACACACATAATTATTTTATAATATAACCTTTTAGAAGTCCAAACAAACTTATCATAACTATCATTATTATATCATTAAGCCACGTCGCTATGGAGGCGTTTACCGAAACTGTTCCGATTCGTTTTGACACTGTACTGTCAAAAATAACCTTTCAAATGATCCGAGCAATTTCGACAAATGTCTTCATAGTACATTGGCATCAAAGTGTATTTAGTAAGATAGACGCATGAAGCTAATATGTCGTTATCCAATATCTGTACATGCGGATGCGGCTGGTGGTGCGATTAACGCTGTGACTGCGATACGACACGACACGACACTGCTGCGACTACAGGCTCCGGCTGTGGTGGCGATGGCGACTACCAGCTGGTGCAACATGAGGTGCTCTACTCCTCGTCCAATAGGTGAGTTATAACAACATTATCAATATGATTGTGATGTATCAGACTTAGGTTACAAATATACCTAAATATTTCTGCTGGTAAATCATTTGCCATAAATATAGGTGGTCAGACTGAAGAATACCTTGTAGCTATGCTCGTTAAGAGCCTCTCGGCTTTCCCGGGCGGAATGTACCTACTTAGCATTCCATTAGTATTTTCTCCCAACTATTTGAGAAAAAGCCCATGACGTAGGAAAATATAAACCTTTCAGCGGAATGGTTGTAGCGCTGAGGCTGACCATTCAAGGTCAACAATCCGTGGAGCCTATTTTATACCATACTTGTGAGGATTCACGTCACCGTAAGATTCCCACAGTGAAGACCTATCCCTGCATAATATAGTATTTAATGTGTGGACCCAAGCTAAGTACATGGCCTCGTGAGATCGTCACTGTAATTGGCCGTAGGTACTCGTCCACGATAAGATCGCAGAACAAGACGGGACTGTTTATTATACAGATTGATCTTGATTCACAAGAAGTACTACAACCTTCCTCGCCATGGAATATTATGAATAAGTAGGTATGTTACAATATGGCTTCACTTCGCTGTGTAAATGTTATTGTATAACATTGACTAATGTTATTTTATTTCAACATCACTTTTGCAATGGATTCTATACTAAACATTGCTAAACGGGCTACGGTAAGTATAAAAAGCTACTTCATACAGGATTCCATCTGCCTAGCCTTTTCCCAACTATGTTTAGGTCGGCTTCCAGGCTATGAATACTAGTATTTTACAGGGAGCGGCTGCCTATCTGACTTCCCCAACCCAGTTACTGGTTAACACGATACCTCTTAGTAAGATTGGTTGTCCGACTTTCGGCCTTCTGAGGACCCGTAACAAATGTCAAAGATTTACAAATGACAGCCGAGACCATCGGCTTAACGTGCTTATCGAGACACGGAGGGGTCTTGGTGTATAAAGATGGTCACCTATCCACGGACCAACAGCGGCGAGCGTAGCTTAACTTGATCGATCGACCCGTGCGGCTGTTATTCCTTAGTCACAAGCCCCTCCACATACAGGTTGGTATAGTTTGGCCGAGAGCGCTGTTCTGCGCCTTAGAAAGGCGCGACGATGCGGCGTCCCGCCCGCCGCATCATCGCGCATTTCTAAGGCGCGCGGCGTTCCGCCCGCCGTGAGCGTTGACGAATTAGCGGCCTGCACTGCCCCCCGTCTCGCCGCGCACATAATGCGCGCGCAAAGCATAAGCGCATAAGGGGCGGAATAATGGCCTCGGTCAAACTAGAAAACGCTAATTCTGCTATTACCAATTCTTCTCCTAACACCAACTAGTGGTTGTAGTTGCAAAATATATTTTTTGAGGGTTCTTCGGTCTATGCAGATTATGATCAATCAACTCAGGCTGAATTCGCAGTCCACTGCTGGACATATCCAGATGATTCTAATGATGAATAACTTTAGTGGAGTTCTATTCTAAATCATTTGAACAGTGATTGCAATGCACTGTAGCCATTTTAAGAAATGTTTTTGTTAAACCTTTTTTTACGCGTCAGCAATGAGTTACGCGCACAGTACTCAGTAGAAATCCTTGCGCTCGTTTCATTTATCAAGAGTCCTTGCATTCTTTCTCTAGTCTTCCAAATACATTATTCATATTCCCTGCTACACGCTTTTAAATTGTTATTTTAAAGACGCTTTTTATCTACGTTTCATTGGCACTGATTCAGACCGGTAATTGGGTTTTACTGTACCGAAATTTCCGGAATTGTGTACCTATAAATTATGAAACTCCATTTCCTTACCACGCGTGATTTTATAAGTCATCTAGCTATACAGTTATATTATTATAGTTTAGTAAAAATTGTGTTGTATTCGACTTTACTGTCCCGTTTTACAATTACAAATCAATAAAAAAAAAACAGTCAGCAAAGTGTTAGCCGGACTGACTGTCCTAGGTTGCCCTCCACGAAGTCAGATAAATTAATTATCAAGCAAATGGAATACCAACTTATATTGTCCATATATTCTAATCAACTGTCATTCTTTGACAGTTGTACGAAAGGTCTTTAGCAGAGCAAATGTGGATGTTGACAAAAAAAAAACATTACAAAAAAATATTAGACACGTATTTTTTCTTTTTTTACGTAATCAAAAGATTACGGCAATACATTGAGTTAAAATGTACCATGACGTCACTCCGGTAGATTTTATACCGACTTGTGACGTAGCGAGACCCAACTTTAACGCGTTTTATCTAAATAATTTTTTATTAATATGATAAAGCAACGTAACGTGACGTACTAAATAGTCCTTTTTTTCCCCAGGTAACATACCTATTGACGTAGGGTGTCATGTTTTAAAAATCAATTTCCCTGACTGTACACTCGTGCCGTTCTGTGCCTGTGATGTGATGTTATGTTACAATTGTAAGTTAATAATAATAATGTTATGTTTATTTTTGTTACAGGTACGAGGTGTTGGAGTTCCTCGGGCGAGGTACGTTCGGGCAGGTGGTGAAGTGTTGGAAAAAGGGCACCAACGAGATAGTCGCCATCAAGATCCTCAAGAACCACCCCAGCTATGCTCGCCAAGGACAAATTGAGGTACATACATACATACATTCATTTATTTTCTTCCTCCTGTGAAAACTCAGATACGCGATATTTACAGACTGCTCTTAAGCAGTCTTGTTTGCACCTACGATGTTATATGTGTAGATCGAATTTTTCATGCTATGTTTAGTCTTCGCCACACACGCCTCGTTTATTGTAAGGATCTTTATAGTCATGCAGATTTGTTGCATTTATCAGACAATAGAGATGTTTACGCTGTGTATATGCCGTGACTGCTCAGATTTACCAACCAACGATGAACAAATGTCTGCAGCCGCGCTACATAATTATGGAAGGTTAAAAATATATTTTGAATCGTTTCCAATTTCTACCGGTCGCCAGCTAGTCTGTAATAAATATTGTAATAATTCATTTCACACTAGGTCTATTATTATTACCACAACGAGTAGTAAATACACAAGTAATAAATATACAAGTAATAAATATACAAATATATAAGTAATAAATATACAAGTAATAAATATTCAAGTAATAAATATACAATTAATAAATATACAAGTAATACATATACAATTAATAAATATACAAGTAATAAATATACAATTAATAAATATACAAGTAATACATATACAATTAATAAATATACAATTAATAAATATACAAGTAATAAATATACAAGTAATAAATATACAATTAATAAATATACAATTAATAAATATACAATTAATAAATATACAAGTAATAAATATACAAGTAATAAATTTACAAGTAATAAATTTACTTCTTCGCCAGTCTGGGAGTAAACCTTACTTCTATGGTAACAGCTTGACCTTGTTTTTTTTTTTATTGAGTATTTATTTCAATGATTTAAGGGCGGTTTCGTGATTTAAATGTTACTACTACTGACGTCTGGGTGACCGTTTTTGATTGAGTAGTTGCCAAGTTCGCCACTAATATTATTTTGTGTTTGAAAACCCTTTAAGTAGGTCAGACTTTTATAGAATACTTTGTTTGAAACTATAGTAGGATAAACAGAAGACAAAGAAACCTAATTACTTTGGTTGTCGTCCAAGTTTAGTAGAACAAAAGACTTTAAATCATTTAGGAGCTGAACACAAAGCATTTCATATAATTCTTATCATTTTGAAAAGGTATATTCAGACGCTAGCACCGTAAGCTAAAACACCTATTGTACGGACTCAATCAATCTGCCTAGCCTTTTCCCAACTATTTTGGGGTCGCTGTTAACCGAAACGATCCCCGCCCCGCTCCCGCGCATACCGAACAGGAAACACTCATTGAAATATAGGCGTATTTTACATGGAGCGACTGCCTATCTGACCGCCACAAGCCAGTTACTGGGTAAAATGATACCGCTTGGCAAGACTGGTTGTCTGAATTTTGGGCTTCTGACTACTCGTAACGACTGTCAAAGATCTGCAAATGACAGCTGGGACCAACGGCGTGTGTGTCGTGTCTCAACGTGTGATCAAGACACGTGGATGGGTATCCACGAACCGGCCGCGGCAAGGGTAGCTTATCCTTCTATCGACCCGTGCGGCTGTCATTATCTACCCTGGAGTGGATACTCTTGTCAAAAAATAAAAATGGCGGGCGTTAGATTATTTTATGTTTGATGGAAAGCTAGCAAGTCTCGATCCATTATCGTGAGGTTGGCCGGGCTCCAGCCGCTGTTTGTGTTTGCTCTACGGAGTGGTTTCCACCTCCTACAGGGCGAGTTTTTGACGAAATATAAAACTTTAGAAATAGAGCAGTGCTAGAGTTAAACTCGAATTTGAAGAACATTCACACAGCTTCAGCTTTAAAAATAAATAAAACAAAGAGTGTATATTCATCATAAGGCAAGAACCAAACCAGATCTTTTTGCAATAAAATAGCCAGCCTGTATTACTGCATTCTGTGACAGTGTTACTGATGTAAATGTACAAATACTGCAAAGAAATTTTATGAGGAACAAAGAAAATATTTTTTTTTTCTTTCGAAAAATCAAAAGTAAAAGCGTTTTTTTTTACGAAATAAAATAATTGGGCCAAATATCCATCCTGTATAAGATGCTTGATATAGTATCCGTAACGTGTCGGTGTTCGGCGACCTCCATTTTCATGTTATGACAGGTGAGAAGTTGAGAAGTTGGCTCGGCTCGCCATTTCCTACGAATACCAGAGAGTAGGTAGTTAGAACAATCATGGAATTGCTTTTAACCCTCTGAATGTATAAATTACCTGTAGTAGAACATCTGAGTAGTATAAAAATAAAGTTATCTGAGAATTCGCTTAGCATTTCAAAATTACTTTGCAGGAATTTGATCAGGTTAACACCATAATTTTGCAGTTGCGCTTGCGATTCCTAACACTAAGTAATATGTATTCACACAATAATAGAATCATACCGGAATAGACTGAATGCGTAATACGGAGACCCGTTTCTTTTGGTGCAACTCAAGAGAAACCCATGTCCCTTTAAGGACGATTTGATGTTTATTTATTTAAACTTTTCTCACTCAAAAAAGTATAAAGGCGGACTTAATGCCTTAGGCATTCTCTACCAGTCAACCAAGGAAGGTGAAGAGAATGATGGTAGTTGCTCTATTTGAGAGGAACAAAGAAAAAAATTACAATAAATATTCTAATGCATTATAACTAAAATAGGTACAACAATACATAAATAGGTTACAAACTACATACACATACATACATATTTACTATAATATACACCTATATGTTTCCGTCCTTCAAAATGATGCCACTTCATCCTATAGCATTCTACTGCTGGACGAAGACCGCTCCAATTACACGCCATTTAAATCGATTCTCGGTTACTCTCATCCAGCTGCTACCAGAGCCACCCTGCAAAGATCATCTGTATTACCTGACCCCTCATAAAAAGAAAATGAATGAAAGATAGTTCAGGTAATGCAGGGCACTTGCTCTGACAGGGTGGGTACGTTTGCCATTCCGCGTCTCCACTCTTAAGAGCATGTCTACGCCACCATTTCTATGTCCATTTGATTTCTAATAAACCGTCAATTGGTTCCAGGTGTCGATCCTCTCCCGCCTCTCCCAAGAGTCGGCGGACGAGTTCAACTTCGTGCGAGCGTACGAATGCTTCCAGCATCGCTCGCACACCTGCTTGGTGTTCGAGATGCTGGAGCAGAACCTGTACGACTTCCTCAAACAGAACAAGTTCTCGCCACTACCGCTGAAGTACATCAGACCTATACTGCAGCAGGTTCTCACGGCGCTGCTTAAACTTAAAGTAAGTGGTTTGTTTTTAGAAACTAGGTTTGGTCTGTTATCTATAAATGTTACAAAATATGTGTTAAAAACTAGCCAGAAAACTATCATAATCAAATCGGTTTTATTGGTTCTCAAATGCTTAGCGCGTGAAAAGATGAGAGACGTTATCTTTTAAAATATGACTAGCCTAATGCGTTGCAATGCCTTTTTGAATGTTTTTTTTATTTTAATTTAAACTAAACTGAAATTTGAAAAATTAAGACCTCCTATCATTGGTTCTAATATTTTTGTTTTTTTTCCAGCAACTGGGTCTGATCCACGCTGATCTGAAGCCTGAGAACATAATGCTGGTGGAACCGGCTCGCCAGCCGTACCGCGTTAAGGTGATCGACTTCGGAAGCGCGTCACACGTCAGCAAGGCCGTCTGCAACACTTACCTGCAGAGTCGATACTATAGGTACAGTATATCTACAGATATCCCAAGAGAGAATCATCGTGTATCTTCGTTAGTTCGAACGAGCTATGATGAGATCTAATGGAGCTGTTACAACCATAGAAGTACTTGCGTATTTTGTATTACCATGATTACAAAGTTATCCAAAAAGCTTGAGAGGCAGGTGACGATCTGCGACCGGAGTAGGTAACCCTAAAGAAAGAAAAGTTCATACAAACGCGTAATGATACGTACGACAAAATTTAGATGCTTCTGTGGGGGTTACTCTGTGGCGCGACGTTCGTGCTAATAGTTTGGCTTAATCTATTTATTAAGAAATAATGTAAAAATATAAACTCATGTATAATTCTTCTTCTACAGAGCACCAGAAATAATCCTGGGGCTGGCGTTCTGCGAAGCCATCGACATGTGGTCGCTGGGCTGCGTGGTCGCAGAGCTGTTCCTGGGCTGGCCACTGTACCCCGGCTCGTCGGAGTACGACCAGATCCGGTACATCTCGCAGACTCAAGGCCTGCCCACGGAACACATGCTCAACAGGTCAGTACTGGGTGGAAATCTGGGTCTTATATGGATAGACTAGATAGTATCCTGGATTTTAGGTCAAAAGTAAGACAAGAAGCGAATAATACAACTATTTGCTAGATTAGTTGCTCGTATTATAATAGTAGATTATACAACAAGTGAAAAAAAAGGGAATTTAATTCGAGGGACTAAGTTGGATCCCGAGAGCAGCGAAGGATACAAGAGTAGAATCCCGAGCGTAGCGAGGGATTCTAGATTTGAATCCTGAGCGGATTAATCGAATACAAGGACTGAGATAAATTATTTTTTCACGAGTTGTGTACTCTACTTTTTACCATTGACTGCGAGAAAATAAATAGTAGTATAGTATTTATATTTTCTGTCGTAGTTGTAGTGTCTAAATGACTGCCTCGTTGGTCTAGTGGTCGCAAGCGCTACTGCTGAGCATGAAGTCCTGGGTTCGATTCCCAGGTCGGGCAAAGTATTATTGGGTTTTTCTATCAGAAATGTCTCAATAGCAGCCCGGAGTCTGGAATTGTGCCCGGTTGATGGCAATAGGCTCACCCCCTATTACATGGGACTTAAAAACACCGTCAAAATGTGGGTGAACTAAAGGTACACCTCTGCTCAACCCTTCGGGGAAACAAGGCGTGATGTTATGTTATTTATATGTATCACATTTTTGGCGGTATCAAATTTTCTACCATAATTGCTGCTTTAGAACGAAATGATTTCGAAGTCAGTGGTATTCAGTGTCTCATTTACCAATAACATTAAATAATAAATAAATAAAAATCTTTATTGCAGCCCACACAATCCATAAAAAAACACGTTTTTTTTTTGATAAATTGAAATTAATACAACCACGATAACAGATTGAAAAGAACCTAACTAAAGTTGGCGGGATATTTTTATTTAATTTAATTGTAAAGCTTCTAGGAAGGAATAGCTCCATCTATCCAGCCAATAGGTACTTTCAGTACGGTTCATTTATTTTTGTGCATATTTTGTTTAATTCGTGCTTGTTCCAAATTCAATTTTTTTTTATTCTCTTGTGAGTAAATGACAGTTTTATTCACTGTTATCGATGAATAAAATGCCCTTTTTCGAGTGACAATGGTAAAAATGTATTGTTAAATGTTGCACACACTCGACGTAATTATGTAAAGTGCGTTGTGAACGTGATGAAAAAGAGAACTTACTTTAAGTGTAAACCGGGGACCGAAACCGGTATGATCAATACCGGTATTTTTTCAGTTACAGCATTTCTATTTTTTACAGGTATTTTTAAAGGTTACCTTAAATTGAATATAACCCGTATTAATACCGGTTACCGAAATAAAAATTACCTCTGTCTTACACGTGCCGTCGGCATTAGTCAAAGGGCGCGCATCGCCTGTGTGTGTAGCCGGTATTAAAACGGTAACCTAACAGAGGTTACATGTTTCTTCTTCTTGGTTACCCAGATAGCGTTAACCTTAGTCGTAATAAGTAACCAAAATTCTTAGACACCGTAATTTATAAAGGTTTTCGGTCCCTGGTGTAAACTGTGCTGCTGGGGAGTTTGTTGCGCCACTTCTTCTTCCCAGCTAAAGCACTAGGAAGTGGTGAAGGGTGGGCGTTTTTGGGGGACTGTTTTATGTCATTTTGACGTTCGAAAAGTGCTGATTCTCATCCTATTTTGAATAAATGACTTTTGATTTTGAAACGACTGAATTTGACGGGTTTATTGTAATTTTTCCTTGAGAAGCAGCGCCGTCATTACTTTCATTATGACTCAAGTGAATTTCACACTGTATACGCGGAATAAATGAACGATTAATATACTACGCGCTCGTGTTTATCACTTACCCCTCACATGCTTTGAGGTGCCCTCGGCCGCAGTACCTACATACAACGTTAACTAAGCATGTATATACCACCCTCCCTTCAAAGTAACCCACCAATCTGTAACATAGTTTTAACCCAATAATTTCTTTTGAACAGCGCAAGTAAAACAGCGAAGTTCTTCTACCGCGACGTGGACAGTACGTACCCGTTCTGGCGACTCAAGACTCCTGAAGAACACGAACTCGAGACCGGCATCAAGAGCAAGGAGGCTCGGAAGTATATCTTCAACTGCCTCGACGATATAGGACAGGTAACCTGTTGTATGAACTTTATAATTGAAGCATTTTGTACAGTACCCGAGCTTAAACATGACACGTGGATTTTTAAAAAGAGATTTTCTATTTCATGTTAGAGGCACGTATAGTCCGACTGAAAATGCATTTTTGTTTCGGCCGAAAATATAACGAAATTCGTCCTGAATTTTCATTTACGGCAGAAACAGGAAAGCGAAATAAAATTGTTTTCTGATAGGTTTTACTTTGGTTAAATTTAAATCAATGCAGTGTCAATCTTTTAATGATTACCTATATATTTTCACCGTTTAAACTTAAATCATGCGAAACTTTATACTTGTCTCAAAGACAAAATTATTAATAATCAAACAATTTGATAATATAAAAGCGAGAAAAAAAAAAAACTCAGTTGTTATTATTTTAGTTTTTGTGACTATTGATATTCTCTGATTGTTCAGAGGAATAACGGATTGAAAGTTTTGATTCGCCGGAATAAATTGAAACTAAATTTTTCGGCCGAGAACGAAAATTGCCGAGAACGGATTTTTCCGCTGAAAATACCCGAAAACCGAAAACGAAATTCGGTTAGACTCGATTGGCACGTCAGATATTCAAGTTGATTAACTGAAAAAATAGATACTGTCACATAGGTATGAGTGACCGAAACGACGGTCTACCAAGGCGAACCTTTTTTGAAACTATGTGGTAAGTTGAAAGCCGGGTAACTGTACTGTAAGTTACTCCCTTATACTGAAAGCCTGATCAGTAGATTTTATTTCATTCCTTAATCCTGGAGATTTAACTGACATTCATGGGGTCTTCAGTATAGGATTTATAATAATAGGGTATTTGACTATTTAGATTTCTCTGATCCTAGAAAAAAACAAATTGTTTAAATATCTCATAAAATGGCTAAGTTTGAAACGTTTTATGTCTATGCTAGAGAGCAGTACAGCACTGCTAGTATGTGACGTCAGAACACAGGAACGCCATAGTAACTTCGCACCATTCAGTACAATGATGATCGGTTTGCGTGACAAGGATAGAATCATCGAAGAATAACTTCAAAGGCGCGCTAATTCTCTATTATTCAAAAAAAAAAAAAAAAAAATCTACAAGTCATATTTTTTTGTTCCATCTTTATAAGTATTAATTCAATTATATTTTTAATAGTAGTCAAATACCCTGTGACAATGTTCATCAAATTAATAAAGATTTACAGTAACGGGTAACTTTGAAATTCTGGTAAAAAATTGTGCATTATCAATGGAGTTGCTCTCCTTTCTGAAAATAGATGGCTTATTCAGTGTGGGTTTCGTTTATTACAGTTATTTTAACACCCGTATTTGTTGCACAGGTCAATGTACCAACGGATCTTGAAGGCGGCCAACTGTTGGCCGAGAAAGCAGACAGAAGGGAGTTTATCGATCTACTCAAGAGGATGCTCACTATGGACCAGGTTAGTTGCACTTAATATAGATGAAATAACGATTCGACTGGAATTTTTAAATGTTAGTTGGCAATGAGCTTGTGTCCTTTTAAACATTTAATTCGAATAACTGGACATGGCCACTGGGGAGCTATCTATCCTGCGTTCACAATTTATTTTCCAAAAATGTAAACAAATATGTGTTTTAGAAATATTACTTTAATCCCACACATAAAGTTCAGTTTGCGCTACAACATCAAACATTTTATGACGTTTCCAATAGCACTTGTTATTCTGAAATCGCCTTAATATACACTAACCTAAAGTTGATATGTATATTATATTTATGTGAAAATAACATTAATTGGAAACAAGGTTTTAAATATGGAATAGATCCGCGTGTGCATATACACCCTGTGATAATTCATGTGTCTATTCTATAGCAAATATTATTTGTTTCGCAGGAAAGACGAATTACACCTGGCGAGGCACTGAACCACGCGTTCGTAACACTAGCTCACCTCGTTGACTACGCGCACTGCAACAACGTCAAGGCCTCCGTTCAGATGATGGAGGTAAATATTTATTTATATATATATATATATATTTATATACAGGGTGGATTTTTGAGATGGGGCAGCAAGGACAGCTACCTTAACCGTTGTCGCTAGAAGAAAACGGTCTTAGAAGACTGTACTTAACTTTGAGACATTTTGATCTGCATTCACAGATTTTGATAAAAATGTACAGTCAGCAAGAAAATGGGCGGTTTTCACAAAAACTTTTTTTGATGCCAATCGATGCTGTTTCTTATAAGGATCAAAAAACTCTACTGGACTAACTGAGGTTTGAGTACTAGAAAAGTCAAAAATCGCAAAAAACTTTTCCCATATATTTTGGTAAGAAAGAAACTCCAACAAACTTTATTATGATAGACTAGCCAAACAGAAACAAAAAATTTAAACTTCGAACGAATATGCGTTATAATTTTATTTACTATAAGAACAAGATAGTTTGTTGCTTGTGATGTCCAACGTTCTGAGAAAAAAACCGCCCAAGTGCGTGTCGGACCACGCACAATGAAGGGTTGGGTTCCGTAGGTGGGATAAATAATAAGGATAGATTTTGGCGATGGGAACGATGGGACTTGTTACTAAATGAATTTCCTCTTACCAGGTTTGCCGTCGTTCAGGCAGCGGCCCCGGCGGCGTGAGCGTGGGCGGCGTGGGCGGCGTGGCGGGCGTGGGCGCGCCCGAGTACGGCGGCGTGGTGCCGGCCGCGCCCGCGCACCACCTGGCGCTCAGCATCAACCAGCAGCGCCTGCGGGCCGCGCCCTACGACAACCTGGTCATCATCCTTATATACTCCTTGTGTTATCATCTGATATTATGCTGGCTGAGGCCCTTTTGGCGTAATAAGCATTATTTTCTGTCTGTTTTCATAGTTTTATGGTGTTTTTTATTCTAATACCAATAAACGCATTTTTCTTTCTTTACTCGTTTTTTAACTATGGAATTTAGTTTCTCACAGTAAACTCGGAACTGATCAGTCATCTTAAACCAAAAAAAATATTATAACCTTGGTGCCAGAAATTGCTAGAAGTACGGATAAATGTATCTTCAATCTCATGATTTGAGACAGGAGAAGAGCGTGTGTCTATTTTGCCATCTTGTCTTATAGAAACAGGACGTGTTCAATTATTTCCATCTGTCTATGTTGTCGGTGGCTTAAGATATTGGTCGCATAAAAACGAATTTAACTGGGGAAATGTGGGTGTACTATCAGTATACCTCTGCTTAACTCTTCAGAGAATCCATGTTCATTGTTATAATTTTGTATATTTATTAACTTCTGTTTTTTATTCATCCACAGTACCAACTCTACCAAGGCGGACGCGTCGCAGTAGGCGGCGCGCGACAGTACGCTACTCGCGCCGCTGAACCGTTCCCACATCAATTTGTGTCTTCGATACTCTGCCAACCCGCTTATCAGGTAAATATCAATAAAATTATTGTGTTTAAATAACTATGTATATTGAAATCGTCGTCCCACAAAATCGACCCTAATAACATTTCATAAAGTATGACATCCACCAGGTGCAGCAGCTCGCGGCCGCCGCCGCCGCCGCCGCCGCGCACCACCAGCACGGCGTGGGCGGCGTGGGCGGCGTGGCGGGCGTGGGCGGCGTAGCGGGCGTGGCGGGCGTGGGCGACGTGGGCGAGTGGCGCGCGCCGCTCATCGTGGAGCCGGCGCCCATGCCGGAGCCCGACGTGTGGGACGCCTTCCATCCGCATCACCCGCAGCACCATCATCCGCATAAGAGGTGCGTTCCACACAGTTATTGAAATACTGGGAATAAATAATGGTATGGAGAATAACGGGGTCATGTTAGTTAAAGGTTTCTTGATGTTAGACTGACTTTGTCGAAAAACTAATAATAATAAATTAAAATAACAAGTGGACAGGTAAAAGTTTTTAGTTAAAAAACTAATTAGAGTATTTAATTTAGTCTAAAAAAAACCAGAAGAATGCAATTTTTTATGTTATATGAACCGATAGACAAATATATCCACTAGAATAACTTTAATTAGGAATATATTTATTCCCTTCAGAGGAATATAAATTGTAGCAACTTGCAAATCATTCTACACAATGACCACTTCAAATCTAAAAAGAAAGTCTTTATGAAGAATTTTCAAGTCTCAATACTTTTAACGATATAATGTAGACAAGAAGGATGTAGTACTAAAAGCCGGGGTTGTCGACAGATCAACAAAGCAGCAGACGACGGTGCCGCACTACCAACCGCACCACCAAACGCATCAATACAGGTGCCTATCATATTAAATATACGTAGAAATACCTCACATCAGCTATAATTTGAAGTATACAATATTTACATGTCCCTCACAATAGCATAATGAATATTTCCTATACCTATCTTAACGAAAATCTGGTCCTACACATGCACAACTTCAAATACTTGATAGCAAGTTCGCCTCAATACTAACCCCGCATGATTTACATTGAATTCGGGCGCCAAATGCCCCGTCATTCAGGCGCAAAAATATCCTTGTATAGTTTGACCGATACCGCTGTAACGCGCCTTACTCGCCGCGCACATACCGTGCGCGGCGAGAAGGGAGAGCAGTGCAAGCCGCTCACTAGTCAACGCTCACGGCGTCCCTCCCCTCGCCTCGCCGCGCATTCCTAAGGCGCGGTACACCGGTCTCGGTCAAACTATAGCACTCTAAGGCTGCCTGCCACTGGAGCGGAACAGAGTAGCGGTGTGCCAATATTAACCAATGGAATTTCATAAAACCTCCGCTTCCCTTCAGTGGACAGGGATTTGCGAACCAGTTTAAAAATTCATACAAAACCGGGAAGCGGAGCGGGGAAACGGAGCGGAGAAGTGGAGCGGGGAACCGGAGCGTGGAATTAATACTCGTCGCGTGAACTCGGTCTAGCTCCGCACAGTCCGCAACACCGCTCCGCTACCTCGCTCCGCACAGTCCGCAACTCCGCTCCGCTACCTCGCTCCGCATCAATGGACAGACGCTGTCCGCAACTCCGCTCCACTCCGCTGCCATTCTACTGTCCGCTGCCTCGCTCCGCTTCAACGGACAGGCAGCCTTAAGGCCCATCTCAAAATAAGCCTAAAAATAGTTGTTCAAATAGTCCAAATAACTAACATATTTACTTGATACACAGTATGGCAAGCAGCGGCGGTAAGAAGGAGCCGACACAACTGTCGCCGGTCAAGAAGCGGGTCAAGGAAGGCACGCCACCCTCGAGGCACAGGCACCATCATCATGATCACACGTTAGTATACTTTGTTATGTCACCCGATCTACACCAATCTAAAAGAAACAGCTCTAACCTGAACTACACGACAAACAAATAGCCATTCTCATTCTCCTCTCCCTATAAATAGTTCTTCTGTACTCTTTATTGGCAGAAATCGTCACGTAACGAAAAAGCGTTATGCCCGAACGAAAAAGTCTGTTTCAAGAGTCAAAAGTTTTTGTTTTTTAATACAGAGCCAGACCGTTCACTATAACGTGTCCCTTGATAGGTTGGCACCATTGCTTGTCAAGCTTAGTTTCAATACTAATAAAATTAATAGAGTTCAAAATGGCGACTGACAGAACAGTACTACCAATCGCGTCACGGGTCAAGTTATAATGAACACACTTAAGTTTTAAATAAAATACAAAAACTTTTGGTACTTGAAATTTGAGACCATACTAGATGAATTTGTTGCATCAATTTTATTGTATGCCACAGGCAAGAAACTTGCATCGTATAAATGGGGCTTTAATGATTAATGGGTAACCAAAATAATGTAATACAATAATTTAAGTTGACATAAAATTTGCAAACATGTAAAAGATACATAACAAAATCTAAATTTGCTTTGTGCCTTTTTGTTTATGGACTGAATAGGTGTTTCTAAGTTGGATTTTCAAGGGTATTTAGCCTTCTAACACACTAACCAACACCTACACAACCTAACCAACAGCATCATCGAATTCGGCTCACACGATGTTACCTCCAACAGCGGCCGGACACAAACCGGCCCGAGCTGGGAAGGCGGCGCCGCGCACACCATCACGATCCGCGACACGCCGTCGCCGGCCGTGTCCGTCATCACCATCTCCGACTCCGACGACGACGCCGACACGCCGCGCCGCAACCGGCACCCGCACGTGTCGCATCAGCCGCACGCCACGCAGCCGCATAACAATCAAGGTAACTTATAATATCCTCCCGACCGAACTTTGGTCTAGGTGGCCAATCTTATTGGAGATTAGCGGAGTACGCAGGAGATATTAGTGCATAAATGTGTGCGCAAACACAGGTGCACTATCTCCTCCCTCACTTTCACAGTCCTTAGGGACGGCATTCCGACACCCGCGGAGCTGTACCAGGCGCAGGAGCAGGCGCCATGTGCGCGAGCCACGGGCGTGTCATACGACCAACTTCCAGAAAAACCCAATAATACTTTGCCCGACCTGGCAATTGAACCCAGGATCCCTCACTTTGCGGTCGCGCTGGCGACCACGAGAAAAATGAGGCGGTTACTGCTTGGTCGTAATATATTAATCCTATCTACCTCAGGTCCCCAAGATACAGGCACTGCCTAGTTTGGGGACCACCGCTTTAAGATGATGAATGTCACCAACAGTTACAGATATAATTATTATGTACTAATTTTAAGGTAACAATTGTAACAATGTTTAAATAAATTTATCTACCTTATCTATCGATTGTGTTCTGCAGGCGGCAGTGGCGAGTGCGTGCCGACACAAGGAGCGGGCGGCGCGGGCGGCCCGGGCGGGCCGGGCGCGCCGGCCGGCGTCATCTGCAGCGCGCGCTCGCCGCGGGACGACAAGCACGTCAAGCACGAGCCGCACCAGAACTGTCACCACCACCAGCAGGTACGTTACACTATTGACAGTACAACATGTTAGGAATATCGTATAATTTTACAATGTTTGTAAATATGTGAGCACCATGTATCTATCACATAATTAATTTATCTGTCATTGCTTAATTTTTAATTCTTTTTTTACCTATTTTGTTATAGTAATCTTATTCTAGGTGCATCGTCTTCACGTATAATTATATAATTAATGTATACAAAATATTGTAAAAACATTTTAAAAGAGTAACGGTAGAGATTTTTGCCCATTCTTCTCCATACGAAAACTACCTTTTGGAAGGGGCGACTAGAATCAAATCAATTTTTTGTAAAATTGACGTTCATTAGTGCCTTTTATGTGCCTAAAATGTTTGACTTTGAACACTTGAACATTCAGGTACAGCACGCACTAGATCACTTGACACTTTTTAGTAGGCCTTTAGTTTGATCTGTCAGGGAAATCATTATTTATCTTCATTGGAATGCAACATTTTTACAAACTAAAATTGGGCAATACTAAGGGCAGTGGCGTAACTATATCGTTCGAGGCCCGTGGCAAATTCATCGGATGGGCCCCCTCCCCCCAATATAAAGAAGCTGAAACAACAATAATAATACTTTTTTATTTTATAATGCTTATTTATACACTTTTACTTGTAAGAGTACAATAATAAATCACTACGTTAAGTAGGTACATACAAACTTTATAATTATACTTAGGTACTTGATTTTCTAATAATTCACTTTAAATTAAAAGTACCTAATTTAAAGTACAGTCAGCATCTAATTGATGATAAATATGAAACAATCACTTGGGAAGATATTTTGAACACCTTCTGTGCTTACAACAATATGATGATTCGGACTGCGTATATCAAATTGCTTTTTCTTTTTAACATCATTTTGACTACTCTATGTGCCTATATCAATTAGATGCTGACTGTACATATTGAACTGAAAATTTCAGTCTGAAATCACAATAAAATTGTAGTTAAGTATACAATTTTAATTATTAAAATTCCTTCCTTCGGACTTTCTGTTCAGCAAAAGTGGTAATGACATCATCAAAGTTCAAATTTAGGGCCATAGAATTTTCGATGGATAGAATAGCCAAGTTGCTTAACCTGTCTTGTCCCATGGAATTTCTTAAATAAGTTTTTATCAATTTCAGTTTTGAAAATGTTCGCTCGGCACTAGCCGTAGTCACAGGAATGGTGAGAAATAATAGAAATGCAGTGCACACTTCAGGAAAGCTTGAAGATATAAAATGATTTTTTATTATTAATAAGTCAGCAAGCTCTCTTATAGAAGATGATGTTTCTATTTCATGTCTAAAAGAGGATCGAAATCTGAGAATTTCCTTGGAAAACGAGATGGATATATCTTCTTTATATAGATGGACAAATGCTAAAGCCTTTTCTAATAAATCAGTATCGTTCAAATTTTGCAAAGTGGCAGGTTGCAAGACACTGAAATTGGAAACAATTTCATTCATTCCAAGGAAACGCGATTTCAGTTGATTAATTATTATGTCTAATACACGATAGAATACGTTCACTTTAACAAGCTTTCAGGATCTTGGAGACGTTCATCCTCACAAATTTCATCAAAATGACGTTTCACTTTTCTCTGACGAGTTTTAGGAAATTCAGGGTTTATAGACCATTTCACTGCAATACTATTTGCTTCCGTTTTTAAATCTTCAAGTTCATGGATACTTTTCAAGTTGTTCTAGACAGACTTGCAAACGCTTTGAAGCATTTGAAAGATCGATGGCTTTAGACTGAAGTGCTTTAGAAGCCGCGTCTATAGTTTGTAAGACTTTGCAATGGAAAACCAACAACATAATAAAATTGTAGTTTTCTATCTTCTTCTTCAGCAAGATAGCTTCATTTCTCTCATCTGTTTTGGAACTTAATAAAATAGTTTTTGTAAGCGCTTTTAGAACATCAACAAACCCAACTTTTAAAGCAAACATGGCATCAAAGCGTCCTGCCCATCTAGTTGGATTCATTGTTTTTAATGTTACTGAATTTGCTGATACCTCAGTCTCTCCTTTATTGTCAGATATAAAACTAGATAATATATTCCATCGTCTAATACTATGGCCAAAAAAATTATAAATTTGTTGCACAGTTTCGAATAATGTTTGCATTTCTATAACCTCTTTTACTGCATCATTTACTACCAAATTTAAATTATGAGCAGCACAATGGACATAAACCGCATTTGGCTCTATATCTCTTATGGGTTTTTTACTCCGCCATAAGTGCCTTTCATGGTATTGGCTCCATCGTACCCTTGTCCACGGCACTTATTGAGAGAAATACTTTTGTCATTTATAGATTTTATTATCTGCTTGGACATTGCTAAGGCAGTTTGATCCTTAACCTCATGAAATCCTAAAAATGATTCTTTAATTACGAGAGTCTTTGGAGTTCCATTTTCATCTTTCAAAGTTCACACAATTGATCTGTTTTGGAAATATCTTGAGTAGTATCAAATAAAATGGAATAGAATGGTGCGGTTACTATTTCATTTACCAGAGCATTTTCCACTTTTTGAACCAGAACAGCAATGAGCTCATTTTGTATTTTTGGACTTAAGTATTTAATCTGGCCCTTAGGTTTGCTTAGTAACTTTTGTAAAATAGGATCGTATTTGGCTAATAACTCAATAATACTCAAAAAAAATCCTTTTGGACCTGAATCGTTGCCATATACCGTTTCTCTATGGCCACGAAAAGCTAAATTACAACTTGAAAGTGTTAGAGTAACATCAAGGAGTCTAGTGAGTACCTGGCGCCAAATTTTTTTTTCTCTCTTGATAATGGACTCTTGCTCTTCATCTAGTGTTCCATGTAACTGCAACTGTCGATATACAAAGCATGAATGCAAATGTTCTTTCGATGTCTCATGTCTTTCTATGGCTTCCACAATATGTTTCCAATCATCATAGCCTTCCATCCAAATATTTTGTATATTTTTAGATGCCCTATTTGTGAATAACCAACATGGTTCACAATATGCTTTTTGAAGCAATAGGGAATAGCACAGCCACGTACGTTCTAACTTTACGCCAGATTTTGAAATACTGTAATAATATCTTTCCAAGAAAGATCTCTTGTTACTATCCCTTAAAAAGGGGCCTTTTGGTTTACAGGGTCTGTTTTCGATCACAAACCGCTTTACTTGATCATTGAGTTCTTTGAAGTTACCTTTATCAGTAACGTACGGTAAAGATTTAAATTTTTCTATATCCAAAAATGATTTGTTTGAAGATTTACTCGTACCGGGTTGTGGTTGCTCTGAATCTAAATATTCACTGTTATCGGGCTCTACGATATTGCCACTTATGACGACATCATTTTCTGCCCTTCCGACGCGCTGTTCATTTGATTCTTCTTCTATACTATCTTGATTCTTAAAGTACTGACTTATTTTAGGTAACTTTTTATTTTGTTCTTGAGACTCCTTCTTTCGCTTTCGTTTTTCGCTTCCACTCTGATACTTTCTAGAACAACACCGTAAAAAGTTTGTAATAATACTATAGTTTTTATTAAATGAAAAATCTGATTGCTAAGAAATGCCAAAAAAGCGGCCGTAAAAATGTATGTAACGAAAGTCCACCAATTTGTTCAATGCTTAATTCAAGCGTGCAATTTTATAATTATTGAAAGAACGATGAACATAGGTAAATAGTTTTGGTGGTTACGAAATGTCAAAATTGTGATTTATGTTATCTTATAAATTATTTTAAATATTAGAATAAAATTCTTACCGAGTAGACATTGTCAACCTATTTTTACAATTGACTAATTAAATATATCCTCACTTGCAACAAACACCCAATTTTTACAACAATAAACTGCTAAGTGCTTGAGTGCTTGCGTAATAATAGAATAGTGGAGTCTTTCTTACATACAAACTTGAATCAGGGATTCCCCGTGAGCGTCAAATTAGCGGGACGAGTAGATAAGTATACGCAAATTTTTAAGCGCTGTTGACCGAAACTTACAGCGGGAATTCCCCGAACATCCGCAGTAATACCAAGCATGTTATTATCTATCGGATACGTTCTAAAACTGGGTTACAACTTTTTTTTTACAAATACTTTGAATTTTTAATACATTTTTTTACTTGTGTATGCAACTAAGTAGGTAACAAAAATAAATCAAAGACAAAACTTCTTTTTACTAAACATGCATAATAAATAATAAATGTTGAGAGTTGGGATTCTCCTCTGACCGGGGGCCCCTTCCGGCTGGGGGCCCGTGGCATTTTGCCGACTTGCCACCCTGTAGTTACGCCACTGACTAAGGGTATACTATATACCCCATTTACACTCTGCTCCCTTCCACGGCAGTGAGCAGGGAAGTAGGCAGGGAAATGTGCAGCACGAGAATGTAAACACGATACTTCTCATACTGCTGCCCCTGCTACTCACGCTGACAGCCCTCCCCAAATAAGCGGTTTTTTGTGAGGAAGTCAAAGGACAGGCAGCGCGAGTGGGGAGAGAGGGAGTGCGTTTACATTCAGGTCATTCAGCTCCGTCGCTCACTTCTCGCCCAGCGCTTGGACGAATCGGACGTGCGTGCCGCCTTGTTTTTTTTAAATATTGAACATAATTATGTATTGCAAGAAGACACAGCGCGAACACCGTAATTATTTCGACTCGATGTGAGTGGCAGGGCTAAATGTAAAAACACACTTCTCTCGATCCTGCTACAGCAGTATTTAGGGAATTATTGCCGGCAGAGCGAGGAGCAGCGGCAGGGGCTAAATATAAATGAGGCAATACAATACAATCTGTAAACGATACTGATACCAAACTATAGGCCTATTAAAAGTTGTCTGATATAGTGCACGCTTGACATTCATTTATCTAAATGAGACCGAGGCTGAGAGTGCTGAGACTCAACACTTTTAAATGTCAAAAAGACTACAATACCTCACCACATACTCCCTAGTGTTTGAATTTTAATAAAATTATTGGACTATGTTACTTATTTTGAAACCTTTTTTTACCACGTAAATGACTAGGTATTGATAGTCATCATAGAATTTAATCAAGCAAAATATTAGTCCTTGAACTACAATCAAAATGTATTTAATTTCGGCAGCAGCAACAGCAGCAGCAACAACAACAACAGCAGCAACAACAGCCAGCCCCCCAGCAAGCTGTACCACAACAACCGACCAATCAAACCACTCGAAACAACAACGTCACAACCGTGGCGACGCCTCAGAGCCAGAAGAAGCGACTGCTGGCGCTCGCGCAGCAGGAGGCGCAGGCGAAGAGGGAACACGAACATGCGCACGCACATCTGCCGCCTGTTAGTATTGTGTTACTAATAAAAGAGTTATATTTGAGATTGTTCTCGTAAGTGACTGGTTTTTAACAAGATAAACATAACATATACACAAAACATCATGCTGTATCATGTTATACATCTCTGAGAAACCTTTCAGGGAATATTGGTTTCACAGAGGTGTATCGCCACCCATTTCATGAGTTAAGTTTAAGACCCATAGAATAGGGCCCTATAAAAAAAAGTGGTTTTCTTGCGACAACTGAATATACATACCACAATGAAGATACCATTAATTGAAACCCTACATGTTATATTCGCAGATCAACTTATGTGACTGCGATAATTAAGAGCGTTTATTCTGAAAGTGGGCAATGTCGCAAATATCTGTTAAATATTTACCTGTTTTGATTAATTTGGCAGTATACTATATGGAAATAAGAAATGTGGCTAATTAGCGAACTAGAATATTAATAATGAATTGCAATTATTACATTGAATTTGATGTTGTAACCGTTTTAGGTGTAAAAAGGCATTTGGAAAGTTTCTAAATACTTTTTTTACATCTTAAACTAAATATTCGATGTTACGATATTAATTATTGCATTTCATAATCAATATTCTAGTTGGCTAGTTAGCCACATTTCTTAAATCCATACAGTAATATTGCCAAATTAATCAAAATAGCGAAATATTTGACATCTGTTTGTGACGTTGCCCACTTTCAGAATAAACGCTCTTAAATAACACCTATTTCCACAGCCAATTACTAACAATCTACATTGTATTCTATAACGGTATATCTAACGTGTCTGTCACTTTGTATTGCAGAGCGGGTCGACGGTACGCCAGACGAACGACTATCAATGCAATCAGTACGTGCCGGCGCAACATAATAAGAGGGATAGCGTAAGTATTGTTACGAATTTATTTTACATTTCTGTACCTTTACAACTACTCAAATATACCTAGGCAGAACAGATCTATGAATAATGGAAAACTACGTAAAGCCGGATTTATATTACTGTTGTGTCGTGTCGTAACGCAGTGTTAGCCAATCAAAACTATTTGTGATGTGACGAAGTCCTGGTTCTGCAGTCTCGACATAGATAGCGATCGCTATACGACCGAATTCGGTCGCAAAGTCCTAATGACGTCTAGACGCACGCGACGTGCTTGACAAGCACGTGATGTTTTCGTGTTTATCAAGCAATTTTTACCGTCGAGGGACGCCATTTGGACTTTGTGACAGAATTCAGTCGTATTGCGATATCAAGACGATGTCGAGACTGCCGCCCCTGAACAAATTCGTTTCTATTGGTGTATCCCGCGTCTCGACACAACACGACATAGTAATGTGTCGGTGGCTTAAATCTGATAAAGTGGTTTAATCGAGTTATAAGCACATTCAAATCTGTAAGCATAAAGGGTTGTATTTGATCAATGACATTGACTGTTGTCGATTGTCATGTAACTATCGAATATAATTCCCAAAAAAACTAAAGGAACACGAAACTAAAAAACACATTATTGGTTACAGAGCGGCGGTTGTCGCGAGTACCTGACCAACGCCGGCGGCGTGGGCGGCGTGACGGGCGTGGGAGGCGTGGCGGGCGTGAGCGTGAGCGTGAGCGGCCCGCCCGCGGCACACAAGCACGCCGCGCCGCACGCCTGGCATCACCACCCACACCCGCATTACAAGTTAGTATACATTCTGCAGATTACTTAAAGCGAAAGCGCCAGGGTAACGCGCGATTATACAATTTTCTTACGCTTTTTGCAATTTGCAGGTCGTATGTTTGTCAAGGTATGATTCGAGACCGTAATGAATATCGATTTACAGAATTATAATAATTAAAATCATCTTATCGCGTCTAAGTTCAAATTACCCTAATTGAATGACTATTTCATGAAATCATGACATTTCAGGCCAATTCTGACTTAAATAGAGAGTTGTATTGATGATTCTTATGATTATAATTCTGTAAATACATATTTATTACGGTCGCGTATCATGTTTTAATAAACATAAAACCTGACACTAACCTGCAAATTGCAAAAAACGTACGAATATTTTAATTTCGTAGCGCATGTCCCTTAACTTCCATTTACTGGTGGTCCAGTAATGATCTTTAAATACGGAGCATGTTTATTTCGCGAAAGTTTTAAGACGAGAATTAAATAAAATCTATATGAGATTAAATTTTTAGTTTATTATGGCTTTTGTGCATTTTGTAAGAATTAATTAAGGGCTAATTTTATATTATATAAATATTATATCAGAGATGATAAAAAAAAACAGCCCTTACTAAAAGGTAGGTATGAAAATAAAGAGTTATCAGTTTTTCCTAGGCATAGTCAGTAAAATGCACAGTGTAATGATATCTACCGTTTACGTAGCATTAAGTTGGCATAGTAAGGTTCAAAATGCAACAACTATATGATTCCACGTTCTATACAGACCGCCCGACGTAGCACACAGTTCGTCCCTCGACGGGATACAAACTATAATGATGGAACAGTTGATTGCCAATAGACCGTTGAACGCTGAAAGGACGAACATCGCCGATTACAGGAACCATACATTGTAAGATAATACTGTCGAAAACATCTTTTGAGTCAGTTTTTTATTTACTTATTTGTAATGGCATGAATTCTCGCTATTTCTCCCGCTAGCTAGGTAGATTTAGATCAATTTCAAATACTTCGTCTTCAATGTAGGTGTGGAAATGTATTGTGAGAGGCGTGCATTACGTGCATACAGTTATATGCGGCACATTAGCAGTCGGCAGTTCGTATTTCGCATTAGCGTTTCCCCGAACATACAGGGTGGCAGGGACATCGACGCGAAGCCGGCTACCATGGATTCAGTACAGGATTCTGAACCAGCCCGCGTTGTAATATTGCGTCGGTTATTTAAAAAAAAACAGCTGCTCCATACATTTTGACCGCGTAGGTATTGCACTTTTCTATGAAACAACAGATGATTTTTTTAATAACCGACGAAAAATTTCAACGGGTTCAGAATCATGTACTGAATCCGTGGTAACCGGCTTCGCGTCGATTGCCCTGCCACCCTGTATATCTACACTAGCTGTTGCTCGCGACTTCATCCGCGTGTATTTTGGATTTCATCATATTTTATACATAGGATATATCTAGGATGAAAAGAAGCGCGCACTTTGGATGTGTTTTCGTACGAATTTCACTCGTACGAACTCGCACTAACGATCCCGACCCTCCAAGTACAAAGGGACCGTGCAGACTGGGTGCGACTTAGTCGTACGTATACGTACGTTTAGTTCCGACGTCCTAAATCAATCTGAAATTGTTGGGATTTTTCGTGCGTTCAATGCGATGTCACCGGAACACTACCTATTTAACGAAAAAAAAACGTATCTACCTAGTGTACAATTCGTACAACCATGATCGTACGTGTACGCACGAGTGAAATTCGTACGAAAACGCATCCAAAATGCGCGCGGCCTTAGGCGTCCAGTACATGACGCCGGAGCCGCACCGGCGATGGACCGCATGATCAACAAAATCTCATAATTCTATCTCGAAATGAGTGTAAAATCTACGCCGGTGCGGCGCATGGGCGATATTCATTCGTAAATACAAACATGCGGTCCGGCGTTGTGTACAGGAACCCTAAGTTCTTTGCCAGGTGGGGGGCTACCTATCTGTTAAATTTCATATCGATCGGTTCAGTTGTTTAGTAACAGACAGACTGAGTTACTTTCGCACGCATTGATAATATTAAGTATGGAAGTACGTCCGATTTTACCGCCTGGCTGTGCCGATTAATGGCCGATCTGAACTAGTGTCAAGCATGCCTGAGGATTTTGTGCTCGATTCGAGGATTTAGTGTTCAAAGCCTCAACGAATTGCAGAGCCATCTTATAACGGGTGAAGAAACACGTTTAACGAAGCCGAGAGACACTTTTACTATTGTGTTTTTTTTTTTATTAGGCCATAGTTTACCATAAAAGTTGTTTCCCAACAATCATTTTTGCTCAATGTTACTTAGTTTGATGAACAGAATGCGTAGAAGACTATTTGGTGGATCTTTTACACCCCTTATTTGTATCTCTAGAAAAGCGAGGC
This sequence comes from Agrochola macilenta, assembly GCA_916701695.1. Taxonomy (NCBI): domain Eukaryota; kingdom Metazoa; phylum Arthropoda; class Insecta; order Lepidoptera; family Noctuidae; genus Agrochola; species Agrochola macilenta. The sequence goes on from OU753564.1 coordinate 14,747,811, forward strand.
TTCATTTTGATTTAATAACGTAAAAATTTAAAGCTCAAAATGGTATCCATTTTTTGTAATATCCGTAATATCAAGCCATCAGCTGTGTTGGATGATGTATAGGGATCATAGTGTAGTTCATAGTTCGTCATAAAAACAAAATACGGAAGGTCCTTAATATAATAAATTAAATTCGGTCTGTATACCAAATAGAGGACGGGGTTTGCGCATGACAACAGTTCCCCAATATTACTTACCAAAGTAGTTAGTGGGAGCAAAAAAAAATGTGTTTTTTTATGTTTTTTATTCACTGTATAGGGTGTGTTTTGACGATTAATAAGATATCGACAAAAATACGATGTAGATCGTCTGTTGCTTACACACTTACTCGAGTCTGGTTAATCACACGAGTCGAGCAAATCTGTAGGCACCGTTATTCAGTCACAAATTACAAAACCTTCACATTTATATTATTAGTAGGATTTGTTATGTAATAGATTTATTTTATTCTGTTCGGGAAACTTACAGCAAAATATAAGGAGTTTAGAAAACATGACATCTTGGCTGACAGTGACCAACCTCTCGGAAAATGGGTTGGTACTATCTGGCGACCAGCTCTAGCACCGGGCGCGCTCATTAGTCACATCAAATAGCGCGCGCTTCCCCCGCTTCCTGTTACACACTTCCGTCCCTTTTCACGCAACGACTCCCACAGATTGGAGGAAAGCGAGAGGAAAGATGTTACACATAAAAAACTTGGCCCATAATACTTACTTAAAGCATAAATTTAAAAATAAATACTACACCATCGAATAACACTAAGCAATCGTTTAGACATAAACAGTGAGTTTTCCGTGAAGAAGCTTTTCACCAACAAATAAATAAATCATAAAGTAAATTAAAAATGAATAAATAGTAAAATGTATATTTGTTCTAGGACCGGCAGTGGCGGTGTGTTGTCTCCGGGTGGCGGAGTGTCGCCGGGCTACCTGCCGCCTCCACTCTACGTGCCCACCTACCACTATCACACGTAAGTTGCTACATGTTACATATTCTACAACAGTACAACGATCTTTTGGCGCTCAAACGACTTTGACAGGGAGGCATTGCTGGTAAACATTTGTGCAATGTATTGAAAAAACAAGATGACGGCGCGTTAGTTCCGATTTTGACCACGCGCCGAAAGAACCGTGTAGCGTTGCACATTCAAACATGTTCTTGTTTTGTTGCTTGGTAGCCGATTAAATTGAAGTGCTAGTGGGCGGGCCAATGGGGTCGGAAAGCTCCCGTGTACCGTGTACCGTGTACAGGAAGGCGCGGCGTCGATAGGCTCACAAGGTGGACCTAAGACCAGAGGGATAACTTAAGAATTCTAATCTCAGTCTCAAACTGTGGAACCTACTATTGTCGCCGAGATATTTTTAACGAACGTTTTTAAATAAACCGCAAAGACGGATGGCAGTCGCATATAATGTGTAACATCTGACATCTTGGCTGACAGTACCAACCTCTCGGAAAATGGGTTGGTACCTGATGGCCAACTGTAGCACCGCGTAGGCTCATTGGTCAAATCAAATAGCGCGCGCTTCCCCGGCTTCCTGTTACACACTTCCGTCCCTTTTCAAGAAATAATTCCCACAGATTGCAGGAAAGCAAGAGAAAAGATGTTGCACATCAAAATCGTTCTAATTCAAGTCTGAATCTCATCTCAGCACCAATCCATGTCAAAAAGTAGGGAATTTAGAGGCTTTTCCACAGATTTTGACTGGAGATTAAAATGCGAATATTCATAAAATTTGAGAATGCTCCACTGGTCGTCGCAGGAATTCGATTGATACGTGATGAGCATGACTGCGTTGTGGTTTGTGAAGCTTGTTATGTTCAGCAGTGGACGTCCTTCAGTTGAATGACGATAATGATGATGAACTTGGTTTTTGTCTTATATTCTCGTCATCATATAAGCTGAACGGTGTCTAATGGTTGACATACTTATGTCAGTATTGTAAAATGTCATGTTTGTGAACGGGTGCCTTCAGTAGGGACTAGTTATCTTTTAGCTGCCACGGCTTATTTTAATTATTGAATTTTTTAGTATGGATGCTTTTAACTTGCACGTATTTCTACATTGTTCTCATATACAGGGTGGCAGGGACATCGATGCGAAAACTGTTACCATGGATTCAATACATGATTCTGAACCCCCTGTGTTAAAATTTTTCGTTGGTTATTTAAATAAGAACCACTGCTCTATACCTTTTGACCGCGTAGGTGTTGCACTTTTCTATGTAACAGCCGATTTTTTAAAATAACCGACGATAAATTTCAACGCAGGGGGGTTCAGAATCATGTACTGAATCCATGGTAATAGTTTTCGCGTCAATGTCCCTGCCACCCTGTATAATTTTAACTCTAATGATGTAACTAATATTTTGTAACAACATTTTCATTTTAAAGAGTGTCCATGTAATTTCTAGAATGGGCAACTAGCTTTATCTTTCTGATTGACCAACCCCTTGACAATTTAAAAGTGCTTGTATTTGGTTTAATTGAAAACAATGCTTAGAGTTAGAGATTAACCCTTGCCTTGTGCCCCCAGCGGCGGAGCGCACGGCGTGGCGGGCGTGGCGGGCGTGGGCGGCCCGCCGCCGGCGCACCACGCGTCGGGCGCGCGCCTGCCGGGCTACCTGCAGCCCTACTCGCCCACCTACCTCGTGCCGCAGCACCACCAGCAGCACCTGTGGTACACCGACTGAGGCCGGCGCCACCCCTGTGGCGTCGCCCCGGCGTGAAGGAGGCAGTTCGTGCTAGCGTTGCCCGCTCATAAAAGACATTAAGCTAGCTGTGCCCGCTCCGCGCGCCTGCGGGCGGGCGGGCCGCGCTGCGCGGTTGGCCAGTGCGTCCGGCCCGCCCGTAAGCCCGCCCGAGTGGCCGAGGAACTGAACTCGACTATCACACTGCAATTTTTAAATAAATCCATGACTAGTGTGAACCTAACATGTTCCTTTAACAAAAACTCACGTTCAACGCTATACGATAGTTGAAACAATAACTTTCTTGTACAAATTGTGATTTTTATTTCTTATTTTTATTACTTTTAAAGATGGGTTTTATATTTTTCAGCGACGTACAGCAGTAGTCGCTCTATTCGAGTTATACTTAATCGAGTATAAAGTGTTTAATCATTATTTGTTTAGATATGTGTAATTTATTACATAATAGCGTTATGTAAGCGCTTATAAATGTATGTGTAATAGTTAGTGTCGCATTATTTTGTATCGTTTGATGTCCGTACGGTCACGTAGACAACAATTTATTCACTTGTATTATATGGATTGTAAATTTTGCTGATAAAGCGAGTAGGTTGCATTTACTAATATTTTATCATAGTTTAGTGTTTGTACCAAATCATTTTAATGGGGAATTTATTGATATAGCGATTATAATATGTAACGAGTATGCGTTTGTTTGAGCGGAGGCGTGCGTGGCGTTCCTGACGCGCGACGCATGCGCAGCACGGTTTAGTTTTACGTCACACTTTTTGTCAATTATAAAGTTTGATTTTACTTGTACGTAGAGAGTATAACGCTTTAGATATATTGAGATTTTTTTCATACGTTTGTTACGTTCCATATCAAGTAACACAACTGTAACACCACGAACATTTATTGCTGTGTTTACTATCGTATATTCAAAATTAAAGGGTTTTATATTACGTAGAGATAATTAAAAGTGTAGGGCGCGGTGATGGACTACTTGTATAGATGTAGATTCGAGTATATTAAACGAAATAAAAAAAAAACTATCTAAGATATTTTATAAACATTTAGTACACACTAATGATTAACTAAGATTGTAATAATGCATGTATAATCACTTTAGATAGAACTAAATTGTTTAAAAAAATATAATAATGTCCTTTATAGAAGATGAAAAAAAAAATGTTATGCAATTATTTTTACGACTGCAATTGATTTTTAGTTTATTATTTTGATAAGTGTTTAGTGACACAAGAGCTACTATTATTTGCTGACTCGATACGCGTCGATATACGACTGGGTATTTCAGTTTTGCAGTGTTTTAAACATAATATTGTAACATGTTATCGTCCGGTGTGCCCGAGAGTGTCCCGCGAAGTGCGCCCGCGCCGCGCTCGCTGCGCTCCCCGCGCTGTACATAAGTATTAAATAAATAAGTCATATCGTACAACTTTCGTAGTCATAAAGAATAGATCGATAGATGCCGCTCTGTTGCGCGGGCGGCGCACGGCGCGCGGCTTGTCTGCTTAGCATACGCTACGGCATACGGCAGCATATGCATCGGTTGCTAAATATATTCATTATATCGTATTATAAGATGCATCACTTTTAATATATAGCAGTAAATTAATTACAGCGATATTTATTAGAAGTTTAATGTTACGCTTCTTTGGACAAACGACGAATTCTCTTTAGAAATGCATATTTATATGATCTTAGTAAATATAACTTTCATGTAGCGTGTTTTTATAGAGCTTTTGGTGTCATGCAACGGCAAATATCGACGGATGTGCTTCTGTGTCTATATCCTATTAATTATTACGAAATTGTCCCATTCAGGACGTTAACCTCTTTAATAATTCTAGAAATCATTATGAATATCGCTGTCTCGTATGCTTCCCGTAGCGTATACTAAGTAATTTTTTTGATTTAATATATTTGGTTTATTATCATTTAGTATTAAGTGTTTAATTTATAAATATCCACCATTTAATCGCAAGATTCTATAAACCACTGCATTATGTTAAATTCATATTAAAAATGTTTTATATGACAAGACTACTATGTAATATTATTAGTTTTTATCATAAACTTAGTACATTAGTTTTGCTGCCCGACAATAATTATTATGTTTAGTTTTGTATTTCTAACGGTTGTAGTTATAACTATGTATGTTACTTTATTTTGTTTTATTCTCAACTGCTTAGTTGATTTCGGGCGTCGTAATGAATACGTCGATATTTAAGATTCACAATTTTCTAAATTGTCGAATCTGTTTTTTTTTTTTTGTTTTCCACAAACCTTTTCTAAACTTATATCTTTCCATTCTAAGTACTTCTCACACCCAATCATTGATAAAAATATAAAAATAATAAAAATAGTGTCTTACAGAATGTTTTCACAATCGACGAGGAAATTGTGTCTTTTTCATGTCCTTTGTATGGGACATTCTGTACCTGAATACTTATACATTACGACATCCGATGTGACGCGGACTTGCGAGTGACCGGGCCTTTGTCCACAAACTATTATAATTACATATTAAATAGATTATTATACTGATCAATTTATATTCAAAATCAGTTCTAATTATATTGATAATCAATAAATTATGTGGTTGCTTGCAATAGCGATTGATTTAATAATCGAATATGAATGTAATTATTCAATTTTTTTGAAGATTTTTTTTTTCTATGAGCTAATCAAATGATGAAGTACGACAGTACCCGGCCATTAAAATAACACATCGATATTTAGCAAAAGCTCGGCTTTGTAAACCACGGCCATTGTTAATCATACCTGTATCAGTCACTGTGTCTTGACTGATATTGACGGGAGGGCGCTGTGCACTTGTTTTGTGAAATATATTGAAAAAACAAGATGGCGGCGTTAGTTCCGATTTTGGCCACGCGCCACAAGATCCTTGTATAACTATACGATTGACAGAGATGAAGATCTGGAAGAGCCTGTCACAGTATCGGTCGAAATAAGCTTGATGTGCCATAGTAACGCCCAGGTACTGTTTGTCGGCCGCCCAAAGACCCGCCCACTCGCTGCGTCCGCGCAGTAGAAAGCGAGATTGCCCCTCAAGCGAGGCTTTAGTCAATGATCTCTGTTGAAACGTGCACATATTATAACTATTACCCCTACGTATCGATGTAGCACGGCGTTAGTTCGTCTCAATCTTTTGTTTTAGTGATTTTATTATTTCTAAGCTTTTATTGGAGTTTTGGGGTTTATTTTTAAGAGTATTAACATAATGGAATGTTAACACATTTTCTATAATAATTTTGTCTTAGTTCATTATACGTCTGCTTACGGTATCGTTTGAAATTGCCTTATTATGTTTTAATGTGTATATGGGGCATGTTGTCGCGGCGCATTCGACCCATTATATCGCATACAATTTATTTGTATCGACTCACGATTCACTCCACTGTCGCTGAACCATCGACGATCGATTCCTTATCAGACGAGCAGTGGACTCGGTCGATCAGTCGATGCATCTAATACACAAGATAACTAACTGTTTGTCGACGTGTTTCTGTGATTATTACTCATTATAATATTAGTTCGAAAACTGTAAATGTTGGGTTGTTGCAATAAGTAAATTCTTTTGTGTATAAAATTGCATTTTGCGAAGCAGCTGTAGGAAATGCCCCGTGTATGTATGTATATTTAGTTTAGTTGTATATGGTTTCACCAAAACACGATACCGATAATATTTATAGAGGAATTTTACGAAAAAAAGTCGCGATTAGCTAATTCGAGTGTCGACAATAACTTATTGTTCTATATGGTAACAATTAAATGTACAAAATACTCTTTGTAAGATGGTAATAACCTGCACCAGCTATAGATAATCTGCGTGCGCAGTTTATTTGCAAAACATATAAACAAACACGAATTATCCACATAGACAAACATCAACTTTAGGCAAAGTGTAAATAAGGAAAGTGGGTTGCAGCTGAAAATCAGCGTCAGGTGGTACACTTTGTGTTGCCATCTGACATTTATGCTGAGCTGAGGCCCTATTGGCATTATAATCATTGTTTTTGTATTTTTTTTTTTAGTTATAAGGTGTTTTTTCTGGTGTTTGCCAATAAACGCATTTTTCTTTATTTAGAAAGAAAGAATTCTTTCTAAATAAAGTTAATTTTAGACCGACTAGTATTGTTGAAAAAGTCATAAAAAATACGAAGTTCTTGCGCAAACTGAAACTCATGCATTACAGTTATTTTTTTCTAAAACTCGTGTTTGTTTACCTGTTTGGCAAATGAATTGCGAACACAGATTAGTGCCATCCATGAAGACGCGCCCCACTCCGCGATTACTGTGCTGTAAGTACTTTAGCACGGAGTGGGGCGCGTCTTCGTGAATGGCCCTATACTGCTATCGATATCATACGTTGTTTCGTTATAAGTTCGGACATTTTATATTCCACTGTGATTATGTTACGTTCAGTGAACTGTATCGGTGAAACTGTTGGTAGGCTTACGTTTGATTTAATTCATGTAACTTTTAACTACGTACCTGTCGGTACCAGCTGAGAACTAACTCTACAATAATGGGTATTTTTATGTTTTAATTTAGCTTATAGGGGCTTGTGTAAACAAGTTGATACTATTAACATGTTTTAAATTCGATATGTGGGTGATCAGGGGATATAGCACTGATGTTGCTTAATTTTCTCTTCAATAATAATCAAATAGTTTATTATTAGATGAAAAATTGTAAATAAACATCCAAATATCCCTTATTATTTTATTTTTATTTTTTCCCGTTCCTTATTTTCCTTTTTTTTTTTTGGTTTTTGGCGTATCTGTGGGCCTGTCTTCGTGCATCGCAAGTAGTATACACGTGCGCCGTCGTTGTCTCATGCCTCAACACTTTGTAACATAATTTTAATCATAATATTATATTAGTGGAAGCAAGCATTGCTATACATTACTATCGTCAGTGTAGAAGTAGTGATGGCGGCGCGAGGCGACGGTGGCGCGCTCTATAGTCAATAGCGTGGCGAAAGACGCCTGAGCTGCTGTCTCGACAATAACCCAGTGTCAGACAATAATCATTCTTATCATTTGCCAATTAGTAGACATTTTTGTTTGGCCCCTTATTAGTGACCATAGTATCTACGTGTGTACGATTAAATAGGCCTTTAGAATATAGCGTGCGATATGTTTTAGTACGATTCGCGTCAACAGATTAGTGAATATATTTCACAGTACGAAGTCTTTTCCATAGCATATCTTATAAATAATTACGTATATTTGATGTGCATTAGAAATCCATTTTAATATTATATTTGAGGCGTGGGTGTCACCTGTCGATACTGTAGTAGCATTTTATCGCGGATTTTATGAAGTGTCGAGTACTTTACATTACGAATTAAAAGCATTAGGTTACCCTTTTTATATGAAGTGATCTTATCACCCATTTTCTACAGCTATCACTTATCTAAATAATTTTTAATTAATATAAAATTATTCAGCATTATCTTTGAAGAATGTATTCCTTATTAATATTACATTTTAATATATATTCCAAGGCCCAAAGAGGTCAGTATAAACAATTTAAAGAATATTTTGAGTTCAAATGAACCAACTTAAAATTAATAAGATAACACGATTCTAGAGTGTATTATTACAAACTTTCTTGTTCATAAAATACATAAAATTAATTTTTCATTGTAAACTTTTACACATAATTCTAATTGTATAAATAATAGATTTTCCAAATCGACTGACTGTTAACCATTTAGATTATAATAAATCGTTATTCGTGCTTAGTCCGCAACTTGTAACCGGTGGTAGGTGCACAATGCTAAGTAACTTCAATGGACTCATACTGTTATTACGATTTTAATGTTTCGATGTTGAGCACCGCGTTATTTAAGATATTGATATACATAGCAGCTACCAAGTCTGGCGACGATCGGCCGCTCGCGGCGCCTGCGCAGGCGCTGCGGCAATCCTCATAGGGTGGAAAGGGATCAAGTCGCTATTTGTATTTGGCATAACATAAGATTATAAACTCTAATTTTACAAGTCTGACGTCACAAGTTTGTTGTTACTAGATATAGTTATGCTGCTGGTTAGGCTCTACTCTATAGTATTAACTTTTGTATATTCATTCTATATCTACGTAATAGGTAAACTATATGTGTGATAATAACAATAAGCTTTTCAACTAGATGGAGTACAATGAATTCTAATAACTAACTCATAGGCCAATGTTAATAAACATTATTTTTACACTGTCTATTAAAAATGAATGTGATTTTGTCTGTAGTGAGTAACGTTTTAGATAATGCAGTCCAGCGTCATGTCGCTTAGTTACCTAACTCCTTCAGAAGACCCGGAACGTTCGGAGATTAAATTTATCTTATGCTTAGGTGTGTCGTGTATATCGTGATAAGTCAATTGTACAAGATATTATTATGATCAGCTTCAGAAACAGTAGTTGGTCAGGTAGTGCACCGTTTACCAAAATGATTTGCCGTCCAATGTTAACAGTACCTTCGCGAGTACATTATGGCAGCTGGACTGTTCTTCGATGTATTTCGTTAACTATAATCGCATATTTCGACACCAAACCGACTATATTATAGATGTCTAAAATATTTTATATTTATCTAGAGCTTATAGAATGATTAGGGCGGTAGTAGTATAAAGTGGCAGAGGACTGCGTGTCGCGTGATAGTCTGATTTTCATTAGAGGATATTATGCGCACACGCAGGCCGCTGCCCACAAAAGAATATCAGGGATGTATAGCGGTAGAAACAGCTTTTTAACTTAGAAAAACTTTATCAAAGATTTATACAAGCTATGGGTGTAGTATCTGCGTAGGTTTAGGTAAATGTCTGCATTTTATCTGTGATTGACTCGATGACAACGAAGGCTGACCAAAGAAGATTTTAAGTGTTTTACTGGCAAATAATTATAGGAATTACCTCGGCTAAATGTACCTGAATGATACGCAATTCTATCATAGCTAATCAACGTTCATATTATTCTGCAGTCGTTGAGAACTTGGGAGTGGCTCACGCACGATGCATTCATTCTAATTGCTGACTAAGTTTTCATTTCGCAAACAACGCATCAGTTCTTACTACCCATGAACTATCTATGATTATTTTATTAAAGTCACCGTGATTCTTTATAAGATTGATAGAAGCTTTAATCTAATTACTGTAAGCCTTTAAGGCTTACAGTAGTTAGATTAATTAACAAGACGGATAGATAATCCCCCGTCGGAATCCGTTGTCGTCGAGCTGACACAAGTATCTTAGATGAGCGCCATTTTCTAGATTTAAAGTTATTTGTTTCGATGTCCAAATTTATTCGAGATTTACTGACTTCTTATACTACATTTCATTACGATAAATGTTTAATGTATGTCCAGCAAATACATATTTGAGTGTGTCGATGTTGCGCATTAGAGCGTGTATTGTATTGTTACGAACTAACACCTATTTTATGCTAGAATAGAGTTTCAGTAACGTAGGATTACGACCAAATTAGAAATGTAACTTTAATATATCCTAAAACACAAATATAGGTACCTTATATAATATAATAAATAATGCTACTGATTAATCCCGTGGCGGGGGGAAAAATAAAGTACAAATTTATCACTAAACCCCCGACCGTCGCGATGGCTTTAAACTCTTTCCTTGTATAGTTAGCGTTCTACGAGAGAAAGATGTTTGCATTTATTGTTTAAAATTAATATTTCAAAAATTAAATGAATGTTGTCGTAGTTTACTCGTATTCTCAATTATTTCATTTACTAATTATTCTAAAATCCTTGTACGTACGTTTTTTTCTTGTGATAATCTAAATCCGACGTAATTTATAATCACATTACGTGTACTAGTTTGTGGTAGTTTAGCTAAATATCGACGACAGGATCACATTTTCGAATTAACAAAAAATTGTATTTTATAACAATTGATGTGCCTAAGTGTAATACTTTATTATTGTAATTGTATATATTAATGGATAGTTATCGTTCTACAAGTCTCAGGAACGCGGCGCATAGTGCTCGCACCGTTCAGTCAATGTTCAAAATTAACCAACCATTGTATTTCGTGTTTATGGAAACGCTGCTTATCTCCAAAAAATCGTAAATATTGAGACAATAATTCTTTTCCATTAATGTCATTTTGAAAGCACTTTTTAAATTCAAAGTAAATTGTTGTGAAACTTAAACTTTACCATATTTTAATTATCGCTTGAATTTAAATTGTAATTCCACTTTTGTGAGAATCTCCGTGAATTTGTCACAAATCAAAATAGTGTTGTACTGACTAGCGAGTAATTTTCTATCGGTAGATTTTCTTTTCTCGTCACTAACAAAATATTGTGAACACTTTAGTATCAACTGTCGTGGTACACTAGAACATAGTCGTTAAAGATTTTATAGCACGCCAAAACGACGTTTTTGCATTTATTCCAGGTTAATCACTGTTTCATTGGGTATTACAAAATTGTATAAGTAATAGATTTATAACATTTTATGGTAGCGACGTCGGCATTGTAACATTTGTAACGGCGTTTGAATGTACTAATTGGTAAAGTGTATCTTTGTGTAAATCATCCATACTCGCCGTGTACACGATTATGAAGGGTAATTAATTGGGTAGTGTTGTAGACTTGATTGTGATATCAATAAACATTTTCATACGAGCATCATGTGGGTTGTTTTATTTCAGCGACTATTATTACCTATGTTTACTCTTTAGTGAGAATATTACCGTTATCAACACGATTTATCTATTGAAAACAATCACGCACCACATCCTTATCTGTTCTACCTACCTACTTTTATTTTATGGAGAAAATATTTGTTATTTTTTATCGAATGGTATTATTTTTAAAGGGATATTACCTACTACTTTACTACTACCATTTCTTAATATAAAATTATTTTGCACCAATAGGATTTTCTCCTGCAGTCCTGTATGGTGCGTTAGCAAACACAAATCACACATGGATAAAATCAAACTCTGGGCAACTGCCAGTGGAATCGAACCTGCGACACAGCTCAGTAGCCATATTGATCAACCACTGCGGGTTACAATAAGCCATGCTATCATTGTGAGCAGGAACGAAATATTTAATTAAAATCTGAACAGAAGTAAAATTTAAAGGATAATTATATGAAAAGCTAAAGAGCTGTTTATCGAAATTTTAATGATAAGTAACAGTGACAGTGATAATAGACTTATTGCTGACCGTTCCTACCTGTTGGAACTTAAACTTAACTTGGAGTCAAAAGTTTTGACAGCCGTTCAGTTCGTTTAGTTCACTTGTTACAAGTCGTATGTATCACAGAGATAGGTAGATACCTACTAAAATGAAGGATGTAGGTACTAAGCTCATAAGTTTCGTTAGAGCTAATTGAGTAAATTAGTCGCGTAGTCTGCACGAGGCTTATGGATGGGCACCTTTGTCTAACAAAAAATCACTGTAAAAAATACTAAGTACTTATTATCTACCCCTGGTCTAGTGGGCGCAATAGCGACTTCTGAAGTAACGTGGGTCCTAGATTCGACCAAAGAGCGGCGCCTTCAGTGCTATTGAATTATTGGAAATTCTTAAGAGCAGCCTAGTCTTGATCTGTTCCCGATTAATGACAAAGTGTCGCTCCTTATTACATGGGAGTAAAAAGGAATGAAAATATTTGCGTGTGTTATTTCTTGTGCAGTCCCCGTACCCGTAGGTAGGTACCTGCAGTTTTCTGCCGCTTGCAGATGCTTAGACAATGGTTCACATAGGAGGTAGATACCTCATAACCGATTTCACTAACACTGGTCTGAGCCGAGCGTTGAAAAGACAACAGTGCGCTTTTATTAACGTCATTTAAGGTGTTGCCTAGTGTTAAGGCTCGAACAGACCAGCGTGACGCGACTCGAACAATACAATTTCTAAGAAAACTTCACGGTTTAACAATAACCGGTGTCGCGTCGCGCTAGTCTGCACGAAGCTTTAGTGAAAACGGGCATAAGTCTCTCTAGGCAAGTCTCACGTAGATACACAGTTATGGATATCATTAGCGACCAATCGGCTGTCAAAATATCTGTTGTGACGTGATATTTTGAAGTCATCAGCGAGTCGCTGTGTCAGTACGTAACATAAGTTGCCTTTTACGAAACCTACTGGTGTCAAATATTACTAAATTTTTGTCCACTCATGATCATGATACTTACGCGACTTTCGAAGAATTTCTTAGTAACAGCCCGAAGTTTGGAAGTTGGTGGTGTGATGTGATACCCGTGCCTCGGAAAGCACGTTAAGCCGTTGGTCCTACGCCTGATCTCAATCGGGTCGTGTCGGATTTCCGTCCCATTGGACTATGGGGGACTGTCTTATGCGTTTTGGGGGACTGTCTTATGTAATTTTGACGTTCGAAAAGTGCTGATTCTCAGCCTAGTTTGAATAAATGACTTGAATTTTTGAATGTTTGAATTTGAATTTTTATGAGAGTGAGAGAAGAGAGAGTGCACCTGTGTCTGCGCACATACTTGTTCACTATAGTATCTCCCGCGCCGAAGGCTAGTCTCCGTTGAGATTGGCCGCCATGGCATATTTGGCGACAAATTTCGACAATTTTTTTGTGTAATCAAAATTAAAATCCCTGATGGTGGCCCTGCCAGAGTCAATGACACTGGCCGAAATACTTACACGAGATAATCTCTTCTCCTCCTCCAACTCCTTTGTGGAACAGCAAATCAGCTAATATTTTTTTTAAGTTCACACTACAAGGGATTGCTCGTTTTCAAATAATTGTCCCTTCGAAATTTTTGTCACCGATCATTTTTGTAGCTCATATTACCTATTAGTTATATTTGTACCTATTAGTTTTTTTGCCAATTGAAAATAATTCTAGACTTCATAATTACGTATTATACTTACCAGTAATCAGCAATTCATTTTATTATCTTTTCATAATGTAGGTATTTTCAGGTTTTACCAGGAATGGGTTTATTGAAAGAAAAAACACAAGGTATCGAGCGAAAGAAGCTTTTTTTCAACTAAATTTACAATACACAATGTCTAAGAGTTCACATAGTATAAAAATTATATCAATTGTTTTTCCGTTTGATATTTACATTTGTTTCAAGAAATGTTTGCATTGTGTTGTGATCAACAATGTGTCATTGAGAACGATAAATCAATTTATATTCGCATAAACAATCTGCGAGTTGTAGAATATTACTTTTATTGTTACACTTTTCCTGATAAGTTTTGCAGACTTTGAATAGCACCAAGGAAACAAAATGTTTGATTGGTGCTATTCAAAGTTCCATTATCTTTAGGTGTCAGTGCCCAAATAATGACAAATAGTAACTTATTTATCGAACATCAACAACACGTCCGAGCTCACAAACCAAACAACACTATACACAGTGGAATATTTGGCACATAATTAATAATTTGCCTCTCAACTTTCCAATAAAATAATTAATCGTAGTAATATATTACGTTAAATATTTGTAGTATCCCTATAATTTCCTTTTAAACCTACGAATACGTTCTGCCGTTAATAAATACATACTAAAGTGCACTTTATGTACAGTGCAGCAAGAACGTAGCACATTTTTACATGAACCATCTCCTTTCCTCCGACCCATACATAATATTATGTCACTCTAATAATTAATCAGCTGATGTATTAAATTATCTCTCAATACAAACACTCCAGGGATACAGGGCTGTTTCTTTCCACCTCAGACACCGGAACTAACTCTATTAAAATAATTAAATATGAAGGTAGTAAAATTATGTTTCGAGATCATATTTAATACATCACAGGTGTTAAAGAGAAAAAAATATTAAAATTATAATGCAAGTGTCCTTTAAATGTTTTGTTTACAAGTTATTACCGTTAACTACATATATTAATATGTAGATTTTAAGGTGCTGTGCTTTTGATATTACAATATGTACGTAGAAAAATATTGGAAAACAAGTTTTTTTTTATACACCGCGACATTTTTAGTTGTCTTACAAAAGCAGCCCACTTCATGTATCCAAAGACACATGAAGTGGGTTACTTTTGTAAGACGACAAAAATGTCACGTTGTATTGTAAGTAAGATGACAAATTAAATTAAAAAGAGTCAATTTTCTTTGGACTTTTCCACTACGCTGTATAATGTTACAGAAACATTTAGAGGACACTTAACTTCTATATATTGCAGACAGTCGTGCGTGGCCCAGCATGGCCAACAATCTCGTCCGAATCGAACAACATAATTATACGATATCTGATGTGGTCTCACAAACTGAGGAGTCTTTGAAAAAGCTATTGAAGATATTGGGTGAATGCAAGTTTCATTTGGAGAGACTCTTGATAAAACAGCGGGATTAGAAAGTTATGGATTGAAGAAATGTGTAGCTAACGCAACAATTCTATTGCAGTAAAATATGCTGTTAGTTCTTTAAAGTTTGAAATTATTGAAGACAAGATAATGGTATTCTGTAAACAAAATATTTTCAAAGACTCATCGCTTCTAGAGGCTACAAGCAAACACAAAAATTCATAAATTACGAACGTCAATTTTAAACAGGCAATAAACTACGTATACATCTGTAGTCACAATATACCTTTACAACAATATAAAAATTATTCATTATTTCACCGTCAAGTCATAAAAGTTCATTTACTTAATTTCATTTTGTGTATCGTATCGTCGCAATAATGTACACCGGCTTTGGTTAGCTTTAAAAATGCTCTACAACTGTCGTTGTATAGAAAAAATTAACATACACGATGTATGGTATATCCGAAACTTATCTTAAATGTTAGAAAATTAAACATAGGATGATTAATGATAATGATACAAATGGTATGTCTTTTTGATGCGACCGTGAGCCCTCGACCTAAACCTGATGAGAAAATTTGTACTTTCACAAAGGGCCACGGTTAGATTAATCCAATCGACTGTTACTAACTGTGAACAAAATTTAGAATACCAATATTTAGAAAAAAAAAAAAAAAAACAATCTTCAATATAATTATATTATAAACCATTAAAATACAACAACAAAACAAATATCCTAAATTTGCAATACGAGTACTGGAACACAAATACTCAAACTCAACTGTATTGAACTACTTAAACTTTAGAATTGCAAAAACTGTTCCAGTGTAGGTAACAATGTCTTTTATAATTGAGTATTTGTGTTGTCTTAAACTAAAACGTCTATGTGTTTGTGACGACTTTCCCAAATTCCCCGCAATAAGCGATGGAAGATAAGAAAGTGATCTTCGGAAGAAGAATGCGTCAAAAATGCTCCGACGCTTGCGATGAAAATTTGATTTCCACCGCTGCGTCTTAGCACTCCCGAGACAATATTATTGTGACTGCGTAACCTTAGCATTTCGACGTTAAGTGTAAATATTCTTATAATTAAACCGAAGCTATATCTAAAAATAACTTAATTCAAAGAGATCATAATTCATATAATATAATCATAACTTATTTCAAGTTGTCACGGTTTGTTCAAGTTTTGTGAATACCTGTTGTAGTGTCGGTAGGTAGCTCCGTTATATCGTCACATCTGTGTTAGATTTCACTTTCTTGAAGAACAGCATTAAAGCAATTAAGTCATAGCTTGTCATTTATAAAAGTAACGTCCAAAGACTTTGCAATGTCTTGAAGAAATAAACGGAACTGAAAATGCCATGGTTGTTAAAACATTTTAAACGTGAGCGAAGCTCTCGTGAATTTATTTCTTGTATTTTTAGGGTACTAGTGTTCTAGAAGATCAAGTTAAATACTGACACATATGTAATGTAAACGGACCATTACAAGATCTGCATATTGCGGAAGCATTGAGCAAAACTTGGCCTGTGATGTTCAGTGACATATTGTATGATATATTAATTGTTGAACTAAAGATATTTCCTAAGCTAACTTACGCATTACTTAACATTATTAGTAATTTGGAAACGGTATTACAATAAATTAATAAAACAAAAATATGCACAATATGACAAGTGTGGCAAAATTGAACAGTTTTGAAGACGGTTCGGTAGGCGTGTGGGTCAGTCAAGTCCTTGGTACCAGATTAACACTTGGGGATCCTGAGTTTAAGAGCCCCTTATGTAGGGTTCTCTTGAAATTGAGATCCGCATGTCTGTAGGGATCCTGTCCCGTTCATTCTGTTTCTAGCTGCCGAAGCTGTTTGTTCAATTTTGTGTAGTCACTAGTGTGGGCAGGGCCTAGCTGGTGCGCTTAAGATGCGCGGGCGCAAGTCGCGCTACTTTCGGCGGGCGGATGTGCGCGCCGTGCCCGCACTCGTGCTTGTGCGCGTGCGCGGGGGACTTCTTGCCGCTCGTTGATAACCGCTTGCGCGGTTTCAGGAAATCTGAAAAGATACAGATATGGAAATTAGGCTTTGTTTTATGTGGCGTGGAACAATGAATTCTCTCTCAAACCGCAGCTCATAACAATGGCAATGCTGATTCGATGCTGAGAGTAAAAAGTTCCAGACGGTCTCGAATTCGGCAATAAAATTCAATTCAAATTAATTTCGTTTCTGTTGTGTTCATACATCGGTTATTGACTTACACTGGCGACTACGCCGTGATAAAACGCAAGGTGAAAGCAGTTTACGACTCTTGTTAACATTTCTCTGAGAAGGGTGACGTACGCAGCCGCTACGATGCATAAAATCAGTCGTAAAACATTATTACAGGGGGCGTGGTCGGCACCATTGTGGATTGGGAAAAATTTTATGACTCTCAAACTGAAAGGTTCGTTAAGACGCCCGGAGCCCCGTGCCCCGAGCCCCCGGATGCAGCGCCTGCGTCCTACGGGACCTCACCATATTTTACGACTTCATCCATGAGGATCGATTGTAAAAAAGTAGTTTTAGAGTACTTAAAGCGACGGAATCCTTTTTTCTAAACGAATCCTTGGGCGGCGACGTTCTTTGTAACCATTTCTAATTTTGAAAAAATATGGCCTTAATAACTATAAAATTTTACGATCTTTTTACTACTGTTTAATCTGCGTTATAATAGTTGGCTTGTGAGTTACTGGTGCGAAGGTTGCCATGGAGCCCGTAGACTTTTTTATAATCACACCAATAACTGTCGTTGAATAGAAAATTATTACTCGTGAACAAAATGTAAGGCATTTGGAGCGTAAAGATGACAGAATAGATAGGCTCTATGATGCAAATACTGTTGAATCTGAAGATATTATTAAAAGATAAGGTAAGTATCCGTTGCATTTTAATAACAAAATGGTAGTTCGGGGAACGAACATGAAAATAGTTAAGCATCGTTAACATATAACTGATTCTTGACGTGGAAACCCAAAACAGGAGAAAAAACAATAAGTAAATAATTATAAAGATACAACAACAAATCCTTTAACTCAATAAGAAGCAAAGTGGATACGATTCCAAACTTGATGCGATAGAAAAAACTTACAATGATTGGATTCCAAGAGCAAACGGGAGCGAACAGTAGTCGGGAACAATCGTACGCTATGATCATCTAAATTATCGGAACGGACAAAAAATGGCGCTGTAACCGTTGGTACCAAGGTCGAATGAAACTTGCTCCAATGAGCCGCGTTTTGTCCTCCTGACGCTAGGTCTCAAATCTTAACCAATGGCTACATTTTGTTTCAAGTCTGTTTTTTTATCATAGTGTATCGTTGTGATTCATTGTTAAAAGAATTTCAAGCAGGTGTTTCTTTTCCTGGTTCACAGGTGTTTTCAAATATTTTGTTTTGTGTGTATATTTGTTCGAAAATATTACGAGTATTTTGCCGAAAATGACCTTAGCACCATCTACATTATCTCATGAGGAGGACTGAAACTGGTAATATTAGACCTTAAAAATGTTTAATTATCCAAAATGGTCATAGGTTATCTTCGCAAACTTCGTCGCAAAATATAGACAGACAAAAACATTGGCATTTTTGCTGACTTTAACGAACGATATTGAAAAGTTAACTGCGTAAAAATCATATTTGTCATTGAAAGAAAGCAACGGAATTAGGTTTGTATCGTTACACGTTCGATAATTTAATGTAAAGTCGATTCTTATGCAGCATTTTAATAAAAATCAAGGTGAAATGTCAAGGTGAAAACACAGCTTAGCAACAAGTAAAGACGCTATTAAAACGTTCGACGTAAAAGTCTCGTTTGTAATAATAAAATTGTCTGAATCATGGTAAAAAAAACGAGATTCGGTGTGCAGGCGGGAACTATGTCAGTGACGTCATGGAGCCAAGGTCGACTGGTGGTCGCCCGGAGGTTCCCGCCAAATTCACCAACACGTGGATTTAAAGGTTATGTTCATCATAACAATATAACCTATAAAATATTATTTACGTAACTGCTTATCAGAGTTAACGTTAGAAGTAGTTTGTTACGTAAAAAAGACTGACCACATTTATTACGTTACGTATAAAACACTGTTAACACGCGTGTGTAATAAATAAATTCTAACAATTAACCTTCCGAAATTCGTTTTACGTGACTATAAATTACAATACGTTAAAAATAGCAAATTATAAATACATGAAAACGCGCTACACTAGATGCAAGCGCGAGAAAATACTTTCACGTGGTGACGCAACGGTTTCCCGCCAAACGTTCAATGGAGCGTTTCGCGCCATTTTCATCTTGATATAACCTGACTAATTCGCAATGTGATTTGTATAGTATTAGTGTGTTTACTAGTGTGCCCTATGTGTGTTGGCCGTGTATTATATTGGGCACGCGTAAACATGCGGGTGTATGCGTAAACAAAATGGCCTTGGGAGGCGTGCGCGCGTGTACAGTCTCGGCACAAACAACACTCACGGTTATCGTGGACTTTATCAATCTTTTATCGTATAGTATACTAGCTAACTGTGGAATACTGAGTTAATTTTTGATAATTCATTAAAATAATGCGTGTAGTCAACGTAATCCACGAAGTTATGTTTAACCTTGAATTGATAAAGTCGCCATTTTAAATGATAGAGCGTTGCGCGTGATTCTAATGATTGTTAGTTGACCGAAAAGAAACACATTTGGTGATGATTGGTTTTATAATCAAAAACAACGCTGCTAAACAGCATTTGAGCTGTAGTTTTAACCGGCGTCCGAGTGCTGAGGTTATTTTGGTCGACCTAAATATCGGCGCGGGCGCACGAACTCTACCTCTTTTGATGCGGCTATAATTCACGTGTTTACCGCGCAAATACGATTCATAACACGAAACTAGTATACAAGAATAATTTGACGCAATTCCAAGTAACCGTCATCGCTGATTGGCATTAAGTATTCAGCGTGTTGTTAGTAGAACTAGCAATTTACATATTTTGAAAGCCGTTTAAAGGTAGCGTTTGCGATTTGAATGTTTTAAATCTTCTATAGGTTACTGAAATCGATATTATGTTGTTGCTACGGAGATGCATAAGTATTTTTTATATTGTGAGTGTGCCAAGTTTGCTCTGACTAGCAACAGCGCTGTAATGCAATCCACGTGCACCGAAGGCCGCGGCGGCCGGGCTTGCATCCGTCTGCCAAAGTGCCAACACCACTAGAATCTGTGATCGCATGGAAATAAAAAACCAAAAGAACAAAATTGGTAAGTGAGAAAAAATGTGATCCTTCCTGAGATACGTCAAATTATCTTCATCGGAGGGAGCACGTCGGGGGTTGTCACCGGGCTTTGATCCTACCGCCTGCGCCAGAGTGCAGGAAACATGCCGCGCAACGGGAATAAGTAATTGAGGAGCGTGGCTTTGTGCTACTCAACATTAAAATAATGTATTCACTCATGGTACATTCACTTCACCCACCATTACAAAAATCTCCAAAAAATTACATCTGGCGAAAATATAAATTGCGTTATTATGTTTATTGTTGAAGAGCGTGCCACAAAGGCCTGTATCCCTGCACCACAAATGCTGTCCAAATGTTGCTCGCGCGTGGGAATGACGCAAGGGGGCCGGTCACGATCCTGGCCTCGAGAAAACGTTTCAGTCATTACATTCAGAGAAAGGGACTCAAGAACGACCCTCCTTTTGTTACTCGTAATTACAGGCTTGTTCAGAGTTCCTCTCGTATTTTTGTGAAGGATTGAGGTAAACATTATAGTGAGCGTAATATTACGTGATCCAGAGATCCAGACGCAACGATAGACGGTGCCTACGCATCTGTACGACAAGACACATAAAACTTGTTGAGCTTTTGAGTAATTCAGCACAAATTTGTTTGCAGTTTTTGCTGCAGGCGTTCCATGAAAATAGTTTTATGCAACGACAAAATTGGAATTACCTCGTCGAAAGAGATACCGTACCAAAGTCCATTCCGTAGTTCTTGTTTAGGGCAAATTGGATTTTCGGAATCCCCGTCGATGAAACAAAACTGTCGAATCGATTTCCCAGAAAACGTGTCCAATGTTTTCCTCTTGGTGACGTTGTATTGTATTAGGGACTTGGGGACGGGGAACAAGTCCGGACTTGATCGGACGTGTTCGTGTTGTAATCGGTGTGTGCTGCGCGCGCGCCGATTTGTCAGGCGTGGGCGGCGCGTCCCGCTCAGAACAGGTTGCCGCGCACGCTCCCGCCATCTTATTTTATTCATTTACTCCTTAGGGTTGGTGATTAATTCTCTTGTTTTATTATGTCGGTTAATATTTTTATGTATGTCGTGATAAATTGATGTGGTTAGAAAAAAGTAGTATTTTAATTCCCAAGGGAGTTATTAATAGTTTTATCTTATGCTGAATTAATCATTATTAGAACCGGTTTTGAAGTTTCTGATTTCTAGTAAGATGAACCTCGACCCACAATTAACATAGAATTTTCAAACAAAAACTAAACTTAGGGCTGTTGAGCTCAAAAACTGGAATCCTTTCGTTAGATTTTTCACAGCTGCACAGGAAATACATTGTTACAGCAATGGCGACTCGTTTGTTGGGCGCCGGCGAGTTTGCATTGTGATTACGAACCAGTTCCGAAATATCTAGGCCAAGTGAAAGGCGATTCGATGTCAAAATGGCGTACCTCGTTGAGCATACAACGCGTTTTTGTAATTATACAAATGAGAGATAATTTAAAAGTAAGTACTTATAATATTTTTGACTTTACAGATTTTGTAAAGATACAGTATATACTTTCAAGGTAGTGGTAGAAAAAAAAATTACGAGTTTTAAAAACAAACAAGATAACTTTGCAACCAAAACAAATTATTTATTTATTTTTCAAATTATTTATCGGTACTAAAAGATTGGAAATAAGTCCATCGCACAGCCCTGGGCAAAGTTCTATTACAACTGGACGTAGCATAAAAAAGGCAACAAAAACTAACCCGCGGCATATATCTGTATATTTGTATACGTTTGGTCGCTACTGGTTTTGAGTTGACTCCTAAACAAATACGTGACACTACCAGGTAGCATTGTATCCTCCTCTTAACACTTGTTTCATATTATCTGATATAGGCATACTTTATTATTCTGTTTTGTTAGCTTTTTTGAGCTCTCCTTATCGGCTTAAGTCAAGTTGAGAAATTGGCTGCAGTTTATATTCGAAGGTTAATTTAGAAAAAGAACCAATTTTTGTATATTAATTTTATTCTTGGTACATCGTCTTCACATATCATTCTATTATTAATGTACCTATGCAAAATATTGTAATACATTTTAAAAGGGAAACTTTGGAGGTTTACCCATTCTTTTCCATAAAAAAATTACCTTTTGGGCGACTAGAATCAATTATATTTTCTTGTTAATGTTGACGTTCAAAACTGACTTTTATGTGTTTATTTGAAATAAATGATTTGACTTAGACTTGTCAAATATTTAACCAACATTTTACACTTTAGCGATTAAAACTAGTTTACCGTTTTCCTTGTAAACTGATAAGATTTCAGTTCTTATTAGATTATTATGACAATAAGAGAAATTATACAGCATGGCCAAGTATCGATTAATAATAATACGCAACACTTGGCCGTGCTATATTGTTATTATTAATTGTTATAAACTTGCATAATAAAAAGCAGTAACGTGCTTTCAAAGCGTTAATTAACTATCCTCTGAATTAAATAGGTACTAACTAACTAAGTACTTTATAATTTGCGAATTAATATAACGTTCATTATTACCGCTAACGTTTAAGATTGCTTAATTTCATTTTAATTATCCGAGAATTTATTCAACTCTTAAATAGTTACATTTGCATTAATTTGAATGAAGTTTTAACTCCATGATATTTGAGAAATTCGCAAGACTAGAACTAGTAGTGATATTTTACATAGGAATTAAGACTGATTGCTAATTGCAAAAGGGGATATTACAAGCAATCAAAAATAGTCATCAAAATGTGACGCACGTATATTTGCAATGCGATGTCGCCATGTCTAAACGAAACAGGAAACAACTTTGTCGGTTACTCAGTGAGTCATACCGGTTACAGGTTAATTGGTTACCCTACTTTTTAAATGGTGACTGAAAAAGACGTATAAGTCCTAGATCTTTTATGGGGTTAAGTACTTAAATGGTTGATGGTAATATAGAGAGGAAATGGCGATTTATTTTTAGCGCCAATATGAGCGCCATCTTAACGTGTATGTTATAATTAGTTGTAAGTTTTTGACGACAGTTTTTACCACTTGAATGTCCGAAAATTTTAGTTATGTGAAGTGACCTGTCAATAGTGTTCTATGTTATAGGGTTAGGTTTCCGCACTCAGTCTGTCAGGTGGACCATTAGGCGTGGCCCGTGGGCCATGGCGGCCGTTTGGTGGTTATTCCAACCAGCCCACCTCCCTCCAGAAGTTAATTAAATCTCCTGGTCTGTTCAGAATATCTGTGAAAGATCTGGGGACCCGAGGGTTTCTGTTCTAATCTGGGTAACGCCTGTGCATTCACAGAGCACGTGCGTGACGGTTTCCTCAGCCTCCATGCAAGCCCTGCACAGAGGACTGTCCGGTATGCCTATTGAGTGGAAGTGTTTGTTTAGCGAGCAGTGTCCCGTGATGGTCCCCGTCACCAGGCGCAGGCCGTTCCTGTCCAGGCTTAATAAACGCCTGGTTAGCCTGCTATCCTCTCAATAGTGTCAATCGCTAGCATTAGGAGCTAGAATTACAGCTCACTTCACCTAAGAGTTCACGGTGAGATTTTTTACAAATAGACCGGCTGTTATAATATCTTTCAGTTGCAAGAGTGAGTTTAAAATAGTATTCCTAACTTTTTGAAATTTAAAACTGACTCATAAAATGATATCATTCCAACTACATTTTAATACACCTAACATGATTGCAGCTAAAATTGTCTAGTAATTCTAAGCTAGACTAGTCTTGACTGCTTCTCTTTATTCAGATTCGATCTACCAAACAGGATGTCGTAAATACAGGGTCAGATTACAAACTGAATTTGGAAGATTTTTTGTAGGTTTGCATGTGAAAATCAACCATTTATAAAACAATCGGACTATTTGCAAGTTACAGGGCCATTGGCTCGTATGTAATTGCCGACTCCTAACATTGGATCAGAAGCAATTGAAGTAATCTCGCAATCAGGAATGAAATTATCCGGAAATGGACCGGAGTTGCCGTCGTAGTTTGCAGAGTAAGCAAGCTGAAGTGGCAGTGGGCTGGCCATGTTGTCGAAGGACCGATGGCCGGTGGAGTAGACGAGTCCTGGAGTGGCGACGGCTCTCCAGCTAGATAGAACGACGACCTTGAAAAGCTAGCTGGGACAGCCTGGACGCGGAAGGCAGAGGAGAGAGTGCTGTGGCGCAGCCTGGGAGAGGCCTACGTCCAGAAGTGGACTGCGACGGACTGAGTTGATTGAGCAAATAAAACGAACATTACACATAGAGAGATGCATCTTTTGAACCTGTTTGCTAAACAACTTCTTGCGTGCATATTGTTTTGAAAATATGTGGGCAATGCTAACATCAACATGCAAGCTTAAATATTATGTTAAGGGGCATGCGCTAAGGTAGCCGGTAGGTTGCTGATGCAATACAACTCCATAAGTAAGCACGATCGTCAAATGTCATGATTTCATGAAATAGTCATTCAATGCGATTGTATGAACTTAGAGAGTTGTATTGATAATTTTTGTGATTATAATTCTATAAATAAACATTTGATACGGCCGCAAATCATATTTAGATCAACATACAACATGATACTGACCTGCAAATTGCAAAAAACGTAAGAAAATTTGAATTCCGCGGGCTACCTTGACGCTTTCGCCTTAACAGAAGTGTTTTAAATAGCACTCTCTAGTTAACATATTTCAACACCTCTATGGCTTTAGACATAAAGTTCATGTTGCTATGAGGATTATAAGCAATGTATGCCTTAATTGGCTGTCGTGTGAAACTTAGCAGTGAAATGACAACATGGCATCGCGTTTACATAGAAAATAGCGGTGTTGGCGTTTATGTGTTATGAGCAAGGAAATGATTGATGTAAGTAATGATAACACTGGATTGATAATCTGACGTCAAGTGAATGACTCTTCAATCTGTTTGAAGTGTTTTTATATTGAAATAGAGCGCTACTTTTGTTTACTAACGAAATGTCTGATGAATGAAGAAATGGAGTACTTACTTTAACAATTATATGATCATTGTTTCCAGTTATTAGATCAAGTAAAGGACAGTCACACAATTATATCCAAATACGCAGTATGCTGGGCTATTTTAAGCAAAAGCATCAGTATTAAGGCCTGTGCAGACCAGCGCGACTTGTCGCGTCGCGCGACAAGTCGCGCTGGTCTGCACAAGCCTTTATGCTACGAGTATCAAACGTGACATTGACAGCGATGCGGACGATTTTTGTATGCCCAATGAGCTCTTCCTTTTTTTTGATACATACTAGGTAATATATATTTTTGTTTTAGCTTGTATACCTACGCTTAAAATACAAAGCATCCAAGTTGTTTTATGACTTTATTAAAATAAGCTATAAGTACAAATCTTTTTATAGTCCAGTTTAACTTAGCATAAATTAACAAAATAAACTTGCATTGTGAAAGTATTTTAAGCTTGAAAACCAGTCCAAAACCTGCACAGGACATGTTCAATATTCAAGTAACATTAGAAAACGTTAGTAGGCGAGCCACGGATGATTGTGAAAGTAACAGAACCAAGCGAAGTTCCATTGTCGCGTGTCCAATCCGCCCAGAGACAATAGCACAGCCACATCTATTCACAGGGAAAATTGCACGTGTTGCGTCAGTTCCGCCATAAACATAGGGCTTACATGTGCATTATTTATACAGTGAACTATCCATAAATTGCAGGAAAAGTAATAGAGTGAGTTGAACCAACTAAGATTGTTCATTTCCCTCCGATTTTAATGACAGTTTTTTTTTTTTAATTAATCAAAACAAACACAAGAAATACAGACATTTGGTTAAACACACCACACAAACCACCGCGGGTTTAACAGATAGAGAGATGATAGTCCACATCATATATTCAAGACAGACCTTTCACACCTTTTGTAATTTTTATTAATATGTACAAAAGCAACAAAGAATCCTTGATTAAAATTAACAGACAATAAAAAATTCTTTGTACGTCCGTTTATTTATTTGTCAAACAATCTTTTTTGAATACGGAATGACGGACCGCCCTCAAACACGACTGTTGACGCAGTTTTGACGGGTTGTTTGTCAAAGTTGTTTGATAGTGTGCCGCGTTCCCAGTTCCCAGTGAAATTGACTGAATTATTTGGTTATTTATTTAGGGGTTTATGTCAGATTATGATTGTTTAACCTTTAAGCCTTTAAGACAACGTAGGACAGCATACACGTAGGTGTTAGTTTTGTCGTGTGAATGCATCTACCATTAGGGTCAAGAGCATTTATTAACTAGCTATAAACAGTTGCAACAAAAAAATAATGATCATTAAAAATACTAATGACCATACTGGGTATACAATTATTTTAGACGAGAATTCGCAGTGCTCTCGAACCGTAAAATGATGAGATAAATCATGACAAAAATTGCAAACACTTGTGGCATTGCGGTGCACGGGCGACGGGGCGAAGGTCATCGCACCGCCATTTTGGATTTATTCATACAACCCCCAGTCTGATGCATTGTGCAAAAGTGGCAATGCCCTGTTATTTCAGGCATTGTTTAAGATTTTTAAACAAAAAAATACCTACTCCATACCAATACCTGCTCTGTATAAACCATATTCTAACTAGAAATAGAATTACGGAACATAACAACCGATACTTCGTTAAGTATTAGCTAGTTGCTAGTTTGCTACCGATGAGGCACTCCGGTAGCTAAGCCATAATTATTTATGATGCATTCTATAATTAACAATTACTTCAAATTACGGCCTGTCAACGTTCTATGTGCGTTGTTTGTATCGGTGAACAAAGCCATAAAAAGTTGCGTTTTTACAAGTAACTAACAAGATTTTCTTTCAAAGAAACATTTTAAATTAAAAAGTTACCATCGGTAATATGTTTATAAACATCGCACTGGCACTTTCTAAACAATTTTATTGCACTGGCAATCCCGAGATTTAAAAAGAGAACAGAATAAAATCCAATTCATTGACGTTTCTTGGCGGCCATTACGTTTTTTGCAACATATTCTATCGGGAGCGGGTGGATAACCCGGGTGCGTTGACTTATACCCAGACGTGCCCCGCCTGTGCCCAGTGCCCAGGTGTCGTTAGGTAAACCCACGGACGGACGAGTAAATTGCAGGGAGCCGCGAGTTACTGAAGATATTGGCTCACTATGTGTCATTATGTCGAGATTTTTTTTCCTATCGCTGGTATTGATTATTGAGTTATGGGATTATAGTGAGTTTTATGATTAATGCGATGGGAAGGGATGCACTTCGAGTGCATCTGGGAACTTAGGTAGTTGGGAGTATGTACTCGAGATTACTTTGAGGTTCGGAGTAAATCTGGGAAGTAATCAAGTAATTTCTAATATATTTTCATCTGTTAGTTCTTATTTTAAATTAGGTAATTAGGACAATCTACTTGTTGATGCGTTATTGTTTCTCCAATGTTCACATGACCGATAAAAATAATGCAATCAATATGTAAACATGTAAAAGTTGTATCATTTTCGAGGAAAACTGTTTATCTTTACTGCATTGTGCAACTGACTTACAAAGTTTATCACGATTATTTATCAACGATTTTAAAAACACGTAGATAGAGTAGCATAAAAGATTGGAAAATCATCGTAAAGTCAATGACCGACCCACCCTTTTAAAATACTGCAGGTCCTATTCAATATGTTGAAGACGCAATACGAATCGTCCCTCAAAACGAAATAAAGGGATCGTAATCAAAAAATCTTTATAGCGCCATTGGGAACTGGGAACCTAAAAAAAATATTTTATTTATTTGTCGATTCCATAGATGTAACTTCATTCCGACTACTGTGCAGGTATGAGCTAAACGATGGGTCCTAATAATGAATGTTTAATAAAGCGCGCCCCGCAGGGGCGGCGAGTTCAAAGGATGCGCGGGAGCACGTTGGCGATCAAAGCCGCCGTTATCGAGCACTCGAGCTATCGACAGATACCGCTCATTTACAGAACATTGCTACTGGGATACGCTTCTCGATTATCTCAGGATTATCTTTGCATGGCACCGTTTTGAGAGCTTGAAAAGTTGAAATGTATTAAAGTTTTTCAAAAGTCGCAACGACCGTAAAGCGCCTTAAGTGTAATTTTAATGGGACAGAGTAAGAAGCGTTTATTTTTTTCCGATGTAAAGTTTCGCTCCCAAAGATCGTAAATATTTCAAAACAAAGATATGTTTCAAAAATATTTGCAATATATCTTCAAAGTAACACAAATAAAAGTTTCGACGTTCCCTATTTTTGCTGCAGCCACTGGAATGGATGCGCAAACCGCATTCTCAGATTTTATGCGAACATAAACGTAAATCATACTGGGTCGTCGCGGGCGCAGCTACCGAAACACGCGGCGTAAGACAAAAGCGCTGAATAACGTACGGGATTTATTATTCAGAAATGCAGTTCGGCTTCCTGAATTGCAATTGAGAAATTTTATGTGTCAGGTTTTAAGCTGTCTCTAAACCTGTGAGATTTACAGATGACTTGAAAATCCTGAACCAGTCAGTTGTAATTGTAATATTCAAAATGGTTCCCATGAACGTTAATATTCAAATGTTCACATAACAGGAGCCGCTCTATAAATCGGCAACACAATGAGATCGATAATACCTCCAATAGAGACACATAACGGCCTAAAACGGTAGCTAAATATCGTAAAAGAACAATGACGCCATTGTCCAGCCTCATTGTCCCGAGATGAGTCCTATTGTGGACAACAATTCGAGACAAGTACACGATTCCACGAGCAGCCTAAACATCGGTCGGACAAAGGTAAACACGGTACCTCGCATCATCAGGTATGACCTGAGGTCGCACTAAGACGTATGACCTCTGGACCAACCTCGGTATCTCACATTGTGTGGGACAATGCAAGAGAAAGGATGAGATTACGAGGGGTGATGCTGCCGCTAAGTATTACTTCAACAATAGACACAAAGGCTGGTGTGTGTTTACCCATGAATATGTGGAGTATAATACACAATAGCCGGTGCTATAATAAGATGCACACAACAGGTTAACAGCGTATTTTCTCAAGATAAGCATACGTGTATAACGAATTCGCGTTTCATGTTAAATCGTGCATATTTGGGGACCGGTGTAATCCCGTTTTTTAAACGCACTATTTAGATGTTTCTGCTAACTGTAATAGCTGTATTGTTAAGTAAATTAATGTAATTAACATTTTCGACGTGATTCAGAAAGTTTACCGTGTACTACGTTACGGTCGTTCGGGCAGACACAATAAACAAAAGGTAATTTGTCGGTTAATTAATAAAACAAAGGTTGTGTTCGAGTTCAGTGGAGTAGGAATGAATATTTTCGGTTTCGGAAAATGTTTTTGGGAACAAAGATTTTTTTCGAAAGTGCATGTTTTGCGTTTGTGGTTCGGAGCGTCATTTGGCAGATGAGAGACTGTTTGGGCAATCATAATCGGTGTAGTGACTTAGAAGTCCGGGGCAAGCTGGCGGGCGGCTGGCGGCCACATCTGGCCTGGATTAGCTGTGCTGAGGCTCTCGCTCGACCTATTGGGTTGCCGGTCTCGCGTTACGCACTCGAATTACTAGTTTCCTTGAACTGCTAGAGTTTCTAACTAGAATGGAAAGTCGTACCTTTCTGTTGAGGCCGCTTGACATTGCTTTTAAAATGTATAGAGTTGATTAGCTATCATTCGATTGTGATGTGAGGGTGGGAGCGAAGGGCCAGCTTTAATGTTTCTATTAGTATTTGGTCACGTTGCAGGCGCGACGTAACAAAAAAAATTATGTGAATTGATACAATCGTGTGTCGGGGCGCGACGGACCACCCAAGCCGACCCGATGATCTATTTCACTAAAGTGATTCCAAAAAACTGAGTAATCAAATCAAACACGAGTTTTTTTAAACGGGTCGAAGTTCTAATTGCCGTGAGTCATTAATGCGGCCGATTTGTTACGCTTTTAACGATACTATTATATGGGTGCGTAAGTGGAGAATGGAGATCGTAAATAATTTTTAAGTCGTCGATAAAAATTTAAAATGGAAGAAAATAAAAGCCGTAAACTCGAAATATATTTTTTGACATAAATATTATTTTTACGACATTATTATACGAAGCTTGGGTGCGTAAATATATTTTTTCTTAACGAGCGTTTACGAGCTGACCGGTCGTTCAAAATCGACAAATTCCACGTTTTAAAACGTGTGAAAGTAAAACATTGAAGGGTGGCCGTTTGACACTGGCTATAAAGGTGAATAATGATGGCTGTCCGGGTCATGTCGTAAAAACGATTGGTCAAGCATTGACGGATCAAACGTAATAATTATATACTAAGAAAACTTAAATATGGGTCACTGGCAGCTTTGGGAAAGGAAATGCAAACTGAGCAACGACGGTTGAATTTTATAGCTTTTACTGTGATGCAATTTGATGCCTTAAAAATACATAAAACGATGACAAAGTATTCTTGATAGCGAGTAATAAAATAGATGTTAAAGCATACAATGAGTTGGTTTTTGTTGTGTACAAATTGAGCAAAACGTGGTTACTTCGTCACGAAGTTAGCAGTAGGCCAATAAGCAATAAGAACGTGGGTTGCACAGTAATCTTTAACGGTGCAGGAGATTGACACAATATGCTATGCATTACAATGAGCTTGATACCAAATTATTATGATTTATGAGTCTGGACATAATAATAAATTAAACCCTAGATCAGAATTAACGTGACATTATTTCCCAGTTAAGTTAACCAGAAATTGATGAGATGGTGAAACCGGCCCTAAGTGTGGACACAATAAATGACCACAAACAATATAGACGGAGAGATTGCCATATTCAACCTTTTATAATATGGCTGGTTTTTAATTTTTGTTTTCCCTTATTAAATGCGAGTACCCGATATAATTGACGTGCTGATATTAAATATATAATGCATATTCTCCGTGGGAATGGGCACTGCATGGGAACCAAACTTACCAGTTTATCGACTAACATCTATGCAAATTTTTGTGGATTCGTATCGCACTGGACCGATAAAACTGGATTTTTAATAAATTATACGTTGTCTGTGGTGTGGTGATTTTTATTATCTGTTGTTTGAGGGATGTTGGAGGGCTTTTGATTCAGTTTGCATTTTTTTTTTTTTTTTAATAATTGTTATTGTATCATGTTATGATACAATAACTATTATATCGTGGGTTTTATTAAAAAAAAAATACGTTTAAACTTCTATTAATTTTATGCAACGTTTATAAATAAAGGGGGCTTATGTTTTTTGTTTACAATTTTCTTTTCGTCAAAGATTTTTGCGTTAAATAAGTATCATGACTTTTAATTTGCTTTATCTAAATGAGGTTTAAACTATTTCTGACCGATAAAATCATGTACATATTTCCTTTGTTTTACCATCCCATATCTTAATTTTTAAATCCGTCGGTAATTATTATTCCTGTTCAATCCTCGAAAACATTTAGCAACCAAATAGCGTTCCCACAAGCAACCACATGCAGTTTCAACATAACGGGTGTTTCGTTTAGATTTGCATACATTAACGTGCATTCAGATAAACAACGAGGCGCACTTGTAACAATCAAAACAATGTAACACGAATAAAGCAGAAAGGAATCATTAACGCCTCGATAGATGTCAACAATTTAAGATAATTAAGGGGTTTGTAATATTCTATTGTTTTTGAAAATTTACATAAGATATATACGTTTTGTAACGATTTTTCGACCCTTCCGTTGAGACAAAGGGGTCAATTGAAACGGAGGGTTACTTTAAACGACAGATTTAAATAACTGTCGATCAAAATGGAACAAAAATTTTAAGACTGTTATACAGCATGCATCAGAAAAGTGTGGTTAAAAAGTATTTGGTACAGACTATCGAACTGACAGACCCTACAATCTTCTCTCTGGGACCAACATCGTTATCGCGAAAAAAGTATCAAATGTCCTGTACAAAACTTCAATACCTGCTCGACCCAAATAAAAAGTAAAGAAAATAGATTAATTGACTCAGGTTAAGGCACACAATATACACACTAAAATAAAAATAAACAGAAACAATAAAGATAACTTAAAATAATATTGTGTGCCTCACGGCTGCGCCAAATAGGCCCAGCTCAGCATAAATGCCAGACAGCTAGTGTCTGACGCTGGTTTTCAACTGGACCTTATGTTTCGAAAATAAAAATGTATGGGACGTCTCATTATTTTTCGGGATTACGATGTAGATCCCATCCATGGAGAAACATGTTCAGTCTGAGGTTTGTATCACATCTTTTTAATACATGCTGTAGAATGAAACTTTTTAATGTTACATACAATAAGGTCGGTAATTTCTAGTTATCGAGTAAAATAGCCAACAAAACAAAGCCACTTAGTAACAATAACATAACAATGCAACAAGTAATACAATGCGTGGAATCCAAGGCTGTGCTTATCGCCACTGCGTGTAGAACAATATTAATCATGTTATCGCTTTTAGATAGCTTTATGAACATTTGAAGTGGCTACATAGTTGTTGAATAATTCATGGGATATTATACAACGTAAAACATAATATTGCAAGACCGTAATTAACACGTTTTAGAGCAAGTTATTATTGTTGGAAATTCAGATATTCGTTATTATTTTGTCGTGTGATTTTTTTATCATCATTCTTCTGCCTATTTGGAGCTATTATACAGTGTGTCCCTGGATGAATTGCACAAACGAAAATGGGTGAAACTAGACTATTATTCATCGAAAAAAAAAACTTTCTGTCTATTAAATTCCCCTGTATTGAAAACATAATAACTTTTCATTAATTGAGTGAATTTCGGTAAAATAAAAACAATAATGATGGCTGATAATTGATATTGCACGGCAAATACAAAGAAACCCTTTAAAACACTCATCAAGTAAAAAAACACGTTTCTTTGAGAAATTTTGCAATTTTTGTGTGAATTTTTCATTGTTTTTTTTTTACTTTTTTGCCAATTTTTTTGTCGATGAATAATGGTCTAGTTTCACCCATTTTCGTTTGTGCACTTTTCCCAGGGACACACTGTATATCTATCTAGCTTATTTGGAGTCGGCGCAACATATATTTTTCTTCCATACTCGTCTGTTAGTTGTCATCTCGGTAGTTACCCCCTTTTCTAGCCAAATCATCTCTCACACAGTCCACCCATCGTTTCTTCGGTCTTCCTCTACTCTTAAAGCGTTTTTGCGTGGATTATGTAACGCATATTTTCCTCTAATTTGTTCTTTTGGTGTGTGTTCTTTCTTAGCGTCATGTTTAGCGCAAATAAACGTATTTTCTTTCTCTTTTTTTCCAAACCCAAAACTATCCTCACGACAATTTCCTCAGTTTGTGATTTTTCATCAGTTTTTTTTTATTAAGAAACGAATTCCAAAAATGCTCTATGTTGCACGTTGAATTCCTGAACAATATGGCAGTTCCATTTTGATACGCTCCAGCGAAATAAAACAATACATACATAATCAAACAAAGACAAATCAAGAGTCACCGGACCGTAACTCTCAGTGGTTCACACGAATCAAAATCACCGAAAAACCTCTCAACCCCGAATTGGGGGGAGGAACGTTTAATTAGAATAGGCAAATGTATGGGAAACGATTTGGCTCTCGATGACAGTGTTTTGTTTATTCAAATTGCCGGTTACTTTCGTAAACCGTTCGTTAAATTTTGGGGGAGTCGGGCCATGACTTATTTTGTCAATTGTGTGAAAATTTAACCGAGCTTTTTTTCTCACATTATCATATTTTTCCATCTTCAAGTCATTAGGGCTTTTAATAAAAACAACCATAACGTATGAAATAAACAACATGTGCGAATAACATGCGTAATTTCTAAATCACTTGGCAACTCAACCTAACAAACAGACAATTTGTATATTATTCTGACTTGAGAAAGTATTAGAAATGCGCACTGAAACTGTCACCACAATTTTCCCTAAGGCAAACGCATGCTTTTCTCTAATCTAGACAAAGAAACAAACAAAACGCTATTAGCATATCTTCGCATGCTTACCGGGCGTACGCACAGACATGATCCGTGTAAATCAGGGCTGCCATTCAGAATTATGTTTTGTGATGATTCCCACGTTTTTTGGTTGAAATTATGTTTAGAAATTGATACCATAAAACTCTGTTTACTTTCCAGAAAAAAGGAAGGTTCTCATATTACTTGCAATTTTCTAAAATTTAAAAAAAAAAGTTTTGTTTTACAGCTTAGAACGTATTATTTTTTTCTTTAAATGTTTTTTTATCTGTCACTTAAATATTAAGTAGGTAATTCAAGTGCCGTGCCAGTTCCACAAAAATTGCATATTAATCAGTTGATAAGCGAATGTTTAGCCCTAGTCGTTAAACTGAGTTTACACAAGCATAACAACGCCACTTTGTGCAATTCAAACGTTCCGTTAACTGATAACCGATGCATATTTACATTTTCAGGTAACAAAGGTGAACGAGAGGCTATTAGATTCGGTGCATCTGTATCAATATTGGTGTTGTCAAATCGTTTATCTCTATTTACTTTTAAACGTTTAAAGTTGTTATGAAATACATATGCGGCTTCCGAAAACCGTTATGGTGTTGGGAACCTAGTTAAAAAAAACTAAGATCAAAGCTAGGTTCCACAATTTTTCTGGCAATATTCAACTGCCGCGTTAGTCTACTGGCCGCAAGCACCATTGCTGAGTATGAGTTCCTGGGTTCGATTCCCAGGTCCGGCGGTGTTATTGGGTTATTCTATTACCAATTTTTTTAGTAGCAGCACTAACAGCCCGGAGTCTGGGTTTGTGCCCGTTTGATGGCAATAGTCTCGTCCCCTATTTCGTTGGACT
Source organism: Agrochola macilenta (assembly GCA_916701695.1). Lineage (NCBI taxonomy): Eukaryota > Metazoa > Arthropoda > Insecta > Lepidoptera > Noctuidae > Agrochola > Agrochola macilenta. Next base: position 14,783,000 of record OU753564.1, read on the forward strand.
TAAACATAACTGGCGAAATGTGGGTGTACTGGTAGGTACACCTCTGATAGACCCTTTCGGGAAATAAAGTCGTGATGTTATGTTATATTAGACTGCAGTTCAGACAGACTGTCTGCACGTGTGTTATTTTCGTAAACAATCCACATGTTTGAATCCCTAAGGACCATTTTTAAATTCATCATTCAAATCGGCATGTGAACAAAGCGGTTGCTAATTCTATACCCGAAGATTAGGACCAAGTTTCTTTTGTATACTTTCAAGTCGAATTACAATATAAGATATGGTCTTTGTACATCGTTCGCTATTGTGCGGGGTCTTCACAAAGGGCTGGTCTTTGACCCCTTCACCCAATTACGTGCTCGACTCTTGCGCAAGTTGATAGTATATCAGTTGATAGCGTAGTAAATAATGCGTACGGACCAGACTGTGTGTCTGCGCGTGAGTGTAGATTTCGCTAATTATCTACAAATGTTTGTAGTAATTGATTAGTTGGTTTCTTGTTGGTTTATTTTATTATGAGAATGTTGTGAATTTCAGTACGTTACGTTCAAAACGGTAGAGGATAACATCTTGACGAATTGTCCTAGAAACAAAAATTCGAAGATATGTGACATTTAACAACCCGCACTGGGCTCGCGTGGTGGATTACAGCCCACTCCCTCTCACAGAGAGGAGGGCTGAGTCCCAGGAGTGGGAAAATTGTAGGGTGATTATTATGCTATGTATGTTTGTTTTATTGAAATGTTTGTTTTTGGTCTTTGGTTTTGTGGTCCCGTGAGCTTCACTTTGACCGTTTTGCTAACCGAATCTAAGCCATAATCTCCGACAAAAATATGTGAAATCTTTTGTTTACCTTATTGGTATCGTTTGAATGTAGGCGTTGCTAATCGCAGATACATTTTATATTGTTTATACGCATTCAATTCCACTATCTTGGACATTCGATACTTGACCAGCTATTTAATCGATAACAGGCAATATTATTATTCTAATTTTAGTTTTCATATCTATGGAAATATGGTAGGTGATATTACAAATTAAAGTCACTTTTCGTGTTTGTCTGTATGTCCGCGTTGTTCTTCTAAACCACGCAACAGATTTTGATGAGGTTTTCACCATCGTTTACAGAATTTATTCCGGAAGGTTTATGTGTATAATACGTTAATATTAAAGTTATATATAACTAAGAAATCTCGATGTTTTGTCAAGTAGTAAAAACCGTGCGAAGCAGCGGGTCGCTAGTTAAATGATAATTGAACCAATTCGTTCAAAAATCAGTTTTACACGGCGAAATTAAATAATGTTTTAAAACTAGATGAGTTTGGTGTTTCCTGAGTACTCTGAGAAAGACTGAAACAAACTCAGTGGTCTCTTTCAAAGTGCGTGTTCAATACAACAACGCGTTTAGGGTGCTGCTGGGGCTACCACGTTTCTGCAGTGCTTCAACTATGTTCGCAGAGGCGCACACTGATGGGTTTCATGCTATTATAAGGAAGCAGTGTGCGTCGCTGCTGAGTCGTGTTAGGTCCAGTAGTAACAGTTTGTTAAGCGTGTTCGCCGACAGGTGGGACTCACCACTGCTGCGCCGCTGGATACTTTTGCATACAGCACTGTGAGCAGTGGTCAGTTCTTCCCTGTCCTAATCTGTGTAACTGTGTCCTTAACTGTATTTTATTTTATGTGATGTTTTATTTAATTTTTATCAGAATTTGTTTTTTAAATGTGTGTAGTAAGTATGTAATTATGGATTTTTAATCTGAAATAAATTTTATTATTATTATTATTATTATTATTAAAGTCCAGACATAATCCAAAAATATCTAAATGAAACTGACCAAAGTTTCAGAACTACCATTAGCACCTGTAACCATCATCTGCCTTCCCAACTACGTTGGGGTCGGCTTCCAGTCTAACCGGATGCAGCTGAATACCAGTATTTTACATGGAGCGACTGCCTATCTGACCTCCACAACCCAGTAACTGGGTAATACGATAACCCTTGGTAAGTCTGGTTGTCATGTTCAAATTCTAATAAGAACCAAGGGCGTTCTTTTTAAAAGGTCATTTTCCACATGGCCGTGAAGAACTTTGTTAGACAAAAGACGTGTATATATACGTACATACGTTATAAACACATCTTTGTCGGTAAATCGTTAAAAAGCACGTGTTGTTTACAGTATTCCTGTAGTCATAATTTTGACCTACCGCGCCTTGCGGTAGGTCAAAATATAGTAGTAGATTATTTAGAAAAAAGTTATTTTCGTTCATTTGCTTTCTGATATGTGGTATAGTGTATCATTGTTCTCTGTTTGTCAACGTATTAGCGTGGCTGTATAATTTGACGTGTTTGCTCGCGTTGATAATGTTTGGTGTGCGTTTTTTGTGTCTGTTTTGATTATTATAACACATAAGAAGTATTGAATCTGTTGTTTTTATTATCTGTAAATCACTAAACATAACATCACGCTAGTATTTCCCGAAGGGTTAAGCAGAGGTGTGCCTACACGTAAACGACGCAGATTACGCATGTAATAGGGGGTGAGCCTATTGCCATCAACCAGGCACAAATCCAGACTCCGAGCGGCTACTGAGAAATTCCTGATGGAAAAACCCAATAACATTTTGCCCAACCTGGGAATCGAACCCAGGACTTCAAACTCAGCAGTAGCACTTGCCACCACTAGTAGGGTTACCGAATTCTATAATCATTTCCAAAGGCTAGGGGGTTACCGAATTCTATAATCATTTCCAAAGGCTAGGAGCCAATTATTTTCAGATTAACCTTTTTAGTAGATAAAAAAAAAACATGTTACAGAAAAAGCTTAGTCATTGTAATTTTCGCGCCTCATTCCCAACCCTATTCTAGCCCAAAGTAATCCATCATTCTGCCTATTATAAACTCAATTAAATCTCATTTGCATAACCTTTGCCGGACTAGAGGCCCCTATTCTCTCGTCTTAGAGATGTCACCACCTTTGTTCAGCGGTAACCTACTCCTATTCAAATGGGACAACTTAGCGACAAAGCAACGTTTGACCCTCAATGGATGAGAAAGGCATTATTTGTGTATTTTAAGCAATAAACAGTGCATTTTATGCGATTGTGAGCTGTTTATTTATTTAAATTAGAATGGCTGAATGCACATTGTCCGTTGCGTGAGCTCGTGGACTGCAGTGCGCAGGTACCGTTGATGCATAATCATTAGAAATTATCGAGCCGAGCGAGAGTAAGTCAGCTTTGCTCTCGACTATTTAATTGCATGGGAATTACGCACCGATCGCGCTTGGCGGGAAAAGTGACGTTTGCGAGTGACAGGTGACGGATAACAATGACAGTTGCAACTTTTTAATTTATGATATCAATGAATTAACTCATAGTGCCTCTTGTTATTTTTGGCGAATAAAAATAGCGTTGCATTTTTTGAAGTCATTAATTTTCTTTTACAATTTTTGACAAATAAAAGGTTGGTCCATTTTTTAAGGCTCACAATGACGAACGTGTCGCGACGTTGGGAATCAGAATAAAAGAGCGAGTTTAATCCTCGAATGATGCCTAATCCTTTTTAGGAGCGCCTGAATGCATTGTGTGTCGTTTGTAAAGACGCGAGGCAAAAACGAGGACATAAAATTCGTTTAGAAGTTTGGTTGAATGACGACGTATTTATAGATGCACAGGTATGTACAGTATACAAGCTGGCAACGTGTCAGAGAAAAATACAATTCTTTAGATATTCCATATGCATCACTACAAAGCATGTAGCGTATACTAAACAATAACAAAACGCATCAAGATTCAGGATTAGACGCACACACCCACACGCATACACACAAAAAAAAGGATAACAAACAGTAATACAATCATTTTCATTCCTTTTCTGTGCGTACGCGCATCCTATCTGTTGCACTCGCGCATGTCATGCTGTCCCGCTCGCTCATCCCGGTCGTTGACCTCACATCTCCGACGAGATTGCATCTAGTGGCCATACAGCTTCCCCCAGATAGATGCAGCACAATTTCTGGCCAATTAAAAGATAAATTTTAATATGGCAGCAGTATTGGGCCAGATTTACTAGCATTTTTATTGTTTAACATTGTTTCACTTCTAAAGCCGCTTGCGAAACATTAGATTAAGTTTGACCCAGTTACTGGGTAGTGTATTTCAGATAAGAAAAAAATTCAACGCAATTTTTCTGGCCGCGTCGTCGCATGCGCAGCGATATTGGTATCCTGGAGCCGGCGAAGCGTGGCTACGTTGACCGTTGGCTCGGGCCAAACAAAATTTGAATCCCGAAAAAAACTTCAAGCGGTGTAGTAGTTTATTTATGGCATAGTAAAAAAATCTCCAACAAGACGAGCGTAGTTTTTTTGTATATCCCAAGACCCGTGATGAAAAAACCAAAACAATTTTTTGTCGAAAACAAAATCGTTTTACGAGCGCCCTCGAATAGTAAGCAAGCGGGACGGGGATACGGTCCATCTCTTTCCTTCTCTGGAGTGGACAGAAACTGACACTTTGGTTAAAAAGTCTTTTGTAAGGTTTCTAAGAACACGTAGCGTCGGCGTGATCGCTCCCCATCTAATAAGACACCTCGATAAGGACAGCGGTAATTGTGGTTCGTAAACTAAGACAAAGTAAACGCAGTTGACTTTTGATCGTTAATTGCCCGTGGACTGTACTAACGAAATGGAAAAGACAATAGAATCAGCTCCATTACTTAATTTCATCATCGATCGATGCTGTTCGCTCAGCAGAGGAGGCAATGGAAACTGAACCATCAGTGCATTCGTGAGCGCAGCGTTTTGTGTAGTAATAGATTTATAATCATGGCAAATTAAATAATGAAATGTCTATTAGATTGTGTACAATGACTCCAAGCGATATGCCGTCATAGACAATGATATTGCAAGACTCCGCGCCATAGACTCTGTCTGCACGTAATGACTCTGCTATTCGATATTATTCTTGAAACATTCCATTTAAAATACATTACTACAGTAATAAAAACAAAACAAATGAATACTACCACTTAATAAATACATTCGCTGCACAGAAATTAGTCCATTTGCTTTCACTTGTTTATAATTGAATCTTCCGCAACTTTTTATAAAAAGCTGTTTTATGGAAGACGCAATGTTGAGGAAGGTCGCGTTCTGGACCAAATATTTTTGAAACTCGAATTCCCGTGTTCTTTTATTTCAAAGAACAGAAAATAATGCCTTAAGGCAAAGTCATTTGGGTTCATTAGAACATTTTTTCGTGCTCCTGGGCACAATGTCTAACAGATTACATAATGGTAGTTACCACAAGGAGAAATTCTTATCGTGTCATGGGATTTTAAATGAGGTTAGTGGTACAAAAAATAATCATAAATGCCCTTCACAATAATGGTAACCCACTTGTCTGGGAATGCGATAGCCCTTGAACTTATTTATCAAGCTACTTTGGACAAAAATAGAACAGGGATGAGGAAAAAAAATCCTTTAAGTGACACTATCGGTTTAGAGATTGGCACTTAGAAAATTGAAGGGTCAAAAAAGTTCGTAATACAAACTTTTTTAGCGTGTGTGTTACCATCTAAGAGGGTTTATCCTAAAAGTTGGCAACGTCGCAAATAACTGTCAAATATTTAACTGTTTTGATTCATAAAGCAATATTACTGAATGGAAATAAGAAATGTGGCTAACTAGCGAACTAGAATATTAATAATGAATGGCAATTATAATATTAAATTTGATGTTGTACCCATTTTAAGTGTAAAAAACGCATTTGGAAAGTTTCCAAACAGTTTTTTTTACATCTAAAACTAAATATTCGGTGTTACGATATTAATTATTGCATTTCATAATCAATATTTTAGTTCGCTAGTTAGGCACATTTTTTTTTCCACACTGGAATATTGCCACATTAATCAAAACAGTGAAATATTTGACATCTATTTGCGTCGTTGCCCACATTCAGAATAAACGCTCTTATGAGGCCTGAAACAAATCGTATCGAAGCACATAAGGAGCACACTTCGCTTCACCCAAAAATTATGCTTTTCAAACAAGCCCATTTCGTTTCACACAGTCCTGTGTTTGGACAGCCGAAAGAAACAAAAACCCACTAAGTAGTCCCGTGGAAAACGTGGTAGTCATAATGTGGATATTAAACATAGGTTACACTTTAAATTGGTTGTGCAAACTGAGAAATACTTAGTAGCTGTTCAGTGAAAAAAAGATGTTGATCGACAAATAAAAAATGCTCTAAATGATCCATTTTTGACGTGTATTGGGTAACGCTGCCTTGGACGGCAGGAAAATTTCTCAGGATACGTATTGACAAAAGAATTTTAGTTTGTTTTCTTCCCATTCGTCTTTAAAATAGCCCAGTGTGTGCCCAAGAAAAATCCCTATATAAAATTGAATGTTTGGATCAGCATTAACTTTCCATACAAATTACAAGATTTCTACGTCCTGAAATGAAATTATAGTGATAGCCATGATTATTTTATTGCCCGTCATTTATTCAAATTGATCAAATTACGTTGGAATCTACGTTCAATGAAGATTGTGGTGGGTTTAGACCGATTTGAAGAAATTATAGAGGGGTTGGGAATAGAATTAGAATATTATGGTCTATGTGGCTTTATTAGATTTTCTCTATAAATGTGGAATGCGGCGAAGCATTTTTTGTCGTAATAGTTCCAAATGATCTAATTTGAGGTTTGTTCCCCATTTTGTCTTTTCTTAGGACGAGCTCAGGTTTTGAGCCCTCCCGCGATGTCTCCCGCCTTAACTATTTTAATAGCATCTATCTCATAATAATAAACTAATATACATACCAATCTGGAATAGTACCATTACCATAAATTCGAGAGGCTTACCTGAAAAAAAAAAGACAATTAATTAAAAACTTATAAATTGTGACCTTAACGTAAATTATAACGGCCGTAAAAGCAATTATTGTCTATGCTTTTATTTGAAACCTTGGCTTTTGAGCAATTATTCTTATGGATAGCTTATTAAAATAATAGTCCAGTGGTCGTAGGACGAACTGGACCCAATCAAGTCTAGCCTGATTTCTAATCCAGTTTGTGTGGGCGCGGAGTGGGGACAAAATAATTAAATGGCGTAATGTTTCTCAGAGTTAGACCATTCATTTCTACTGTTTTATAGGCAAATAGAATTTGTTGCTGACTAAATAATTAGTTTCCTTTCCGACAAGGATTTATGAGCGGGCGAGGTGGCGGTAAATAAATTCTAATGAACAAAATATATGAATTGCTAGTTCCAGTATGAGTTAAGTATTTACAGAATAAAAACAAGCGTCTTTAATAGTTTTAGATAAATTGAAAAAATCGTTGTAGGCGATGCAATTCTCAGTGGAAGTCAATACAATTTTATGATAATGCTTTTCGTTATTCATACGCTGGACTACTCAAGTACTCAGAGATCAATTTGTGAGGCAAAACAAAGGAGATTTTATGATGCATCGCTAACCGCCTAGTGAGGACGCCGTAATAATTTACATTGACGTTTTTAGGGTTCCGTACCCAAAGGGTACCAACGGGACCCTATTACTAAGGCTCCGCTGTCTGTTAGTCCGTCCGTTTGACACAGGGTTGTGTATCTTGTGAACCGTAATAGAAGACACTTGAAATTTTCACGGAGTGTGTACTACTAAATGCCGCTATAACAAAAAATTATAATAAAAAAACAAAGTAAAGAATTCAATAAATTTTAAGAATACATTTTATTTTTTTACCCCGTGTTTTTTTGTCTCCCATAAAAGAAACTAGTAATTTTTTACAAAAGTATTTATTTAAAAAAATGTAGTGATAAATATTGTCCTATCCTTTCGTGTGCGAGTCTAACTAGCACTTGGCCGCTTTTTTACAGTTTCGGCACGGGTTGTTTATTACAGCAAAAAGGCTGTTAAGACAATGTCAGGACCGGGGCTAAAGATTCAGAAGAAGAACATAATCTTGTCTCTGGTTTTTGTTGTGCGTCCTCATCTATCAAACGTCGACTGTTTAATGACTAGGTTTTGAATAAGGTTTAAAGATATTTTTGCGTTTTTTGGTTGGGTTAAATATAGCCGGGTAAAATCTGGATTGGAAGCTAAGAACTTATCGAAAATAGACTCTATTTTGAAAACATTAAAGTCTACCATTATTTAATAGTCTGTCTGTATGTAATAAAATTGCATGATATTAAAATAAATGTTTAAACAATCTATCGCAGCGATGAAAATTTAATTGACGTAAAATTATGCAATTTTCCTATCGCTGAGGTTAGTTACACGCTAGACATAAAATACGTTACGCAATTATTTTCAGGAAAGCAGCATGAAATCGGTACTAGGTAATATTTAAGCATTTATGTAATTATTTCAGTGCACGAAATGAAATTCGTTGATTATTTTATTAGTGGAAATTTTTAGAAATTCTTTTAACTTTTGTCTGGGATTGTTAATTGTACCACTGTGCGGTAATTAGTTTGAATTTCGAACAGTCACGTAATTGGACACGGCAACACACGAGTCGTGCCATCTGTCATATTCATATTATTGCGCGTCTAATGCTTCCGTAGTTTATGCCTATTTGTCTCTAGCAGCACCTCTAGTAACAAAATTATTTATGTGCAATACCTGTACATTTTAATGGGAATTCCTTGTTAATAATATCTTCAATAAAAAATAAATTACTCGTTTTTATTTTACTATTTTGTTCACTTAACACGCCAAGTCTCCAACAGTTATTTATTTTAAAACAGCAAACTTAATTTAGCGATAAATTAACTTGGTGGACGCTTAAGTGATAATAAATTGTTAGTCTATTCCTAGGAACAGAATTTATTAGGCAACTGAACGGTATACTGTTAGTCATTCTATCATTAACCTCGTCGGTGTAAACAATTACTTATTCATGAGAGTTTACTGTATAAACAAAGGAATAAGCACACTGATGGATAACCGTAAACACGTAATGTCCTCGAGTAAAATATTATCTCAGTATTTTTTTTTTTTGTGTAATTGTTACATTGGCAATGGCCCACGCTCGCTTCGTATAACGGGTTCAATATTAGTGACGCGAGCCAAAATAAATCTTGAGAAATATCTCGGTGTATAAAAAAATGAAAAACATTTTTTTCGGGTTACAACACCAATAAATTATTTTGACACCTCGTGCCGTAATCGTTTTAAATAGCCGTGCGTTATTTTTAGTCATCTAAATAAATAAAATAAGAGCATTTATTTTTTCTCCACTATCTCGACGCAATGATCACTGTGTATATTTTGGTATACGGCAATTTTGCGCGAAATTATCTAAGAAAATTGCAGTGCCGTATTTTTTCACGGCGAATTTACGAAGAGGTTGAATAACCTTTTCTGGCCGCGTCCTCAAAAGCTTGGTTTTATTTCTATCTCCTTCACACTTACTACGCTTGAGTGCGACGAACTCTGTTTGTTTGTAAACTGATCTATTATACACATTTCCATAAAGTTTAGGATGATTTAGCGTTTCGTAGACCAGTTCAAGAAACTAACTGGTTTCTATTTTTGAAATGCTTAAAATAAATGCTGTAACTCTCATGTAAGTCATTTGGATTCAAGTCAAATTAATACGCAATTTGTTTTTGGTTATTAATCATTTAAATGCAATATTCATACTAAATTAAAATCATGATTCAAGACATTTCTGAGTCACGAAAACTCGTGAGAATTTTTGCATAAAAACAGTAGTTCTTAAATAAATATTTACTGCGTATATTATTAAACACTTTATTGCAACAATATTCTCGCATATCGAAAAGTAGCACTATTTGATATCGTTATCGGAATCCGACAAACAGCACGTGTGCGTATGAGTGGTATGTTCACAGCAAAATAAATTGAAAAAAATAATAATATATACCACATAGTATTAGATACCGGAGTAATTACATACAAGCCAAATTAAATGATAATTATTGTAAACTGTTGCAATAAGCGAATACTGTGAAAAACGCAGTTCATTCAACTCCCGCCTACAGTTTTAGGGTGTAACTAGCGTTCCAAATTGTTTACCGAGTTTCCGGTCTTCTAGAGCTGCGCTTGAGAATTGCGCATATTTTGACAACAAACTTCTATATTTTTCTCTATGAATTTGAGAGTTCATTTTGTTTTTGAAGTCATATGTCATGGCTGCTGGCATCAAGCAATAAATAAAACATAATTTAGTATGTAAATAAATTGTTTCTTTACCAATTTCTACCGTAAAAAATACATTCAAATGAAAAATTACTGTCTTATTTTTTGTGCACCACAATTGCTGTAAGTAATTTATTTAACGACACACAACAAGACAATTGAAAGAGCGTCAAATAAAATAGTAACAAATTGTTGATCAAAACACTTTTGTTTGTTGATAGAGTGCGTACGCGCAGCACTATTTGAATTTAGAATGAGGCTTCGCGAAAGGAGTTGCTGTCACAGTACCGTTAATTTGAGCTACTGCGGTCGTGAGCTTTAGGCAGTGGACACACAATGCGTTTGTACGCAATCCGTAGAAATGTCATCATGTACTCGAGTTTCATAACTGTTTACACACAGAATTTATTTTGGTCGTGGCTTCGATCAATAATGCACTAGATTCCCGGTAAGCGCTTCAAAAACGGAACGAAAAATAAGAGCACAGATTCGGTTGTGGTCTTATTTCAAATTAGTATGGTCCAATCATAGCCAACGTTAAGACGTCAAAATGCCGCAGTACGCGTACAAAAAAATTGTAAATAACCACCGTAACACCAAGATTTTGGAAGGAATATCTTTTTTTCGGTAAGTTTATTATCAGTAAGTGTTTTTCATAAAATAATAACAGAATTAAATAGTAAATATAAATCAATTGGCAAATATTATGATTGTTTGGCCAATGTTTGTGACAACTACCAACTATTGTAACAAACATCGACTGTTCTGGAACAGGGAATGCATGGTGTAGTATTGTTATTTTATATTTGGTTTCTGTTTGTAGATTTCCTAGCGACCCATTTCGTTATGTAGAATGAATGAGTATCTGAATGAGAATGGGTATCTACTGTCGCGAAAGAAAGAGGAAAAGAAATATTTTAGCCTTATAAAAATTCGACAATTTGTTCGATTCATTTTAATAGATTGGACATAACTGGAAACACGCAAAGGCGTAGATTACTAAAAACAGTATAACAGTAACAATAAGTATTTTTGAACTTATATAAAATTGTATTTTTATTTTCAAGCGACATGACATTATAATTATTTGTTTCTCCGATGACAGAAAGATTTAATTTTGCCATTGTAATTAAATATTTGTTTCTCCGACGACAGAAAGATTTAATTTTGCCATTGTAATTAAAATAAATATTTGTATCTCCGACGACAGAAAGATTTAATTTTGCCATTGTAATGAAACTTTATGTTTGAGTGTCAAGGCTTATAATAAACTGAATTTGTTAGTAATTTTTTTTTTTCTGTATTTCATAGAAAGAAATATAAACACATTTCGACTCCACTCATTCCTTGTCCAAGTGGCGAGCCTCTGTCATAAATTTTTATTGCTTTTATTAGCACTTTGTAATTCGAACTTTAAAAAATAAGCGTTTAAGGCTGAATTTGTTTTGATGTATGTTTTACTTTTTTGTTTTTTGTACATAGCTTTGTGAATACAACTTTAAGCATTGAATTTAAGGTTGAATTTACATTAATGTATATTTATTTAAACTAGAAGTACGTAAACACAATTGGCGACAGTTTTAAGAGAACTTTTGTATGGGATAGTGTATCTAGTGCATTATTGATCGAAGGGTCGTGGTGTTGGTATTACATCTATTGTGCCTATCAATCAGCTTTGTTTGTTAACTTTCTCTCTATTGTTTATTCATTAGACGGAAATGAATGTACGAATTATGAATGCCATGGATGGCCATGATTACTCAGTGGAAAGTCTGCGGTTATTTTTATTTTTGTATGTTATCAGTATCAGAGAAAGTTGCGTTTTAATTAATTACGGTTGTTATTTTTTCTTTTCTTAATTTGATGTTTGTTATTATTTTTATATTGACAACACTTAAAAATAAATTGACGGAAACTCGCTTATTTTTTTGCAATTTTAAATTGGAATCGTCTAGTGAAACCGACGCTTTGTCTAAGCAAGTTCAGTAGTCACTTAATACCTATTCAACACACCGAAATGTTTCCGTATGTACTACGATGTGTATGTGTGTGTGTTGTTATGGTACGTTCAATAACACCGTGGCGTCGGGTCAACGACCTCAATGCGCCGGCGCCGCTTTAGACACGGGGATGCGGAAAGTTGGCGTTTCGCGGATCTAACGCAGCCTTTATTGTTTGCATTATTTAACCAAAAGAATCGTATGTTTAATTACAATTGCTGTCAATGCCCCCAATTTAGACCACAGTACTATTTTGGTGTTTTTTTTTGCTAGCTCCTTTGTTTGATGACATTATATGCAAATTAATTATACCTACCTAAGTGTTATGTTTATGTTAGGTATGTCTGATAGGACATTGTTTATTTATGTTATGTTAAGTCATTTGTGCCTTTTTTATTTGACACGGGAGTCGGGTATGAGGTTGTGGAAACCAGTTTGCCAAAGCTTACAGTTATTGATTTTAAGCAACTTTTCACGACACGATAATTTATGATTCGCTAATAAATGATAATCAACGGTTTTATCGACACTGTAATTCATTAACAACACCCTTGGCCCTTCACAAAAAGACAGAACAAATCAACCATGAAAGAATTACGTTCAAGATTTCTGAAGAGTTATTTAATTCCTATAAGTGCAATAACAAGTCTTGAAAAGAAATCGATAAGTGTTTAGAAATCTCGAGTTCTACAATCACTGGTTCGTTTGTCATGGTCAATGGTAGCACCGTTATTAATGTTGTAAGGTCGAGCCGAGAACCCTATAAGGCCCCTCTAACGGCACCTTGGTTCGACTCGCGTAATCTAGTTTGTAAGTAGGTATGTACTTAGTACGAGTGCGACTTTTTTGTCGCATAGTGTGATTTGTGCCTGTTCTTTTACGGAGACTTTGGAATAGTGTCAGAGACCTCTTTTTATTTGGTTTTGTGTGTAATCTAGAGGTTTTGTTGGATAATTTGAGTAGGTTTTCTAATCGCATTTTTTCGAAACCTTTGTAGGAGGTCTTTCTTATTTTCGTTAACCTGGTGTCAGAGTTTTTATGTCGCCCATGGGCCTCTGACTTGGCTTGACATGCCATCGAGAAATATCTCTCAGGCCGGTTAAAGTAAGAAGGTTTAAGCACTCCTAGAAAGGACTCACAACATGTTTTTTTTTTACATTTAACATCAGGCCTTATTCCCCGAAGGGCTCTAGGCAGAGGTGTAGGTACCTGTAGTGCGACCATATTTTATTGCCAGTTATGTTTAAGTTCCATGTAACAGAGACAGGGGTCAGGGGGTGAGCCTTTTGACCAACAAGTGATGGAAAACCCTATAATACTTGCACAATGTTGTTTTTGTTGTAAGTATAAAAACTCCAATGCTAAAATAATTTTCAAATCCGACTGGTAGTTTCGGAGATTACAAACAAACAAATTTCATCTTTATAATATTAGTCCAATCTGCCTAGCCTTTTCCCAACTCTATTGGGGTCGGCTTCCAGTCTAACCGGGCGCAGCTGAATACAAGTATTTTACATGGAGCGACTGACTATCTGACCTCCACAACCCAGTAACTGGGTAACACGATACCCCTTAGTAAGACTGGTTGTCAGACTTTCGGGCTTCTGACAACCCGTAACGACTGTCAAAGATCCACGAATGACAGCCAGGACCAACGACTTAACGTGCATTCCGAGGCTGTTAATATAGTCACTCATCCACAGACCAACCCTGGCAAGCGTTGCTTAACCTGATGGATCGACCCGTGCGGCGGTTATAACTTAGCTTTATAATATTAGTAAAGATTTTAATATATTTTATTATTATATTTTAGTAGAAGTAGTTACTGCATTTGATTTAGTTTTGTAGTACCAAATTCCTCTAAATAACTTTTTAAGCACTTTCCGCTATTGGTAAGTACTGTAATCGTGACAGTAGGTGAACAATGACTGTCGTGATGAATCTAAACGAGGCTTAATAATCGCTAATCTAACTTGCGATTATGCAAAGCAGATATTTGCAATGCAAATTAATCAATTCGTAATCAGCCAGTGATTAATTTACTATTTATATTGCGAACTTCGTTGTATTAAGTTATGATGTAGATTCGATTATCCTATCCATTGTTTTAAGTTTTTCCATCTGGAAATTTTCAGCCCGGAGTCTGGAATTGGGACCGGTTGATGGCAATAGGATCGCCCCCTGTTACACGGGACTTGGGTGCACTACTGCCCAACCGAAATCATAATTACTCACAAATTCGTGATTTAATATTGGGAAGGCGTAATTTAATGTCTATCATAACAACGGAATTTCTCAGTTTCATTTCAAGCTGTCATCAGGATTTCAACGGTCAACGTGTATGGCATCGCAACAATGTATGTCAATCATACTTCCTTTATGCAGTCCAATCATATCGCCTAATTATCATAAATATTATTTTTTATTACAAAGTACGGTTCACACACAATTAGCTACATTATTCCATTCAATTCACGCTCGCCATCAAAATACAAACAAATCTAAAATTCAAATTGTAATTCTATATCAGTAATATAGTATTCTTGTCTTTGACAATAGCGTGAAATATGAAATTCTTAATTCAACAATACAATATTATCATTGTAGTGGCTTCTGAGATGACGTTTTTAGGGTTCTGTACCCAAACGATGTCAACGGAACCCTATTACTTGGCTCCGCTGTCCGTCCGCCTGTCACAGGCCTGTATCTTTTGAACGGTAATAGGTAGGCACTTGAAATTTCACATCACAGAGTGGGTACTACTATAGCCGCTATAACAGCAAATAGTAAAAATAAAATAAAGTAAAAAATTAAAAAATTTAAATTAAAAAAAAAAAAAAATTAACCCCTTTAATTTTTTAATTAATTTTATACTTTACTATAACATACAAGAAACGAAAAAATATGCTGTGTTAAATTTTAATATTGTACGCTGGTACGGTACCCTGTGTGAGTTCGACTCCCACTTGGCCGCTTTTTTAATGCATTCCTTAGGATTTAGAGATATGTATATCTTAAGAAATGGTTCGTTATCAATCAAGTGTCAGTGCTATTATTAAAATGTGTCACGGACAGACGGACAGACAGTTCAAAGAGTAGTTATGTGACCTATTGTAAGGAATCCAAGGCCATGTTTACTTAACTTTATTTGTATGTTTGAGTATTTTTTTCGTTTACATAACAATAACACGGAAACTATTATCGTATTGTTTCCCGTTCTTTCGAAAATTAACGGTTTTCCTCTTTATTATGTATTAATTAACGTATTTTTGCTTGTGAGACCCATTTGTAATTGCGCAATAAGCAACTGTTTTGTCAACTTAAAAAATATAATTACCTACGAAACGTTTTTTTTCTTTTTAATGAAAAACTAAGTCGATCTCAGAAATTTATCATCAAAACGTGTAAACACTCGCAAAAGCATTACCATGTATTTATTATTAATTAATTCCAGTATTTTTAGTTTCTATGATCCATTTGGGCTGTAAGCAGTATTGTTTTGTCAACGCAAACATTCAAATCATTACCTGCAAAACTTTTTTTTTTTTTAAGAATAACAACTTCTATCTCAAAAAGGTGTGAATACTCGAAAACCATTACTATTTATTCAAACCTATTCTCGTAGAAATAATTATGACGAATTAACATTTCAATTTAAAATTAACATAGATTCTTTTCATGCGCCATCCATCACTCCAGGGGAATCTGATGGATGTCCTCTTAAGGAACATTTGTGACACTTGAATTGTTGAATAGAATAAACTCTTGAATGTGAATAGAATTAATGGAATCGAATTGTGTATGGAGTTGAAAGTTCACACGTGTTTCTTTACCTTCGGTGTCAACAGAGGGGGTTATTTTGACCCGAACTTTGTCCCGACCTCTGGGATTTCGACCCGAAAATACCCTCCTACGCTTAGTGAAATCGTTTCCTATTCATAGACACGTCTCCTTAAGTTCTTATACAAATAGGAATAAGTAAACATTTTGAAAATTCAAGAACCGATATTGAAGAGCAGTTTGTTTGGTCTGTTCTGTTCGGAATTAGTCGTGTGGGCTCGGCTTAGGGATGGCACTGCATCTCATTTGCTTGTTTGTCCGACAAATATGATGGAGAAATTGTCAACGTACTCATAATATGAGGTCGATAACCTCAATGAGTAATGTTTGGCTATGACAGGTTTAATTTCAAACAATTATGCAACAACAATACACGAATTTTGAATGTAAATTGTAAACTTTGCATTTTTAATTAAAATATCTCCGCTTGATTTTCCGTTGGAATTTATTACGTGTCAATGTTAACCCCGATACTTGAAATCTTCATTATTAAAGATATCACGCCTCTGGACAATACTTCCCCTTCAGAAAACATTAAATTGTAAGACGAATGGAGCTGTCTAATCCGACCACGTTTCGAGTGCCCTTTAGAAATAGGTGAAAATAAATGTGTTGATGTCCGTTGATTTATCCCCTGGGTCATTGTCATCAAGGCGTGATTCCCCTGTATACTTCGACAATCGGCCATACTGGATTTGCATAATGATTTGTAACCACCTGGACAACATCCAAGATCGATGTTCTGATTTTGAATGTATTTGTTTTGATTGTGATCTGAACAAGGTTCATAGGTGAAGTGACAATTCTATTTTTGAACTTTTTTACGTGTGCCAGTTACTGTTGTATTTTTTCTTACAACCATAGAGTTTAATTACCCAAGTACCTATACATCCTCTTTACAGAACTCTGTTCTTCTCATTTAACGTTGGTACGTAAAGAGTCTATCCTTTTAACTTATTTTTGCCACGAATCACTCGTAATATAGCCCTTGAAGTCATTGTTCTAATAAATAGAACCTTATCCTATAATCTACGCTCACATAATTTCAAGGCAAAGTTCCCATAGAATTTCCCACATAAACAAAGTTATGATGCCAGCTCGTCTAGCCGTGTGCATGAATGTTATCGAATTGGTCCAAGGCCACATCGCTTATCTGCCCACTTGTGCCGTATAATGTTTCGTGATTTGTTACTTTGATAACATACTAATTTCATAATTCCATACGGGAATTTGTAGGAATGTGGAGCTGTTGTGTGGAAAGAGATTAAAATCGTTACAGTGCCTAATTGGCTTGAGCTTGACTATAATCATGCAAAAGAAAATATAAACTTAGCTAGCTAGCTGCGCTACGTCATAACTATAAAATAATTAAACTGTATGAAATTGTTTCATGTTTATTTTTAATATTAATTACCAAATATCTCTCAAATGCCACTCCCCTATCTCATAAACAATTTTTTTTCTACTCCCGATAGTTTCCAACACGATCTGTCCTCATCAGTCATCTGTTACTACAACACCATTCATAAAGAATATTACAAAAAAAAAAGATCAACCAAAAACAAAAGAAAGTGACACTTGTTTATGGGAGAATAGTTCAGGCGACGTCATTAGGACATCCCTTAATGTGTTCCACTCATGTTTTCGTCCTTGGATAGTTGCTTTCCCACGGACGGTCGGTTACTATACTTCCGTAAGTTGCATGTAGCCACAAGTGTCCTTAAGTTTACACAACGTGTTACTTCACTGACTACGAGTATTTGTATGGTCAATAGTAGGAAACGTTCCGTGGTTACGTTATGCTAACGACATAGTTCTGGAAAACCGTTTTACAATATCTTAACTTTAGGTGACTGTAACGTTTTCCTAATTAGTTCACTATTGAACCGTAACATATGGGCTTAAAGGTAACAAAGCCGTTACATTTAATCAAAATATGCATTGGTAACCCTGCAGCTGTTATCTGCGCGGGCGCACAGTGCGGAACATTACTGTTTTTATTTAAATTCGGACTCAAAACAACGACCTTTTAGAGTATCCAAAACAAAAGAAGATTTTAATTAAATAAAACTTAAAAGAGTTCACATTCAAAAATTCGAAATACGAACATGTTCGTGTTCGCGACTTTTTAAATAAAAAAGTCACGAGTATTTTTAATCGCGTTGCATTTATTCTACCGAGACAGCTGTCAGACGGGAAAAAAAAATCGCGCATTCCTAAATTGAAACTGACGCGATCCATTTAAAACAATGAAACGAAGCACCAAATTGAAAATAATGTAATCAATTGAGAAACTTTGTTCGATAGTAAAATTACAATTTGTTACACTTAGACTTTTTCATGGAATTGTGACAAACTAAATGATGATTTGATTATCTATGCATATTTTATATTAAAGTCGCTTTACGTGTCTGCCTGTCGTGAATTTATTTCAGAAGGTTTATGTGTAAATTACATTTAAATCTTATAAAGATTTATTTATTTTATAAATCTCGATGTTTTGTCAAGTCCTAAAAACTGTGCCAGGCAGGGGCCGGTATACTCATAAAATGCAGACAGATATTATATAGGTTTTATAGGAGATCAGTTAAAGGCTGAATTATCAATAGGCCATGAAGGGACTAACAGAGAAATAAAAATTAGCTCGCAGTACACGCTAAGGTCATATTCACACGGGGTTAAAAAGCCGTAATTATTTATTGATCCGGTGCAAAATAGAAACTCGTGTGATGAAAAAAATCCCCCTACATTTGTTTTAACGGATACGTACTCCTGTGCATCTGTGAGGGGAAGTCCGTTCACATGCATTGCTTGAAATTAATTAAAGACTAGTGATAGATAAAATAATCGTTTCGGGTAGTCAGACGCCCGAAACGGGTATCGTATTACCCAGTAACTGGGTTGTGGAGGTCAGGTAAGATTGGAAGCCGACCCCAACATAGTCGGGAAAAGGCTAGGCCCTAGCCTTTTCCATCTACTCATCATCTGATGAGCGATAGATAAAATAATAATACAGAAAAGGAATGTCAGAAATATCAAACGTCATCTTGACAATCGAAAGAAAAAGAAATCTGTCATAAAACTCATTAAAAAAAAGAAAATGGCAGCGAAATAACTGAATGCGAATTCACACACTAAAGTTCACAACGCGATGTTTTATTAATGAAAGGACGATTGTTCTCATCTTAATCTTTGTTTAACAATTAGAAATAACAATGAGAACATAATTTAAATACATTATCTATACATTTAATAAGATAAAATAGTATAGTCGCTTTTCATGGGTCTGTGTGACCGCGTTGTTTTTCTAAACTACGCAACGGATTTTGTTGCGATTTTCACCATCATTTAGAGAATTTATTCCGGAAGGTTTCTGTATAACATATTAATATGAAACTTACATATAATAAAGAAATCTCCATGTTTTGCCAAGCTGTAAAAACCTTGCAAAGCAAAGGCAGTTAGTAATAGATATTTTACATAAGTAACGGAGTTATGGTCACTCTGCTCATAACTACATACAAATCGATGATTACACTTTGATGACTACTGTAACCATCGATTTTTTCCCCCATAACAGTAAGTATGGGAAAACGTTTAACAAGGGTGATATATCGATACTATCAATTATCTACCCTGCAGTATTGGTGCCCTTCTCGATAGTGACTAAAAGGCTCATGGGAACCAAGGTTGACTGACCGTTAGAGCTTCGAGGGTTCTTTATTATCAGGTCTGTTTTCACTTCAGTTTAAATTACTAATAACCATTAGAACTGCCTCGTTGGTAGCTCGTCAGGCAAAGTGTTATTGAGATTTTCCATCTACAATTTCTCAGTAGCACCCCGGAGTCTGGAGATGTGTTTCGATGATGGAAATAGGCTCGTCACCTATTAAATGGGATTTAAACATATATGGCAAAATGTAGGTGCTCCTCTGCTTAACCCTTCAGATATACAGGCGTGTGGTTATGTTATTTATTAGAAGCTGAGCGTCAAAGATGCTGAAGCTTATAAATACAGTGAAGTAACAGTCGCGATACAAGCAAAACACGCTCTAATGCACGCTCCTTTGGTTTTGCCGTAGGCGGGTGAAAAGTAAATCGTTACATCACAATAGGAAATTATAGTCACATTGCATAACCCATTGCTCACTAGCAAGTTGTTGCAAGATAATACCACAGTATAAATAAGGATTTTTTAGACTGTGATAATACTAAGAATGCTAATTTACAGACAGTGGTTTCACACGTTCAATAAAACCTAGGGTTTAAGCATTCTGCGCCATTCTGGCATGAGGTGTCTTGTCTTTATGGGACTTTTGATGTTGGTCACTAAATCAAGGCATGTAGTGACGGTGCGACGCGATTCTGATAGAAATATTTCCATGAAGTTTTCATAGAAATTGTTCTACTAGAGTCGCGTCGTGCTGTCGAGTCGCGCCTGTCTGCTGAGCCTTCATGCTATGTGGAAGTGGGAAGATGTATCACAACCTCGTAAAGTGGGGCTACCTAACGGAAGCTGGGTGTGGAGCTGTACCGCAGACTTTAGCTACCATTTATCCTGCCCTCTATGCGCCAAAAAACGCAGACAAGTAACCACTACGCTCGCCGTGGAAGTGGTTTTTGGGCCAATAAAATATAGTAAACTGTTCATCGAGAGGGAGAATAAGAATCGTGTTGTAATTACCGGCTGAACGGATTTAGATAATAGACAATCTCCTTGATAAAAACAGGATAGTTTTGATCAGCATACAGAAGTTTTTCTCGGAAGTGGCGAATGAAACCGCGGGCAGCAGCCAGTTTAAAATAATATCTTCACACGGTTTTTATTATTAAAGTTTTTTCTGTAGAAAGTAAAAGTCTAACACCGCTTTCACTTAAAAGGAACAGGAATGATTAGTACATTTTACGGTCAAGCGAGATTCCCATGGAGGAATCCTAAAAGTTCGTCGAGCGGAACAGGGCAGATTTATCAGCTGTTTTTATGTGGCAGCCATTTTTTAATCACGTAATTGCCAAGGGGGTGGTAATGAACAACGTGAGAAGGCGATTTTTCGTCAAAGGAATGACATCGTTTTGTTGCAGTAAAATAATATATTTTTTTGGGAATTGTTGCTAGTTACTAGAAAATAATTGAGTGGGTTATTTTATATTTTACTATATTTCTGTTTAAATTAAGATAAAGAGTGCTGTACTGTAATATGCGGATAAAACTGAGTGTTAAATTTATATATTAAACAGTTATTTATAAACTATGTATAAGGTAAATAGGAAATAAATGGAGGACACTACAGTTTAAATGAAACTCCTGATTTACGGAAAAGAATCGCTTCGATTATATGCGGTTTAAACAAAAGGACATCGCTGGAATTAAATGCAGGAATACCTAATATAACTAATATTGTAATAAATAATAATTTTCCTTCCTATGTGTCAGCTCGATTGTAACTGGTAATAAAGAGAATTTTTACATGAACATAAAATATTAGCTAATATTTTACAAATTAAAATGTGTCTCTATAGAAGTCCTAACACGCGCGTATTTTTTGCACATGCAATAAATCTTATCATAATGAGAGGAGTCGACATCACAAGTGTTTCCATGTGTAAAAATTTTACGTTTTCGACTGTAACAAAAAAATGGCGGTTAGCTGGCGAATTGTGATGCTATCGTGCCTCACTGCAGTTAGAAAGTATGCCGAGAAGTTATTTCGTTTAACTGTACTTTTTTTCGCTTGAAGACCTTTCACAGTCACTTGAGAGACGTTTGAAAATGTTCATGTCGTTGTATTAATTTCTCTAGATAATAAAATAGACGTCAATACAGTGCTGTATTTCTAACAAGCTACTGACTACCCGCGACTCCAATGCGCTTGGAATTTCTTGTTTTAACATAAAAATATATATCTTATGAGTACGACACTCGGCAATACTGTGGCTTCCGACATTATATTAGTGAAAGAATATACGCTTTTACGCAAAAACGGCTGAACGGATCGTTATGAAATTTGGCAGATAGGTAGCCTCGAACTTGGAGAAGGACATAGGCTACTTTTCATTTTAGATCGCAGACGAAGTCGCGGGCAACAGCTAGTATTAACATAGATAAGAATAATTAAATGTGAAGTAACAGATTAATTTGAATTTTTGTTTAGAAGAAGCAACGGTACCTACTAATAAAAAAAAATAAAAAAATAGCAATGTTCACTTTAAACAATGTATTTAATAGCCAGTAGGCGTAAAACTGCCATTATAACGGCTCCAAGCCAAATTAAGGCAGACACAAAAAACAATTCATACCTCCCAAAAATAGCTTCAGAACTAATTAAGATTATAACAGTAATAAATAGAAAAACCACACAACTAGATGTCGCCATCATAGTGTTTCTGTCCTTGATCCAAATTATTTATTTGCTTAATTAGCCATGTGCGTACAGGAACGAATTATGAAATAGAGGGCCAGACATGTTGCTTGAATGAGGCCAAACAAATAAAGCTGAATAGATTTAATTGATGGAGATAGGTGCCTATTATAATTTACCATTGCGAGATTGTAAAGCCAGTTAACCCCGGGGTGGTCAGAGCAAAAAAAATCAGGTCGTGACCGTCAGTTCTTGATTTTCTGGATGACTGACACCAACAGAAAAAAACCTGTGAAAAGTCGTTTTTTATCTCCTGTGCAGAACAGTCGTTACGCGCATTGAACCATATCTTACATGGCGTTTCCTTAGGGTCGGTGCGCACCCGCAACGTGAGAACTATAACGTACTCCTGCGCATTAGTCTCGTGTCGCTGACTTGACCAATTACATTTCTGCATTAACAAGTGCAAGGAATGGGCGCGACGCACTCGTATGGTCAAGTGTACAAGTTTATTTAATTGCTGGCCAGATGTGATTAACTGTGCTGCCACGTTATAAAGACACGGGGTGGTCAACCTTCGTTGTACAATTTTCTTAATATAGGATTGATGAAATACCATTTTGAGCGGTATTTAATTTCCAGTTATCATGTCACACCGGAGAACAAAATTTTATCGCGTGATCGAATACTGCATGTCCTCAATTAAACGACTGCTCCCAATAAATGTAATAACGATCTCCCTAACATATGTTAATTGGTAACAACGCTACTCAATTTACAAAAACAAAATTGCATGCAGTAACGTTATCCCGTAACGATCTGTTTCACCAGGACCAGATGATGCCTCCGGTCATTTGACGAGGGATATGCGCTGGCGCAGGGGGTGCGAACGCGGGGGTAGCACGCAGATGCCGTGAACTATCCGCGACCGTTATTCCCCCTATCTGTTGAAATTTTGAAATTCGAACACGTGTGTTGACAACTTTTTTTATCACCCGCATGGTATGGTTTTCGCAATCACTTTTTGTTCCAAAATTTCGTTTTTTGAAGTAGGACAATTTAGACAATGCAGGTAATTTGATAGTTTAGCAATGCGTTTAATCAATTATAGAAAGTAAATAGTTGCCCTGACCGAAAAACGCTGGTAACTAAACTTTCAAGTGTTAATTAACGTTATCGAAATTGTGACCATGAGGTGCGAAATAGACGTTGTGCGTCTATTTCACCACACATCACGAATCAAACAATGTTCCTTAATCAAATTATTATTAGTCTGTATTAATACTAATAACATCAAACATCAAGGGAAAGTGTCAGTTAAAAAATCAATATAACCGTTACGGAGTCAGTGTCCGCGAGGGTGCGACACAAAGGGCGGTGCGCTGCGCACGCGCCGACGTTATTGCACCGCCATTATGACAATCACAACACAATGCAGATTTATTCTGTGCCGTTCGCAGGGGTGACACTGCGATTTTTTTAAACTCATTAATTGAATTTTCAGTTCAGTTTATCAACGATTGTTTGGTACCGAGAAATGAACCGTAAATCATTGGTTTGTTTTCATTTGGTTGTGTATGATTTCATTATGAACGCATCGCCTGCTCAAGCATGAGTTATTAATGAGAAAGCGTTAAGTAGATAATAATAATGTTATACCCAAAAATAAAAATAGAAATGCATGTTGCAGTAAAACAAAAAAATAATATAACTTATTTAAATAATACTATTTTGATTATTTAAATTGCACAGTAGAATTGTAAAAGGGTTAAGAAATAACGGAAATTTAATAATTCATCTATGAAAAGAACGTCTTGACCGGATGCAGCATTTGAAGAAACCCTATACAGTTGCAACTATTTCTAACATTGCATGGTGAAGTATACAATTATTATGGGATCCCTGCAGCTACGTCCACTTACTTTCCCATAAACCAAAACATATCAAAGTTCAACGACACAACCAAGTTGTAATTATGAAAGGGAAGTAAGAAATTGGGTGACCCGGTCCCCTAGGCCCCCTACGAAGTAAGTACGGTTGGTCAGTTTTAGACAATAA
The DNA here is from genome assembly GCA_916701695.1 of Agrochola macilenta. NCBI lineage: Eukaryota > Metazoa > Arthropoda > Insecta > Lepidoptera > Noctuidae > Agrochola > Agrochola macilenta. The sequence goes on from OU753564.1 coordinate 14,807,430, forward strand.
AAATTCATAACGTTTGAACATTGGAGAGCTCTTAGATGCACATCTGTTGAAATCTAATACTACAAACTGTGTGTACTACAAATCGGGTCATGAATGTTTGCGTAAGTTGTCAAATATACGATGCGGGCAACCGGGACGCGACGAGATTTAAAACATCCTAGGTAATTTAAGAAAATTATATAGAACATTTTTTTTTAACGTTGTCGGAGACAGAATATACTTAGGGATAAGCATAAGAATAAGTGTTTTTATATAGGTATTGTACTCAGTTTGAGTGACCTACCGATTGGGATTGCCGAGTTAACAGGTACATTGTTAAGCTGTGCGGCTACTAGACGAACAAAAAATACAAGCGCTTGCCTATTCAGGCTCTTTTGTGTTGAGGTTTAAGTTTGTATTGTTGCCTAAGAAAATAAAGCACAAGACTCGGATCAAACAATAAATGTGTAACAGGCACAAAATACGCAATAAACAAAAAAAAAAAAACGAGTTTAGAGAGAAATAAAGAGTGGAGAGCAATATGATTGACCAAAAATACAATACGCTTAAACTAAGCGAATGCCAGGGATTTATTTTTATTTCGGCCACCTCGACGTCTTATTTTATAATTCCCGCCGAAAATGAATAAATAAATATTAGTAAGTATTAATAAAACACTAAATAAAAAATAAATTGACACTTGAGAATATCAAACACAGACTGGAAGCATATTTAAATTAAGTGATGAGTTGATGACAAAATAAGATGTTCATTTCGATCGAATATAAAGGCCGCCATTTTGCAATCAGTGACTGAGTGAGCGTGTGTGCGCATGCGTGGATGGATAGTGAGGTGACGCGCCGCGCGAGCGCGTCACCGCGTGTGGGTGCGACAAGGATACCGTTTACTATATGTACGTACGTTTGTAAGTACTTACAAACGTAAGCTGTAGATTATGTGTATTGCATGTCGCTACGCTCGCTCGGTATGAACGAGAAAATCTTGAACGTCAGTTCAGGAAACTTTCCCTTCATAGATGGTGAAAGAAAACAGGCAAGATTGTAATTGAACAAATTCCTACTTTCACCGCAACGTTTGCGAGTTTGTGATTGTCGAGCGTCTAGCTTATTGGTGGCATAATTTTTAAGTGTACTGTATTGTGTTATGATATGATAATAAAAGTAGCAGCGTTGTTTTAAAAGTACTTAGCATTATCTACACATCTTACATTATGTATTTGCGTGAACTAATTGATATAAATTATGTAAGTATCTATGAGAGGTCTCATATCAAAAACATCGGTAATGCATTAGCTAAGCGTATTTTGTTGTTTTAGTTCGAACTACATTGGAACATTGACAAGCCCAAAACTTCTACAGAAAACATTTCAAGTAGGTAACTATTCTGGAAAACATTCGCGATGTCAACAAACTAATTTAGCTAAGTATTTCGATGACCTATTTTGAGGACTTTCGCTGAAGGTTACGAGCTATTATTGTCCCCGAATGACGTAACATTACTGTAAATATTGACATGACGTCAAAAGCGATTTGACTCATAATAACAATGTTTTGTACTATGCTACAGAATAAAATGAGATTACGGTGATACGGTCAATAGAACATGGTATTTTATTGAAACTAGAGACCATCCCGTTGCTTCGTACAGTTTTTACGACTTGATCAAACATTGTGATTTCTTGATTAAAATTATAGGTAAGCTTAATATCAAGATATTGTTTTCTTATACCTTCCGGAATAAATTCTCGAAATGAGCCCATCATTCCGCATCAAAATCCGTTGTGTAGTTTAGAAGAGCAAGACTGTCACACAGACAGACACGAAAAGCGAATGTATAATATAATATGAAAATATACCTAGGTACCTTGTGGTTTTAAATTGTTCATTTATGTTATCGCTAAATAAACAGCCACGAGGATACGCATTTTTTCTCTAATAAAATATACTTGATAAAACTGTATTTTTGATCGTAACATCCAACTATTGTTTACAATTTGTAGCCACACACATGTGTAATCTAAAATGGGACAAGTGTGGGAGGCTCGCCATACTACGTGTTAACACTGAGCACTGTATCAAAACAAATGAATCTAGGTCAGTATTCGTGCTAGCCCGATAATTTGGACGAACCGTTATAGCTTTGTTTATTTTTCCTCCTTTTAACGCACGAAACAAGACCGTGGTCTCGTATAACAAGAGATGAAAAACAATTTAATCATTACTTAAACAGATTTTTTATCAGAACACCCCTTGAATTAGTAAAAAAGTCCATTAGAAATCCACTAAGGCGTCTTAATTTTTAATTATGAGGCTGCAAATTATTTAATGAAAGCTTAGCCGGACCCTTTATGAAGTTTTTCGCACCTTCGGCGGATAAGTTTTTGCACGTCTCTATAGAATTCTTTTGATGTCCAATTATAACAAGGGTGCCACCCATAGAATTCTTTCTTATATCTATGGTGCCAGAATAAAGGGTTCTGAGATATCGTATTAAGATTGAGCAAAGGCGTAAATGTTAATTTTAGTTTTATTGTAACACTAACAACGTTACAATAAAACTAAAATTAACATTTACGCCATTAACGGTTACACGTTTTATTCGTCTCCCGCTTAGAAGTCGTAAAATTTCGGCGTAGTGAGATCACCACACAACTACAGCCTCTCAGGAGCAATTGAATGGTAAACGTATATCTATTACTAATATAATAAAGCTAAAGAGTTTGTTTGTTTGCTTGAACACGCTAATCACTGGAACTACAACTCGGATTTAAAAAAATCTTAACATCGACCCTTAGGAGCCGACCAAAAAAGAAGAAAAGTCAGAATCAACGCTAAGCGAAAACGTAGTTATTTATAAATAATCCGGTTTCTTTTAAATTAAACGGCGGCTAAAACCGTGGGGTACAGCTAGTTTATAATATCTCGAGTCAAAGTTCATATTAATAAAATAATAATGCTTAATGGCAAAGCACTAAGTAGGTGGTATTAACGAGGACTTTTTAATAAGAGTAAAACGATACGTGTATTTTGTTCCAGGTGTTATGGCCGCTCAATTAGTGTCCTATTGCAAATTGTGATCCATATTCAGTTACACGACGAACACGATGCCATACGAAGTGGCATTATTATTCAGCAGTTTTTATAGTATAACTAGTGACTCGCCCTGCTTCGCAAGGTTTTTACGACTTGACAAAAGATTGTTTCTTTATTATATGTAAGTTTGATATATACGTTTATTTATTAATAAATAATTCATCAATTAATAATAACAAGGTTTTTTTTTTTTATTGTGTTGAAATCTGCAAAATCCGTTGCGTTGTTTAGTAGAATAACGCGGTCACAGACAGACAAAACTAGCGAAAAGCGACTTTAATTAATTATATGTACAGATATAAACTAGACATTATTAAGACTGTAAGTTTATGGCAACTGCCACTTTACGAGTATACTTTTGCAGATAGAATTTGTGAAGGCGTTTAATTTGTTGTTTTTGAAATGAAAATGAATATTTTATACATAAAGTTATTATTAATGCATATTGAGCGACTTCACGACTTACGAGATGTAAATCGTGAATTCGAACACAGGCAGGCACTTCACTTTGTGTATTTAATTTCATCACTACTGCTCTCAAAACGGTGAAGGAAAACATCGTGAGGAAACATGTCCTAGAACCAATTTTTTTTTAAAACTTGTGTGTAATATACCTGGTTTCATATTTATTCATTTAAACATCATAGGTTACCTATAGATTTTTTTAAACGATGTAGGTACAATTCAATGTTCTTATTGGAAACGTGAATGGCAATGAATTTATTTGAATATTAAGTAGGCGTGTTTCGTAACATTGTTGTCCTACATGTTATTTATTATAACATTACATATTGTCATAGGTATATACTGCTGTATTTAAGTAGTAAGGCACATTGCTAAGTAAACGATCATGTTATTGTCTTTAGTTATAACAAGCCCATGATTGTCTATGGATTATTTAGCTACTTATGTTTTTTTTTTTTTAATAATCTTGATGATATGTCTATTTACAAGTACTATTCAATTTACTTAGGAAATCGCTAGCGTATAGGTACTAAAACACGCAGTAAAACTACCTATCTGTCTAGACATTTTACCAAACGCCGCATACAAAACAAATGCCCGCGACATAACAAACAAACATTTTGTACTGCACATGGAAACAAGCGATCATCGCCTAAAAATAAAATAACAGTGTCAAATCAAAGTGACCTAGGTTTGTTATCTCTGCGTCACGACTTTATGAGATAAACTTTAGGTACACGAATATTCTCCCCGAACCGCATCCAATTAAAGTTGCACTGATAATAACCTTGTTTACTCTGTAATTACTTCACTAACAAACGATTAATTGCATAGTTCAAGAAGTTGAGACATTTTGATAACGATAAATGCAGTTCCATTTTTAAATAAAATAGGCAGAGACCTACGTAAGTTGTCAGTACAGAGTGTACGCATTTGCGAGTAGATCTATGAATGTACGCGTGACTATTCTTGAATGAGGAGTCCCGTGCTTCATAGAATAAAACACTCAATGTTGACATTTTTAGCGTAAATATTACGCATTGTTGACACTAGTTTACGCAACGTGAAATAGAACGCAATTTTATAACCTTGTGTCAGTCTCAAATGTCAACACCACGAAAGATACTTGCTAAATCTAATTATTCAATAAAACTTACCTGTTATTCTTTTCTGTGTCTTGCTGTTCTCAGGACTGGAAACTTTAGCCTCCTGCCTTGGTGCGCTCGTTGCTGGAGTTGTGATCGTGATCGGTGACCTTCTCAGAGCAGCGGGAATCGTAGACGCGGGAACGAGTTGCCAGGCGAATCGCTGCGAAGTAGGCAGTGGTTTCTCGTTGGCGAAGTCGAAACCCCATCTCTGGCTGTCTAATTCCAATTGGCGAGACAACTCTCTCTCAACAAATCGTCTGTTTTCCTCTCGGTCTGTACAACCGAATAAGTTTCTTCTGACGCCTGCTAGTGCGGTGACGCCTCGCACGCGCAGAGTCCTTGGGTCCAGCACCGTGGTGGTCTGCAGGCCCGGGGCCCTCACACTCAACGTCGACATCTCTTCAACAGAGTCCGAACAGCAAAACACAGCGCACTTCACAGATAGCATCCGCGCCGTATCCACCTAGCGCAAACAAGGTCAGTATTCAGTAACAGCACGCGATAGAATTATATTGATTTAACAAGCGTATAAGTGTTTGGTTCATCACGCACCAATAAGAATTCGTATTGTTAGTTTACTGTGTGTAAACAAGTCGTAAGTGACGCGACGAGACACGTGACGCAATACGTCCGCACGGTAAAAGTACGTACGCCGACTGGCGACGCGCGCGGCGGCAAGAGGAGGCGACAGCGCGGCGTGGCGCAACGCGACGGCGAACGCGAGAAACCACAGCGCAAGCGACTCTTTTTAGTTCAACTTTTCACCACCGCGTGGCGTTAGCATCAGGTTCGGTCAAGTGATCAGTGATGCGATTATGCCGTGCGCGTCTCCCTACTTCATTTACCCATAATGAAAAAATTCAATTGTGCCCGCGACTAATTCTTTGTTTTATAGTAGCGGCTTCTATTTGCCGGCTTATCAACAGAAAATAACTCCGAGCATTAATTCCATAACAAATACCAACGCTTATGAAATATGACAGTAGCCATCTTGAATATTAACTAAACAGACACTATCGACGTAAATTACGTGATCGGATAAAGCCTCCTCACTTGTTCGGTTACAGCATTATTTGTTCATGCATGAAGTTTAATTACAATAAATTTAATGAATGAATTTATGCGGCCTTAATTATTATACAGTGATTATTTTGTGCAAATATTTATTCAGGGTTTGATCTACTAATAAATAGATCAAACCAAACCCTGAATAATAATTATTTAAATGAGGTACTTATTAATTATTTTAGTTTCTCATATTTTATTAAATTTTTACCTGTCTTATCAAGGGGTATCGTATTACCCAGTTACTGGGTTGTGGAGGTCAGATAGGCAGTCGCTCCATGGAAAATACTGGTATTCAGCTGCATCCGGTTAGACTGGAAGCCGACCCCAACGTAGTTGGGAAAAGGCCTAGGCAGATTGATTGATTTTATTAAATTTTTAAACATTCATACCAATTATTAAAATTTTGGGCATGTGAGTTTTGGTACGATAAAGTTATAAATTCGCGTCACCGACATGCTAGCGCCGTAGTGTTGTACTATAGAATATAGATGGCGCTTATACCAGTATAAAGTTTTCACTTCTGTCGGCAGTCTTTTTTAAGTTTGTTTTATTGTTTTTAAGATGTTTTATAACTTTCCTTTAGATTATATAAAATTTTAAAAAGTTACTTTTAACACATTGCTTGTGTTTTAGAAACAAAAAATCATAAGCTGTTTTAACTTTTAATCAAGCAAGCTGGAAGACCTGTTATGATATATTTATACTTTGAAGTTTAATAATTCATAAAATAAATCACATTTTCCAAAGAAAACTAATTTCTAGTGTTTACTCTTTACTTAGACTTCTTCTAGAAAAATAATGCGTTCATTTAATTCTCTTTGAAATAATTTATGTTATTTAATATAATATCAATTTTGGATAAAATTCCCTGAATTATGGGTATAAAAAACATTATTGTGGCAACACTACGAACGACTTGTTTACGAAGAACGAAGACGTGTCTAGTTACCTACGTGTGCAGCATAAATTCATACTGCTTATCAAAAGTACAGCCGTCTCTGTCTCACGCGCATTTGTGCGGCCCATCATAAAAAGGACAGAAAATGTATTAATAGCACAGAGCATCGCCGCCATTTTGCCGAAACACGACTGACTAGATTTTTGTGTTGAACTGTTGGTACGATTTATCTAGACATTAAAAACTAAAACAAAGTACTAATATAATAAAGTAATAAAAATAGATTAAATTAAATAAGCATTAATAATATTATGTAATAACAATGAATCAGAATGTTAATGATTAGTAATATTCGCTTTCACAACTAAATAATGGCAATAAATTGCGAAATAATTTTGACGTATCGTTAAAAACTAAGTGACAGATCAAATAATTTTGAAAATTTCACATGTGTGAACCAAAATTATGATAAAGTACTCACCTATGAGTATTTATTTATTGTTTCACGGAAAATTCTTCGATTTGCGGACGGGATTCATTCACTGCACTGCCGCCGTACTAATTTTCGAGATATGACAATGACGCGATGGCGAGAGCGCGGGCTCGACGCTGATTGGTTAAAAATGGCGGCCATTTGTCTCATTGGCTTAGAGGATTTTAGGCGCCAAATTTCGGTTGGTCGAGACGCCGGATGGCGGGAAATAAATGAAGCACTTTCCGGTGCGCGTGAGTTTTGTTACGGAAAATTGTGTTTGCCGCGTTTAGCTTCCGTCTGTTTCATGCGAACAATTAAAAGAGCGACGGATTTTCTTCGATTTGGTGATTTGTTTACATTAAAGCGACTTTGTTGTGGTAGGATAATGTTGTAGCAAAGGTTCGCGTGCGTTTTCAAGATCTTTACTTTTAGAAATTTATCGTTTTAATTCAGTTTAATGTTTTGCATAGTTTACATTATTTTGTGAATATTTAAACATATTAACATATAAATATTTAAATTTATATTTAAAATAATACGTGATTTGCTAATACTTAGTAGCTTATTAAATTATTAGCTAAGTAGGATATTAGATTATATTTACAAAAATAAATAAAATTGTTTTATGTATAAAATTGACATTGTTTGACAAATAAAATAATGAGGTTGTACCTAATAAAGAATAAAAATAAAATTCAAGTTTCAGTATTTTTTTTATGTAAGTAGGTATTTATTTTACAAAAACTTATTCTCCCAAGAGACGTTAGTGACTTATTGACCTATTTATAACGGAAATCAGTTGCGTTCGTTTGCGGTGAACACAAAAAGTGTTTCCGTTCGAAACAGATGTTCTGTTAATGTTTTTCTAATAAACACAAAATGTCTACTTTCCCTGCAGGTGCATTTAAAAATAGAATACAAGGGAGCGGTTAAAATCTTTTGGAACCGTTATAATGGGCTTGTCTAATTTAATTGTATCCTAACTTAATGTAATCATAATGGAATTGAGGTTTATCGCAAAATGAGACGTTTTATTTGTTATTTTAGAAAACCTTTATTTTTAAGAATTTTATTCATCACCATTTCGAATGGCAATAAATGCGTAATTTGAAAAAAAATACTGTGATTATTTTATGGAGGGTCATAAATTTTTTCTTAGATTTTTATAAAACGCAGTTTGAATTTTCTCAATTTATCATTTACGTTTGGAAACGAAGTAGGTAGAAACTTGAAGGTAGAATAATTTGTATTGAAATATAACCACCAAATCATTGTGTTTGACAGTGATTTGTTGGAATAGGTATTGAGGTTGATGATTTGTTTGATTTTGCCAAATATTTACTTATACGGAATTTTATGCTAAGTTCTTTGCATTTTATTAGCGACATCAATTGGTATAAATGTGATCTATGAAACGTGCCGACATTGCAGAACATGTATACGTGGGTAAATAAAAGGCGCAAATGCTTACATTTACATAACCTTAACCTTCAGACTAATATCGCCATCTGCGCTTGCGCAGTGCAAAATAGCGACCATTTTCAGGAAGTGGGTATTTGTTTGTTTGGTTAGTTGTAGAGAATTGCAATATCGCATGTTTTTGCTTGTAGGGTGTAATAATAAACATTTACTTGCATAATGAATACTGCGGTTTTTTTATAATAATTTCATTATTTAGGTACAACCATGGATTTTGAATGGACATTTGGGAAAATTTTGAAATAATGTTTATTACAATTTTGTAACTAAAAATATTGATATTGGCATATTGCATTGATATGATAACTGGAATTCGTTTTTTTATCCACTTTTCGAGGAGAACAAAAATTAATAGGTACCTATCTAACTACCAATTTGTGAACGTTTCTTAGCACAGTTTTATTTTGTCTATGATAGGATAGCGGAAGCGCATTTGATTGTGGAACCGCGCGAAATATACCTAAAATCCTTAATTGCAAGAACTGCATAACATCCTTTCTAATAAATTACGTTTGTTTACTAATTGGAAACTAGTGGGTATTCTGCAACCGATTAAACAGCATAGGTTAACCAACATTTTTACTATATTTTCGTTAACAGTTTTTTTTTCTTGTAAGTATCTAATGCGTTTTTCTTTTTTTTTACCATTGTCCTTATTTTGGTGGTCTGAATGATTTCAATTTTTTTTTTCCATCTAATTGAATTTAAATCATAGCTATCTTAAAACGATATATTTTCCATAGTTATCTTCGAGCGACCTCAGGCACGGAGCTTTTATATATTTCTATTACGTCACCAAAATATGTGGATAGATATAGCAAGACATGTTAATATTAATATGGTATATTAAACCCCAGACCAAATGAGGGCAAAAATATATATTATAGTATAGCTTCCGTGTATGGTAGCTTGCTATAATATAATATATATATATATGTATATTAATATATAATAAAGCTATGTCTGTGTCGCGCTTAAAGATTGTACAAGAACTTAGGTACTTACTTACTTATTTCTTTTCCTTTTCTCTTTCTTTCTTTTCTTATTTTTCTTTTTTTGTGTTTACCGTAAACAAACGTATTTCCCTCTTTTTTTTCTTAAACAAACTTAGGCCTTGTATACACTACACCACGACCACTGCAAAAATTAATAATATTTCTTTAGAAACTGATTGGAACGATTCTGCTGTAATAACCATCACTATGATGGGATTATTATAATAAGTTTATTATTATGCATACAAGTTTGTAGCGGCATCTACATCGCTACATGCGAACTACGCATCAAAGACCTGACGTCACATAACATCCTGACGTCACACAAATCCTGCATCGCGCAATTAGAGTTTACCGCGCGATAAACATATATAGAATCTCCCTTTTCTATGGGGGATGAGTGAACTTTACACCCTGTTCCTCATACCCCTAAAAGTTGATGACATCATCACTGAGGTTTCTTGCCGGAACTAAGGCCCGAATTTTGAATGAGTGGAACCCGATATCTCCGTAGATGTTAATTGTACAAAAGGACATTTTTTTTGTGTAAAATCACACTACAATCACTCGGCTATCAGAAGTTACTTTGTGAGTAGTAAGGGAAAGACCGTAGATATGTGACAGAGAGAAGAAGCCTGATTCACAGCAGAGGGGACATGATACTCGTAGGCTGATTTGTAATAACTTACGTATTATTCAACTACACGTAATGAAAGATAAAGTTATAGGAAGGCATTATTGCGTTGTGCTCTGATTTGTTCGATTGCGTTGAGGTCGGAGTACGGTTGCGCACGCGCAATTTCACTCAGTTCTGTCTCATTTATATTAATCTAACAATGGCATTAAATTGACGTCGAATGGTGTATTTATGTATTATGTTTAATAATGTTAAACGTTTTTGTGATGGAAAAAATTGTGGACAACCTAGCTAGATTAATATCTGCAATAAAATAACCAATAATTTTATAACTAGGTACTTCTAAAGGAAAAACTATAGTTTTATAATTTTTTATGTGTTCTCACTTATTTCTGAGATCTGTGTTAGTCAGAGACTATTGTTCCTTTAGTACCTAAGATATATACCAAATACAGAAGCTGTTGGTGTACCCTTAAATATAAATAAATAAGTCAACTAACCTGCATTGAACAAACAGATCTACTACTTTTTTTTACAAAATTTCTCCTTGAGTGGCAGTTGTCAAAGTTGATGCATGGTCAGCGTTCACATCACTGGGCTATTAATAGCTACAAGTAGCTGTGTGATCCATTGTAAACCTGCGCTGGTTTAAGTCGTTTCTTTTAAGCACCAAAAAAACTCTGTTATAATCATTAAAATGTACATTTGTTGCACGTGGCTGTAACACTTGGGGATCCTTGTAAGGAACAGATATGAAACCATAAGGTAGGGAAGCTACTGGCTGTCAAGACTCCTCTGTCACACCCCCTTTGAAAAAAGTGAGGTTTGCCATATGGCCGGGATACTCAATGTAGGAAGCTGTCTTGTGCAAGTATATCCGTTGTTTCATGCTTGTTTATTTTATGTAGCTTATCTGCTTTCATTTTTACAATAATTATGGGTATTCATTATAATGATTTGGTATTTTCGATGGTGGCGTTGACAACACTAAACAGAGTACGAAAACAATGTCATGTAATTTTTATATTTCGAACGCAAAATATTGGAAAAAAAAAACAATTTTGCAAAACGAAGGTGTTCTTTTTTAAACTACCGGGCGTGATAAAATTTCCCTCAATTCCATTTTCGTAAATTATTCTTTTTGTTATATTATTTCGGGGTAAGGGAACGTTACAAAACTGGCAATACAGAACATTTGAATTTGAATTACGCATGAAGCAAAGGGTAATTGCTAACAGCAGTTTTCAATGATAAAAATAAATAAACATGCAGGTAATTCAGTTTCGCTTTTTAGTCGCAAGGTCATCTTCATGCTACGATGATCAAGCAATTAAATCATACAATAGGTATCGGATATAAATAGGATTTGTCATAGTTTTATTAACCTACATAGATTGATGCTCGAGACTAGCGCTAAAAAAATTGCTACGTTGGACACTGGATAATTGAACAATGACTAGATAGTTATAAGCGCACGAAAAATTTTAATTAATAAACAGCGATGATTCTTTAAAACTTAATTAAATAAATCCTATCACTATGTCTTGTTATTGATCAGCACCCTTATCCTTTCAATTTTTTTATATTTTGTTTGTTAACTTATGAAATGCCTCCTGAATTAAAAAGAAAATAAAAAAAACTGAATTAAAAAAATTGGTAGGGTAGGTAGGGAAATTATTTTAATCCCTTTCTTCTCCGAAAATTGTTTGTCCGAAAATCATTATCCATAACACGTTTGCTTCAGTTACTTATGTTCAAAAATTCGAAATTTTGTTTTACATAATTATCTTTGCTTCTAAAACCATTCTGTCATAATATCGAGTACATAATATCTCGTATCTCGTGTAACGGGTTCGATTTCCGGTTCAACCATGTAATTATTTAAATATCTATAAATACAGTTTAAAGTGTTTTTCAAATTCAAATAATGTCTTCTTTCAGTAAAATGTTCCATCTACAATATTCAAGGTACTTTCCCTCCATGTGGCATATCCGTGGAACGCCCTGTATAAACATCTTTTGTCAACTTATGAATTTAATATACCAATATAAACATCCTCCATTGAATTAAAATATTATAAGGAACACCGATTGTACCGATGACTGTATCGAATGAAAAAGCATCGATTTCAAATCAGGTGTTAATTTTATGAAACGCCTTGAAGAGCATAAGATATTTTTAATCGATGTTTTGAAATCGAGAATGCGTATCGATCGATACGGTAATTCAAGGATATGGTCCGTGTATTGATTCGAAAGTGTTAATTGATACTTATTTTAATAGTGTAATGAATGATGAGCCCAGTGTGAAAACTGTTTATTAAAATAATAATAGGTACTTAAAATGGGTCATGTTTTGTCAATATTGAACCGATTGCAGTTCCTCAAATCAGAATCAATTTTGTTTTGTAATTATTAAGAAAAAAAAGTAAGTAAGTGGTAGTAGTAAAAAGTAAGTACTTACTTGGTTTACTTTTTTTTCTTAAAAATTATAACTAAGTAAATGAAAACCGATTTCTGAGAGACCAAAATAAAGTAGACAAGAATGTATACAAAAACAAGTGTAAGTACAGTCACGAGCACCAATATGTATCCACTTAGCAAAGTTCAAAAGCGATTTTCTCATGGAATAACGACTGCAACTTTGAGATAAGACCTATTTCATATTAGTGTGGGTTCCAAAATACTATGTTCGTAACAACATAAAATTACAATCACCACAGTAGGAGAAAATAACTTTTTAAAGTTGCTAAGTGTATACATATCGGTGCTCGTGACTGTACATACTTACTTATTGTCACGGGTTTTGCTATTGGTTCCAACTTTTCTGGGACCAAACGCTTTATTTCTTCATAATTATCCTAACACTAACGTCACATATCTTTCGAAAATGGAAGCCATATTGCACAAATTCAAACATCCTTCCTTTCAGTCGGTAACCTCATATGTCTGGGGTGTCACATGATTACTCAAAGTCCATGAACCTTACGGTTGATTGATGTCAACCACATGAACCGCATTTGGGGTAGCACCACAAAAAATACAACGCCACCTGGCGACTTGAAACCACAGATTTGTGACGCATTTCCGATTTGTGGATTTTGTAACTTTTTCTGCATATGGATTTTGGTTATTTTAAAATTGTTAACAGTGAACTTGCAAATTGCTTGGTATTTCATTTCTGATTTTATTTTAATTTGTACTTAATATTCGAGTTAGGTACTTACTCACTGCCTTCGTGCCTCTGAAAGCACGTCATTGTCAACGTCACAAATAGCTGTCAAATATTTACTTGTTTTGATTAATTTGGCAATAATACTGTATGGAACTATGAAATGTGGCTAACTAGCGACCTAGAATATTAATAATGAATTGCAATTATAACACTGCCTTTCAGAATAATTTTTAGATCTTTGACATTCGTTATGGGTAAGTAGTCAGAACCCAAGTCTGATAACCAGTCTTACCAAGGGGTATCGTGTTACCCAGTAACAGGGTTGTGGAGGTCAGATATGCCGTTCATGTAAAATACTGGACAAAGCTGAATCCGGTTAGACTGGAAGGCGACCCCAACATAGTTAGGAAAGGCTAGGCAGATTGATTTTGACCTTCACTGAAACATTTAAAAGAAACGCCAGGCTTTTCTGTAAAACTTAAAATCATACTCACCTTCAAAGCCAGGTTTTCAGAGCTGCTATATCTTGAAAACTTTATTTCTAACCTCACTCAGCTGTCTGCATAAAATTCGAAAGTGACCTCATTTGTTTTTAAATAAACCGGTTTCACCGAAACTCCGTTCGAATTTAGAATTGATTTTTAGAGTGCAGTGTTGCCAGTAGGTATAAAAATTCTGCTTAACTTGCATTAATAATAAGACTAGTAGATATTTAGGACCCCACGTAGTTTTTACAGAATAATAACAAATTAAATACTTATCATATGACAATATTATGTTACTCTAAATGTATGGAATGCATGACCTTTTTAACCTTCGATTCTATTGTTTCACGTTCCATCAATATCTCTAATGGAACGTGATTTGTCGACTATCACAATAATGTTTGTAATAAAATTATAGATATAGTGATGAGATATAAAAGCTATGGATTGAGCAATACAGTTGAAAGATGTGTGAAGCAGATCATCACTTAGATATTTTTGTTGAAAATTGTATTGGAAGCAAGAAAGGCCAACTGATTTTGTAAAATAAAAATAACCCTCCAGAATCCAAAATTTTATTTTCATTTTTTAACCCACAACCACCGTCTCCAGTGAACCGGCAAAAATCCAGGATTTGGAAGGGCAGTCAAGGCAAAAAGTGGTCCACTTACCCCAAGTTGATTACTTCGTAAGTTCGTATAACCACAGACAAAAAAAAACGATTGTTTATTGTTTAGTGGTAGAAGTAGTGAGGGGGGTAGCGAGGTCTCTGGACAATCAATTCGTCCTGTCGGATCCTTTCGGAGCCTGTATTAGTGACGTGCGGCCACGCCAAATCACCGTGTAATTACCTCGTGACTTGGTCGCAGGTTAGCCGCGGACAAAAGTGTTTTTGGACTATTTATTTGAACGATTTCTTCTGTGTGCAAAAAATAAATAAATAGTTGTTTTGAAGAGTTATTAAAAATATTTGATGCGTTCACTTAGTAAGGTAATCAGAAAATAAAATTAATTAGATAAAAGTCTACTATCTCACTTATGTTTCTCGGACTATTTCAATATATTTTATCCAGTCTCATAATAATCATTTGCCCCATTTTTTAATCAAAAATTGAGCAATCATAACTCATTATGTAAAGTACTTATAATAAAAGAGTAATTTGACGCATACCAATCGTTCATATCATATCAACATTTGCCTCAATCACATAATTTCGAAATGGTCTTACGAAAGTTATATCATTGGTTGTAACAAAAATAAACATCATTGTTTATTATCACACAATGTTGTTGAACTCAAACGGCCTAATTACTAAGGAAATGTGTTTCAATTCAATCTTTGTTTCCGGTTATAATGATAGTGTTGTATCTCTGTTAATGACTTTAATTATTTTTTTATTGCTACAATGTAAGTACCTTAGTACTGTTATGTTACGCATTTTGGTTGTACATATGTCTAACAGTTTGTCTGGTCAAGGACAGTTTTTAGCAGTTTTGAGAACAAGAATAAATTGTAGCGTTATCCGTTCGGCCTTGGCCAATTTTTTGAGGAGATAAATACGTGCTTCGCACAGTATGATTGAAAAATGGGACAAAAAAGATGTCATGACGACGAATACTTAACTAATTATTGATAAAAGCTATTGGAGATGTATAAATAACCACAGGTAGTTATTAATATAATATTGCACATTTTAAATTAAATTATGTACCGAATGAAGTCCTTTAAAGGCACAATTTTTTTTTTTTTTTTGATTATGGGATATCATCAAATTACTCCTCCCGCTCTGGGCGGAGCGAGAGGGTGTGTCAGAATTTTACTGACTAAAACCCACCCGTGTTCCTTCCGTTGCCTGTGTGCCGGAGCCGCGATATCCCTTTCGGACAAACCCGCAACCCCAGCAGGTTCTATGATATTTTTGCGAATGTTGTACTACAAAATAATATAATAAAATTTTAATTACGTCACGTACGTGTAATAAAACATGACTAATCATAATCGAACAGACGGAATTTAAATAAATAAAATAAAGAACAAAACATAAACGAAAAGTTCTCTTCACTTCTGTCCGCGACTGTACTCAAGGACTAGTGATGTGTTCACGCTAGATCGATTTGAGCGGAAAGGGTTCAGAATCACATTGAATACTAAAAAATGCTTTAGTCCCGCACAAGTGCGGCGCAACCCTAGCATAATGTGGCCGCATTAGTTTATATTTCGTGGTATCGAAAATATATGGTCACTTCCTTACAGATAAATGAGACGTTTCGTTCCGATAAGATAGGTCGGCCTCATACATACGGAATTCCGAATTCGAAGAAAATTTCGAATGGAGAACTACTGTACTCTGTAAGTGTGATAGATCCTTGATTTTGTATGGATTTGCTGCCTTCGGAATTACGAATCGTTTTTTCGAAACGGAATTCTGAAATGAAACTCCGTATGTATGTGGCCGGCCATACTTGCGTGTGGTAATTTGTGTTGTGGTACAGTATGTGCCTCTGCCTAGTAATGGTCAAGTGAGTGAATAAGTGGTGGCATTGGTGTGGTGGTGTCTGGTGTGGTAGTGTGTGCCATAGTGTCATCTGCGCTGCCACAGACGATGACATGGAAGTGGTGAAGTTTTTGGCTAACATAAAGAATTTAATTGACTGTCGTGACATCGGATGAAGAAGAAGAATGTGATTATGGGTCGATTGGATTTTTTTATAGAACAATGGAAATTCTCACTATTACTATTATCTAAGGATATTAAGACTTCAATTGTCTATCAAAAGCTTACGTGAGTTACTGGTGGTATGGTTATGTCATATTTCCGATTTTCTTTTACCTAAATTACCTAGCTTGTATTTATACATAATCATTAGTCACCTACTGCTTAGAGTGAAAAAGTGAGAGTGAGTGTGAAAGTGAGTGAGTGAGTGAGTGCTCTTAATAAAGAGACCTCGATTAAGTGCGTAATAAAGAAGCTTCTAAATGAGGCCTTATCATAGGCCTTATTTATGTTTTCGACTGCACTAAAACTGCTGATTACTTTAAGACAGAGTGTTATTCTGTAAAGTCACTTCGAACCTCACGCATTGTGTGCGGCTGCACACACTTCGAAAAAAAATCAAATAAAGAAAAATAAAAAAATTCATAGCGGATTCCGTAAAGGCTCCCCCTCCCTCCCCTTTACGGAATCCGCTTTTTCGCGATTTATTTTTCAGACAAGCACGATGCGACGGTGTGACGCGATTCTTGTAGAAAAATTTCCATGAAGTTTCCATAGAAATTGTTCTACGAGAGACGAGTCGCGCGCCCGTCGTTAAAATTTCAAAGTCGTATTTACGGAATTGATTATCATGATGGCTTAGTTTATATTGGACATTAATGACATCGGTGAAGGAAAACATCGTGAGGAAACCTGGACTTATAGTTAACATAAGTCTGAACTCTGAAATCGCCAACCCGTCTCGAGCAAGCGTGGTGATCAATGCTCGTGCCTTCCATGTATTTCAAGAGGTCTTTGTCCGCAGTTTATTATTTACAGAATAATACTAAATACTGGGCTCATTTACCAACATAAATACTTACTGCAATTCCTATCATAGAATCTAAGCCCAATAATTTGCAAAGGTCTCTGCTCCAAACAAATACGTAGACTAATGATTTGTGTGATTACATAGGGACGTTATATACTTATGTACAACGAGGCAATAATGTGGATCGTGGCCGACTAGCGTGGCGAGGTTGACAGGTGCCAATCTTGGACGTGCGCAGGAGTATACGCTGTCTGTGCGCACGGGGTGATTTTTACCAGTAGCGATGTAGTAGTTTGAAAAAGTCTGTCCCATTGTAAGACGCTTGAATTTGGCAGGCAGGACTGAGATAAACCAATCCAAACGGACTGTTGACTGTACGAAGTTATAAGGTTACATGTTCCTAAGTAAGTATTATATCTACCGTTTTTCCTCTAATATCCTAGCCTCTAGTGGCCTAGTATTTAAGGCTTCGCCTCTCATGAACGTCTTTATGGGTACAAATCCAGGCAAGTACCTACAGTTCGCGTCAAATAACTTTGCCGCTCTGAAGTAGACTACAAATGACTGCGCAGTAGTCAATCTTACTTATAAAACTTTAGCGCGCATGCGCAACCTAACTTCAGAGCGGCAAAGTTATTTGACGCGAACTGTACCGATGTGACTTTTCATTTCCTATGTACTTTCTATTTACTAGATTTACATCGTGTTTTGGAATAAGATGGGTCTGCGTTTATCTTGGACACTTAAATCTGGATATAGAATTAGTTATTAAAAGTCTGAAATGGCCAACCAGTCTTGAGAAAGCGTGGTGATCAATGGTCGTATCTTCGCAGTATGAAGCCTCCTCTACACGTTGACAGATTCATGAGCAGATGTCATCTGCGAATGCGTCCGCCCGCGCCGACGTGTAGACGACATTTGCTCGTCTGTGGGTATTTAACATCGGCAGATACGTCTGCTGCGGTAGGTATTTACCGTCGGCGTAACTGCCGCCAATCCGTCTGTTGTCGGTTTTTGTGGCACACAACAAAGGGTTTCAGCGCGACCGCCCGGCGTCTGTCCACACGTCTGATGACGCATCAGTATTATCGGACTTTTTACTTTACTTATAACTTTTCTGCGATGCACACTCAAGTAGTAGTTAAAAGTACTAAATAAATAAATAGCTGCGGCAGCTATGGTCGTCGGTACGTCCATTTTTTTATGTTGCGTCCGTGCGAGTTGCGTTTGTCGTGAATTAACACAGACTGATCGACCGACAGACGTGTGGACGGCTCGTGGTGATCCATCTGCTGATGCATCTATCGACGTCCGCGGACGCGTCTGTCGACGTGTAGATGAGGCTTGCGAAAGAGGCCTTTGCCCTGCAGTGGGACAATAATAGACTGGTATTATTAGCATTTGCATTTCTAGGATATATAAGTCCTATCATCATGAATAGTAACTTATCTAGAGGTCTTTGAACCTAATCATTTATTCATAGTTCATATTCATATTTATTGGCCGCTAATCCTATTTTAGAACAATGTGTAGTTCGACCAAGTCGATCACCATGCCTAATTGAAAAATGTCATTGCCACAGTCAAGGTCACCAGTTCCACCACCAGTGTGTGGCGGGCCTAACAAATCAGTGCAGCCGTCACAGTCGCCTGCGCAGTGATTGCGGGAGGATGAGGCCTATTACAGGACCCCTCACCACACACCCTGCATGCATGACAACTGAATTTTGGTCAGAAGTACAACTCCAATGAGAACTCCGTGCCTCGGAAAGCAAGTTAAGACGTTGGTCCAGGCTGTCATTCGGAGATCTTTGACAGTTGTTACGGGTAGTCAGAGTCTTAACAAGGTGTATCGTGTTACCTAGCAACTGGGTTGTGGAGGTCAGATAGGTAGTCAGTCAGCTGAATTCCAGTATTTTATATGGAGTGACTGCGTTCATGACCTCTACAACCTGGTAAGTCTTTCGGATTATCATCTCTGCATTTTCAGCCTTCTAATTTAAATTCATTTATTGGTGTGATTTTTGGTACATTTTTACATGAGATCTTAATAATAAATCATTCGTTCCTCAAAAAACTACCTTAAAGGTGTACACTCTTTCACTTAATTAGTAATAATTATATAAAAAAAGAAAGAATAATCAACATTAAAATAAAATAATTACAACCAAACAACATAACTTAAGACAGAAAAAACAACATGCAAAACGTTAACCATTGAATATACATATAAATAATGGATGGAAATAAAGATCATAACACATTGTCAAAATTAAATAAATATCAATGTCAAATAACTTACAATAATTTATCATTAAGGAATTCGTCAATAGTATAATAACATTTTTCCAATAATATATGTCTTAATTTGTTTTTAAATTGAATAATATTTAAGTTCTTAATTCCATTTGGTAATTTATTAAATATTTTTGGGGCCATGCAGAGTATGCTTTTGTGCATCAATGCGGTCTATGATGGTCGAACGCATAATTCATGTCTATAAACTTGTCTAATCAGTTTATAGCTATGTTCAAATGCTTTTCTGAATAGATGTTCTTCTTAACAAATAAAGCAGTCTCAAATATGTACAAGCAAGGTAAGGTCATTATTTTTAACAATACAAAATAAGGTTTGCAGCTATCAGTTATTCTTATACCGGTAATAGCTCTAATGCATCTTTTTTGCGATTTGAACACCATGTCCTTATTACAGGAGTTACCCCAGAACATGACTCCGTAGCGTAGTATAGAATCGACATATCGATAGTATGCAGTGACTGCCGCCGCTTGATTGACTACTTTCTTTTAATTTATACAGAGCAAAAGCAAACTTACTAATTTTTTTAATTAATATTGAAGTATGTTGCTTCCAATTAAGTTGATTGTCGATTGTTAAGCCTAAAAATTTTGTATTTCCAACTTCTTCAATTTTTTCATTATAAAAGCTTACATTTATTTCCGAATTAGGTACTCTTTAACGAAAATTCATAATTTTTGTTTTCTTTAAGTTTATGTGTTCTAGCCAGTTAACGGCTTGTTGTAATGCATTGATTATGTCAGCTTCATAGTCTTTATTATTTTTCAAATGATTTGAGTATTCAGAATATCATGTTTCTATTTTCAGTGGTTTAGGCTTCGACTGCCCACGCACGTGGATGACCAGCACGCGTGTCATGACAACCATAGAAACGGGTTTTCTACAGGTTTTGTTGACGGAAGAATAGACAAAATTACAGATTGTGATTGTTTATCTGTCCTTTTGTCTATTCTTCCATCGACAAAACCCGTTTCTATTGTGGTCAGAAAAGATTTAGATGCAGGAGGTCCAAACCGGGAAGAAAGGCGTGCTATGGAAAAGACCTACACTCATCAAGTCTTGGATATGGGTAGGAGAAGAGAAGAGAGAGAGAGAGGTATGGAAGAACCCGGAGGAAACTGTCGTAGCAGTGAGATGAAAAGGCTCTAGACAATGTTGGTGAATTTAATTTGTAACAAAAAAAGGACACAAAGTGTCATGTCAAAATCAAAATTCATTTATTCAAACTAGGCTGCGAATCAGCACTTTTTGAACGTCAAAATTACATAAGTCAGTCCTTCAAAACGCCCGCCCTTCACCACTTCCACAGTGGAGAACAAAGTGCAAGCACACTGGCGCAATAAACTCACGAGCAGCACAGCTGTCTGATAAGTAAGAAGAAATTGATCTAACAGGCCTTCTGGTCTTACCTATATTATGGCATAACCGTATCTTATTGCCCTAATGTTACTGCCATGCCATTGCTGTTCAACGAACGCTTCCTTTCGACATATTAACAAGACTTTTAATAAAAGTAACGATGTATGATGAAGTTTTAAAGTAGGCAGTTGAAATGTCAGCGGTTTTGTGTTTTAGCGGCGTTTTGAAGAAATGGAATTATTGTGTGAAAGGATGCATTTAATGTTCTGGTTGGCTTTGTTTTTTTTTTATGTGGAGCTTTTAATATTAAGCATGTTTCGAGGTCTTTGCTTGATACGTGTTAAAAGAACCAGGGAGTATCTGCAAGAGTTTGCATGTAACCTTAATTAATTTTGGCGGATCACAGTCCTAACTTACGAGTATATTATACTCGTAAATGTGAAAGTGAGTTTGATTGTTTATTTGTTACGCTTTCACGCTAAAACGGCTGAACGGATATGGATTAAATTTGGCACATGGGTAGACCATGACCTGGGTTACGACATAAGATACTTTTTATGCGGTAGTACAAACTTATAAAAAATAAAAAAATTGAGAGAAAAAAAAAATAATATAATAATAATTTCCTACTTCTACGACTCATTTGCTTATGTTCCCTTGTGTTTCGGCACGAGGAAAGGTTATTTTGTGATGAACAGATGAGTCAGTCAGCAAGTTCACCAGTAAGGTGTAAGT
Organism: Agrochola macilenta; assembly: GCA_916701695.1. Classification (NCBI taxonomy): domain Eukaryota; kingdom Metazoa; phylum Arthropoda; class Insecta; order Lepidoptera; family Noctuidae; genus Agrochola; species Agrochola macilenta. The sequence continues at coordinate 14,829,281 of OU753564.1, forward strand.
ACTCTTTGCAACCCAACGGTACCTTCATGCTTATTTATGGTTTTACTTCCTCATAAAAATAGGAAACTATATTTGAATTGCACTAGATCGTTGGATTTGTGGTCGCAAGCGCCGTTGTTATTGATACGGCAATTGCCGTATTATACGGTAAACCACGATTTTTTTTCAGAAAATACGGCATACGGCAGGACTCTCATTGCCGTATCACAAAATACCACAGTTGACTATAGGTGAAACGAAACGTTTTTTCACTACAACGAAAATAAAACTCAAATATCTGTCACCTGAAGAGGCTGTGCGCCACACTATTTTTTCGTCAATTTTGCCACTAACCTAGAAACTACTACGAATTGTCAAAATTGAAAATGACCTAAAAATCAAGGACAAGACTTAAGTATACTGTAACGTTAAGGTGTAAAGTTTAAGGTGTCCCGCGACTTGTGCGATAAAATGGGAAGCAAGGACAAATACACATACTACACATTAGATAAACATGAATCTAAAGTAATAGAAACGAGAATAAACCAACCGGAGAAGAAACAAATGAAGAATAGACATTTTAAAAATAAATACGGCAATTTAGATTTTTTTTTTCATTTAAATACGGCAAACCAGACTGACATACGGCAGCTCTGATTTTTACGATAACAACACTGGTACTGCTGAGCATGAGGCCCTGGGTTCGATTCTCAGGTGACGCAGTGTTATTGGGTTTTTCCATCAGGAATTTCTTAATAGATACACCTCTGCCTAACCCCTGGGGGATTACAGTACAATACTATTATTCTTATATCTAGTTCTATATTAATACTAGTATTGTACTAGGTTGACATAGAGAATTAGAGCATCGAATGATGTCAGACTTCCTAGACGCCTCTCAAGGTCTAATATAATCGTACGCCCTACTTATTAAGGCGACGATAACCGACTTTTAATGATTTTATACTGAAGATCACGTCTAAACGAGTAGTGTTAATGATTTGGAAAAAATATATGTTAAATTAGAGCTTTTTCTTAATAACTTAATATAGGAATATTTTAGATTATGTTTATGTTACATAGTGAAATTAATTTGTAAAGTTATTTCTACCGCGGATAAAAAGCTGAGAATCACGCAAAATCTATCAAGCGTATTTTTCTGAAGTTTTCGCCATTTTGAAGATAATTTAATTATTGATCTTTGAGTATACGTGTTTTATTAAAATACATTTTGTTTTATGTATAATAAATTAATAATGTGTCTCAAATTAGACAGCGCGCCTTGATGGGCGAGTCCTATTACTGGCTGGACGTGCGACGCTTTGCGTGAGCTCAGTACAGAACACGCAAGCTAACCACTCAAGGTCACTGGCATATAACTGCGTCTTAAAGTACTATAACTACAAGTGACGAAGTTACGTGTTCTTAAACTGTGGGCGGAACACAAACGCGCAGAATGAACGTAAATTCGAACGATTTAAAAAAAAAAAAATACTCGGTTTGCGCATAATATTTACTTTGTTTTAAGACTTTATTCATAACTTCAGTTCGGCCGTCAAGAGAATGCGTTCCTGACACCTGTCAATTGGACAATTTCTAGTAGTATTAACACGTTCAGTGTCGGGAGCCCTCCTGGAGGGTTTACTCTAGTCGCATATGGGATGCCGGGAGCCCTCGCGGAGGACTTATTTGAAATGTAGGTTTTTCTTAGCAAATACAGCATTATAAACTGTGAAAATAAAATCTGTTTAACAAGATTTATTAGTGCGATGGTTTTAAAATAGAAGCATTTTTATTTTCAAATATAGGTGATACTTATCGTGCTTGTTGCAAAAAAATAAACTAAAATGATATAGGATTGTTGTCATTTCGAATAAAAAATCGTAAGAATTAAATTCGCGTTCGTGCTCTCTACCGAAATAATCTAAATATTGACAGTTAGTTTTTTTATTTACTTATAGTTGTATCTTTCTAATAGGTACTTACTTCATACGTCTTACAATGTAGGTACCTAAATATGGCACGATAATCTAAAGAAAAGCGATACATTTTACACAATTTGATAAGATAATGTAACCACAAAAAATAATAAAAAGGAAGTATCTGATATCAATTTTATCAATTATCTTGAAGAATTAATCGCGACAGACTGACGGACAGACAAAGTGCAACATAAGCCACTAAAGATAGAAATATGGAATTCGGAAGATAATAATGTAGATACCATATTTTGCATAACAATTTATGTTTCCATTTTGTTTGTATTCCACTTTAGGGGAAAATCCAGGCTCATACTTCTTTATATTTCGTGTGGTTAGTGGCTAACCTGGTGTCAGAGTTTTTATGCCGCCCATGGGCCTCTGACTTGGCTTCACATGCCGCCGAGAAATATCCCTCAGGCATGCCGGTTTCCTGCTGGGGTTGCGGGTTTGTCACACATAGGCAACGGAAGGAACACGGGTGGGTTTTAGTCAGTAAAAGTCTGACACTCCCTCTCGCTCTGCCCAGAGCGGGAGGAGTCATTTGACGATTTCCCAACCAAAAAAGCATGCCGGTTTCCTCACGATGTTTTTTTTACCTGTACCGTTTTTGCAGCAAGTGATAAATACAATACGTACGTACATGAATCCGAAAAGTCAGAGGTGCGTGCCTTGGGTTCGAACTCGAGACCTATGACTTTGGCAAGCGGTCACGCCAGTAGGCTAACACTGCTGATCATCACTGTTATCAGGCTCATGCATACTGCCAAATACCAAATGAAAAGACCCATAACCAATTTTCCCGACCTCGAAATCAAACTCATTATAATCAGGCTAAAATGTTTCCACTTATGCGACCCAGGCCTCTCTTCGAGAGGGAGTGGGCTGTAATCTACCACACGGGCCCAGTGCGGGTTAGTAAATGTCATAATGTCATGTCTTCAAATTTTTACTCAAACTTCTTCTTTTCGTGTGGTTAATGACGAACCTGGTGTCGGATTTATCTATATGTATATATAGAATGATTTTATTAATGTTACTATATATTTTAAATGTATTTATTAATATAAATTAAATTAAATATGTTTACAAAGAGATTATACATTAGTAGTAATAATAATGAATGTTGTTGTGTTTGTTAACTTCCAAATGTGTATCTAACCTAGATGTAAGTTAAATGTAATAATACTTGCTGCGCCCTAACAGGGTCATGTACGTGATCATACGTTTTAGCCTAGCCTGTAACTGAGTGCACATTATGCAATAATAATAAATAAATAAATGATTTAAAGCCGCCCATGGGCCTCTGACTTGGCTTCACATGCCGTCGAGAAATATCTCTCATGCATGCCGGTTTCTTCACGATGTTTTCCTTCACCGTTTTTGAAGCGTGTCATTTGACATTTTATATTTTAATTTCATACATTTTAAATATTTTTTGTCAAATTGTTGACATTCGCAAAGCGGGTCATTAGGGGTCATTTGTTGTAAATGACCTCTCCTACATCCCCTTAATGTATTGCCGAAACCAATAACCCTGTTTATCACGTATCTGGCTAGATTCGTCATACAAATAAAATAATAATGTCTTGTTAATAGCCTTTTGACACCTGTGCAAATGTCAAAACATTTCGAGTCATTTAACATCTTATATTTTAATTCCATACATTTTAAAATATATAAAAAAAAACATACTATCTAGGTCATATCTGGTAAAATTAGTTTTCACTATTTTCACAGCCTCGGAAATGTGTTACAACGTTGGTATAGGTACCTGGACGATATGTTTTTCTATTTTCACCCCTGCAAAGGTCGGTCGACCAAGTACTAACCTTTTAAATGTCATGTGCAACGTGCAACGGAAACTTAACAAAGAACTTAGTAAAGTCGTATAATTATAGTTATTATATGATATAATATCATACGTTGATGAGTCGTCATCAGACTGTCGTCATTATACGAAATTATCGTATCACAGCGATGTGAATGTGACATGCTGATGTGCCTGTGACGAACAAATTGGGCTTTATTTAGTTATTCTCGTATGATACCATATTGTCCGTGATTTACTTTTTTCGTCCTTTTGTGTAATTTGTAGGTTAGGTTTTTTAGACTCAGACTAAATAAAAAACCAAGACAGAGCGCTGCGCACAATACAGTGAAGCATGCCAAAACTACACCTGCGTGTGCATACACGCTCACACGCACACATTTACAACCTTTTACAATGACACTACAATCAAACTACACCACACAAAGTGCTCACATGTTTACGAAACCGGCTTCACGTCACTATAGACAGCGCTCTGTCTTGGTTTTTTATTTGGTCTGAGGTTTTAGAGAAAAAATATTTAGTTACTTATAGAATAATTGTAACAGGAGCTACTTAGATATATACTTAGAGGACCTCGCAGCTAAGTAATAGCAGCCGCACGTTTCGATTGATCAGGTTAAGCTACACTTGCCGCGGTCGGTCCGTGGATGGGTGACTGACTATCCATTACATACCGAGACTCCTCCGTGCCTCGGAAAGCACGTTAAGCCGTTGGTCCCGGCTGTCATTCGTGCATCTTTGACAGTCGTCACGAGTCGTCAGATGCCCGAAAGTCTGACAACTAGTCTTGCCAAGGGGTTTCTTATTACCCAGAAACTGGGTTGTGGAGGTCAGATAGGCAGTCGCTCCATGTAAAATACTGGCATTCAGCTGCGTCCGGTTAGACTGGAAGCCGACCCCAACATAGTTGGGAAAAGGCTAGGCAACTTGAGCTACATAAGTATTTACTCATTGGAACATTAACGTAAATCGATGACTCATCCTGGTTAATCCACGCCGTAAATTCAGAATCGAGAAATGTTGTCCTGATTGGCCGGCTCCTCGACAGTTCAAAAGTGAGTTTGAGTTTGAAAGTTTTTTTCCACATGGCCGTGAAGAACTTTGTTCGACAAAAGACGTAGGATACAATATATAACACTTCTTTGTCGGTATATCGTAAAAGGCACGTGTTATTTACAGTATTCCTTTAAGTCATAATTTTTTGACCTACCGCAAGGCACTTCAGATTATTTAGAAAAACGTTATTTTCGTTAATTTGCTTTCAGATAGTGTATCATTGTTTTCTGTTTGTCAACTTATTAGTGTGGCTGTATAATTTGACGTGTTTACCCGCTTTGATTATGCGTTGAGTTTGAGTTTTGAGTCACGGAAAAGGAATATCGCGGAATCTAAAATCATCGTCATAGGACTCGAGTTCGAACCAAAGCCACACACGTCTGACTTTTCAGATTCATATGCGTATTTGTATAATTATCACTTGCTTCAAAAACGTTGAAGGAAAACATCGTGAGGAAACCGGCATGCATGAGAGATATTTCTCGACGGCATGTGAACCCAAGTCAGAGGCCCATGGTCGGCATAAAAACTTTGGCACTAGGTTAATCACGAAAAAGAAAGAAGATTAACATGCAGCGGTTATACGTGATCATCGATGATAATCCTTCTTCTGTTAACCGTTCTCAACTCACACCTCATCATTTTCCTGTTTTTATGGCAATTCATTTGAGGTCGGTGTAATATGTATTTTCTTCCATACTTCTCTATTAGCCGTGGAGCTATGTTTGCCGGGGTTGGTCTGTGGATGGGTGACCATCTTTACATACCGAGATTCCTCCGTGCCTCGGAAAGCACGTTAAACTGTTGGTCCCGGCTGTCGTTCGTTGATCTTTGACAGTCGTTACGGGTCGTCAGAAGCCCGAAAGTCTGACAACCAGTCTTACCAAGGGGTATCGTATTACCTAGTTACTGGGTTGCGGAGGTCAGATAGGCAGTCGCTCCATGTAAAATACTGGTATTCAGCTAAATCCGGTTAGACAACCGACCCCAAGAAAGTTGGGAAAAGGCTGGGCAGATTGATTGACTTCTCCATTAGCCGTCATCTCGGTGGACACAGGGTGTGTCCACCCGTTCTATCCATATCATCTTCCACACAGTCCATCCATCGTTTTCTTGGTCTTGTTCTTCAAATACAGAATTACCTAAATAACTAACATGTATATAACTTGTTTAAGTCTCCCTTAAAATGTCGTGATGGCCCAGTGGTTAAGGCCTCGCCTCTCATGCACGAGGTTGTGGGTTCAAATCCGGGCAAGTACCAATGTGACTTTTTCAATTCATATGTAAGTACTTTCTGAGTTTATCTTGGACATTACTGATAGTGAATGAAAACATCGTGAGGAAACCTGGACTTAAAGTTAACATAAGTCTGAAATCGACAACCCGTCTTGAGCAAGCGTGGTGATCAATGCTCGTGCCTTCTCTGTATGAGAAGAGGCCTTTGCCCTGCAGTGGGACAGTAACAGGCTGGTATTATTATTTTAAGTATTCCATAATCTTAAAGGCGGTAAAACCTGCCAGAGCCTACCCATTCCCCCTTTACATAACCAAATAAATCTCAACACCGTCTAAAGCTGTTGTTACACTTCTTTTCAAACACGACAATAGTTATCCCTTTGTCTAATCTGGTTATCCGAAGCTCAAACGCGTACAATCTTCAGACAAAACATCAATGAGACCGAATGAATGTTTCTGTCGTACAGAACGAATGGCGGGGTCGCATTGTTCGGTATTCAACATAAACAAGTGCACTGTTCATTCAGAGAGGGTCACGCGAGGTTAGGGAAGGAGTGGAGACACTTTTCAAAGGTTTATTTTATTTTATTATAACATAAAAAAAAACAAATTTATTAATATTATACTAAGAAAACGGGTCCTGCTTTCTGAAAAATAAATAAAAATAATAATTTAATCGTCGGCTTACACAAGTCCGTTTCCATGAATTTTATGATGATAATAGGTGTGTTTACAGTAAACACTATTCTTAGGGACAATTACTTAGACCGAAAACAACTACGAATCTTTAGAAACGTTTAAATTCTGTGTTAAAATTGACCCATCTCTTTTCATAACTCCTAAAAATAACACAAGTAAAGATAATTATGTACCTAATATTTTATCATTTTCATTTAGTAAGTTACTAGGCCGACCTGAGTGTGAAGGACATTCATTTATTGTATCTTATCTGGCCGAGTTCAATGCATGTCTGAGATCATCTAATAGCTATACATATACGATTGTCAGATGACGTAACTATAATAATATTGTGCTGTGCTGCATTCCACATTTCAGATAAAATATGAGAGGACTAGCTGGACTTGTAAGCTAGAAATTAATGGCCCAAATAGCTGAAAGTCATCGGAGGAAGCCTAGAATCAGAATCGAAATTTATTTATTTGTAAGAATGTAGTTTTACATAGTATGGTGTTAATATTTTTGGTTAGTTCTATACATTCTACCTCAAAATATATGGTGTACAAATATTCAATTGTCGTTCTTAACTAAGTTCAATATTAATTTTAAGGTTTTTCATTTACAAAAAGTCCAATGAATTAGTTTTATTATAATTAGGTAATCGTTACTTTAAAATGCCAAATTAAATCATCATCATGTCATCTTGGATTTTTAGAATATTCCATATATTCGCCAATGTCATATAAGCAATTATCTAATAGCCAACTTGTCAGCTTTTTCTTGAACATGGGGTTGGTAAGTTCCTTAAGTGAATTAGGTAACTTGTTATACCTATGTCCACCTGTGGGTGTCTTCAGGCTGAAATGATGAGGTCCACATCGGAAAAAAAATCTTAGTGCGACTCTTCCCCGCTCTCTAGTCACCGAATTAGAAGCCCTCCTCACAAAATTTAGAGTATAGAAACTTAAGAAAGGAGTAGATCGGACAAAGATTCGGACAAAGAAGTTCACACATGTGTCCACACGTGGGCATAGAGGTCAGTGACCCGATATAAACAATATGGACTCATTACTAACGAGGGAGATTAAAATGAAGTTGTAAATTGCGTTTGTTTTGTTTACTTGCAGCTGTACGGAAGTTGTGATGGTCAGGTTTAGTTTTTTTATTCATAATATGTTCTTTTCTTACCTATTGGTCCTTATTATTCAGTTTATTAATAAGTGCCATGATGGACATGGAGAATAAGGGGCATTCAAATGCGAGAATGGGGGTCTAAAATCATAATGAATTTTCTAAGTTCAACTTGGACACCGTGGATTTTACCGAGCATATTTTTTGCGATATTTTTAGAGCAGGACACATTTCTGCCAGGGTTGCGAGTTTCTCCGAAAGGGATATCGTGGCCCCAGCACACAGGCAACGGAAGGAACACGGGTGGACTTTAGTCAGTAAAAGTCTGACACACCCTCAGCTCCGCTCAGAGCTGGAGAAGTTATTTAATAATTTCCCACCCAAAACATAAAAAAGGACACATTCCACCATTAAAATATTGCAATAGCATGAAAATTATTTAAAACATTGGTTTGACGTTTAAATCAATAAACCTCAATGTTTAAATCTCATTGAACACCAAGAATCAAAACAAGAGCGATGAAATAAAACATCAGTCGAAGAGTTTAAACGTCTCCTAAGCAAGAAGTAAAAACCTTTGCAAAGATTATGTCACCCAGCGGGGTAATTGCGTAACACACTAATAACAATGGCTTTCATTTTGACAGTTCAACAAAATTCATTGCATTATTTTCGTTGTTGAGCAGACAAATTTTTCGAACATTTAGGAATGGATTAGCAACTGGGACCGCGGGAGTACTCTATGATATGATCAAATTATCAGTGAAATTAGTTTTTTTTTTTATTTAATATTGCGAAGATTCACTGGACGATACGAAAGACATTGCGCCTCTCAGCCGTCTTTGAAGCTAATTCCAAAACCAAATGTGTCTATGCACGCGCAGTATAGGGATGATGACTGGGTAAAAAAAATGAAATTCTAATCAGTCAGATAATAAAAAAATATTAGACACGTATTTTTTGCTTTATCATATTAATAAAAAAATATTTAGGTAAAACGCATTTTAAGTTGGGGAGTGGGGGTCGCTACGTCACTAGTATCTATAAAATCTACATACTCGTGACGTCATGGCACATTTTACTTCAATGCATCGCCGTAATTTTTTGATTACGTAAAAAAATAAGGCTCACTCAAATATTTTGACTCATACAATATTCAATACCACACACATACACCAAACAATACATTACAATACTCGTACAATACAAAAACCACAGTAAACACTAACACATTAATGGCCGACGACTGTAGGTGAGGTGCAAGTCACTGCAGCGTCGTATGTAAGGACAGTCGAGCCTGTCAGCTATCATCATCATCATCTCATGTTCTTATGCTGCGGTCTCTTCCACAATTTTTCTTATGTACAGGCGCTCTCTCATTTAATAAAAAACAGAGAAACCTCCTTTACCAGGACGTAAAATTGAAGGGCCCGAGGTTTCACCCGTATATGTTTCGATCCCGTGGGGATAAAAGGTCGTATGTCCTCCTCCAGGTCATGGTCTCCCCATGTGCCAAATCTCATCCAAACCCGTTGAGCCGTTTTAACGTGAAAGCGTAACAAACAAAGTCACTTTCGCATTTATTATACTAGTTAGGATTTATGGCGCATGGACTCCGTCACCACCAAATAATGAATATTCATCCCACCCAAGTGAAGCTGGGTACACAACTAGTATGTTAATAGGTCTTTAGACAGCATCCTTTTCTTCTTAATAAGTTCCCTTACTCAAGTGTGTAAAGGGGCCACCAGACGGTATTTAGGGCTTGTTAGACGGTCAAGGACGTTATGCGGATGCGGGCATGAATATTACATTAGACAGTCTGTTGTCTCACAGAGATTTAAACAGTCCTTTTAATTTTTCTACGCGTAGACATTAAAGGTAGTATTTGAAAACATGCTTGTTTTGTCTGAGATGTTAGTTGTTAGGGCTAGCTTCGGAATAATAACAATTCAACGAGAAAACGCGACCCCGGACGGGATAGGTTTTCCAAATCTGCTATAATGCAAGGTTTGTTATTGTGTGTTGCTGTTTATAAGCTATGTTTAAGAGCGCTTATACTGAAAGTGGGCAACGTCGCAAATAGCTGTCAAATATTTCGCTGTTTTGATTAATTCAAAATCACTGGGTAGGGCAAACAAGTACCACGTGGAGCCGCGATTGACAAAATCGATTTTAGTTGTGTCAAAATTATTTTAAATTTAGAGTTTTTTTTTGTAAAAAATGTCAAGTGACGTGAAACGTCAAACATGTTTCGCGTCAACAAGTTGCGTGACAATGCGAACGCAAGTGGATACATTGACAGAAAACAGAGTTTACAACATGTTTTTATGTGAATGTTTCGCCAATGCAAGCGCGCAGTCACGTTACTTCTGCACAGTTCCTACCATCTTCCTCACTATCCACTGTATTATTACCTCACCTACAAAACTGGATAACTTAATAGCCACTAACCAGCATATTCGATAACCTTTCGCCTATCTAAGCTCACGTTAGGATCGAAGCACGTTAGGCAACCCAGCACATAAATCAGCGATAAGGATTGAACCTGTGACCTGTAGACTGGTCGTGTGCACCTGTACGTATTGAGTTACGAAGTATCTATTACATCATCTGTACTACTAAGCAAAATGCTGAGCTGGTACCCCATTTGGCGCTTTCATCTAAACGAATATATTATAAAAATAAAAAGTATTTTTTTTGTATGTTTGTTTGTTAAGCTTTCACGCTAAAACGACTGAACGGATTTGGATGAAATTTGGCACATGGGTAGACCATGACCTGGGTTAGAACATAGAATACTTTTTATCCCGATATTCCTACGGGATCGTGACTTATGCGGGTAAAACCGCGGGGCGCAGCTAGTTACTTATATTTATCACTGTTTCATGATGTGTCAAAACAAATGATTCAACTTTTTTTCAATTTCTCTATATTAATTTTTTCAAAGGATTTTAGTAAATATAATATATTCTCAAAATATTGGCAATTCTTTTTTCAGTCTATCAATCTGAGAGGTATGGCGCTATGTGCCGAGATACAGGTTTTTCCTCTAGTTCGGCTGCAGATGCTCCAGATGTTGTATTATTTTCATTATAACCTACAATTTTTAACTCAATACGTTGTAATGTTAATATTTTTGGTGTCAATAAATAATTACTTATCCTATGTGACCTTAAAGTATTCAAAATAATTATAGCCAAAAAAGTCTTAACACAATAAGTTTTCGCAGCAATAAGCGATCGTCATTGATATGGTGGTAGGCGTGCCTGCCTGCATATAATGTGAGATATGTTTATTTCCGGGTTCAAACAAAGAATAATGAAATTATTGGACTGCAATTGTTTTGAGCCTATTGGGCGACAGGTGTTTTGACTTTTTGAGCCATATTATGAAATTATTGGACTGCAGTTGTTTTGAACCATACTATAAGTTTGAGCATTATCACACTGAGGATTTCCCAGCGTGTTCCTAGGCGATATGTGAACGTGCTCTCCGCTGCGCAGGTGCGAAGCGAGCTAACCGCGACTACGCGACGTGTTCTCCGCGTTTCCACAATATTGTACACTCGTTTGTCTCGTTCACTCTTGTACAATCATGTCAATCGCACTCATTACGCAAAAGCGGCGAACACGTTGCGCACCCGTGGCGTGCTCGCTGCGGAACAATGGCCTCGTTGATAACTCGCTCGCAAATCGCCAGTGTGATAAGGCCCTTTCTGAAACTTTCCAGTAGGTTTTCATTTCTCATTTAGATTTCCCTTTAACCATAGACGAATGTTCCAAAACTTCCTTTCCATCATTCTCATGTGATCCTGTAACCAAACCCCTTTAATCGTCAAGGACCACGCCTCACCAACAAAAAAAACATTTTGATAATATATTACATCTCAAAATTCTCTCACGAATGCTCTCCTATGATTCAAAACACGTTTGTAGTTGGGTCAGATGTTTCAAAAAGAGGGCCGGCCCTCAGGGCAATGCCCCTTGGTTCCTCTTTTTTTATTATTTTTAGAGTTCTGAGTACAGCCCTTAGAGTCCTTTTGAAATGGAGTAAAAAAGGATAATGTGTAGGGTCTAATATATCTCTGTGTTAGGATTGTTGACCATATCTGTAAGCGGAGCGTGTCGAAAGAGGCTCGGTTTTGAGTTTTCTTTTTGGAGTAGAAGGAAAGTAATGGTGGTTCTATGTATGGTCAAAATTCAGAGATTTCGGCTTTCTTTATGTTTTCATTGACGTCATCATCCACAACCCGATATAAAGAAAAGAAAGAAAGAAAATACGTTTATTTGCGGTAAACATGACGCAAAGCAAGAACACAAAGTTGAGGGAAAATATGCGTCACATCCACGCAAAACGGCCATCGCTCAGCATAATGCTGCGACCCTATGCGAGACAGAGCCCCAGCGCTGGTTTTCAGCGACAGCCGGCGTTGACGTGATGACATCGATCAGTGCAGCATACAATGAGATATAATTATTATGATAAAATAAATATAAAATAATTAATTCATAAAATAATTAAATATTATACAGGGTGGCAGGCACATCGACGCGAAAACTGTTACCATGGATTCAGTAGGTACATGATTCTGAACTCGAAGAAATATATGGTAGGTTATTTAAAAAAAAAAATCTGCTGTTAACTAGAAAAGTGGTCCGTCGCCTACGCGGTCAAAATATATAGAACAGCAATTTTTTTTTAAATAACCGACGAAAAATTTCAACGCCCCTGGGTTAAGGTGAAATGGGTTCCAAAGCAGATGTTTTAAGTTCACGCAAAATCAATGTTTCTCTTAAAAAAAACGAAATTGCATATTTTTTTATGATTACGAAAATTGGAGAGTGTCCTTAGTGAATTATGGGGCCCGAAACACGATTGACAAAACTTTCCTCGATAGAAAAAAACGGCAAAGTTACCTTAAAATCTACTTTTTTTTGTTACAACCACTAAGAGAAAAACCTATTCCATTCGATTGTTATCAAAGCAACTGTATTAAAATTTTGTCTACGTGTTCACTATTAAATACTTTAAGGAATTATGGTCTTATTTTTCTATATCAACACAAGTAAAATTTTTAAATACAATATTTGTAAACATAGTGCAATAGAATTGCGCGCGGGCCGGGTCTTGCCGCCGCTCCCGGAACGCTACCACGATACCATTTCGCTTTAAGAATCGTGTACTGAATCCATAGTAACAGGCTTCGCGTCGATGTCCCTGCCACCCTGTATAATATTTAAAATGGCAACATTCCGTTCAGTCGGCATCGTCTCGCGCGCCGCCTGTTTAGAGTAATCTGTGCGCGCAGCTGTCAGAAAACTATTTGTAAGACGTTTTGACATCACCAACTGCTGGGAATAGATAGGCCTCTATTTTCTTGTGCCAATCTCCACATTCCTGGCCCTACAGTCTCGACATACCTAGCTAGCGATCGCTATACGACTGAATTCGGTTGCAAAGTCAAATATTTATAATATCAGCATAGTAATGATTACGGAGGAGCTCGTGGCTAAGTAATAACAGGGTCGATCCATCAGGTCAAGCTACGCTTGCCCGGGTTGGTCCGTGGATGGGTGACCATCTTTACATACCGAGACTCCTCCGTGCTTCGGAAAGCACGTTAAGCCGTTGGTCCCGGCTGTCATTCGTGGATCTTTGACAGTCGTTACGGGTCGCCAGAAGCCACAAAGTCTGACAACCAGTCTTACCAAGGAGTATCGTATTACCCAGTTACTGGGTTGTGGAGGTCAGATAGGCAGTCGCTCCATGTAAAATACTGGTATTCAGCTGCATCCGGTTAGACTGGAAGCCGACCCCAAACATAATTGGGAAAAGGCTTGGCAGATTGATTGAGCATAGTAATGATTACGTTGGCAAACTGTTATTTTATAGGAAGTGAGTAACAGAACATAATTATATAGGTACCTACACACATATTGTTTAGTTACAGTATGCACTGTTACACGTGCCACAACAACCTTATCAATGGCCTTGCACATGCAACAATAACAGATAACGAATTAATCAAATTCTTTTTTCATATTAAAACTAGGGACTGCTTCGCACGGTTTTTACTACATGACAAAACATTGAGATTTCTTTAAAAAAATTATATATGGTCCCATAATCATAATTATAATCATTTATTTGTCAGATTATGGTACATTATAATTATGGTCTTAAGATTAGAATAAAATAGATGGACAAACTTTTAGAAATCATTCAGATCACCAAAATAAGGACAATGGTAAAAATAACTAATAAGAAAACGCATTTAAATGAGATACTTACAAGAAAAATAAATCTGCTAACGGAAATATACTAAAAATGTTGGTTACCCCATTGCCATTTATTATTTTAGGCCAAAATAAAATGTTTTTTTTTGCTTGGATATCTTTGGTTAGATGTACTGAACGCTGCTTTTGTTGTGACCTTGTATACTAGCTGCGCCTCTCAGTTTCACCTGCTTCTGTCTCGATTCCGTGAGAAAATCGGGATAAAAAGTGTCAGTAAAATCCGTTCGGCCGTTTCACCGTGAAAGCGTAACAAATAAAAAACAAACAAACTCACTTTATATCTTGGTCATAATATATTGGTTAGGATTATGTAAATTTAATATTAATGTGAAATACATATTAAGTAACCGAATGGTGGTGAAAACCGCTTCAACATTCATTGAGTAGTTTAGAAGATGCGATCACACAGATAGACACGAAAAGTGATTTTGAAATATTGAGAAAATATTTTATTTTTTCTATGTTTGTTTGTAATTCAAATTCAAATTTATTTATTTTGGGACAGCTAGATCCAAAGGTTAGTATACAAGAACTTAGAAACTATTGTTAGCACTGAAATACAATTACAAAGGACACACCAATTCTTTACACAAAAATTCTATACACAAAATGCTCCTGTGCTGAGACACCCCGGCCCGTCAAGATAACCAATAGGAAGATACCTCCCTAAAAGATCACCAGACGAACGAACTAATGAATAAACTCAAAAACTACTGGACCGATAAAAATTTTTTTTTCACCAGTAATGAATCAGAATGCTATATTATCACTGAGTAACATGACTCTATAACAATTTGTAAAGTTATCACGCGGGCAAAACCGCTTGCGGAAGCTAATTTATAATATGTTACAAATTAGGTTTACAATTAATTATTCCATTGATTATAATTTATTGGTAGGACGAAACGTGAATTGTATTTAAATAATTTGTATGTGTAAGAACTAAGGAACTTCATTATCTGATTATTTAATCAACATAATACTTCAAGATGATTACAAATATTTCCAAGAACACAAAAGAGAATTTCGTGTTTATAGCTCATATAGACTTCCCCCTTTTCACCCCTTTTCTCCCCTTTTTGGGGTGTTGAGCATAATCAGCCTATAACGTTCCCACTGCTGGGACACAGGCGGCCATCATCCACCACGCGGGCCCAGTACGGGTTGGGGATGTCATTATATGTCTTCGAATTTTTGATTCTAGGATATGCCGGTTTCCTCACGATGTTTTCTTTCATCGTTTTGGGAGCAGTGGTGATGAAATAAATGACAAAAAGTAATTTGCCTGCCTGGGTTCGAACTCACGATCTCACACACACGTACTCGTAAGTGGGGCCGTTAGCAGTGCGCCACCACTGCTTTCTTGGGGTGTTTATATTATTGTAATTATTTAATTTCTTTGTTCAGTATTTCAATAAATCTTCTTAAAACTGACACCAAAGGTTCTGCAGATTATCCGTGAAAGCGTAGCAAACAGTCAAACTTCTTATACGTACAGTCAGCTGCAGAGAAATCTCACCCCCTAGCAATGTATAAATACAGGGGGGTGACATTTCACTGCAGCTGACTGTACAACATATACTTATATCTTCAGCGTTTCTTATACGTACCTATGTAAGTATGGCCGTTAGTATGCAAGTATGAATTTTGAGTTTAGAAACCTTATTAATTAATTGACTGTCTCGTTGGTCTAGTTGTCGAGCTGTTGAGCATGAGGTCCTAAGTTCTATTCGCAGGGCAGGCAAACTTTTTTTGAGTTTTTTCGTCTGGTGTTACTCAGAACCAGCCAGGAATCTGGATTTGTACCCGGTTGATGACAATAGGTTCGCCCCTATTACATGGGACTTGACACATAACTGGCGAAATGTGGGTGTACTGTACCTACACTTCTGCAGCACCTTCACGATTCAATTATGTTCGTCTGTATGTATATATGTTTTTTTTTCTTCGATTTTTTCGTCAATTATGGACAGGTTTTGAAAATTCTTTTTTTAATTAATCTCGTTATAAAATATACAAGATAAATGTTAATGGTCCATCGTATGGTTAAGTATAATATTCCCATAATCATAAAGTTTAGACGTCCCGTCATGGTGGTCTCATTAAGCCAACATTAGGCGTTGGGGTGGATCCAATAAAAATGATTTAAGTGTTCAAGTAATTTCATTTGTCTTAATTGACTGGAGTGATTAGCGTTTTTTGTTCGTTGTTTAAAAGAGGGATAAATTATAGTTTAGTTTGAAGGAAGGTTTGGAATTTCGATGTTTTTGTAAAAGATTTCAAGAATCTCTGCCTAAGTTGACGAGAAACCTCACTCCCTAACAATGTAAAAAACAATGCAAGGGGGTGAATTTCTCTGGAGCCCACTGTACCACGGCGATTTGCGAGCGTGGTTCCTGCGAGGCGATTTTTTAACGCGCTCGCTGCGTGTGCGTAGCGAGCACGCCACGTATGCGCAACGTGTTTGCCGCTTTTGCGTAACGAGAGTGATTGACGGGAGTGTGTGAGACAAGTGAGTGAAGAATTTTGTGAAAAGCAGAGAACACTTCGCGTAGTCGCAGTTAGGTCGCTTCGTACCCGTGGCGAGCACGCTCACAAATCGCGTCGCTGGCAAATCGTCAGTATGATAACGCTACAACCCGTCCCGGATACTGGCTTGATGCTATGTTATGTTATTTCAGGAAAGTACACAAGTTGTGGAAAAAGTGACCGTGTCGCCAGCCCAGTAACCACCAACTGATACTCGTATCCCACTTCTGAAGACGTCATGTCTGGGTAGATATCCCGTCGTGTCATCAAGGGAATTACATTTTCTTAAAAAAATTGACATCCTACGTCAATTAGCTGAGCCGTGATTTAAATAATTATGTTATAATAGGGATAATTTGAGTTGCTAGTCAGTTTGCTTAACAATTCATTGCCATAACTTTACCTATTAGAGATGCTTGTTAAAGAATCGACTTTACATCAGTGAATTGAGTTTTAGTTTTAGTGTTTATGCCATGGGGATATTGCCGCTTCTATGGGATACAGAAAATGTATTAGAGAAACAGTGAAGATATTTTAGTTATACAGAAATTCGTGATGGGTAGGGGGCTAGTTGAGCGTAGGGGTAAGTTGGGCCATCGAAATATCTCAGGAACTATACACCGCACGCTAACGCATCAAATAGTGGAAAGCAATAGTATAGTCTTTATTTCTATAAATTAAATAAAAGATAATTTGGGAAGGAAAACATCGTGAGGAAACCGGCATGCCTTTTTTTTGTTGTTTTTTTGAGTTTGAAAAAAAACTGTGTGCCGGGGCCACGATATCCCTTTTGGATAACTCGCAACCCCGGCAGAAAACCGGCATGCCTGAGAGATATTTCTCGACGGCATGTGAAGCCCATGGCCATCAGAGGCCCATGGATGGCTTTAAAAGTCTGACATCAGGTTAGTCACTAACCACACGAAAAGAAGACTAAGCTATGACTAAAAAGTCAAGTGAAAAGTTGCACAACTAGCCCCCCTAGGCTACTTATTAAATAATAGTAATTGATGCCTTGTGTTTTTTTATTCCGTGTCTTTAGCGATTTCGAATTTAGTGTCGTACAAAAATGTCCAGTTGCCTTGAATATCTTTAAATCGAAATAATGTAACAAAAATGTAAAAGAATTGCCATTCCTGAGCAAGTCCCTTCCTTATTGCTAACATAACAAAAAAATACTTGTATTGTGCTTCACATTATGTCAATAAATTGTATTGAACTCGACCCTTGGACAAGCAAAGAGGCGATAGTAGAGACCAGTGAACCGACCTGTGGAGTCAATGCACTCTTATCGCGTGCATTTCTCTGCTAAACAAGTAGGTACATCATGAAGTGCTTCGCGAGAACTGTGAATCACAGCACTGCAACTGTTGTTTTATTTACAAGCATGTTTTTAAGAAAAATTTTAACAAAAGAATTACTTAAAAAATGGCGTGTGGCTGTATCGTGGACACGGTGTGTTTTAAGTGAAAACGTGTACGTTACGAGTAATATATTCTTTGATACGATTTTTTAGGGTTCCGTAGCCAAATGGCAAAAATCGGAACCCTTATGGATTCGTCATGTCTGTTTCTCCGTCCGTATGTCACAGCCATTTTTGCCGAAACTATAAGAACTATACTGTTGAAACTTACGAAGATGTTCACACAAAAATAGAAAAAAAACAATAAAGTTTGGGGTTCCGCATACTTAGAACTGAAACTAAAAAAAAAACCATCAAACCCATACGTGTGGGGTATCTATGGATAGGTCTTCAAAAATGATATTGAGGTTTCTAAAATATTTTTTTTCTAAACTGAATAGTTTGCGTGGGAGACATTTCCAAAGTGGTAAAATGTGTGTCCCCCTGTAACTTCTAAAATAAGAGAATGATAAAACTAAAAAAAATATATGATGTACATTACCATGTAAACTTCCACCGAAAATTGGTTTGAACGAGATCTAGTAAGTAGTTTTTATTTAATACGTCATAAATCGTAAACCGCAATTTACCTTTCATTATGTTACTTGCTGCTACGGAATCCTTCATGGGCGAGTCCGACTCGCACTTGGCCGCTTTTTTAATCCTTTAGCTATCGAGTGGTGTAATTAAATTTTAGATGTAGCTGATAGATATGTAGAAACAGCAGCAAACGTGCAGCATTTTTTTTTTTTTTTTTTGGTTGGGTAATTATCAAATGACTCCTCCCGCTCTGGGCGGAGCGAGACGGAGTGTCAGACTTTTACTGACTAAAACCCACCCGTGTTCCTTCCGTTGCCTGTGTGCCGGGGCCGCGATATCCCTTTCAGACAAACCCGCAACCCCAGCAGAACGTGCTGCATGAAACTGTATCCCCGGATTTTGTTAACATCAGTTTTTTTAATTGCCCTCTATGGGAGTCAATTTAAAGACGTATTCATGTCAAAAGGTAGATTTAGGTACTTTTTGGTCGGGGGTGCGGCGAATACTCGAACCTCCACACAGGTTCGAGTATCTTCCGGGTCCCCGACTCCTGGTCGTGAAAGGAACGATAGCATAAGCATGATCAGCCTATGTTCCCACTGCTGGGACCCAGGCCTCCTCTGTTGGATAGGGAGTGGGCTGTAAACCACCACGCGGGCCCAGTGCGGGTTGGTAGATGTGACATCTACTTACATATTACATATACTAAATAATAATACATATTACGTCTTCGAATTTTTGGTCCAAGGCCATGCCGGTTTTTTCACGATGTTTTCCTTCACTTTTTTGGGAGCATGGGTGATGAAATTATTTAAACAAAGTAAAGGGCCTGCCTGGGTTTGAACCCATGACCTACAACTTGTAAGTCGGGGCTGTTACCACTGGGCCACAACTGCTCCCTTATGCTCGGTTCCTATAAACACAAAACGAATAGTTTTACTTACCAATGGTATTTTTTTATTGCCAAACTGGGCATTTAAACTGATTTGTAAGCTTATTTTACCTGTCATAGCTACTTCTATAAGGGAGGGTCCACTATGCAAAGCTATGAGGTATTTGCTTCATTATTGGTAAAGATACCTACAAGTGACTGAAGATTTACCAATAACGGTCCGTAAGTTATAGGAATCGGCCATTAGTCGGTAGGAGAGCGACATAACCTTCCGTTTTCCCCAGACGGAAAATATCCGTGAGAATTTCTCCACAGAAAAAAAACCGGCCAAGTGCGAGTCGAACTAGCACACGAAGGGTTCCGTACCAACAATTTTACGTTTTTTTGTATCACCCTTTAATTTTTAACTTTAGTTTATTTTCATTATTTGTTTCCGCCTATTACGGTTCATGAGACACAATGACAGACAGACAGCCTGACAGCGGAGGCTTAGTTATAGGGCCGTTTGGTACCCTTCGCGTTTTATTTATATTGAGGTTTCTAGGTGCTGAGTTTAGTCGAGTCGATTAATTTATTCAGAAAAACGTCTTAAGTATCTATAAATATAATCCGACTAGACTTCGATACTGTAAACAATCTAAATTCCCTGATGCCTATTTTATAAAAATAAATAAAAAATAAACAAATAAAAATGGATATTATAGCTAAAAATCAGTCAGACAAGCAATTTAGTGCATTTTGGAAGGCAACCAATAAGTTAAATCCGCGGTCAAGCTTTCCGGTGAGTGTGGCGGGCGTGCACGAGCCGACAGAAATAGCTAACTTATTTAAGCAACACTTTAAGGTTGAGTCACCTCTTGTCAGAACGACACGGATTGTCGATGCTGAGACCATTTCTGGGGACATTGACGTTCGATTTTCTCCTAAGGAAGTTGCATCGGTTGTAAAATCAATGATGAGAGGCAAGTCACCAGGTCACGATGGCCTCAGTATCGAACATCTGAAATACGCCGGGGTGCACTTGCCACGTGTACTTGCTATGTTTTTTAATTTGTGTGTCAGTCACTGTTATTTACCGGATAGCTTCATGTTTACAGTTGTGGTCCCTATTATTAAAAACAAAACTGGAAATGCCTCTGATGTCTCCAATTACAGACCTATATCCTTGGCAACTGTTTCAGCCAAGGTACTGGACAGTCTGCTTGACAAACAATTGGCTAAGCATCTCCAAATACACGACGCTCAGTTTGGCTTTAGGCCGGGGCTGTCCACTGAAAGCGCTATATTGTGCCTAAAGCAGACTGTGCAGTACTACAAGGATAGAAACACGCCTGTCTTTGCCTGTTTTTTGGACCTATCGAAGGCATTCGATCTTGTCAGTTATGACGTGTTGTGGGATAAGTTGCTGACTGAAACTTCCTTACCTACTGAAGTTATGTCCATTTTTAAGTTTTGGTATAGCAATCAATGCAATTGTGTGAGATGGAACGGTTCTCTTTCGAGTGTGTACCGGTTGAAATGCGGAGTGAGGCAGGGGGGATTAAGCTCACCTCGCTTGTTCAACCTGTACTTGAACCGGTTGATTGTTGAGCTCAGCAGCACCATGGTCGGATGTCATATTGACGGAGTGTGTACCAATAACCTTAGTTACGCAGACGACATGGTGTTGTTGAGTCCATCAATTAGTGCCATGAGGCGGCTAGTGTCTATTTGTGAATCATATGCGGTGACTCATGGGCTTAAGTATAATGTTGGGAAGAGTGAACTAATGCTCTTCAAAGCAAGTGGTTTTTCTTACCCAGCATTTCCGGATGTGTCACTTTATGGCACTCCACTGTGCAGGGTGTCTAAATTTAAATATTTGGGTCACTGGGTCACCGATGATTTAAGTGATAATGTAGACATAGAAAGGGAACGCAGGTCGCTGGCTGTCCGTTGTAACATGCTGGCCCGCAGGTTTGCACGGTGTACGAATGCGGTTAAGATCACGCTTTTTAAAGCATATTGCCAATCTTTTTACACCTGCAGCCTGTGGGTCAGGTATTCGCAGCGGGCATACAGCGATCTGCGTGTCCAATACAACAATGCACTCAGGGTACTGTTGGGGCTGCCATGGCGTTGTAGTGCGTCAGGGATGTTTGCTGAGGCGCGGGTTGATGGATTTGCCGCCGTCATAAGGAAAAGATGTGCCTCCCTACTCACTCGCGTTCGTGGTAGTTCCAACTCTATACTGTGTGTATTTGCAGATCGGGGGGAGTCCCCCATGTTGCAGAGATGGATGCGGCTTCATGTCTCATTTTAATTTGTGTTGTGATGAGTACTAACATTAGTTTTTAAGTATATTGTTACTAACAAGAATATGGACCTGGTCTGAAATAAATGTTATTTATTATTAAATATATTAATAAATTTATTATTATTATTATTATTTATCCCTAAAAATAAATTCTTATGTATTAGAATAGAATCATTTTATTTCGGACAGAGTCCATAGGGTTAGTTACAATTTTACTTATTATTTAGTATTAATAGGTACAGACACGGATAAACATAAAAATTAAAATTCAGCGTGGAGCTGCATCCACCTCCGCATTATCGAGGAATCCCACCGATCTGCAAACACACTGAGAATACTGTTGGTGCTGCCACGTACACGTGACATCAGGGATGCACATCTTTTTCTAATAATCGCGGCAAAACCATCAACATTATTATCCGTAAACATCCCTGACGCACTACAACGCCACGTATGTATTAGTATTACAATTTACAAAACAGATTTAATTAGATATCTTTATAAACATTTTGTGAAACACTTAGCGCTTTATCAATTTTCTTTATTATTAAATTAAGAACTATTTATATCCTATTACCTATGTATTTATATTTCCATTCATTCATTTATTCTATTAATATTTTATATGCAGGTCTATCCATTCATTTATTATTTATTTAATTATATTTAATGTAGTAAAATGATTAAGTATTATGGTATCATTTATTTTTATTATTTTACTTATTAAAATATATCTGTTATTCATAATTATGTATTATTATTATTATTGAATTTATCCGTCAAAATTATTCTATATCCTAATAACTATGTATTTATGTATTTATATTTCCATTCGTTTACTTATTCTATTAATATTTTATATGAAGGTCTATCTATCTGTTAGTACTTATTATCAAAAGGTAAAAATGCATTATTATAATAATTGGTTGGAATTCCTCCCCACATACTTCAACTGAATGAGACGAACTTCAAATCTTGTATAAAACGCACACTATGCAGGCAGGCATATTATAAGTTGGGGGATTACATCGCTGATAAAAATGCTTGGCTCAATGCTGGTCCTGCTCCACAACCACAACTATTTGATTAACATTTGAAAACACTGTTGGAGCTGCTGAAGAGTTTAAGACTATTTTTGCATTGTATAAAATCAATTTCCTTTGTATTATATAATTTCAGAGCACAGGTGTGAGTACTATGTACTAAAGAGCTAACATTTACCGGGTAATACGTATTTTATTGACGTGAATGTGCCCTGGCGGCTGTGAGTATGTCATGCTCACTCAGATGTCTCGCTGATGGTGGCGCGTGTGTTGGATCATTTAGCTCCCTTCAAAATGGTTGAGCTGAATGGTGCTAATCCATGCGTCATGTTCGTGAACGGGCGCCGTCAGTTGGGACAGGTCAACTCTTAGCTGCCTTGGCTGATTTAAATTTTTGAATTGTTCTTTGTTTTATATTTTTATTACGGACGCTTCTAACGTGCAAGTCTTTCTACATTGTTCTCACATGTTTAATTTCAACATGAATGATGTAACAAATACTTTGTAACAATTTATTTAAAAGAGTGTCCGTGGAGTTTCTTGCCCGTTCTTCTCCATAGGTACCTACCTACTACGCTTTGGAATGGGCAACTAGCTTCATATTTCTGACTGACCGATTCCTTGACAATTCAAAAGTGCCTGTAAATGGTTTAATTGAAATAAATGCTTTGAGTTTGAGTTTGAGTTTGGTCGTTCAAAAAATCGGTACAGCTACAGTATAATAACATTTGTGAATTAGTAATTTAGTAAGAGCTTTTTAAACTTATATTATTTATAATATCATGTTTTTAATCTCATCAGGAATTTTATTAAAATACTTTAGGTGCCATACGAAAAAACCTTTTTCGCACCAATGCGGTCTTACATTTTTGATGACATAGTTTATTTACGTATTGGGCACGTAATGGAGTTTTTCTAGTGGAAGATATTTTTTGAAATAATTGTGTGTTTCTTTTCACAAACAACGCAGTTTCCAAAATGTATAATGCTGGAAGGGTCAGTATTTTTAAAGACTTAAAATAGGGTCTACAGCTATCCGTACTTTTTATATTACACATTGCACTGACACATCATCCTAAATATAAGTTCACGGTCAGTCGACTGCCCCCAAAAAATTACCTAAGTACCTCTCTCTGCCTAGTTATCTAGAGCTTTCACGGAACTACTCGCAAAACTTCGCGATATAAAAGCCGCTAAACTCGAGTGCTCGACGCACCAGTAGCAGACTCATTAATAACGTTATCAAGATTGTCTGACACCAGTCGTGTTACGGAGTGAAAAGTACTCATTGCTCTGCGTCAGCAGTTTTGCAGTGAAAACTTGTGATTCACTTTCGTTAAACAGTAGTATAAATTTTGTCTGAAGGCTTTTTATAGATTGATTCTTCAAATATGTTATAAACTAGCTGATGCCCGCGGTTTCACCTGCGTGCCCCCTAAAATAAAAGTATAAAAGTAGCCTAAGTTACTCTTTATAATATCAGCTATCTGCCAGTGTAAGTCCCGTCAAAATCGGTCCACCCAGTTCGGAGATTA
The DNA here is from genome assembly GCA_916701695.1 of Agrochola macilenta. Taxonomy (NCBI): domain Eukaryota; kingdom Metazoa; phylum Arthropoda; class Insecta; order Lepidoptera; family Noctuidae; genus Agrochola; species Agrochola macilenta. The sequence continues at coordinate 14,853,710 of OU753564.1, forward strand.
GCCGGAACAAACAGACAATTTTTTTTTTGTTTTAAGTTCCTTATATATTTTTTTAAATACATTTAGTAAAAAGCTGTTATTTTGACATTACAAAAATACTCTTTAATTGTATGTACTCTATATTGTATTGTATTTGTGTACCTATAGATATAAAAGACGTAAAAAGAAATGCGAAAGTCAGTTGACTATTACTCATCATCACATCCGAAACACGTCCAATAAAAACGCTGAACAAAACTCAAGCAAGGACCACACAACCCTCCTTTTTCGGCTTCGCCGCAGTCGGGTAATAAATCCATCATCGACAATCCAACTTTCGTTTCAAGTCATGTAAAAGCTCAAAAATAACATAATGCAGACGTAATCCAAATCACCATAAAATTATATAAATTGCAATAAAAAATAATAAAAAATACTTTCAAAAGAAGACGTATCGTATAAAAATCTGGTTAGCAACAAACAAAACAATAAGTACTAGAAAAACAAAGAACATTAGCATTTAAAACGTTTTTATATAAAGGGAGGCGATACAGTTCCTCGGCGTCACGGCGCGCGCGCAACAACAATGATCTGGGAACGCGTAGTCCTGGCTCGACTCCTGGTAGTCCAAGTAACATGTATAGCCTGTTCCAAAACTATCTGATGAAAGTGAAAACACATAGGGTTTGTTTACGTTTACACTTCCACGTTCAGGTTAATTTACTCACAATATTTTTAACAACATAAGCATCTGTATTCAGCAGGTTTAAACTTTATATCTCACCACTTTTTCCAGCAATTTTTCATTGATTATCAAATCAAAAATTGTTGGAAAAAGTTATGTATTAATCAATTGTCAAATGAAAAACATATTTAAGGTGATTTAAAATTAGAGTTTCGGGTTTAAGTGTTCAATTAATCAAATCAAAGCACTCAATTTGTAAGTAGTACTACAAATTGGCATTCACAGGTACGTTTTCTGATTCTTTTGTTTACGTTTTCATTAGATATTTTTTAAACAGACCATAGATAGTAGGTACAATCCTTTATGGCACTGATATCATCTGAAATTCTGGACGTTTCGTCATGGTAGTCTCCTTATGGTGAAATTTACACATTTTTAAATTCAAATAAAAAGTTATAACACCTTTTTCATGTAAGTTCTTATAAATTTTTAAGGTGTGCAGTTTTGTGAGCGTTTATATTTTGGAAATAAGTAACCTAATTTCACTTATTACTACTACTTATTACTTACTTATTTTAATTTTTAATTTTCAGTTATCTTATATTGTAATGAATGCATCTAGTTTTTTTAATATCATTGATCGGTTTCTATATTTTACTGACTGATTTACTTACGATCGTAACTTTGCTAATATACTTTAACATAACATCACACCTGTGTTCCCCGAAGGGCCCAACCCAGGGATGTACACGTACCTATAGTACCTACTCACATTTCACCAGTTATGTTTAAGTCCCATGTAATAGGGGGCGAGCCTATTGCCATCAATCGGGCACAAATCCAGACTCCGGTCTGCTACTTCGCCTACTACGCCAATTCTTTAGTTAGACAGGTAGACATCATAGTCGAATGAACATTTCCGACGATATGTTATGCTGTGATCTTAGCTATTGATTTAATTACATCAGGAAAATGACACCGATGATCTGATCCTGTGCTCGGAAATGATTTAGTTCATCATTATCCTGTAAGCCCCGAAGGGTTTATGCAGAGCTGTAGGTACCTATAGTACAACTACAGAAGGGCGAGCCTATTGCCATCAACCGGGCACAAATCCAGACTCCGGTCTGCTACTGAGAAATTTCAGATGGAAAAGCCCAATAACACTGCCAGACCCAGAAATCGAACCCACGACCTTATGGTTAGCAGTAGAATATTATCCTCAGATAGATCCAGTTCATCCTTATGAAGAGTTCCCAAGGTTATCACACTTTTCACTCTTTCACAGTCTTTTCAGTAGTAGACGCCTAAGTATACTCGTATATATATTTTTAACCACAACGAGGAAGCTCTGGGCCTTAATCTCACCGGATGGTAAGTGATGATCAGGTCGAAGGAGGAAGCGAGCTTCACCCGCAATCCTCAACCACGGAGGAACTAGCGATCGTACCCCTAACAGCAGAAACACAACAATGCTGTTAACATTGTTGTTATGGCAACAGACTTAGATAAGATGGTGGTTGCTAGCCAGGCGGACTTAGAACAAGCCCCCGCTGGAAATCGCACCCGGTAACTCTGGGTCTGAGACAGACAGGTGGTCTTACCACTAAACTACAGAGGCGGTTAAATGATCAAAATAATTCAAGTAACAAAGTCTAAACCTGCCACTTAAAAAACAATTTTTACTTAAATTAAACACAGTTAGCAAACGGGAAACTATTACGCCATTGATTACTGTTATTTTCTAAGCACAGACCGCTTTTGTCCAGTAGCTCATCTAGGTCTTAGTTCACATACTTACGACAGACCCTCTTTCATGCAGCCAAAGAGCAGTACAGTAAGCCGCAAGTCAGTGGTTTCAAAACCACCTGCAGGGTGAAAAAAGACCCATTATAAAGCCGTCATCTACAATTTTTTGGTGTTACAATAATCAGTTAACTTTTATCTGAAGAATTAATATGACAGTTTCATATATTTTTTATACAAAAGCTGTCAAACCGCAATATATATACCTCAGATAAAAGTTATTTGAGTATTGACAAATCAGCCCTAAACTAAGTTACATGATGCAAATAAATTTTTGGCAAAAGAGTTTTATTTTTGGTGCGAAAATTCACTGTTTTACGGTAGTGGGCAATGTACCTACGCAAAACATTGTGCTTTTTGTGCATGCAACGGTAAAGGCATCGTGGGCATGAGCGTACCCAGCTTTTGGCTCAGGGGGGAGCAAAACAGAACTTTCCAAAGCCGGGCAAATGTTTTACCCAGCTACATGTAGTATGTAGGGGAAACACCTGCAGGAGATCCTAAGGTAATTTAAAAAAAAATTGTGCTTGCTTGCTGCGATCGCGTATTTTGCATGATACAACAACATGACGAGCCGCGAACGCAGTTTTTTCTAAAATTCATGCATAATATATTGTAATTGTAAAGTATGTAAGTCTTAACGTGACTCTAACATAACTTTTATCGACATCAGTTGGTTACTTCGGCATAAAAAATGGGGGGGCAGCTGCCCTCCCCTGCCCCCCCCGAGATGCGAGATGGATCGTGGGAATATTCTAAGTTGAGTTATACAAATTTAAAACTTGTTTTCGTAAAAAAAAAAAACGTCAAAAACGTTTTGACCTACAATATCTTCGTAACCAGAAAGTTCCCAGATATGGTTCAGTACAAAAAAAATAACGGGAAGAACAAGTGACTCTCAGCTTCGTTATGGATATTTTTACACCCGTTATGAGCTGGCCTCTTCTTGTATTGCGCTAGGCCAGCTCAAGGTCAAGCACTGACGTGCGGTCTACAGTACTAGAGAATAGATAGTCTTTGTTACTGGGAGCTGCCATACGATCCTTGAGGTCATTGCATTGCTGCCACAGTTGGGAACTTATAGCTATGGAGTGTTTGTACTTAGTACTTAGTTGTAGTGTGTTTTATGAATTACGGATTGTAGAGTTGTGGGGAAATCCAGATATATCACTTCCTAAATCCGGAAGAAAGTCTCACTTCCCTAATGTTGTCCTTGTCTTCTATTTTAAGATGCCGATCCCTGCCGTTACTTTAATGGTGGTAGGATGCAAAAACAGACGAGTTAAAAAAAAACATAAAACTATGAAATAACAGTGTTCACCCTTACCTATAACTACAGATATAGGTACGCGAGCCCATAAGATTTTCACCAAAAATCAACGCGTTAAAAGAAGTTGCCACTTTTAAAATTAGTTCGCGAAAGTACAACCAAAACTGATCTGAAATCAAATATTTTCAAATATTTTATTAGAACAAAAACAGCTATTTAATTACGCAACACATTTTCGTTAACGATTACGACTAATCTGTTTCATTTTGACAGTTCAACAACATTCATTGCGTTATTTACGTAGTTGAGCAGATTTTTTTTTCGAACTTATGAAGCAATGGATTAGCAATCTGAACCTAAAGTAAAAGTAGATAACTAAAACATGATTAATTATTTATAATTACTATTGTTTTTAAACATTATATTATTGAAAACATTCTAAATTAATTAGGTTAAAATGTTTCAGTTCTCTAATGTGATATGTATGTGTGTATGGTGTATGTACGTATGTATGCAGGTTCTGTCTGTGTATAACTGAACTGAGCTCAAGTTAACGCTTTCAAAAAAAAAAATTGTTTTCGTAGGTAACTACTTAATAAATTTAGCCAGTTAAATAAATGGCCCCAGTTTAAACATCAAAATCTTAAAAAGAACTCAGTTACAAATAAAGTTCATCAAACTGCCTTTGTGATGGTCACTTCTCATCTGCTTCGGAATGAAATCGAAAGGATCTGATGATGACAAGCGTATTTTTTTATCCCGAAATCGAATCTAGACAGGATTGCATACTCGCGCTCTAGGTTAATCATTTTTTTTTACATGGACGACATTGCCAGCTGTTTGTTGTCAGTTTAAATACTAAAGTTGGTACAATTACTTCCATAAGAGAGTAAATTCTGAATGATTAATTTATTAATAATAACCGTGTCGTCTGCATATTGATTAAGGGCGAACTTCACCAATAAAAACTGAACGCGATCAGCACATTAACCACGTTTTAGAGCTGTCAGTGTCAAAATACCAACGTAAATAATGACACTGACAGCTGTTAAACATAATTTACGTGCTGATCTGAATCTAAGATTTCAAATAATAAACGCTAAGACCACCGAATTGCTAAGTGTAGTGATTCTGGAAGCTAATTTCTCACGAATATTATTAGGTATTCCCTTTAGTAATTTATGGGCAATGGTCGGTCACCGGTTTAGAACTAGCTACTGTTCCGGAGGTTTTAATGAAATAGTAGGGAAATCAAGATACATTGCTCCCTAAAGCCGGAGGGAAGTCTCATCTCCCTAATATTGTAGTCTATTTTAGGATGAATGCCGTGCTGTTACTTAAGGGTGGGTGGGAGATGCAAAAAAACTTGTTCCCGGAAGCCCAGATTTAATGGAGACCACCGATCCAATTGCCAAGCGTTCTTTCCAATTTTTCCCTTCAGTAATTTATGAGCTAGTACTTGGGCGACCGAGCTTTGTTCTGGTGAAAATAGAGAATGCTCATTTAATAGTACCTATAGGAAAGTGCATACTAATTCCATGTATAGTAAATACTAATTCCATGCTGCCATGATAGTAGGTAATTACTAATTCCATGCTGCTATGATAGTCGGAACTTACTAATTCCACACTACCATGTCATTATTCTATGGTAGACATCTTGTTTTAAACTTTGGGCGACCGACCTCTGCTCGAGTGAAAATACGAAAAAAACTAATTTTCCCAGATATGAGACCTAGCTAGATCGATTTTTCTCCCTCGTAAATCCATATATTGCAATTTTCATCGAATTCGTTTGAGCCGTTTTTCAGAATGTGATTAAACATATATACATACCGTATAGGACCAGTAGCTAGTCAACCCATTTTGACTTCTTGCGACATCTAAGTACTTACAATAATATAGATAGAAGATCACAATCATATATCAGATTCTAACTAGAAAGCAAAACTTAATACCGGTACTTCAAATTCACACCCACACGTTTCACAATTCGTAAAATAATACGCACACATCGGAAAGTAACAATATAATAAAAGTACTAAGCCAACCATCTAATATGCACCTAGTTACCGCACTATGTAATAATGCATTGAATAATTCCATTACATCGATGCAAGCATGTCCAAAGAGCGATGTTATTTGAAATATCAATTTTAATGCAACGAAAACGAAGTGAAAATTCCAATAACATAAACATTACAATCGGAAATGAACTGTAAAAGAATGCAGATAAGTTGCATTATGATTGTGAGAGTGTGCGTTTGTAATCAGCTGGTCGGCTGCGCAGGAGCATCTGAGTCAGTATTGGCGCGAACGCAGCGCGCACTCGCTGGCCCTCGCGCACTGATTTCTTACCCTTTTCGAAGAACGCACGTAATCCTTCACGTAAATCAAACAATATTATTTCCTTCTTAGTTAAGTTTGAAATCCGGTTGAAGAAAATCCGTTTGGAAGTGCGCAGAAGAGGATTTATTGAACTGGTAAGTGATGGATGCATTTTTAATGCATTTTCTTAGAGTAGAAAAATTTTGGCGCGAAATTTGTGATGTCTTATTTTTCTGTTTTGGTTTTGATTTCGGTTTGCCATGTGATCTGATGAGTGTTAACTAAAACTTAGACTGTTTATGAAAACTGCAGAGTGAGTTTACAGCAATGATTGAAAAGTCTCCGAAATTCTGAAAATTTTAGCGCCACCTTGTTGACGTCATTGTACTCTTTTAGGTTTGGATTTTAGTCTGATTGATCTAAAGACATCAAAACTTGAACTTATCACGAAAACCTACCTATCTGAAACTACTGAAAATATTCCAAAAAAAAAAACACTTATTTAATCTCATGTTCAAAGCTGAATCGAAATCTTATCAGAAGTGATTTTTTTATGCCGCCATTTTGAATGCATTTTAGTATCTAAGTAGGTATCAAATGTATCGTCATAAAATCGAAGTTACCAGAACAATGCAATAATTATGTCACGCGATATTGCGTTGCGCATTTTTATATGCAATTTGTATCAAGAATGTCGATAACAAGTAAAAGTGTTCGAAAATAAAAATTGAACAATGAGAATTTCGATTCGTCCTTTTCGACGCGATGTTGCACAATCATTTTGTTATCTTCGAAAAATTACAATTTTATCAGTACCTACTTCAAATTTTCGCGCCATTTGGGGTTGATTAAACTGCTCATCTCTTTCAAGGCTTTTTTAAGGTAGGTTGACACTTCCGCGACCTGAACTTAAAGGCTACTTTTTACTTGGGCCAAAGGATTTAGAAGGCCATGAACATCTCAAAATCAGATAAAATAGGACCTGTTTAGTGTAGAGGTAGATTTCATAACACGCGGAAATGGGAGATTTGTTAAGAAAGAAGTGCGACAGATATTTATGCTTTTTTTTTTTAAGTACCTACAGAAATCTGCAAAACGAATGACACATGCCTTATCATAAATTCATGATATTACGTGCTGATTGACTCGTAGGCTGCATAATTAATTTAATCGAAGGATTGTTGACCATTAATCTGCTGCGTAATTACGATGATTTGGATGTATACCTGGCTACTGCTTTTTAGCGTTGTATAAATGATGAAAATGGTATAGTGATTGTAATTATTGTGTCTTCTGAAAAGATAGGCCCCTGAGAAAGTGATCTAGTCAGGGGGGGATAAGGTATTGATTGATCCTTATGTAAGCATCATCTATTTAAGGCTCGTGCAGACTGGCGCGACTGTCGCGACTGTCGCGCGACGCGACACCGAACCGGTAATTGTTCTACCGTAAAGGTTTTCTCAGAAATTGTTTTATTAGAGTCGCGTCGCAGCTGTTTGCGTGAGCCTTTAATTTTGGGCGCCTGCGCCTTTGTACTAAAACAGTACAATTTTCCTAAGCACTGATCTCTAGGCTCAAAGGTGACAGATTTCAAGTACTTACGTATCTAATCTCGGAATCCTAAATTCTTTTGTTTCTGACCCAGTAGGTAAGTACTTAAAACGTCACTACATTACACGGGATTTCCCGAGGAATATTCAAACTGTGGTCATAGCTTTTCGTCCTGAAGGCCCCGCAAACAGGAGCGACGCGACAGCGCGACGCGACTCTGGTGGAACAATTTCTATGAAAACTTTTCGGAAATTGTTCTGCTGGGTGTCGCGTCTCGCCTCTTTGTTTGGGAGCTATGAAACTGGCAGTTTGTGTGTAAAAAGTGGAACCGAATGAACCGGTGTGTGATTTTTGTTCTAAGTTTGAAAATAGAGTATTATTTATCCTGACTATTTTATAGGCTTTTACTAACCTGCATTGGGCCCGCGTGGTTGGTTATGGCTCACTCCCTCTCACAGAGTGGAGGGATGTGTCCCAGCAGTCGTAATATTTTTATAAAATTACAATACTTTTGCTTATTGCTATATTTTAATATTTTTCCTTAGCAACATTTTATTAGCTGCACACATCACTATTTTTGATAACGTCGCTTGCAGGTGTAGATAAATGCTATTTTTGCATATAACAATGCAATAATTGTTTTTTCTAGGCCACCGGTGTTATCAGTAATACCGAATTTTATCGTTCTAGATAATATAGCTTAATATCCTTTATTATCAATCTTATCATATCCTTTAAGTTATCAAATTATTTAAAAAAACTTTTGTAATTGCGCACGAGTTGATAATCACCTGATAAACAACCAGCACAATTTAATACCTACGTAAACACAACACACAGAAAATTAAATTTATTTGTATTCTCCTCTCAATCAATACGCCTAGCCTTTGCCCAACTCAATGAGTCGGCTTTTAGTCTAACCGGATGCAGCTGTATGTCAGTTTACATGGAGCGTCTGCCTCTCTCCTCTCTCTGACTTCCACAACACGTGACACGATACCCCTTGGTAAGACTGGTTGTCAGACTTTTGGGCTTTTGACTTCCTCAATGTTCTGAGTACCCGTAACGACTGTCAAAGATCTACGAATGACGTGCTTTCCGAGGCATGGACGGGTCTCGGTATGTTATGGATGGTCCTGACCGCGGCAAGCGTAACTTAACCCTTCGATCGACCCGTGCTGCTGTTATCATTTAGTCACGAGCACCTTCTCTCCCCTGTCAGCCTCATATTCACGCCTTTTTCATTCATAAGTAATATCATCCTCAATACAATCCATATGCTTTTTTTTTAAATAAATATTACTTGCTAATATTATTCCACTTTATGCTTCGTTTCATTGAGCTTTCATTCTCAAAGTCACGCTGTCAATGTCCGTCATTCTAGAGTGCTGCATGAATCTTTTGGCGCTTGAATGACGTTGACAGGGTGGCGCTGTTGGTAAGCATTTGTGCGATTGTTTTGTGAAATGTATTGCAACAAGATGGCGGATTTAATTCCGATTTTCGCCACGCGCCAAATGTTTATTCTACAGCTATAGCCTTCTTATCAAATTCTAATCTGTATGTGACAAATATTCAAACCCACCATTCCCTACCACCCTCCTACCACCACACGAACAGATAAAATCTTAGGATCAAATAAAGACATACTCCACCAAGATTGTTGCACTTAATTTTTTAAGTTTCGGAGCCAAGATTCACTTGTTTTTCACATTTGTTTTTTTTTTGTACTGCAACATAACTAAGGAACTGCGATTTTCCACACACCAAAAATAAAAGCCGTTTCCCAGCAATTATTTTTGTGCAATCTTACTTAGTTTGATGTACAGAATGCGTAGTTGGTAGGTCTTTTTACACTCTGTATTTCATGTTCCTTTATCTTGTTTTGTTATATCAGCCAATAGGTACTGTCCCACTATTGCGCAAAGGCCTATCTCCAATCTTTTTCCACTTCTCACGGCGGTTTGCACTTATGAGCTAATCCCTCATTCAGCAGTCTAGTTTGTCTCGCCATCTTCACTTTAGTCTTCCATGGCGTCGCCTTTTCTCCTTCGGCAACCTTTAATATAGCCATTCAGTTATTATTTACCGATTTTTGTACTTACCTACCTTGATGAGGGAACGAACACCTTCACTTCCATAATAAAAGTTTATACCAAAATATTGACCAAAAGCCTCGGTCTCACACATCGAATACTCGCAGCGACAATTCACTACCTGCCTGTCACACGCAGCGAGTCCTAAACAAGAATTTCGACAGTCTTCGGCTCTTCGACAATACAGGCGCGCTTAGCGCAGTAAAACTGAATATGCAAAACTTAAAAGTGTTTTTTTTTTTACGTATTATTTTGTTAAGACTGAAAGCCGCCTTCTTCACAGGTGAAAAAATTAAGACTGACGATTGCATCAGTTCCTACAGTGCAGTTCTGTCCACCCTTCTAAGCATTACTAGCGTATTTAAGCAATTTAAATATCAAAGTCACATGTTTGCTTTAAAAATCCACGTTTTCATATTGTGACTTTGTGGTAGGTCAAGCGCCGATTAGATTAGATTGGCCTAAAACTGTGAATATATATTTATTGCATTGTTTTTCAGAATTGCATGTATCTGAAGTGCACGTTGCATGTAGCTGACATTATCTTTATTGATTTAATTCTTTATCATGTTGAATATCCGACTTTTATCATAATTATCGTGTGTTTTACCTGAAGCAGGGGGAGGGCCAATCTCCTTTCCCCCCTCTTCTGTGAAGGGGATGATAAAGTCGTGTTAATGCTTTGTAGGTTTACTGGTTAACGTGGCATGACATCACGCTTGTTTTTCCCGAAAAAGGCTAGGCTGATGTATTAGTCACCTTTGCCAAATTGCACTCACATTTCACCAGTTACATAACACAACACGTCACGCCATGTTCCCCCGAAGGGCAGGAGATGATGTATCTATAGTAGATACAACCACATTTCGCCAGTAATGTTTAAGTTCCATGTAATAGGGGGCCAGTCTATTGCCATCATCCGGGCACATATCCAGACTCCGGGCTGCTACTGAGAAATTCCGGATAGAAAAGAGAATAACATTTACCACCAGTAACACCACCAGTGTTCACCAGTAGTTACTTTATGCTTAAGTCCCAGGTATTAAGGTCTTGTTTTACGCCTAGCAAATGGCTTGCCGTTTAGCTGGGCACAAATCCTGTCTCCAGGCTGTTATTGAGAAACTATTTCTGACTGACAGTATAAAACGATTACAATCGTTTTTGCATGTTGTAAAAACTTGGACGTGTGATTACAACACAATATAACATAACATTTCGTCTGTAATGCACGAAGAGTAACGCAGTGGTGTCTACCGCTACTTTAAGGGTAGCAGAGTCTCACACAATTTCATTTAACACACATATAACATATAGTACACCCACATTTCGCCAGTTATGTTTAAGTCCCATGTATTAGGGGGCGAGCCTATTACGTACAATTGTCGGAAGTTTTTGTTCATGGCAAGCGTGGTGATCAATGCTTCTCTGTCAATCAATCTGCCTAGCCAGCCTTGACAACTATGTTAGGGTCGGCTTCCAGTCTAACCGGATGCAGCTGAATACCAGTATTTTACATGGAGCGACTGCCTATCTGACCTCCACAATCCAGTAACTGGGTAATACGGTAAGACTGGTTGTCATACTTTTGGGCTTCTAAAGACCCGTTATGACTGTCAAAGATCCATGAATTACAGCCGGGACCAACGGCTTAACGTGCTTTCCGAGGCAGGGAGGAGTCTCGGTATGTAAAGATGATCACCCGTCCACGGCCAACCCCGGCAAGCGTTGCTTAACCTGATGGATCGACCCGTGCGGCTGTTATTACTTAGCCACGAGCTAATGCTTCTCTGTATGCCCGTTATTTTGTCCTGCAGTGGTATTATGATACATTGAGCTAACTTCGAACGGTAACCCATTGAGGCATCGCTTCATCTGCTGGGGTTGCGGGTCTGTCCGAAAGGGATATCGCGGCCCCAGCACATAGGCAACGGAAGGAACACGGGTGGGTTTTAGTCAGTAAAAGTCTGACACTCCCTCTCGCTCTGCCCAGAGCGGGAGGAGTCATTTGATGATTTCCCACCCAAAAAAAAAAAAAAAAAAAAAAGGCATCGCTTCATTGACAACGGGACCTCTGGTTCCTAGAATTGGCTTGCGTACCAGCTGGTATACTAAGCAGTTAGCTAATGCATCATTTAGTGTAGTTCCGCCCTAGCGGTTTTCCTAGTTTATTTCAAGAGTAGGCTTAGCAAGAAAGAAAATGTCATGCAGATTGATAATTAATAAATAAGCATCATTTGTGGATTATATGAAACTAGCTGCGCCCTGCGGTTCCACCCACATAAGTCGCGATCCCGTGGAAATATCGGGATAAATATTATCCTATGTCCTTTTCCAGGTCATGGTCTACCCATGTGCCAAATTTCATCTAAATCCGTTTTGACGTTTTAGTGTGAAAGCGTAGGAAAACATCGTGAGGAAACAAGCATGCCTGAGAGATATTTTCTCGACGGCATGTGAAGCCAAGTCAGAGGCCCATGGGCGGCTTTAAAATTCTGACACCAAGATAGTCACTAACCACACGAAAAGAAGAAGTGTGAAAGCGTAACAATCAAACAAATTACTATCACATTATTTTATAATATTATTTAGGATGTCATAAAAACAAAACAGCTTACACGTTACACGCTTTTCATTTAAGGGCAAAAAAACTAAAATTGCAAGTGACTGAAGTCTTAAAGGACGCAGGAAACAAATGAAAAGCGTTTAACGTGTAAGCTGTTTTGTGTGTGTTTTGTTTTTATGACATCCTAAATAATATTATAAAATAATATGATAGTGAATTTGTTTGCGTCTTAAATGTAGGTAGAAAAAACATCAAACAACAATTTTATAGAAAACTTTGGTTTTGAACGTTATTCCTACGTTCAAAACCAAAGTTTTCTATAAAATTACACATGCACACAATATTAAAAAATGCTACAGGATATGTCTGTCTTCTTAAGTTACTCCAAGTGAACATAAAAGTAATTGCTAAGTTATTTGAGCTCAGCAGAATCGATCAAAATCTACACTACATTCAATCTCCCACGAATTAACTCACTCACTCTCCCATATTTCCATAGAACTGAACCACACATCCTTTCTCCCCAAAAACAATTAAAAACCCCAAATTAAGATCATTCCCGGAAATCCAAGTGCTAGTTCAATGTCCTCCTAGAGCGAGATGCGTATGCGCAACAAAACAAACAAGTTTCCCTGAGACAGATGTGTAGGTGATGATGGCACTTGATGCGAGTTCAACGGACCCGTTTGAACGCTACTTGTCTAAACTTTTTATTAGTAGAATAGTTTGTTGTAGTGATTTTTATTGTTCCTATCCTTTAGTAGGGAGCTGTTGTGATTGGTCGAATTATTGGGGACTGTGATGCTTCCGATTTAGTTGGAGAAGTAGAATTTGAAGGCAATCAGTAAAAGTATTATTTCAAAGTTGGAAAGGATTCGAGTACATTCGCCAATGACGAAGTACTCAAGAAAAGATTGAAACAAAATAATGTTACAAACTGTAAAAACTTTGTTTATCTTTTTGCTGGGGAATTTAAGCTGTTTGTGTGTAACTAGATCGTGATGATTTTCTTATCACTTGTGCTTTTGCAACTCATTATTAAAAAAGAAAAGCCGTCTCAGTTTCAAATTAAAAAAAAAAAAATTTGGTCACAATTTAAACTAAGTGCATAACAAGTGCACTGAAATAATGATGATTTAAGCCAAAATGGGCTCGAATTTTATGAACACTTGAATGCCGAAAAAAACAGATAAGCATTCGATGCATTACTTATCTTATCAAAATCGAAAGTGTAAGACTGCTTGCATTTAATTTTGAAGATATAAAATATTAGGTATTTATTAAAGTGCACGTGACTTTACATGACATTTTGTTTTTGCCTTATAATAATTATTTGTTCTTTTAGTAATGGATTGCTCCTCTTCAGGGCTGACGTTTCTCTTCGCTTTTCACTGATCCCTATCTACCATCGTATCATCATCATTCAGAAGAAAGACGTTCTCTGCAGGACATAGGCCAAGCATCGCCACATCGACCGGTGCTATGCTTTTCGTATCCACCATAGACGGTCTGATCTCCGGTCGTGTCGGATTGCCGTCCCACCTGACTATGAGAGTGACCGAAGAGTGAGTGCTCCTATGTCTGCGTATACACTTGTGCATTATATCTCCCGCGTCGATGGCTAGTTCCCGCTGAAATTGGCCGCCATGGCCGAAATTCAGTCTGGACGACTATTTGCATGTATACGTTCAAATTGTAACTCGCATACATGACTACTTTACTATTGTATCAGCAGTTGTAAGGACTAGTCGGAACATGTTACCACGTAAATGTTATGCGCTGACATGTTTCTACTTGTTTGTAATTTTGTATAATGTGCGATTGTCTTTGTCATCCTCGATGACATCATATGAAGGGAAGAGGAGTGTAACTCTATGCCTATAACATCGAATTTCGAACCTCATTCAACTCAATCAATCTGCCTAACCTTTTCCTAATTATGTTGGGGTCGGCTTGCAGTCTAACCGGATGCAGCTGAATACCAGTATTTTACATAGAGCGACTGCATATCTGACCTCCACAATTCAGTTACTGGGGGTAACACGATACCCGTTGGTAACACTGTTCGAACCTCACTCAAGTGACCGTATAAAATTCGAATCGAAAGCGAAGTCATTTGTTTTTTTTAAGTTAATCACCGCAGATTCACAGCTCGAGTTTTCGACAGTGTTTGAATTTAGAAGTGACGTATAAAGAATTAAAAAAGTTAAATAGTAAAGAGAATAAATACTGGTATTCAGCTGCATCCGGTTAGACTGGAAGCCGACCCCAACATAGTTGGGAAGAGGCTGGGCAGATGATGATGTTGATGTTTCGAGAATAACATTATAGAAGTCCTTGATAATAGAATTCTTACCAGTAATGGTCAGCATCAGTATCATTGTTAATGGCTTCTTCAAATCTAAACGCCATTCCCCATTTGTAGCTACTTCGAAACCAATTTGTAACTTCAAGTCAAAAATCCAGTGCATTACCGATAAAACAGTTGTCGAACACGACTCTAATCATACTAAGTGACTTTTAAGTGGATTTAAATTCCGTTGTGGAGTTTTTAGATCAACTCCCGCGCCGACACTTTCATTTTCGTCAGGTAAAAAAGGTAACTTTTTGTCTGTCTGTGGCTTATTTTGTGGCCGTAGATAGGGAAAGGATGCTGTCATTATGTTGAGTACAGCTTCTTTTGGTAATTTGGTAGTTTTGTTGTCTATGATGCATTAAGGACAACGGCATTGTTGTCTCCAGATTACGAGCTCTTTCAGTTTTAGGTAGTAATGTCAATGGGTTACTTTTTGGTTAGGATGATGCTTTTCCACCATAAGAACCACCACCATAAGTAATGGTAGAATGTAAAGGGGCCATTATAGTTTTAAGATCATACATTGTAAACCTACATTCTGGCAAATAAATGAATTTGAATTTGAATTTCACTATGGCATTCTGAAAGTGGGCAACGTCGCAAATATATGTAAAATATTTCGCAATTTTTATTAATTTGGCAATATTACTGTATGGAATTATGAAATAAGGCTAACCAGTGAACTAAAATATTGATTATGAAATGCAATAATTAATATCGTAACACCGAACATTTCGTTTAGGAAGCAAACAAAGTAAGAATTTGGAAACTTTCCAAATGCCTTTTTACACCTAAAACATCAAATTCAGTGTTATAATTGCAATTCATTATTAATATAGAATATTATTCATTATTGATATTCTAGATCACTAGTCAGCGGTATTTTATATTTCCATACAGTATTATTGCCAAATTAATTAAAATAGGTACCTAAATATTTGACAGCTATTTGTGATGTTGCCAACTGTTAGAATGAACGCTCTTAAGTTGAGTACAGCTGCTTTTGGTATTTTGGTAGTTTTGTTTTCTATGATGCTTATAGGGCAGGTACATATGTCCCCAGATTACGACCTCTTTCAGTTTTAGGTAGTGGCGTGAATGGGTTACTTTATGGTTAGGATGATGCTTTTCCCTAAGGCTTATCAGTCTTCGTGACCAGAGCATTTGATGTCATACGGAATTTATCAGTAATACCTACCTTGTGAAGCCTGCTTCTGCTTTGATGTTGCTTACTGTACATGTACATATAAGAAAATCTCACCAACCCCTATTATCATTAATGGATCTATAATTCCTAAGCAAGGCGATGGATTTCTCGATGATCCATTGAGGCAATAGCTCTATGCTTTGGCATGGTGTGTGTTATTGTGGAATTTATTTAATAGGTATATATTACAGACATAAGTAGGTATCATAATTTTTTTTTTTTTTTTTTTTTGGGAAGCTAGTACGTGTTTGTTGTCGTTCTATCTGGAATCGTTGCACTTCTTACTCTATGCAGTTTCCTCATCAGCTCCACATCTGCGTTTACATTGGAAATCCTTCAATCAACCTAAAACAAACATTACACATGCCAAGGAAATCTGCAAATAGCTCCCCGAAGGCCGAACGTGCCTTATCGCCGCGTGCGCAACAAGGTCGGTGCAAGTGCATGGTCGCACGCGCGGTGCGAGTTAGGCTAACTGGATGACGTCAGGGCTACTGTTTAGAGTTATAATAATAATTATAGATATCAGTCTATAAATATTATGATGGATGGGTATTATATTCCTGTTGTAGGACGTTTATTGTGGTTTTCTCTTGTCTGTCTTCTTGTGTGTCGTTAATGGTTCTCATTTGTATCAAATCCTTAAATGCTTGGGAGTTGGGTGTATTAATTAACTTATGTACTTAAGAAGATATTCAAGTACATAACCTTAGTTTTTATTTGCCCTAAACTTCTAAAGGGGTCGTTGCAAGAACAAAAAAATTTACGAAAATAAAAAACTGCGATTCGATTGAATATTTTTTTTTTCTTTATTTATTTATTTAACATAAAAAATACAATAATATAAATAAAGTATACTAGTCAGTCAAACGCTCATCTCACATTACTTATTTTTTAAAAATTATATATGTTTTGAACTTTTTAGATATTTTTACAGAAAAGATTTGTAGGAAGACAGCATGATTTAATACATCTCTTAGATTAGAACGTAAGCGATGAAATCTTTATACAGTTGAGTGTTATAGTTGAGCTATATATTTTTTTTTCGTTTGAAATAGTTATTCTTGGTAAGATAATATTTTTGGGGTTGAAACACTAGGGGTGTCCGAGTCCCCACTTAGTTTTTCGAGACATTGCCAAGCGGTTGGTCGACTCTTCACGTGACCAGAGGGCTGGCCTATTTATTGGCCAAAGAATTGCCATGCAACGTGGCAATGCTGCCAGCCTTTTGGGCACTTTTTCTGTTGACAGCGATGCGCTATGATTATTTCTCCTCCTTTTTTATACAACGCATTCCGTTTGATATTTCATAACTCTAGGGTATTAATAAGTCCATGTCAAAGAATCAACTGGCATAATGATCTTTTGATGATGACATTTTTTTTTTTCGATAATCTTATAAAATAATTCGACAAAGTCACGATTATATATATAAAACACCCTTACGTGAAATAATAATCGTCTTCACATATAATTATATAATTAATGTATACAAAATATTGTAAAAACATCAAGAGTAACGGTGGAGTTTCTTGCCCATTCTTCTCCATACGAAAACTACCTTTTGGAAGGGGCGACTAGAATCAATTCTATTTTTTGTAAAATTGACGTTCATAAGTGCCTAATTGAAATAAATTGTTTAACTTTGAAATAAAAACATTTTATTGACTGTTTTTGTACATTAAAAAAAAATGTCAACGTCGCATTTTCTTAGCTTTAACTTAGAATGATTGATTTGAATGAAAATAATTTACTCATACTTATTAATGAAACTTAGATACACACATCAAGAGTCTAGTGTTATATGTTATCGTCGAAACTATTTATTTTTGGAACTCTTGTTCCAGGAGTTTTTGTATTATTTTTATTTACAGCATTTTTTATTTATAGTTAATTAAAACGGTACAACACCTATTATATTATACGTAATTAACATAGGAACAATTATAACGTTGACAATAATTTAATTTAAAACTAACATGGAACAGTGCACTCCCTTGTATAATACTTTCTCTCACAGACACCAGATATATACGCATAATTTTACTCCATTCATCCGCAAACACATCACGTTCAGGGTTGGGAGACAGAAGGGCATTTAGCATCTTTAAATTACGACAGACTGGGGATTCGACTCTGGCTACAGTTTTAGATGACAGTTGAGCAAACAGTGTCGGCGGCTCTGACGGTGTCCGATGTATTGTCGGGCACAAATAATCGGTAGAAAAGGCCATGGTGGCCATGGTGGCAGTCGATACGTCCCCGTAAGTTCTTAAAGGCTACCGTGAGCTGATCAATACCTCTTCTCACCTCCAAAGATTTAAAGCTTAACGTCCCTAAAATATAGTTCGTAGGGTTTATAACCTAAGAGTTTATGGGACATCAATAGGAACAACTTGCTTATACATGTTCATATTATTTTAAGGCTTTATACGTTGTTGAGATTTTGCCTGTAGAGTGGCTTACTTGCTGCTTGCTACATAATAGACTCTTCGTCCCTTTGGATATGCATTAGGCGTGGGGCTCTCACCCCACCGTGTCTTACAAAATTAAAAACGCGAGTCTTGATACGCTTGAATATGTTTGTTTTCGTTCGGCGTCCGGTGCACTCCTGGAAAGTAAAACAATTCACAGTAATATATTTTTGATCACGTTCTCGAAAACGGCTCTAATGATTTCGATGAAAGTTACTATACCTATACCCCTATAGGTATAGTAACTTTCATCGAAATCATTAGAGCCGTTTCAGTTTGAACCGTTTCAGATCGATTTTTCCCCCGTAACCCCCCCGGGTTACGGGGGCGAAAAATCGATCTGGCTAGGTGTAATTTCTGGGAAAATTCGTTTTGTCTATTTTCACCCGAGCAGAGCAGAGCTCGGTCGACAAGGTAATATATTATATATAATTAATACCTCGTCGAAAGATAGTCAAAACAATTCAAAGCGAGTTTACGTATTACAAAGAAGTATTATTTTTATTACACTGCTACTTTTTTAAATGCAATTACATGCAGCTGAGATGAGAATGCTACGAAGGATGTGTGGTCTTACTCTATGTAGAATAAAAGGGATAAAAAAAATTGCAAAAAAAAACAACGTGACTTCTTTTGCTAAAAGTTTTTAATTTTGACGTTTTTCCACATTTTAGTTGTGGTAACTACCCCACGCTGCCATGTAAATGACAGTGACAGGAACCTATCATCATATCATCCACATAGACTAAGTAGGGAAAATAAAAATTAATGGCGACAGCTCAAAAAATAACAACATTGAATTATAGCCGTAATTTACATAGAGCGACTGCCTATTCGACCTCCACAACCCAGTAACTGGGCAACACGATACCCCTTGGTAAGACTGGTTGTCAGACTTTTGGGCTTCTGACTACCCGTAACAACTGTCAAAAATCCACGAGTGACCTTAATGTATTGCCTAATAAAAGCGCATTAATGGATTTTCAACTCTCGGCGCTGAACCGAGAGTTAAAAATCTAAAAGATATTTACTTAGTCTAGTAATAACCTAATTATAACGATAGGACGATACGTGGATACACTAAACATCTATTAGAATTTATTATATTATCAGTGTTAATAAACATAAACATTGGACAGTACCCAAATGGTTGTCAAACAAAATGCTGATAATATGTCATTCACTTTGTTTGGTAACTATCATGGTTGTCCTACAGCAAACTGGTAAAATACAATAGACAATGTATATTTAGTAACCTAATCCGCTTAACTGGCGAAGTGGCCCACTCTGCTCTAGACGCTTGACGTGTCAACATGTCGGGTCCGAGTTTGCAACAAGTCAATCGTCATCCTGAGGATGCCTCGTTGAGAGGTGAAACACGTGTCGATTTCTTACAGGGTTCTTTATGACTCTTTAAGAACAGTTAAGCAGATTAGGTTACTAAATATTCGTCGTCTATTTTATTTTATACTGAATTTCCACAAAGTCACGCCTGAGTCAATTAACTGGCAAACTGGTACAGTCAGCATCAAAAGTTGATAAACACATTTAGATTTTCAAAATCGCTGTATAGTGAAGTGCTAATAGTGAATACGGTGTACAGCGATTTTGAAAATCTAAATGTGGTCATCAACTTTTGATGCTGACTGTACTTGATTTCCACTATAGGGATGTTGACTGGGAAAAAAGTAGACTAATTAGTCCGTCAGTCAGATAATAAAAAAATATTAGACACGTATTTTTTGCTTTATAAAAAAATGGTTTAGTTAGAAAGCATTTGAAACGAAAACGAAACGCACAAGTTAGTATAAAATCTACCTGGGAGTGACGTCATGCCACATTTTAACGCATTGCCTACTCAATGTATTGCCGTAATATTTTGAATACGTAAAAAAAGAAAAAATATGTGTCCAATAATTTTTATTAATCTACCTGACCGACAAAACAAAATGTTTAGTCATCATCCCTATTTTCTGTTTTTTTGACGATTTGCATGACATATTACTTTATTTGACTGCCTTGTTGGTCTGTGGTCGCAAGCGCAAGCTCTGCATGAGGTCCTGGTTTCGAGTCCCGGGTCGAGCAAAGTGTTATTAGGTTTTTCCATCTGGAATTTCTCAGTAGCAGCCCGGAGTCTGGATTTGTGCCCGGCTGATGGCAATAGGCTCGCCCCTATTACATGGGACTTATAAACATAACTGGCGAAATGTGGAGTATACTATTAGAATTCAGGCGTGTTATAATTATTTTGATTTTATTAATATTGAAAGCTCAAAGTTCGACTGTTGTTTTACCCGACTGCGGTGAAGATCTAGTGGAGGATATGCATCAGGGGGGCTCGCATCCCACCGTGTCTTTAATCGCTTATTTAGCTTGTTTTGAGGTCGCTTCAATCCTGAAATTCAAAGAATTTTATTACACAATCAATTTCTCTTTGGAGTCAATAAATTCATTGTCAAAAGATGATATAAAAACGCGCACGATGGGTTCCGTACCGTATTAAGATCGAGTAAAAAACACCTTTCTTGTATGGACCCCCTTTATTTATTAACTTTATTTCATTTTTATTATTTGTTGTTACAAAAAAAAATACAATAGAAATACACAATCTGTGAAAATTTCTACTGTACCAATTGCGGTTCGAAATCGTAACAGGTGAAGTAAAATAAAAGCTTGAAAAAAACCCTTAATTAAGGTTTTAGTTAACGTTAAATGCTGCCCTAAATCGTTTTTGATCGATGACTTATTTAGTATAATATAAGATATTTTTTTTTTTAAATATGCTTGAAAAAAATAAAATATAAAGTAAATATTGATATGAAAGACTTACAGCTCCACACATTGTGGAGATACAAGAAAATCGCGAGCTGCATTCTGTCCATTTCCGAGGTTTTATTTCTAAAAGCTGATAACTTTTCACCTTTACCTGTTATTCTGATTTATATTAATATTCAATTAAAATCTTCCTAGAGTGCCCCTCTGCACTTCAATCAAACATGGAATTATATCGACCGCGCATGCGTAATTTGCGCGCATGCGTCAAAATATTACCCGCCAAAGTGAAGTTACCACCCTGTCAGCTGTCAAACTATTTTACTCTCTTTCTAACATGCCCTGATTCTGCTTGCCAGAGCGAGATAAAATTTAAAAGGGTTGCTATGGTATTTTATTGATTTATTACACTTGTCTCTTTCTTACTTGTTAGTTATGTCATGTTGAGCAGTATTCGCATTGCAAGCTGTGTGTTCTCGTTTTGTGATTGTTTACAAGTGTTTAATAAGTGATTTTTATTGTTCCAGTGCTTCAACACTTGGCTACGTTTATACCGGTGAGTTTTGTAAATTTTCGTACTATTTAAACTAAACTATAGAATTATGTGCTTATTCTAATAAAATACGTAGCTTTATCTTTGAAGCTGGTTATGTGTTGTTGTGTTTAGTTATTATGTTTCTAATAGGTATTGCGTTCGTTGTACATTTTTAGAGCTACATTGGTACAATGTAGTTCTTAAATCAGTACATAGTTAGTATCTGTCCCTACTAGACCATTGCATTTGCCTACTTCAGCGGTCGAACTGGAAAATGCTAAAAACCAATTACATTCTATGAAAACAGAAAACCAGTTTATTCTCTGTTATGATTTCCCATTTCTGGCGTAGGTCTCTGCTGTAGGTATTCTAAAGGTAAAGAAAAGGGTTAGTGATATACGAGACATCAGGCAGAACGTGTTTCTGGCGTCTGTCTTCAATACTTTGAAAATGTAGATAGGTACTATAATCAGGTAAATAAGTATCGGTTTCTGTAGTGACGGGAATTTTCGAAGGTGCTGCGACAGTGCGCAGAATAACCAGTCTGCGACGTTGGTAACTCATGGACGCTCATTAGATATAACATTATACATCAAATAATATTGTAGTCATTCAATAATAATTTGAACTTAGTTGTATTGATGATTTTAAGGATTATAATTCTGTAAATACATATTTGTTACGGCCGCGAATCATATTTTTATCAACATACAACCTTATACTTCCTGCAAATTGCTTCAAACCTAAGCTAATTTGAATTTCGCTGACTATTCTGACGCTTTCGCCTTCCGACGGTAGACCATTCGTTGAATATTCACATTAGACAGGCCGAGGCCTTAGCAAAGTATCAACACAAGAGAAGGGACAAGGATTTTTTGGCGCGTGGCCAAAATCGAAACTAACGACGCCATCTTGTTTTTTTTGACAATTTCACAAATGTATACCACCAAGCCCCTGTCAATGTCATTCAGGCAGGCGCCAAAAGATCCTTGTAGACTCTACAGCTGTGATTTTCTCACGCTGCTTGTATTTCTTTAGAGCAAAGGTAGCATTCTTATTCAGCCATTGAACGCATGTCTGCATAATTTTGTATAACTTTGATTCACATGACCTAGATATTTTAAATTCCAAGTTTTCGTATACAATGGCCTATATAAAGCGTTTTTATTGAATGTCCATTGTTTTATGCGAATGAAACAATTAAACTCGCTTTTGTTGTTTCAACTGTCGAGAAAAAAAAACATATTTTTAATTTAAAAGCTTTTGTGAGACCTACTCGTGTATATTTCGGGAGCTCTCTTCCAAATTAAAATAAATTCAAACTCAAAAATCATTTATTCGTATTTGGTTGAAAATCAAAAGCAACGACAGCCAGGTTTTTGCAAGAAAAAGTTACAAAAGACATCTGTTTGGAAGTCAAAAGTTACAAAAGACATCTGTTTGGAAGTCAAAAGTTACAAACGCCAAATGTTACTGAAGTTACCTTCATCACTGCCTAGTGTATGAGCTGGGAAGAAGTGGCGCAACAGACTCCTCAGGAATGCTGTCTATGGTCCAAAGCCACAATTTTATACATCCATATTTCCACATAATACTATCCATACTTATCCTAACTAATCCTAACTATACAGTGTGTCAGGGGCATCGACGCGAAGCCCAATGCCATGGATTTAGTACATGATTCGGAACACCCCTGTGTAGAAACTTCGTCGGTAATTAAAAAAAAAAATCTGCTGTTTCATAGAAAAGTGCAATCAATACCTACGCGGTCAAAATGTATGGAAAAGCTTAGCTTAGTCGACGAATAATTTCAACGCAGGGGGGTTCAGAATCATGTACTGAATCCATGGTATCAGGCTTCGCATCGATGTCCCTGACACCCTGTGTATATAATATTACGAGTATATGAAGGGCACAGGGAAAAAAGGGGCTCATCGACAATTTATACGAAATCAAACAAATGATCGCACTTGATAGATTTTGAACAGGCCTTTGATATGACATATTCAAAACAAACTAAAAAGGGCCCATTGCTTTGTAATCCTCAATATTAAAAAACACGTCAAGGAATAAAAAGAGCTCATTTCGTATCGAACTAGCTTAAAAGGTGCTCATTGCATCCCAATCAGAGTTAAAAGGAGCACATTTTACGTTTACAAAACAAGAACGCGCCCATACCCCCGCCATCTTGAAATAAATGACATAATGTGACAGATAAAATAACAGTTAATAAATTAGCGTTTAATTCAATTTGTGTTAATTGTTGATGAGCCCCTTCTTTCCCTGTGCCCTTATGCGAAAGTAACTCTGTTTGTCTTTTATATTTTCACACCTTAACGGCTGAAGTGATTTCTATGAAATTTCGCACACAGGTAGACCATGACTTGGTTTAGGACATGACATACTTTTTATCCAGGTAATACGCTCCCATGGGATAAATTCCGACCTCCACGCTCCTCTAATGTGATCATAAACCCAACTTAAACATATTCAAATAATAAAGGGCTTGACGTCATTCAAGACATGCGCACACGCCGCTTTCACTATGAAATAAAAAAAGAGAGAAACCCAATAGGAATGTATGTAACAACCGTTAGATCGGGCAAGTTCTCATAGTGGGCGAGTTTATCGCCTTTTGGGCTATAAAAAGTTTGGGATACCATCGAATAAGTACATGGTGTGATAATCTTGTTGAAGCTTAAATGATGGTAGTTACGTTTGATATTTTCAGCAAAGGATATGTTATAGGCTTTCTGCTCAAGTTGCAGTTACTCATCATGCCTAGCCTTTTTAACCGACTTCCAAAAAGGAGCATTTGTTCGTCGCGTATGTATTTTTTTTTATATGTTTCCGCCGATTTTTCCGTCAATTCTGGACCGATTTTGAAAATTATTTTTTTGTATGAAAGGGTATGCTCCCAAGTTGTAACCATATAAATTTTATTAACTTTGCTTGGATGGTTTTTGAGTAAGCTTCAATATTACGTATTTTTTCCACTTAGTATATATGTGGATGATATGAAGATAACTTCCTGTCACTGTTATTTACATAGCAGGTGTGGTATTCGAATTTGTGGGGTACCACAACTAAAAAGTGAAAAATCAAAACTTTTTACAAAAAAAAAAACAACCGACTTCGAAAAAAAAACACTACTAAGTGAAAAATAACTTTAATTTCGAAAGTTGGTGTGTTTGGTTTTGAATTTTTGTTTTTTGCCACTGTCTTCTAAAATTAAAGTTATTTTTCACTTAGTAGTGTTTTTTTTTCGAAGCCGGTTGTTTTTTTTTTGTAAAAAGTTTATATCCTAACTGCGTTGGGGTCAGCTTCCAGTTTAACCGGTTGCAGCAGAATCTGTATTTTACATGGAGTGACAGGCTATCAAGCCTCCACAACCCAGTAACCGGATAACACAATACATTTTGATTAGACTAGTTGTCAGATTTTCGGATTTCTGATTATCTGTAACGACTGTCAAAGTTTGATTAGACTTGACCGTTTCCACATTGGTCAGTGCGGTATCGTTTCGGTATAGTATGCTTGGTATACCGAAATAATACCGCACTGACTAATGAGGAAACGGTCTCCTGATGTTATATTTTCGTCGTAATTTTTGTAGTACCGCTTAATTAATTGAAATATAGGCGCTCGATAAGCTTTCGGTATCGAGTATTCCGAGCATGCTGTAAAAAGCGCGACGTGAGCGGGTACCGCACTGGATGTTTCTACCGAGACGCGGTAAACCGAAACGGCCCCGCCCCGCTTCCGCGTATACCGAGTCAATCAGGAAACGCTCATTGAAATATAGGCGCTCGGTACCGAGTATACCGAGCATGCTGATCCCATACCGATGACGTACCAACTAGTGAGGAAAGGGCCTTAATGTTCAATTCCTAAGGCACCTCAACAGTAACAAAAACTTTCTAAGGTTATCTAAATAAGCACGCTTTATGTTGATAACTCCCCTAGCACATGAAACAATATAAATGAACGATATCACTTCCCCCATTCTTTGTAACCTCATGCGGGTCTGTTAGCACTTACATAATATAAACAAACTGATAACAAATGCGTCCAAGATGAGTCGCGTGCTCATCTCTTATCTACGCACCTTAAACTAAGGGGAACGGCCGATTACCGACGCGGGCCACAGACCATAGAGACGCCTCGGCAGCCGCTGCTAGAGGCGGCATTGTCAGCACTTTCCATGAAAAATAAGCGTGTTAACGTTTGCCTTCACTACGACACAAATTACGTCTTTGAAGGCGGTTTGTAACAGACGTTTGCGCTCAAAGCACTTTCGGGCGCCACGAATTTTGTTAGTACTTTCTCTAGCTAGACGGTTCCGGCGCGGCGATTCTGTGCTCTGCGCAAGCTCCGATAGTACAGTACCATCTAAGGTTTGTTTACATTGGTGACATGAAGACATCCTCTTCCGGACTTAAGTATAATAAGTGTTTGGTATGTGTGTCGTTGGTAGATGTTATGAAAGAGCTTTTGAGCTTTTGATTTATTATGAACTAGCGGAACGTGTGAAAGCTTGGAGATAAGAATTACTGTTGATAGTGCGTTGCTAGGGTGTTATTTTCTAAACTTTTGACGACAGAAAATCAGAGCTCTCAAGAAGTCTTGTTTGCAGAAGAAAAGAAGAGATATTTAAGCATTTAAATACGAAGATAACTGAAGGCCCATTCTCGTACCTAAAAAACGTTCACATTCTGGCAAACTTGTCAAAAATGTTGGTAAATCGATTGTATTTTTGACAGATTGTGACTGAGATGAGGATGTGAACGTTCTTAAAAATTTCGGGAATTACCCATCACTGCTTACCCTATAGGCACAAAATAACCCTTGGTGGAGGCACTAGGGGATGTACTATCGGAGATGACGGTTAATAGAAGTATATGGAAGAAGTATGGACAAAGAAAATATGCTTCATCGTCCCCAAATATAAATTGGGATAGGTAGAGAGCCAGGAAGATGATAATGATGATGCTAGCGAATTCTGTTACAATAATTCCGGAAAGCTACCTACATTTTGCAACAATACACTTTGCTTTCACAATTTTACTACGGCTTGCTTCCATATATTACAGAATTACCATGTGTATAGGGACCCGTGACAATATGTAGGCAGTTTGCAGTCATTTACATAAGTTAGGCGATAGAAAATGTTTGTGGAATGCATAGAAAAGATGGACACATTGTGTGACATCAGAGGGGGGTGGTGGTCCAGTGATAAAGCGCTTTACTTTCTGTAAATAATTCCATCACCACTGCTCTCAAAACGGTGAAGGGAAACATCGTGAGGAAATCGGCATGTCCTAGAACCAAAAATTGGAAGACATGTGACATCTACCAATCGCACTATTATGGATTAGGTACAGCCCACTCCCTCTCAAAGAGATGAGGCCCAGCAGTGGGAGGCTGATTATGCTATATGAATGAAAAGGGAGTGAATGACAGTTGACAGGGGAAAGTTGAAGAAGAACCCAAGTGCCGGAAAGATGGAAGAAGTGTAGCCTAGTTGCTAAATCCGATATCAGAGTCTTAAATTTTCGTTCACTTTTGCCTTTATTTCAGCAATTCTCTCGAAGTGAAACGTCTGATCACAAAATGAATCATAAAAGATAAATTAATGAATTAGTGAACTAATCCAACAATGTTGGATTTCGACACTCAGCATCTTTCACTCGCCTACAGAATAATTGAAAAGTGAAATGAAAGGAATGAATTCGTATATAATTTTATCGGTGTCTAAAAATTTCAATCGAGTGAAGCATTTGATTTATTATTTATTTATATATATAATAATTTCTTGCTGCACTTACAGTAAACACCAAACCGCGTAGCAAGCCAACGACAACATTTAGCAAAAAAACTTCATGCAAACATTTAACATAGATTTACTGCTATGCATTTACCGGCCTTAAGGGCTCTATTTACCTAAATAATACTAAACTCCACCATCATAATTATAACTGTTAAAGCTTTGGCAACTTTATCTTCAAAGCCACAACCAAATTAATCAGTTTCTATGTAGAATGTATAACATTTTCATATTCCCGAGGTGGTTGTGTTTAGCCGAATGAGATGCAAATGCAGTAGACCAGCATTCCATTAAGCCGCCCACAAAGAATGCATAATATTGACTATCAATCTGCTGGTTACCTGTTTGTCTGCCACTATCTATTAAGCTTATGAAGTTAGGCAATGCTAAGCTATGTATAAAGAAAACTAGCTTTCGGCGCGAGTGTGTGTCGGTGTGCATTTCAGATTTTCTCAAACAAATTACAACACACCATTTCACCCTTTGCCCATAGATGTTTTCCTTCCTTAGGGTGCAAGCTATCACTAAACAATTTATTTTTCAAAATCGGTACCCTAATAGGGATGATGACTGGATAAAAAAAAGAAATTCTAATTAGTCCGTCAGTCAGATAATAAAAAAAATATTAGACACGTGTTTTTTGCTTTATCATATTAATAACAAAATACTTAGATAAAACGTATTTTAAGTTGGGGAGTGGGGGTCGCTACGTCACAAGTAAGTATAAAATCTACATACTCATGACGTCATGGCACATTTTAACTCAATGTATCGCCGTAATCTTTAGATTACGTAAAAAAATAAAAAATATGTGTCCAATATATTTTTTTAATCTACAAAACGGACCAAAAAAATTTTTACTCGTCATCCCTATTGCGTAATACACCTTCAATCACAATCTGAGAGTTTAGAAGGATATTGGTAATCCATTGCTTCACAGGTTTGAAAAAGTCTTCTGCTCAACAACGAAAAAAAACGCAATGAACTTGAGTGAACTGTCAAAATGAAAACCATTGCGATCAATTGTCATTTTATGTGTGTTACGAAATTAGCCCGTAGTTAGGTGGTGAAAAGACTTGGAAAGAACTTGGGTTTGAACCAGATTAATAGTAATAGGCTCGTTATATGGAGAAATGTGGGTAACTAAAACCTCTACATACCTGAGAATAACGCCGTGATTTTAAATTTTTGAACAGAACCGTCAGTCAAAATCTCTTAAATAAACAAACACTGAAACGCTACAAGTTAGTCTGACGTAATTTCCAAGCTAACTCTACAATCTGTCAGCATACTCGTATGAGTGGTCTGAAGCTGTCGACAGTTTCTACATCAGCCAACATTACCGCTCTTGAATGTTCGTAGAAAAGGGTGCAGACCACTCAGAAGGTTGATAAACAAATGACAAACCGTTGACTGTGAAACAATGGTAAATAAATAACGATTTAAGTGTTGAAAGACATCGATATACTAGCAGTATTAATGACATCATTGGGTAGAAATAAGTTTTCGTTAAGACGAAAGCGTCAGGGTAGCCTGCGAAATTAAAATTTTATAAAAAAAAATGCAATTTGCAGGTCTGTATCAGGTTGTATGTTGATCTGAATAAGATTCGCGACCGTATAAAATATTTATTTATAGAATTATAATCATAAAAATCGTCAATACAACTCTCTCCGTCTTATTACAAAAATCTGCATAAGTAATGGTTTAAACCAAGACTAAAAGGTCTAGGATTGTTACGGTAACAAAGCTAGTACCAGCCTCAAAATGTGTTCTGATTACAAAACGAAGACCAATCGAGGATCAGTTAGTACCAAAGAAGGTTCATGGTTCAAATAATATCCACAGATAAGAAACAAAAATGCATTCTTTCATTCATTCACGCAGGCTTTATTTGAAGCAACGTTCTGTTTCTCTAAATGTTGATATTGTAATAACACTTGAAATGCTTAAATAATTATTGATCAATACCAAAATATGCCCTAAATTGTTCTTTGTTTAGTTTACAATATATTGAACAAGCAAAACTTGTACTTTTAATGCGCTTTTTATAATCAAGTTGTCATTATTTCTTAACACCTGTTGATGGTTTCTTTTGTGAACGAAACGTTAGTTGGCAAAAAGCTGTCAATTTGACTGAATAAACGTGAGTGACGTTGCTCTTGGGAAAAACGTCATATTTTATTAATAATAATTCAAGAAATATCCATTAAAAAACATCCAGAGATTCGGCGACGGACGCTGGGCGTTCGTGAGGTTGCTAGACAACCTCTAGCGTGAAGTGCAGCGACTTACATACGGCGGCGGCGGCGCGCGTAATTTTAAACGCATGTTTATGTTACTTCCTTTACATATTAATAAATAAATGCACTTCTTATTTGTATTCATTATTCTTAATATACCTAACTGTAAAGCTCAATACACACACAAGGCGGGTGCGTATCGGGCACGGGTCCGTACGTACGGTACGGTGAGACGCCGTACCGTACGGTACGCGTACTGAACGGGCGTTCGAACTACCGCAACCCGATACCGCTTGGATCGCGACGCTGCACGCTGTTACGAAACAGAGGTACGGTACAGACAAAAAACAAATTTCTTATATAGTTTGTATAACATTTAATGAAGAAAATCCATTTCTATTAATATATAACTGACCCCCATCAGCATTTACTTTCTTTACTCTTATATGAGTTCATTCTATTGGTCCAATTACTGTAGGAAAATAAACAATACTGGGGAACTTCCTAATGCTTTTCTCCTGTTTATTTAGAGTAATAGGCATTTTTATAAATCTTCAGGACATCTGCTACCTTTTTACATGTTTTGTTGACAACTGGTTGAGACACACCATATACATCAGCTGTATAGTCTTGAATCTACGAATAAAACAATAATATTAGTATATTATTATTGGATTTTGTCTAATATTAGGTTAGCATTGACCAAGGCTAGGTACTTACATACTTACTGGCGAGCCCATTTGCGTAATGCGCAAACCACTTGCACTTCAGGATTCAATGAGCATCCTCGAGGGTCGTGAGATAAATCCTCTCGTAAAACATCCACAATTTTTTCTCCAAAATGTTTTGTGAACAGTACAGTATACTTATTCTAAAATCTTCGTCACTCAATTCAAAAGGATTCACACGATGTTGGTGTTTGTAAGATCTCCGAGAAATTTCCAGCATATCCAAATCTTCCAAATCCATCAAGTCAATCATAATAATATAATTTTTTTAACGATTTTTATATAAATTGACAAACAATAATAATCAACGCAAACGTCAAATAAATTAGTACCAAAGATAAACTAGGGGACTCGGCAGACTAACTTTAGTACCATAAATAGTTCTGAATCATAAACTTCATTTTATAATAACGTTTTATTTAGTCATGGTACTAAAGCTAGTACTAATGCCAGTACCAAATTTAGACCGTGTTTTGGAATAAGACGGTCTAAGTTCATATAATATAATCCTTTTGAATGACTATTTCATGAAATAATGACATTTTAAAATTATTCTAATATAAGGAGTTGTATTGTTGATTCTAATGATTATAATTCTGTAAATGAATATTTGTTATGGTCGCGAATAATATTTCAATCAATAAACAAACCTGACACTGACCTGCAAATTGCAAAAAACGTGAGAAAATTTGAAGTTTGCGGGCTACCTTAGCGCATCCCCCTGAACCAGAAAAATTGGACCGATTTTTTGTGAATATTGTTAATGCCTCTTTGTGGATATCCACCTGCACCTTTTCTTAATTGGTTATGGGTCGGCGCAGCCTGTCTTCACCTTTGATATTTCTCAGTACTCACCCTTTCTAGTTTATTAGCCATTTCAAAATTATTATCATTTTTTACGCAAACCACTTACTGCAATATTTGCTCTGGTTTTTCCCAAGTTTAAGGAGGAACTTTTAGGAGCTCGTGGCTAAGTTATAACAGCCGCATGGGTCGATCCATCAGGTTAAGCTACGCTTGCCAGGGTTGGTCTGTGGATGGGTGACCATCTTAACATACCGAGACTCCT
Organism: Agrochola macilenta; assembly: GCA_916701695.1. Lineage (NCBI taxonomy): Eukaryota > Metazoa > Arthropoda > Insecta > Lepidoptera > Noctuidae > Agrochola > Agrochola macilenta. Next base: position 14,885,198 of record OU753564.1, read on the forward strand.
CCGTGCCTCGGAATGCACGTTAAGTCCCGGCTGTCATTCGTGGATCTTTGGCAGTCGTTACGGGTCGTCAGAAGCTTGAAAGTCTGACAACCAGTCTTATTCTGCCTGTCCATTGAAGCGGAGCGAGGCAGCGGAGTTGCGGGCAGTGTCTGTCCATTGATGCGGAGCGAGGTAGTGAAGCGGTGTTGCGGACTGTGCGGAGCAGCCGAATTTGGCTATAATAGATAATACAATATACCAATATACAATGTAACACTAAATTAAATGACTAACTAGGTATACAAATATATACAAACATCGCTGTCATCCAGAAACGTGCCCAGAAGACTGGCAGCACCCGCAGCACCCGCAGCATTGCCACGCTGAATGGCCATACATTTCAGACATATACTATTAGTCCTGGTTTCCTCACAATATTTTCCTTCACCGATGTTAGTAATGTCCAAGATAAACTCAGAAAGGAACCGCAAAAAGCAAAAGTGAACCGTGTTAATCCAGTGTTCCTTTCCCAGCTTATCTTCTCAAATACACTTTACATCTGCTTACAAGTTGACGTATTAAGAAATATGTAAACTAAGTAGTCACATTCAATATCTAAACGGGCTGATTTGCTATGTTTACAAATGAAGGCTGCCGACAGCTGGTAGGTACATTGAGACCTAGATAGATCGGATTGCCTTGGTTAGTAAGGAAACTGATATACCATTCATTTTAATGTGAACAATCTCTGTCTGCTGTATTCATTACTATTTACCTAGTTACTGCGTTATTATTAATTAGCAATTCCGAGGTCTTGAGTTCGACATCAAACTATTACGTATAAGTGTTAGCAACAAAATGTTGTCTATGGTTGTGGACACCCTTAACACTTTCGACTCCAGCCACTTTACATAGAATTCATACGCCATGCCGCCATGCATATAGGAAGTGAACCCTCCGCGAGGGTTGATGGCATTACGTTTGCGCTAAACTTAGCCATCGCGGACAGTAAACGGCATTAGGTTTAAAACCGTGTTATAAAACACTGTAAAACGAAGTAAAATAGTGTTTTCAGGGGGTCTAGTCGCTATACGTAGTTTCCAACCTTTTAAATTTTTAGTGTAAGTATATTAGTAACCGTGAACAAAAAAAAAACCAACGCATGTACTAATAAATCTTGTGAAAATAAACATCATATTTTATTTTCACGTTTCATTATGCAGTATTCGCTGAGAAAAACCTACATTTAAGATGATCCCTCTATTCGACTAGGTGAAACCTTGAGGAGGGCTCCCGGCGCTGATCGTGTTAAAAATTAACAGCCATCCTCACCTTTTAAACTATGATTACTAAAAGTTTGAATTTGCACATTCGAAATCGTTTCCTGTAAAAGTTGGGTAACTCTTTTCCAAAGGGGAACTTATAGAACACTTCGTGCTAAGTATCCGCAGTGGCGTCGCGACTTTAATAACAAACTACTTATAATACAACAAGCTGTCTGTCACTTGGGTAATTGTAGCAATGACACTTTACCTCTTTAGAGGTACTTACATATTCGGCATTATGGGGTTTATTTATAAACGTTGCATAAGAGTGTTTCAAGTATGGAAATATGAAATTTCGCTAACTAGTAAACAAGAATATTAATAATGAATTGCAGTTATACCACTGAATTTGATGTTGTAACAGCTTTAGGTGTAAAAAAGGCATTTTGAAAGTTTCCAAATACTTTTTTTACATCTAAAACTAAATACTAACTAATGTTACGATATAATTATTGCATTTCAAATTCAATATTTTGTTTCACTAGTTAGCGAAATTTCATACAGTAATATTGCCAAATTAATAAAAACAGGTAAATATTTGACAGCTATTTGCGACGTTGCCAACTTTTAGAATAAACGCTCTTAAAGTTAGTGATGTTCAAACGTCAAAAATGTATGATTATACCAGTTGCTAATCATTACTTAACTTTAAGCAACGTTTATAAATAAACTCCTAGAGTTTACCAGCTGATATCGTGCTTGCGATTTTTGTCCTAATTGAGACGTTTGAGTTACATACTTACATACATTTTAAATTACTTATATTGGACACAGGTACACACTTTCTTCGGTGTACAACAAAATACCGAAGTATAACAAAGTTCCTTCATAACAGCTCAGCTTTTATGAATCAAAACGAGCAAAACACCAAGGGGTCATAATCAGGTTACAAATCATAATTACTCCATAATAAAAGGTAGTAGAAGACAGTAATTAAGGCAATAATCTCAGAGAAAGTGGCAATCAAGCAGATGATATCAACTGAAACAACGCCATGTTTGTACTTGAAATTAAATAAAAGTGTAAGTGAGAGAGAGAGAACGTTCAACGTTCCCTATTATTGAGGCGTTACGCTCCAGATACGGTTTTTGCTCCGTTTTTATTGAATTTTATAACTTCTGTCTGCGGTTGAATCATATTTTTTCGATTACGGGAATGGAAAAAAGGAAGGTTTACAGTCAAGGCTGCAGAATGGTCATTTTTGGATTAATATAATGTAGCTTCTGAAATCGAGAAAAAGTTTTTTAGAGTGTGTCGTCCCACTCATTGACGAACGACCAAAAGAGAGACTGAAGTTGTGGCGAGACAGTGCTTCCTTACCCAAACCATTCGTTCCACCTGCTGAAGATCTCCCACATGTACATCAGTTGCATCGGTAGCCTAGAAGTCTTTAAACCGACTCCGGACCCAGGTTGGTCGAAGCAAAGAAAATCAGTTCAGGTGGAGATTCATAGATGACTCCGCCTTGGAGTGTAAATGTGGTGCTGTTCCACAAACGATGGGACACTTAATGGGGAGCCTGCCGTTTTACCGAAAAGATTTTGTCCAAATTTCACTACCCAAACAAATTTTAGCTACCTTTTTTTATACCATTGCAATGTTTGGAATGATTTTAGTACGCACATTTTCATTTGGTCAAATTTTTACTTGGCAGAATATTATCAAGGATAATGTCATTTAGCCATTTGGTCTTTAATCAAATGATTTATTACAGCAAACAATCTTTAGACAATAAACGTTTGGTCAGTTAGTTATGGAACTAGTTAGAGCAGGTTAATTATAAAAAAAAATAGTTAGGTTAGGTTGGGTTAAAACTGTGACCTCCTACGCCCGAGCCTAGCGAGCGTAGCGAGCGGTGCCGCGGCAGCGGCCGGCGAGTGCCAGAAACGACTAGATTATATAGAAAAAAATATGGAAAAAGAAACAGGCTACCCGAAACTGAACTAGTTAGGCGAGATTAAGTATTTAAAAAAATGCTACTAACTAAAAAAAAATTTAAATAAAATAAAATTATTATTACCTGTTTAGAATTTGTCCCAAGTGGAAAAAACACCCTTGTAATAAAATGTCTTTATTTTGCGTAAAATGAGTTATTCCAACTGAAATATTTGACTAAATAAAAATTGGCAAAAGTACTAGTTGGTAAACAAGTTATTGTTTAAACGTTCACTTGCAAAACATTAGGTTTGCGTTACAATTATTAGGGAAGAGATTTTTTGCTAAGTAACAATTTGGCAAATTAAATTATGCGGAAAATTGTTTGGGAAGTGATAATTTGGCAATTTCTTTTCGATGAAACAAGGGAAATCCCACTTAATGTCATGTGTCATGTCCTGCGTGTCCTGTCAGCTGCACGTTACTGGAACTGGTGGACGCTAGTGATGGCGACGAACGCGAATCGACACGCTAAGAAGAAGCGATAGTAACATATACAACAACCACAGTTCCTTAAAAAAAAACACATCATATTTCACATTAACTTAGAAATATATCTCAAAACCAGTTTCTTTGACACAAAACATACAAAGGCTGATGATCTTCTTCTTTTCGTGTGGTTAGTAACTAACCTGGTGTTAAAGCCGCCCAAGAGCCTCTGACTTGGCTTCATGCCGTCAAGAAATATCTCTCAGGCTGGTTTCCTTACGATGTTTTCCTTCACCGTTTTTGAAGCAAGTGATAATTATTCAATACGCACATAAATCCGAAAGTCAGAGGTGCGTGCCTTGGGTTCGAATTCGAGACCTATGACTTGGCAGTCCGACGGTCACACCACTAGGCTATCACTGCTATATAAGGCTGATGATAATAATGATATAAAGGATATTCACAAAAATAAAAAAAAACTATTAATTTGTCTAGCCTTTCCCCAACTATGTTGGGGTCGGCTTTCAGTCTAACCAGAGGCAGCTGAATACTAGTATTTTACATGGAGCGACTGCCTATCTGACCTCCACAACCCAGTAACTGGGTAATACGATACCCCTTGGTAAGATTGCTTGTCAGACTATCTGGCTTCTGACGACCCGTAACGACTGTCAAAGATCCACGAATGACAGCCGGGACCAACGGATTAACGTGCTTTCCGAGGCAAGGAGGGGTCTCGGTATGTAAAAATGGTCACCCATCCACGGACAAACCCCGGCAAGCGTAGCTTAACCTGATGGATAGAACCATGCGGGATTTAACAATTACTTAGCTACGAGCTCCTTACAAAAAAAAAAAAAACTTAATTTAGGAAATATGTGGGTGAGGTACACCTCTGCCTAATTCAAACTCAAACTCAAAGCATTTATTTCGATTAAACCATTTCATTTCATTTACAGGCACTTTTGAATTGTCAAGGAATCGGTCAGTCAGAAATATGAAGCTAAGTAGTTGCCCATTCCAAAGAGTAGTAGGTACCTATGGAGAAGAACGGGCAAGAAACTCCACGGACACTCTTTTAAACTACTCCTAACTTTTTAACTACTAACTTTTTAACTCTTCGGGAAAAACAATCTTGATGCTATGTTATGTTAATTCAAGAAGTATCAAAGCTGGTAGATCATAACCGCCGCTCATCCCGTATAAACAAATATTACCATTCAAAGAACTAAACACAGACATAATATCTTCATATGTTTGTCACGTTCTCTCATTATGAGATAAACATAACGTGTCTCTTAAGCACAGGAAGTCGTGACGAAATTGAAAGTTAAACATTAACATGTACTTAAAAAGGATATCAAAGAAAAAGTCCTTTTGTTTGTTCATAGATGGTTTGATGTTGTTTTATATGGGAATTATGGTAATAGATATTTTTACGATTTTTCATGTAACGGAGGACGTCAACCGCTCTCACGTTCACACGTTCTTTTAAAATGAAAGTTTATAATGTTGGAAATTCAGTACACTAAACTTGTGTATTGCAGAAAAATGCCAATCCACATAAACACCACTGTTAAACCCGCGATGGTTTGTGTGGTGTGTTTAACCAAATGTCTGTTTTTTTGTTTTTGTTCTGAATAATAAAAAAAAAAAAAAAAATAAAAAATAAAAAAAAAAAAAAAAAAATGTCTGACAATTTTCGAAAAAAAAATTACTGCGAACCATATGGCGCGGAGTAAATAATCAATCTGCGTAGCCATTACCCAACTATGTTGCGGTCGGCTTCCAGTCTAACCGAATGCAGCTGAATCTGGCCTCCATAACCCAGTTACTCGGTAACACGATACACTTGGTAAGACTTCTGACTAGCAATAACGACTGTCATGAATGACAATCGGGACTAATGGTGTAACGTGCTTTCCGAGGCACGGAAGGGTCTCGATATGTAACAGATGATCACCCATCCACGAACCGACCGCGGCAAGCGTAGCTTAACCCTCAATCGAAACGTTCAACTGTTATCATTTAGCCGCAAACTAAATAGTTGGATAATTTTAAAGCCTAAATAAATACGAATTTAACACCGTTTTATTTACTAAATCGATATCTACCCAGAAATACTACGGACAAGTTATCAACATTGCTAGTAATCGCTACCAACAAAAGAGGGATCTACCAGGATTCAAGCTGGTGAACTACTAAGGGGTGTAAAGACAAAACAATCTCCCTTCTGCTCACCACCCTCGCCCCTCGCTTTAATAATAAAAATAGACGGCAGGAAACTATACTTCCCCGTCAAAAACTTCAAAATTTTGGAATCCATTGCATCTTTACACCCCCCTTAATATTAAGGTAGTCAAACAAAACCGCCAATGGATAGAATTCGATAGATGTAATGGGGACCATAGTGAGGGGACCAGGATTATCGACCTAACAGATGTGCAAGGGGCGAAAGAAAGACAATATCGATCTTTCAACGCTGCGCGTGCGCTTATTGATTTTAGCGTGAGTTCGGTTTGGGGTTACCATTGAGGGGAGATTGTTTGAATACTTTGATTCAATGTGTTGTGTTAGGAATATGAATTAAATATAACGAAATTGGGTTCGAATTTGATGTATGCATATTGTGAAAAGTATAACTACGAGTATTTATTGAACCTAATTTTTTTTGTTATTTGGATTTCTTGTGTTTTGCCCTTTACTGGTTAATTTATGTAGGTAGGTACTATAAGAACTCTGCGCTCTTGCGGTAAGGCGTATTTTAAATATTAACTCTGGATTATTAAATCTTTAATTAAAACCATTTGAACTACATCCAGACGGGGGCTGTCAGCTATCCGAGCTAACTGTGGATTTTTTTCCTGTTCTTCTAAATATAAAATAGCGTGTATCTCTTAATATATTTATGCATATACTTCTAAAATATTCGTGGAGGTTGGAAGAGCAAGCTATCCAGGTATAACCTCTAAATTACTTTTAAAATCTCCAGACGAGAATTTCCATTGTCTAAATTGATCATGTTTGGTGGAAACGGCAGATACGAACGCTTTTCTTGAATCAAAAAGATTGTAGTTACCTTCAGTTTTGACCAGACACAAATTTGTGGTAGTAAGGCATTAGAAGATTATTTATTTATTGTTCATAGTCGTTTGAGGATAAATCTGAACAGTTTGTCAAATCAGATCACAAATAGGTCAAGGCGAAACAAACATAGCAGCGCTGTCATTCAGGACAAACGCGGCTGCGCATCAAATGTGCAAGCGCATAAAACGGTCATAAAATTTTATTGACATACAGACACACATCAACGTGGACACGATTCGCTATTGCTATGAAGACTAAAGAAAGCCGCTTATCAATCACCTTGTTATTTGTTAAAAAAGTTAAAATTTTACCAATTCCCTGGACACCAGGATTCCTTGTGTCGTGGGGTCCAGCCTCTTCCCGAGTAAGGCAAACAATTTTTTACTTAGATGAACAAATTAATTTGGAAAAAACAAATTAAAAAAAAAAAAAAAAAGTTTTTTTTTTTTTATCGTGTCAGCCGAAAGACTTCTACTGCTGGGCAAATGCCTCCAGTAGTCGAATAGTCGGGATACATTCGAAAACTGCTTATAAGCATAGCATTCTCCAATTCTCCATTGATATTTCAGACTTACCTTTTCTCAATAAATCATCTAATTAACGTTCAGTTAGATCCACAAGACCGTATCCGTTTTCACTATAAATATACAGTTACAGGTATGAAGGTACCTATTATAAGTACTGTAATAGCTCATTAAAATTTCCCATAATCTCACAGGCACAGGATATTAACTAAGTACCTAATCATGGGTCCCGTTGTGGAAACCTGTTGCTGATTGTAACTACCGACTATGGTTAAGACGCAAAATAAAAATTCCCTTGTTTATCTAATAATGCTGGCTTTCCCGTTGTTGATGCTGATACTTCTATGGCCTGTTCCAAAAGTATTTGATGAAAATGTAAACAATTCCATCAGAAAACGTTGGCGTGGATTGAAATTAGTAGAGCCACTTACTTTGATTTTATTATAGGTATGAATATTTAATCCGAAATTCTAATTTTAAATCAGCGTATAGATGTTTTTTTTTTTTTTAAACATTGCCCCACACTAAGAATTTCTTCCTGTATCGTGGGTGCGTTTACAAACATAGAAACTCACATACAATAACACCCAGACCCGGAACAACTACTTGCAGATCACGTTGCGCAGCAGTCGATCGCTCAGCCACTGCGCCAACCGTGTAGTCAAAATAATTTACAATTAAATTAATTTACACATATTTAAAATTTGATTTTTAATTTAATTTTACAACCTCAATTTTCGATCACAATTTAATAATGTTAGTCAAAAAATAATTGTTGGAAAAAGTGGTGAGATATATAAAAAGTTGAAACCTTCTGAATACGGATGAATGTACTGGATGAACTAATTCCCATTAGTGTGTGATTGCGTAATAATTTAACCTGAACAGAGTTTGTTTATATTTACATCAGATACTATTGAAATAGACTACAGCTAATATCTTTGATGATTTACAGTTCTACACAAGTCATGCGTCTCGAATATTATCAGATTATGTCCAACGTGCGTAGCATGATGTCTTCACACATCATCATCATCAGCCTGAAGCAGTCAATAAATCTAAAGTTGATGTCAGCTATGCTATATTTTGGGCACGCCACAATTGCGGCGGTAAGTCCCCTCTTTGAGGAGTGGCTGGAGAGGCGCCACGGCGTCCTCACCTTCCGCCTGACGCAGGTCCTCACCGGACACGGTTGCTTCGGGAGGTTCCTGTTCAGGATCAAGCGGGAGGAAACGCCCGGGTATCACCATTGTGTGGATCGCCCGGAGGACACGGTGGAGCATACGGTGGAGGTCTGCCCGGCTTGGGCGGAGCACCGCCGTGTCCTCACGGAGGCGATCGGCGGCGGCGATCTCTCGCGTCCGGCCCTGGTTCAGGCCATGGTCCGGAGCGAGAGTGCATTGGAGGCCGTCACCTCCTTCTGCGAAGCAGTTATGCTCGCGAAGGAGGAGGCGGAGCGCGCGAGGGAGATTGAAGCTGCACGCCCTCGCGCCCCTAGTCGCCGCAGGAGACGCCCCGGGCGTCGGGAGTCACAAGCTGACTTCCGGCCACCGTAGGCGTGGGCCTGCGGACGGTGAGCGATGGGCAGCTCGCCGTCCGATAAGGACCAGGCCCGGGTCGACGGCGCGTTGTGTTCCACGCGCGCCTCAAAGGGATGTCAGCACCAACTGACGGGGTCCGGAAGGACCAATGCCTGCTGGGGTTGCGGGTCTGTCCGAAAGGGATATCGCGGCCCCAGCACATAGGCAACGGAAGGAACACGGGTGGGTTTTAGTCAGTAAAAGTCTGACACTCCCTCTCGCTCTGCCCAGAGCGGGAGGAGTCATTTGATGATTTCCCACCCAAAAAAAAAAAAAAAAAAAAAAAGCTATGCTATATTTCAGGGTTGCGAGTTTGTCCGAAAGGGATATCGCGGCCCCGGCACACAGGCAACGGAAGGAACACGGGTGGGTTTTAGTCAGTAAAAGTCTGACACTTCCTCTCGCTCCGCCCAGAGCGGGAGGAGTCATTTGATGATTACCCCTTGCAAAAAAAAAAAAAAAAATTAATCTACATTCAAATCAAGTACTTTTATTTATACATAAAACTAAAATCTGAGGTTTACTCGTACCTATCTTATGGATCAAATTTTACTGTCTTCATAACCTGTTAGGGTTAAAGGGGTCGCCAAAGGAAAGGCCGTACTAAGGATTTCAATAATACGTTTATTATCCTTTTTAAGCCCCGACGGAAAAAGAGGGGTGTTTATACGTTTAACGTGTGTATCTGCGTGTCTGTCTGCGGCATCGTAGCTCCCAAACGGCTGAACTGATTGTGTTCTTCATTTTTTTTCATTGAAAGGTGACTTGATCGAGAGTGTTCTTAGCTATGATTCGAGAAAATAGGTTCAGCCGTTTGAAGATTATCAGCTCTTTTCTAGTTGATGAATCGATGTGAGCGTCTTCCATAGGTCTGATCGATTTGAAATTTGGTATTCTGTTGCTTCAATGAGAGAAGAAGGACATAGTAACCTTGAACTGATGCTGTAGCATCACCTCGAATTTGCAGGATACCCAACTGCCTTACCAACTAACAGCACAGGTATCGTGTTTGGGCTCATTGGAATGGTCCCAATGATACGGTTATAGATAAATGATAAACAGGGTCTGGTGATGGAGTAGGAAAGAGAAATGAGGAAATGTTTGTGTCGGGGGTTTTTATTTATGCTTCTCTTTATGTATTGGAAGGTGTGTTTTACTAATAATATTACGTGAGACGTGTGATTAAAAGTCCCTTTGAATGAAATCAATCACAAGTAACGTTGACATCACTACGTCAGTAGATAAATACGAAAGAATCCGTCATACCAACCTCTGCTCTACCCTCGCATATTTCCATGCATTGCTCCCACCACAAATCATTTCCACATTTACTCCTTAGAGAAATTACCACATACCATGAACAATGCACATTTCTACGACAAGTGAAAAACCTTGAACTCCGGCGCAGTCATACACAATTATTGCACTTAACTATACGTTTATCAGACTGCGCTGATTACTTACATGTAAAGCTGTATTCATGCAAGCGTCGACAGAAAAATTGTCGTGGAAAACGATTAGAGCGTGCATTTGTGAAGATTTGTAAATGGCACTGGACTGATACTTACTCCATAATTTTATTACACTATTTGACTGTAATTTTTATTGCATTGATAAAAACCGAACTGTAACTAGCCATAGGTAGAAGTTCGTTTAACGTGAATCGTGCCTCGCTTGTTCGTATAGTGCGTCGCGAAGGACCAAATAAGTTTTCAATTTTATTTTTCCTTTCAGCTGGTTTAGTGAAGGGACAAGATTATCCTTAACATCCAAGCAACCGATCGGCTGTCTCTGTTAAAAAGAAGTGCGTTAGTATTTAGTTTCCAAAATCACTGGGTTTTTCCATCTGGAATGTGTCAATAGCAGCCTGGAGTCTGGACATGTACCCGGTTGATGGCAATAGGCTCGCTCCCCATGCAATATGGGACTTAAACATAACTGGCGTAATTTGGATGTAGATACTATAGGTACACCTCTGCCTAATCCTTCGGGGAATACAGGCGTGATATTATGAAAATATAAACAAACAAACGAAAGTTTGATTTAGCATTGTAAAGCTTACTTCTTTTTCAGAACTGCGCTTGTAAACATGGCCTTACAAATGTCGCCCGTCACACTGCCTAGCTCAGTAATGACGAGAGAGATAAAGCTTGTGTAAAGCCTAATGTGTGTGGTCGACAACTTAGTCATCATCATTAGGAATACCATCAGTTTCGTCACCTTACAACTCCAAGAAGTCATGTTAAACAAGCTGTATCTTGAAAGTCCCTTGGTGTTAAAAGTTCATCGTTGTTTAGATGACAATTCTAGTCCAATCCGTACGTATTGTAAATGCAAACTGAGGATATATGCTACTTCTATATTTTGTATATATTTTCATTTAAGTCTCACCACTCACACCACGAAATATCAATGAAAATAGTTAAAACTAGCTTCTGTCCGCGACTCCGTCCGCGTGAAAGCCATAAAATATATGGGCACGGCACTGGTGTTGCTTTTCATCAGTCTAATGATTTTTGAAATCGGATGAGTAGTTTCGTATTTTACCTCCTAAATCCAAACTTCAAAACTTTGCCTCTTTAAAATATTAGTGTAACATCATATAATAAACCTATAATGTGGGACCACTGCTGGGGAACAGGCCTCTCTCTCTCTCTCTCTCTCTCTGTGAGATGTATCATCATCATGATCATCATTTCAGCCGAAATACGTCCACTGCTGGACATAGGCCTCCCCCAAATGGGAGGGTTTTCCATAATCGCCACGCTTGGCAGGCGGGTTGGCGATCGCAGTATGGTGTTAAAATGCATAGAGAACGCTGCTGCCCATTCTCTAGTGAGTCCCTTAGTCGCATTTTACGACACCCACGGGAAGAAATGGGATGGTACTATTTTCCACGTCCGGCACCGTATGGAACATGTGAGAACATGTGAGATGTATATGTTCCTGCAAATACACCGACAACTTTTTACCGACAGCTTGCTTTCTGAAGCATTCTTCAGAAAGCATTCAAGAAGAATGGCATGGTAGCTAACTATAAATACTCCCAACCTTTTGAATTGATAATATTACCAACATAATTAATCAAACCAACAGTATTATCAGTATCACAGTCAGTTGTAAAGTTAAAAGTGTCATGTCCACCCACACAATTTTAATCACCTCTAACCACGCGCCATAACAATAATTCAAAACTACTTACATATGATTGAAATTATTGTCAGTTGCGTGCTTGAGCTCACGTGCCCTTTATTATCCGATGATTCCCGATCATAACCGAATGTAATCGTCACCTCAAATTGGCTATAAGACGCGTGCGCATTGAGCGATGCGTTACTAGAAACGATTTCTTTGTCGCTGCCAGCTTGAGGAATGCGTGCGAGATGCATTATATCTGGTAGTTTGTGACTTGTGAGGTAATTTCCGTTACCGATAGGGTTGGTGGTTGCGTTACATAATATAGTGATGTGTTACGCAGATTCGACTTTGATGGGCAAAACCTGGTTTTGTAATAACTTGATTTAAGAGGCTTATAACAGCTAAAGCGCGGTCACTGTCGGACTGCATCGAAAAGAAAGAGAAGCGCTATGACACAACACAGGTAATTTATTGCAAAATATGAAGCAATTTATCTAATTACAAAAAATCTATTGATTGGACTGTAAAATTAAAACACTATTGCGGTAATATGTTGCTTGTAGAATAATGTGGTATAAAATCAAAACGATTGCATGTACTGGTATATTAATATGATTTTTAATCGAGAAAATTTTTGCTGTACGAGTACCGGTCAACTGCCCTAACTTCGCCTGGCATCCAATGTTTGCCTATAATGAAAAAGATGTATTAACTTGTTCATTTTACTTGTATGGCAATTGAAACTTAAAGCTCTCTATGAAAACTCAAAGTTTCGATTGCCATACAAGTAACATGAAAAAGATATTACATATTTTTCATCATAGGCAAACTTAGGACACCAGGCGAAGTTAGGGCAGTTGACGGGTCAACTGCCCTAACTTCGCCTGGCATCCAATGTTTGCCTATAATGAAAAAGATGTATTAACTTGTTCATTTTACTTGTATGACAATTGAAACTTAAAGCTCTCTATGAAAACTCAAAGTTTCGATTGCCATACAAGTAACATGAAAAAGATATTACATATTTTTCATTATAGGCAAACTTAGGACGCCAGGCGAAGTTAGGGCAGTTGACGGTACCTATATTCGTGATTTTTTTCTATCGTATCAAATTAGTTGTATTATGTTTTCAGTACACTATCTTACTAGCATATATCCTGAAGAATATTTTTCTGATTTTGTTTACTGCACTGGATCATATACTTTTAGGCATTCTAAAACTTGCACTTAGGCACGTTTAGATCCTGTAGTCCCCTTAAAAGAATGTCCTTGGAATTTCATGCCCGTTCTTCTCGATAGAGATATACGTTTTCGAATGGTCAATTAGCTTCAACTTTCTGACTAACTGACTGACTGCCTGACATTTCAAAAGTGCCTGTAAATTGTTTAGTTGAAGTAAATGCTTGGAGTTTCAGATTTTGTAGTGGCAACTCAGACGCTCAGGATTTGTTTATTTACAGTCTTGTTATCTGGTATATAATGCCATTCAAAATCATCACTATCAGGCCGGGACCATTTCTGTATTGGTCCTAACAACTAGGTACTAGGTACAACCCTAGTCAGTAGATTGCACTTGCGCTAGCGCATCTACTAGCACGTTGTGTAACGTAATGTGGTGGATCGCAATCTGGCTCGGATGTAGCAAAAATGAAAGGATTTGCACGCACAAGCCTTTTTTATATCGGAAAACATATCGTTAGATATTACAATCATTTGCTTGAGGATATTGGATTTCTCTGTTGCCTGTAGAAATTTCCGAAGGATACCGAAGTGAAGGCCTATTTTTTATATTGTTTTGTTTTCGTGATCTATTGCTTGGTCTTTCTATACATCTCAACTCAGCAGTATACGTATTGTCACTGTAAAAAAATCTGAGACAATTAGTATGTAAATTTCTGGTCATCTGTGTTGCAAACCGAGCTATTTTCCTTGCGGCCCCATAGAAATCGAGAGCGGTCAATCGGTTATATATTAATGACTCTATATTTATATTTACATAATATCGTACGATTAGGAACTGGAATACTAAATAAATAATTATATCCTCCTGTTTTTTCCTAGTTGCCTTACATTAGTTTCACTTTCGTTGTTTCCGCTTAACCAACATTTATTTCTTTAATGCCTGTTTCTTAACTACCATCGTCTAAACACTTGCGTGTTGTTTTATACTAACGAATATATATTTTGCGAATTTGGTCCTTATTACTACTAGAAATTATCCAACTGACAGGTGTCAGGAACGCATTGTCTCAATGGCCAGACTATAGTCCACTCAATGACCCATAAAAACCATATCATTATCAGAACTTACCCCATAAGACAAGACAATGCATGGAATCACGCCATTGACTCCCATTAACGGCCATTGCCATGATCCATTGTGTAAACTGTCATTGTTGGCATGCTGCATTGTCTGCGGCTATTCGAGCGTCGCACAGGAATCAAATTCGCTACCGACACTCATTGAGGATGTATCGGGTCACGGTGATTTCCGGGTAATGGTTAATTGTGATAGGGTGATTGGCGTTTCTGCGTTAGAAAATGACTCTGAAGTTTTTGTAGGCCATTGGTGCCTTTGGAAGTATGTTAACCTAAACTCCGTTCGCAATTTTGTTTCCGAACATGTAAACAAATAAGTGTTTTCGAAAAAAAACATGTAAACAGTAGTTAGTCTATGTTTTTAGAGAAAGTGTGTGAGTATTTCACTATTATTTATTATTTCAGCTTTCTATATTTTTACACGTATCTAAGGTATTTTTGTTGTGTCTCTAATCCCTGATATATGTCATCTATATTAAAAGCCCTCAATAGTCTATATCTCATATGTCGAATTCAACAGTATTTTTCTATGTCAAATCCGAGACGAAATTCCGAGAACAAACTAACATAACATCAACTTAAGTTCTTACTTTTACTATCATAATTACAATCTCTCTGTGTTACTAGGTACAAAATCATATTACATAATAATAATCTACTTAATTACTTATAAGCCCCAAGACCTTATTATATCGCCCAAGTGCAAGTTAAGTTAATACATATAGCGTGTTTTAGAAATGTGTAGTCAGAAGTAAGGGTGTGGTACAGACCATCACACGAACAACTTTCTTCATGCGACAAATGTCGTAATCGCGAAAGAATAAATCTGTTGTACCATACATTTGGGTCAGGAACTTACGAGTTGTAGATCGTAGGTTCGTCACCACTGCTCTCAAAATGGTGAAGGAAAACATGCATGCATGCAGGCATGTCCTAGAACCAAAAATTTGCATACATGCGACATTCGCCAACCCGCACTGGGCCCGCGTGGTGGATGATTATGGCCCACTCCATCTCACAGAGAGGATGCCTGAGTCCCAGGAGCGGGAACATTATAGTCTGAATCATTATGCATACATTTGGGTGGAGTAGGTATTGAAGTTTTGTATGGGATAGTTTTTTTTTTTTTTTTGGTTTGGGTAATTATCAAATAACTTCTCCCGCTCTGGGCGGAGCGGGAGGGCGTGTCAGACTTTTACTGACTAAAACCCACCCGTGTTCCTTCCGTTGCCTGTGTGCCGGGGCCACGATATCCCTTTCGGACAAACTCGCAACCCCTGCAAAACAAACTCGCAACCCCGACAGTGTCCCAAACACTGTCGGGGTTGCTGCTGATATTGTTTTCGCGATTATGATATTGGTCCTATGGAGAATTCAGTTGATGGTCTGTACCACACTCTTAAATATGCCCACACATTTCTGATACAGGCTGTATAGTTAAGTTACTGCGGATGTTATTAAATCGTGTCAAGTTAGATGAGATACGTCAGTAATTACTTAGCGCTTGGACCTACTTAATTGACTTGACAGACAAGTTGGTTTTGTAAAATAAAAGCGAAAACATCTTTGTGGAAACGAGATGGGACGAAGATATGGCGAGATAATTGTACACTTTCTTTAGTGTTTAAATAATAACATAACATAATGCCTCTATGCTCTGAAGGGCTAGGCAGAGGTTTACCTATAGTACACCCACATTTCGCCAGTTATGTTTAAGTCCCATATAATAGGGGGCGAGCCTATTGCTATCAACCGGGCACAAATTCAGACTCTGGGCTGCTACTGACAAATTGCAGATGGAAAACCCAATGACACTTTGCCCGACCTAGGAATCGTACCCACGACCTCAGCAGTAGCGCTTGCGACCCGTTAAACATCAATATCTTTAATTATTATCCTAATCGCTACGATTGACAAAACTTTGTCAACTTTTTATAAGTCTTGTTGACCACTCATGTTTGAATGAATTATCTTTATCTATTATATTAGGTGGCGATTTTGATTCAAAATCAAATCCGTAATACTTTTTCCTAGTTCAGAATCAGAGGGAATTCAAATTTTTTTTTTGGTCCTTCGACACCTAGGTATGATTCATTCAGGTATTCAATCCTGAAGACCTCTAGTTTCCCGAAAATGGACATAATTATACTTAGTAGATATTGTAGTTTTGTGAAATTAGACAAAAAAAAAAAAAATTGGTATACTCGTATTCAAATAAATAAACCTATTAAATAAGTAAGTTGCAATAGGTTTCTTTAAATAACGTTTTTTGTTGTTTAGGTTTAGGTTTTTTTAATTTATTCACAACACGTTTTTGTTTGATAGTTATTCATAAAACATGGATGATACGTAATGTTTTTTTTCAAAACCGACTGTGATTTACATAAACTGCCCACGTTTTCCTTCAAAGCCACCAGAAACCGGCACGAAATCTTACAAAAAATCGAATAAAAAAACGGTTATACAATGCATAATTGTAATTAATCCGTTAGATGGCCACACAATAGGGCTGATGACAAACCAGTATTGTCTCCTGTCACATCCTGTCACATTGTTTTACTCAACCCAGCCGTGAACACTCGTCTGGTATAATGGTAGTTAGGGGGAATTTTAATTTTACTGTCAAACTATAAATGTGAAGACAGATCACGAGATTTTTGAAGACTTGATGTTTTGAGGACAGTAATTTGATACGTCAAAATGGAAAATGATGTTATTAAACGAGACTTTTTTTAAAGTATCTTTGATTCCAATTGGTAGGAACTGTCTCTTGACTTATAGGTTGATACTAATAATCGGTATACAGGAGGCAGATCTTTCAAAAAGATGATTTTAATATCTAATCTCTGAACGGTGCGTACATACCAAATTAATAGTAACCACTGCAGACTAGTTGTCTCAGTAAAAAAAAAAAAAAAATTGTTGCATAATCAGAAACTTCTACAAAAAATTGATTTTAAATTACGTGAAGGATTAATAAACAAATCAATCAATCAATAGTCATTTATTCAAACTCAGCTGTGAATGAGCACTTATCGAACGTCAAAATTACATAAGACAGCCCCCAAAACGCCCACCCTTCACCACTTCCTAGTGCTTTAGCTAGCAAGAAGAAGTGGCGCAACAACCTCCCCAGCAGCACAGCTGTCTGTTCTGTAAGAAAAACTAGATTCTATACAACACAAACCATTAAATTTACTTATTTATAAAGTAAAGTAAGTAAAGAGTCGAAACGTAATTGAACTGCTAGACCTAAATAGGATGAGCACGACAACAGTAAAACTAAACGTATTATCTGTCGGTCTGTCACACAGGAGTGGCCATAGTTTTGAATGTTCGGTTCGATCAGCCGTGACGGACACATCCGATTGCGGAAGGGAGCGTCCTGTCAGGTCATGTTACGTACCATTTGATTAGTTAACTACCGAAAATCTATTAACGTTGGATAGGTTAGAATTTGGGATCTTCGGTAATACGTTCTTTTTTGGCATCTAACTAGTGCATCATATAAGCATAATAGCATAATCAATGTTTCCACTGCTGAAACACAGGCTTCCTCTCAGTAACGGGGAGTGGGCCTTTATCCACCACACGGGCCCAGTGCGTGTTGGTAGATGTCACATGTCTTCGAATTTTTGGTTCTAGGATATGTCGGTTTCCTCACGATGTTTTCCTTCACCGTTTTGAGAGCACAACTGCTCCCATTGGACCACCACAAACTATGATCGTCAACATTATTATCTCAACTGTGTCCCAGCACTGGGATCGTTATAGGCTACATATGGACATATTTCTAGTAAATGGTCTTAAGAGACTATGTTTGCACAGGCACATAAATTATAGTTACTAAAAGGACCACACACAAAGGACCACACACACACAATTAGTTTATATGAGCATTATGAAATACTAATATTGCGTACAGAACGACTGGTCTTTATTGCCTAGGAGTTTCATGTTAATAAACTAGGCATTGACACAGATTGCTTGTACCAAGATAACTTAGTATAGTATTTATTACTATGTATTAAATTTTGCGTATCTTCGCTTTCTTTTTGTTTTTGGACCTCCTCGTTAGTATTATTCTTTGAGAAAGGAGGGTCAGAGGGTGTTGTGGAGTCTTAGACTCGTACTTCACTGACCCTCTGTCACAAGAGTAGAGGGATACTAAAAGGCTTGAAACATCCAAGAAAATATCTAATTTCTTCTTGGTTGCAAAACTACCAGTCTAGCCAGAAAATATCTAATTTCTTCTTGGTTGCAAAAAATGTCTGCTATCCCAAAAATACTGCAGTTTTTCACTGTTGCGTGTACACGTTGTAAATTAAAGCTTATGATTGTCCTACAAAGACCTAAATTCGTCTCAAAACAAAGAAATGATAGCGTGGCTTGATTCTCGTGCGAGAAAAAACATCCAAGCTAAAACGACGTGCACAAGTAAAATAACTACAATTGTTTAAATAAAACGGTCTGAACCTTACTTCCTACAATGATATCTATTATGGTAAACTGCTTCCTATCTCGGAGAGCCGCTAAAGTGGCTTATTACAAAAGCTCGACAAACGTACTGCGTGGCTGAGATTCCATTAGAGTCAATGTGGACGCGCATCGTTGGCTCAACGATTATAGTAAGGAATTGTGTACAATGGTGGTGTTCTAGGCGTTTTAGATGTAATAGGGTATAGTTGTGTTTTTTGTTTAATAATTTATCTCAAATAGGCACATAAAAGGCACTTTGAATGTCAAAATTTACAAGAAAATATAATTGACTAGCTGCGTCCCGCGGTTTCACCCTCATATGTCCCGATCCCGTGGGAATATCCGGATAAAAAGTATTCTATGTTCTAACTCAGGTTATGGTCTACCCGTGTGCCAAATTTCATCCAAATCTGTTAAGTTTTAGAGTGAAAGCGTAACAAACGAACAAACTCACTTTCGCATTTATAATTTTAGTTAAGATTCTAGTTAGTTTTTCACAAAGGCAGTTTCGTATGGAGAAGAATCGGCAAGAAACTCCGTAGTCCATAGCTCTTAAGGTATTTAATGGAATACGCTGCCAGCTGCTGGAGTCTTGGGTGTTCTCCTGAGCTGGACAAATAATTTTGTATACACATTTAGACCTGTTTCATGAAGTGAGATTGAGAAGGAACTGTTACTTCTCGAAGTATTGACAAAAAAAATTCAGTCCTTATTGATTTAGCTACTTTTCGAATATATTATATCGTTCAGAACATATCATATAACTAAGTCTTCTCTGCCTTTTCCTCAACCAAGAACTTACCAAATCCCAGAAAAGGACTGAATGAGAGAAACGAAGAAAGAAACCTTTATATGCGACTCTGCCTTTTATTTTTAATCAGAACTTTTTTAATACAAAATACATGTTACATCCCAAGCTTTGTTATATTTCTTCTGTTCCTAAAAAAATGAAAACTTAGATGATCTATCTCTGAGATCGGAGCCTTTTGGCCTCCAGACGTACAGGACTTCCTTCTTTATTTTTTATTTTTTTAAATGTTACTTTGTTTTTTATTTATGTTTAATGTCTTTTTAGTTTAATGTGTGATTTCTTGTGCGAGTCTCAATAAATACGTTTTCTTTCTTTCTTTCTTTCCATTCATGTAGACTCGTAGATAATTCGATTAATTGACCATTTTCTATTTTGATAAGTACCTACCAGGTACTTTTTGATAGGCCTCTTGCTGGAATGTCCTCCCAATCTTATTAACACTGTAATTTGGAAATATCTTAAAAAGAGTGACCGTAGAGTTTCTTGCCGGCTCTTCTCCATAGGAAACCACCAATTGGAACCGTGCACCGTTAGACGTTTCATAAGTGCCCATGTTGGTTTATGTGAAATAAAATATTTTGATTAAAAAGTACAGTACCTATACACTCGCCCTAACCCCATAACGTTGTGATATACAACCGACAGTCATGACTGCGACATTGACCTGTGTGCCGTAGGTTATGGTCCCTGATCTGTGTTAATGCCACAGCCATGGGATAGTTTAATTACTGACGCGTTTTTATGGGTTTTTAACTGTTGACAGCTTAGATTGTGGTTATAGAAAAATGGGAATGGTTCATAGGGGTTTTGTAGCCATGTGTTTACTATTATCTATTGTTAGAATGCTTCGTTGGTATACAGTGGTCTCAAGCGCTACTGCTGAACATGATGTCCTAGGTTCGATGGCAGTTATTGGTTGCTATTTTTCATCAGGTGTTCCTGCTTGATGCTGTTTGAAAATCTGTGATATTAGAAATTACTCCTTGGAAGGAGCGACTAGAATCACAAAAAAAGTGCCTTTTATGTGCCTATTTGAAATGAATGATCTGATTTTGACTTTAAAATCAGTAGATAGTTGTCAGTATCCCTGACTCCTAGACTATTTTTTAAGCTATTGCATAGCTTCTATCGCGGGCCTTGAGCGTGGAGACCGAATCCAGAAATTCCGTAACGAAAATAACCTAACACCCCCATAGAGTGAAATTTTAAGATGCGCGCGCATCACTGTGACACAAATTGCATAAGTTGATAAAAAATGCTATGCAATAGCTTTACCGCGGCAGTCTCCGAGTGCCACACGTCTTTTTTTTTTTTTAAGTCAAATAAGTATACGTACCATTCCAGTTTGCAGGTTGCATAATATCCTATGTTGGATGACTTGGTAGGATAACTAGGTTGGATATCCTCCTAAATTATAGCCCTCCATTATTTTATCTGACGAAAACCTTATTATTAACTTCCACTTTGCAGTTAAAAGTAGCTGTTATATGACGACGAAAAAAATAGATCCGTGCTACCAATGCTTCAATCAGTTAACATCCTCAATAAATCCTAATCACATACACGGAAATAATTCACACAGTAACGATATATCCTAGCCAAGTTATGAACCAATAGCCAGCCGGTTCACACGCCAATGCCAATAACCCTGATGCGCAGGCGCAGCGTATCTGCAGTTGTCGCTAACCATAGAGTCGTAGACCGACCATGTGGTTACAACTGACAGCCAGACCGCACTTCCGCGATGACATTCCCGTTTGGTTAGTGAGGGATTATGTCCTATATTGTTACCTATGTGGAATTTATGAGTTTTTGTCGACTGAGAACATACTTACTTATTATAATATTTTCGTCTAGCTTATACAACTCAGTATACAATGTCGCCTATGGCCATGTGACCGCCCGTTCTTTTCTGAATATTCATGAAAAATTATCGAAAATTAACGTAAATTTTTTGAGTAGCGTTTGTGACCTTGCTTTACGTTTTTTACCATATCTCCGAAGTTATTGGCTCGATTTGGATTCTGTTTATTATTTCTAAAAGCTTATGAGTTAAGTTTTTTGAAATAATCATCTATTTTGAAATAATAGTCTCTCTTCTAAATAAAGCTATGATAATGCTGGACGAAATTTATTTAGAAATAAGCATCACCTTTGAACGTAATTCTCTGTTCCTTTCTTCTTGCCTGTTTATATGTGTGTACATAAACTGTTAAATAAATACGAAAATGTAAAAAAAAGACTTCAAATTAGTCTTTCGGATCGTTTGTAGTACCCATAAGAATTTCAGAACGATGTCCACTCATGAATCATTGTTTAAAATCTGCTTTGAATTTGCTTCGAATCTTGCCTCATTCCTATCTATCAATCAATCAACCAACTCGGTTGACGGCACGGTTGGCGCAGTGGCTGAGCGATCGACTGCTGCGCAACGTGTCGCGGGTTCAACAAATATTAGTATGATCTGCAAGTAGTTGTTTCGGGTCTGGGTGTTAGTGTATGTGAGTTTCTATGTGTGTAAACGCACCCACGATACAAGAAGAAATACTTAGAGTGTAAAAAAAAAAAGAAAACCAGCACCCTGTCCTCCGCCTCAAACCTATATGGATACTTAATTTATTTCTGGAGACAACGTTATGAGCGATGATAAATTACGGCTTTTTAAATGTTTATCATAATAACATAACCATCACGCCTTTAATTCCCGAAGAGTTAGGCAGATGCTTAGGTTAGGTGTACCTATAGTACACCCTCATTTCGCCATTTTTATCATAATAGTCGTAAGAAACTTATCAATGGCTAGTGCAGTTATAACCATTTTAAAAATCATTGTATTTTGATTGATGTAATCTTCTTCTTTTCGTGTGGTTAATTGCGACAGACTGACTGACAGATAGACAAAATGCAACTTAAGCCACCAAAGATAGAAATGTGAAATTCGGAAGATAATAATGTAGATACCATATTTTGCCTACCAAGTTCCTTTTTAGGGGAAATCCAGCCTCATACTTCTTTCTTTTTCGTGAGGTTAATGACTAACCTGGTGTTAGAGTTTAAAAGCCGCCCATGGGCTTCTGACTTGTTTCGCGATGTTTTCCTTCACCGTTTTTTAAGCAAGTGATAATTATACAATACGCACATGAATCCGAAAAGTCTAGAGGTGCGTGTTCTGGGTTTGAAGTTGAGACCTATGACTTGGCAGTCACACCACTACGCTATCACTCGAAGCGATCTTAAATTGTTTGCACAGTAAATAAATTTTTTGTTCAGTTACTACCGTTTGTAGCAAAAAATAGGAATTGACCGATATGACCTGAGTGTACTAAGAAATAAACTATGCATCACTGTCACTGATAAAAATAAACGTTTTAAAAATACATGTTTTTAAACGTTTTTTTTTTAAGTTTCCAACTTCTAATGAATTGTAGATATTCTCATGTTGGTATTGTAATCTTTTTAGGGTTCCGTACCCGAAGGGTGCCAAACGGAACCCTTTTACTAAGCCTCCGGTGTCTGTCCGCCCGTTTGTCTGTCAGCGGGCTGCATCTTATAAACTGTAATAGGTAGACAGTTGATATTTTCACAGATAGTGAATTACTATTGCCACTAAAAACAAATAAGAACAATTTACATAAAATCACGTCTTGATCGAAGGGTTGGGCAGAGGTGTACCTGTAGCAGATAGTCCCACATTTCGCCAGTTATGTTTAAGTCTCATGTAATATGGGGCGAGTCTTTTGCCATCAACCAGGCACAAATCCAGACTCCAGGCTGCTACTGAGAAATTCAAGATGGAAAACCCAAAAACACTTTACCCGACCTAGCAATCGAACCCAGGACCTCATGCTTAGCAGTAGCGCTTGCCACTATTAGAACTTCGAGGCAGCATTTTTTATCAAACTGCTAAAATTACCAGGAAAATCTCGATAAAAAATAACAGTAATAAACCTGCTGTAAGTTACATAACTATTCTTCATATAACGTATTAACTCGATGCGACAACAAACTAGTCGTTATAAAAAGCAATTCACTTCTGTATAAAGGACTCTGGCCACTAGAGCGTAACAATTTGATCAATGTATGTGCGACTCGAATGCTCGGTGGCTATTCAATCTCGGGCAATGGACGGATATTAAATTGTACGCTTATTTAGATTTAAGTGAATAAGTTGGTTTATCAATAGTTTGGAAACTGAATTAACTTGGACAAATAACAATTGACGTTGAACAATCAGCCTAGCCTTTACCCAAGGGGTCGGCTTCCAGTCTAGCCGAATGCAGCTTAATACCAGTATTTTACATATTGGAGCTACTGCCTATCTGACCACAATATAAACCAGTAACTGGTACTGGTTGTCAGACTTTCGGCCTTCTGACAACCCATAACGACTGTCAAAGGTTTACGAATGACAGCCGGGACCAACGCCCTAACGTAACGTCCTTTCCGAGACACGGAGGGTCTCGATATGTAATGGATGGTCACCCATCCACGAACTGACCGCGGTAAAGGTACCTTCGAACGACCCATGCTATCTAAATCCTACGTATTTATAATTAAATTGGTAAATTTAACACTTATGCTTCACTTACCTACTTATTACTATACTTACAGGTTTACCGTTTTAGGTAATTAATTACTCATTTCATAAATGACGTAAGCAGCACAGGATTAAGATTAGATTGACGTCAAGTGTAGCTATTTAAAAGCTTCACTATGCTCTTTTATAACTCATCCACATTCTCTTGCCCTATTCCGAATTTATTTGCGCAACATGTATTTTTCTTCCACACTTCTCCATTAGTCGTCATCTCGGTGGACACACCCTTTCAAACTCAAACTCAAAGCATTTATTTCAATTAAACCATTTACAGGCACTTTTGAATTGTCAAGGAATCGGTCAGTCAGAAATATGAAGCTAGTTGCCCATTTCAAAGCGTAGTAGGTAGGTACCTATGGAGAAGAACGTGCAAGAAACTCCACGGACACTCTTTTAAATAAATTGTTACAAAGTATTTGTTACATCATTCATGTTGAAATTAAACATGTGAGAACAATGTAGAAAGACGTGCACGTTAGAAGCGTTCGTAATAAAAATATAAAACAAAGAACAATTCAAAAATTTAAATCAGCCAAGGCAGCTAAGAGTTGACCAGTCCCAACTGACGGCGCCCGTTCACGAACATGACGCATGGATTAGCACCATTCAGCTCAACCATTTTGAAGGGAGCTAAATAATCCAGCACACGCCATGCTTTCTAGCCATATCATCTTTCACACAGTCCATGCATCGTTTCTTTGGTCTTCCCCTAGTATTAAAGCCAGCCACATTGTTACTCAAAACTTGCTATACTCTTCTTTATCTATATGTATAAAAAACTCATTTTAGGACCTTGAAATTATGGTCCTCAATATTTTTACTAAAGATCACTCATGCTTCTAGTCATCCTTATAGTATACCAGCCACAACCCACTTTTATTAAAAAAGGTGCTGTAAAATGATTATCTATAGCTATACTGATGATTACTAATAATAATATTATAAAGAGGTAAAATTTGTGGGTTTGTATGTCCCGGGTAATCTTCGCAACTACACACCCGATTTCGAAAATTCTTTCACGAATGGGAAGCTACAGTATTGCCGAATGTTATAAGATATATATATTATGTTAAAACAAGACAGTCACATATAATTTAATCAATTCAATATTGTTGAAAAATAGTCAAACATGCGTCAAAAAAAAAAAACATCTTTCTTATCATGATGACTTACAGTAGCCACCCAAGTCCAGTGCACCTAAGCCTCTTATTCAGCCATTACCTATGTAATAACTTAGTCAATGGCCGTCAGTGGCACTCAGTGGCACTCAGTGGTCGGTCGATGCACCACGTTACAAGTATGACGCGGCGCGGACGCTACATTCTGCAGTTTTTGTCCGAGTGAATTTTTATCAAACTGATAGGGTTTGAAGACCTTCGCTATGCAGGCGTAGGCGTAGAAAATAGTTGTACTATTTTCTTAACGTCCCTCGGCAAACTTCGTGTTTCGATCGCTCTCAATCGACTTGGAAGTATATAGAGTTCCAGACTCTATATACTTCCAAGTCGATTCGATCCAAGGGCAACTGATAGAAATCCGACGACTGACGAAATACGAAGTTTGTCGAGGGACATTAGGAAAATGGTTGCACCGTATGTAATAAAGCGTAATACTTCCTATACCCCAATAGTTTTGAAGTTTCATTTTCAAGCACAGGTGTAAATTTTTATTAATTTTCGCAATAAACATGGTGTCCGTGGTGAGAATATTGGTCTCATGTTATGTTTATTACGACTATAGAGAGTGTATTACTATTTACAAATACTGTGTGACGAAACATCGCGTGCACTCATCACTCATATATTAAGTATGTTTATTTCCTATCCAGTCTGATATAAATAAACATTGCATGCATCTTAATATAGATTCATTTGTTTCCTGTTGATGTTGTGTTTATGGGAATTGTGACTCAATCCTATAGTTGATTCTAGGGTTTGATAAACAGGATATTTCATGCTATGCTTACCTTCCTTAAAGATGGAAAATGACGATTTCAAACCGCACCTACGTATACTAAGAAACTATTATTTGTCACGTGAAATAGGTACCATCTTGATTTCATGTTAGCCTATTACTTTGTTCAGAACTAATCTTTTGCACAACGTATCGTGAACAGAATACATCTTGAATGTATGCAAGCCCAGTACTTACTTTTTGCTGTACTATATTCACTATAAATTAGTTTTTAGTGAATAATAGTATCGTAATATAATATAGTTTTTATCTTTGGAATTAACAAAATGCAGTAATCGAAGCAGACAAGGTAGTTAAACAATCTCTAAAGCTGAACCAAATGTGGTTCTTGGGTGAAGGAAAGGCCAATTTTAGTAATTACGAATATAAACGTTCAATTATTCTAGGCGCGATTTCATTTCAGCGACAATCAATGTCAACAATTTGTCAAAAAAAATTGTGAAACAATAGGTATTTTTGACAGATTGAGACAGCGATTAAAATGCGAACGTTCCTAAAAATACGGAATTATCTCTCCGTCAGTGACGGAAATCTAATGAACATCCATCCATAATAAAGAAAACAAAATAGTTTTTACTGTTGTTCAAGTCGGAACCCCATTACAATAGATTTATCTGAACAGATGCAGTATATCTCACACATTAAAATGATTTACATCCAGATGATGATCTGTACGTAATAATAGTTCATTATAGTTTTTATGTAATTTCTCACGAGGATGGGTGGCTTCTTGTTACATATCCTGCACCGTCGGGGATGCGGTGAGAACTGGTCTCGTCTATTTTTAGTACTAACGTACTGTTTTATAGGATGGTTCAATATTAAAAGCAGGAGTTTTGTTAATTATCTTGATTGTGCGTGGTTTACAGTCTAAGTGCAATCACGGATCATTGTTAGGTACTTAAAATAAGCAATTACTTTAATTGACACCATCAGTTACACAGGTCGAAGGATGTTTTGGCGCGATTGACGATGACAGGGGCGCTGTTGGCAAACATTTGTGCATTTTTTTTTTGTATGATGTTTTGAAATTACTAGATGGCGGCGTTAGATCCTTGTACAGCTATTTGTAACATCATAAAATATCTATCAATACTTTTAGATCAGTCATTTACAACATCGGCATCGTAACGTAGGTCACAAAAATTGCACTGTACTGATTTTTTGGGATGTTGTTAGGATAGGTATGAATAGTGTAAAACCAAGTTTGCCAGCTTCGAAATACCTGTGCTAACTTCGTGGTGCTTGCAAAACTTCGAAATTTTCTTGTCTCAGTTTTTGGCTATAAGCCAAAAACTGAGACAAGAAAATTTTAGACTTTTAGAGGCATGAGGGTGTAAAGTTCACTCATCCTCTATAGAAAAGGGAGGATCCTCCGACCAGACAGGTGTCGTGTCTGGCGGGAAACTGCCCAGCGATTGATATCGGGGAAGTTATAAATATGGTGTTTGCGCGGTAAACTTAATTGCGCGATGCAGGATTTGTGTCACGTCAGGTTTTGATGCGTAGTTCGCATGTGGCGATGTAGATGCCGCCACAAACTTCTAATATGTGCATCCTACGTATAAGTCAGCAGGCAAAATTTGCTACAATTTGACCGAAAATCGTAGCTCTGTAGGTCCAATAGAAAACCCGAGAAACGGTACCTCAAACATTGACCATTGTTCAAAATTATAAATCAGCTAAAATACTCGTCCTACGAGGAAAGTCATGTGACATGAAGGTTTAGAGCAATTATCTAGGATCGTAAAGTGAAGTGATGGCGGGACCTCAACTGACTCCTGCAACAGAAATACACAAAACCATGTAAAATTGTATTTAATATAATAAATTACAATGAAAGGGTAGGTAAGTAATATACGGCTTATGTTAACGCACTTAGCGAGCAGACGGCTCTTCCTGGGGCTCCCAAAACGTGTCAACGGTGACTGGCCTATATAAAAGAAAATTGCTTTTGAATCTTACGTACTTAGTGTAAGGTATAAATGCTTGTGACGAGAAGTTTATCCGTAATCGTTTAGAAGCATTATTTTATTATTAATTTTCAATTTAATCATGCTTTTAGTATGCTGTTGGGACTGCCATGGCGTTGTAGCGCCTCGGGAACGTTCGCGGAGGCTCGCACAGATGGTTTCCATGCCATCATGCGAAAGAAAGCGGCCTCCTTACTACAGCGCCTGCATGGTAGTGACAACAGCATTCTAAAAATGATCATTTATATATGATTATGATATATTATATATGAATATTTAGTTCGTGTAAACTAACAATACTAACCTACTTTAAGCACCATTTTTACTAAAACCAAAAACTAACAAAAATATGGGCCTTAGTCTGAAATAAAGTTTAATTTAATTTAATTTAATTAAATATTGAGACCGTTAATTTTTACCCCAAAAAATATTATCCATAAAGATGCGGGCAGAAACACTTTTCCACGATTCTTCCAAGTGGCATGACGAACCACCAGTACCATTCGTATGTAAATTAATAACATATTAGAGACAATTTGTTCTAGAGGGATGTTGGGACAGACGGACAGACATGCGGGCTTCGCTCACTAATTCACGGCTGTTCGATTAAGTAATGGCAGGGAATTGGACATCAATTTATCAGTTAAAGCCATTATTAGGAGCTTTTTGTTCAAGCGGTTTTTCAGCGTTTTCGATTGATTCTCTGATGTATTGAGTTAAGTGTTAATAAATATAGATTAAGCCCAGTTAAGATGGTTTTGTTTTCGTTTTCTGTTTTTGTATCAAGTGAGCAGTGGTTGCCTGGTAACGAGTTGTAGGTCGTGGGTTCGAGCCCAGACAGGCGCTTTACTTTGTGTAAATAATTTCATCACCACTGCTTTCAAAAACGGTGTAGGAAAACATCGTGAGGAAACCGGCATGTCCTAGAACCAAAAATTCGAAGACATGTGACATCCGCCAACCCGCACCCGCACCGTGGTAGATTACAGTCCAGTCCCTCTCGAAGATAGGAGACTTGTGTCCAAGCAGTGGGACATTATAGACTGATTATGCAACTATGTAGGCTGATACTACGTAATAAAGCCCCATTTACGATGCAAGGTTCTTGCTTGTTGATAAATTTGAAGCAATAAATGACTTGCATCGTCTAAACAATGTATAGACGTTGCAACTTTTATTGTTGCTTCAACTTATGTCATGTCACATGTATAGACAGTGCAACTGTCATTGTTGCTTCTGGCATGTGACATGTATAGACGGTGCAACTTTTATTGTTGCTTCTGGCATGTCACATGTATAGACGGTGCAACTTTTATTGTTGCTTCTGGCATGTCACATGTATAGACGGTGCAACTTTTATTGGTGCTTCTGGCATGTCACAAGTATAGACGGTGCAACTTACGGCATGTCACTGGCAATTAAATCGCCCCATGTAAATCAGACTTTAGAACCATAACGATGTGGTCTTCAGTACATACTTACTTAAGCTAAACTTCATATAGTCAATATTCTTGAGTTCCATTGATTACCAGTGAATCCTACGACCTTCGTAGGATTCTACTGGATGTGGGCAGCATTGCACCAGTCGTTGTGTGAATCCTTCGGGATGGCATTGGATGTTTTTCGGCTGAAATGATAATTAAAATGATTATTTTTACCATTACATGCTTTCAAAATCTACCAACTAACAGACTTGGAACATCTTTCTTTCGTGGAGTAGTGCATTCTGGCCACCTCAAAATTTCAAAGAATAGAATACTCATTATTATATCATCTGCCTAATCCTTTTCCAAATTATGTTGGGGTCGTCTTCCAGTCTAACCGGATGCAGATAAATACCAGTATTTTACATGGAGGACTTTCGGGCTTCTGATTACCCGTAACGACTGTCAAAGATCTACAAATAACAGCCGGGACCATTGGCTTAACGTGCTTTGCGTAGCCCGGAGGGGTCTCTAACTGTAATGGATGGTCACCCATCCACGGATCGACCTCGGCAAGAGAAGCTTAACCTTCGATCGACCCGTGTGGCTGTTACTATTTAACCACGAGCCCCCTTAATACTCTATTATTGAAACAACAAATTACAGATATAAATGTAGAAACTATATACATAGGGTGATCCTGAAGTTCTTTCGTTCTAATAAAAATGTAGAAATTATATATAGGCTGATCACTGATCATATGTATCAAATGATACTAAGTTCTTTCGTTTTTATCTTTTTTCTATGCACGTATTTCTGTAACAATAGAACAATTTTTCTATCTCCTTAAATTATACCTACTTACTTTTCCCTTCGCCAAATCACAATCGCCATGTCTACAAATCTGCACTACAATTAAGACCACATCTTGTCTTCTCCATTAAGTCTGTCTCCACAATTAGCTGTACCCGCCCTATGCAAAACATAGATGATGATAAATGACATTTTGCACTGCACTCTCGACATTTTACTAAAGTGCAGTTTAATTGGCGTAATCATTCCGCCCTAGAAATACCAAAATGTACCTTAGCTTCAGTTACTGTGCAAGATTCTTGAAGCTACTTACATCATAATTAGGATCTTAAATATAATGGCTCCTATGAAACTATGTGTGAAAGAATCAATTTAAAAGCTAGCATTTGTT
Source organism: Agrochola macilenta (assembly GCA_916701695.1). NCBI lineage: Eukaryota > Metazoa > Arthropoda > Insecta > Lepidoptera > Noctuidae > Agrochola > Agrochola macilenta. The sequence continues at coordinate 14,915,976 of OU753564.1, forward strand.
ATGTCATTTTTAATTAAATTAAATGAAATTGTTTATTCTGTAAATAGGATATCGGAATCACTTTTACACGTCATATAGAAAATATTAAAAATAAGCTAGGTGAGGTCGGTGTTTCCTATCTGACTACTTTGAGAAGAAAGGCCGAAACAAACTCAGAGGTCGCAGTCTCTTTTAAAGTCCAGACATAATCTTGGTCAAGCCATGTGAGGACCATGTACTCGTAGATTAGTGTCTGAAATGGTCTTTTGAGGAAAGAACCACACAGATTTGAGTGGACCTGTCCAGTCAGTGCAAGCATTGTCAGTAATCGTGGAGCTCAACTCAGAACTTAAGGAGCTCAGCTCGACGAACAATACCAAAGAAAGGATATTTGGTTAGGCCGCATAAACTACTCAAACTGCCAGACCATAATTAAAACTATCTGAGAAAGAAAAAATAAATGGAAAGGAAAAAAATAAACTAAAAAAAATATCCACATAGTCCTCACATTCACAATAATTAAAGTAATATAACACTTTACAAAGTAATCGTGTCATTTTGAATATAATTTTCAACTTACTAATTTTATTTATTATTTTATGAGTGTTTATTCTAAAAGTTGGCAACGTCACAAATAGCTGTCAAATATTTACCTGTTTTGATTAATTTGCCAATATGAAATATCGCTAACTAGTAAAGTAAATTAGAATATTTATAATGAATTGCAGATATGATACTAAATTTGATGTTGTAACCGTTTTAGGTGTAAAAAAAGGCATTTGGAAAGTTTCCAAACACTTTTTTTACATCTGAAACTAAATATTTGGTGTTACGATATAAATTGTTGCATTTCATAATCAATATTTTAGATCACTAGTTAGCCACATTTCATATTTCCATACAGTAATATTGCCAAATTAATCAAAACAGCGAAATATTTGACATCTATTTGCGACGTTGCCCACTTTCAGAATGCACGCTCCTAAGGGCTATTTTCCAGATACCAATGCGTCTCGATCGCCTTCAAGAGCATGACACTGACAGCTCTTGAACGCAGTTTTGATGTGCTGATCGCGTTCACTTTTTGGCAATATACCTACCAAAGCTTGATTTACAAAAGTATCTAGGTAAAGGTAAAATCTGAATAAAATTAAGGATTTTTAGTTTTAGTTAAAGAACAAGATCATCATACAGTCGTTGTGTATTTTAGTCCTAACTATTTAAAACAGACGCGATGCAGTAAAAACAAGTAAAATCTGTAAAGTGCATTTTACGAGTTATGCACCGGGTGTGCGCCTGCGCTGGTGCCCACGCGCCGCTGAAAACGGGCTATTTACAATATTCCCCTGCCGAGCACTGCTTTTGATCTTTGTTTGCCTGTTTATACTAATTTTAAACGTTTGTTCTTTGATTTTTTTTTTTACAAAAAAACGGTCGCAGAAAAGAGTTTTAACAGCAGTTTTAGAACTCTGCGATGGTCACCGTATTGCGTGCACGCATGTTATATTTAGGTTGTCTTCACGAATACTTTATGTCACACAATGTATCACTGATATTTTTATAAGTTACTAGCGACTCGGCCCTGCTTTGCCCGGGTGCAATGGCGACATATCAAAACATCGAGGATTCTGTGCTATATCTTAGATAACATGATGAAAACTGCATCAAAATCCAGAAGATCTAGGCGCTCACATAGACAGACACGAAAAACTAATTTATACTATGATTGATGTGATGCTCATTATCCTATTCCTTTTTAAATTGATGACACCAAGGCTATATTTCAAAATTTTCAAACTACAAACATACTCAACTCTTTTATTTCAAATAAACAAATTACATGCACTTTTGAATTGTCAAGGGGTCGTCAGTCAGAAAGATATAGTTTGCCCATTCCAACGCGTAATAGGTAGAGAGACGAACGGGAAAGACATTCCACGGACACTCTTTTAAATCATAATATTGTTACAAAATATTGGTTATTCACATTCAAGTTAAAATTATTCATGTGAGAACGATGTTTAAAGACGTGCTCGTTAAAAGCGTCCACATCAAATAATTAAAAAATAATTAAACTTTTATTTCAAATAAACAAATTACATGCACTTTTGAATTGTCAAGGGGTCGTCAGTCAGAAAGATATAGTTTGCCCATTCCAACGCGTAATAGGTAGAGAGACGAACGGGAAAGACATTCCACGGACACTCTTTTAAATCATAATATTGTTACAAAATATTGGTTATTCACATTCAAGTTAAAATTATTCATGTGAGAACGATGTTTAAAGACGTGCTCGTTAAAAGCGTCCACATCAAATAATTAAAAAATAATTAAACTAAGCAAAGCTACCTACCATTTACTGGGTACATCTTCCATTGATTTGAATGTGCCCTGGCAGTTCAGCGTGTCATGCTCACTCAAATGTATGGCTGATGGTGGCGCATGTGTTGGGACTGAAGTTCAGTCCCAACTGACGGCGCTCGGTCTTGCCCTTAGCTGCCATGGCTTAGTTTAATTATGAGTGTGATACGTGACTTTGAAAAGTGTAACACCGAATATCACGTCCCCGTAAGTTTACGAATTCGAAACACTTAACAACGAATGCACGCTACCACGAAAAACTTAACGCCGTAGCAATGCGATCTCGAATAACTAAATCTCTAATTCACCTTTTCGAAACACTTAACAAAGAATGCACGCTACCACTAAAAACTGAACACCGTAACCATGTGATCTCGAATAACTAAACCTCTAAAAGTCATCGTAAAAAGTCTTTATTCATATAACAATCAACCAAATCAAACATTTGAGAAAAAAAATGTCATATTATGTGTCAATCAACCAAATAATTATAATGGCGCACTTACAATTTCTATTATCTAAAAAGAATAAAAGACTATTGCTACACGAAGGATATTTGTTTACTTTAGACAGACGTTTAAATACAAAATGTTATTGGCAGTGTGTAAAAAAGTGGGCATACTGTTGTGGATCACGAATAATAACTCAGGTAAGAAGTATTTATTAAGTATAGTACATACAAGTTGCATAATTTTATTTTACATAACGATTATAATCTTAACTAATATTATAAATGCGAAACAAAATACCTTTCATCCCGAAAAAAAGTACTGTTGCCGAGGAAAACAACAATAACGTTCTTATGATAATAGATGGCGCCACGTGTCTTTCGAATCAAGATTGAATTTTATTATTATAGAAACTTTAGTAGTGTATTAATTGTTTAATAGTCAAATTCTAAATTAACGCGAGCGAAGCCGCGGGCAAAAGCTAGTGATAAAATATATTAAGTGTTTTGTAAAGGTAGTCCGATTTTATAATTTTGTATTGTAATTGTACTAATATCAGTAATTAACTGCAGGAAAACAACAGCGGGGTTGAGGAAATAATAAAATATAATAATGAGCATTGTCACAGTCCTGAACCAGAAGTAATAGATGACTTAAAATTGAGAGCTAGATTGAAAAGACGAGCGAAGCATAGTATGGATGGACCGGCACAAGTAATACAGGCGGCGATTCAAGATATTCCTAGTGGAAGTGCCCCCTACTTACCCAGTATAAATGCGATGAGAATGGTGGTAAATAGAGCAAGGATGAATGGTGTTCCTACATCTCCAAAAAAGATCCATAATCTAGTCATTCCAGATAAATACAGTAATTTTCTGCTGGCTCACTACAGTACTGAAGAAGATTGTATTTTATTGTTTGGTACGTCAGAAAATATAAGACTTCTCCAGCTGTCACCATTTTGGATCCTAGATGGTACATTTCGTACCTGTCCAACAGTTTTTTATCAAATTTATACGGTGCACGGATTAATTGGAGTGCACGATACCGTGCAAAAGGTGGTACCATTGGTGTTTGGGCTCCTGTCAAACAAAAATGAGAGAATTTATTGCTTATTTTTTGAGCTTCTCAAGTCGCGAGCATCTCAATTTGGAACCAATTTGCAACCTGACGTAGTAATTACTGACTTCGAGAAGGCGTCAATAAACGCGGTAAAACAAGTGTTTCCTGAAACTAAACACAAGTGTTGTTACTTCCATCTGGCTCAAAATATTTGGAAGCATATCCAGTCTTCTAGCCTCTCCAAACAATATTCAGAATCGACATCTTTTGCTCACAAAATGCGTCATTTGGCCGCGTTAGCCTTTTTAAAGCCAGATGAGATACCTGAGGCTTTTGAAATACTAAAAGAAAAAGTATTACCCAAGGATGCAGTGAAAATCACTGATTGGTTTTCCAAATACTACGTCAATGGTACTTATAAGAAAAGGACTACTCAAAACCTCGAAACATTAAAGACAAACTTGCTAAAAGTGCCTCCATTGTTTCCGCCTAACATCTGGTCAGTAAATAGCTCGATAGGGACCACTGTTCCAATTACACAAAATGAGGTGGAATCATGGCACCACCGCTGGAACACCCTATTGGGCAGAAAAAAATGGAATTTATATAAGACCATTGAAGAATTATACAAGGAACAAAAACATACAGAATTATTAGTTGAAAAATTAAATTCACAGTCTCAAGAAACCAAAAGAGCAAAGAAAAAAGAAAATAGGGAAGAAAAAATTAAAAAACATTTGGAAAAAAAGGAAACAATGGACTTATCAACATTTTTAGATGGTCTTGCATACTTGTGCTATTTTAAACGTTAACTGATTTTTTTTTAGTTTTTTATTAATGTTCGATTTGGTTGATTGTATTGTCATGGAAAAACGATTGACTTGATTGTTTGATACATAATATGACATTTTTTTTCTCAAATGTTTGATTTGGTTGATTGTTATATGAATAAAGACTTTTTACGATGACTTTTAGAGGTTTAGTTATTCGAGATCACATGGTTACGGTGTTCAGTTTTTAGTGGTAGCGTCCATTCTTTGTTAAGTGTTTCGAAAAGGTGAATTAGAGATTTAGTTATTCGACATCGCATTGCTACGGCGTTAAGTTTTTCGTGGTAGCGTGCATTCGTTGTTAAGTGTTTCGAATTCGTAAACTTACGGGGACGTCATATTCGGTGTTACACTTTTCAAAGTCACGTATCACACTCGGTAGCTTTATAGTACATAGTACTCACACATGTGCTAAATAATACTAGAAATAATACTAAAATTCAAATAAATTTTGGTGTCTTTAAGGAATCAAATGTTACGTACAAAAATATCTCGTTCAAATCCGTACACTGCTAGTCACTACCACACAAAAATGTTATTAACACTGGTTCGAACACTGTCTAGGTTTCTCGAGTTACTTACTACCAAAGATGCTAAAGAGTTAATAGTAAGTATATGTTTTTTGAATATTTGGTAGAAGCCAGGCGTTGTTGTAGTAGTTGGAATATTTTGGCACACTATAAACTCGCACTCAGTCACTAGTAGAAAAATGTTTGAACACTGACATTTTCGCAAAATTTTGTAATATCAGTTTGCAGCTTCGATTCGGCTCAATGTTTACTCACAATGATATGACCCATACTGGCACAGTTATCCACGATAAAATATTACAAGACGATCCACCATACTTACAGGTCATTCACCTAAAACTTGAGGTATCTACAGATTGGTATACTTCTTATCTTTATCTGAATCGTGAGGCAAGATCTATGAGGCCGATAATTGGTTGGGCCAGCCCTATATTTCGAAATTGGGTGTGCCCAGTGTATCTTGATACTCAAAATTGGAAAATAGATTTTTATGCACCTAATTTCTTACAAATTGCACCGATGACCTGGAGACGGTCGTGAAAATCCGCTGAATGCGAGAAATACAGGACGATGTGGCGACGCTTGGGGCGGCCAAGGTATACCTATCCAGCAGGTGCCTTCTTCCTGATGAGATAATGATACTGAATTTGTGGATTGATTGCTTCTTCTTCTACTTGCCCATGTTACTTGGGGTCCTCGCCAACTGTTTTCATCTTCCATTCAACATGTCAACTGTCACGTTATCATTCACTCCCTTTGCATTAATTTCATCTTTCACACAATCTGACCGTTCTTCTTCATTCTTTGGACTCCCTCTTACTCTCCATCTTTCATCATATATATAATTATTTTAGTCAACATTCTTGGATAGATTGTTTAAGTTTCATAATTTTGTTCCGGTATCAAGGGATTACAAGCACATGAAGCATTTCAGCTGTGTCTCTGGCAAGACAACACATAATATATTGGATGCCTCTGTTATTGCACAAAATATGTGTCCTTAGTCAACAGTGAGCTCTGTGACTACTGTTCAATATTTTTAGCTTGGTATTCTTCTATCTTGAAGGCTCAAGAAATTCTGGCTATAGTTAAATTATTTATTCCGTTGCTATGGCTTCAAACAATACCATAATTAGGAAAACAATGGTATTAGATTATCTGTAATTTGTATCAGGCCGATTTCTCTTTTCTGTTCCAATGATTTTGTGGTATGTAGTTTATGTAGGCGTAATATTAAATCAAAGTTGGTAAATAAAGAAAACTGTGTATCGTCTGTTCAGTTTTTAAGGCAAGTTAGTAGCTACGTTGTCGTTGAAAGCTGTAGCTGCGTTATTGAACAGCAATCTGTAAGAAAAAGGGCCATTCGTTTCCACAAATATACGATGTTAGGTATGAAAAGTTGCCATAAAATTACACCTCACAACTTTCTCAAGGTAGTCATTAACACCGTAGTGCCAACTGTTGCAACTCGATCCAGAAAAAAACCAGTCCGGTCAAACTGTCGAGAATCAATTTCGGATGCACTTGTCAGTGCTCCTAAACGGAAGCGGTTCGTTGAGCCGCCATTTTGCATCCGTGCGGCGCGTGCGCATTACAATTACGACTCTTGCACACCCCACGTTTTAAATTTAGAACGCTTCCGCGCGATCCCTTGACGTGTGACAGTTTGTAAACTATGGGTTTCAGGAAACACTGCTTCTATGAATCGCAAGTGGCGTTGTAAACTTGGGTCTGCTTACATTTATACTTTGTGGTTGATTGTAAAGTTTTCTGTTTACGTAGTATTTTATGGTAGGCTCGTTTGGCTTTATTGGTTCGCCCCAACTTATGTGCTTTCTCTAACTTGTTACTAAAATGACACATGCTGCCATATATTATAAAATAACATTAATTCATTCATTCATTCATGCATTCTGGTGAAACACAAGTTTTCAGGTAGGCTCCCATTCAAAAGTTTTTGATGTCTCATTTTGATCAAGCATCTTCCCTGCCTGGAAAATTCCATGGCTAGAATAAGCCTCACCACTTCAAGTTTTGCTGCATCTTCCGAATTGTTATCGGAGTAATCTGTGTGCTTACTCCATCCTCATCGCGAATTAATTCTCTTACTTCGTCCCATTTCCAATCATTCTACAAGACTGATACGTCAATCCTCTTTCTAATAAACATCTTTCCGTCGGATTCACTTTCTCGATTAGGATTTCTCCACTAAGTTCCACATTTATCTCTCAATAATAAAGAATGAGGTGAATACCGTGATGTTACTGACGGCAATCTAGCTAACAGCGCCGTAACTTTCGACTGCGGGTTTCAATAGTAAAAGTACGTTAAAAAGAACGCGGTCATGCTATAATACGTTACATTTTTATGTCATATAGTCGGGTAGATTAGGGTTGGCAGGGATGAGAAAATAGGTTTTAGCCAGTTTTTAACCAAAGTTGAGCATGCAGTTAAACGACAAGTATATTGAGCATGAATGTTGAAGAATAAGCACTAAATGCAGAGAAAAGTGAAAAATGTGGGACCGATCAATCAATAAATGCTATCCTACTAACATTATAAATGTGTAAGTTTGTATGATTGGATGTTTGTTACTCAGTCACGCAAAAACGGCTGAACGGATTTGGATGAAATTTGGCACATGGGTAGATCATGACCTGGGTTAAGACATATGATACTTTTTACGAGACTTATGCGGATGAAATTGCGGGGTGGAGTGATTTTATTTCTGTAAGTAGGTTTGTATAAAAACTTTGACACGTCAATAATATTTTGAAAACTAGATGAGGTCGGAGATAAAACACTGAAACAAACTCAAAGGTCAGCCTCTTTTAAAGTCCAGACGTTATCTATGTCCTTCTTTACAATAATTCTTATACCACCTCCAAATCCAAAAAGTTCTTCATGCCAGCCCTATCCACTCTCCCTTCGGGCTCCCGAGACTGTGACACAGTAAACCTTAGCGTCATGTCCTTCACAAGAACACCATTTAATAACCTTAACATACACGATCATCCATGATTTATTAACATACACGTTATCATTATGGCGTCTAGACGATCGTGTGAAGATTAGATCTGTCTTATGATGTGGGTTACACGTTGTGGGTGAAGGGTCTTGAGCACTCTTCCTTTCGATAGTTGTAATTTGCAGAGAGTTGATTATCTGTTTGAGAATGCGGAGAATAGTATTCTTGTGTGTGCACTGTGCATGCTGTGGTCTCCTATAAGTGATGGAGAACACTTACTTAATATCTGCATGTTGACCATTATATATGTGACATGTTTGGTGTATATCTTTTGAAGATCTTTGTTCTAGCAATCTGTGAAGGGCAACGTTATGTTCTCCTCTATGATTTTTTACTATTTTGTTTATTTTGTTGGTTATCTTCGGGATACCATTGTTCTTCTTGCAATCTCCGTTACAAGGGTTTTTAGGTCCTGGTTAATTTACTTAATTGAACATTAGCTTTAGATTGTTGCATCACTTTTGTCTACCATTTGGTCTGGTCTTGTTAAACTGCGATTGTTTATGAGTCATCTTTTTTCTAGACCTCTTTTTAAGCAACCTTAATCCTGCTTCTAACTATATACGTACAATCTTCTTTTCATGTGGTTAGTGATTAACCTGGTGTCAGAGTTTTAAAGCCGCCCATAGGCCTCTGACTTGGCTTCACATGCCGTCGAGAAATATCTCTCAGGCATGATGATGATGTATGGCATCATTTCCTCGCGATGTTCTATACAATTCATTTGGGTTCGATGCACCATTTCTTCTTCTTCTGTCAGTATATCTTTATTAACCTTTACCTCAGTATTCACTTCTAAACAATTCTCCTTTCAATATTCTTCAACACTTCACATGACCACTCCCTGATCCTAGTCTGAAGAATACTTAAAAACTACCACTATCAGATCAACACGATCAATTTCTCACTTACCTCCAAACAATAGGTTAGAACGTACTATTTGTAGTAACCAACATAAAAATCAGTATGTAGTCATTAAATCCTTTCGGGTGCGCAAACGCAGGGAAGTAGAACGCGTGAAGATCTTCGATAGGACCCTTTGTGGTGCCCTTCATGAATATGGATGCGACGCACTTATTCTGGAGATGATAGCAAGCTGGTTTCCGTTTGGGGTGCGTTTGTTTATAAGCTGAGGATTGAAAAGGAAAGGTTGAGGAATTTATTATTGTTGTAAATGTCGGTAATTTATCGAATGTTGAATTTTAATGGTTATTTGCATATGTGCAAAGTAGGTTGGGAATTTATTCATATGCAATGATGAAACGATTTCATGACACTGTATTTATTTTGAAATGAACTTAATGTAATGAACGAATCCTTTACAAACATAAATGTTAGGTGTGTACAGAAAAATCAATGACATAACATAACATAATATCACGCCTGTATTCCTCGAAGGGTTCGGCAGAGGTGTCCCTATAGTACACCCACATTTCGCCAGTTATGTTTAAGTCCCATGTAATAGGAGCGAGCCTATTGACATCAACCGGGCACAAATCAATACTTCGGGCTGCTACTGATAAATTCTTGATGGAAAAACGCAAACACTTTGCCCGTTTTTTTTTTTTTTGGATGTGAAATTATCAAATAACTTCTCCCGCTTTGAGCGGAGCGGGAGGGCGTGTCAGACTTTTACTGACTTAAACCCACCCGTGTTCCTTCCGCTGCCTGTGTGCCGGGGCCGCGATATCCCTTTCGGACAAACTCGCAACCCTGGCAGGACTTTGCCCGACCTGGGAATCGAACCTAGGACCTCAAGCTCAGCAGTAGCACTTGCGAGCGACCTGCGACTATCCAAAGGAGCAGTCAAAAATAAATTAAATAATGAAGTCAGGTGTGTCTACAGCACTTCAATTCATTAGGTTCGTTACCTAACTGAAAATGATGCCGTGTTATATTAAGGATTCATTTGAGTATGTTAAAACTGTTAAACATTATAAACCATTATATTTATTTTATTTCATTTGTTATCTACAAAACCGCTTCACTCTCTCTAAAAAAAAAAACTACATTAACTAACCCTATAATCGCATATGGCATAATAATCACATAATTATCTACAATGTGGGAACATAGCAGATATCTATAAAAGCGTATAAAAGTGGTATCATTTTATAATCTTCACTTGACATGTCAATAGTGTTGCCACATAAAGGTGTAAAAAGTGTCACAATAGGGGATTATACACTGATAATGATTACCCTGATACGGCTATAAAATAGTCATGTTTGGATTTGATTCTGATAGGTATTAATAGACGGGTGTGTGTGTGTAGGGTTGCCAAATATACTGTTAAAAACAGTATTAATGCAATTTTCATTTTGAATACAAAATACTGTTTTTGACAACTATTAAATTTTATTTTATTTTATTTTAGCTTGTACCACACAAGCTAAAATAAAATTGCAGGCCCACTGCAGGGCAAAGGCCTCCCTTTCTTCTTTCCACTCTCTGTCTTGAGCTAGTGTGGATCAATCTTGTCTGTAGGCGTCAAGCTCGTCTCGCCATCTTCTCTTGGGTCTGCCTCGATGTCGACAGCCGTTTTTTGGGACCCACATCGTGGTAGTTTTGGCCCATGACTCATTCGACATGCGGCAGACGTGTCGAATGAGTCTGAATTAATTATTAAATAAATAAAATTGAAATATATATATATATATATTTTTTTCCAAAAATGTTACAGACTTAACTTATTTGGTTAACAAAAAGGTTTACAGCTAGTGGTAGGAGGTTATTACAGAGCGAATAAAATCAATGTCTAATAAAATATTCCTTATATAGAACCTTTTATTATTAATCAAAATTGAGTTTCACTTCGGCTGGCGAGGCCACATTTTTTGTTTCGTGACATAAAAAAAACCATGTGAAACTATTAAGTTTTAAGCTTTAAAAATGAAATAGGGCAGGAGAATTACACAAAACAAAAACAAAAATAAAAGTTTATTATTTCTGCTCTTGTAAAAAAAAACTTGTCAACCCTAGGTATGCGGTAGCACATTTGCTGTGTTTCTATATATCAAAATAAACAATTTTGACCCCTAGCACAAAAAAATAAACAATGTCGCCATAGTCATCATGGCGCCAATGACTTTAGTATAGAAATTATTAGAGACAGTTGCGCGGTTTTTTTATTAAAAATATATTTTGACAAACAAATATCGGGGTGTATTAATAGATAACACTTTTGATAAATACTCGTACTAAACGCAACGGTTTTTTTCAATTTACAAGTAACATCACGTCTTGTTCCCCGAAGGGTTAGCAGAGGTGTACCTATAGTACACCCACATTTCGCCAGTTATGTTTAAGTCCCATGTATTAGGGGGCGAGCGTATTGCCATCAACCGGACACAAATCTAGACTGCGGGTTGCTACTGAGAAATTCCAGTTAATAAGGGAATACGAGGATACAATTAAGGAATTTACAAGTACTTGGTAGCGAACACTGAATGACACGTTGGTCTAGTGGTTGCAAGCGCTACTGCTGAGCATGAGGTCTTGGGTTTGATTCCCGGCTCGGGCAAAGTGACGGTGAGCAATGGGTAGCTCGCTGTCCGATAAGGACGGCCCGGGTCGACGGCGCGTTGTGTTCCACGCGCGCCTCAAAGAGATGTCAGCACAACAGAAGGGGTCTGCTAGGACCGATGCCTGCCGGGGTCGCGGGAAAGTCCGAAATGGATACCGTGGCCTCTGGCAACGTACAGGCAACTGAAGGAACACGGGTGGGTTTTAGTCAGTAAGACTCAGACACGCCCTCCCGCTCCGCCCAGAGCGGGAGAAGTTATTTGATACATTCCCACCCTAAAAAAAAGGGTCGAGCAAGGTGTTATTGGGTGTTTGTTGGGTCTATCTGGAATTTCTCAGTAGCAATCTGGAGTCTGGATTTGTGTCCGGTTGATGGCAATAGGCTCTCCTATTACATGGGACTTAAACATAACTGGCGAAATGTGGGTGTACTATAGGTACACCTCTGCTAACCCTTCGGGGAACAAGACGTGATGTTACTTGTAAATTGAAAAAAACCGTTGCGTTTAGTACGAGTATTTATCAAAAGTGTTATCTATTAATACACCCCGATATTTGTTTGTCAAAATATATTTTTAATAAAAAAACCGCGCAACTGTCTCTAATAATTTCTATAAGTACTAAAGTCAATGGCGCCATGATTATGTTATGGGTAGCGAACACAAATATAAATAGCTTTTCTTTAGTTTTATTTGTCCGAACTTACATCTTATTTTTGAAGCATTCGACCATAATTCATTTAAATGTCATGATTTTAAGGTAGCCATCTTGTGTCAAACGCATGGTAGGGTGTGTAATGTTTTTTTTATTAAATTAATTTATTTCTAATGTATATTATATAAAAGTATTAGCTTTCTGCACTCCTTCTTCATATAAACTTTAACTGTGCCAAATTTCATACTCCTCCGTCCGCGTAATTTTCGTAACAAGGGGTACAAAGTTTTTGCTTTACGTATGAATAATTATAAGTAACAAGGTTATTTGCAGCCTTTTTACAGGCAAGTTAATTTATTTTACTTGTATTACTTTATGTTCAATTACATCTTAAATGCAGCCAGACTTGCTATAAATCTTATTAAAGTGTAAAGTTAACTGCAGTCGAAAATGGGTCCATCTTGTAAAACATAACCATAAAGTAGCAGTTATCTTGCAAATCTTCATGACCATATTTTTTATTATGGAGTAGGTATTTCAACATAAAGGTAACTATTTCTTAGCTTTATTGTTTGCGGAAACATAATACTACTTTTGATCTCCTATTTCTATAAAAGTGCTTTTAAGATAAGAAGTGTAAATTAACTAAACGCGATTAGATTGTCTTTATTTCTTTCATAAGTTTCATAGTTTATTTAAATAATTATCTTTACTGACTTTCGAACCGATAACCTTTCACAATTACATAATAAATTATTTGTTATTCGTTATTACACATAGGTCATATTTAATTAGCTAGCCAAACTCAGCAGCCGTGATGGATATCTAAAAGTTATAAACAATAAAAAAACGAGCGAGTCTAACAGTAGTCGCATATGATGTGTAACATCTGACATCTTGGCTGACGTACCTACTCGTATATATGATATAAACAATATTCATAATCACCATCATCATCATCGTCATCGTCATCATCATCATGATAATCCTGTTGACAACCTCTCGGAAAATGGGTTGGGTCAAATAAAAAAAGCGCGCGCTTCCCCCGCTTCCTGTTACACACTTCCGTCCCTTATCAACGATATCACTCCACAGATTGCAGGAAAGCTAGAGGAAAGATGTTACGCAACAAAAATGTATATTTTTTGGAGTCAACGACCGCTGGTAGGTTTGATACTTACGATATTATGTCTGCAGAATTCTGCTAGCTAATTTAATTTGACTCCGTATAGGAAGGACATAATGTGTCCTGCAACCATCGAGATATAAATCTCGATGCCTGCAACCTACAACAACCGCTTCACGGGATCTTGACTATCAACCCTGTATAATTTTAAATAGAAAACTTTAAGTATAAGTGTACAAGAAAAATCTGTTTATTTCAAGCAGAAACAAAAAGACTTAAAATTAAGACTTATTGGTGACTCGCCCCAAACGGGGCAATCGACACTTTTAAATAATATTATTTATTGCTGAGGCGATTCCCACGAATTGTATTAAGTAGGCGAATCGATTTCTGGATTTGTCGATTCGCCTACAAATAATTAACTTCGTGCGAACCATTAATAATATTATTTAAAAGTTTCGAATCGTCCGTTTCCGGTGAGTAAATTCGGGCGAATCACCAATAAGCCAAAATTAAACAAGGCGAGACTAATTAATGAAGATAAACTGCAATGACCTATCTAAACTTTATCTTAACAACTTTCCTATTCTACAGACATTGTTGCCAAATAAAAAAGTGTAAACAACAAAAGTGAAAAGTGTAAGTGGAATGAATCACCGGCCTGTTCAAATACACGCGATGTAATGTTGCTAACAATAGGATTATACGGACAGACAGAACGACGGCATTTGTAGACTGTGACGATATCTGTAACGCTGACCGGCCTGTCCGCTATGGATAGAGGAACTAAATATAGCTGCTGAAGTGCTGATATTGCTTTAGGTCATTATTATGTGTGATAATTGTCGAATTACCAATCTTATTAGCCATTAAAGACAATTAAAACAACTGGGCTAACCTTTCCTGCGGTCATCTTTATCAGAATCTAATCATCTCGTGGCTAAGTAACAGCCGCAGGGGTAGATCAATGTTAGGCTACGCTAGCCGAGGTCTGTCCAAGGATGGGTGACCATCCATTACTTACCAAGACCCCTCCGAGCTTCAGAAAAGCTCGTTAAGCCGTTGTGTTGTGAGTCGACAGACCCGAAAGTCTGAGTATAGCGTTACTCAGTTATTGGGTTGTGGAGGCAGTCGCTCCATGTAATATACTAGTATTCATCTGCATCTGGTTAGACTGGAAGCCAACCCCAATATACGTAGTTGGGAAAAAGCTAGACAGATGATGCTGGTCCAAAAACTGGTGGGCTTCCAAGCTATGTTTACCGATTTGCGGTCTCCACTCAAGAATTTGAAGGTACGGGCTGAAATATCCAACACGCAGTAAGCTTGCATCTTTCCTTCTCTGTATTAAATGACTATGAGGCAGCCCTATTCTGGAACAATTACAGGCTGCTCCTACTTAACAAACAAAATAGGAATATTCATATATTTTCGTGACAATAGCATCGCACAGACAGACAGACGCTGATTGTGACAGACGACAAACGGGTTAGTGTGAAATACATTGTGTAACTGTAGACTGTAAGATTATCTTTAACCTACTTGTACGCTAAAGGTGCGTTCTGATTAACGGGATTGACGATGAAATGTGTCTGAGAACCTTCAAACAAATCAATTATTCTTTTTTTTCGTTATCTGCACGTTTAGCATGACCACAATAGAAACGGGTTTTGTCGACGGAAGAATAGACAAAATTACATAAACAATCATAATCTGTCTTTTTGTCTATTCTTCCGTCGACAAAACCCGTTCTATGGCTGTCGTGCTGCATGTTAAAAATAAAATGTGACCCTCATATGTGTGTAGCAGGATAATTTAAAAAATCCTATCTTTAAACTTAACTGAGAAGCATTTTCGTAGAAATAAGATCTAAAATCAGGATTTTTGCAAAAACTATAACGATGGTTTCAATTATCCTGCGACAGATGCAACATTAAGGATGTTGACTGGGAAAAATAAAAACTAGTTCGTGAGTCAGATACAAAAAAAATATTAGACACGTATTTTTTGCTCGTATCATATTAATACAAAATGGCTCATAGAATAAAACGCATTATAGTTGGAGCTCGCTACGTCATAAGTCAGTTTAAAATCTACCGGAGAGTAACGTCATGCCACATTTTAACTCAATGTATTGCCGTAAACTTTCGATTAGGTATAAAAAGGAAAAAATACGTGTCCAATATTTTTTATTAAGCTATCTGACAGACACAAAAACTTTTTTTTTTTGTCAACCTCCCTATTTCAGCTGTGGTTGTGGCACGTTGATAATAATGAAGCTACAAGCAAAAAGGAAAAATAAAAAAAAACGAATGTTAAACTAAAAGCTATTCACAAACATCACAACAATATAATTCACGTCCTAACAACATGCAAATGTAATAAATCAGTCCTGACCGCTCGATCTCTTGAGATGTGCGTACGCATTCAATTGTGTCTCACGCGCATCTGTCATTCAATACCACGGCTAAATATAGGCTGTAATGTAGGCCAAACTGTATTGTTGCTAACTAGCTCGAGACTAGTTGAATTGGTTGGTGTTATTTTGGGAAAACGATGCAGTTTTATTGGGTATTCCGTCATTGGTAATTGTCGGCAATGTGTGATGTACTTTAGATGTTTCGTTGATTGGGGTCATTAACTCTTGATGCATCAACTATTGGTCTGACAGTTAAATAAATGAAGATTGCTCTAGAAAACTTTCATATGGTACCTAAGTCTGTCTGGATTATATTAATCGGAGTATATAAAAGAATTAGCTGATGCCCGCGATTTCGGTCGTGAATTAACTTCAAATGGGATGTTAACCAATTCGGGGTAGGAGTTTGGAATAGTCCTTTCTTTTATTTCTTTAGTGCACATCCTAGTATATGTCTGTGTCTTTTTTGTGTGTTCAAGTATATGTCTCTTTTTTGGAAGTAACTTATACGTATTTGACGTATATGTTCAGACGATCAATCACTCATTTTAAATTGATGGTTATTTTGGCGCGCTGCCGAATTCGGAACTAACGTCGCCATCTTGTTTTTTTATGCAATTCACAAAACAATTGCACAAATGCTTACCAACAGCGCCCCCCTGACAACGTCATTCGAGCGACAAAAGATACTTAAAGCAGTATACTGCCATCTTCCGTGATTTTAGGCTCTGAGTGGTCTATCAATCAGCCACCGGCGAAACTGTTACATGGTTTTGATGTGATGATCGCTTCCTTTTTTTAACCACGTATCCCGCATCGCCTGCATTGACCCAGGATTTCGGTATTTCCTCTGTCGCATTCCCCCAGGATCCGCCGGAAAATGGCCATTCCATTCCAACAGGGGGGGATCTTGTGACGACCTCCGGTTGACATGTGGGTTAGTCATCTGAGAATGACATTCCGAAATTGCCGGTGCATGTAAGTAATTGGAATGGAATCTAACGCCATCTAGTGGGAAGCGGTGGATTGAATCTTGAGTACTATGTTTGCAAAAGTATTCTAACTTCAGGAACTCCACAACTACATACCATTATGTCACATCCACCAATCTGCACTGGCTCCGCGTGGTGTATTTAGATCCACTTCCTCTCACAGAGAGGAGACCAGTCCCTACAATGGGAGCAATATAAGGGTGATTATATCATTTAATACCATTCCTAACAAAATCGAGCCTATTTACGTTCATTCTTACACAAGTAGGAATTCGTGCATTGGTTATGTTTCTGAAACTCTTGCATGTTTCGTGTGTCTTGATTTCGGAGAAGTTTTGCTGCAGTGCATTTTCCTCGCCTTAAAACAGTAACTTGTTTACACTCACACTGCTTTTGGGAATTGATGATATCTACTCCATTTTGGATTTACCCATTCATCTTAACCCACCCACTTTAAGGGGGCAGTGCTCTCAACGTTACTGCCCACTTTACCTGGTTACCTTTCAACAATAACCACGTTAGAAGCTGCTCAAAATCATTCGCAGAGGAAGCCACGAAGTATTCGCTGAGCACGTTATATCCATTCTCGCCCTCGGATGTAATCGTCGGGTTTTGGCCAATGTTTACATTCCCGGCTATTATCCGTCATCGCCCGGCATGTAAACTAACCGATGTGTGAAGAGATATTTTGTTTTGTAAACACTGACCGTGGGCATTGTCGTTGCGAATCAATTATGTGAATGTGAAAGTGGACTGAGAGTAGCAGAAAAATGTGTGATTATGATTGTTAATCATTTTATTGTAGGCTTTTTAATATAGTGAGGTAACGGCTGCGAGGGAAACTTTTTGGGCATCGTAAAAACCAAGCTCACAACTGAAAACATTACAAGAAGATTTTAAAACTTTTCAGATGTGGCTTTGTGCATGTGAAGGCTTGTGCAAATTTGAAATATAAGATATTAATTGTGCTTTCGATTTCTAAGCAGTTTTAACTCATTAACTTCGAGCATTCATTATCATTCCCAATTTCGTAAATAAACTAAAAATAGAAATTATCTGCATAAAGGTAATGCTTTTTAAACAACAATATATGCTGCATTTACCTGACGCGGTGTTAGTAAGATAATATAGGTATATCTATTCACTAATTAAGCGTTCGTTAACACGACGCTTTAGCGAGTCGACGCTTGCGCAGTCAAAATAACTGGCTACTGTCAGTCAGGGCTGCCCCGCGGAGAGAACTAGGAACAAGTTGAGAAAGAAATGCCAGAAAATTAAAATCAAAATACCTTTACTAAACCACAACACAGGGTAAACTGTAATTCGACGTATTCGTTCCAGGACGTGATAGTGTGACCCCTTTGGAACCCCATAGATGGGTATATGGGGTTCCAAAGGGGTTACACCTAGGCCCTACGCGAAAATTCATGGGATTCGAGAAAATCCAAGATTTGTATCTCATATTTTATTTGAAAATTTGTCATTCAATATCTATCTGTTTTCTCTAACTCTCAAATTGAATGGCCATCAATGCTATTTTATTTTGGTAGTGAATACTTTAAAAACTCTTTTGACGTACCTAACCAAGTTTTCTAAAATATCACACAGTCAAAAGATGCATTGCATGATTGCATGTACTTGGACACCATTAATCTCGTACATATGCATACTACTTAAATATTTAATTACGGAAAT
Organism: Agrochola macilenta; assembly: GCA_916701695.1. Classification (NCBI taxonomy): domain Eukaryota; kingdom Metazoa; phylum Arthropoda; class Insecta; order Lepidoptera; family Noctuidae; genus Agrochola; species Agrochola macilenta. The sequence continues at coordinate 14,934,626 of OU753564.1, forward strand.
AGAAGTGAAGTCATACGCCATAAGGTCAGGAAAATTGGTCCTTATTTTTGACATATTTAGGGCAGCCCTTGCGCTTGCGCATCCAAGCTCGCGCGTACTTGCTAATTAGGTGGCACCGTTACTGTACCCGCGAATTACTTGTAGGAAGCACAATATACACCTTTACCGACCCGCCAAGCGTTTAGCACCTTATGCAACGTTTGTTTGTTTGTATGTCAGTTTGCCACTTTCTGCTTTCGAGGAATGAGTAATGTAACGGGTTCCTTGTGCTTTTTAGAAGTTGTCTATGAAATCTTGACTAATCTATACATATAATATCACATCAATATGACTAATCTATAATATATTTTCGTGTGGTTAGTGACTAATCTGGTGTCAGAGTTCTAAAGCCGCCCATGGGCCTCTGACTTGGCTTCACATGCCGTCGAGAAATATCTCTCAGGCATGCCGGTTTCCTCTCGATGTTTTCCTTCACCTTTTTAGAAGCAAGTGATAATTATACAATACGGACATGAATCCGAAAACTCAGAGGTGCGTCTTGGGTTCGAACTCGAGACCTATGACTTGGCAGTCCGACGGTCACACCACTAGGCTATCACTGCTTGTCTGTTTGACCGCATTGTTCTTGGATATTGATGCGGTTTTCACCACCGGTTAAATAATTTATTTCGAAAGGTTAAAAAAAGTACTGGTCGCTGTGAATAACTGAAATACTGGTCGCTGTGAATTAATGAATTATTGAAATGCACCGACCCCAGCGTGGTTTCACCACAATAAATCGAATGAATTCGAAGATTTGAATGACTAAGAAAAAGAAAAGACTAGCCCATGGACCCTCATGTCTCATGAGGCTACAGAGGCCATTGCATATCAAGGAGTATACAGGACGGCACGGTAATGGATACATAATTTATTTTCAATTTGATGTTCTAAGGGGATACTGAAGTATTGAATTTTAGGAATTCACTAGCACTATCATTTGGTATTTATTTTGTGGCGATGCAAGTTCTAAAACTTGTAAACATTTATTTTCACATAGACTTTGCAAAGGCATGAAAACTTTGTACGTTTGTTTCCAATTTATAATTTCCTATAGATGGAAAGTAGCAAGAAACTCAAACCCATTATACATATATGAAACTTAAAGATAGTAAGAAAGAACAATATATATAATAAAAGATATAGTCCATGAACATTGTTTTACTATAATTATAAAACTTTTTTTTTTGGATGGCCTCTTAACCGGGCTATCCTGTGGATGCCTTCATAAATTAAGGCCTGCTGGCTAGACAGGGCAAAAACTTATATACCATGCAACTACACGTTGAAGGCAACCCTTGTGGGGTACGGACCTCGGCTTAGGGCATCACTACGGAACGGCGGAAGGGACAGGCTGGATCGGATCGAACTTTTCAAATGTCTCCCTCACATATTAAATACTGGACCATCTTACGAAGATGCATTATTACTGCAAATGTTTTCACAATACACAAGCAGATTGGTGATCTCACTATGACGTCAGTTTTGTAAAGATTGATGTTTCTACTCATTAATCGTATTTGAGCAATGGATGCAAATGCTATTTACTTAACTGCAACGATTATGATCGTTCGCACACTAAAATTGTAAAAAAAAAATTGGTAACTACCTGCGACTCCAAAATCTGGTAAATATGTTTAAAAAAAGGCTATTATAAAAATAAAAATATAATAATAGTAGCCTATTATTGTCCCACTGCAGGGCAAAGGCATCTTCTCTTAAAGAGACGGCACGAGCATTGAGCATCATGCTTGTAATCACCATGCTTGCTGAAGACGGGTTCACCGATGTCAGTAACGTCCAAGATACACTCAAAAAGTACATATGATTCGAAAAAGTCACATTGGAACTCGCCCTGATTGGAACCTACCACCTCGGCCATTAAAGGCGAGGGAATGGCCTATCGGCCATCACGACACTTGAAGAAATACTATTGTCATATAAAAAAATTCTGATATATCTTCATATTTTTGTATAAAGGTATTATGTAAAAGTTTTCAAAATAATGAATTGGGCAGTGGAATTTCGTTCAAACTACTTAAAATAAAGACTCCGTTTAAAAAATCCCGGCGAACTATTTAAAGAATTTGCTGTTAGCACTAGACAATTTCGAGATCGTATGCTAAACAAATTAGAATGCACCGCGCAATGTTAGTGCGGTCGATTTCAAAATACTTTACTGCACTGCCAACCAACGATTCCGTTACTTCACATTTACCTATTTTCTATAAGGTCGACGAAATCTTGGTTGTAAACTAGTTTGGGGATTTACGATTTTCTGCTGGTGTTTGTCATTAAAAGATTATTTTCCGAATTTTCAAACGGCACTCCTAAAAGTGTTTCCGTCGCAACTCTAAACCTTAAAATGACAGAGATAGCATGACCCAGCGGGGCCTGAAAAATTTCGCATAAATGTGTTTGACTGTTCAAAGCTTGAATTTTTAAAAGACATATAAATCGCCTGTTACCCGGATAAGTCCTGTCGTGTTAAGTTTTCACTGACCAATTTTTTTTCTTTCACAGACTACCTCAATGAACCAAAGAAAAATGTTCCGGGTCCCCAGAAATCCCAATGTGGTGAGGCGCCTTGACTTTGGAGGAGAGAAAGACGATCAAGCAAAGATAGACAACTTCTCCAACAGAATGAAAGAATTGGATGAAAGAGACAGACAAGTGATGAAAGCAAAATATAACTTCGACTTTAAAAACGAGGTCGCACTCAAAGGAAATTATGAATGGATGAAAAGAAGTGGAGGTGAATGGGTCCTGATGGAGGTCAAGGAAAATTTTGCCGTGAATGATAATGAAAGGACGCCGATGCATTTAAAAGACGCCGCCGAGCGTGCACCACCTACAAGAAGGAGGAAATTGCCAAGGGATGATAGAGGAATTTCTAACAATCACGTTAAGAAGAGGTTGACGTTGGAGTAACTTCCTGCCATAAACTGTTGCCCCCATACTAATCAAACATGCAATTTTTTCTAACACTGACGATTGGATCCCGATTCCGCTATATTAGACAATTTGAACTACGCAACCAGACAGTGGACTGCAACTTGTAGGTGACGACAACACCTGACGTCGTATGACACAATGTCGTCTATTCAATGTTTACTGCGAGATTTGTCTATGGAGCCTAACAACCGTGGGGTTGCAGCCCACCAGACACAAGACCCGTTTGGTCGAGATCCTTCGTTTTCAATGGAGCAACTTGTTCCTCCACTTACAAGCTTGTATTAAGTTAAGTAAGGGCATCATTATCATCATCATCCATACCATCGTATTGTTGTATATGTGGGAGAGAAAACCTGAAGATTGGATTGTTATTCAAGCTGTAAATTCTAATTATAATGAAGGCTTTCAGTAAGGACCGATTGGAAATAGGAAAAATGTATGTAAAATGAAATTTTGGCTCTCCTTTCGACATTGCATGGTCACTTTTCGTTTGATTGCTTTTTACAAAAACTAGTCTGATTTAAAGAACTGTTTAAATCTTGCCGCGGTGATGTGCAACTAGGATTAAAGGTACGAAATTATGAAGTATGAATATTTTGGGTTTCGTCTTGTGTGTTCTTTTATTTAAATGCTAAAAAGATGGTATCAGTCGTCAATCAATCAATCAACTCAGCCTATCGCAGTCCCCTGCTGGACATAGGCCTCTCCCAGGCTGCATCACAACACCCTGTTCTCTACCTTCCGCATCCAGTCTTTCCCAGCCACTTTTTTAAGTTCGTCGGTCCATCTAGCTGGGGGGCGTCCCATACTAAGCTTTCCGATACGCGGTCTCCACTCCAGGACTCGTCTACTCCACCGGTCATCGCTTCTTCGACAAACATGGCCAGCCCACTGCCACTTCAGCTTGCTTACTCTGCAAGCTATATCGATAACTCTGGCTCTTTTCCGTAAATTTTCATTTCTGAATTTCTTCTTCAAAAAGACTCCGAGCATAGCCCGCTCCATAACACGCTGACGTTCAAAGCAGGAACGTCAACATCACTGGAATCTACAGAAAGTATTGTATCTGTATATTTTTGGCAGTAATTTTGCAGGTAAAAATGAAGACTTACGTTCTAGAACGGGCAACTGAGGTCCAACTTTCTGACTAACCGACCGAGTCCTTGACAATTCTAAAGTGCCTGTAATTAATATTTTTTTATTAAATGGTTTGACTTTCTCACTGCTGCGACACGGGCCTTCTCTCTGTCGGAGACAATGGGCCGTACTCCACCACACGTCGCCGGTGCGGTTGGTGGATACTCATCTGCATATGAGTGGATTATTAATTTATTACAGTCTATAGTATTTCTATTTCCGTTTCCCCCATCTTATACCTGCTGAAACCCAAAATTTTGCTTTTTGTACCATAATACGCTTATAAAGTGCCACAATTAGGCTATATAGTAAGTTTTAGATTTATTTTTGAGTACCTATTTTAAATATAATTGTATTATATCGGCTCACACTATCCGTTAAATACTGTTTAAGATTTATTTATATTTTGTTAATTTTATTTGTAAATATTGGAATTTTAAAATTTCTACTACTAACATCACAAAATTTAGCGATCATGTCCACGTTTTTATAATTCTTGAAGATAAAATTTAACGTATTTTAAGACTTTCTTTACTTACATTAAGTCTATTTCACGGCGTAGTCCTAACATAACGTGATTTCGCGACCACGCTTATTTAATTTGTAACTCGATTATATTATCATGGATAACAACGTCCACTTTCATAAAAGGAATGGAAATACTACGTGCATGTTATAACGTTATCGTGGACGGAAATTTAATGACGTCTTCATTTATTATCATTATATTTCCATAAATTTCACTTCCGTGTTATTTAGACGCGGTGACGTCCATGATAATATCGTCACGTTACAAATTTTAAAAGCGCGCATTCGATACCTGCATGTTTGCTCACGCGACAAGCTTGTACGAAAAACTGTTCGCGCGAACTTGTGATGGTCGCGTAATCACGGTCTATTAGGACATTGCACTACATCGTCGACAAGACTAATGTTTTCTTTTTAGGGTTTAAAAGTTTTTTTTTTTGTAATGGACGAATGTGATCACCGATGATTTTAAAATGATATAAGCGTACCTACTTTTATTCAAAAAGTGATACTTATTTAGTTGTTGCGCGAATGTATTTCCACCAAAACTTTCTTTTGACTGAATTTGGGCAGAAGATGTGCCTATAAAAAAAATATTTGATGTGATAATGATAATCTCGATTTTTGATATCTGGATCTCTATTTTGTATGATATCGGGTTGAAATATATTCGCACAGCGGTAGCGTAAACTAACTCGTAGTGTACTAGTGGTGTAAAAAGCGTAGATAAAATTGTATCGAAAATTCTGAAATTAATACTCTCTGAAATTTCAATCTTGATCTCGGACATGGACATTTATTTATATATACATTATTGTACACCAGAAAATACACATGCATACGCATAGAAAAATATGTTAATACTTCGTGTGAAAGCGAAACTGGGTTTCTAACGATGCTACTATGCGTGATATGCGTCAATACGCGATAACATCGCGATTTTGATCACTAAGATCGCATTCGCATGATTAAAGACTAATCTGTTTCATTTTGACAGTTGAGCAACATTCATTGCGTTATTTACGTTGTTGAGCAGATTATTTTTTTCGAACTTATGAAGCAATGGATTAGTAATCTCTTTCAAAATTATTCAGAATGTGATTGATCGTGTATTACGCAATTAGGCTGGTTTCGATTCCCAGGTCGGGCAAAGTGTTATTGCGTTTTTCCATTAAGAATTTCTCAGTAGCAGCCCGGAGTATGGATATGCGCCCGGTTGATGGCAATAGGTTCGCCACCTATTACATGGGACCTGTTATGATCGCGTTCGCGGAACAAAAGTGTAAATTTCGCGCCGATTTTGAACGCGTTCGGCTTTAAATTTTTTATTATTTTATTATTTCTTAAACCTATATCAAATCAATGAAATCATCTCATTCATACTAACATAATCGTTATGCGTTATCTATAATATATTAATAATAAAGTTGACCAGCTTTTTTGTTTGTTAGTTTGTTTCAACGCGCTAATCTCCGGAACTACCAGTCGGGCTTTTTTTTCTTGCATTTGTAAGCCCATTTCTTGAGGGAGGTTATAGGCTATTTAACATCACGCTACCACCCTTAGGAGCCGAGAAAAAAGGAAAAAAGTCTGAAAGAACGCTAAGCAAAAACGAAGTATTAGCGCGGGCTGGGATGGGATGCGACGCGGTGGGTCGGGGGCGGAAATTTCACGCGAACGAAGTCACGGGCAATAGCTAGTCTAGTTTTTAATATAGAGGAAACCTAATTATATACAAAAATCTATGTAAAATTTAGAATTACGAACCATAAGCTGAAGTTATATTACGAATGGTGCTCATAAAAAAAAACATCATTTGGCAAAATATAACTTTGTTTTTTATAACTATTTGAATGAAGTCTATTACTTATTTTAAGCAAATTACGTTCAGGTTTTCACTATATATTCTTACAAAAAAAACACAGAGTGCAGTAAAAAAAAAAATATACCATGAAAAACAATTACAAAGACGCAAAAAATATTTTTTTCTTTAATCAAAACGATAAAAGATTGATTGAAATGTACTGAAATCGTAATTTCTGCAATGTATTATTAACGGTGACTATCTAGTTAGTTTTCTACTTTCTTTGATAACTGAGTTAAAATAACTACATACCTCTAAATAATAAAGAATTATAAAAAATATATTTTAGGGTCCATTCTCACTAGAAAACCGATACTGATACCAATTCAAAACGTAACGGTCGATTAGGGTAGGTACTATAGTGACAATTGACATTTAATAAAATATTTGAAAGAAAAAGGGAACGTTTAAATAGTAAGCTGACATTATTATTTAATTCTAATTGTTTTATGGTGGTTACATAATTGTGTAACATGTGATGTAACCTCTCTTGTAATGCAACACAATACGAAGGGTGAAAAATCAAAAAAATAAATAACGAAAAGGTAGTCATGAGGGGTGCCAACAGAAGAGAGAATTTAAAACTATAAAATAACAGTGGTCACTCTTAAAGCTACAGATAAACTGTTAAAATTAGCATGTCAGTGACGCGAACCCATAAGATTTTCCCCTACCGAAAATCACTCAACGTGCCTAAAGAAGTTTTAATTAAAAAAACGAAAAATACCCATGAATAAATACAAACAAAACAGCAATGACCAACAAAGACAACAGAGGTTCTACGTCTACTTTCAAGGAGACAAGACATTTTGTGAAATATTCTGAGATACACGTTACATTGCACGTTGCACTCGTCTGTACCCACCCTTACATGTAAACTTATCAAACAGCTGTATTCCAAAGTCCACGTAGGAATGCCTAGCTTCACATAGTGACTACTAGAAACACCTAGCAACTTATGTACTTATTTTAGATTAACCTTTAAATAAATTACTTTTCGACATTTTGTACATAGCCATTGTGATAAGTATTATTTATAATTTCTATGTATTTATTAAATTATTTTAATCAATTTTATTGTTGTAATTAAATCAATTTCTGGTATATTTCCATTTGTTTTGTTTTATTTTGAACCTTAAAATAGCTTATCGCATAAGACTGCGTTCTAACCTAAAGCGATGGCCGCGCAAGGACGCGCGAGGACGGAAAACCGGAAGGCGCCGATGACGTTCCGGTTCGTAGAACAAAAAGTGACATACGATCGCGCACTCGCGCGACGGTTGCGTTTGGCTAGGACGCGAGGTTAGTCTAAAGTAGTGATTTTTATCACAAGTATTTTTTTTTATTCCATAGGCTCATTGGTGATAGCACGATACTGCTAAAACCTGGTTATTAATATAACCAACATAATCTCATAGTCATCTCATAGTCTCTTCCTGGCGGGTGGGATAGGTGCTTTACACACATTGAAGTGATTACAACAAACAATAAAATACATTGTCAGTTATCCATCATTTACGGATAACGTGGTATCGGTATAGGTGGAACATAAATTACTTACGATCAAATTGTATTACCCGCATTGGTAGTACAAGGATTCGTAAATACTGGAATAGAATTCTATGAAATACTGGAAAAGAACTGCCTCGTTGTCTAGTGGTTGCAAGCAGTACTGCTGAGCATGAGGTCCTGGGTTCGATTCCCTGGTCGAGCATAGTGTTATTGGGTTTTTCCATCTGGAATTTCTTAGTAGCAGCTTGGAATCTGGATTTGTGTTCGGTTGATGGCAATAGGCTCGCCCCTATTACATGGGACTTAAACATAACTGGCGAAATGTGGGTGTACTCAAAGTACACCTCTGCTTAACCCTTCGGGGAACAGTGTTATGTGTTATGTTATGTAGAATTTTGTAAGTACTCGTAGGATAGGAATTTATTTGACAAATTGTTCGGTACTTTAGAATGGCAAAGTTGTTAATGAGCCTGATCCATTTGAGCTGGTTTGAGTAAGAATGCAGATGAGTGATCTTATTTAATTCAAGCTTAGGTATTTATTCTCAAGGACCAGGCCCGGGTCGATGGCGCGTTCTGTTCCACGCGCGCCTCAAAGAGATGTCAGCACAACAGAAGAGGTCTGCTAGGACCGATGCCTGCCGGGTCACGGGAAAGTCCGAAAGGGATACCGTGGCCTCTGGCAACGTACAGGCAACTGAAGGAGGGTTTTAGTCCGTAAGAGTCTGACACGCCCGAACGCAGTTATTTGATAATTTCCCAACCCTAAAAGAAAGAAAAAAGGTATTTATTCTCAATATTATTTAGATTCGTTGTGGGTTTGTGAATTGTTGATAAGTCAAAAGCTTCAAAAGAGTAGATGTACCATTAATTTGAGTGAGTAGGTATTGAAGTTTTGTATGGGACACTTGATATTTTTTTGATCCCATGGAGAAAGTTGTTTAGTTTTATGGTCTGTACTACACCCTTAAATATTCTGATACATGCTGTGTATATATTGCTAGGCTAGGCTTCCGAATATTGCTACGTTTTGTTAGTAACGGCCTACTTACAACACGTGTCAACAACTTTCAAACCACAACAAGAATAACGGTCGGTTAATGCAGGTTGTTTTACAATTCAATTTAATTTAACACTGATTAACCGTTTAAGTTTATTACATTTTCAAAGTTTTACGACGTAAAGTTACGATTCCAATTAATTTGTTGAGAATTTATTCGTTCTGCAATGTATTCGTGAGTTGGTCTATTATCTATGGAATTTATAATGTAGGTCGAACCACCTACGCGATATTAACTTTATAGTAATGAGATACCTAGCATTCGCTTTAAAACTGTTTTAGGTAACAATGCGTATACAATGCCGCAATTAAATACGTTCGCTCGTTCTCGTTGGTCTAGTAGTCGGAGAGTTCGATTCCCAGGTCCAGCAAAGTGTTATTGTGTTTTTCCATCAGGAATTTCTCAGTAGCAGCCCGGAGTTTGGATTTGTGCCCTGTTGATGGCAATAACCGCGCTTCCATTACATGGGACTTATGCTTAAGTCTGGTGAAATGTGGGTGACCTGGTAAGCCGACAGACGCTATCTCTGAGATACACCCTTTTAGTTTTTTCGCATCCAATGATATAAGCCAAATAGCGCTATCTAATTTAAAACATAAAAAAACCACTCAGAAGTTTTTTTATCTCCTTGTTTCCTTAAATTACAATTTACAAAAAGAAAATTTTCTCAAAACTTACTCCGATTGAGATAGCGCCTTTCGGCTTAGCAAGGCAGTATAGGTGCACCTCTGCCCAACCCTCCGGGCAATACAGGCGTGATGTTATGTTATGTTAGATAAACAAATGCTATTAATAATAGGTATTATGCCAAAAAAAATTTGATTATTAAAAAATATTGGACACGTATTTTTTCTTTTTTTACGTAATCTATAGATTACGGCGATACATTGAGTTAAAATGTGCCATGACGTCACGTGTATATACGATAGACACGAGACACGAGTAGATACATAAAAAAATACGTGACTAATATTTTTTTATTATCTGACTGACGGACTAATTACATTTTTTTTTTAACCCAGGCTTCTTCCCTATTTTATGTAGGTATGTCCACCGTTGTCGATTCCAAGACATGACCGTTGCAACCGCGACCCAAGACATATCACTGACAAGGAACTGATTTTGTTACACCTGTTGCTAACGGTACTGTGTACGGTCAACAACAGAGTCAGGTATGTAGGTAAGAAATGAACATCTATACCCTATGCAGGCACAAAGAACTGACTAGTCAGCACATGCATTGGGCTGATAACTAGTTGAAGATAGCTGCTAGCATTCCTTTCTCTTTTATTAAGGCGACGATAACCGACTTTTAATGATTTTATACTGAAGATCACGTCTAAACGAGTAGTGTTAATGATTTGGAAAAAATATAAGTATGTTTAATTAGAGTATTTTCTTAATAACTTAATATAATTATGAATATTTTAGATTATTTTTATATTACATAGTGAAATAATTTGTAGTTATGTCTAACGCGGATAAAAATAAACATTTAATCTCGTTATATGACGTATGTCAAAAAATCATAAATAAATAGTTACTAATTTGTCTACCTGATTGTATCCTATGACATATTTATGCATAATATTGGCTATTAGAAGCCATTTTAAGCAAAAAACCGACACTTTAAAATTTATGCTCCTATTTCTTCGAGAGTCTTTTTTCGATCTTTTAACTGAACAGACAGCTGTGCTGCTGGGGAGTTTGTTGCGCCACTTCTTCTTCCCAGCTAACGCACTAGGAAGTGGTGAAGGGTGGGCGTTTTGGGGGACTGTCTTATGTAATTTGACGTTCGAAAAGTGCTGATTCGCAGCCTAGTTTGAATAAATGACTTTTGAAATTTGATCCACAGTGCGGCGTCGTGTCGCTGAGCACTAAAACTTCTCCATTTGGGTACACGAGTGCTGGTTGCAAATACTGCGCCCCTGACCTTTTCGAAAGACACCAATTTGCCGACTGTACTGGTCACTGTACTGGTCTGGTACATTACTTACCTACTTACCTGTTAGTTCTGCTCGTGTTGTACGGATATATTGCTGATCCTGGAATTGTAGATTGTGTAGATAAAATAAGGTTTATATTCTGATAACTGTCCTTTTTAACCGACTTCAAAGAAAGGAGGAGGCAAATTTATTGTTTTGTTTTGCTCTCGAGGTGGTATCTTATAAATTTTAACTTTGCTTGGGTACTTTTTGAGTTAGCTTCTATAACAGGTATTTTTTCTACCACAGCTAAAAAGTGAAAAACTAAAATCTTTAAAAAAAAAAAAAAACAGAAGTGAAAAATAACTTTATTTCGGAAGTCGGTGTATTTGGTTCTGTATTTTCGTTTTTTGCAACCGACTTCCGAAATAAAGTTATTTTTCACATAGTAGTGTTTTTATTTTTCACTTTTTTAGAAAGAAAGAAAGAAAGCTTTATTTGCATAAATTGTAGGTACATGACATAAGATATTAAAATAAGTTGTGATCCTTGTACAATTTACCTTAAAATAGGCATGCAAAATTTTTTGGTTTTATCTCATAATAAATTATAATGATCATGCAAGTAATATTATTGAACATGAATAACAAATTAATTAAATTAGGCATGTCAAAACAAATTATATCAAATAAAAAAAATACAATTGAATGAACGAACACAATTACACGAATATAATGTCAAAACGAATACTTTATTAAATTAGGTTATTTACTTCTATAATTGTTGATAATCAAGAATAATTAGTTTATGTCATCATCATTTAAAAAATCGTTAATAGAATAATAACATTTCTCAACAAGTAGTAATCTCTTTTTAAAATTGTGTATTGTGTCATTCTTTATTATGTCAGGTATTTTATTATAAATCGTAGGAAAAAAAACATTACTTGCATGGGGCAAGTAATGTTTTTTTTAAGTAAAGCAGTATTACAACTCTCAACATGTAAAAGATTTTTATACTGACTCCTGACTAGTCTTTGCCTCATTTGTTGTACTGTAGTGAAAAGGTGCATGTTCCTTTTAACGAACATTGCCATTTCTAGAACATACATTGCCGGAAAGGTTAACAGTTTTAGGGATTTAAACACCGGAACGCAGCTATCTGTTGTCTTCATGTTCATAATTGACCTTAAGCAACGTTTTTGGGCCTTGAATACCTGTTCCCTCAGACAAGAATTTCCCCAGAAAATTATACCGTATCTCTGAGTAGATGCCACGATCCCATGATATGCAATCAAAGTTGTAGATATGTTCACTTTCTTAGCTAGATTGAAGAGGACATAAGCAGATACATTTAATTTTTTGCAAACTTCTTCTGCTTGTGGTTTCCACGTTAATTGACTGTCGATAATTATGCCTAGGAATTTCGCTTTATGTACTTGGTCTATCTTATGACTATCATATTCAATAATTAAATTTGGTAAAGATGTTCGTTGGTAAAAAGATATTATGTTAGTCTTTTCTAGATTAATTACTAATTTATTTTTTTCAAGCCAATTTATAATGTCTTTTAGTGTATTATTAATGTCTTCTTCATATTTATTTGTATCAGAACAACCAATTAATGCGGTGCTGTCATCAGCAAATAAAATCATTGGGACCTTAATGTGACCTGGTAAATCGTTTATATACAGCAGAAATAAAAGAGAACTTAAGACCCCACCCTGTGGCACGCCGTGTTTAATATATCGATACTCGGATAAGTATTTCTTTTCACGTTTGCTTTTAATACATACCCGGGATATTTCTGTGTATTGTCTACGGTCGTTTAAATATGACTTTATTAGATTGAACACGTTTCCTCTTATGCCATACATATTTAGTAACAATGTTTTTGGAAGTTTAACATCGAGAAAGAAACCATCTTGGATTTCTTGAGTTTCGTTACATTTGTGGAATAATAGGTAACTTATATGCGTTGATGAACAGTCCAATGAAATGATCCAGTTTGTGGATACTCCGTATAAACACAACAATGTGGTAGGTAAAGTGAGTATAATTAAATCACGACTGTCATTCTTTGACAGTTGTATACGAAATGGCTATAAAACGGCAAAATAACGTAGAGTGTCAAATTTACTTGACAATAAATTTCTCTGACAGTACTTCCCCGAAAGAGCAATTCTGCAGCAATCCGTAGAAAAGGCCTGTTCAGATGTGAACGATATCGCTGTCGCGCTCGGCGGCTATACCGAATCGGTACGCGATACCGCTACCGAACGCGTCAGCGATAACGCTTATATCTGAACAGGCTTTTATAGTAGTTACGCGGTATTACTTAGTAAGCTAAATAATTCCCTTACGAACGTCCATTCAAATCTCTTTCTAGGCCAAACGAAGGGTGTACAAACATATACAATAAAATTCATGCATAAAGTAATTGCTCCTCGCTCTGCCCTTATTAACATAAAAAATCTGCTAACCATACAAAGGAAAACAACCATAAAGATTGTATCATTCACAGTGTAATATTTTGTGATACATTTCGTACGCCCATAAAAAATGCATTCAAAATCGGGACATCTTCCTGTGCACGTCATGCGTGATGTCTCGGCCCGTACGCATAATGTATGCACCCTAGCATCCTGTTGACATGGTAGCGTGAATTTTCTCTTTTATCTTCATGCTTTTGCCTAAAAGATTGTTATTTCCAAGATATATATCGATCACATTACAAGCTACAGACATTTAAGTACCTTATTACAACTGAAGTCCAAAACAATGAATCAAGCAAAAACTAAAGCTCATAACAGCAATCAAAAGAGACATAAAAACTGGACACATGTCTAGATATGATGGAAAAGTTATATCACGAAGGAAGAGGCTTGGAAAAAAGGTTTGTTAAGGCACTGTTCCACGGCAGCTTATTGCTAAGATACGCACGTGTATTTTTAACTTCGCATACACTTCATTCGAGTGAAAGGTATTTTTTTGTTTCATCGCACGTTCACACGACACCGACAAAATTACATACATATATAGAGACAAACAGCATATTTAAACTCCTTTCATTTCATTTTCCGATCATTTGATAGGTGAGTTTAGTTTGAAATTCAACGTCTTCTTCCTCGAATCGGTGGCACGACAGTGTTTCAAATTTTTTTGGCCGATAACTTCGCTAATTTCACAGCGTTGTCGCTGGCAGCGCAGACGTCACAATCCAACACCGTTGGATAGGTTCACTAATGAATTAATTTGTCACTTTTAATTCATTTTGGTGATCGTTGTTGTTATACCTAAGTTGGGAAATTGAGTGTGAATATTCCAACTTAATTAGTTACTTCTAATTAATTCAGGATAAAATAAATTACCTACATTTTCTTCGAATAAAATTTATAGACGTTACTGAAAATTTGTGATTGTTAGAAAAATGCCACATTAGGCTAGTGGTCACAAGTGAGCGTGAGGTCCTTTTTTTTTCGGTGGGAAATTATTAAATAACTTCTCCCGCTTTGGGAGGAGCGGGAGGGTGTGTCAGACTTTTACTGACTAAAACCCACCCGTGTTCCTTCCGTTGCCTGTGTGCCGTGGCCGCGATATCCCTTTCGGACAAACTCGCAACCCTGGCAGGCATTGGCCCTTACGGACCCCGTCAGTTGGTGCTGACATCTCTTTGAGGCGCGCGTGGAACACAACGTGCCGTCGACCCGGGCCTGGTCCTTATCGGACGGCGAGCTACCCATTGCTCACCGTCCGCAAGCCCGCGCCTACGGTGGCCGGAAGTCGGCAGGTGACCCCCGACGCCCGGGGCGTCTCCTGCGGCTACCAGGGGCGCGAGGGCGCGAATCTTACCTCTCCCTCACGCGTTCCGCCTCCTCCTTCGCGAGCATTACTGCTTCGCAGAAGGAAGTGACGGCCTCCCATGCACTCTCGCTTCGAACCATGGCCTGAACCAGGGCTGGACGCGCGAGATCGCCGCCGCCAATCACCACCGTGAGGACACGGAGGTGCTCCGCCCAAGCCGGGCAGACCTCCACCGTAGGCTCCACCGTGTCCTCCGGGCGATCCACACAGTGGTGACACCCGGGCGTTTCCTCCCGCTTTATCCTGAACAGGAACCTCCCGAAGCAACCATGTTAGGTGAGGACCTGCGTCAGGTGGAAGGTGAGGACGCCGTGGTGCCTCTCTAGCCACTCCTCAAAAAGAGGACTTATCGCCACAATTGTGGCGTGCCTAGAGCGTGAGATCCTAGGATCGCTTTCCGATCGGATGGGTTAGTTTTTTTCATTAGGAGTTTTTCTCAATAGCATCCCGGCATTTGGATTTGTGGTTACTGCATGGCAATAGGCTCTGGACCCATATAAACCTTACAACTATATTGTATGAGACGGCCAAAATCTAAAATTAAAAAAATCCAAATGTAAAAGTAATTTATTCAAACTAGGCTAAGAATCAGCATTTTTCGAACGTCTAAATTACATAAGACAGTCCCCCAAAAACGCCCACCCTTCACCACTTCCTAGTGCTTAGCTGGGAAGAAGTGGCGCGATAAACTCCCCAGCAGCACTGGGGAGCCTCTAGGCACTGTAGCCTTGAAGATTAATCATTCACAAGAAAGTGAGAACGACCTACTAATAAGAGGGTAATATTTTAACACTCCTTAACTACTTCCTCGGTCGGAAATGAAAGTAAAAACTATTCATATTAGCATCAAAATGGAATCTCATGCATTTCAATGAGTAGGAAATCCGACTGTTTCGGTCTAGTGAATAGGGTTAGACTCGCAAGTCAGACCCTTGTCGGATGAAAGTAAAACTATGATGGTAAGTGCTTCTAGAAAGAAAAAGGAGAAGAAGATGGTAAGTAACTTACCATCTATCATTTAAGAGCGCACCGAACGGAACGATACGTAATTGTGAAATAATTGCGTTCGTTTGATTCCTTGCTGCATCGTTATAACATAACCTTTAGTTATGCAATTACCCCTAACTAATATTATTAATTCGAAAGTGAGTTAGTTTGTTTGTTTGTCGAACAGATTTTAATGAAATTTGGCACATGGGTAGAGTATGACCTGGGTTAGGAAATACTTTTTATCCCGATATTCGCACAGGATCGAGACTTATGCGGGTGAAGCTGTAGGCCGCAACTATTATGTAAGTATATTTATGGATTCAGTCTATAAATTGTATACCTACTTTAGAAACACGACTACTTGTAGAAAGTTCTTCTATAGAAAAAAAATCCAAAGTAATCTCTAAAAAATAAAATAAACCCTTATTGCGTCGTAAATATTTCACGGAAGGTCATCAGTTTTTAAAATTATAACTACATGTTTTTTATACCGTAAACATTTTATATTTTCAAAATGTGCATTTGTTTTAATATCTAATACGAAGGAAATACCTAAATTAAGGCTCGCACAGACCAGCGCGACGCGACGGCGCGACGCGACTCAAACAATGCAATTTCTAAGAAAACTGTACGGTATAACAAGAACCGGCGTCGCGTCGCGCGACAAGTCGCGCTGGTCTGCACAAGCCTTTAACGCGTGAACCGCGCATTCCATTCATTAGCGCCACGGTTACTTACCAACTGTTGGTATCATGGTTGATGGTTCTTTTTTTTGTTTTGTGTTCTTCGCAAATAAATGTATTTTCATTCTTTATTTTTATTTTTTTTATTCCAGTTTTGAGTTTATTTATTTAAGAGTGCTCTCAAACTTCCGGTTACTAGAAATTAAGATACGTAGTTTAAAAGCCCAATTTCACAGAGAAGCTTTTTAAACGCGAAGTAATTAATAAGTTCGTAATATGTGACACGACAGGAGCTCGTGGCTAAGTAACAACAGCCGCACTGGTCGATCCATCAGGTTAAGCTACGCTTGCCGGGGTTGGTCAGTGGATGGGTGACCATCTTTACATACCGAGAATCCTCCGTGCCTCGGAAAGCACGTTAAGCCGTTGGTCCCGGCTCTCATTCGTGGATCTTTGACAGTCGTTACGAGTCGTCAGAAGCCCGAAAGTCTGACACCAGTCTTACCAAGGGGTATCGTATTACCTAGTTACTGGGTTGTGGAGGTCAGATAGGCAGTCGCTCCATGTAAAATACTGGTATTCAGCTGCATCCGGTTAGACTGGAAGCCGACCCCAACATAGTTGGGAAAAGGCTAGGCAGATTGATTGTAATATGTGACACTCAAATACCTATTATAAGAAAATCTTCAAATAATTAGATAAAACTAACTATGGAAAAGCAGTGGTGGCTTAGTGGTAACGGCCCGACTTACGAGTTGTATGTAGGTCGTGGATACGGACGCAGAATATCATCACCGCTGCTCTCAAAACGGTGAAGGAAAACATCGTGAGGAAACCGGCATGTCCTAGAACCAAAAATTCGAAGATATGTGACATTTACCAACCCGCACTGGGCTCGCGTGGTGGATTACAGCCCACTCCCTCTCGAAGAGAGGAGGCCTGTATCCCAGCAATGGGATCTTTTTTGCTGATTATGCTATGGAATATTATGAAACTGGACCGATGCTCACCCCAGATGCAAATAAAAAAATGTTGAAGTTGAAAAAAAAAAAAAAAAAAAAAAAAACTCATAAAGAAACACAAACACGCCGCCTTTTATTAAAATTCGCTGCTCCCTATCAAAAAACAATTCCACAATTATTGTTTCAACGAGCCGCGGCCATTTTGTGAAAGTAGGATGTGCAATAAAAATAAAATTTTATGCCTTTTACATTGGTTATGTGCACCCCACAAGTATGCAATTGTTTGTAGAACAATTGATATCTCTGGATAAATTGATAACGGACCCCTATTATAGACTTATTTTTATTAAATTAAAGTATGAGTTTTTGAAACAACGCGCAACGGTCGAAATATAAAATGGGGTTTGGAAACGATGAAGCTTGGTGGGTTAACCCCTAAAAAGTCCTACTTTTATTTAATTTTTAACAACTATACTAAAAACAGATATAGTCAAGAGAAAATACAACATACATCTGGTCTTTCACGGCACTCAAGTGGTTGCTGCCGAGGTCTCTAATATTTCGTAAATGGCTTGCTTATCCAATCCATCTATTTCGTACAGTTCTCTTTGATGCGATGATTAATGGCTGATTGATTGATTTGATTAATGGCTTAGAATAGGTACCTACATGTGAACCACGTGACGAGAAGCAACTAATTAATGTGATAAACTCACTTGAACTACGTAATTTCCTCGTAGTTTCTCTAATTGTTGTCTTATTGTTCGATGTTGTCCAGCATGCTGAATATCTGTCGCGATCGCGGCGCGTCGCTTACTTTTTCATATTATGCAATTAGTGAATAAAGAACGGATTTAAAGCGAGGGTCATAGATGAATCACGAGCAAGTGAAGGATTCTAATGACTGAATCATGACCGTAGGGAGTGATTCAAGTGTTAGAATCCTGAGCAACGCGAAGGATTCATGGCCCTCGATATAAATTCCTTTTTATTCAAGAGTTGCATACTATACTTTATACCATGACTACGAGAAAAAGAAAGATTTGAACGAAAATAGACATTTAATGAAGAAAAAAGCACATTAAAATTAGAAGAATTACTAAAATTAGGAGTAATTTTCTTATTATTATTATTAGTATGGTCAACTTGTGAAGCGATATTCATGTCCTGTGTATCGTGTATTTTTTTACAAGGAGGTTATATAGCATTGAGATGGAGGTCCATTATATTGGTGTGTTCTAAATTCAAACACCAAAATAGTGATTAAAAGACCTTTTACAATGCATTTGCTCGAAAAGAGCCTTTTCCAAGCAGTAAATTAGTGCGGAAAGTGTCACTTTTTTTCACTAGTGCTTTTTAGTTTTCTGTTTTTTTTTTAATTTTTGTGGCCGTCGTCAGCCCGTTGCAGAGTTTTTATTATTTGAGAAAAGTTTTACAAATCAGATGATGATAACGATGACGATGGCTAAGGCGATGGCGATGGCGATCACGACATCGATGACGTTGGCGATGACGATGGCGATGGCAATGGCGGAGTCAAAGTCAAATTCAAAGT
The DNA here is from genome assembly GCA_916701695.1 of Agrochola macilenta. Taxonomy (NCBI): domain Eukaryota; kingdom Metazoa; phylum Arthropoda; class Insecta; order Lepidoptera; family Noctuidae; genus Agrochola; species Agrochola macilenta. Next base: position 14,953,699 of record OU753564.1, read on the forward strand.
CGAAGTCGAAATCGAAGTCGAAGTCGAAGTGGAAGTGGAAGTCGAAGTCGAAGTCGAAGTGGAAGTCGAATTCGAAGTCGAAGTCGAAGTCGAAGTCAAAGTCGAAAGTCAAAGTCATGAATGTTGTTTTTATCATTAATATATGTATACGTCGTAATTATGTTAGATGTTAAACATCATCGTAAGGCTCACTCGATTTTTTTTTTTTTTCTCTCACAATGCATAGTAAAACGTTGTATGATACACGTGCGTAAGATGATTTCCGCACTTATAGCATAAATAACTATTTATTCAGTGTTTTCAGTGAATAAAATAAGCTTTTTAGAGGGGGAATGGTATAAACATTAACATTAGGTGCTCTCCATGTCAGGGCAGTCGGGTAAATATGTAATTTTGTCACTTTTGACGTTTTCAAGTGGCATTGGTGACTGAAAAGTTGTGCGGAAATCGGTTGCTATGGTATGGGCATGTGATGCGGAGGAATGTCGTGAGGAAAGTTTTGAGTATGAATGTGATGGCTTTAAGAGTAGGGGAGGACCAAAGAAACGATGGATGGACTGTGTGGAATGATGATATGGATAGAAAGGGAGTGACTACCGAGGTGACGACTAATAGAGGATTATGGAAGAGAGGGACATGTTGTGCCGTTCATAAATACATTGGAATAAGAACAGGAGAATGACATTGCACAAGTAGGTGCTTAAGATTAGAAATTTGTTAAATATCTCCGCACCATTTTTTTTTGTTTTGCATACAGGGTGTAAAAAGACCCGCCACGAAGCCGTCATCTTCTGTACTTTGTGCAAAAATAATTGCTGAGAAACGACTTTAATTTTTGGTGCGAATATTCGCTGTTCGCTACTCGCGATCCTAACTCTGCACGAGGCTTAACGCAAAACATTGTGATATGGGTGCATGAAATGAAACAGAGATTTTGGGAGTATTTAAAGTTGAATAATAACATAAGAAAACAGATTTCGTAAAAAAAAAAGAAAAAAGATAATATATCGGCGGGATAAAATCGCGCACTGCATTTTCAACTCTCGGTGTTAAGCATAGCGTTGAGAATGAGGTGAGAAAGGACGAGAGTCCGTCCCAGCGCGTTGAAAAAACACATTGTTTTATTTTGAACTCTCGGCACTAAGCAGACCGTTGAAAATTGAAAATTTACACCCGTTAGGTACATACATGTTTTGTTTATATGATTTTAATTCTATTTAGCATATCCATCACCTGTAAAAAAAAAAATAATGAATCACCAATTACATAATAATAATGAATTTTGACTTATTAACTTGTACAAGTAAATATCGTAAACAAAAACATGACAGGTGACTTACGAATCCTTACAAGAAGCATCCTTCTTCGCACCATTTGCGAGGTATCCGGTTCGATTCCTGGCGGAAGTATAAAGTGTCAGTCGTTATTTCATAAAAATGTATCTTCACGCTTGCTTTCATTTATAGGGGAAACAGTGTTGTCGTCTCCGGTGTCTGTCCGTTACGACGAGGTGAGTTTAATTTCATACAGTTAGATCATTTAGATGTTAAATAAATCTCTGGGCCCAAAAACATTAGCATTGATTTTAGGGCTAAAAAAATAAATAATGGAGTACACGACCTTTTATGTAGTAGACAACATTTGTTATTAATATGTTCTTAATGATTATATTTTTGACAGAATATTGATGATTTTTGTAGGCGCTTATTTGAGTAGGTAATACCCGAATGTGGCGAACGCCTGTTAAGTAATATTGTTTTAAATATGAATCTCTTTCTTGAGTACCTACCTCTTCTTAATTACTCAAAATTAATTTTAATTACCCATACCAAAACAGAGTCACGGTTACAACACTAAAACAGCATTACCACGCACACAAAGACCATACAATTCCAACATTAACATCAACATCCCTAAATCCGGGCAGACACATCGGCGACACGCATCCACATCTATTAGGACCGAAATATCCTAAAACCGTAACCAATCGATTTGTGGCCGTGAAGTTGTACTTTTAAACCCGGAAAAGGTATCGATATTTGAGGAGTATACTACTAAGGGTCGGTGCCACGCGCTCCCGATCAGTTTCGGAATTAGCTTGCAGATTTTGTTAAATTAATTCTGTTCCATATTTGAAATTAATCTCTATCGTCCATATAGGTACTGTGAAAGAGAACATTATTCTTAAGTTTTCAAACATGAGTAGTACTTAGTATCGATTCTTTATCCAATTCTAACTACATTGCCTAAAGAATCAAAATGTAGTACATAAGTGGTAACAAATACCACTATTGAAACTCCGTACCACCGACGTACGCGACGGACAGGCGACTGCATATTAAAACCAAGCCAATGAAAAACAATATTTAATGAAAAATAACCAGTGTTCGCAAAGACTCAAATTCTAAAGAGAATTCAATGTACATCTTTGCTGCTTGGCACCATTTTTTTTTTTTTTTTTTTGGGTGGGAAATCATCAAAATGACTCCTCCCGCTCTGGGCGGAGCGAGAGGGAGTGTCAGACTTTTACTGACTAAAACCCACCCGTGTTCGTTCCGTTGCCTATGTGCTGGGGCCGCGATATCCCTTTCAGACAAACCCGCAACCCCAGCAGGGCTGATTGGCACCTCGACACTGTTTAGAGAGCATTACACCGTTATACAGGGTGTCCCTGGATGAAGTGCACAAACGAAAATGTGTGAAACTAGAACATTATTGAAAAAGAAAAAAAAATTGAAAAAAAATCTTTCTGCCTAATAAGTTCCCCTGTATTGAAATGTAATAACTTTTTATTAATTGAGTGAATTTCGGTAAAATAAAAACAATAATGATGGCTGATAATTGATATTGCACGGCAAATACAAAGAAACCCTTTAAAACACTCATCAAGTAAAAAAAAAACATTTCTTTGAGAAATTTTGAAATTTTTCATTGTTTTTTTTTACGTTTTAGATTTTTTTAAACTTTTTTGCCAATTTTTTTGTCGATGAATAATGGTCTAGTTTCACCCATTTTCGTTTGTGCACTTTACCCAGGGACACACTGAATATCGATAATGTTGATTCGATCCCTATTATATCCTCCTGCCACACACTATTAGGGGGTTACCTTAATGAAGTTTTAGGGTAGAGAGCACAATAGTCGGTCGTGATGAAGGATTGTGATTTCTGATTGATGAAGACGGATGGAAGAGGGTTAATGTATATTATAGTAATATAGTTCGTGAGATACATTAGGACGCTGTGAAGATTTGGGCGTGTAAGTTTTGATACATGGGGTAAGCAGAATTCCTGAGCTTTGATTAAGGGTAGGTCCTTGGTATGGTATGGATTTGACTTTGATACAGTTACAATTTTTAATAATAGGGATGTCGACTGGGAAAAAAATAAAGCTATTTAGTCCGTCAGTCAGATAATAAAAAAATATAAGACACGTATTTTTTGCTTTATCATATAAATAAAAAATGGGTAGGTCATAAAGTTAGTTCTCCATGACCTGCCACCACATGGGCATGCAAATCATAATCAAGTAATGTCATTAGAGATATCATTATAATCCCATTTTACAAATTTTACAGATTATATGTCAAATAATTTGAATCACAATAATTAAAAAAAATCATAATATTAGGTACATCAAATGTCAGTGGCTACAATATTAACTACGAGTATGTCAATGGATACAATATACCTAAGCATGTCAATTTAATTATGTAAAAATAAGAAAATAAATAATTTATTTTATCTAAATGTCAATAATGACCAATTACATTTTAATTTTAATTATTATTTCAAAAGAGCATGTCAAGAATAAATAAATTGAAAACAAGGAATACCAGGAAGTCAATCATTAAGTCATATAAAATTGCAACAACATCGATACTTAGGTCCGACAGATTTTTTCCGCTATGAACTCCGAGATAACACGTTTTACATAAGAGATTTTTTTTATAATAAAATGGCTATAACACGGCAAATTGACGTAGGGTGTCAATTTGCTAAACAATTAATTTCCCCGACTCTGCATAAGCTTCACAAAATGCTTCAAAAGCGCCTCCACACTTCTATTTCAACTTTTGTTCTTTCCGAGATGTGTTATCTCTGCTTACCCCACATTGATTAGACTATGAAAATGCCACAAAACAAAAAACAGCACCATATTAAACCACATAGAACATTACCCAGATGTTTGAAACACGAGACATGGCATGTGACCATAGTTTTTACATTTAGAAACGATAAAAAAAATGGTGATAAGTAAACGTATGGTATTCACTATGATTTATGTCAGTGCCGAAGGAAACGGGACTGTATGGGAAAAAAAAATGTTTGTGTTAAAAAAATGTTTGTGGTTTTTCTGGTAATTTGTTTTGTTATGGTCGTAGATCATTTTAAACTAAGGTCTGCAAAATATGCCTGTATTTTATTGCAGGTAGAATTTTGTAGCATATTTTATCAAATTAAAAAAAATACCAAGCTTCTTGTCAAAGACTGCCCTCCATTATTCAGATTTAACTTGAGATGAACTCTTAAACCAAATTAGTAGGTACCACCTACCTATGAACTTAGACGAGAAACAAAAAAAAAAAATGAATATTTTGTTACAGAAACACGTGCATATAAAAAAGAAAGATTAGCTCGAATACCCACTTAGTACTTAAAATATAGCAAATATATAGTTACATAAATGCACAGAAAAAAAGACGTGTGGCACTCGCCGCGGTAAAGCTATTGCATAGCATTTTTTATCAACTTATGCAATTTGTGTCACAGTGATGCGCGCGCATCTTAAAATTTCACTCTATGGGGGTGGGGGATGTTAGGTTATTTTCGTTACGGAATTTCTGGATTCGGTCTCCACGCTCAAGGCCCGCCATAGAAGCTATGCAATAGCTTAAAAAAGTAGTCGATACCTGCACGTCGTGACTGTGACAAGAAGGCTTCAAGCTTCAGTACTCAGCATTATGCTGTGCTATGGGGGACCTACAGCACAGCGCTGGTAGTCAGATAGGTATTTAAAACTAAAAAGCTTGTTAAACACAAATAATAATAACATTAAAAGTTCCCTCTTATTTTGGTCTTCGCCGCAGACGTGTAAAAATACAGTAATCCGCAAATGCACTGTAAAAATAACTAACAGACATCGAAATATTATCCGTTACTGACCTACAAGAAGGACATGATAAATTTATAATAAACGTGGTCATCATCGCTTAAAGAATTTGCCCGAAAAAACGTTACGTATTGTTTACGTCACAATACTGCTTCGAAACGCCATCTATTGCCGAGTAGTTGAATCTATCATTATTTTGGGGGTAATATTTTTGTTCTTTATTTTATTTTTCATTGATTAGGTATCTATAGGATTGATGTTTAGACCTTATTTAATAACGGCATGTTAAAGTAGGTCTGAAAAGAATCCCTGCACTAATTTTCAGCAAGCATGTTTGTATTGACACATAATACCTACAACACTACAAATTCCTCAATGTTTTTGTTCAGTATCAGTGTAATAAAAACTTTTTTACAAAAAAAAAACAACCGACTTCCAAAAAAAAAACACTACCAAGTGAAAAAATATTTTAATTTCTGAAATCGGTGTCTATAAGGGTTTTGAATTTTCGTTTTTTGCCACCGACTTCCGAAATTAAAGTTATTTATTTTTCACTTATTAGCTGTGGTACCTACCCCACATACATTCGAATAATACAACCTGCTATGTAAATAACAGTGACAGGAAGTTACCAGATCATCCACATATACTAAAGGCGAAAAATACGTATTATTGAAGCTTACTCAAAAACTATCCAAGCAAAGTTAATAAAATTTATATGGGACCAACTTGAGATCATACCCAAACATACAAACAAGAATTTTCAAAATCGGTCTATAATTAACGGAGAAATCGGAGGAAATACAGAAAAATATATATACGCGACGAACATATAACTTCTTCTTTTTGGAAGTCGGTTAATAAAATAATCTACTAACTTGTAACGTTCTAATAACTCTTCAATTATAAGTTTAGATAAAGCAAATTCAATTGAGGAGTCCGGGTATTCGCGCTAAAACAGAACGTTGGCGTCTGGTGTTCTCAGAATGAAGACTAATTTAGGGGTTTATTTATAAACGCTGCTTAAACTTATGTAATGATTAGCGACTGTTTAGCCATACATTTTGACGTTTGAAAGTCATTAACTTTAAGCAACGTTTATAAATAAACCCCTTAATTAATAAATTAAATAAGCCTAACTATCACAGTCCACAGTCCCTATACTAAGAGTCTTAGGACGTTGGTTTAGTGGTCGCAAGCCCTACTTTTGAGCATGAGGTCATGGTTCGATTCCAAGGTCACTTAAAATGTTATTGAGTTTTTCTATCTGAAATTTCTCAGCAGCAGCCCGGAATCTGGAATTGTGCCCGGTTGATGGCACTAGGCTTGCCTCCTTTAACATGGGACATAAAAACAACTGGTGAAATGTGGGTTTACTATAGGTACACCTCTGCTTAACCATTCGGGGATTACAGGTGTGATTTTATGTTATTATTGTCACCATGGTATGACACCGCCATGAGAACGAATGAATCCACACTGGAGGAACTCAACATCACCAAGCGGCTATCCACAATTTGCCAGAAGCGTGCCTTCAGCTTTTTCGGCCATATTTAGGCTTGTGCAGACCAGCGCGACTTGTCGCGCGACGCGACACCGGTTATTGTTATACTGTGAAGTTTTCTTAGAAATGTATTGTTGTGTATGTATTGTTCGTGTCGCGTCGCGCGACAAGTCGCGCTGGTCTGCACAAGCCTTTAAGCGTTCACCTAAGTATGTTCTGGAAAGGCTTATGTTACTAGGCCGGGTGGAAGGAAAACGCGTTCTAGGCTGAGCACCGGTGAGATGGTCAAACGCGATCAAGAAGCTGTTGGAGGCAGTATTTACCAAGCGGTCCATACTGCAGAAGAGCGCATAGCTTGGAGACGTGTCGTGTGTGATCGCGATTCTCAGCATTGAGATAACGACGAAGACGATTATTTTCATAGGTCCACGTTTGAATATGTGTTACTCCTAAACGCAGAAGTAACTATTTATAGCCCTTCAAACAGTGTCCCGGTAACCCACTTAGTTCAATTGAATCAATTTAGTTGTTCTATATATTGGAGCCGTAGCATACATACATACGTTATTTACTCTTACTGTTTTTGACTCTTGTTTCGCTTCGCCATCGTTAGCTTTTGGGCTTTTGTTGAGGGAGGGACTTCGACGTCTTAGAAGTATGTCCGTGAAGTTGCTTGCCCGTTCTTCTCCATAGGAACCTACTACGCTTTGGAATTGGCAACTAGCTTCATCTTTCTAACTGACCGACTCCTTTGACAATTCAATTCAAGTTTCTGCATCTCACGGAAATGGCTAAGATTTTAGCGGGTGTTGTTTTATGGTACAATTCCGTAGCCGACCGCAGACGGCAACTGCAGGCAACGTGTGGCCGCGACACGACTGGTTTTTATGTATTTCTATGAAATCTACGGAAGGTATTTCACCTGCCGTTGCCGCCTGCGGTCGGCTACGGAATGGTACCTTTTGGGTTTAGATTAAGTTACTATATTTATTTCAGAGTGTGTTTTGTGTCTAATATACAACTTTTTTTATGTAACCTTTCTAAAATAACCATAGATACGTGTTTAGAAAATGATTTATTTAAAAACTCACTCTGTTTTCTGGTGCTTGCTGTAACTTGGACGATTTTCAATACATATATTAAAATTCTGTCCTCATTAAGAAAAGAGAAGAATGAAACATGGTTTATTCTGTACAAACTAAACGCATATTAGGTACAAAAAAATAATATATTTAGTACTCCTTTAAAAAATAGCCAAAAGCCTCGTATTAAATATTCAAAACCTACAAAAGTTTGACAAAGTTTAATCGCTTGATGTCAGGGCCAGAGGCGAAAGAAAATTTACAATAATTACGTAATGTGTTGCGACACTAGCAAATGAAAACAAATTGATGTATCCTATTACTTCATTGATATTCGTGTGGGTAAGGGTGATTTTGGCTATAATGTGAGTATAAATTGTAGCCAAAAACAACCTTAAAAAACATAATCGACGTTAGTAGATAAACGTGCGACCACCAATAACAATCTTCTCTATAACATTGATAAATTATGTCAATCATGTCTTTAACAAAGGGACACAACCCTACCACCCCGTATGCACCCGCTTTTTATCACAATTAAAAGTAAATGAATAAAAATCTCCTCTCAACAGTGTCGCCATCTATACGGGCATATTATCATCAAGCATGTGGGCTTTGTTGTAGCACTTGCTGTATTTAACACCAAATTAGAGGGGTGATCAAGTGATCATTAGGGACATTCTGATTTTATATTATACTGGTTTTTGTCCGAGGCTGCGCCCGTGTAAAGGTCAGAAATTAACCCTCGGGAACGTTTTACCGGATATATTATTTATTGACGACCGTCCATTGTTTCTTGTGCAACCATACCATTTTATTTCATTCCTTAAAAAGCGCTATATAATTATTTATAAAGAAATATCTAATCGAGTTTAATATTATTTGCTACACATATCTATCTACTTTTATTTAAATATAGAATACATACACACTATAAAATTGATTAACATCCGTAAGACGTTCCCGTAGACACTATTTGTCTGGCATTTATGCTGAACTGGGCCTATTTGGCGCAGCCGTGAGGCACACAATATTATTTTAAGCTATCTTTATTTTTTCTGTTTTTTTTGTTTTGGTGTTAAATAAATTTCTTTTCTTTCTTTTCTTTCTTTTCTTTCTTTTCTTTCTTTTCTTTCTTTTCTTTCTTTTCTTTCTTTCTTTCTTTATTTTCTTTCTTGCTTCTTTGTCCTAAGTCTTACCTTTGTGCCATGTCATCACAAACTGTTCAGCCGTTAAAGCGTGAAAAGGTAACAGAGACAGGCAGAGCTACTTTTGCACTTACAACAAAACAAGAGAAATTCCTAGTGAGGGGCAATTAAATTAAAAATTGATTTAAAAGTTTTAACATAACACACATAAATAATATCACGCCTGTGGTTAGGCAGAGATGTCCCTATAGTACACTCACATTTCGCCAGTTATGTTAAGTCCCATGTAATGGGGGGCGAGCCTGTAAAAAGTTCTAATTTATCATAATTCAGCATACTAACACGGGCAGATAAAGATCTATGAAAACCAATTTATTTTCATACAAAAATAATTTACAGTCAAAAAGTTACTAATTTCTTTTTAACTCGATGTTTTTAACCAAACGATTAATCGTAATCGACGGATGCATTGTACTTTAACCGATTTTTGTGTTTAAAAACCGTGTGCTGTGTTAATTTTTATGGATGTCACGGTGCGTTTGCGTTATTGTTATAAGTTGCGTTGATTTGGATGTGAAAGAAAATTCTAGTGATGTTACAAGGAGAAAAAAAGAACGATGTAACATAACATAACATCTCGCATGTAATCCGCGAAGGGTTGGGTAGAGGTATATATACCTTAGTACACCCACAGTTATGTTTAAGTCCCATGTAATAGGGGGCGAGCCTATTGCCATCAACCGGGCGCAAATCCAGACTCCGAGCCGCTACTGAGAAATTCCAGACGAAAAAAACTGATAACTCTGCCCGACCCGGGAATCGAACCCAGGACCTCATGTTCAGCAGTAGCGCTTGCCACTTCTAAGTAAACTTTAGTATCATGTTTAGCAGGATTGTAGGAAGCGAGGCTGTACTAATAATGGTAAATAATGGTAATAGAAATACTGTTAAATAAACTGTGCCTTTTCAGAGTCTAATTCTTGGCATTGTGCTAACACTAAGTAAACACTTTAGTTTTTTTTTAAGCAGGTCTAAAATAAATACCTCGCATAATCAAATAGTACCTGGAAACCGAGCTCTGCACGGGTATAAATACGGAGAAAACGAATTATCCTAGATATGAGACCTAGCTAGATCGATTTTGGCCCCCGTAAACCCCCTATTGCAACTTTCATCAAAATCGTTACAGCCGTTTTCTAGAACGTGATCATAAATCTATATACATAATTGGGTATTTCTCATCAAATTTCGAAATTTCATTTTGCATTTTTTGATTTTGCTGAACATCTTTAATGAGTTTTTTAAAAACGAAGGTCCTCCATATTTTTGTGTATAACATGAAGAAAAATTACTTACAAAAAACTATGGAATGAGGGAATGACTGACAGGATGAGGGAATGATTTTTATGACAATTTGATACTAAATGGGTAATAAAAAGCATTAGTTAATTTGTGAATATATGTATTCGATCAGAAAGAAAGAAAGATAGAGAAAGAGAGAGAGAAAGATATAGAAAGCGAGAAGAAGAGAGAGAGAGATAGAAAGAGTGAAGAAGAGAGAGAGAGAGATAGAAAGAAAGAGAGAAAGAGAGTAAGAGAGAGAGAAAGAGGGAGAGTAAGAGTAAGAGAGAGAAAGAGATAGAAAGAGAGAAGAAAAGAGAGAGAAATAGAAAGAGAGAAGAAGAGAGAGAGAGAGATAGAAAGAGAGAGAGAAAGAGAGTAAGAGAGAGAGAGAAAGAGGGATAGTAAGAGTAAGAGAGAGAAAGAGATAGAAAGAGAGAAGAAAAGAGAGAGAAATAGAAAGAGAGAAGAAAAGAGAGAGAAATAGGGAGATAGAGAAAGAGATAGAAAGAGAGAAGAAAAGAGAGAGAAATAGAAAGAGAGAAGAAAAGAGAGAGAAATAGGGAGATAGAGAAAGAGATAGAAAGAGCTAAAGATAAGAATGGAAAAATAATAGTAAAAAGAAAAGCGAGTTTCATTACAAAAAAATAATCAAAGAATAGTTGATGAAACACCCCCACAAAGTCGTGCACCATCTTTGCTGCGCAGAGCAGACAATTTATCTGCCTCCATATTTTTGTGTATAACAAAAAGAAAAAATACTTAAAAAAACTATGGAATGAGGGAATGACTGACAGGATGAGGGAATGATTTTTATGACAATTTGATACTAAATGGGTAATAAAAAGCATTAGTTAATTTGTGAATTTATGTATTCGATCAGAAAGAAAGAAAGATAGAGAAAGAGAGAGAGAAAGAGAGAGAGAAAGGGAGAGAAAGAGAGTAAGAGAGAGAGAAAGAGGGAGAGTAAGAGTAAGAGAGATAGAAAGAAGATAAAAAAGCTTGGGATTGAGCTGCTTGCTCTGCTAAGCCTTGTGAAAACCATAAAACTTGACATTTTAATTATTCATCACAATAAACCAGTTTTATTTACACATTGACATTGTTGAAAATTATATTCAAAATGACACGATTACTTTGTAAAGTATTATATTATTTTAATTATTGTGAATGTGAGGACTATGTGGATATTTTTATTTTCCCTTTTCATTTCTTTTTTTCTTTCTCAGTTTTAATGATGGTCTGGCAGTTTGAGTAGTTGATGCGGCCTACCCAAATATCCTTTCCTTGGTATTGTTCGTCGAGTTGAGCTCCTTAAGTTCTGAGTTGAGCTCCACGATTACTGACAAATGCTTGCACTGACTGGACAGGTCCACTCAAATCTGTGTGGTTCTTTCCTCAAAAGACCATTTCAGACACTAATCTACATGGTCCTCACATGTCTTGACCAAGATTATGTCTGGACTTTAAAAGAGACTGTGACCTCTGAGTTTGTTTCAGCCTTTCTTCTCAGAGTAGTCAGATAGGAAACACCGACCTCACCTAGCTTATTTTTAATATTTTTTTATATGACGTGTAAAAGTGATTCCGATATCCTATTTACAGAATAAACAATTTCATTTCATTTCATTTCAAAGAGAGAAGAAGAGAGAGAGAGATAGAAAGAGAGAAGAAGAGAGAGAGAAATAGGGAGATAGAGAAAGAGATAGAAAGAGCAGAGAGAGAAAAGAATGGAAAAAGAATAGTAAAAAGAAAAGCAAGTTTCATTACAAAAAAATAATCAAAAATAGTTGATGAAACACTCCCACAAAGTCGTGCACCATCTTTGCAGCGCAGAGCAGACAATTTATCTGCTCTCAATAGACGTAGAATGCGCAAGCGGCGAGCTATTCTGTATGCGAAGATTAAAGATTTGGGAAATAAAGTAAGGAACGCAGTCAAGCTTAGCCAAAAATACAAGAAGAGGTATTTGAGATTGAAATCTAAAAATACTGACCCAGAGTCTCCAGCAAGTAAAGTGTCTTTATTATTATTTTTTTTTTTTTTTTTTTTTTTTTTTTTTTTTTTTTTTTTTTTTTTTTTTTTTTTTTTTTGGAAACTTTCCGAATGCCTTTTTTACATCTAAAACGGGTACAACATCAAATTCAATGTTATAATTGCAATTCATTATTAATATTCTAGTTCCCTAGTTAGCCACATTTCTTATTTCCATACAGTAATACTCGTATTGGCAAATTATTCAAAACAGGTAAATTTTTGACAGCTATTTGCGACGTTGACAACTTTCAGAATAAACGCTCTTAAAGTGTGGCTGTCTACATCACACTGTAAAACTAAAGGTTTTTGTGCAAACGTACATCACTTCACGCCTTTCCTCTGTGGGGGTAAGCAGAAACTACAGCAATATCTACATATTTTGCCTCGACCACGTTTCATAGTACGTATCTATTTTTCATCTTATTGAATCTCAAGACCAATTCCCGTTATTAAAAATCGTTCAAAATCTAGCCGTAATTTCATCTCAGCGACAATCCGAAAAAACGACAAAAATGTTTGTAACTGTTGAATTAGAGGTATTTTTGAAACATTGAGGCAGATTGGAATGCAACGTTCCTAAAAATACGGGAATTGCCCCGTGAATTTTTTATTTTTTTTCGGTTGCTTATTTATTTAAAAAAGTGGCCATGTGTATGTCGAACCACGCACAATGAAAGGTTCCGTAGTTAGGATGAATTTATCCCAAAAACAAACTTAACATTGTAGTTGAAAAACATGTTCTCCCATACATCGATATACTTCACGGTCGATTCTTTAACTGCAAATGTAAGGTTGTAATCGCAAAAAATAATAATTGTGTGATAAAATAACAACAATTTTCGGACATTTTCCTTTACATGTGCTGTGAGACCTTTTTTTTTTTTTTTTTTTGGGTTGGAAATCATCAAATGCCTCCTCCCGCTCTGGGCAGAGCGAGAGGGAGTGTCAGACTTTTACTGACTAAAATCCACCGTGTTCCTTCCGTTGCCTATGTGCTGGGGCCGCGATATCCCTTTCGGACAGACCCGCAACCTCGGTTTAAAAAAATATAAAAATATACGCTATTTTTTTGTAGGTACATAACTTTTTAGTTTTTGTTGAACAGTTCGAAAAATCCACTTAACACGTTCAGTGCCAGGAGCTCTCCTGGAGGGTTTACCTAGTCGCATAAGGGATGCCAGGAGCCCTCGCGGAGAGTTCATTTTAAATGTACGTTTTTCTTAGCGAATACAGCATTATAAATTATAAACCATGAAAATAAAATCAGCCGTATATTTAAAAACAAGATTAATTAAATAATTTTTGATTAATTTAATTAGTATAAGCGTTGGTTTTCAAACCCAAGCATTTTATTTTGTTTACGGTTACAAATATTCACAAAAAAAAAATTAAAGGTTTACACACATTATTTTCCTTCGTTTTACAGTGTTTTAAAACACGGTTTTAAAGCTAATGCCGTTGACCGTCCCCGATGGTTAACTTTAGCGCAAACGTAATGCTGGCAACCCTCCCGGAGGGTTCACTTCCAATATGTATGGCGGCATGGCGTATGAGTTGTGCAACAAGTTCATTGCCCACATCCCCCCTAGTTCTAGCTAAAACGTCGTTTACCAAATCGTGACTTACAATAAAGTTACAAATCAGTCTAATGTACTGCATCCACATAAAGTGTTGCCATAATACCACTCACCGGTGTTGCCAGTTATATGAGGAATTAATAACAATTAAGGCAAAACGAATGCAACAACTCAACTAAAACGCGTGACGAAGTTTGAATGAAACGAATTTGTTCCATTTTCGGTTTTAGGGGCTTTCTTCTAGTTTGGTTTACTGTTGTTTGGACCTTTGCCTTTGTTGGAGGTAAATTTTGTGGCTGGTTTGATCAAATTTTGATGGAGATAAAATTATGTAAATATGTTTTGTTGTTACGAAGATTACGAAATAACCATTTACTTAAGACAAATGTGAAAAAAGAAAGTAAAAATCTAAAACCCAATTACGAAAAGAACGTCAACTATAAAAGTATAAACATATTTCACAAAACATCAATGACGATAGCCGGAGTCACACGTAATCTGTACGATATAAGCGTCGTGCAGACCGGCGCGATGCGACTCTAACAAACAATTTCTAAGAAAGAACAATTACTGGTGTCGGGTCGCGCTAGTCTGCAGGAGCCTTTAAATACATGACAAGACGATTTGATTCCTTCGCAAGTTCAAGCTTTAATGGCTTAGAGAAGTTGTCTGTGATATCTAATCGTAGAATGCATCAACCAAGCACTTATTTCTTTGTATTTATTTTTAGAATAAAACAAGATAGGTATCAACATTTTTTATCGTAGTAAAGCGTCCAAATTCCAACTACAATACAAATTAACGTAATTTCTGTAAAGATAATGTCATTAACATAAAACAATAGGAGGGTAGCAACAGATGCGCCCTCATGTCGATACGATCTGAGTTGCGTACGCGCACGCGTTCGAATGTCAACTTGTTAAGTGGAAGCGCGTTGGAAACATGTTAGCTGAAGCCGTTTGCAGTTATTGGTGTCTTACTTTAGTGTTTTGTTTGGCAAATGTCAAAAAGCTTAGGTAGATATTTTAAGAGTTTTACAGGCCCTTCAAATAATAATAACCTATGAGAACTCATCTCTGCAATTGATGAATTTAGCTTAGAATTTAGGTACAAATGTGGTATCATTGGGCCACAATTATACAGGATGTAAGGGATATCCACCCGCAAACTGTTACCATGAATTTAGTAGGTACTTGATTCTAGGTCCAACGATCATCAGTGACAGCTTGCGCGGCGATGTCCATTACACAAAGTAAAAAAAAAAAACTCGATATTCAATACTCAATTCTTTATTGCATACCATATGTATTACTTAG
The DNA here is from genome assembly GCA_916701695.1 of Agrochola macilenta. NCBI lineage: Eukaryota > Metazoa > Arthropoda > Insecta > Lepidoptera > Noctuidae > Agrochola > Agrochola macilenta. The sequence continues at coordinate 14,968,816 of OU753564.1, forward strand.
ATGGCATAACAAAGTAAAAGACCAATATGGACCCTATCGGGCACAGCAAGTTTAGGAGAGAGGAAGAGGGCTAAGTATCAATTCAAGCAATTCAATATTATTATAAATTATTAGATGTGTTTAATTGGGTGTATAATTATGTATACATATATATATTATTAGTTTTGTGCATATAGGTATAGTATATTTATAACGTTAGCATGCAACCATCCCCTTAACCGAACGCGCGGCGCGTGCCACTCTTGCGCATACTCCTGGCGCCCCGCAGAGGTGTCATAATATAATGACATCTTAATTTATGCGGAAACACACTCGGCAATATGGCACGATCGTATTGATAGGCCACGAAACTACAATTTTATTGTATTACACGTATGCTTACAAAAGTCCACTAGATTCCAGTGTCTGCTATGTTTGCCAAAAACCGTTACATGTAAAGATTTTTCCTGCGGGTTCATTGTCATCTCAGAGTTCTATTGCTTCTGTCACGTACTGTGTTTTACCTAAATTGCTGTATTTCACCATCCTCAGTTCATTTTACATGCTGTTATTTAAGCACTTATTTAATTTAAATCCCTCCTCTCACCAAGAGGAGCAGTGGGAACATGAGGGGCTGATTATGAAGTTGGCTGCTTTAGTAGTTAGAGTTTTATATTTTATAAGTGGTTCTGTTTTATGTTTTCAGTACCTACCTGAAAGACTGCTTGATTGTTGGTCGTGTCGGTAAGAAACAAACCCAGTATACAAGGTTAGTACCGATACTAACCTGGGTAATATTTTCTTTCTTATGGGGATGCAGCCATTCAGCATAAATAAAGTTAGTGAAATGAAATGAAATTGTTTATTCTGTAAATAGGATATAGGAATCACTTTTACACGACATATTAAAAAATATTTAAATTTGCTAGATGAGTTCGGGGTTTCCTATCTGACTACTCTGAGAAGAAAGGCCGAAACAAACTCAGAAGAGAGAGATCAGAGAAGTAGCTATTGATCGCGGATTTGCCCGCGTGGAGGTGGGAAATTATCCCAGAAAAACATAATAGCCTTTCAACGAAACTCGTTCAGCCGTTTAAGGCTTGAAACATTCACAACAGACAGACAGAGTTACTTTCGCATTTATAATATTATTATAGTATGGATTTAGGCAAACGCTTTCAGAGGAGGAATGAGCATTTATTAACTTATCACTTAGCATGCTTTACGTGTTCGCAATTCATCATCATCATCATTTCATGAAGCCGAAAGACGTCAACTACTGGACATTGGCCTCCCCCTAGCACCGCCACTTCGACCGGTTCTGCGCATCCAGCGGATTCCTGCGGCCTTCGTGTTGCGATTGCAGACAATAATTTTAGGTTTCCTCACGATGTTTTCCTGTAACATCATTCAGTGGTGTCAAGTTTCTAGCCTTAAATCTAAAACCTTGGCATGTACATTTTATTTATTATTTAAATAAGTAGTAAACAAACGTGGTGGTACAATATCGCACCACCGATCTAATAAATAGCCGCCATTGTATGCAGATGCGCGCGCGCAGTAATTCACTCGTCGCATTTACTTGCATAGCAAATGCTAATTCAGCAATGTCAATTTATTTTGTTGATGGATGTTTGAATATTTTGATCGATTTGAATTTTTATTATAATTAAGTATAAGTATGTAATTTAACAACTATACTTGTATCGTGTTACCCAGTAACTGGGTTGTGGAGGTCAGATAGGCAGTCGCTCCATGTACAATATATTCAGTTTTAGCTGCATCCGGTTAGACTGGAAGCCGACCCTAACATAGTTGAAAAAAGGCTAGGCAGATTGATTGATGTAGTTTTAGTTTTATAGTTCAATATTTGAAGTTATTTCGTGTGCCATTTAGAAAACGTAGATATATAAATCCTTTTTTATTGAATTTCGAACATTTCTCATGCTAAAATTGTCGATTTCCCAGTGATTAAAATAGTGCTTACCTAAGTTTTCTGATGAGTTCTAATCTTCATGATTTCATTATAAATGTATGATTTTTTGCTTCAGACCTAGCTCTTTGCGCAGTCTGCGCAGAAGCCAATTACCCACTGTACCAATCACCTCGTTTATAACGTTAAGAAGCTTTAGCTACGGACCTTCCTAATTAAATAATTACCATAGGATAGGACTCAAAATTACTGTAATAATAATGACACACTCCTTATAAACGGAGGGTCAGAAACAAACGACCATAATGTCCCAAGACCATACCGTCACCGTCACCATCCGGTGACCACCGTGTGGTGCAATGTCATGCTAAGTGCTAAGAAGTCTATTATTTATACGACTGTCATTAAGAGCATTTAGCTACAATGGTCGCTAAAAATGGGCCTTATCAGAAGGCTAAAATTCACCCAACGGGCAATGGAGAGGAAGGCATCTCACAAGATGGACCGATGACCTTGTGAAGGCCGCAGGAATCCGCTGGATACGGAAAGCACAGAATCGGTCGAAGTGGCGGTGCTTGGGGGAGGCCTACGTTCAGCAGTGGACGTCTTGTGGCTGAAATTATGATGATGATGAGGGGAAGCTAATGGGTTGCAAAAGCGTAGGTACCTGAAACTCGACATAATTATGGAGACTTTCAATCAATCTGCCTAGCCTTTTCCCAACTATGTTGGGGTCGGCTTCCAGTCTAACCGGATGCAGCTGAATACCAGTATTTTACATGGAGCGACTGCCTATCTGATCTCCACAACCCAGTAACTGGGTAATACGATACTCCTTGGTAAGACTGGTGTCAGACTTTCGGGCTTCTGAGGACTCGTAACGACTGTCAAAGATCCACGAATGACAGCCGGGACCAACGGCTTAACGTGCTTTCCGAGGCACGGAGGAGTCTCGGTATGTAAAGATGGATAGAACCCATCCACTGACCAACCCCGGCAAGCATAGCTTAACCTGATGGATCGACCTGTGCGGCTGTTTTTACTTAGCCACGAGCTTCTCAATAATTATAGAGTTTTTCCGAGTGGAAAATAATAAAAAATAAGTTAATAATAAATATTAAATTCATGCGAGATAAATCAGAAAAATATTTTCATTCGTTTTTTTAATAACAGTTACAATCCACAAGCAATTAGAAGAATTTGGCATGTTTTGCCTCATTTTGGCAACCTAGGCTTACTTACATATTCTTCTTAGTAAGTAAGTATTCTTTGCAATATGTTAGTTCGACACGCAAGTACAATATACTGAAACATATTTTCTGCCAATTACTTCTGTCACTTGAAATCGCATGTTTCTTCCACTTTCATGTTAGTTAAGTATATTAATTAGCATTCTTCAAATATACCGAAACCGTCTGTGCAAGCCTTTCTAATGTTCACACCGACTTTCTTTACTTATCTTGTCCTTTCTATCTCGTAAACTATAGTTATTTGTTAAAGTGTTCTCATCTCTGCGATATTTCGTGTGAGAGCAATGAAAAGTGGACAACGAACTTGCAGATTTTGCAGTGTAAACAATTTTTTGACGATGCAAGTCATTTGTTGTTTCAATAGGGACGACGAAAAAATTTGAGATGAGATTATTAAAAAATATGGAACACGTTTTTCTTTTTTACGTAATCTAAAGATTACGGCGATACATTGAGTTAAAATGTGCAATGACGTCACGAGTATGTAGATTTTATACTTACTTGTGACGTGGCGACCCCCACTCTCCAACTTAAAATGCGCTTTATCTAAGTAATTTGTTCTTAAAAGATAAAGCAAAAAATACCTGTCTAATATTTTTTAATTATCTGATTGACGGACTAATTAGAATTTCTTTTTTTTTTTCTCAGGCATCATCCCTATTTAGTTGTATGCCACAGGCAACGAGCTTGCATGGTGTAAATGGGACTTAAAAGTTCACTTCGTGACTAAACAAATCTAAAAGAGACTCACACTCATCTGTTTTTTTTATGTTTGCAGATTCTCATCTCGGCACACATTCTCGACATAGACTGAGGAATAAGATCGAGAGGATGAGAAGCAGCCTGGTAATAGTAAAGACTTGCGATCACCAACATAGGTAACTAGCTTTAGGTCGGATATTATCTCACGGAAACGTACTACGGGATAAAAAATATCATAGTCTGCATTCGCAATTTATTTGCCAAACGTGTAAACAAACACGAGTTTTCCACTTAGACAAACATTAACTTTATGCAAGTGTAAATAAAGTTGATTTTAGACCGACTACCGTACTGTTGAAAAAGTCATAAAAAATATGTAGTTGTAGCAGAAACTGACCTTTATGTGTAGGCAGTTTTTGTGTTTCGTTATTGACATTATGTATAATATTAAATAAATAAATCTGACTTGTGTGAAGTTGATGAAAATGTAAATGTTTATTTCTTAATTACTTTGACTCTTGACTGGCTAATTTTTGTTTTATTATACATTTCGATGACTAGTTTATGACACTATTCTGTAGTATTATTATTATAATTTGATTGATGCAGTTTTAATTTGTTATGTTAATTGCTTTGAATAATGGACAAAATAAATAAGTATTTGAGGTTTATATCCTATTAATAAAAATAACCTATCTGTTTATATTTGTGCGCCGTCAAGGCAAAACATGACTGTGCTATAATTTAATGTAACATCTTGCATGCAATGTGTGTATACTTATGTTTTGAACAAATAAATCTTATCTTATCCTATCTATCTTATCTTATCTTATCATTACAGTTGTTGTTCCTAAAACTCGTGTTTGTTTACATCTTTGGCAAATTTATTGCGAACGCAGTTTATGTCCTAACGCATAGGTTATGGTCTACCCATGTGCCTTTCGTCCAAATCCGTTCAGCTGTTTAAGCGTCACAAACAAACTCACTTACGCATTTATAATAATTATTAAAAGTTATAATATCAAAATACTGGAAACTGTAGGTAACTAACTAGTGCCATGGAATGCTGATTTAGTTACTGCTTGTCTTTTTGAAGTGAGCACTCATATCTGATCTGCAAGGATTAATTACAAATTCTGCCAAATCCATAATTATATATGAATTTACTAATATTATGTATTCGAAAGTAATTCTGTTTGTCTGTTACATTTTCACGCCCGGCTGAAAGGATTTCGATGAGATCTGGCACACAGACATATGGGATACTTTTTAACCTGTTAGTGCTTTCTGCGGGCAAAAGTTTGCTATCAATATACTATGTCATGGATGTTTAAAATAAACTGGACTTCATTTGTCCTTCACTTAGTGAACTAGGTCAACTAAAAACAGATCAAATGATTCCAGCGAGTCATTCGCTCCCGATTTACTTGTAACTTCACGATCTCTAAGTACAAAAATTATAAACACTTCCCCTTTCAGAATCACTCTCACTTTCTGGGCCCTTTCAAGGATGACGGGATTCGGAAAAAATGGAGGAAACACCGAGGACTGGTGGTCACGAGTTGTCCAGTGAAACGGGATAGAATGGAACGGATGGATAACACTTAGGTTATTGCTGCTTACCGAGATAATAAAAAGACGCGATAAGTAATGCGACTGGTTACTGTAAAGATGGAATATGCTTAGATGCATACCTACTTCAACTGAATGAGACGAAATTCAAATCTTGTATAAAACGCACACTATGCAGGCAGGCAAATATGCCTAACTTATAATTATAAGTTGGGGGATTACATCGCTGATAAAAATGCTTGGCTTAATGCTGGTCCTGCTCCACAACCACAACTGTTTGATTAACATTTGAAAATACTGTTGGAGCTGCTGAAGATTTTAAGACCATCTTTGCATTGTATAAAATCAATTTCCTTTGTATTATATAATTTCAGAGCACAGGTACTATGTACTAAAGAGCTAATATTTACCGGGTAATACTTCTTTTATTGACTTGAATGTGCCCTGGCGGCTGTGAGTATGTCATGCTCACTCAGATGTCTCGCTAATGGTGTGTGTGCGTGTGTTGGATATTTAGCTCCTTTCAAAATGGTTGAGCTGAATGGTGCTAAACCATGCGTCATGTTCGTGAACGGGCGCCGTCAGTTGGGACTGGTCCACTCTTAGCTGCCTTGCCTGTTTTTTGTTTTTAATTGTTCTTTGTTTTATCTTTTTATTACGGACGCTTCTAACTTGCACGTTTTTCTACATTGTTCTCACATGTTTAATTTCAACATGAATGATGTAACCAATATTTTGTGACAATTTATTTAAAAGAGTGTTCGTGGAGTTTCTTGCCCGTTCTTCTCCATAAGTACCTACTACGCTTTGGAATGGGCAACTAGCTTCATTATTTCCAACTAACCGATTCCTTGACAATTCAAAAGTGCCTGTAAATGGTTTAATTGAAATAAATGCTTTGACTTTGAGTTTGAGTTTGATGTTACTGTTACTCTTTCAGGTTATGGGGTAATATTAGAAAGTGCTCTGAAAAATGTTCAAAAGAAACGGAGTAAAGAAGAGGCAAAGGGTATAAGTAAACTAAGTAGCAATTCGCTGTTTCTGCTCAGGAATAGTGACAGTCAGGATAGGATGGAAACCGAAAAAAGGGAGCAAAGAACTTGTATCTACCGTATAATGCCCGTGGTTCGACCGCGTAGTTCTACTAGTAAGACCAAGGGTATTTTTCTTTTCGGTGGTTCTATCAATCGAACCAACTATTCTTTAAAAAAAATTGTTGGTGATTTTTGGGAGTTTACGAGTTTACGAAGACTGGTCGATGTGGCGACGCTTGGGGGAGGCCTATTCCAGCAGTGGACGTCTTTCGGCTGAACTAATGATGATAAATATTGGTTCTCCATTAAGTAATTTCATTTTCTTACACTCATGAGGTAGATGAGGGTAGGAGCTCGTGGCTAAGTAATACCAGTCACACGGGTCGATCCATCAGGATAAACTATGCTTGACGGGGTTGGTCCGTGGATGGGTGACCATCTTAACATACCGAGACTCCTCCGTGCCTCGAAAAGCACGTTAAGCCGTTGGTCCCGGCTGTCATTCGTGACTCTTTGACAGTCGTTACGGGTCGTCAGAAGCCCGAAAGTCTAACAAACAGTCTTACCAAGGGGTATCCTATTACCCAGTTACTGGGTTGTGGAGATCAGATAGGCAGTCGCTCCATGTAAAATACTGGTATTCAGCTGCATCCGGTTAGACTGGAAGCCGACCCCACCGTAGTTGGGAAAAGGCTAGGCAGATTGACACTCATGAGATAGATAGATTCTTAACAACAAGTTCTGTCGACGTCTTCCCCAAGATTACTTTTGAGAAGTAAACTATGGCCACGTCAAAACTATATTTACGTCGAGTAATCGACCATCTAATGCAAATAATAACACAGCACTCCATCATTTTAATGAAACCACCTATCACAAACCTAATGTCACCAATAAATACTTAATTTAAACATAGGATGCGCTTTGCGGCGCGTGCGCTTAATAATTAATTCAGCGGTACGCCACCAGGTGGCGCGGCAGATGCTGCTGTAGATCATTTACATTTCTAATACAGATGGTTTGTGATCGATGATAAGAGGCCAGAGGGCAGTTGTGGTCATGTTTTGGGCATGATGCAGTAAAATAATAGAAACTGAACATTCCAGCAGGAATCATTGAACTTTACAAACGATTTTAAATTATTTTTCTTTGTAATGAATAAAGTCAAAAACAACTGAACCGATTTAAAAAATTCTGCCACCAGTAGAATGCTACATTATCACTGAGTAATTATAGCTATAATTTATGAAGATATCACGCGGGCGAAGCCGCTGGCGGAAGCTACTTTTCTAATATGAACACTGCGTTAATATTTAATCCATTTTCGCTTTTATGATTTAGTAACTAGTATTCATAAATCCAGGACGCTATTGGATAATTTATATATCTTATCTGCCTGTTGCTAGATGGGTAATGTTCTGAAGGGTAGTTTAAGAATACATCTACTTCACCCCCAGGAACACCATCTTGATTTATTTTTAGCACTTCTTTAATAATAAGACAGTGCTAAAAATAAATCGAGATGGTTCCAGCGTAGAATTAAAAATAACCTCTACGTAGAGAACAACCCCTAATAATCTAATTTAATTTTTTCCATTTTTAGATCTGAAGACTAAGTAGTTAGTAATTAACGGCTCTAAAATAATTATATAATTTAGATAAGCACAATTATAATGACAGGGTCTGTTGGTGAGGGTCAGGGGTAACAAATTGGGGTGTAATATGATTGTCTTACTGATAGCAGACTCTTGGTAATGTCAGTTTTATTGAGAACATTGACGACGGTTGGGATTTGAACTTTTCTAAAGCTCTGTTCTTCTTTTTAACTTAAATTTTTTGTTTGCGGGAGCCTTAATAGAGAGAGATGACATACCGAGATATACCCCTTCGTGCCTCGGAAAGCATGTTAAGCTGTTGGTCCCGGCTGTCATTTGTAGATCTTTGACAGACGTTACGGGGTAGTCTGAAACCCGAAAGTCTGACAACCAGTATGAGTTGCGAGTTGAGCTTCACGATTACTGACAAATGCTTGCACTGCCTGGACAGGTCCACTCAAATCTGTGTGGTTTTAATTCCTCAAAAGACCATTTCAGATACTAATCTACATGGAGGACCATGTAGATTAGTATCTGAAATGGTCTTTTATAAGGCCTGACCAATATTATGTCTGGACTTTAAAAGAGACTGCGACCTCTGAGTTTGTTTCGGCCTTTCTTCTCAGAGTAGTCAGATAGGAAACGCCGAACTCATCTAGCTTTTTTTTTTGTATGACGTGTAAAAGCGATTCCGGTATCCTATTTACAGAATAAACAATTTCAATTCAGTCTTACCACCAGTTGGGGAGCGTGTGCCCAGTAACTGGGTTGTGCAGGTCTAGCAGGCAGTCTCTCGACCCCAATATATAGTTGGGAAAAGGCCATACAGATGCTGATAAGAGAGAGAGAGACATAGGATTGCCATATGATCGATTAAGTTGTATCGTTGCCAAAGGAGTAATCATCTCCAACTATCTATCTACGTCATGTTCGTAAACGGGTGCCGTCAGTAGAGACTGGACATCTTTTAACTGCCACCATGGCTTATTGTAATTATTGAATTGTTTACTATGGACACTTAACGTGCAAGTCATTCGACATAGTTATCTCATGTATAATTTCAATATAAATAATATTTTGATTAAAAAGAGGGGACTCCAGGGAGTTTCTTGCCCGTTCTTCTCCATAGGAACCTACTACGCTTTGGAATGAGCAACTAGCTAACTTTCTGACTGACTGAATCCTTAATAATTCAAAAACGCCTGTAATTGGTTTCATTGAAATTAATGCTTTGACTTTGAATTCGATCTTTTCACCACAAGCCATGCGACACCCCTAGTCTAAAATCTTCAAATCTTGTAGTCTAAGATTGTGTTGTTAATTTTAGCGCAGGTGGCAGTGGAAATGAATAACCAGTGTCGAGGGTGCTTGGAGTGATATCATCAGTTTTGTTAGTCGTTTTAATTAAACTTGTGACTCTTGAACAATACTCGTATTGTCCAATATGATTTGATTAAATTTGTATGAGTTCTGCAGTTTTTTTAAAACTTTATATCTTTCAAACTTACCGTTTTACCGGTTTTATTTAACTTTTTTGAACTAAACCGTTTTATAAGAAAAACCCCTTTTTAAATGGACGTTATTAGGGCTATAAATAACATTTAACGATGCAACATTGTGCCTTACATCTTGCAGGGTAAGCCACACTCCAGGTGTTGGGTAAATTGGAAAAAAGGTAATTTTAACCCTCTGCTGCCTTGAGGGCGCGCTCGTAATGAAGACGCGACCTTTGAGTAGAGTTAAGAATCTATGAAGAAAGAAATAGGTAAGTTTAAAAAAAGGGATATGTAATTTTTAAGATTAGGAATATAATAGAAAAGGAGTCAAATAGAAAACATTTATTTTCAGGGAATGTTTGATGTATGATGCACTGGGAGAAAAGGTAATCTACAGCTACACGCACAGTCTAAATCGCTGGATCTTGAAGCATGAAATGTTGTTTTTTATAATGAAGTAGTTTCTTTTATAATGAAGGTGAGCAATATGGAAGGATTTTATAAAATTCAACCCCTAAAAGGGGTTCAAAGGGGATGAAAGTTTTTATAGAAGTTTGTCGTTTTTGACAATGGGAAACCTCATCGGGTGTAATTCAATAAAACCATAGTATTATTTGAAATCTATCTCGTGTCAACCAATAAAACCTTTCGGAGTCCGTGGCAAAAAACGGAAATTCAAAACCAAAGACACCGACTTCCAAAATTAAAGTTATTTTGCACTATGTAGTGTTTTTTTGGAAGTGGGTTGTTTTGTTTTTAGTAAAAAGTTTTTACGAGTATTTTCCACTTTTTAGTTGTGGTACCTACCCCATACAAATTCGAATACCACTACCTGCTATGTAAATAACAGTGACAGGAAGTTATCATCATATCATCCACATATACTAAGTGGGAAAAATACGTATACGTATTATTGAAGCTAACTCAAAAACTATCCAAGCAAAGTTAATAAAATCTATATGGGACCAACTTGAACCCTTTCATAGAAACAAAATTTTTCATAATAGGTCCACAATTCACGGAGAGATTGAAAAAAAAACATACATACGCTACGAATATAGAACCTCCTCAATTTTTGGAAGTCGGTTAAAAATACCTACATAAAATTGATTTATGATCATTGATCGACCACAATTCAGTTTTACCATAACAAAGCCGTAGCTAACAACCCTCTTGTTAATACCGTATCTAACCCTTCACCGTTCTATGTCCAGATGCATGCGAGGGTGTAAGGGTCACGCCAGGTGTAGCATAGGGTCCGGTAGACCATTGTCTTAGATATACCTACTGATAAAGACAATTACAAGGTTCGTTATAGACCTTGGAAATAATTATTGGGAACTTTTTTGGTTAAAAGGTTTTGATTTTCTCACTAAAGGTTGTTGTTATTAGTGATTTATTGAAAGTTTGGTTTGGAAATAAGGATTTTTGTTCGATCTTTGTGATTCATCAGGAAATAGCTACCAGTTTTTAACCGACTTCAAAAAGGAGGAGGTTCTCAATTCGACTGTGTTTTTTTTGTATATTTGTTACGCGATAACTCCAACAATTATGAAATGATTTTGATGATTATTTTTTTGTTTCGTAGGTCATACTTCAGAGGTGGTCCCTTATGAATTTTATTAACTTTGCTTTGGTAGTTTTTGAGATAGCTTCAATAATACGTATTTTTTCCACTTAGTGTATTATTATATGGATGATGTTATAAGTTCCTGTCACTGTTATTTACATACCAGGTAGTGGTAGTTTCGAATTTATGTGGGTAGGTACCACAACTAAATAGAGATTTTTTTTTTTTTTTACAAAAAAACTTAAAGAGTGACAGTTTATCGTAGCAATTAGTTTTTTTTGTAAACGTATGTACTTTATTTTAAATAAAATTGCCGAAAATAGGTATCTATATAACAGATAAATAAAGTAAAAAGACACTTCCAAACAAGAAGTTGCTGATTCGTGTTAGAAACATCTTCTGTAAAGTAATTTCTGTCGATGTTTTTAGTTTTTCTAATAAAATTTATAATTTCACTACTTCTTGCTTCACGTTACCAGGTGTATTCTTGCCAGTAAAGGCTCCACCAGGTGTGAGCCAAAGTGCGAGGGTCGAATCGACCGCCCATCGACCGGATTGTCTTTAATACAGATAGTGGCAATTACAGGGTTCGTTATAATGACATGGCGATTATTATTTAAGGTTATTTTAAAGGGATTGTTGTGAATGTGGGGATATTACTTTAGGTAATATTGATTGCAGTGCTGCTCAATACCTACGTATTGAAGTAGAAATGAATAGGTAAGTACTTAGTACTTACTTAGTACGTACTACTAAGTACTCCTATACTATTAATTGATAAATATTAGTAATTACATTCGCAAAAACGACTCTAACGATTTCGATGAAAGTTGCAATATTGGGGTTTACGAGGGTGAAACATCGATCTAGCTAGGTATCATATCTGGGAAAATTCGTTTTCTCCATTTTCACAGCCTCGGGAATGTGATTCAATGTTGGTATACCTAGACGATTATGTAGATTAGTGTGTGAAATGGTCTTTTGAGGAAAGAACCGCACAGATTTCATTAGACCTGTCCAATCAGTTTAGTCAATTTATTTCCACGTATATTATTACTTACCTAGGTACTGTGGCGGTATCTACAACGTTACATGCAAACTACGCATCACACTGATGTCACGCAAAATCCTGCATCGCGCAAGCAGAGTTTACCGCACGACGAGTATAAAGGGTGGCAGGGACATCAACGCCAAAACTGATACCATGGATTCACTACATGATTCTGAACCTCCCTGTGTTGAAATTATTCGTCGGTTATTTAAAAAATTATCTGCTGGTCCATACATTTTGACCTCGTAGGTACTGCACTTTTCTATAATAATAAATAAATGATTGAGTATTAAATAAGTTCCGTTTAAAACAGGTAATTAAGAAGTAACGGAAATGAAATTGCTAGTTTAATAGCAATTAGATGTACCGTGTGATAATGCTCTGAAATGAAAAGCAATGAGGCTTTCGATCAAATAAGTCGCAATTAATTTCTTCAACCCAATTGATACTGATGCTGATATGGCCGTGCGAATATTTTTTAAGCCACAAAATCCCGACTTCAATCGTCGGGCAGTTGCCCACCAGACTCAGCACCCATCTGGTCGGAGGACGATGAGTCAACTTTACACCCTGTTCCTCATACCTCTATAGTACTTATAGCCTTAATTATAGGTCCAAAGGCCAACTAAACATAGCCATTACAATTTACTTCTATAATTGGCTAAAAGGCTTACCATATTCACCTTTAGCGTAAAACTGCCACACCGCAAGCCGCAACTACCCGTCCTGTATACCCCCTTAGTCTTGAAGCGTTAAATTTATGCAACGAATGTATTTCAGACAAGGGGAGGATTGGTTTCCTTGTCTTTAGTACTATCGGTTAGTTACTAACTAGTATCAGCTGTTTGAAAACGAACTCTATGGTTTACCTGAGTATTTACATCTTCTTCGTCTTTTTCCTCAGATTAGGTATGATGTAAAGAAAACGTTTAAGGCAAAAATAACACATAAAATTTCACATTTTGAAAGTTTGCCCCAAAATTCTGCAACGCTAACATCATTTGCTGACGCGTCCAGTAGGTCCTCACGTGTGCAGACGACAGCGCATGCTGCGCAAGCCAACAATAGGGATGATGCCTGGGTAAAAAAAAGAACTTCTGATTAGTTCGTCAGCCAGATAATAAAAAAATATTAAACACGTATTATTTGCTTCATCATATTAATAAAAAAATACTTAGATAAAACGCATTTTAAGTTGGGGAGTGGGGGTCGCTAAGTCACTAGTAAGTATAAAATCTGGTTCACTAATGTTTCACCAAAACACCATTGACAAATTTTTACTTTACAACCAACGTTTCGTATACTATTTATTTCACAAAAAACTTATTCCGCAAATGTTTTTTTTTATAAACACTCGCTTTACAAACGTTTATTTAGCAAATGCTTCTCTTTACAAATGTTTCGCATGATATTTAATCATTTAAACATTTTTCATTTAATATTTAAATTCTTTTGGAAAAATCACGTTTACTAAATATCATTTTATAATAATTTTTCTAAAACAGTCACAAAGTGATCATGGTTGCAATTTCCATTTGGGTCGTTGAATAATTTACAAGCAAGTACTGAAGTTCTTTAAGCCTATTAAAGTCTTTTTTTATATATATTCTAGTCGTTTTTGGCACTCGCCGGCCGCTGCCGCGGGATTCAGTACATGATTCTGAACGCCTCTGTCGAAATTACTCGTCGGTTATTTAGAAAAAAATCTGCTGTTTCATAGAAAAGTACCTACACGATGAAAATGTATGGAACTGCTGATTTTATCTTAAATAACCTTTTCAGAATCATGTACTGAATCCATGGCAACAGTTTTTGCGTCGATGGCTCTGCCACCCTCTTGTTATTACTCAGAGGCCACCCTTTATAGTTATAAGAAGGTGTACCTAACTAATGTAACAACTTCTCTTGAAAGTAGGTACCTTCCTGGGCCGCAACGCTTTGATAGTGTACTATACAATAAAGAGCCCCTAAATCTACATCAAATGACAATTAAAAATCCCAAAATAATGCGTGACCATACAAAATCTGCCTCTTCACAACACAAAGCCACTTAAACAGCACACCTCCTTGAAATCTAAAGCGAGATAATATAAAATATGCCCGCGCTAATCTCACCAGGGGCTTACTACATATTTCTGCTTACTTCATTTCTAAATACGTACTAGAGAGCCCTCCCGTGGTGACAAGCCGAAACAAGGGTCGATGATCCGACAAGTGGCGACATCTGTTGGCGAATAGGGGGCACTTGACATATGTCATTTTTTTATTTGGATTTCGAGTATGTCAAAAATGTCAAATTAGTGCTGAATTTTGATCGGTCCATTTTTTTTGTGAGCAGCTTTGATTTGGTGAGAGTTGAGGTGTGATTTATTTAGCTATTTTATACTCGTAGATTCGTGTCCTTCACCCCACAATCCTCACTTTTGAAAAGTTCATGAAAATCAATTTTGAAAACGCCAAAAAATAGTCAAGAAATAGTCATAAATAGTCACCAAGGTTAAAAAAATTGTCGCATTATGGTTCCGAAGATACAGCTATAAGTTGGTGAGGATTGTGGGGTGAACGTCTCCCCACAATCCTCACCTCAATGCAAGCAAACGGCTGGGAGTACCGACTTGGTTTCAATTCCAAAAAATAGTCAATAATACGTAAGTAACTACAATATTGTATTACGAGTACTGTTTTAAATTAATATACAATACTATTAAAATAGATTTACAATTTTACTGTTCGCGACTGTACCAAAACAAAATGTATGTAGAAGTTGACGTGGAAGTTTAACATACTTCTACATAGTAAACCAAGTCGAAATTATCATGGTTCGAGACGACTATTTATTGACTATTTTTTGACACCAAATTCAAATTCAAAAACCTAGGCGTTCCGCGGTGATCAGGTGAGGATTGTGGCGAGAAAGGCTCTCCACGTAATCCTCACCAAGACCCCTTTATATCTCTGGAATCCCTTAATGACAATTTTCGAGATTTGGCATAGCGTTATGACTATTTATTGACAATTTTTTGGAATTGAAACCAAGTTGGTACTCCCAGCCGTTTGCTTGCATTGAGGTGAGGATTGTGGGGAGACGTTCACCCCACAATCCTCACCAACTTATAGCTGTATCTTCGGAACCATAATGCGACTATTTTTTAACCTTGGTGACTATTTATGACAATTTCTTGACTATTTTTTGGCGTTTTCAAAATTGATTTTCATGAACTTTTCAAAAGTGAGGATTGTGGGGTGAAGGACACGTAGATTCTTGTCTTTGTCTATAGTGGTAGCTTTAGACTTTTTAACTTTATATATTTTTTTATACTGAAGCGGCAACTACAACGCCACATGCGATTTTTTTTCTATGGTTTGTTTTTTCGTCGCGGTCATTGATTTAAGTATTGGATATCAATCTGCCTAGCCTTTTCCCAACTATGTTGTGGTCGGCTTCCAGTCTAACCGGATGCAGCTGAATACCAGTATTTTAGATGGAGCGACTGCCTCTCTGACCTCCACAACCCAGTAACTGGGTAATACGATACCTCTTGGTAAGACTGGTTGTCAGACTTTCGGGGTTCTGACGACTAGTAACGACTGTCAAAGATCCACGAATGACAGCCGGGACCAACGGTCTCAGTATGTAAATATGGTCACCCATCCTCGGACCAACCCCAGAAAACGTAGCTTAACCTGATAGATCGACCCGTGCGGCTGTTATTACTTAGCTACGAGCTGCTCGATATATTATACGTATTTGTAGCGGTATTTACTAAGTTTGGTCGTTACCTCATCCAACCAAGGATTGATTCTGACTTCTTAATTAAGGAGCTTCTAGCTACTACCAATTAACTAAATCATTAAGTGTGACACACTTATATTAAAAAAAGTCCAAAATGTTTGCATCTTCGCTGTTCCCTGAAACACAAACTGCTTGCTGCCCTCGACATGCAGACAATATGTGTGTAGATAAATATTCTCAAAATATACCAACAAAACAAACAACGAATCCATTAAAAACATATCAAACTAAATAGCACATAAATCTTTATTACAACAACAAATACGTTTTTTAACTTCAATAGAGCGAAATGCAGATGCAGCCAAGCTGCGCAGACAATGGCCAATCAGGGCCCGTGCGCCGCGCATGCGCCATCACTCATCCACGCATTCCTAATTCAAAATTTTCATATTGTATTAGGGACGCCAGATGTTGTAATTTCGCGGGATTGTCTCGATTTTAATTTTAGGGTTATATTTGGCACATTTGTACAGCATTTAAGATGGCGGAGTGACTAAGTCAAAAGAAACAAGCACTGCCGATAGAGGTAATCTCAGAGTAATAACTGTACAAAAATTACACCTTTTCACAAATTAGGTGAAGTGAGCTGTCAATAGTGTCAATCCATAGACATAAACATAGAGAATGGACTGAGCTTATGCCTCACAAAAGTGACCACTCTTTAGAAGAGATATAATATAATTTATTTAGGAATATAAAGGTTTTGTAGTACATGAGGGACTTACAAAGTATCCATTATTAATAACATGGTGTAGGAACAATGAATTGTTGGGTGAATAGCTGCTGTCCTAGCTAGATCACTGAGTAATCTGTATTTAGGAGAGACAAAAGATAAAGCGTCTGCGCGGCTAATACCTGTAGTACTACTAAAGATACAAATACTGGCCGCAATTTCTCTCGTACTTTTTTATCTGTATTCATTGCACAACTGAATACGGAACGCTCAGTCTATACCCTATAACTATGATCCTTAGCGTTAGATGGAATGACAGTTTACTTCAAGCGCACATCACCGGCTGTTCATCGACTCTGGATCGAAGTAACTGAAAGTGTTAATTTAAGTATTTTGCTGAACTGGGCCTTTTTGGCGCTGCCGTGAGGCACACTTCCCATCTAATTTCTGCTTACAGCGCACTTTACACTTTTAATTTGTTTTTTTTAATCTGCTGTGTAATTATATTGTGTGTGTTTTAGTCTATGCTAAATACATGTATTTTCATTACTCTTTCTTTCTTAAAGGGGCCTGTAGGAACTCTAGTCTTTCTGGTTTTTATGATGCATTCTGATAGTTACAATTAGATACCTAATAGCGATGATTTTTGTTTAGTAGATAATATGCTTCATTTTCGTATGTACAAGAAAAATCAAATGCTCATTGTTTAGCGTCCTCTTACATAAAAATAAATTCGACTGAGATTAACGTTTTTAGGTACAGTACGACACAACGTAGATCACCATCCGAACTGAGTGCGCCTTTAAAATCTTTATTACTGTTTAGGTGAAAATGATCTTCACGAAAACGCAATAACTTGTAAAGTTATACTCAATACTCAATTCTTTATTGCATTCCACAATGTATGTACTTTGGTGGTAAACATTTGCTAGAGGAACAATCGTGGACCCTGTCGAAAACAGCAAAAGAAAGATAGTAGAAAGGTAGAGATGAGGACTTATCGTATAACCAAATACATTCGTAAAATTGATCAAATTTATGCTACATCTAAATTCATGCTACATCTAAATCGTACTGTACTTGATACTTAGGTATTGCCAGATTTCCCCTTTCATTTAGTTAAGTATCAGAAGTTTTATGAAATGGAAAAGATGTTTGATTTTCAACCCACTCTATAACTTGAATTTTATGAAGTCCATTAATGATGGAACTATTATCTCTATTTTATCGCCTACTGTTGAACGTTAAAATAATGATCATAAAATAACGCTATTAAGGGAATTATTACCTCTTCAATTGTATCGATGAGATGATAATACCACTTTGATAGCTTTCTCATTAAATGAGCTTTCATTTCACAGCAAACAACGATACTCCGATGAGTGCCTAACAATTTATTTATGGCTCTCGTAGTTTTCCAATACCTAAGTAAGTAAATGTAATAATTTACCTGCCTACCAAAAATAATTTAAAAACCACAGGACAAGGACATCATTGTTGATTCTAATTTTAAAATTTATTTATTTGACATAAACAAGATAAATGACATTCAGATCTTATTCTAAAACCATTGCACAGTATGATTGGGTGTTTTGTGTAGACTATGGCGCCTATATAAAACATTTACGTATACATAAATTATGTAATGTATAAAACTTGTTGTTATGAATCAGAGGTATCTTATTAGTTACGTTAAATAAATATTGTACTGTACAGCGCGATGGTTAACACAAACGCACTTTACAAAACTATGTTAAACTATTTTTTTAAAGATTGTAACAAATACATCCGGACATCCTTGTTGATGAAATGGGTACAAAGGTCTTTGGGTCAATCACAAACTTTGAATGATATTTGATTAAAAACTACCAATATCCAATAGCATTTCGGTATTTTTTTTTGGGTCATACACGATATTAGTATCACCCAATCAATCTACCTAGTCTTTTCCCAACTATGTTGGGGTCGGCTTCTAGTCTAACCGGATGCAGCTGAATACCAGTATTTTACATGGAGCGACTGCCTATCTGACCTCCACAACCCAGTAACTGGGTAATGCTATACACCTTGGTAAGACAGATTTTCAGACTTTCGGGCTACTGACGACCCGTGACGACTGTCAAAGATCCACGAATTACAGCCGGGACCAAAGACTTAACGTGCTTTCCGAAGCACGGAGGAGTCTTGGTATGTAAAGAAAGATGGTAAGCGTGGCTTAACCTGATGGATCGATCCGTGCGGCTGTTATTACTTAGCCACGAGCTCTTCTCACAATTAGTATCACCTGTAGATGTGCGAAATGATTTTATATGGCAAAATCGTCCGAATATATTCCGGGCGTTAGTAGCGTAGCGTTGACAAATGTATTCCTGACATTTTCAAATCACACGTGGTGGTCCTACTATCTGTCAGAAATTACAACTCCTTTACCTGTATATACCTTGACAGAAAGTATTGCGCCATTTTGCATTCAAATAAAGGTGTTAATTTGCCTATTGAAGACGCTTTGTTTGAAAATAAAGGGCTTCAGCACGAGCCGAGGTCTACTAAAGGAAAGAAGACAATAGATTTAACTGAACTTGTTGACGACAATACAATTTAATGACGTATTTTTTACTTTGTATAAAACATTGTTGTGTCTTGTCTTCTATAATATTTTGGGGTCGCCTTCCAGTTTAACCTGATCGAGTTGAATATGAGAAATTAACAGAGAAAGATTGTCAATTTATTTTAAGAGATGCTAATATGCTAAAACTTAATGTCAAAGGTCTAATGTAAATGGTCGCCATTTGTACTGCATGCTAGCTACAAAGTTGCAGATTGGACGAAGTTTTAGTCAGTTGACATGACTGCATCTTAATTGTCAATCGACTGTGTATAGTTTTCAGTCGTTAGAACTGCACCCCGAATGCACAAACGATCTACAGTGTCGAGGTAACTATGTCGACTGCACAAAAATCTGCAGCTACATTGCACTACAATTTTGCAGCCAGCTTGCAGCTCAAAAGCAGATCGTTTGAATAGGTCGCAACTAACAATCAATGTTGCCACTTTTGTGAATGAAGAAAGTTTAAAAATACTGTAATTAGAAACCTGTTACTTTTTTGGAATCTGGCGATGTGCCCTACGTGATGCCGTAGCTTGTCCAACAATACCCTTTGTCGATATCATTATTGTTAATAAAGGAACATTGTGGCTAGTATAAAGGTGTCTTGATTGACCTATTTTTAGACTTCTTTCCAGTCAGCCCCAGTTCTCTTCAATGACTGGTTTGGCGTGTGTTACGATATATAATACGGTAACAACAAAATGCAATTCACTGTGACAGGTTCAAGTAACCCCAAATGACATAGGGGTTAAAAATTACAACTTTCCGGGGGTTGGTACGGCGTGTGTTGCACCTCTATAGCGCAATCAGCTTTGATACCTTTTCTAATAAGTAATTAAATATTGACGACTTGACAATGATTTAAATAACAATCGAAAGATTACAGACTTAAAGACATGGTAATACCTATGAATCAGCCCAAAAAGATGTTACCTATAGTAAATACGGAGTTAGGTACTATTGTAAGTTAGCTCATGGTGTTATAGCATAAAAAACTTTCATAACAATTTCTTCCTTTTACTGTAGTTCTTAGTACCTAAATGCGAACTTACTAAGTATAAGTTCTGTGAGGAAGTAAGTAGGTACAAAAGACGCCTTATAGTTTTCTGTGATCGTAAAGACGTACGATTGCTAAGACGCTGTTGTAAGGCGCGAGTTTCGTATTTTTTAATATTCGTGCAGACAAGCGCTAATTGGTATTAAAACTAAAGCTGTTGTTTCAATATTTATTTCTATTTAAAAGCTTACTATAAATAACTGCTTTATTTACGTTATTATTTATGTATACAGTAAAATACAATAGATTTAGTAATTACACATAACTTTTGAGTACCTACTTACCCATAAACGTTAAAGAAACAGCTTATTTCTTGAGAAAATTTGTTCCAGCAGACCTTCGAAAGGATAAATTAAAATCCAATGTAGAAAATAGTGACCTAATTAGGAAGGACTCTTAACTTTCCGGGTTTTCCTAAGCACAAGCTCGAAGGAATCACAACGCCTCAAGCTTTCTTAGCAGCCAAAGACGTTTGTCTTGGTTGCTATAAGATTTTTAATAGGCACTGGTTAAATGCGTATCAGCATGCATAAAGTGCCTCGGAAAGCACGTGGACAGGCTGGGCTGTCATTTCTAGATCTTTGACAGTTGTTACGGGTCTTCAGAAGACCGAAGTCTGACCACCAGTCTCACGAAGGTTACCCAGCATCCGGTTTGTCTAGAAGCCGACCCCAACATAGTTGGGAAAAGGCAGATGATGATATGCGTTAGCATATCTCACAATTGGCCAACCTAATGAACGGTATTTGATAATGTTTTACATTGATTTAAAGATTTATTAGCCGATAGATAAGTAGGTATTTTTCAAACTATGCACGTCATTTATTCAAACGAGGCTGAAAATCAGCATTTTTCGAACGTCAAATCGAACCTGTATATAAACTCAATCTAAACAAATTGAAGCTTAATCAAATAAAAATACTACCATACATTCCTTAATATTAGGTAAATAGGTACCAGAATGTTGCGGCAAAAGTATTTCTCAAGAATCACCCAGCTAGTCGGAAATTGAAATTCCTAAAACTGTGCTCGGGTTCCAGAAAAGCTGACGCATAATTACACTCCCGAAAGGGGAAAGAATCCAAAAATAACAATGATGTTTCCAATTCCAATAACACTATCTAAGAATAAAGTAATCGCCACACCTGCGCAGTATTCCAGGAATGGTACGGAAATAAGGGCTAATTCCGATGATGTAATATTGACAAAATGACATCATCGGAATTAGTCCATATTTTACATTCTCTCGATATTCTATTAAGTAATCAGACCCGAAGATGGAGGGACGAACTTGACTCCTACCGAAAGAACTGGCTTGCGGCAGAGGACAGACGTGTGTGGAAAAGGGAGAGGGAAGCCTTTACCCAGGATAGCATAATCAATAATAATGTTCCCTTGCTGAGACACAGGCCTCATCTCTTCGAGAAGGAGTGGGAGGTCATCTACCACGCGAGCCCAGTGCGCTTTGGTAGATGTCACATATCTTCGAATTTTTGTTTCTAAGACATGCTCGTTTCCTCAAGATGTTTTCCTTTACCGTTTTGAGAACATAAGCATAGCATAACCAGCCTATATTGTTCCCACTGCTGGGACGTAGGCCTCCTCTCGGTGAGAGGGAGTGGGCCGAAATTAACTACGCGGGCCCAGTGCGGGTTGGTAAGGTGGTAGATGTCATATATATCTTCGAATTTTTGGTTCTACGACATGCCGGTTTCCTCACGATGTTTTCCTTCATCGTTTCGAGAGCAGTGGTGATTAAATTATTGCCCAGCAAAACGGGTTAAATATATATAGAACCGACTTACTAGTTCAACCAGAAAAAGCTTAAAAATAGATATCTGGAATAAAATATAGACTGCAATAAAATTGCAAGAGACTCGTAATGGTCGCAAGCGTGAGAGCAGCTATCTAATTACGCAACACATTTTCGTTAACGATTACGACTAATCTGTTTCATTTTGACAGTTCAACAACATTCATTGCGTTATTTACGTAGTTGAGTAGATTTTATTTTCGAACTTATAAAGCAATGTATTAGCAATCTGTTTCAAAACGATTCAGATTCTGATTGATCGTTTATTACGCAATTAGGGTACAAGACCTGCTGAGGAGAGGGTCTTGCAGTCAAACCCGGGACGAGCTAGGAGTTTTATGATTTTGAATAGGAGTTTCTTAGTACTCCTCCCGCTCTGGGCAGAGCGAGAGGGAGTGTCAGACTTTTACTGACTAAAACCCACCCGTGTTCCTTCCGTTGCCTATGTGCTGGGGCCGCGATATCCCTTTCGGACAGACCCGCAACCCCAGCAGGCATTGGTCCTTCCGGACCCCGTCAGTTGGTGCTGACATCCCTTTGAGGCGCGCGTGGAACACAACGCGCCGTCGACCCGGGCCTGGTCCTTATCGGACGGCGAGCTGCCCATCGCTCACCGTCCGCAGGCCCGCGCCTACGGTGGCCGGAAGTCAGCTTGTGACTCCCGACGCCCGGGGCGTCTCCTGCGGCGACTAGGGGCGCGAGGGCGTGCAGCTTAGTCCCTTTGATGGCAATAAGTGATCGCTTCGCCTATTACATGGCAGTATAGCACTACACATAATCGAAAAATGTGAATGTTACCACACACTCCTAATCTGCGTTCGCAATTAATTTGCCAAACATGTAAACAAACATGAATTTTCCAATTAGACAAAAATCAACTTTATGCAAGTGTAAATAAAGTTGATTTTAGACCGACTAGTACTGTTGAAAAAGTCATAACAAATATGAAGTTGTAGTGCCAACTGAACCTTATGTGTAAGCGTTACAGTTGCTTTTCCTAAAACTCGTGTTTGTTTACATGTTTGGCAAATAAATTGCGAACGCAGATTACCTATTCTTTGAGAAATTACAAACGTGATGTTGTTATTGAGATCAAACTCTGTAAAACACAATAGCCCAGTAAAATAATAAACAAAACAAAATCGCATCTTTCCAATTACTTCGAAAATTCGCCCAACACTGGTTCATCCAGTTTCAAGCTTATGAAAAAATTAATATTATTGAATATTACGAAATGCGGTGTTACCTAGCAACAGAGTATCCAATGACTCCATGAGTCAGTCGCAGAGCATTCCCGTCAATCTGTGACTCACGCGCACCCTCACTGCAACGTTTTTTAATTTACTCTTTTTAGGGTTCCGTGTAGCACATCAGTCATTTTTGTCATGTTTCTTCAATAAGTAATACGTGTATTGTGGGGAAGAGAAATGTAGGAATGTGAACATGAGATGAATGAGCAGTAATGTTTTATTTTTCAACATTATTGTTATCGTTAAGTTGAATAATATTGTAATTGAGAAGAATGATTGGTTTGAATTGTAGTATTTTTTACAGTGCCAGCAATAATTGGTTCATAACTACCTAGACAATTTACTGTCACTTTAATTTGATTCCGTGATAAATTAATCTGTCTGCTAATGGCTGAATAATGACCCCTCAATGACTGCATCTTTGATGTATGATCTTAAATTATATACGAGCTAACATTATTAAATATAACCTTTACCAATACACATTGGTTTTTTATCTAAACCTCACATGCCTCATGTACATCTACTAAAAGCGAAGCAGTCGATCATGACATGTAAGAACGGCTATTTTAATTAACTTTCAACAAAGCAAATAGCTTAGCGGGTCGACGACTGCTTTACAAACCCGGTGGTTGTAAGTTCCACTTCCAACTATTAATATTTATGGTGATTAATTTTAGGTAGGTCGAGTTTAGGCTTCTTCTATCATCTACGTTTATAATGAAAACAAATGTCTATGGTTACGTGACTGCTACGAGCGTTTATGCTGAAAGTGGGCAACGTCTCAAATAGCTGTCAAATATTTCACTGTTTTGATTAATTTTGCAATATTACTGTATGGAAATAAGTAATATGGCTAACTAGTGTACTATAATATTGATTATGAAATGCAATTATTAATATCGTTACACCGTTTATGTAGTTTTAGATGTAAAAAAGTAAGTGGAAACTTTCCAAATGCCTTTTTTACACCTAAAACGGTTACAACATCAAATTCAGTGTTATATTTGCAATTCATTATTAATATTCTAGTTCACTAGTTAGCCATATTTCTTATTTCCGTACAGTAATATTACCAAATTAATCTAAACAGCGAAATATTTGACAGCTATTTGCGATGTTGCCCACTTTTATTATAAACGCTCATAGTCAGAAATCCCGTGTGTTTATAAACAATCTACTGTTTTATTATTTTAGTGATAGCCTTTCGTCAGGAATAATCAGTAAGCATGCATCAGTCAATGGATTAGTGTTGTAGCATTAGGCGTAGTTTATGGCGTTTCATTGAGTCAGTAAAAACGAAAAACTTCGCAAGCAATAGGAAGTTGCTGCTGCGGGTGTCGACCTCATGACGAGCTGCTTCTCACATGAGCAACTGTGCGTCGCTTGCACCCGCGTCACCAATCCTGAACCTCTATATTTTGGCTGATGAGATCAAAACTACAAACGTATTATAGAAGGAAGTTTTATAAAAAATGTGGCTGTTATTGCAGTATATTACGGTGTCTTACGACTTCCACGCGAATGAAGTCGTGGGCAGAAGCCTATAGTTATGAAATAATGTTATACTAAAATATATTGAAATTAAGCAAAAAAGACCGTTAACTTCGTGTGCGGTAATCATAATACAAAATGAATAAAGATAAGTTTCCATATTTGAAATAAACATGCGGAACCGTGTTTCGAATGCATCGCATATTCCGCAGTCGTTGCGTGGGAGTGCTCCCAAATTTTGGAACCCATGGTTGTAGGAAGCCGAATGAGTGAAGAATTTCGGGACTCGGCTTTAGACACTTATTTCAAATTCAAGTTTAATTCGACGTAAGTTTAGATTGTAGATTGTAAAATCTGGAACAAAATGAATGTGTGGGGTTTTGCACGCTGCAAATGAATTACTGTAAATTAATGCGGGGTATGAAAAGACCCTGCTGAGAAATTTATCAAGTAACGTCAGCAAAGGGATATTTAACGGTTTCTTCAGATAAATCTAAAAAGTTATAATGTAAGGGTCAGCGCAGACAGAGAGGATTAATCCCCGCGCGTTCTCGGGCATTTTCGCCCGCGCGGGGATTTCCGCGTATCTTCGAGGACGCGCGAGCATTTTTTGTCAGGTTCAAGCATTTATGCACTTTATTTTAATAATTTTAAATTTTATTTTCAAGTGCGTTAATAAAGTCCTCTCCGCTGCGCTCCGTTCTGTCTGCGCTGACCCTAAGACTAAGTAGTTACAGAAGTATACCTACCTACCTACAGGAAAATCCAATTTTATTCCGATCAAGCCATGTGCCCAATAAGATTTCCCATCGGCAAAAATCGGAATCGGATTTCATATCACTTTCGTCGAAACTAGAAAGGAACTCTTGAAATTTCATGATTTAGACACAGCGGTACAGGCTGTGCGTTGTCTGTCACATATTTAATTTAACATTTAGATTTTCTTAATACAAAGACCCTTGGCCTTAGGCAGATCATGTGACTGACGTCTTTCTTTCAGAACTCTTTTTGTAACCATATTATGATTTAAAAGAGTGTCCGTGGAGTTTCTTGCCCGTTCTTCTCCATAGGTACCTACTACGCTTTGGAATGGGCATCTAGCTTCATCTTTCTGACTGACGGACCCCTTGACAATTCAAAAGTGCCTGTAATTGGTTTATTTGAAATAAATGCTTTGAGTTTGAGTTTGAGTTTGAACCACTGGGTTCTGAAAGAAAGACGTCAGTCACATGATCTGCCTAAGAAAAAATACGTGTCCAATATTTTTAAATAATTTTATTTTTTGCCAGCTTCCCTATTTAGGTTAGGTGGTGAAGCTAAATTAAATTAGGTATATGGGTGAAAATCAAGCTAACAAACTTTGTCCGATTCAGTAATCGGACAAAGTTTGTTAGCTTGATTTTACACGTATTTTTTCTTTTTTTACGTTATCAAAAGATTACGGCAATACCAAATTGAGTAGGCAATGCGTTAAAATGTGGCATGACGTCACTGGCCGGTAGATTTTATGACTTGTGACGTAGCGAGCCCCCACTCCCCAATTTTTTATAATTATGATAAAGCAAAACATACGTGTCTATTATTTTTTTATTATCTGACTGACGGGCTAAATAGTTTTTTTTTTCCCCAGTCAAAATTCCTATTGATGAACTATTTGAATGCTGCATAAAACCGAATGTCCAATAACAGTCAACATAAAATAGAGTTGGTTTCCTCAGTTACACATGTAAATCATTTTTTTCCAGGAAATAAGTAAAACGATGGAAGTATAACCATACAATTTTATTTCTAGATTCTCAGTAGGTATTTATTATCCCGAGAGTAAAGAAATACTGTGATTACAGACTAGAGTGAAGTCTAGACTGATATCTAGCTACCTGTTTTTGAGACTATGCGTCATCTGGTATCTGGTATCGATCGAAACATGTTATTACTGTCTACGTGTCTGTCTGTTTCTTTGAGAGAATACGTCTTTTTTGTACTCTATATGAAATTATTGGTATAAGAAATGAAGATTGATTTTCGTTAAATTATGGTTGTTGCCAGAATGGTAGCCTATAGGTCTTCGTCTCACTGCAGGTTAAAGACCTCGTCTGATACATCTATACAGAAGAAACAAAGCATTGTTATTTAAATCTTTTTTCTTTATTCTTTTTCGTGTGGTTAACGTGTGACTAACCAGTACTCCCCAAGCGAAATCCGTAGTTTCGGCCGTCCTTACGTGCGCTTTGTTCTCCGTCTCACTTACAGACGTACCGTTAGTGAGAAGGAGAGCGAAGCGCCCGTAACGACGGCCGAAACTACGGATTTCTCTTGGGCAGCAAGAAAGAAAGAAAAAGTATTTATTGAGACTCGCACAGGAAATCACCAATTAAACTAAAAACTCACTAAACATAAATAAAAAAAACAAAGTATACTTAAAAAATAATGCAGCCCTGTACGAGGCCAAAAGGCCCCTTTCTCAGCATAAAGCACAGAGCAGAGCACTGGTTAGTCACTGGGAGTAGGCCCCCAGGTGTCAGAATTTTTATGCCGCTTATGGGCCTCTGAGTTGGCAGTTCACATAACAAGAAATATCTCTCAGGCGTGCCGGCAGTGTTACCAGATCAAAATACCCATTCCGCGCTAACAGCGATTCAAAAAGCGCTATATTTCGTGCTAAACTAAAACGTTAATTGTAAAAAAATGAGATAAAGAAATAATAAATATCGGAATTTCTTAGCAACAGTTTGGAAGTTGACGGTGTGATACCCCCTGGCCTCGGAAAGCACGTAACAACCAAAATACTAAATGCCAGTAATACTAATTTAAATGCCTAGCTCATAGCTAGTCTGCTGGCTGATTGCCAGCTAGTAACCACTAGGTCACCCAGTTCCCTCCATAAATCGTCACGTGTGACAGGGAATTCCTGCATGTATTCATTACAACACATAATGTAAATGTGTAATTATTCTAGTTTGGCTTTTAGAGTCTCACGTGAACGCCATCATGAACTCAATCTGCCTAGCCTTTTCCCAAGTATGTTGGGGTCGGCTTCCAGTCTAACCGGATACAGCTGAATACCAGTATTTTACATGGAGCGACTGCCTATCTGACCTCTAAAACCCAATTACTGGGTAACAGGATACCCCTTGGTAAGACTGGTTGTCAGACTTTACGGGCTTCTGACAACCTGTAACAACTGTCAAAGATCCAAGAATGACAGCTGACACCGTACGTGTTTTCTGAGGCACGGAGGCGTCTCGGTAGGTTAAGATAGTCTTCCATCCACGGACTGACCGCGGCAAGCGTAGCTTATCCTGATCGATCGACCCGTGCGGCTTTGTAACATAGCCAAGACCCATCAGACGCAGACGATAACTGGCATTATCATCAGCATTCACGACTGCATTTCTTGAAGTGGTAAGCAGAAGTGTGTAATAAGAGCATCAACATTTTTTAGTTGGTCTGGTGGTCGCAAGCGCTTCTGCTGAGCATTAAGTCCTGGATTCGATTCCTAGGTCAGGCAAAGTGTTATTGGATTTTTCCATCTGAAATTTCTCAGAAGCAGCCCGGAGTCTGGATTTGTGCCCGGTTGATGGCAATAGACTCGCCCCCTATTGCATGGGACTTAAACATAACTGGCGAAATGTGGGTGTATTAAAGGTAGATTGGTACGCCTCTGCTAAACCTTCGGGAATACAGTCGTGGTCTCGTGAATGTGTTTTGAGTTAAGTTCTGTTTAGTGGCGTGCCTATTGCCATTAATCGTGCACTTCAGACATCGGGCTATTACTGAGAATTTTGTTATGGAAAGACCCTAAACACCGACCCGGGAATTGAACCCAGGATCTCACGCTCGCTTAGCAGAAGCGCTTGTTATGTAAGTAAATACCCACATTCATTTAAAAAGGATCCAATCATTTGTTTTAGTCAAGCTAAATCATTTTGTTATGGATGCTACACGCGTGTTCCACTCGGCATGATTCGGCACAACCATTTATGTATATGGGAAAACCGCTCGGCTTAACTCGTATCGAGCCGGGCCGAACATGATTCAGCGAGGGTAGGTGCCGAACGGAGTTTGCCAATCAGCACAAGCCAAATGAAAGCCGAATATGTGTAGTAATTGGTTCGAGGCCAGCTTTTTTTGTTCAACGAATACTGTCGAATCAAATGTGCCGAGTGTACCCGAACAAGTGTGTAGACTCAGAAGGGAACCAAAGATTATGTACAAAATAAAAACAAGATGTAAATTCCATTTAGTTTATTTATTTGGACACACAAAATACTAACTTTTGTCACTAGTCACTAAATAAAAAACTTTGCTAAACTAACTATATTACACACTAGAACTAAAGGACAGATTATTAGGAAGCGAGGACCACTGAGAGCGGTCATAGACAACATTATTGCAGAGATCATAGACTAGATTCTACATGAAAATACACTTAGCTTAATATTTTAGTTTATTTTACAAAAACATTGACATTGGGTACTCCAAACCAAATTCTAGGCCGAATCAATTTAGACTGCCATCAACATGCTAAGAAGGAGGGGATACTATACTTTTATTTATTTATTTGTTTTATCTATTAATGGTAAAAATACAAGAAATAGTTTTTGCTGAAAATTTATTATTGTATTTTTTACACTCTTTAAAAAAGGAATTATAAGTAGGTTACGTAGGTACTGGTTTAGTTTATTTCGGTATGTACTAAGGAAACGTTTTAAAATAACAAATATCATTAGTACCCAATACATTCGCATACGTACAAATTAAGTTAAGGGTGTGTTTCATCACTTTCCGATAAAGTTACGGTCTTACAGACAGCAAAAGGGAACAACCACCAGCACGCTAGCATGACCACAATAGAAACAGGTTTTATCGACGGAAGAATAGACAAAATGACAGATAATCTGTCATTTTGTCTATTCTTCCGTCGACAAAACACGTAGAAAATCCGTTTATATGGTTGTCATGCTTGTCAGGTTTGGTGCCAATTCCATAAATTGTCGGGGCCTATCGCAGTCAACTGCTGAACACAGCCCTCCTCAATTAAGAAAGTAAGGGCTATATCGGTAACAGTATCAGGAGGTGTTGAAATAGACTCTTAAGTTTGACAAAACAGATAGAAAATTGGCAATCAGGACATTATTAACTGAGATCTTGATCATAATAGTATTTAATGCATGTAAGTCAGTCATCTTAATAAGGGTCGGTTCATACTATGCCAACATAGTCGAAAAAATCTTGATGTCGGCTAACAGGGACGTTGACAAAAAAAAACCGTCCGATAGATTATTAAAAAATATTGGATACGTATTTTTTCTTTTTCTACGTAATCAAAAGATTACGGCAATACATTGAGTTATAATGTGGAATGACGTCACTCTCCGGTAGATTTAATACTGAATTGTGACGTAGCGAGCCCCCACTCCAACTTTAATGCGTTTTACCAAAATATTTTTTATTAATATGATAAAGCAAAAAATACGTGTCTAATATATTTTTTTTATTTGACTGTCGGACTTAATAGTTTTTTTTTTCTCCAGTCAACATCCTTATAAGTCTGTTTTAAAAAAAAAAATCTAGTCCATATTGTTCTTTATCTTTTCAGAAAACGTATCTTGTGAAGTTGCTGTTATAGAAAATGACAGTAGTTTCAAGAAGGGCTGCTTAACAGGTAAGTCTTATATATCAAGGTTCCTAGACGAATTGGACTGAAAGTTGGGCCAAAAGCTCAGATGAACTTCTTATCATTTCAATATTGGCGTTATTATAATATGAATTGAGCCTTATTCATATTATGTACAGTATTGAACGAGGTTATTGCAGATAAATTAGATTGTCCGCAATAAATGATGAAAAAAAAACATAAATTATATAGTAAAACTTATACAAGTTTTACTATTTTTTTTTTTGTAGTACGTCAGTTAACTACCTACATACAAATATTAAATATCAATGAAATAATTAAATGAGGAATCTTTTGCTCTACAAAAGTTAAAATGCATCGATGCTAAAAGTATACAATAACAATGTTAATTCATTAGAAAAATTTGCATAAAATATCGAAAAATTAAGATTTTATTTGGAAATTGTAATACATAAATATATAACCCTTCTTCGCAGTCAGGCAAAAGGCTACATTTCGTGGTTATTTCAGCTAAGGTTTCCCTTGGAACCCATACAAATAAACTTAAAATAATAATTATATTGTTTTAATGTTTTTATTATAATTTCTCAAATAATTTTAGCCTCTAATTATCCAAAAGTATTTTACACTTCCAAACCAATATATCTAATACATAATTAGATTTTATATTTTTTTAA